>CM034156.1:238302616-239556282 GCA_019776745.2 Taxus chinensis | reverse complement strand
AATGTAGTCTTGTAATGATCCTCTTATTTCACTTTGATTTGGTTGAAGCCCGAATATCCATCAAGCATTCAAAATATCTCAGACCCATCCACTGTCTATAGAATCTACTCCATTGAAGGAAAAGGATAATGATCCTTGAGCGAGGCCTTATTCACGTCCCTAAAGTCAATGCATAGCCTAATTTCACCATTCTTATTCTTGACTAGAGCCAAATTCTCCACCCAAGTATACTATTTAATGGGAAAAATAATTTTAGCTTCAATGAGTTTAGACAATTCTTTTCTCATGAGGGGCTCTATATTGGGGTTTACCGGCGTTTTCTTTTTCCTAACATGTTTGATATCAGAATCAAGGTCGATAGAATGTTGGGATATATTTGGGTGAAACTCTTTTAAATCTTCATAACTCCATGAGAATACATCACTGAACTTTTGACACAAGGCAACAAAACTTTTCTTTTCATGTTCATCACATACTTTTCCAATAAAAAGTTCTTTTCCTAGGAAAACTTCAATAGATTGAAAATCTTCTTGTTTTTCCGCCATGATTTTTTCTGTACCTTTGAATTCATCATCTAGACTGAAAATATGTTCTAGAGATACCAATCCTTTTGAAAATTTATTTATTTTGACTTGAATAGTCTGGTCACCATATATATCCTTTAAATCAGACTGTATTTTTGAAGAGAATTCAGCTTCATTCTGTATGAATTGGAAAATTTTCTCATCACTCTCAAATATTTGCCAGCTTGTTGCATTATCAGGTATGGATGTCCCAACAACCATCTTGATATGTTTTGTCTTTCCTTGAACCAGGTCTTCTGTAGATGAAAACTGAGATCCAAGAGCCGCTATTTAATTTGCTTCCTTATTCAGCTTCTGCAGTATAGTCTGTAGGTTGAGAGCGTCAAAACTCTCTATTAAGTCCCAAACTATATGTCTGTAAGCCTTCAATAGTTTGTTATTGATAATGCATTTTCTGTGGACTTGGTTAATGAGTAGCTCAATATCTCCAAAGATTTGAAACTTCTTGATCTTTCTCTTTTTCGCAATTAGCATACCATGTGCTAATTCCTCATATTCCGCCACATTATTGGAATAGGTAAATTGTAGTCTATGGGTGAATAATATCCTATCTTCATCTATATAAATAATCAACACCCACACCAGCTCCATTTATGCTTCTAGAACTATCAAAATACATCCTTCATGATCCAGATACTGACTCCTTATCTTCTTTGAATACCGCAGGAATAACATATTCCTCTTGTAGGATGCAATAGGTACCAATACCCATTTCATAAGCATGGAGTTATTCATAATATGGATAAAATTTATGAACTCTCTCATCCCATTCATTAAACAATAGATCAGGCATGAGATGAGGAGCAGGCTGCTCTTCTGGACTTGAAATCTGATCATGTTGCTCTTGAATCAAATAGTTTGATTTGATAAGGAAAGGTTCATATGGATCTATGTGATAGGAAAAGAGAGGATCAGCTTGAATTGTGAATCTTGTGCCATATCTAATCCTTAAAAGCATGCATGTCCAATCCGAAGACAAATAAATGCATATTTTAGTAGTAAAATCTCTAGATAAGAAAATTACAAACATGGGCGGGAAGTCTTTGACTAATATATTGTGGGTTATCATGAGACTCAGGAAAGCATGGAGGGTTAACTCAAGTTCTTTAACTACCCCCAAGACATTCACAATTGATCCATCAAGCTGTAAAACTCTCCTAGACACAGGGTTGTACTCGAGACCTAAGATGTCAACAATTTTATTTGGCATGACAAAATTAATAGCCCCTGAATTAATCATACAGTTATGAACTAGTTGTTTACCCACAATTATAGACATGTAAAAGGGTGGGGTTTTGACATTTTTACTTACTTGATCACACTTTTCATAATAGACATGCACCACGGCATGTGTCTTCTGCATTACTGGATCCGCCAAAGGCAATTACTTGAAAGCTTCACATAGGAGATCACATTGTGATGGAATTAATGATGCATCCCACATAAATACATTAACATTGGTATTCTTCATTTAATCCACGATGTTGAATGGCAGACCCGCAACCTTTTACATCTACGACATGCTACCTTCCTTCCTTTGTTATGGTATTGTTTGATCCTGCGGTTTAGGTGCAACAACAACCTCTTTTGTCGTGGCATGCTAGTCAGGAAACATGGATATCTGAGATGTGTTTCATATTTATAATTTGGTTTCTTTAGGGATTTTGTTTTTGATTTAGTCCACGTATTTTCCACCTGATTCTATAGCATTCTTTTATTATTCCATGTATTGTCAGCAACACTCATCTGAGGTCTACCAGATCCATCAGACATTTTATTGAGTGCATAAAAATCCTTAGATTCGAAAAACATGAGGTTAGTGTCGGGTGCGACTTTTTGGACTTCTTCTACATCATGATTTGGTGCTTCAATGAATGGTTCATGTTGACTGAAAGCACCTTGAATCATGTAGGATTAGAGATGCATTTCCATTTCACAACAAAGCTATTTATGAGGCAGATTACATGGAAAATACCATTCTATTTCTTGTGCCATATTTTTTTGTATTGGAACTAAGGCCTGGCTTGAACTAGGGCCAGGAAGTGCCTATGGAGGAGGAATTATTTCCAATGGAAGAGAAGCACCTTGATTTTTCCATTTGTTATTTTTTTGGTTTTGTGCATATCTTTGACTACGTTATTGGTTTCTATAAGGGTGATATCCCTTATTTAAATATTTCCCTTGATTTTGATAATTCCTATGTGATTGGGCTTGCTGTTTTTCTAAGGATATAATTTTTTTTATCAAGCTTCTAATCAAAGCCTTCATTTCTTCATCCTTTTTGTGGTGTGCAAATATTTTTGATGTGGAAGCTATAGGTTATGGATTTGGCTGGGAAATAGGAGCAATGGAGGGTTACGCGGCTTATGGAAATTCAGGGGATAATGGTAGAGGTGGCCTAGGAGATAATTTTCTAGCTTATATTAAACAATTATCAGCCCTAATGGCCAATGCATAAGCTTCTGGAAAAGGTACACCTCCCATAGATTACACCATAACAAATATATCAAAGTTAATAGCTTTTAAAACGTAAATAAATGCACCTTTAGTTGTAGGCCTGACAAGGACTGGAATTCTATCCTAGGTTCTCTAGAATCTGAAGTTAAAATCCACCATTTGTTCATTAGGCACTCTCTTGATTGTGGTTAACTACTCCAAAAGAGAAAATTTATCAGATCTTTCCCCAAATTTATTATACAAGGTTGTGCACAAATCATTCCAATTTCTAATTGATCCCGAGGGTAAGCTTCTAAACCATTGCATAACTTTTCCTTTAAGTGATGAAGCCAGAATTTTTACTACCACATCCATTTCAGTACTTTCATGGATATGGTCAACTGGAGTAGTGTGATTTTCTCCAGTTAAGTATGGAATGTTCTTTAAATCAGCTATTGGGATAGGATTTTGGGCATTCAAAGCAAACAAAATGTTGCCTGTGAAGTTTACAAATGGATTATGAGGTGGCAGTTGTTGTAAATGAGCCATTGTAATGGTTCTAAGAATGCTAGTGGACTCTAAGAAAGGCCTATCAGGTGGAGGTGTGGAGAGAGTTTTATTTGGAGGAGATTGAGATATTTGAATCTGTCTTCCTCTTCTCTATGTTCCTGGAGATAATTGTAAATATTCAAATACGCCTTCTTGTCTTGTTCTAGACTGAGTTTGTATTCTTCTCATAAACTAGGAAGAATTGAGCCACCAATACTCCTAGAACAAGTTTATATGTTGAATGGAGTTGTTAGATGTGTCTCTGCAAAGCTCCAAAGGCTTAGAATTTCAAATTTCCCACTGGGCATGCCAAAACTGTTGGAGCTCAAATGTGCACCCATCTTAGATTACAATAATTTGAGGTTTGAGACAACATGGTACTGTCTCACAGTTGTGGGACTCAAAATCAGGCAGACCTCTAGAGAAGGTCAACTTCCTCTACCTATTCTTAATGCTAAACTACTCCTAGGAATTTAAATGCAACTATCTAGCTCTACTCTAACTTTTCAAGGGGCCAAGGTGAGAAGGAGATGTATAAAACAAGAATTCTAATATAAAGAGGCAATAACATCAGAAAATAAGGGGATGGATACATTCTAATAAGAGGAAAGGGAAGGCAGTGATAATGTAGAGGATTGAATATTAAACACATAACAAGATCATTCCCTAAATCCACTTTCATGTTGCACAATAGACAGAAACTCATAAAATGATACATACAACACACATGTGAATGCAAGAAAGGAAACAAATGCAATAAAAGGGACACAAGAAGAATAAGCCACAAGATTATATTTTATTCCTCGAGATCATGCACAAACTATTACAATCACGAGAGGAAGATGTAAGTATTTTCTGAATACAAATCCAAGGCATGCAACCCTTAGAACATACATGCAGTGCAAGAGAAAAACATGATGTTACAAGATGCCCAAAATTCTAAAAGTATCAAACATTACAAAGGATCATTTCTCTATAATATAGAAAATCGTGGAAGGGAGAAGGAGGAGAAATTATAAATAAATTGAATCCCTAAACCAACCCCAACCACTTTCATTAATTTCTCTTGGGAAATAGGGTGCCACTATGTTTATCCTCTTCTACATGCATTCTTCAACTGAGTGCCTATACTGCATGTAATGCTAGTGGTTGTGTAGCCTGGAGCTACACTTTTTTGTGTTGGATAATCTTCCTTGACTCTTGCCTCTTTGCCTTCAATTTGACTCATGAAATCAGATTTGATTGCATAGAAAATAGCAAAATCTGATTGAATATGCAAAGATTTGATAGCTAAATTGAATATTCAATTGATTTTTAACTTCTGCGAAGAGTCACCATTTTACTTTGTTATGCGACTTCTCCATTTAGTGTTGTGTGGATTTTGATATCCATGGATCATTTCTTTATATCGTGGTGCCTAGTTTTATACGGCTTTTGAAAACTTTCCATGGCTTTCCCAAATGACATAGCTTGCTTCTTTGTGATTTGTGTTTCTCCTTGTACTACTACCTTATCTCGTGGCACTACTTATAATAGTGTGACTAGATATATTCATCTACAGAGTCCTTTCTTCATTCCATGGAACTTCCTTTGTTTCATGGTTTTTGATATGCCCTCTGTGGTAATGTTCTTGTCTAGGACATTGCTCAAGCCTTTGTGGGTCTTCAAATTTGCCTCCAAATGTGTGCCAAGTTTAATACTTGTGCAAGTTGCTTGAATTTTGTGAGGAATGCAAAATTGGGGAAAAGGACGCTTATGCGATGGAGAATATTGAACTTACTTACAAGGTGGAGGAGATGGAGATCTTGGAGGATGCTTAACAAATGGGAGAGGAGAAGAACCAAATGATGCAATAATAGAAAAAATAGGAGGAGGATCTATAACATATGTAAAAATGAGATATTTTTCTATATTGATGACCTTATAGCATAATAGTGCAAATGATTTGCACGTGTCATATTACATATGCTCTTTTAAAGCAGAAATCAAGTCATGAGAAAATATGAATGGCTTCTCTAAATAAATGGTCTGAAATACTAGTTGTTGTATGAAAACATTAAAACACAAAATATAATCAATAATAGGTCTCATCTTGCCTCAATGTAAGCCAGGTAAGCGATCATGTGTAACTCTAGGACAATTGTTAAGTATAAAATGTTGAATAAATACATCTTCCATCTCATAATAGGTAATAATAGATTAAAATGGTACATGTGTGGACCATTGGAATGCATCACTAATAAAATTATGATGAAAGGCCTTAAAGCAATAATCGATCATTAGAGTAAAAATCCATAGCTAGATGATGATGCTTGAGATGCAGATATGGATTTCTTGTACCATCGAAGCATGAAAATGTAGGCATGATAAAATCCTTAGGAAATGTTGAATTGTGAATCTTTTTTGGAATAGGATTTCCATATAAATAATTGTTATCAATAGAAGCATAATAGGCCTTGCTTTCAAGAGTGAGAGATTGGACTTGAGTTTGTAATTGGTGAACAACATGCATGAGTGATAAAATATCATGTGAGGGAATGGTGGTATACGTGAATGGTGTATTGAGTGGTTGAATATTTCCATTATGAGTGATCATATGAATTTCAGTAGTGGAGGATGCCGATGTTATAGGCACACTAGATGTAGATGTGGAAAAATTAATATGTGGTGAATAACATGGAATTTCAGTAGAAGCATTAAGAATAGCATCAGAAGAGTCATGAGGAGATGAAGAAATATAAGGAGAATAATCAAAATGCATGTTACTAGATACAGTCTCAGAAGAAGATGAAAATAGATTGGGGGATTCACATTCAACATTATGCAGAGAATTAGAATCGTTACTAACATGTACATCATCGGTATCAGAAAAATATTCACATGCAAGGATTTCATCAAGCGTATCATCAAAATACAATGAAATAGGAGAAGAAATATCATCATATTTATATTTGCAATCATTAGAGACATGATCAAAAATGCCAGGAGTATGAGATGCAGCTACACAATCATCCTAATTAGTATGAGAAACAACATCATTCACTTGTACATTTTCATTATGATTTTTATTGCAAGAAAGACCAATAATATAATCGATAACATCATCATCAAGAGTTTCAACAGAAATAGAAGAATGTGGAGTAGTCCTAGTGCCAAATGAATAACAAAGAGTACAACCAGAAAAATTTTATGCGTCAGAAACAATGCTAAGAGTATAGTTTTCGAAAAAAAGTAGGGATCATGTGTTTATTAGGATCTAGTTATCATTAAACATTATCATAAAATTTAACATAATGTTAAAGATCAAGCAATCCAGCCTCAACATCATCTTCACGGATAGTATTAACACTCACATGATGCATAACTTTCCTAGAAGAAGAGTTAATTTTAGCCATGAATGGACCCTAGGGAAAGGAGTTCTAATCTACGGGTTCACCAAAATGATTCAATAAAATATGAATATTTTATTAAAATATGAATGTAAATATTTTTATAATGAGATACAAATGCTAGGAAAATTTATTTTATATTATTATGAAAGAAAATGAAAATGATATGGCACTTAGCTTGCTTTCGCTTATCCTAAAGTATGTCTAGACTGGATGAAATGATGAAACAAAAACTCTGAATTTCACAATCATTCTCAGAAAATGCAAAGATGTCAGGAATTCTGGGACATGGATGCATGGGTAAGGGTGAGCGTGCTTGTAGGCACCCTAAACCTTTGAGGGGTGTTGTAGTTTGTTGAAAAGGTCAGAATCTAGTTTTGACCCTGTCACTGGGGTTTTTCACTTAATTTTCATTGATCACATGTATGTCACACTTGGATCACAAAGGTACCTATAAATATGTAACACAAATAATATCCTACAAAACCCTAAAACTACATCAAATCCAAAAAATGAAAGATGAAAAATCAGGGTTTGGACTATCCTCAGTTGTCAAACAAGTAAACTTACAAATGAGCATTGCACTACATCTCAGACCCAATGTAGTTCTATGTGCTTATGTGTCCAATAGTGCTACTGAGTTTCCCTTGCGCTGATGATGGAAAGATAGGGGTAGTAGCTAGATAGAATGAAAATGTGTGGATGGAAAAATGAACTTCCCCTTCCTATGCAGTGTGTATGTAGAGTAATAATCCCAAGATGCAGTCCCTTTGATATGTAGATATATATCCCTTGATAGTAATTGTCCGCTATTATAATGGTATATATGTTGTGTTTATATAGGGATCTCTTGCTTGAATTTTGACACTAATGACCTGACATGCCAACTAGTACCTCGGGACATGAGTGGAAAAACTGAAACAACCAACCTCAAATGTCAAAAATAGGATAAAAAATAAAGAGGATACAGGAACCCAAGACAGATAGGAGCTCTTGGGTGCTATTGTCGAAAGACAACTAATGAAAAACATGCGAAGACTGAGAAACAAGGATCCCTGTGACCTGATCAAAACTAGGTGTGTGAGTGACAAGTTTGAAAGATAAAATAAATAGAAACAAGAAATACAAGTGGATGGACTAAGAAGTGTGATAATTTTTAATACTTTTCTTACTCAAGATCCATATATAAAACAATGTACTTGGTGGTATAGTAAATAGTAGTAAGTGCTTGATTTTGTGTCTACGAAAAGATAAAAAGTATGTCAAGTCATGTATATATCGATAGAGTAGTGTGCTAGGAAGAATATGAAGTAGTATAAAATGAAATAATAACATCTATAGTGTATAAAACATTAGATTCCCCCAGGAGCCTCGATGGGACTAGGTAAGAGGTAAAATACCAACCATCTCATAATGCTGTGTAAAGATCTATAAAAAACCTATGCATTCACAACTAGAGAACAAGTGAAAGTGCATGCATATATATAAAAATGTAATGACATATAAAAGTATCTGTGTATAATATGTGAAACAAATTGTACGTGTAACTAGTATAAGTAGGCAAGAGTAATGTGTGCAACTAAGATATGCAATATGTTATGAGTGAGTGAGATGGAATGGTATATGCAATATGTAGTGTGATAGGAGAAACGTGCCCCCTGAGTGGATTTGTATGAGTATGTATGAGATGAGGCTCATTTATAAAATACCCCCTCAGATAGTCAAGAAAGAACAATAGAAACAAGCGTGCGTCATCAGGAAATGGTTTGAGACATGCATGGGTTGGATAGATATATCAATGAAGCATAGAGTGTAAAGAGTGTGAATTTCGTGAGCAATTTGAGGTTCATTTCATATTTAGACCCTCAACAGTCAAGTATGAACCCTAGAACTAGAGTGCATCATAGGGAAGTGTGATGTGTGAGAAGAGAGTGCTAAAAAGATGAATCATGTAAAGTGTCAAAGTGTGAAATGTGTAGCATGTGAGGTTCTTGGATGTAGTATGCCCTCAATAGTCAAGTGTTAACCTTAACATGAGATTACAGTCATAAGGTTTTTATGATACAAGTTATGTGTATCAATGTATGAATGCTGATAAAATGAGAAGGAATAAATGCAAAGGATGAAGCATAATAGTGGAAATGTAAAACACCTTAGAATGGTAGTGAGGTTCGAGGAGATAGTATACCATGAGACCCCCCGAGTGTAAAATGGTGAGGAAGATATATACAGAAAAGTGAAGGGAAAGGGTCCTCCACCTAATGTCTTATAGAGTTAAAGGTGCTAGTGATATGCTTTGCGATGAGGTGAAATAGAGAGATGAGATGATGTATCAATGAATGAGAATTGTGTGTCATGAGACCTAATAGGTGATGAACACCCATGTGACAGGATCCCAAGTAGGTGAACCTGTGAACACTATGTGAAGTGCATACCATAGGAGGTAGATGTAAACCTATGTGAGAATGTGATGACTCGAGAGAGGTGAATACACTGTAAATGTGAAGGATCCTGAGGGGTGTGATGTGCACCTGATGTGAAGGAGTTCATTCCAATGTAGTAGATCCCTCAGGATGATGAGATGTGTTACTGTAGTACAAGAGTGTGTCATAGGGTATTGATGATACAAGATATGTATCAATGTATGTACGATGCATGAGAAAGACAAGATGTGAAGCACAAAGTGCAATAGTAGAAATGTGAGACACCTGATAATACTAGAAGGGGGGTAAGTGGAACGCCCCCCAAGTGTTTGATAATGAGTAAAATATCTAAAAACATCGAAGGGAAAGGGTCCTCCACCCGATGTTTGTGGAGATAAAGACGTGTGACCATGCTATAATATCGGTGATGTATGAGACAGATGATGTATCAATGAATGAGACTTATGTGCATGCTACCTAGGAGGTAATGAACACCTGTGTGAAGGAGACCAAAGATGTGATGTAAACCTATGTGGAGGACCGGTGATGTGCACCTATGTGAAGGAGACTAAGGAGGTGATGTGCACCTATGTGAAGGAGACATTTAAATGGTGGATATAGGTCGATGAGATGGACTAGTGGACTGATGAGACTGAGTAGGTCATGTATAATGGGTGAGCTAGGTGCAGAAAATTACTTAGATTTGAGAGGTCCATGGGACCTATATGGCTTAGCTAGTGCAATGGAAACCTCAAGAGGCAACTGCAGCCACGGTGTGCATTGCGTAACACCCTTGATGGTGATAATTTACTTGTTTGGAATGAATTTGAGACACAATTGATTCATGGAAATGATATCGTTAGTGGTACAAAGCCAAGGATGACCCAAGATCATGTCACAACTTTAGATTGAAGGTTCCACCATAAATGGAACAAGCATGGTGAGAGGCTCAATTGTAACTGGAAGCTTGGTGAAACCATAAGATTTGGGAACTGGATATGAGATATGAGAGAGTGGATAGTTGATAGCGACAAGGAGTGCAATAGAGCACACACCCATATAAATCGATGGATTGATAATTTTAATATCAATAGGATGAGGTATGATAAAAGCTGAATATGTAATGTATTAAAAGAAATGGCGGTGTGATAATCATGATCAGAGAATGTAATGAATGGTGGAGATGCATCAGCATTAGCGACTAGAAAATCAAGATCCCCTAATGAAGGAGGAGGCACTACACGATGTGTATAATTAGCTGAAGATTCAGTAACTTACTTGTCATGCTTAGGGAAATGATCATTAAGGATTTTAAGTTTTTTTTTTCATTAACTGACGTAGATGTCAAAGAATCAGGGAGCTCGATTACATTGTTGTCAATAGGATCTTGAATGAGATGTCTAAGTTTGAAACATTGATTGGTAGAATCCCCAACACATTGATGATAATCACATCTAAAATTTTAGTTATAATTGCATCCTTTAGGGCGATATTGATCCAAATTAAGTGGAGGAGGAAGTGTAATAAAATTTCTCTCAACAATCTATGGCAATATAATATGTGGAGCATAAGGAAATTTCGTGAACATACGCTTTGGAGGTTGTCATTGATTTTTTTGAAGAGTAGAGACAATGTTGACTTGTAGTTTTTACTTCAGTAGGTTTTAGTAGATGTCGTGAAAGATTGATTTTCTTGGAAACCAAGTAGAAGATGACGAAGCTTGATCATGATATTTAAATTTTCCCGTAAAAAATAGTTTTCCTTCATGTAACTTAAGAGTATGGACATAGGTGATCAAATTAAGGAGATGTCTCAAATATGAAACTTTCTTCTAGATGGTGGTAAGAGACTTTGGAAAAATAGATCTTACAAGCTTCAGAGTCCACAAGTGAACACATTAGATATCGCAGCTAAGTTGTTATTATATCATAAAGCATAATCCTTTAGATTGCTCATTAGATCCTTTGTTTGAATTTTGAAAGTTACAGCATAAGATATCTTTAGAATGGATGTTGATTAAAAAATGAGCAAGAAAATCATTAGACTAAATAAGTAAATAGATATTACCGAGTGAATAGGTAGATCGTAGAACTAACGCATTGCATAATCTCTGGAGTCTTGTGGGAAAGAGATTTGTTATTAAATTATGATCATGTCCACATAATCTAGAAATGCCACATGAAATGCTCATAGATGCTCTTGAGGTTCACCATGGCCTTTGAAGGTGGGAAGCTTAGGGGTGATGAAATGTGGAGGAATTCGATAGGCTTAAATGTAGGGTGAAAAAGGAGTGTGAAGGACTAAATTAGAATCAAGAGATGGATATGCACAAGAAGTATCCATTTGAAGTTGACAAATTTGAGTCTACAAATCCTAATATAAATAATTTAATTCAAGAGTGTTTGAAGAAGAGATAGGTTGTGCAATATAATCAATAGGTTGAATGAAGGGAGTAGTACTAGTGGGAATGGAAGTAGGAATATGTAAGGGTTGAGTGGAGGCCATGGCGGCTAAGGAAGAACTGACAAGGGGCTAAGGAAGCAACATCTTGAGAGTTTTTAGCAACCATCAAAGCATGGAGAATATGCGGCAGATGTGTAGGATTATCACGCAAAGCTTGTCAAAAATATGTAAGCTTGTCTAATTACTCTTGATCAACGTTGGTGTCCTCATCATAAGATTACTCACTGTCAAATGTTTCAATTTTTTCGAGAGGAACATTTGAGAGTTAGAAAAGGAGTTATCGGATTCAACCATTGATTTAGAAACCCTATGGGTTGATGGAGGGAGCTCTATATTCTCAAAATACCCAAAATGACCATTATGGGTGACGAGCATAAGAAGAAAACCATAGAAAGAAGGTTTGATTCAAGAGATGCGTTCACCAAATTATTTAAAAATAAATAAAAATAAGTTTAAAGCATAATTATAGAGTAATGTATGCTAAATAAACACTATAACAAAAAATTGACACAAACAATAAGCTAAAAGAAATTGAAACTCTAAGTGTAAGAGAGGTAACATAAGACTTAGTTGATTTCACAATTGATCCCAAAGTGTTCTAGACTAGAGAACTGATGAATAGGAGGAGGAAAATGTTGCAAACGAGTGTAAAAAATCTTGTACCTTCCAAACAGGTCTAGACCAAGGTTCCTGGACTAGGTCAAGGGTGCCTAGGCACTAGATACATTTTTTGGGTGCCCATGAATGCTAAAATGATATAAATATGAATTTTCTGGTATCACAAGGTGGTCGCTAACCTTCATTGTTAGTCACATGTATGTCGTTGGTTGATCACAAATTTCCCCTGTAACCTGTAAAAAAATGGTATCCTATAAAACTCCAAAATACATCAAATATTTAAAAACAAATATGCAAATGGGGAGTCAAACTGACCCTGATGGTCACCCGATAGAGTAAATTTATGACTGAGCATTGCACTACATCTCAAACTCCATGTAGTTCTTGTGCATGTGTAGAAATCGTGCCCTAGGAAGCTCTTGTGCAAGATGCACTTGATAGTGAACAATAGATAGATGTATCACTGTAAGTAGATGTGTGGATGAAAAAATGAACTTCCCCTCCTATGTGTGTATGTATTCCCTTGTCACTTGAATGAAGCTAGATGAATTCCTTAATGCTCTTAAAATGCCTTTGGATGCAACCTTAGGTGTTAATAGTAGATGTTTAGAGCTTCGTCCTTTATTATGGTCACATAGCTTTGTATTTATATGATTCCCATGTTTGAATTTCATAATTGAAAACTAAAATGACAACCCATAAGAAAATAAGAGGCCCAAAATAGAAAAGAGGCCCAAAAGGGGCGAGTAAGATACAAAGAGGTCAGGGTGCCCAGAGGGGATGAGGGTGCCTGGGCAATGGTGTCTTATTGGGAACTGGTTTCCAAAGTCAATAAAGATAAAGAAATGAAGATCAAACTAATTTTTGGGGTCTGGAATAATAAAGAGGAAAAAATAAAGATATAAAATAGGCCAAAGACAGATGTCAATTACTAGTTTTCTCACTTAGGAATCATATGAATAGTAGCATGTGATTTAGGACCTAGAAATGTACCCAAGTGCATGATTTTGTTTCTACATAATCTCAACATGGAAAATAAAGAGTGAGCATATGAATTTCATCATAATAACATTTTGAAATTATAAATAGTTTTTTAATTTTTTCTTACTCCAAACATTTGATGCCCTCTACAACATTTTGTCCCTGAGACACTATTAGTGATAAGTTTTTGTACAAATCGGTCATCAACCACATATATTTAGAACAATTTTCTCCTCTTCTTTTTCTCCCAACCATAAATTTTTTAGGAGGGTTTCTCTTTGCACCCAACATAATACACAATGTGTCTTTAGAACTGAAGGAAACATCATTTCTACTCAAAAGATTTTATAGATCTCTTATTGGAATTCTATTGATTATATTGCAATGTTTTTTTCCCCAAGTGAGTACTAGATTCAATTCAATTGATAATTTTTTATTCGAGGCATTTTTCATCTTTTTGACCTCGGAAGAAGTGATATTTTAGGACCAAAATCCAACTTCAATTTTTTATTATAATAATTTTATAAATACTTTCAAGACACCTCACAGGGTCATAGTCTCCTTCCTGAACTTGAATGTCATCTCCTTAGAGGATGATTGGTTTTTCTCATGTAGAAAACCCTCCAAATCTAAAATAAGTAAATAATTCTTTTGGATAAATGTAGGGAAGTCAATAATTTTATTTTAATCATCCTTATTTCAATTCTAACCAATTAAAATGAACAACAATTTAGGAGGCTACCACTTACCGATTGATTTTTTGTCTTGGATTGCATTTCCCTTACCTGTCGTTGGTTCTTTTGGTGTATGATCTATTTAAAATAAACATTAATCAATTCATAATTGATGTTATGATGTGGAAAATGAAATCATAATAAAAAACATAGTGATCTCCATGGTTATATGGTAAGTTCAATATCAATTATTCTTTGACTTGTGAATGAAGTTCAACAACTGTTAGGCTACGCTTCTATTCGTTGAACCACCCTTTAGTGGAATTTTTTTTTGATCTATTCATGTGGATTAGTGACTGCTAGGATACGCCATTATTTTTTTGACTTCCCTTGATTACAAATCCTTTGATGAGGCTAGATAATTATTGCTCTACATACCCATGAGCGGGATAAACGCTTATGTAGGTTTATTTATTACAATGTATAAGTATTAATTACAGAAGCCAAAATAAGTTAATTTAATGTAATTAGTTAGTATGTAGGAGTGAAACAATGGGAGGATGTTAAAAATATTAATTTCACAACACAATATTAATTCAATGTAATTATCTAGTATGCAACAAGGCAATTGTGCCTAGCGGTCTGTAAGTCTAACAACTACTGTATCAAATGATGATGCAAATAATATGTTAAGCTCTATAGTTTCTCTTATATTATTATCATAGCTTAAAAATGCATATCCTTAAACTTTATCTTTCACATTATATCAAACATCGAAACTAATATCTGTTAGTTATCAAACTACAACTACAAACTATGGAGCTTTAGAGAAAACAATGCTTCTTATGGAAATGGTATCATATGAGCATAAGAAATAGGTTATTTGGTTATTCCTCAAAAAATGGTTCATCTTCTAGAGTTAGTTAGTATCATTTCCTATAAATTTTGGGGCCTTATAAATGGTTTTGTTTATAAATAAAAATGACTAACATACCAAGTTATGACTATGTATTCATGTTGGATATCCATGCACCCTCCACGGTTACTTCCTCGGTTTTTTGTTTTCTTGTATAAATATTAAATGTATTATAAGTTTTTGGGGATTAAAAGCAGTTTTTTATAAATGCACACGACTAACATACCAGGATTTGACTGCGTATTCATGTGTTATGTGCCTACATCCTCCACATTTATAATTAAAACTATAAAAATAGAGTATTGTTAAAAAAAAATGAAAACCATGGAAATTGAAAACATAGCATAGTAACTATATTTATAAAACAATTGAAGGTCAATCACCAAGTTGTTTTTACAATGATTTATTTGTTATTTGTGCAACGTCATCAATAAATGGTTATGTAAGGATAATTTGAATGGGTTGTACATCATGAACTTGATTGTCTCCAATAATTTTAAGTTGTTTGGAGCTCATGGTTACTTCCTTAGTTTTTTGGTTGCTTGCATAAATATTGAATGATAAGTAACTTATATTGGTTCAAATCCATTTTAAAAAATAACTTGTTCAAGTTTTCTTTGTTGATGAACCTTTTTAAAATGAGAATAGTAATGTTTTAAAAACATTTTTTTAATCATGTGTCTCAATGATAAAAAAACCGTTAGATTAGAACCAATTAATACATGTAACGCAACACTATCGTCGTAAAGAATCATTACTACTGAATTTTTGGAACAACATCAAGTGAACATATAAGACAATAACTCATAAGATCATTCACACAGAAAAGGATGGATGTTTTCTTGAAGGTTGATTTCACTTGGAGTTACCAATTTGTATGGCATTTTCTCCATCCAATTCCTATTGACTTATTCTCTCTCATCATTGTTAGTTTCGTAACTATGTACACGATTTATTTTATACATAAGACACAAACTTTTAAATTTCTCGTTGCTTTCATATGTAGCAGCCATCCATAATTGATTCCCCGTTATCTTTAACCTTTTCCATATATCATTTTATTGTTTCTCTTAAAAAAATTGAATAAGCAATTGGTATGATAACAATAATAATATAATTCAGCACACTAGATCCGATAACTCTTAGTAGGTCCATTGTTTCATCAAAAGAAATATTGCTAGATAAATTGCAAAAATCAGTGATCACACATTCAAGATTGAATGGATTAGTCGAAGGAATAACTGGTAAAGTTGACAGAATATAAAATGGATATACACATCGACAATTAAAATATTTTTTCTTCTTTCCCAGTATATTTTCATCCATTGAAATCACATAGTTGTCTAATATTTTATGAGCCTCGGTGGGAACAATTTATGCCATCTGTGGGTCTATTTTCCTTTTTACCGATTTTTCACCTCTTTGGAAATCATATTTTATTTTTCCTTCTCTCTTCATCCAAGAGTACATATAATTGGTGATAGTGTGATTCATGCAATCCAAAATTATCAATTATATTGGATTCACTACATGTTGTCAATACAGTATTATCTGGATGTTTATTTTTCAAATATTTTAGGTCTTTTCCTCTCATTTTTCTATCTTCCTTTAATATCTGATAGTAAAATTAAAAAGTCTCTGTTATGACACGTACCTTAATAGAGCCAGTTAGTAATTGTTAGTGTGAGTTATTCTATGTGTCCTCCTCTCATATTGGAGGGTCATCTCACATGGGTTAGGTTTAGGGTTTCATGTGTGTCATGCACTAGGGTTACTCAGCACCCTATATGTACCCCTTTACTATTCATTTATGAGAATTCCAAGACACTCCGCTATCTTTCCTCTATATGCAAGCTTTGTTTCTGTTGAGAAAGTTCTTCCATTACTGATCAATTCTTTCTTGCAATTATGTTGGAGCTATCACGATTCCGTTGGAATGCAACTACTTCGTGGTGCCTCATTTCTTATTCAATTTTCGCAAACTCTTTTCATGGTATCAGAGCTGAGATTGGGTAAACGTGCACTCATTATTTTTTAGTTGCGATTACTCTTTCATGGTTTCATTATTTTACTCTGCATGCAAGTTTTTCGATCATTATATTCTGGATTTTTTTTGCTAACACTCTTAACAAGCTGTTCTTGGAAGGTTTCGCTTTTTTTGTGTTCTTCGTGCATGTGTAGATCTCCTCAAATTTTCAGGGGTTTTACAGCTACATTTAGCTAAATGCAGCTAAATCTAGCATATCAGTTAAAAATAGAGGGTATTTTCTTCTTGTTTTTAATCAATTTGAACTACAAGTGATTTTTTTTTTAATTTTCTGGATATTTTTTTCTTTGTTTTGTGTTTTTTGCATAGTTTTTGCAGAGATTCAGGTCAAAAACAAAAATCGTAGAGAGTTCATTGTGTTTATTGTTACACCTGTTGCGTGCTCGTTTTTCTTTTCTCATGGTGGGTCTATTTTTTTTGCTCTAGCTGAGCTCGTGATCTGCCCTCTGTGGCTGTTTTTCAGCTGTACGTTATGTTTTGTTGGCTACAAACCATGGTTTGTTGGTTGTACGTGGTCTACATGGTTTGCTATTCAATCTGCTTTGTTGCTGCTCGTGGCTGCATCCATCCTCCATGCTCCCTTTCCAATGTGCGACCAAACAAAACAAACAAAATCCTTTCCTCTGTCATGGCCAACCAAACACAACCTCCAAATTAAAAATCTACGTGGTCTTCCAAAAAGGTAAGTTCCTTTTTTCATGTCCTTTTTGGTATGTTTTTTATTTTCTGGTAAGTTACTTTACCTTCTATTTTTTTTTAAAATACATTCAGTATTTTTAAAATTCCTTTTTTTTTTAAATACATGGGACTCCTTTTTAGTAAGTATTTAAATTACTTCCTTTTTTATTTCATGTTTTTTTAATTTATTTTTTAAAAAAAACGTGAAAGCTTTTTTTTGGTAAAGATTTAAAAAATATAAAATTCTTTCCATTTTTAACAAAAAAAAGCTTTTTCCTTTTTTAAATTAGATTTATTTAATTTAATTTTTTTAACAAAAAAAGGTAAAGTTTTTTTATTTAGGATTTAATTTTTTAATTAAATCTTAATTAGTTTTTTTATTATTTGAAATTAATTAGATTTAATTTAATTAATTCTAGTTTATTAATTTCTACAATTCCTTTATTACGATCAGTAAATATTAATTATCGGCATCTAAATTACCTTTTTTATCATTTTTTAAAACTCCACTAGCTCTCAAATTAGCTAAATAGAACGTTTCAAAATGGTAAATTTTTAACGTTATTGTCGATTTTTTTTCACTAATCGTGTGCTCAAGTGTGCAACATCACTCTGAGCACCTTGTTCCCTCTGAGCTCTTTTCTGGCATTCTAAAGTTTCTCTGAACTCCTTGAGTTCCTTTAAAACCTTGTATTTCACCCTTATTATTGCTTGTGACTAGTGAGTGCGTCCGCCATAGTCTGCGGCAAGGGGGTTTCCTTTTATGACGTGAGACATTTTTTCTCACCACCAGGGTTGGCTTTCGCCTCCTTTCTTATTTTTTTCTTGTGCTTGTTTACGGTGTCGTATTTGCTACGCTCCATGAAACACTGTTGTGGTCTCCTCTCTTGCACGTTATTACACTGATTGCAAGATGAGTTACCAAGTGTTTTAAACCGCACACACAGACCCGATTGTAATCAACGCACTAAACTATAAAGTGCCGAAAGCAAGGGGGTTGTTATTGTCCTAGGTGGTTGTGTTTCTTTTCTGCATTTCTTTCTCTCTCTCTCACTATGGATGCACTTTCAATTCCTTTGCTTACGCCATTCAACTTTTTCGAATGGAGATCGAAAATAATAATGAAATTAAGGGGTAAAGGATTATTCCGCATCACCATGGGAACTGAGACTAAACCAGATGACGAACCTGAAAAATCTAAGTGGTTAAATCGTAGTGATGAAGCTTTAGGTATTCTTTGCATGTCTATTTCTCCTGACTTGCTCTTCCACATTGAGGCATCCGAAACACCTAAATCTATGTGGAAAACGCTAGATGCGATATTTGGACAACTAGATGACATGAGAGTGCATGAGTTGGAAAACGAACTACTAGAGTTAAATCTTAGTGACTTTGAAAACCTACAAGCTTTCTTCTCGAAATTTGTCCACATTAGATTGTTGTTAAAAGGATGTCAAGTAGAAAAGAAATATTCTCAACTGATCTTGTCGATTCTCTCTAAGCTAGGTCCCAAATATTCTGTTTTCGTGTCAAATTTCTACGCTACAAAAGCTACTTTGGGTGATACTTGGACTATGCCCTCCTTTGACTGTTTTTCATCCCAACTCATTCAAGAATAGGAAAAACTCATTCAAATGGGGTCTCTCAAGTCCAAGTCACATGCCCTTGTAGCAAGTACTAGCAAGGGAAACAAGACTGAAAAGAAGAAAGAAAGAAAGGATCAACCTAAGAAGGAAACCAAGACCAAACCTAAAAATGACACAAACACTTCGACTTCTGAGCCTAAGGCACAGAAAAGCAAGTATTTGTGTTCCTATTACAATAAGTCTAGTCATGACGAGCAACATTGTTTTCAGAAATAGATTGATCACTTATCTCATTTACTTGAGAAGAATAAAATAAGTGTTCCTAAATCCATAAAGCAAAGTGCTATGAAGGCTGAGTCTTTTACTGCAAAAGGTGCTAAAAATAATAAGAAGAAAAGAAAGGCCCTTGTAGCCAGAGCTGCTCCTTCATTGACATGGATTATAGATTCCAATGCCTCGCACCACATGGGTTCTTCATATGTTGATTTTTCCAACATTGAACCTTGTGGAATGTCCCAAATCACAATGGGTAATGACACGACAGTGTCGGTTTCTGGTAGTGGATCGGTAGAGATGGATGGGGAAACATTTAACCAAGTGTTGAGTGTTCCTGATCTCTCTACCAATCTCCTATCGGTTTATCAAACTACTCACCTTGGTGAAGGAATGCGAGTGGAATTTGGTCCTAAGTCGGTGATTATTCATGAGCTTAACAATGACACTACAGTGGTTGAGGGAAAGGTTGATCACCGTTCACGGTTATATACCTTTTCCTACTTTACTTTAGATTCTATGCCCACTGCCTTGCTCACTCATGCAAATGAGGTTAGTAAGCTATGGCATGAACATTTCAGACATCTAAATTATTGCTACCTTGAACAATTGAGCCAAAATGAAATGGTTAATGGGTTGCCTCACATCAAGTTTTCTAAGGGTCTTTGTGAGGGTTATACCCTTGGAAAGCATCCTGAAAAGAACTTTGACAAAGGAAAATCCTAGAGAGCCACTCGTCCTTTGGATCTTGTTCACAATGATGTTTCTGGTCCATTTCCTTCTCCTTCATTTACTAGAGCTCTTTATGTGCTAACCTTCATTGATGACTATTCGCGATATACTTGGGTATATTTTCTTAATCTTAAGTCTAAATTCTTTGAACATTTTCAAGACTTTAAGGCTCTTGCTGAGAAACAGGTGGAACGTTCTATCAAGGTTCTTCGAACTGACAATGGAGGTGAATATGTAAACAATAGGTTCATGGATTTATGTACTTCTGAAGGTATCTCTTTGTAGCATAGAATTGCTTATAGCCCTTTGCAGAATGGAGTCGCAGAAAGAAAGAACTGTACTCTTAAGGAGATGGCCACTTGTATGATTCACTCGAAGTCTCTTCCTCCGCAGTACTGGGCCAAAGCAGTGAATTGTGTAAATTACATTCAAAACTATGTTCCACACAAGGCAGTAAGATGGATGACACCCTTTGAAGCCTAGTTTGGACGCAAGCCTGATGTTGAGCACTTTCGAGTCTTCAGATCTAAGGCTATGGCTCGGATCCCCAAGAAGAAATGTAAGGCCTTGGAACCACAATCCAAACCTTGTATCTTTGTAGGGTATCCTGATGGCATGAAGGGATATTGATTAATGAATCCTACTTCTCATGATATGTATATTGAGAGAAGTGTTAAGTTCTATGAGTCTTCTTTGACTTCTACTTCACCTATTGAGGTTCTTCAGCTCACTGATTCAGATTCTGACTCATAAAATGATGATACTGTTAAGCGTGCTCCTCTTTTGGATCCTCCCGACCATCAAACCTTTGAGTCTTCTAATTTTGACAATATTGACGATGAGGACTATGTCCCTTCTCACTCAAGTGAACAATCTTCTGACTCTGAGTTTGATCCTCCTGGTCCCCTTTGGGCCAGGAAAACTTTGCAAAGTGCCGGAGATTTAGTTGGAGATACTTCAGATATGAGACGTACTCACTTAGATTTCATTGGACCCCACTCTTTATTCACCTCTGCTTCTGATCCACAGTCTTTCTAGGAGGCTTCTGGTATTCCTGAGTGGGATTCTACCATGGATGAGGAGTATTCCTCTCTCATGAAGAATGATACTTGGGATCTCACCACTCTTCCGAAAGGAAGAGAAATCGTTCGGTGTAACTGGGTGTTCCAAACAAAGTATGGAGTAGATGGAGATGTCGAAAAGTTTAAAGTGTGATTAGTAGGTAAGGGTTTCTCCCAGATAGCTAGGGTTGATTATACAGAAACCTTTTCTCCAGTTGCAAAGATGACTTCTATTTGACTGACAATAGCCATTTCCACAGCGAACAGATGGAAAGTCCATCAAATGGACGTTAAGAGTGCCTTCCTTCATGGTGACCTAGAGGAAGAGATCTATATGGAATAACCTCCAGGTTATGTCTAAGATCCATCCCTCATTTGTAAGTTAAAGAAGTCTCTTTATGGCCTTAAACAAGCCCCTCAGGATTGGTATGCCAAGATGGACTCTTTTTTACTTACATCAGGGTTTATTAGGTGTCACTCTGATCCAAATGTTTATATTCTATGGAAAGATGAATCCATACTCATTCTTGTTCTATATGTTGATGACTTGTTGATCACAGGCAGCTCTTCCTCTATTATTGATTTTGTGAAGATCGCTTTAGCCAACAAGTTTTCCATGACTGACTTAGTTCTGCTTCATTACTTCCTTAGGATCCATATTTCACAATCTGACTCAGGAATCTTGATTTCACAACCTAAGTATGCTCTTGACTTGCTAGCTCATTTTTAGATGTCTGATTGCAAGTCTTCTCCTACTCCTTTTCTTTCCGGGGTTAAGTTGGTTTTAGATTGCTCTACTCCCTTAATTGATGGTACTCTTTATCGACAGTTGGTGGGGGGCTTGATTTACTTGACTCACACTCGGCCGGATTTATCGTATGTTATTGGGATCATGTCCATATTCATGCAGGAGCCACATGAGATGCATTGGAAAGTATCTAAACAGATCCTTCATTATGTTCTTGGCACTTATGCTGATGGCATTCACTATCATGGAGGGGTAGACATTGAATTGATTGGGTTCACAGATTCTGATTGGGCCGGTGACTTAGATCAATGGAAATCTACTTTTGGCTATAGTTTCTCTCTTGGTTCGGGTCCCATTAGTTGGTCTAGCAAGAAATAAAATGCAATTGTGATATCATCTACAGAGGCATAATACAGAGGAGCAGTTAATGCTGCCACAGAAGCTATTTGGCTACAGGGTATTTTGACAGAGTTTGGCATCCACTTTCAGTGGCCTACCATTATCTACTATGATAACATGAGCACAATCTCTATTTACAGAAATCCAATTCAGCATCAGTAGATAAAGCACATTGAGATCCATATGTACTTCATACGGGAGATTATTCATGATGGTATCATTGACATTCAGACAGTTGATCAGATTGTAGATTTATTCACCAAGCCCTTCACTAAGATGAAGTTTCTTCACTTATGGTCTCTTCTTGGGGTGATCTCTTTTGCATCTGCTCATCTTCTTTGGGCTATGTAGTCTTTTTCTTTTTCTTCTTCTAGGAAGATTATGTTTGTATATGGGCACCTTATTAGGCCTTTAGTTGTCAGGCCCTATTGACACATTTCTTAGTTGTTTAGGAGTGTCTTCCTCTTCTGTCTAACTCATCACAGCCACTACCCCAGCTTCGATGAAGGGGGGTGTTAGTGTGAGTTATCCTATGTGTCCTCATCTCATATTGGAGGGTCATCTCACATGGGTTAGGTTTAGGGTTTCATGTGTGTCATGCACTAGGGTTACTCAACACCCTATATGTACCCCTTTACTATTCATTTATGAGAATACCAAGACATTCCACTGTCTTTCGTCTATATGCAAGATTTGTTTCTGTTGAGCAAGTTCTTCCATTAGTGGTCAATTCTTTCTTGTAATTACACTGGAGCTAGCATGATTCCGTTGGAGTGTAACTACTTCGTGGTGCCTTGTTTCTGATTTTATTCTCACAAACTCTTTTTAGTAATGCATTCCCTTATTGCACTTTATTAGCTAGTAATGATTGTTCCTCATTTGTCATTCCTCTTGCAGCCCTGAAGGAATTAGCCGTGAATCTTGCTAGTGAATTTATCTTAAAGCTAGGATTATTATCCTTAAAGGGTAAAAAATAAAGGCCAACTAATCTAAACAAATGAAAGGTTATTGTCCATTTAGTCCATTTATCCTTAATAAACAATAGAAAATTCCATTTGTCATATAGACTCTTTGGATTTTACACAACGATAATAGAAAGGCATTGTTTCTCAAAGCTTTGCACTCAAAATACGAAAAAAAATTATTTTGTGCATATTAATAAAGTAAATGTTAATAACCAATACAATAAAATTAAAATCCATTACCCTCCACTCCTCTATCTTTGTTTTTGATCCTTGGGACTGCTAAGGACATCCAAGAAATTGTAAAATTGATCGAGATGTGTAAAGGAAATCAATAAAATTGGTTTCAATCCAAGTTTTGTTTACTTCACTTTGTTGTTTGAAAATATTAACAATGGCTTCACTAGATGATTTTACATACATAATGTGATCCTTTAAAAACTACATCCTTGAATGTAAAGACTTATATGTTTTTGTGCCTAATTTATTTTTCAGCACATATTTTATGGTGGTCGTCTAGTATGTAAAATTGCACATCAACTTTGTCCAAGTATTTTGGATCATCGAGTTATGTAGCCTTCTGCATAAACTACAAGAAGGGAAGAATAATTACGTCCCTCTGTGTAGGAATAAAATTTATCAACATTAAATGGACAAAAAGGTCAACATTCTCCTCAGCTACATGACAATATTGATATTTTGGAGGTGCCATATGGCACCTTGAAACGCCAATTGAAAATATTTCACCTTCAAACAAAAATAAATCAAATTGTTGAATAGTTGAAGATTCTACTTTCTTGAATTTAGTGGTTTCTTTCTTCAACAATGCATCTGATTTATTGTTCTTTTTAACCCATACAACTTTTATTTAGATGGCTCGATATCCAATTTATAAAAATATATTCTCTTTAACATATTAAATAACTTGACGTGTTTTGGATTTGAAAGAAAACCTCTTCTATGCAAATGATGACAAAGATAATAGGTTTAATTGTATCTATACATTTTTTTATTACTAATAATATGCCATTATGAATTTCATCTATATTTTCAAAACTAGTATTGTTAAAGTCTTTAAACATCCCCAAATTCCAACCATATTTAGAACATGAATAAATAAAAAATTATATTGAGGCCTCCATTTTCAGTTTCCCAAATAAAGAAGCTTCCAAATCCATATTCAGAATGAGACAGTTATTCATTTGAACTTTAATGTGTTTGATCTGAACACTCAGTGTCCTCAAATCAATAACTTCTAAGGATAGAACCATACCAAATTCCTCTTATATATCGTCAATAACAAAAAACAACCATAGGTCAACGTAGTAGTTTTTCAAGGGAATGATTTCAACAACCAGCTCATTGTCTCTTTTCTTCCAACACTCTGCACCTTTGATGAATGGAATTTTTGAGAATGAAGTGTAAGAAATGGAATATATATTACCTGTAATTGGATTAGAAAACATTAATAATTAGTTCATATTTTACGCACAAAATGTTCTTTTGTAATTGTCTGATAAGGAATATAAGTATTAGCCTAGTGGACACCAACCTCTAGAGTTTCTTAGTTTGTATCATTGCACAATAATTAACTTAATAGTTAGTTACCACTAGACTTTGAATCGATATGGTATCAAGTGAAATTATCCATTAAATGTTGTATCTAACATTCAATTGTTCGTATCTAACTTTTGAATAGGAATTACTCTTAGGCTACTAGCGGAACTTATCCAAAAGTGTTCTAACTAATTATCATGCATTTAAAGGATTGACATTTATTTGTACTTATTGAAAAGATTATTATTTATTTTGAAAACCTATAACATTCCTTACATGTATGAAAGGAATGTAAGAAAATATAGAGCTTAGTGGTTGCTAGGATTTACTATGATTTGTTGTACATTAACACTTATTGAAAGGAATAACTTAGAGGACACTAAGATCTAATGTTTTTTATTTTAAATAAAGCGTTGTAGAAATAAATCATAATTATGGACTTAGCGAGTGCTAAGCATTTTATTTTATACAATCCGATGTGAAATATGTGTGTAGTGGACATTCTATAATCCATGCGATTATATTTCTTTAACAAATCAAAGTAATATATTTAAGTCTTAGAGGTCACTAGGTAATGCCTCAACAAGCTATAAAATACATATGGGAAGGATAGCTTAACACATTTCTTGTTATTCATTAACACTGATTGAATGGAATATAATTGAGGTCACTAAGATCTAATGTTTCTTATTTTGAATATAACATTTGAGAAACAAACCATATTGGTGGAGTTAGCAGTCGATAAGCATTTTATTTAATACAAGTTGATGTTAAATATATGTGCAACAGACATTTTGTAGTCCAGACAATTAAACTACTTTAAAATGTCAAAGTAAGATATTTAAATCTTAGTGGTCATTAGGTAATGCCTCAACAAGCTATCAAATACATACCAGAATGATAGCTTAACACATTCCTTTTTGTTCATTAACAATGATTAAATAGAATAGTGTTGAGGCCTCTAAGATCTAATTTTTCTTATTTTGAATTTATTATTTGAGAAACAAACCATATTGGAGTTAATGGTCGCTAAGAATTTTCTTTCATACAAGCCGATGTGAAATATGTGTAAAGTGGACATTCTGTAATCTAGAGGATTATATTTCTTTAACAAATCAAATTAATATATTTAAATCTTAGTGCTCACTAGGTAGTGCCTCAATAAGCTATCAAATACATATTGGAAAGATAGCTTAACAATTCCTTGCTCATTAACAATGATTGAATGAAATAGCGTTGAGGCCTCTAAGATCTAATATTTCTTATTTTGAATATAGTGTTTGAGAAACAAATGATATTGATGGATTTAGTGATTACTAACCATTTTATTTTATAAAATAAGATGTGAAATATGTGTATAGCATATATTATGTAGTCGATAGGATTATATGACATTAACAAATCAAAGTGAGATATTTAAAGCTTAGTGGTTGCTAGGTAATTCCTCAACAAGCTATCGAATTCACTTGTGAAGGATAAGGATTTTCCTAAACATAAGTATGGCCTATGACACAGTATTCATTTCCATGAAAAAATGTAGTCTCGAAGGTCATGGTGGGTTCTTCCTAGTCTAGAAAAGATTGGGATGACTGAAAATTTTTATGGAGTGCCACTACACCAAGGGTCTATTATGTCTTAATATTATTATTAGTCAATTTCACAATAATAGTTGAAGTAAATTATTACAAATCATCCAAACTTATGTTAATGTATTCAGAGGATCGGTCTTAATAGGATGCAAACCTTTAGTCTTCGTTACTATATATCAAATCAAGGTAGAAACATAAACCTTAGCGAGAGCTAGGCTTTGAGTTGAAATTATATCAATTGTATGTCTCTCATAGTTATGAATATTAATTATGATTAAAACATAGTGATTATTATTTTAAATTGAGTGTTGGAATAAAAAAATCATAACAATGAATATTAGCAGTCACTAAGCTTTTTCATGTATACAATATGATGTAAAATTTGTGTATATCATAAAGTTTTAGCATTGAGATCATGAGCATTGATTTGCACCTAATGAAAGGGTTACACATGAGTCAAACAACCTATATTTTTTCTTGCATTGCAGGAAAGGAATCTAAGAAAATATAGATCTTAGCCAATGTTAGGATTCTCCTCGATAAATTAATGGACAACATAAAACATTCCTTGTTGTTCATTAACACTTATTGGAATGAATAGCTTAACAACCTCTAAGACCTAATGATGATTATTTTAAATCGAGTGTTGGAATAACATAGCATAACAATGGAGGTTAGTAGTCATTAATTTTTTTCCTATATACAAGCCAATGTAAAATATGTGTATATAGGAAATTTTTTAGCATTGAGATCATGAACATTCATTTTCACTTAATGAAAGGATTATACTTGATCCAAACAACTTGTAATTTTTCTTATACTATAGGAAAGGAATATAAGAAAATATGGAGCTTAGTGGCTTCTAAGATTCTCCTTAAAAAATTAATGGAAAACGTAAAACATTCCTTGTTGTTCATTAACACTTATTCAAAGGAATAACTTAGTGTCTGATAAGACCTAATGATTATTATTTTAAATCAAGCATTGGAATAACAAATCAAAGTGAGATATTTAGAGCATATCACTCGCTAGGTAATGCCTCAACATGCAATCAACTATAAAAAGAAAGGATTAACCTTTCAATAAGAATAGGTCCCTTCTCCAAGATGCAAAATAGCTTTAAACTTTGTTTCTTTATAAATTATACCCATTAAAAGGAACGAACTATCGGCCGCTAATATTGATTTATTATTTCTCTGTACATTACCTTATGGCGATGAAGAATAGGAAAGGTATGCTTCATGTTTACTAACATAAAACATGAATAACACCAAAATATTGACTAACAAAAGAGATATTAGAAATTTCATACCATGTGTTTTTTTTAGTGGGTATTATTTGCATAATAATGTTGCGGATTTATGTAGGTTTATAATTATTTTTAAGGAGTTCTTCAAATGTAAATTTATTAATAACTGTGTCAATTATAATGGTTCACACTTGGAGGATTATATTAAATTAGCACTTACTATATCTATGAATATCGATATTGATATTGATAAAAATTAAAAATAAATATGGTTTTTGTTTTATTAATAAAAATGTGCTTATATTATTTAAATAAACTATAAAACAATGTTTAGAATTTATTAATTTTGTTTTCTTATAATATATTTTATTATGCTTATATTAATATATTGTATAGAAATTAATAAATTACATTATTTTGAATTTGTGTTAATTTGCAATGTTTCGCACATTAAAAAAACAATTTCAAAAATTGTTTTCCCCCGCTTTTCTTAATGAGGGAGAAATTCAAATTTCAAATTTTAGATTCCCCCACATTTAAGAAGATTTGAAATTTCAATATCCCACACTTTTTCTTAATAAGGGAGAAATTCAAAAAAAAATTATTTTTCATATCCTGCACTATTTTTATTTTCAAAAATTCAATATCCCACACTTTTTTTACTATCAAAATTCCAATATCCCACACTTTTTTTATTTTTTAAATTTCAATATATCACATTTTTTTATTTTGTGGAATGTGCCAAGAAATTTATTAAATACCTCTGATCAATATTGGTTGGAGTTTCTATTTTTTGTACCTCGGAGATACGTAGCTCGTGAAATTAAAATACAAAATTTGTTGATCATAGATTGTAAGGATGCACGTTTCGTGGCCATTTTTTACAGGGGAAAATTGAAGCAATAGTAATAATATGGTTACAGAGAAGGTACACAAAGGAGTCAAGCAAATGGGGTTACATTGAGCAGACATAGAAAAGAGGTTGTAGAGAGGAATGCGTGGAAATTTTTTCACATAACAGAGGGAGGTTGCAAAAACATCAAGCATGAAACCATTTCATATATTTCTAAAATATATATTTATCAAAATCATCTAATATAGTATATGTGAACCTTTTTTATTGTGGGTTTTTCAATTGATCTATCTTGGACCAGTTCTTATGTTTTGCATCGTAGTCCAGCCATACCTTACCCTATCGAATCCTACTCTGCTTCCTTTTCATTCCCTTTTTATCTCCTTGCTAAACCTCCTTCTTCTTCATGAAAACATAAATTTTCATCTGCCCTAACGAACAAAAATGTGATCCCTTTTCAACTCTTTTATTTTTCTTTGTTAAATGCACTCCCTTTTCATCTCTTCTATGTCTCTCTCTAGATACATTTTTTTGGATTTTTCACTCTTGTTACTACAATTATTTTTCCCAAAAATGAATGCTTGTCTCCCCAATTGCAAAAAACACATCGCATAGTAACATTTTTTTTAATTGTAATGCTTTATGAGACCCAAATTTATTATTTAGGTATTCCTTTTGACTACCTTTAATGTTTTTTATTAATATGATACAAATAAATGTGGATAATTATCAAATTTAACTTTGTTTATATGGTTTCTGCATTGACATTCGGGGAAGATTCTTAAGAATATTTCTTAGAGGTTAATAAATTACTTTAAAATTATACAACCATATTAAGTTTTCAATTGTATGATACATATTTTTAATTATATTCAATTTCCCATATCAAAATAGTCAAATGTAATGTCATCATCACATTTAGGTTTGTATAATTTTGGGTATATTTATTATAATTGACATATATACATGTATGGAAAACATCAATATATATGTGTACATATTGTAAAATATAAATATTAATCAATTTATTTTTAACTAACATTTTCTTTTATGCTTGCTAGGTTATGCCAAAAATCACATAGCTTTGTGGCCGCCATTATCTAATTGTTTATTTTAACCACCACCTTGTGAAATCAATTATCTATTTTCAATTAAATATGAAACCAGAGAATAATAGATTTCATATAAAACATAAATTTTAACATGCTAGAATTTTATTGGAGAGAGATAGACTTTTGTAACATATATTAATACATGATTGTACATGTAGATGTATGTATCTATATATAAACTCCAAATTTATTTATCATCATTTTTTATCTTTCCAATTTGACAACTCATATCTATATACACAACTAATCATGAAATACTTTTCTAGCCTAGCGGGCGATGGGCTACAATTCGTCCGTTTTAACCTAAAATATTTACAATTCACTATCATTATATAATATTATTTTAAAATACACAAAACTCTCTTATGTAATGCAAATGTTCATCTTGGAGCCCTCGTATGCTCTTTCTATTTGATCTTGTTTTATGGCTAATTTTTTTGTGTAGTTTAGCAGTTGCGCGACACAGTTGCTTATTTTTTTCTATAGGAAAAAAAATGTTGTTCTTAATGGTATTATTTTATAAACACGTTGGTGCTAAATTAGTAGAGCCTAGCGATCGCAAGCCTATATTTCTCATGTTTTAACCACAAAGACTAACAATTTAGATTTATAATACCACATCATTATAAACATGATATAATTACCTTTATGGATAGCTTGGTGGTTGTTAAGCTCTAACCATTAGATATCCTCGTTAGTAAAAACACACTATATTCCCTAGCATTCGTGCAAAATTTTGAATAAGACATTTTGTAGTTGATTTTATTGTATGGATTTAACAAATTAAAATAAGATATTTTGAACTTAGCGGCAACTAGGTAATGCCACAACATAATATTTGGAGCTTGGCAGTCGTTAAGAAGTTTTGGTTGTACAACTAATATAGATATGTATAACATTTAGAAAATTTATTGGAATTGTTATATATGTCTGTCTGTACTTCACATATGTATATGCATCCTCAATTTTCATAAAAGAAAAAACATTGAATTTTACTCATATTCAAAGGATTTATGGATAACTTAGCATTCGTTGGGATCTTACCATTAGATCTACTCGTTATTAAAAACATTTTTTATACTTGTATTTAATAACATTGAATTTTACTCATAGTTGAAGGGTTTATGGATAGCTTAGTGGCCACTACGATCCAACAATTATATCTCCTCGTTATTAAAAGCATGTTGTATACCCTAGAATTCACACAACATTTTGATATTATCATTAATGTAACATTGACTATTACTCGCAATCAAAGGGTTTACAGACAAATTAACAACCACTAGTCTCTAACCATTAGATCTTTTCGTTATTAAAACACGTTGAGTACCCATCTTTAATAAAATTGAATTTTACTCACATTCAAAGGTTTTATGGATAGCTTAGCAACCGCTAGGCTCTAACCATTAGATCTCCTCGTTATTAAAAACACAATGTATATATGTATTCAATAACATTGAATTTTACTCATGGTCAAAGGGTTTATGGATAGCTTAGCAACCGCTAGGCTCTAACCATTAGATCTTCTTGTTATTAAAATCACATTGTATACCTGTAATATTTGGATATTAACAGTTGCTAGGTAGTTTTGGATGTACAACTAATATAAATATGTATAAAATTTGTAATATTTATTAGAATTGTTATATATGTCTATTTATACTTCAAAAATGTATACACGTCTTCATTGTTCATTGTTGGTCACATAAATGACTAAGTGTCAGTTATGCATGAAGGTCCATGTACAGGAGGATGCACACATGGGTAGAAAAATATCACATAGGTTTGAAGGACCGTACGGAATTACACACACAAGAAGGGAAGTAATACAAGACAGCGCGCGGAGGTGTGCACCATGCAGAAGAATGGGGTAGTTCGCAAGGGTCCACGTACATGCAGAGCATTTGGGACTTAGCCAATTTTGGAGCACTGACTAAAAATAGAAAATAAAATAGATGACTTGGCATGCATTCAAGGACCAAAAATAGGTGATAAAGGAAGATAAAGCATATGCAAGAGGTGATCTAAATATAGGAATTAAAGCATGGGTAAAGTAAGTTATTTATAGCTTTCTATATTGTTAAGACAAGTTGAAAAATCATACGGGTTATTATTAGAGCACACCTATTATTAGGAAAGGTGCATGGAGATGGTGAAGGGAAAGTCCCCACCGTGTATATATATGGGTGATGCATCCTTGTATAGGAGAGAGTTGACAAGTTATGAGTAATTTGTTAAAGGTTTAGTGATGTGATTCAATGATATAGTTGAGTTTTGTATACACACATTGCCCAATGCACAGATGTAATGGATGTAATCAGCAAGTATGGTAATGAATAGACTGTGTTATAATGGAAATTGTATTTACATTACAAATATTACTATGTTTTAATATGGCTCGATAGGTATTCAGATCCTTTTATCCATTACCTATGAATGATTTCCTTATTATATGTGTTTACATTACTTGTAATGTTATATATTATTTCAATTATGTCTACAATGGTTATGAATATGCATGTCTAACATCTTGATAAACAAACAAAGGAGGGACATAGTGGCTACGTGAGCTTCAGATGAGCTTCCAAATTTTTCTGGATGAATTTCAAACACACCTAGCTCAGTTTGGTAAAATAAAAGACTACATTTTAGTTCCATTATCGAGACCTCTTTTCAATATGTTCATCAGGATTTTGCATGCACATGGCGTTCTAATTTTCTTTGGAGAATATTGATATGTGGGTGTATGACGGTGAGGACACGTTTCCTCAGAGATACAACATTGGACCTAACTTTAATGCACGCAAGTGGGTCGAAGAAAACCTCTATGATTGCTTATATGAGATGTTCTTTAGCTTCTTCCCAATAGATTTGTACCAGTGGTCAGTGGCTTACGTACAAAATAGGGGTGTCATGATTGGTAGAAAGAAAGTATGGAGATAGGATTACTCATTTGAGAAATGGATTGCAACGTTGACATGTGATTTTCCTTGAGTTGTTGCTCCTTAGAACTGAATAAATCATGTTGCTAGATTAATATTTATCTCAATTGATATTTTCTTGATTAATCATCCATCATTTGCAAGGTACTCTTGAATTGTGATGTTATTTAATTGATTCATGAAATGAACTAGATATCTACAACTTGTGGAAAGTTTGATTTCTGTTCTTGGAACCATTGGGTAAGCTGGTAAAATGGGAAAATTATCCTAAGCCAATAATGACTGGTTATTATTATTATTATTATTATTATTATTGAATCAATTAAGAAAATACCTTGGATAAATTTCATTTATCCAAGGAATTCCCTTAATTCGATCTGCAATTGTGATTAATGTGGGAAATTGCAATTGTTCATTGTCGTGAATTATCCATGTATACTAACTAATATTGATGAATTATTCTAGTTTGCTTACGATTCAGTCCCATGTTGAGGACTGGAAGGTGTTGAGAGCTAGCTCGAGTAACACTACTCCATTTTAAAAATATTGCATGGCTGGTAAGGTTCAGATGTGGCAGTTATTAATCCTTACTATGACTAATGTGTTGTTAACATTTGAATATTAATGACCTAACCTAAGGCCTGAGACATATGAACTAAGTCAATTTCTAAGAACCTAACCTAAGTGATATATGCCTAATGGTAATGTTGCGAAGATTAATTTAATCCTAACTTAGGATGGAAGGGAGACTTGGACCCTAACTCAAAGCTAACCCCGATTGGCATTAGGAAGGGGTGCATGGTCAGGTAAGAAGTGATGATTTCCTCCACATTTGTATGTACTGGAACTTTGATTTAATTCCATTAATGTAATATACGACCACTCCTTAGCGGTAAGCCAAGTTTGGACTTGGCAGGTTTCTAAAAGTGACTTTTGCATGATTAGTTGGATGGCTAAGTAGTTAGAAGCTAACCTAGTAAAGGTTAGAGGAATCCAGTGGGTTGGTGGGAGAAATAAACCATCCTGGAAAGCATTAATGATTTGGAAAAATTTTCCAATCTACCTAGGGAAAACATGTCGGATTCAACGAAGACAATATTTTTTGGTTTTCCATTTGGTCATTTCGTTTCTCTTTCTCACTCTGTAAATGGAGGTTTTGGGCATTTGATCTGGTTTTTGATTGGTTTGAATATTGGCTTCATTGTTTCATGGAGAAGTTGTTGGGAGATATTCCACTAGAAATGTGGAGGAAGTTTCGTGAAGATTAACTACTTCAACTATAGAAGTTGTCATGGGAGTTGGAAGAAAAATTCAGGAAGCTCTACTAGGCATGATAGGCTCTAATCCCTTGCAAAAAAAAATTCTATCTAATTAGTTCATTAAAAGAACTCTCCTTATGATAGAATACATTTTGGGGTTCTAGGTTTTTACTATTGATCAATAAATGGAATCTGTAGATTGGTAAGTAGCTATTGGAACCGGTTTTCGAGCTTGCAACTGTATACTTGTTTTATCATGGTTGAAATGTTTATTTTATTTACATGAATATGTTATTCATTTTGAAATAAAATCGTCATGACTATCATGGAGAGAAAAAAATCATTTCTTCAATTGCATGAAAATAATTTGCAAATCGGTTTTGCTATAGTGATATTGATTTTGTCATGTTATTTCGATGACTCTGGGTTGCACGTACTTATATTTTACCAATGGGTTTTTGCAGTGTTGTTATCAATCTCTGTATTGTTATTTTTCGATTACTATGGAACTGTCAGTACTTATATTTTAAAGGAAGTAATGACCTTATGATGTGGGTCGAGTGGGAACTAGAGAACTCAGTCAATTTAGACTGGTGCTGTCTAAATATATTACTATCTATTTTGGGTCTGTGTTTTAATCTTGATTTGAATACTCAAATTCATGATCATCGTAATTGTGAATTCATGGGGCTTTCACTTCGTGATAACCCTTGTGTGGGTGAGTTGGTTACTCAACCCAGTTGGGTATGATCTTGGATGTATTATTATTTGATCAATCTTGAATTTTTTTTTGAGTTTTCGATAACCCAGGTCGGGTTAGATCTTAACTGAAGCTTTTGGTAATTGTTTGTACCCATTATGGTTGAATGCATTCTCTATTTTGTATAATTTGGTCACTGGACTGTTATTCAATTTAGCCATTCGGCTTCGCTTTGCTAAACCATGGAGGGTTATTCGTATTGTAGGTCGTTGTGAAATTTGATTCCTTCTATTTCAATCATTGTAATTGTTATGTTGCTTTTATACTGCTAGATTAAACGGTTGGCATAGTGTTGAATGGGACTGTTTTAATCCATGAAAGTTTAATGGCCACCTAGGGGATATTTTGTATCACTCTATGAACTGTTTGGCTCTTGAGAATACTTTTAGTATGCTATTTCGACTATTAGGTTTTAGTTTGACCACATTTTTTTAATGATCTTGCAGAGGCATGGCTCGTGATCAGAACCTCGACCTAAACCAGTTGGATGGTTTGTTATACTTTCTTAAGTACAATCATTTTTACATTTGTGTTTAACCCTTATCATATTTGTATGATCAAGGGTATCATTCAATCATTGAAATTTTATTCGATTGTGAGTTTTATCTTCATATGTGGAATCATTTTGTTTCTCTATCTGAGTGAGGAAATCAATTAAGTATGATTCGCACAAGTCTTGTATGGAATACTTGTATGTTTTTTAGACAACCTTATCTCATAAATATTGTATAATGTATTTAATGGCTCATATACTTCTCATTTGGTTAAATCCAAGTAGTTATGGCATGGACCAATTTGTATAAAAAGTTAAGATAGATTTGGGTTTTAGAGATCTTGCTACTATTATCTCTTTACTCAACGGTAATCTTGTCCAACCGTTGGATTGTCATACTGTTGAATTGGAATTCATTTTTGTTTGCAATTAATTGGATTCGAGTAAAATAGTTTAATCATGTAGTATGGGTTGCATGATTAAGACATTTCTACTTTTGTTTTCTCACTTGGTATTAGGTATACTTGGCTTTGCATTATTGGTGTGATATTGCTTAAGTGGAATGTATACCTGTATATTTCGAGGTTATGTTTTTTGGTTGGATGATTGATGAATGTTAAATTCATTTTGTTGATAGTATTCTAGTTGATAGAATATCTGACTCATTTTGATTTTTAGAAGCTAACATTGCAGGGTTTTGTGATACAGTTGAGTATGGCACTTCTGAAGTGTTTAAAAAGGAACAATATCTTTCTATACCCTTGAATTGCTTTGATATTAATAAGTTTAGTGTTCCTTTGGGTCAAAAAAATTTTTCCTTTTTTGAAAACATATGGTTCCATTTTTGGATTTATCCATATCATCAAGCTCAGTTCAAAAGAACTGACCCATGATAACGCTCTTGGGGCAAGATAAAATTCGTGAAAAAGGAAAAGAGTAAGACTTATGTAAGATTGAATTTATTCTATTGATTGAAGATATGTAGTTTTATGAAAATGTTATGTTTAATTACTGAACTATTCTTGTGAATAAGTGTGTAAGGCTTGAGTCTTCAGTAATGTAAACTTTTAAAAGAATTTGGACCAATTATCTCTTATCTAATTAAATTGATATCTTAAATTGGAAGTGATTTCTTAAATATTTCTCTCTTGACTGGATTAATAGTTATGTGTGAATGATGTTTTAAGTTAAAAGAGTTCTTTCAATTGAAAATTAAGCCTATAAGGAATCATTGATATACATTTAGGCTTTACTTCAGGACATTGATATGTAATCTTGGGAAAGTTATATAAAGTGTTACCAATCTTGTATTGTTGTTATAAAGAAAGGAAGATTATTGTTGATCCATTAATAGGAGGGAAAAGGGAATAGTTGGGAATATTTTCCCTTTTAATGAAATGTATGAAAGGTGTAATTATAATGTCTTGTCCTTGAAATACTCATTAGCTATTATAACTTTTAAACCCTTACTGATTTTCTATTAGGATATGGTAGTCATGAACAATTTATATTCAAACAAGTTATATATTGTAGAACATTATGGTTTCATGAATAATTATGCTATAATTACATCAGTTCACGAACAACACTTGTTGACGACTATTTTAAGAGAAATGATATAAAATAAAAAATAGATGCATGATTAATAGTAAAGAAATCTAAGGGATTATTCTGCATAATGCATTCTGTTTATCTGAATAAATGAAGTAAGTACAATAACATAAGGGAATTGTAGTTAAGAGGGATAGGATGATAATATGGGGTTAGATGTATAAAAAACCTAAGGCCTTAAGGCTTTAAGAGGGTAAGTGCAGGAATTGATGGACAATATATAGGGTCATCCATGGACATCATATTGCAAATAACTTAACATTGGAATATCAACTTGTAGTGGATTATTAGCAATACATACACTCAAAATTAGACAAAATTATGTGTAAATAATCCGGAATATCAGTTTCTAAAATACTAATTTCACTTGTAAAAGTAATGGACAAGATTAGCTAATCATTAATACACTGCAAAATTCAATGACATTGGTAATTTGATTTAAAAAACTTGCCGATAAGGTTATAGTAAAATGTTGCCCATCTTAATTTGGATGTTACCAAAGCAATTGATATATATTTTGTTGATCCTTTAGTGAGAAGTTATATGCCACTATCTATCTTGGGATGGATTTTATTTTGTATTTTTTTGATGTAATATTTTATTTTTTATGATTTTTATCCATGAAATATGGTCATTGAAAACATAAAGAAAACAGAGCACTTTCCGTAATTGCCCCGCCATAACTTTATCAAAAAATATTGAGTAATCAAATAAGTTATTTTTTTTTAACATGTATATAATTTCACCACAGTTGGGATGGTATAAGTTTTATCACATTATGATAAGTGAAACAAATGCTTGCAGTCTTAAATCGTAGACATAAACATACAGGAAAAAGTGTCTTAAAGACCTACTATTAGTAATAAAATTATAAAATGATATTTATCCTCTTCTATTCACTTTAAAATCTAATGATTATCTACAAATGCAATAATAGTCTCCCCTACGCAATGGTACCATTTTTATGACATAAGTTTTTACTTTTCGGCATGGTTCAAGTCCGCGGAATTGTAATTAAGAGGGATAGGATGATAATATGGGGTTAGATGTATAAACAAACCTAACCTTTAAGGAATTAAGAACAAAGTTATTCTTGCTGCAATAATGAAGTCATAAATATGATACATATTTGACCTGCATGCATAATGTAATTATGTTGTGTAAACTTGATACAATGGACTGTTCACTATTGGGTGACGGAATGAACCCTTCGAGTAGACTATGAGGTGGATGCAAATTATCCTTCCGTCATAGATGAGTTACACTTAGGGGATTAAGTTTAACTAAGTTATCATAGTTTGAATAGTTGAATGGATTAAAGGAAAGTAAATGTAAGTCAAGAGACTATTGCGGGTTGAATTCATGAAACCCGTTTGGAGTCATTAAAACTAACTTTAGAAGGCTCCTAAAGGTATAATTGGATGTGTGAGGCTATTTCCCTACATTATACCTATAAGATGTTTCAAAGATATGAAATAAACTAATGGAGAATTCATACTTAAGAGAATAAGTATTGAGCATAAATAAACTTGCAGATCCTTCAAGTTGACTTAAGTAGAAACATAACGTTCCTTAATGGAATGTTGATAGAACCCGAGTTAGTCCTTAGGAACGACACCTAAAGGCTTAAAATAACTAGGGTGGGATTAAAAAGATGTGAATTAAAGGGATTAATTAACTTGTTAAGAAGGAAGGTTTAGATTTCTGGAACTTAATGGGATGTTGCAACATAACCACTGTTGCACAGTACCCATCCAATGATGGGGTTCATTGGGTGGTTACTGTGGAGCAGTCGTTATGGTGCAATAATTCGTTCAAACTCATATAATAAAGATCGTATTGGAATGGGATCTCAATTCATTGTTAAGCACTAGGTAGTGATGAGTCCATGGTCTGCAGCCAATGTCGACTTACGTTGACTACGGGTGATGGAGTGTACTCGAAGTGACATGGGTCGATTAAAATACACTTGATGACCCTTAGTTACCGTAAGTGGATTATCTGCACTAGCCCATGTGGTTTATCTCTTCTTAGCATTTAACATGGAAATGAGAAGGATTGACAAGAGTCAAGAAATTCTAATCAAGATAATAGTTTCAAGTGTGGTGAAAGACATATTCCTTCATGATGAGTATGCAATCTTGGAATATAGACATGGAAAAAATGTCTGAAACTTTGGCCAAATTATCATAATTTGTTGTTCGTGTTGTCTTAAATTCACCAAACTAAGGTGCAGGATATAGGATGGGTACTCATAACAAGTACCTAGATAATCCCTTGGTCAGCTGTACTTGATGAGCCCTCAAATGAAAAAGGGAATTGCATGTATACTAAGTATACAATGAAATGAAATATGAGAGATAAGTTTTATGTTGATTCATCATTAAAATGAAGTATGAGAGATCAGTTCTATGTTGAGTCATCATTGAAATTAAATATGATAGATTGGTTACACTGAGTCATAACAATTGCATATGGTTATTGTTGTAGGATTGATTAGAAAGATTAATGTGGTTCTAAATGCTGAATTTAGAGCAGTGAACATTGATATAAAAAATTTCCCTTCTTTTGTAATCATGAAATAGGGATGTTACATCTTGGTATTAGAGTTGAAGGTTTCAGCTCTTGGACCTATTTGAGTCCACTTCTAATAAAACTAAAATTCTTGATTACAAAAATGGTAAGAACAAGGGAACGTGTTGCAAATAACCCACCTCTATGTGGTGAAGAAGCCACGGCTCAAAAGATGGATGAAATCCTTGCTGCCCTACTGGACACGTGGAATAGGATTGTTGTTCTTGAACAATAATTGGTTGGAAATAACATTGAGACTAATAGTGAGCAGTCTCAGGGGCAGCCACATGATGAGAGAAATGATGAAGTTGCGGAACTCAATGCTGTGAATGAGAACACTATAAATAACGCTGGAAATAATGATAACATGAATGCACCTAATCAGCCCCATAATAAGAGGGAAAGATTGTGTTGGTTGGAAATTTTGTCAAGACAAAATATGAGGTTCAAGGCGCATATCATGGGATTAAATCCCTCCTCAAAGTTAGGTGAGGCTGCCTATTTATTACTAATCTAAAACACAGCAGAAAAAATATATACAATATTCACACTATTCTAACCATTGGGGTTGGGATAGAATCCCGAAATCCATATCCACACAAGGTGAAGATGTTGCATTTTTAGAAATGGAATGGATTGGAAAGGAAATTATTATTATGGAAGAAATATAATGGAAAGGGAATGAGAGGAACGTATTTTCTTTCGAGAAAACACAGATCACGAAATAATCATACGAGTTTTAGATAACAAATGTAATGTTTGAAACAATTTAAAATAATTGAGAGTGCTAAACAAAGAATAGCTTAAGATTCTGAACATAAGAACAATATCTTAAGAGAGATGAATCTCACAACACAAATTTTGTAAAATAACATCGGTTTCTATTCCTTAAATGATTAAAAGAAAACACAAAGTTTTTCTTCTTCACAATAGTTCTCAATATTCCAAAAATATCAACCCTTTGGAATGCATAAGTATCCCTTATTTATAATAAAAAGACTTGAGAGAAAATAGGATAAATCCTAGAAAATAATATTTTAATGAGAGTCCTATTTTTCTTGACTCTCACGTAGGAGACCAAGTCAAAATTTGCTTCCTACATGATGAAAAGAAAATGAAAAAGACATGTCAATTTCAAGATTGAAATGACATGAAACATTATGCCTATTTTGTTTCATCATCTTTGTCTTCCTCCAAAAAATCCTGCTTGTCTTGAAATTCTTGGAACTTTTGGATTATGCCCTGCATCTCATCTTCATCAAGCACGATGGAGTGGTCTCTCAGGACCTCACATGTTTCCTGAGTATCACTCGCATTACCAGGAAGTTTCTTCAATCTCTTGTTGAGTTTCCTTAGTGATTACAAAGCATGTTCAATCTTCACAAACCTATCAATGATTTCCAGACTAAAGCCATAAGCTGGTTCATGCTGAATTGATTCTTGGATCTTCTTGTAAAGATCATCAGTGGGTAGAATACTCAAGCTTTCATTTAAAACTTTAGCGTAGATCTTGATTAGCTCTTCTTTTATGTCATTTGTGGCATCAACCAATTGATCTCTTGATTCCCTTAATTTGCTACAAGCTTCATTGAGAATCTTTATTTTGAATATGATGGCTTTGGTTAGTTGAAAATGCTTGTCCCCATGTGGAATGATTCCTTCTTCGATCAAGATGCAGGATGGAACCTGTTTCAGTGTATTGAGAGCTTCAAAAGTTAACTATAGGTTCCTGAACTTCTTCCGAAAACTGCATCATCCATTTGCTCACCATCCTTCTTTATATTCTCCAAGGATTTGTAGACTTCCACAGAATGTCATCAATGACCTCATTTCCTTGTAGGAGTAGCCTCTGGATCCATTCATCAACCGTTCTCCCCCTTCTCATTAATCTTTTCAATCCTGGGTACTGATGAGAAATTGAACCTGATAAGAGTAGGGGTAGAGGATGACGGTGTTTATTCAGGAGGCTTTGAGAGCTTGAGTAGTACTTCTATCATCTTGCTCTACTTTCTCTTTCAGCTCATCTCTGCTTGCCTTCATTTCCTTCAACTTATGACACAACACATTCATGTCATCTTGTGCATCCTGTTGTGCTCCCTCCATTGTTACTTTTCCTAGATCAACCCTTGTGATATTATAATCAGATGACCATTATATCATTCTTGGTTTTTTCATCCATGGGAGTGGTAATCTCCAAAAAGTTATGCCCTAAGGCATCCACTAAAACCCTTGAAACTGTTTTGGGTTTCTTGGCAGACTTGGCGGGAGTGAGCTTGAGGCAACTGAAATCAAATGCTGGTTGGAGAACTACCACCTTCCTCTTCCTTGGGGTATGATCTATTAACCATTGAGGCATACTGGAAGAATTTTATCCCATCGTGGGTGTTATGGTCACATCTACAGGTGGAGGAAGGTTTGTTTGTGGAGTGGTGATCACTGCAAGTGTATTGTCCATGCAAATGGACTTAGGGAATGAAGGTACAGAAGGAGGAGGCATATCCATGGTTAACTTGGGTGCAACAGGGAGAGGTGAGATGTCAAAGAAGATGCTTGCCATGGCTGAGGAATTTGGTCAAGAATTCTAAATCGAGGAAGGTAGGATGGGAGGAGGTAATGATTATGAAATTAAAGCTTGAGAGGTAAGAGGAAGACTTACCTTTGATGAGCTGCTAACCAAAAGGGGAATGAGAGGTTTACCAACCTCTTCTCTTGAAGGAATATTTTCTTGTTCTGGTGGTGGAGGTGAATCAAGTATCTCAAGCATTTGTGGGGTAGTGGCCAATGATGTGGTCACTTTCTCTTCTCCCTTTCTAAAAAATTTAACCTTTATTGGCATTTTGGAAGGGTCCTTATCCTTTTCCTTTTTTCCCTTGGAGTGTCCCGCTTATAAAGTAGCTAGGTTTGAAAAAATATTTTCTTTATAACTCATTCCCCAAGAAATGAGCCATGCCTTAGTACGAGCAAGAATTTGAGTAGCTATTCTTGTGATAGAAGATTTCTTAGTAATGGACCAATCAATGGCTGGGAATACATATTGGTCCTCATTCAACCCATCATATGAGGTATCAAGGACACTTTCATTATCCGTGGTGCCTTCTGGAATGGCAGATAGATCTAACATCTAAATCTCTTCAAGTGTTAACCTGCTATTGTCCTTTCTTTGGATGGAAAATTCATCACGAATATCAACCCAAATGTCTTCTATGTTGGGAACATATAGATATAAGGTCCCGTATGACTTAAAGACTACTCAAAAATTGAACCCATCTCTGTGCTTCATGTGCTTATTCAACTTTTCTTGAAGCTCATGCACCAAATTCTTGGCTTTAACCACTATTGAGCACATGTACCTTCCGATGGAAATAGGTAAGGAGATGGCGACCTTTTGCTTACTCTATTAGAATTTGTTAAAATCCAACAATTGTCTAACCAACTTCATCAGGATCAGCTTATCACTTGGGAACCTAGGAAAATAGAAAGGATCACCTAGGTACATGACCACCCAAAGGTATGTGAACTTATTGAATTTTAAGAAGATACAACCCCATTTCTATACTTCGGCCCATGCCTCATCAGTTACTCTTCTTTTCCTTAGATCAGGGTCCATCCTATAGATGTTTTCATAAAAGAAGGTTTCGTTCACTCTTCTGAATTGATCCTTAGATCCCTTCATTATTATTTGAGGGAAGTACTGATATATGTGTTCTGTTGCCCTATTTCCCTTTGTATCCAACCCTGGATAATTTCTCATGCCGACTGCTCCATAGGTGACATATGATGACATACAGAACTTGCCAGTAGATAAGTCTGTTTTCATCTGGGAGTCTATCTCATCACTTATAAGACTACTCCAATCGATCCATTGGTCGTTCTTCTTTATGATGACCATGAATTGATACATCCACCCTTGGAAGTATCTTGACTTGGGGAGTCCAAATACTCGAATTAGCAGGGTGATGATGTCACTCATTTCAAGGATGAAATCACTCTTAGGGAAAAACTTGGGAAACCTAGAGATGGTTGGCTTGGCCTTGATCAAGAAAATTTTATTTACATGCCTAATGCAATCTTCTTGATCATTGTCCCAAGCCTTCTACGCTGATTGAAGATTCAAATAAACATATTTTTGAAAGTTGGGAAATCTTAAGAGGTCATCAAAGTAATCTCCGTCCAACTTCACTATGGTTTCTCCTACTTGATTTCTCACTGAGCGGGAAGTTGAGTCATAAGCGGAAGTGCAAGCTAGAATGAACTCAAGGCATTGAGTAGACATTGGGAATCCTACTACAAGAGGGAGGCCACTGTCGACTATTGACTTCATCTAGGGATTTTGAGAAGAATCCTTTATTCTATTCCAAAAGTCTTCCATGTCTATATTACCAAGCTCCGTGTCTCGAATGTCATAATTGCAATCTATATAGCAAGGGGACTCCATCTTCCAGTACTTGTATTTCATCTTTCTTGAACTATTTGACTTATGCTTAGATTGTCTAGGATCCGACATGAGAAGTCTTGAAGAAAGAATGCATATATGACTTATGTTTGAACAATCAAGCTTGAAAGCTTGTTGAGAAACCCTAAAGACCCGCCACACTAACTAGAATATAGTACTTGAAAATAACTTTTTGAAACTTGATACACTGTAATGTATATCAGAAATTAGGTCATCTCGAACACTTTGTGAAACCCGACACCAAGGCGGAACTCAGGGGATGTTAAACACTTCACAAAACCTAATATACTGTGAAACCAGGGTAATGTTGAACACTTTGTGAAACCCGATGCAAGAGAAAGTTGGAGGATGTTGAGCACTTGGAGAAACCTGAAACACTATGGAATCTGAATGATGTCAGACACCCTGTAAAACCTAAAACAAAGGCATTGGGTTATTGGGATGTCAGAACACGTAAAATTCCAGCCAAGTTTTTAAGTTAGGATTTTTAGATTCTTCTCAAAAATCAAAATATTATATCCTATGGGAAAAATAAGAAAACACCCAAAGGGTGAATTCCAAACAAGAGGTTTCATGGAAATACAACAGGAAATGAAGAAAACAACCCAAAACCCTAAACCTAGAGGAAGGAAAAGAAAAGAAGGAAAAACACCAAATGAACACCTAAAAAAAAACCCAAAATACCTCAAAGAAGTAAGAAGAGAAAAATACCTTCAATAAATTTGAAAAATGGGTGAAGGTGGATCACGAAATCGATCAAGAAGTTCATTCAGGTTTGGATGTCGAAGTAACTTGCACAAAAAATCCACGTAGAAAAAATATACCAGGTAAAAATGACGTGTAAAATAAAACTATTTATAAATCCCTACCATTAATTACCCCTCATCCGAAACGTGTGCCAACTACCAGACAACTCAACATTAATGCCATTTCATCATGCTTAGAGTGTCTGAAAACCCAACACAAAGGATTTACTATCAAATCGGGTTTCGGGAAAGAACTTTCATGAAGCATGAGATGTTTGGATGTTATCAAGTTCTGAAAACCCAACACAAAGGATCATTTCAGGTTTTAGGTTTTGGGAAACAAGTGACATGGAGCATGCATTTTGCAAGGTATGTTCTGATGCTCCTGAGTTCTGAAAACCTAATACACTGGCTTGTAATTGGGTTTCGGGTTTTAGGAAACAATTAACATGAAGCATGCAAAGGATATGTTTCCATGTAATGGAAACCCGAAAAGCCTTAAAATCTCCTTCAAAGGGAATTTTTAGGATATTTTGTCAAAAAAATTCTATGGTTATCTCAATTTTAGTTGAAATCACTAAAAAACAAGATAACAGATTGTCAGTTGAACTAACCAACGATATAAAGTGGATAAGTCCACCAAAGTTTGATGGAACCACCTAGGGAGATGGGGCTGAGAATTGGCTCAGCGAGATGGAGAAATATTTCGCAATAAGAAATTTCTCTGAGGAAGCCAAGGTTGTATGGGGATCTTATCAGCTCTCCCATGAAGCATCTTCATGGTGGGACATCCGCAAGGTTGAGCTTAATGTTGAAGAAAAAAAAATCACATGGGACTAGTTCAAGGGTCATTTTAGGAAGCTTTGGCTACCCTATCTCTACTATAACTAGAAAATGATAGAGTTCCAAACTTTAACTCAAAGAAAATTGTCAATAACAAAATATTGGGAGAAGTTCACCAAGCTCCTCAAATATGTACTACAGTACTAAATAGATGAAAAAATATGAATAAAGAATTTCATCATGGGGTTGTATCCTGTCATAGGTGGTGAGGTTGATGTGCATAGCACCGTCACCATGGAAGAAGTGGTAGAAAAATCCATTCGATAGGAGCAGAAACCGAAGGAAAATTCTACACATAAGGAAGAGAAACGTAAGAAAATTGGGAATGCTTCTTCATCTTTTCCACCCAAGAAGGGTACAGGGAAGAAGTTTGAAAACAAAAGAAAGCCTTTGGCTGAAAATGAAAAGAAAACAGCAGTAGCTAAAATTGGAGAAATAATAAAAAATAATGGCAAGAAGGGAAATCATGGGCCAAATAGTACTTTCAAGGCTGAGAATAAATATGAGAATAAGAATGGGGGAACTCAAAATTGTTTTAATTGTGGAGGAAGGCACTATGTAATTCATTGTCCTTTAAATAAAAATGACAGCAACCAATAAGATAAGATACATGTTGCAGTATCCGAAAAGAAAGTTAAAAAGTAGGCTACGCCCATAGAAGTGCCAGGTACATTGTATGGCCTGCCTGTAACTATACTGTTTGATACTGGTGCTTCTGAATGTTTTATTTATAGCAATTTAGTTACTAAATTAAAACATAAATCTAGTTTTATGGAAAAATCATGGATTTTCTAGTATGAGAATAATGGTGTCCACATAGTTAGTAAGTGCCTTTTTGGTGCAATCTTAGAATTGTTGAGCTTCACAACTGAGGTAGACCTATTGTTGCAGACTCACAGCACCCCTGGATGCAGATCAGGCTTCTAGGTTGATCACTCAAGCATCCAGTGTGATTGCACAACATGGAAACCTCTCTCCAAGTGTGGGTACTTGTGAAACTGAGAGAGGAATCTCCAGATTAGAGGCTGGTTCCTATTCCTCTGTTCAGATGCACACAAAATATGTAGAGGGTTTGCTCGAAACCTAATCTATTCTACCAAGGAGACAAGGTAAGAAGATGCATAAAAATAAATCTACGCCAATAGAGGTGATGCACCGAGGAATGAAGAACACCTATCTTGCCATTAAACACAGACCATTCAAAATGTGATATAAGATCATGCACAGATAACATAACTTGCAGTGAAAGACCAGGAGGATGTAAAATGAACACAGAGAGGGTTGAGAATCATCCACAGACATGTATTACTTGCTCCAAAGATTGATACAATACACTACAGAATGCCAAGAGGTAGAGTCATATTACAATTCAAATGAAAGGTTCGAACTCCACAAATTCGCCTGATAGGAGGAGAAGGGAGGAGCAAAATAGAAAAATGTTCGACCTTCTTTAAGAAGCCCATCTTTACAATATATAGAAAGAATGAGAGAGGGAAGAGAGAGGAAATCCAGAATCTACCCCAACCACTTCTAGGTCACATTTAAAATCATCTCATTATGGCAGAAGCGGTGGATCCTGGAAAAATGGTGGGCTATCTAATAGAAACGGTGAACTGTCTGCTGCATTAAAGTTGGTTGTTGAAGTGTTACTTCTGTCCATGAACACATATCAGATCCATTTCTCAATTTTCTCTCTCTATACTGCACCAAAATTCAAGATTAACCCTAGAATCATGTAGAGAATTTCATAATCTTTTCGTTGATATAAAGAACGTGCAAATCTGAGCTCTGGATCGAAAGATATGTCGATCTAAAGATTTAGGGCAAAAACAGGCAAAAAAAAGTTAGCGGGAATAATATTTGAACTTTCCCCGCACTCTGGCACTTGGATGACACGTGGCAGGCACTGATTCGCTGAGCAATTCTCTCTCCTCCACCTTTCCGCGGGCTTTCCTTTGAAATTTCCTTGTGGGCCCTTAAACTTGGACACGTGGCACTATTTCATTAGTTCGGGTCAGTGCTTGAAACCTCACCCTTTGACTTCTAGACTTTCTCCCTCGTGACACGTGTCATGATTTGATTGGTATTCAGGTCTGCTGGCTTTTTGCGTCCACCGCATCCATTTGTCCCAGATGTCCCAGTGTTGTATGGGACAGAAACTTCCGATCCACCTGAAATGGGCTTCCTTGTCCCTCATTCAGCCGATGACACGTGGCGTTGCTTGATTGGCTTTCAGCTCCTTCGGCTATCCGCGTCCCACGCGTCCCTTTGTCCTAACTGTCCCAGTGCTGAAGTTCCCTGTTTCGGCCGAACAGGCCGGTTCGCGTCCTCTGCGTATATTTGTTCCAACTGTCCTGGACTGTCTGGGACAAATTCTTCTGATTCACCCGATTCGGCCGGTTTGTGTCCTCACGGACCAAATGTCCCGAACTACTTAGTGTGAAAGTTCTCCTTTTCGGCCAATCCGGGAAATTCACGTCCTTCGCGTCTCCTTGTCCCAAATTTCCCAGAGCAGTTAGTCGATTTTCTTCCCCTTCAGCCGAACTGGCTTTTCGCGTCCCGATGTCCCAAATGTCCCTTTGCTTCGCGGGCCACCTAGAGCCTTTTCGGCCGATCCGCGTCTCGATGTCCCAACTGTTCCAACTTTTGCGAGGACTAGGACTTAGCCAATTTTCATGATTTTTTCTATCCCAAGCTTGTTTTTTCCGCTCTTTTCACCTTTCCTCAGAACTTGCTCTTTTCCTCTCGGACAGGGGACCCTAGAAACATGATTTTTGCCCTGAATCCATCCATTTGCTTGGGACTTGAGAATTCTGATGTATGTTATCAAAATCAACCCTGGGGGTGAATTTGGATAACAATTTGGTGACTCAGCGGGGATACCTGCCTGCTAGGTAGAAGATACCAGTTGCCTGAAGCAGTCCATTGGGCATGGAGTCATCAAATATTCTGTTTAGAACCTCAACTGACTTAGAGTGTGCAAGGAGGAAGATGGAATGTCACCTGATGAAAGCAAGGACTGCTAAACATCTCCATGGATAGCAAGCTGTGCCAAAGCACTTAGGGAAAACAAGACTAACCTACAGAAAAACAATGTGCACAAGCACTTGGAGGAAAGAAAATCTAATCTAATATTTACAGAGGTAGTGAACTTTCCTCTAGAAGAAACGCTTGAGATATATTCCATTGACTAGAATCTGCAGTTCTTCACCATCCAATGAGGCCAATTGGAAAGCATTGTTATTCTTGCACTTTGTGACCATGTATGGGCCACTCCAAATGGCATCAAATTTTGAATGCCTTCCTAGTTTTGCTCTATCCACATCCCATTTTAACAATAGATCTCCAACCTGAAAAGATCTATCTTTGGCCTTCCTATCAAAGGTCTTCTTGATCAAAGCTTGATCCTTTTCCATTACTTGGGATGCCTAGTTTCTGATCTCTTGCAGCTCCATCAACTCTGCATACCTCACCTCCATGGGCTCAAATTCAAGCAACTCCAACTGCTTCATGAGTTCCAATGTTGGCAACTCCAATGACATGGGCAAGATTGCTTCCTTTCCATAGACAAGCCTGAATGGAGAATTACCTGTGGATCTTTTGGGAGTGATCCTATCAGCCCATAAGGCTGATTTCAACTTGGTATGCCATGACCTCTGATTCTCATCAAGAGTCCTCCTAATGATCCTCAACAAGTTCTTGTTTGTAGACTCAGCCTGGCCATTACCCTGAGGGTAATAGTTCAATGAAGTGCTTAGGTAAATACCATTCTTGACAGCCCACTCAGTCACCTTAGATCCAATGAATTCCAATGCATTATCGGAGATTATTGTAGCAGGTACACCAAATCTAGTTGTTATCCCCTCATAAAAGTCTAATATGCTAGACTCATTCGCCTCTTTGAGTGCTACTGCTTCTGTCCATTTGGTGAAGTAGTCTGTGGCTGTCAAAATCCATTTGTGTCCTTGGTTTAAATTGGGATTAATGACTCCAATGAAGTCCAAACCCCATTGCATGAATGGCTGATCAACTGAGATTGGATGCAATGGAAGGGCAGCAAACTTCTCTTTTCCTGTGAAGAATGCACAATTCTTACACCTCTTGATCCATGCATAACAATCACTGAAGATTTTAGGCCAATAATAACCCGCCTTCATGATTTTTAGAGCTGTCACTCTTGGTCCAAAATGGCCACCAGCTGGTCCATCATGGAACTCTTCTAATACCCTTTGAATCTGACATGTGCTAATGCATCTCAGCAGCACTCCATTTACATCTTTCTTGAACAAAACTCCATCAACAATGGCATACGGAACAGCCTGCAACCTGAAGTGTCTCTTTTGGGTCTTGTTCATCTCTGGGGGGCATAGGCTTGTGCCTAGGAAGTGCATAATACCTTGGGTCCAGCAAGGAGTGGGGGAAGCATTATCTTCTTCATGATTTCCACTTGGCTCATGGCTGTCCTGGACTGTCAAAACAACCTCTTCTTTGTTGCATACTTCTTTTTGCTTCCCCAAAACCAGCTGCTCACACAGTCCTTTTCCTCTTACCAGCTTGGTGACCTTGATCTCAATGTCATATTCCATGACACGGGTGAACCAACCTGCCCTTTTCTCATTCAAATCCTTGTTGAGGAGGAAGTCCTTAACTCCAGCATGTGAGACCAGCAACTGGACCTTGTTGTTTGAGATTAAATGCTTGAATTTCTTCAAGCTTCTGATTACTGCAAGCACATGCTTCTCAATAAAAGAGTACCTCACCTCATAATCATCTAGGCTCTGGCTGAAGAAGGCAACCAGCTTCTCATCATTATCTTTGTTCTGCTGTACTAGAATGGCAGAAATAGTGTCATCAGCTCCAAATGCATAGAGGATGAAATCTTTGGAGAAGTCTGGGTTGATGAGAGTTAGCGCTTGAGAGATAGCTTCTTTGATTGCTTCAAAACTTTCCTTGCCTTCTACTGTCCACTTAAAAGCCATGCTCTTCTTTAACATTTTGGTGATAGGCTTGACAAGGGCTGTAAAATCTGGGACAAACCTGCAGACAAAATTGATCCTTCCCAAGAAGCTTTGAAGAGCCTTCTTGTGACTTGGAAATGGTAATGCTCTTATGGCTTCAACCCTCTCTGGATCAATTGTCAGTCCCTCTTTCGAGACAATATGGCCTAGAATTTTCCCCTTATGAGCCAGGAATATGCATTTTTTGGGATTCAATGATACCCCAAATCTTCTACACCTCTGAAATACCTGCCTCAGATGAAAAAGGTGATCCACTGCATTTTTGGAGAATACAGTGATGTCATCAAGATATATCAAAACTATTTTATTGATCAACCCCTTGAATGCCATATCCATTGCCCTTTGGAAAGTGGCTCCAGCATTTGATAGGCCAAATGGCATCTTCTTGTAGGCATATGTTCCCCATTTGGTTGTGAAGATTGTCTTGAATTGGTCTTCTCCCTTCACCATAATCTGATTGTAGCCTGAGTAGCCATCAGGTAGTGAGAACCTTTATGAACCAGCTACAACCTGCAATATTTTCTCCATGGAAGGGAGTGGATAATGATCCTTGAGAGAGGCTCTATTCAAATCTCTGAAGTCGACACACAACCTAATCTCTCCATTCTTCTTTTTGACTGGGACTAAGTTGGCGACCCAACTTGAGTGTTTGATGGGGAAGATGATATTGGCCTCAATAAGCTTGCTTAACTCTTTTCTCATGAGAGGTTCAATATGGGGATTCACTAGCCTTTGCTTTTTCCTGACAAGCTTGGATTCCGGATTCAGCTCAATAGTATGTTGTGCCAGCTTTGGGTTGAAACCTCTTAGATCTTTGTAAGTCCAAGCAAATACATCTGGGAACTCTTGACAAAGCTGAACAAAATTAGATTTCTCTTGTGAGGTACTTACTTTTCCAATCTACAATGTTTTGCCTTCTTCCACTAAAATAGGCTCTGAATCTTCACCCTTTACTTGAATGTTCACTTTCTCCTTCTGGAACTGATCATTCGGGTTGAAGATTGACTCCAAGGTTATGAGGCCTTTTGGTAATTTGTTAGTTCTCAGCTACACCACTTGGTCACCATATTGTTGATGCAGCTTGTCTTGATTCCTGGCGGAGAACTTAGCTTCTTCTTGTAGGAAATTAACAATTTGTTGATCATTCTCGAAGACTTGCCAACTTGTATTGTTATCTGGAACAGCTGGTCTCACAACCACTTTGATATGAGGCTGAGGTTTTTCACTTTTGATATTTTCTACAACGTCAAATGCAGCCCCAATTGCTGCCAGTCTATCAGCGGCTTCATTCTTTTTCCTTGGGATGGAATTGATGCTAAAAGCTTCAAAATCTTCAATAAGATCCCATACCCAATTTTTGTAGTTCTTCAACAGATCATTTTTGGCAGCATTTTTTCTTTTGACTTGATTTACAATTAGCTCACTATCACCAAATACTTGTAAATTCCTGATGCCTTTCTTCATTGCCCAGTGCAGTCCATGAATTAAGGCTTCACACTCAGTTGTGTTGTTTGAACAGGAAAACTGGAAACGGAAGGCCAAGTAATACCTTACATCTTGTGGTGAAATGAGCATAGCTCCTCCTCCTGCACCTTGTCTACTCCTTGACCCATCAAAGAACAATTGCCACACTTCATTCTTGTCTTTGTGATCCGGCTTGGTGATGCTAGGGAGAGGTTGATTCTCTTCATGTAAACAATAAACTCCTAGCACAGATTCTTCCACTTCTTGATAGGGATCAAAAGCATGTATTTTTTTTGCCCATTCATCAAGAGTTAGATCCGAGATACTTCCAATTTTGGTGTCAGCCTCATTAGTGCTAGGGTGATCTTCTTGATCAAATGCTGAGCAATTAGCATTAATCTGACTTGGAGTGTAAGGCTCAATATGGAAGTTTGCAATAGGTTCATACCTAATTGTAGCCTTAGTTCCATATCTTGTTCTGAATAGCATGTGTGACCAATCAGCAGACAAATACCCCCCAATCTTGGCTATGAAGTCCCTTGACAAGCAAAGGGCAAAGAGTGGTGGAAGGTCTATGATTGATACATCTTGTAAAACAACAACATTTAGACATGCATGCAAGGTAAGACTCAAATTTCTGATCACTCCAACTATTGTTATTGCTGTCCCATCTAGCTGCACTACCCCTTTAGATGTTATTTCATACTGGAGCCCTAGCTGATCAGCTATTTGTTTGGGCATGACAGAACTACTTGGCCCGGAATCAATCATGCAATTTTGTACTAGCTAATTTCCAATGATTAATGAAACATAGAAAGGAGGGGGCTTCAACATTTTACCCTGCTGTCCTCCATGACTGCCTTCAGGCTGGGTAGCATTTGTAAGCACTTTGTCCTGCATTTGAATCTGCTGATTCGAAGTTGGCCAATCCTTCATGGTAGCTTGCAGCAGATCTCTTTGGCCTGGGATAGATAGGGATTCCCACATTGATATGTTGATGTTTGTCTTCTTCATCTGATCAATGATACTGAATGGTGATGAAGGATCTCTTTGTTGTCCCTTGGTTTGCACATTTGCTCCTTGCACGTGGGCAGCAATAGCTGGCATTTGAGTTGGCCTAGTGGCTGTTCTTGGCTGCCCTTGTGCGTTTGAAACTGGACTTTTCTTGCCAATCATTAGTGGAGCCGTGGAAGGTTGTGGATTGGCTGGGGCTAATGGCTGCTCTTCACCCAAATTTCTCCTTTTTGACCTTATGTTGGCTGCAACACCTTAATAAACTGCTTGATTCATGCCACAGAAATCTTCTACTTGCCAGTTCACCAATGTGGTGTCATTTGGGGCTGATTGCTATTGGAATGTTTCTTGTTGTTGACTGTTTCCTTGACTGCCCTCGCCCTCCACACCAGTAGTTGTCACCATTAGTGCTTGATTGAGAGCACCATTGAAACACATGGATTGGTTATGAGGCTCATTGCATGGAAAGCACCAATCATATTCCTAAGCAATGTTGTTCTGTGTTGGCACTAATGCCTTAGAGGCAGATATGGCATTTGGATTATAGGGCTGGAAAGATCTATTGGTAGGAGGCCTTGTTTGATTCATATTTGCAGCTGGATTAGGTGGCCTTTGTGGTTGGTATGGCTGCCTATTAGGTTGAGCTTGGGGTTGATAAGAAGGTTTGCAACCTTGGGCTTGTTGCCTCTTGAGAGTAATTAGCTCATTGCCTAGGTTTTGCAATTGCTTCATGACCTCTTGAAGCTCATTTGGGGCACTTGGAGATGAAGTGGAAGCTTCATTTGAACTCTGATTTCTAGGAGTGGGAGAAGGAGCCAAATTATTTGCTTGACTAGTGTTTGGACTCTCTAAACTTGGAAACAATGGCATGGGAGGCCTAGGGGCAAGTTTGCCAGCTTGAATCAAACAATTTTCAGCCCTAATGGCAGTGCTATAAGCCATAGGAATAGTTATGCCTCCCATGGACTGAATCAACATAGAAATATCAGAATTTAAAGCTTTGAGATAGTATAGAAAAGAACCTTCTGCTGTTGGCCTGACTTCCACTGGAATCCTTTCCCAAGTCTTTTGAAATTTGAAGTTGAAATCGGTCAACTGCTCATTGGGAGCTCTCTTGATGGTTGTTAGCTGCTCAAAAAGAGACAAGTTGTCTCCCTTCTCCCCAAATTGCTCATGAAGTGCTATACACAGCTGATTCCAATTTGTGATAGAACCAACTCCAAGGCTCCTAAACCATTGTAATGCTTTACCCTTGAAGGAAGATGCCAGTAACTTGACAGCCACTTGCATTTCATTGATTTCATAAATTGCACAAAGGTTAGCAATATCTTTAACATGATCACCTGGAGTAGTCTGATTTTCTCCAGTGAAGTAGGGAATGTTCTTCAAGGCTGCAATAGGAACTGGATGTTGTGCATTGAGAGCAAGTGGGCTGCTGCCTGTGAAGGTGATGTAGGGATTGTTCTGAGCCATTCTGATTGGTCTTAAAACCCTTGTTGACTGAATGAAAGGTCTACTAGGTGGAGGAGTTGAGAGAGTTCTGTTTGGTGGAGATGGAGACCTCTGAATCCTTCTTCCTCTTTGCCTTCTTCTTGGAGATAATTACAGGTATTCAAACAGCACTTCTTCTTCTCCAACTCTTGACCTTGTGATTCTTCTCATAAGTTTTCAAGCCTGCACTGCTGAAACAGTTGATTCTTCCCTTTGGAGTTGCCAGATATGCAAATAATAGCTCTTTTAAGCAAGAAAATTGCAGCAGATGCACATCAACTTTGCTACAAATAAAAATGAGACCTCTAACTCCCATCGAACATGCCAAAAATGTTGTTGCAAACTCACAGCACCCCTGGATGCAAATCAAGCTTCTAGGTTGATCACTCAAGCATCCAGTGTGATTGCACAACATGGAAACCTCTCTCCAAGTGTGGGGACTTGTGAAACTGAGAGAGGAATCTCCAGGTTAGAGGCCAGTTCCTATTCCTCTGTTCAGATGCACACGAAATATGCAGAGGGTTTGCTCGAAACCTAATCTATTCTGCCAAGGAGATAGGGTAAAAAGATGCATAAAAATAAATCTAAGCTAATAGAGGTGATGCACCGAGGAATGAAGAACACCTATCTTGCCAGTAAACACAGACCATTCAAAATGTGATATAAGATCATGCACAGATAACATAACTTGCAGTGAAAGACCAGGAGGATGTAAAATGAACACAGAGAGGGTTGAGAATCATCCACAGACATGTATTACTTGCTCCAAAGATTGATACAATACACTACAGAATGCCAAGAGGCAGAGTCATATTACAGTTCAAATGAAAGGTTCGAACTCCACAAATTCACCTAATAGGAGGAGAAGGGAGGAGCAAAACAGAAAAATGTTTGACCTTCTTTAAGAAGCCCCTCTTTACAATATATAGAAAGAATGAGAGAGGGAAGAGAGAGGAAATCCAGAATCTACCCCAACCACTTCTAGGTCACATTTAAAATCATCTCATTATGGCAGAAGTGGCGGATCCTGGCAAAACAGTGAATTGTCTATTGCATTAAAGCTGGTTGTTGAAGTGTTACTTCTGTCCATGAACACGCGTCAGATCTATTTCTCAATTTTCTCTCTCCAAACTACACCAAAATTCAAGATTAACCTATAATCACTTAGATAATTTCATAAGCTTTCCGTTGATATAAAGAATGTGTAAATCTGAGCTCTGGATCGAAAGATATGTCGATTTGAAGATTTAGGGCAAAAACAGGCAAAAACAGGTCGGCGGGAAAAATATTTGAACTTTCCCCGCACTCTGCCACTTGGATGACATGTGGTAGGCACTGATTCACTGAGAAATTCTCTCTCCTCCACCTTTCCTTGGGCTTTCCTTTGAAATTTCCTTGTGGGCCCTTCAATTTGGACACGTGGCACTATTTCATTGGTTCGGGTCAGTGCTTGAAACCTTGCCCTTTGACTTCTGGACTTTCTCCCTCGTGACATGTGTCGTGATTTGATTGGTATTCGGGTCTGCCGGCTTTTCGCATCCACCGCGTCCATTTGTCCCGGATGTCCCATTGTTGTATGGGACAGAAACTTCCGATCCGCCCGAATGGGCTTCCTTGTCCCTCATTCAGCCGATGACACGTGGCGTTGCTTGATTGGCTTTCGGCGCCTTCGGCTATCCACGTCCCACGCATCCCTTTGTCCCAACTATCCTAGTGCTGAAGTTCCCCGTTTCGGCCGAACCGGCCAGTTCGCATCCTCCGCGTATATTTGTTCCAACTATCCCGGACTGTCTGGGACAAATTCTTCCGATTCACCCAATTCGGCCGATTCGCGTCCTCACGGCCCAAATGTACCGAACTACTTAGTGTGAAAGTTCTCCTTTTCAGCTGATCCAGGTGATTCACATCCTTCACGTCTCCTTGTCCCAAATTTCCTAGAGTAGTTAGTCAATTTTCTTCCCCTTCGGCCAAACCGGCTTTCCGCGTCCTGTGCGTCCCGATGTCCCAAATGTCCCTTTGCTTCGCGGGCCGCCTGGAGGCTTTTCGGCCGATCCGTGTCTCGATGTCCCAACTGTTCCAACTTTTGCGAGGACTAGGACTTAGCCAATTTTCACGATTTTTCCTATCCCAAGCTTGTTTTTGCCTCTCTTTTCACCTTTCCTCAGAACTTGCTCTTTTCCTCTCGGACAAGGGACTTAAAAAAAATTCGAGGGGACCCTAGAAACATGATTTTTTCCCTAAATCCATCCATTTTCCTGGGACTTGAGAATTCTGATGTATGTTATCAAAATCAACCCTGGGGGTGAATTTGGATAACAAGACCTACATGTTGCACCTCTAGGGTCTTATGACATAATAATTGGAGTGAACTGGTTGGCTGATCATAAGGCGCTTGTGGACTATTTTGGAAACATGTAAGGTGTTTGGATGACTTGTAGAAATCAATAGACATTCAAGGAATAAAAAATCATAAAATTTAGAGAAATATATGTTATGTAGCTGAAAAATGCCAAAAGTAAAGGTCGCATGCTTTATGCAATAAAAATTTCAGATTCAACTGAGGAAGGGGGTGAATTTTTAGAAAAATATCCGTTGTTATGAAATTATAGTGATGTGTTTCTAGAAGAGTTACCAGACCTTCTGCCGAAAATAGAATTTGACTTCACTATTAAAATCAAACCAGTAATGAAGCCTTTTTTTAAGGCACCTTATCGAATGACTACCATTGAATTGGCAGAGCTTAAGGCAAAATTAGATGAATTATTGTCTAAAGGGTTAATAAGGCCGAATGTCTCACCTTGGGGAGCATCGGTGATCTTTGTTAAAAAGAAATATGGAACCTTAAGACTTTGCATTGACTACAGGACGTTGAACAAGGAAGCTATTAAGAATAGATATCCTCTTCCAAGGATAGATGATCTTTTTTATCAGATGCGTGGAGAATTGGTTTACTCTAAAATAGATCTACGTTCTGGACATCATCACTTGAGAATCAAGGAATAATATATTCATAAGACTACTTTTAGAACAAGATATGGACATTATGAGTTCATTGTTTTACCTTTTGGGTTAACTAATGCCCCTGAAGCCTTCATGAATTTGATGAATAACATCTTTCGATAATAATTGGAAATGTTTGTGCTTGTATTCTTGGATGATATTATCATCTATTCACGGATCTTGAAGGAGCATAATGAGAACTTAAATATTGTACTTGAGGTTCACAGAAAGAGAAAATTATACGTGAAACTATCCAAGTGTACTTTTTATGAGATTGAGGTACAATAATTGGGACATATAATAAATAAAAATGGAATCTTGGTTGATCCCTCTAAGATATCAGCCATAATAGATTGGATAGCACCTAGGAACGTACATGAAGTTAGAAGCATCATGGGACTTGCTGGCTATTACATAGATTTTTTTAAGGATTTCTCAAGGGTTTTTTCCCCAATAACTTCATTGTAAAATAAATATTAAAAGTTCTTATGGAGTGAAAAATGTGAATTTGCATTTAAAGCATTGAAAGAATAGCTAACTTTAACCCCTATACTAATTGTCCCTGATCTAAATAGAATTTTTACGGTGGTAAAAATTGCTTCCAGGGAAGGATTAGGGGGTATATTGTTGCAAAATGATCATGTAATAGCATACAAAAGTAGGAAACTTAAAGTGCATGAGAAAAATTACGCACCTCATGATTTAGAACTTGCCGCAATAGTACATGCACTACAAGTTTGAAGACATTACCTCTTAGGGAAACCCTTCGAGTTGAAAACTGATCATCTTGGGCTAAAATATATCTTCACTCAGCCTAACTTAAATGTGAGTTAGCTGAGATGGTTAGAGTTCTTATCCCAATATGATTTTGACATCAGCTACATAAAAGGAAAGGAAAATAGAGCAACAGATGCACTAATTCATCGAAAATATATTTCTATCCTAGTGACCTTGAGAAATCAATTTAAGGACGAGGTTAAGAACACATTAATTTTTGATCTGTACTTCCAGTAGGTAAAAAACAACACTTACTACAAATTCAAAGGATAAGATGTACAAAAGGTTTTGGTTAGACTGTGAAGGGATTTTAAGGTATGAGGATAGAGTGTATGTACCACTATGAAATAAGTTAAGGAAGAGAGTGATAACTGAATGTCATAATGAACCTTACTTTGGACATCCCGGGGTGACAGAGATGCTTGTTGATGTTAAACAACAATATTTTTGGAAAGGGGTGATGAGAGACATCTTGGATTATATGTCTCACTACTTAGAATGAAAGCATGTGAAAGCTGAGCATATGCACCCAACTGGTTTATTATACCCTCATAGCATACCATAATTTAAATGGTAGGTTATAATTATGGACTTTATTTAGGGACTATCTATGTCAATAAATAAGCATGATGTTATTTTGGTTGTGGTTGATAAACTAACTAAAGTAGGACATTTCATCACTGGGAATCTAAAGGATGACTCACCTATTCTTATAAAAAGGTTTGTTCAAGAGATTTTCAGATTGCATGGTGTTCCTGAATTGATTATCTCTGATAGGGAACCATGAATGAACTCACTATTTTGGCAAAATATTAATGTAGCTTTGAGGACAAAGCTGAACTTAAGCTCTACTTATCTTCCAGAGACGGATAGACAAACTAAAAGAGTGAATCAGGTTCTTGAAGATATGCTCAAGATGTACTACATGGATTAGCAGTACAAATGGGAAGAATATCTTCCTTTGGTTGAATTTGCATATAATAACACTTACCATTCTTCTCTAAAAATGAGACCTTTCGAGGCCTTGTATGGGCAGAGGTGTAGGACCCCTATCAGTTGGGATAACATTGAGGATAAAGAAGTAATTGGTCATGAAATTCTTTCTGAAATGGAACAACAAGTTAAGTTAATCTGGGAAAGATTAAAGGAGGATGCAGATAGACATAAAAACTATGCGGACTTGAAAAGGGTAGAAAGGAAATTTGAACTTAGTGATAAATTTTTTCTAAGGGTCAAGCCTAAAAAGAGCTCATTACCTTTGGCAAGGAAACCAAGTTGTCACCTCGTTATGTAGGCCCATTTGATATTGTTGAAATAATCAACCATGTGGCCTACGGACTTGCATTGCCTCCTTCATTGGAACGGATGCATGATGTTTTTCATATTTATTTACTTAAGAAATACATTTTAGATTTATCACATGTTTTAAACTAGAATGCCCTACAGGGCCAAGAGCCAGGGGTAATCGTGGTAGAGCATGTTAGAATATTGTAAACCCATAAGTTGCACTTGTGCAATTGTGAAATTGGACAATGTAAGGTCCAATGGGATCAGTTTAACGAAGAAAGTGCAACCTGGGAAAATATAGAGGACATGAAAGTTTTTTTTCATCACTTGTTTTAGCAGAAAGATTTCATTTCTCGTGTAAAAAATTACATCATTTTGACTTACAACTAATTTTTGGTTTGATGTTTTGAGAAAAATACCTATTTCAAGTATTAATATGGCCATTGATGTTGTTATGCTATTGAAAATATGAATTTTTGGATTGAATTTTGTTTCATGCTAAGGAATCATATGGTTAAATAATTCATATTGAACCTATTTTCTAGATAACTTGTTTGGAATTAATACAATTATCAAGATGATGATACTTTAGAGGGGAAGAATGTAACACCTCTACCATCCTTTCATTTTTACTTGCTCATTTGAGAAATGGATTGCAACGTTGACATGTGATTTTTCTTGGGTTTTTTCTCCTTAGAATTGAATGAATCATGTTGCTAGATTAATATTTATCTCATTTGATATTTTCTTGATTAATCATCCATCATTTGCAAGGTTCTCTAGAATTGTGATGTTATTTAATTGATTCGTGAAATGAACTAGATATCTGCAACTTGTGGAAAGTTCAATTTTTTGTTCTTAGAACCATTGGGTAAGCTGGTAAAATGGGAAAAATATCCTAAGTCAATAATGAATTATTATTATTATTATTATTGATTCCATTAAAAAAATATCTTGGATCAGTTTCATTGATCCAAGGCATTCCCTTAATTTTATCTACAATTGTGATTAATGTGGGAAATTGCAATTGTTAATTGTCGTGAATTACCCAAGTATACTAACTAATCTTAGTGACTTATTCTAGTTTGCTGACGATTTAATCCCATGTTGAGGACTAGAAGGTGTTGAGAGCTAGCTCGAGTAACACTACTCCATTTTAAAAACATTGCATGGCTAGTAAGGTTCAGATGTGGCAGTTATTAAGCCCATACTATGACTGATGTGTTGTTAACATTTGAATATTAATGACCTAACCGAAGGCCTAAGGCATATGAACTAAGTCAATTTCTAAGAACCTAACCTAAGTTATCTATGCCTAATGGTAATTTTTCTAAGATTAATTTAATCCTAACCTAGGATGGAAGGGAGACTTGGACCCTAACTCAAAGCTAACCCCAGCTGGCATTGGGAAGGGGGTGCATGGTGAAGTAAGAAGTGGTGGTTGTTTCCACCTTTGCATGTATTGGAACTTTGATTTAATACCATTAATGAAAGACACTATCACTCCTTAGTGGTATGCCAAGTTCAGACTTGCGAAAAAAATTCTATCTAATTAGTTCATTAACAAAACTATGTTTATGATAGAATAAATTTTGGGGTTCTGGGTGTTTACTATTGATCAATAAATGGAATCTGTAGATTGGTAAGTAGCTATTGGAACCGGTTTTCGAGCTTGCAACTTTATACTTTTATTATCATGGTTGAAAGGTTGATTTTCTTTACATGATTTTTTTAGCCGTTTCAAATTAAAATCGTCATGAATTCCATGGAAAGAAAAAGTGTTATTCTTCATTTGCATGTGCTTATATTTTGCAAATGGGTTTTTGTAGTTTTGTTATCGATCTCTGTATTGTTATTTTTTGATTGCTATGAAAATACATGTGCTTATATTTTAAATGAAGTAATGACCATGTGTCGTGGGTCGAGTGGGAAATCAATCCCTCATTCAAGCTAGACTGGTGTCGTCTAAGATAATGCTATGTATTTCAGGCCTCTGTTCAAATATTGTTTTGAATATGTGAATTTGAGATCATCGTAACTATGAGTTCATGGGGCTTTTGCTTCATGATCACCCTCATGTGGGTGAGTTGTTGTTCAACTCAGTTGGGTATGATCTTGGTTGTATTATTCTTTGATCAATCGTGAAGGTTTTTTACATTTTCGATAACCCAGGTCGGGTTAGATCTTAACTTAAGCTTCTGGGTATTATTTGTACCCATTGTGGTTAAATACATTCTCTATTTTGTATTAGTAGGTCACTGATGTTATTCAATTTAACCATTCAGCTTTGCTTTGCTAAACCATGGAGGGTTATTCAGTCCAGGTCATATGAACCTTTGGTCCTTCTATTTCATCATGGTAACTATTATGTTACTTATATACTACCAGAGTATACAGTTTGCATAGTGTTGAATAGGACTGTATTAAGCCATGAAAGTGTAATGGCCACCTGGGGGATATTTTGTATCACTCTGTGAACTGGTCAGCTCCTGAGAAGACTTATAGTATGATGTTTGATTGGAAGGTTTAAGTTTGACCACGATTTTTAATGATCTTACAGAGTCAAGCCTCCTGGTTGGAACCTCAATCTGAACCAATTGGATGGATTGTTAAAATTTCTTAAGTATGATCATTTTAATTTTTTTTCAAACCTTGATCATCTTCATATGATCAAGAGTATCATTCAGTCATTGAAAGGTTGTTTTATTGTTAGTTTTCTCTACCTGTGTGGAATAATTTCATTTCTCTGTGTGAGTGAGGAAATTTGTTAAGTATGATTTGTACCAGTCTTGTATGGAATACATGTATGGTTCCTAGAGAACCTTATCTCATAAATCTTGTATAATGTGTTTTAATGGCTTGTATACTTCTCATTTGGTTGGAGCCAAATAATTATGGCATGGACCGCTTGTATAACAAGTTAATATAGATTTGGGTCTTGAGACCTTGTTGTCATTATCTCTTCACTCAATTGTAATCTTGTCCAACCTTTGGATTAAGTTACATTTATGGGATTAAGTTTAACTAATTTACCACAGTTTGAATAGTTGAATGGCTTAAAGGAAAGTAAATGTAAGTCAACTGACTATTGCAGGTTGAATGCAAGAAACCCGTTTAGAGTCATTAAAATTGACTTTAGAATGCTCCTAAAGTTATAATTGGATGTGTGAGGCTATTTCCCTACAATATACCTATAAGATGATTCTAAGATATGAAATCAACTAATGGAGGCTTCATACTTACAAGAATAAGTATTGAGAAAAAATAAACTTGCAGATCCTTCAAGTTGACTGAAGTAGAAACATAATGTTCCTTAAAGGAATGTTGATAGAACCCGATTTAGTCTTTAGGAATGACACCTAAAGGCTGAAAATAACTAGGGTGGGATTTACCAAAATCTATGAATTAATGGGATTAATGAACTCTGTTAAGAAGGCACAGGTTCTATATTTTTGGAACTTAATGGGTTGTTGCATGGCATGAAAACTATTGTTCCATCAAGTATCCATCCAATGATGGGGTTCAATAGGCGATTTACAGTGGAGTAAGGTCATTATAAATGCAAGAAATCCAAAATCATAGGTGCATCTAATCAAACACTCATATTTGAAATGGGATCTCAATTTATTGCTTAGACACTAGGTAGTGATGAGTCCATAGTCTGCTAAGCCAATGTCAACTTTCCCACACCCACTTGACTACGGGTGATGGAGTTGATTTAATAAAACTGACAACACGGGCTCAATTCGAACACACTTGATTAACCCTTAGTCACAAACATGCAAGTGGATAAGTTATCTGTGCAGATATCCCATGGGGTTCTATCTCTGCTTAGTGTTATAACACTTAGAAAATGAGAAGGATTGACATAGAATCAAGAAAGTCTAATCAAGATAACAGTTTCAAGTGTGGTGAAATACATATTCCTTCATGATGAGTATGTCTAATCTCCCTAGAATATAGGCATGGACAAACATGTCTAAAACCCTTTGGACAAAGTAGATCACAAGTTCATTTGTTGTGTTGTCTTATGAAATTCACTAGACTAAGGTGTGGGATATAGGATGGGTACTCGTAACAAGTACCTAGATAAGCCCTTGGTCAGTTGCACTTGATGAGACCTTAAATGAAAAAGGGAACCGCAAGTATACTAAGTATACAATAAAATGAAATATGAGATATTAGTTCTATGTGAGTCATCATTGAAATGAAATGAGACATCTGGTTCTGAGTCATCAGAAATGAAATTAGAGATCAGTTTTATGATGATTCATAACGACTGCATATGGTTACTGTTGTAGGATTGATTAGAAAATTTAATGTGGTTCTAAATGCTGAAGTTAGAGCAGTGAATATTGATATAAAAAAATATCATGCTTTTGTAATCATGAAATAGGGATGTTACATCAGTTCAATGTATAAGGCTCTAAAACTGATCTTCACAGGACTGGGAGGTGATCTGAGAACCTTCGTTGTGTGTCACATCAATTTATTGTGCTCCTTACATGGATGTCACTAATAATCCAAGATGAAAGAATGTCACCTGTCAATGCATGATCCAAAACCAAGGATATCAAAACCCTTAAAAACTAACATGCATATGAATGGGTCAGAACTGACCTCAGTTGTCACCTATTGGTGGGCTTACTAACTGAGTGTTGCACTATATGAGCTCAGACCCAAATGTAGTTCAATGGTGATCACTTCTGTGCATGAACATGTCCTAGGTTGTCTCTTGTGTCACCTTGCACTTTGTGAAGTAGCAAGCAATAATTAAACTGTAGGAAATGTAATAGTATGTGTGCATGAAATAGAATAGAATCCCTCCCCCCATGAAGTGTGATATAGAAATCCTAGCCTTGTGCCTTGATAATGGGCTATGTGGATGTAAGTGATCTCTAATGCAATAGATGGATGTAACTCTATATGAGTGATAGTAGTGAATGATGTTAGGTCCCTCATTATGGTATCATAACTTTATATGTATAGTGATTTCGTCTTGATCTAATTTCATAATTAACCCTAAAAAGGCCAACCATAAGAAAGATAAAGACCTCAAATGGCTAGAAATATCCCAAAAGTAGTGAGAAAGTGTAAAAAGGATAGGGGCACCCCTGTTGGGACCAGGGCACCCATGGGCGCCCCAATAATAATTTGGGTGCCCCATTTGAGGCTAAAATGACATGGGATGGCATAAGTTGACTGGGCATATGGATGTAAAAGTTCTAACATAATGAAGAAATAAAAATAAAACAACATGGCCAAATGACAAGGGATAGTTAGTATTTTCTTCACTCAATAACTTTCTAAATAGTAGTATGAGACTAAGATAAATAATGTCTAAAGTGCATGATTTTATGACTACATTTTCCCCCACTTTATGTTGGTTAGCGGAAATCTCGGTAACATAAAGTAGATAGAGATATGTACCTGATGTCTATGAAGAGCTTAGTAGAAACACGTCAAAGGACTAGACAAATCATGGAATGACAAAAAGATGGAGGAGCATGGAAACTAAAGATGAAAAATGTGTATAGAAAAATTGATGAGAGTGAACCTAGGATAGAACATGTGTGTGGTGTCATGGAGTGTTTTTTTTATGTTGTTGTTGCCCTTATTTGACTGCTTGTTTCTCATACAGTCGGACCTGTAAGGAGAAAATGATCAAGTAGTCAAATATATATGTGTAAAAATGCAATGTAAATTTCGCATGTATATGAAAGCATGTAAATGTAAAATACACAAATGTAAATGGAACATGTGCACCTGATCCATGTCAAGAAAGAGATTGTAGAAGGATATCATGTACTACGAGTGTTTTGGGTGATCTCACACCAACCTGGCCGACGAAGTGTAGGGAGGAAATTCTCTATGTCCTCCAAGCTCTAACTACTTCCCTAAATGTGTGTGAAGAGATCTCTATATCATCCTAGTTTTTTGGGTGATCCGATGCCACTGGCTGAAGTAGTGTAGAGAGGCACACCCACTGTAACCTTCAAGTCTATAACTGCTTCCCAGAATGCTAAGGACACCATGTCCTATAAAATCCATTGTGTATTGGGTTTGTAGACTAGTCTGAAAGCACTCGTTGTATATAATTGAACTGTACCAGTGTATAATCTATGTGTTAGTATGTAAAAAACCCCAAATGATGCCCCCCATTGGGGGTGCATGCAACGTTACTGATAGAAGAAATGCGGCCCCAAAAGAGGACCAACCGCATGTACGTTGTAACCCTAAAAATTTATTAGTAGAAACCAAGGCATGCACAAACAATAAGGCTAGCCAAAGGAAAGTGTAAACATGCATGCACATAGAAAACAATGTGTAAGCTACGTAAACAATGTAAAAGCTACCAAGCAATGTAGTAAAAATGCAAGAAGACAAAGTAAGCTACACAAAATGAGTTGCAAACATGGGATATCACTCATGATGTCACAAGACACACAAGGCCATCATATCCAAAAACAACAAACAAGTGTGCACTCCAAACAAAGGGAAAGGCTCACGGACAAAATAAATCAATAACAGATAATGTACCAAAAAAGTATGGAAACCAATATCCATGTAGAACAAACGTTGCACATGAAGCACCCGTTAGCATGTTATAAAGATAACTAGTATGTCAAAATCATGTAGAACCAAGTAATGTAAATTTCTAGGTGCAAAATGAAACTATAACACCTTTGAGAAACAAATTTGGATGCCCCCAATGACCAGTGTAGGAAGGGTAGAAGGAGAGAATCAATGTTGTGTGTAAGAGACATGTATCTGCGATATCAACTAGATAAAGGCATGAACGTGCATGTGTGTATGATATAGATAAATGACATATAAGTAAGCTAACTATCATGTGTAATAAAGTGACCATGAGCAAGTAAAAGTAAGTAAGAGTATAAGCAACCATAATATGCAGTATGGTGTGGATGGATGGAATGGAATGTAAGATGGAGTGATAGGAGCCATGTGCCCCCCGAGTTGATGGAAGTATATGCAATAAGGTTCATTGTTTTGGACCATTGAGAATTCAAGAATGAACCATAAACGAGAGTTCGTCATCAGGAAATGGTCAAAGTGTGAGTTGTGTCTAACACGCTAAGATGAATGTGTAGGTGTAGTGATGATATGTGTGTTAACCCTATAGCCGAAGTATATATCATGACCAGATGAATATATAAGTAACAACTTATCCTAACCATATATCACTATGATATGAATGGATTAGTAACAATTTAACCCAAAGCATATACCACTACAATATGAAAAGAGGGAGTGGTGATGTAACCTAAGGTGTATACCACGAAAAAATGATAGAATAGGTGACAATGTAGCCTAAAGTGTATGTCACTAGGCTGGAAATGTCACATGATGAAAGGTCAAATAGTAAATGTGTGATGAGTGTAAGGTCCATCTTATTTGTAAACCCTTGGCAGTCGAATGTGGACCAAGGAACTAAAGTGCATCAGCAGGTAGTGTGTGCTACACATAGAAGACAATGTAGTATATGTAACGATGAAAGAAAACCATGTGATGAGTGGAATGTGTAAATATGCTATGTGTAGAATGCAATGCAACACGTGTAAAATGTGTACAATGTAATGTATGTAGATAGAGAATAATTTTGGTCTATAGGATGATGTAACGCAAGACTCCTATGTGATGAGGACTAATATAGTATGTAAAATAGTGCAAGTGTAAAAATGTTGTAGACTAAATCTAGAATATATGATGTATGATGCATTATGTGTGATGAAATGCAATGTGTAGAGCCTATAGTGCAGTGTGTGGGGTTCATGGGTAGTAATCCCTCAACATTCAAGTGTGAACCAAAGCACAAGAGTGTGTCATCGGGTAATGATGCTATAATGTATGATGAGTATGTGTAATGCGAAGAAAATAATGTATAAGAATGTAAAAGATGATGAGTGTATCTATGCTAAGATGAGGTGGGGGGAATGTGAAGTTTTATGCCCCCTAAGTGTGTGTGAATAAATGAACTATCCAATGATGGTGAAGGACAGAGGTCCTCTATTTGATGTTGGAGATGAAAACATATGACCATGTTCTAATAGTGGAGGTATGATAGATAGACATTGTAGTGGTGATTGAAGCATGTGCACATGTGAGGGATGAATATATGAAGGAGGTCATGACACCAAAAAATGCATGGGTGATGGATATCTATACAATATGGAATGTGAAGGTGAAGGAGATTTGTGTGGAATAAAATGAGGTGGTGATCTATGCCTAGATGTAGTAACTATGCAAGGAATAGGCCTATACTTATGTATAGGGCTAGTGGAGTAGTGTGTTTTTGCAGATGATATGTGAATAGGTGGACTAAGAATATATTATACTTTGATCAACATAGAATTTGATACGCTAGATGAAGTAGAGGATGTGCTAGATACTGTGCGAGGAAATGGTGACCGTTATCCAAAATGAGCCCCCTGATTATTTTAGCTAACTTGCCTTCATTCTTCCCTTACTTTTTATTAAACTTCAATTTTCAAATATTTCAAGCACTCAAGGGTTTCTGGAAATGGCTCCATTTGATAGGATTTTTCTTCCCCTTTCCAAAAAGGTAAAAGTTTCCTCCTAACTCCAAATATTTCAAAAGTTATGGCCTGACGGAGTTTTTTGGGGAAATTTTCCCTTGACAAGCCCGCAGCCAATGACAAGGTGCCACGTGGGGGCGAAGGTCGGGCTGGCAGAGGTAAGTTGGAAAATTTTCCAAAGAGATAAAAGGGCACAAAGGGAAAATTTTGGCCCGCAGGCTTGCGAAGGAGGATGGAGAAAAAGTTACGAAAGGCCCACGACCAATGAGGAAGCGACACGTGTCCATGACAGTGGCGGGAGTCAGAGGTGCGGAGGAAATGTTGGTTTTTTGCCAAAGTAATAGAGGCAAAAATGGAGAAAAATAAACACACCCCTGCCAAGTAACCAGAAGCTAACATGTGTCACCGAAGCGGCAGAGTGCAGGGAAAATTTGGGAATGTTTCCCGATAAAAAAATCAAAGGGGAAAAGCGAGGTTTAAGCCAGTGTTTCCATCAATGAATGGGAAAGAGCCAAGTGGTAAAGCAGAGGCGGGGCTGTGTGGAAAGTTTTTGGGGATTTTTTCCCATAATTGAAAAAGGGGGAAAATTTTCAAATTTTGGACCTACGAACCCATTTTTGCCCTAATTTTACCAGTTTTGCCCTAAATCTTCAGAGGGCCATATCTTTCAAACTATAGCTCAGATGTTTCTTAATGTTCTTGTGTGTCATTTGGAAATCCATGGTGAAGTCCTCTACATGATGGAATTCTTCAATTTTGAATCTTTTGGTGGATTTTTTTGGGAGAGAAATTGAAAAAACACTCCTTTGGCATGGGAAAAAGAGCAAAAACTGACATTTCAACCACCAAATTTAATGAAGTATGGGTTCCATTTTTTGGATCTGGTGAAGCAATGTACTTTGGTGTATGGGTTTTTCTATGAAACCCATAACCATTGTAGGCAAGATTGAAGGGACTTTGATTGGTGGTTGAACTCATAAAGCATTTCCCTACATTTTTTTTCTTTCTCTTCTTCTGCTTCACCATTAAAAGCCAAATTTGGCTCATTTGTAAAGGGTTGGACTGTTCTTGCTTCTGCAAGCTCTTCTTTTCTCCTTAGTAGGCAGATTTGAAGGAGTTTTCATAACTCCCATGGATATTGTAACATATTTTTTACCTCTTTTCCAATGGAACATATTGTATCAAATCTAGGTATCATAATGTACTGCTTTAGTGATCAATTTTCAATCCTCTCATGTAATTATTATTGTCTTCTGATCCTTCATTGCATTCTGGTAATTTGTGCATGTTTTGTTTGCTGAAATATTCATGATTTGTGTCTATATTTGCAAAGAAAGGAGTTCATCACTCCTTTGGTGTATCACCTTTCTATTTTGGCTTAGTTTTGTTTCCCATTTCCTTGTTTTCTCTCAACCCTTGTCTCCTTAGTAGTTTTAGAGAAGGAATTTTGAACCAGAACCTCTGCAAGAATTACATGCATACACCTAAATAGAGGAGTAAGAACCAAATTAAATCTAGAGAATTTTCTCATCTTGCAAGGTCCCACACCTTGGAGATAATTCAATGTTGTGCATTCACACCAATTGACATTTCCAATTATGAAAAGCAGATCTGATAGGTCATTTTGGGGGTGACTGTAGAATTTGCACTAATCAGTTCTTAGCACATGCAGGGTGGGACCTTAGAGGTATTCCAAATTTTTTTTTGCAGGTTGGTGTGTTCTTGTGAAGATTTCAGCCTTTGGAGGCAATAACAAACACATCTGGCGACTCCATCTGGTAAATAACTCATTCTCTGAAGTTGCAGACCTTCCTGTTCATTCATTTTCATTCATTTTTCATCCATTCTTCTTTCCATCTCTTCCATCTTCTTTCATTCCATGAAGTTGTGCAATCATGACTTCATTTCCATCATGGGATTCACATTTACAACAGCGTATATCCAAATCCCACCTCCGACATGTTTTACAAATCCTCCAAATCAACATTTTGAACAAATTCAAAATCAGCATACACACCCATATGAGCAGTAGTACCAAAATCAGTTCTGGTTGTGAAGTTCATATCCAAGAGCAAGGGTACACATGCAATTAAGACAATCAAATGGAAGATGCTGATTTTGTGGAGAAAATCCAAAAGATGGAGATTGGCAAAAATGGTGCAATCAAGAGCTCACAGCTCAAATGAAGGCATTTCAGAATTGGTTGCAGGAGCTCCTTGTCCATGGGTGAGGCCCTTTTCCAAGACACTATCAGCCCTCAATAGAAGCTTGAGCTTCATGATTACAGATGCTACCCCATTACTTTCACAATGGATTGAGCAAAGATAGAGTGCCTATAAGACTTGAGTGTTGAGACAACCTTGTCAATGGGTAAGTTCTACACCATCTAACTAGTTCATTCTCTTTCCTATTCCTCAAGTAGCACCATCTAAATTTGGGCTGTCAATTTTTAAGCTTCCCATTGAATGTTGTCCCAAATGTTGAATCCCATTTCTCCATCTCCCTAGTCTTCCAACCTCATCTCAATTCTTCTTTCCTCTTTCCCTTCCAAACAGCCAAATCCCCTCCACAAGAGCCAATAGAAATACCCTCTCACTCCAAAGAAACAAGAGGTTTCACCTCCTCCTCCACCACAAACAATTGTAAAATAAATTGAGTTACAACCCACCCCTCCTCTTGCATTCCCAAATCCATGTTGGGAAGAATGAAAAACAGAAAATTAGTCATTAAGGACAGCAAGAAGAAGAGCCAAACAAATAAGAAAAAATCAAAAGTTTAGTTAAGATTTGCTCTCAAATTTGGGATTGACAAAGATCCCCTTGATGGTTAAGCCTTTAGAAGAGGTAAAGTGTTGGAGAACAAGTGGAAAACAAGGACTGATTTTGTAACAACAGAAGAAGAGAAGAAAGAAGAGGCAGATCAGCAATCAATGTTTGTGATGATGTTGAGTGTCCATGTTGGCACTTTTCCCAAAGAGATTGTCTGATCCAATTCAAGTTGCACAATCAGCCATGGAGGAGGAAAGCTCTGAAAGAAGATCTTGCAATCCCAACTTGTCCTCTAGAGCAGCCGATTAAAGAGTTTGACTTGAAAAAATTCATGCTAGAGGAAGAGTTCTATCAAGAGCAAGATTGTCTTCAAGTAGCATAGGAAGGAGAAGCTACTCAAAATCCAAAAGAAGAGGAGCACATTCTAGCTGTGGAAGGAGAAAAGTGCAGATCCAAAGGGTTTGAGCACAAAGCAAGGCTATAGAAGAACCTTCGTGTTCTTCTTTCTACTTCATCTCTCTCAAGTTCTAGTGCTGAAGAAGAGTTTGATCTCACAAACTCAATGATTGAAGGATGAAAGAGAACCATGGTGAACAAGTTTCTAGATCAAGAGGACAACATGGGAGAAAGTTGAACATTTGCAGTAGGAAAACAATGAGGTAGTTTATCTTTCAGATTTGGAGGACTGTTTTGATGAAGAGGAACCGGTTGAAATCACACCATTTACTCCTTCATCATCCACATTCCAAACACTTGAGCTTGTTGTCATGGAGGAGAACTTTCATTTGCAGCAGCCTGCATCTTATAGTAGCTCTTTGGAATCAAGATTGTAAGATTTAAATCTTCCATGTTCTTCATTAGAGGAAGGAAAACAATAGAAGAGTTCCATCACCCCTTCCACATCATCCATCCAAGAAGGTCTACAAGAAGACTCCATTTTTGGAGTTGAAAATCAGAGTTATGGGCATATCAAATGGATTAGACCTTGCCCAATAAGGTATTTGGCTTCATTGGAGCCAAAGGAGAAGTCACAACCAGTCATGCTTGGTTCTAAGCATGAGGATGAGCTACAAAGTACCAAGGATCAGCTGCCATACCTCTTCAATCCAAATGCAGAGAAACTAAAAGAGGTATTCAATTTTTTTCAGCTAACACCTTGCTGATTTGGGTAGAAGACCAGCTTCTTGTTGATTTTCCACTCATCCAACCAACCATGTTCAGCTCCAAATCAGTTGCATGGCTGTCCCATTTTGAAGAAAGGAAGCTATTTTTCACAACCATAGTTATAGGGTTTGTTTAGCTCACCTTTGCTTCTAGTTAGAGTAGAGTAGGTAGGTTTTCTTTCAGTAGAAGAAGTGCTTGTGCACACTCTACATGTTCCATTTGGAGCATGTATGATTTTCAGTTTTGTACATAGTTTTTGGTGTTGCTGGTTTTTCTTGCAAAGTCCATTTCAGTGGCATTTTGGTGAAGATCAAATCTAGGTTTTAGTGGGTTTCCAAGTGGCTCAGAAGGTCAGATTTTCATAGTTCAGATCAAAATCAGTTTATCAGGCTTGACTCCATGCCCAATGGATGCTTCAAAGGCCACGGATCATTCATCTAGCAGGCAGATGACCCCTGAGAGTCACCAAATTGTTATCCAAAATGAGCCCCCTACTTATTTTGGCTAACTTACCTTCATTCTTCCCTTCCTTATGCTTCAAATTCAATTTTCACACATTTCAAGCACTCAAGGGTTTCTGGAAATGGCTCCATCAGATAGGATTTTTCTCATCTTTCTAGAAAGGTAAAATTTTCCTCTAACTCCAAATATTTTTCGAAAGTTATGGCTCGAGTGGAGTTTTTTGGGGAAAATTTTCCCTTGACAGGCCTACGGCCAATGAGAAGGTGCCATGTGGCGGTAGAGGTCAGGCCAGTGGAGAGTAAGTTTGAAAATTTTCCAAGAGGGAAAAGGGCGTACAAGTGGAAATTTTTGGCCCAAAGGCCTGCCAGAGGAGGAGGCCACGTGTCTAGGGGTTGTTGAAGTTTGGACCGATGGGAAGAAATTTGAAAAAAATCCAAAGTTGGTGTAATGGGAAAATTTTGCGAGGGGAAGGTCCATGCCAATCAATACCACGTGTCATCGGGTCGAGGGAGGCGGAGACGAAGGAAATTTTTTTTTTCACCAAATTGATAGAGACAAATGGAAAAAATACTCCCACCCCCAATGGCCCAAGCAATCAAAAGCTGCCACATGTCCATGTGGTCGGAGCAAATCTTAAGGCGGCGGCAGAAGGTAAAGAGAAGGTTGGGCGCCAATGTTTCCTGATAAAAGTCGTCAAAACGATGGAAAATTTAGAGGTTTGAGCCCGCTTTCCATCAGGGAATCAAAAGCTACCACATGTCATCAGGAGTGGCGGGGTGTGGAGAAGTTTTGGGACAATTTTCCAAAGTCAAAAAGAGGGAAAATTTTAAACTTTCGGCCCGTCATAACTCAATTTTTGCCCTAGCCATTTTTGCCCTAAATCTTTATAAGGGCCATATCTTTTGATCCAGAGCTCAAATTTTCATGTTCTTTATGTCATTTGGAAAGCTGGTGAAAATTCTCTACATGATGGAGGGTTAAATTTTGAATTTTGGTGGAGGTTTGTTGGAGAAAAATGAGAAAACATCTCTGGCACGCAAAAAAATAGAAATGACATTCAACCACCAAATTTAATGAAGTATGGGTCATTTTTTGGATCTGCAGAGCAATGTACTTTGGCGTATGGGTTTTTCCATGAATCCCATCACCTTTCAGGTGAAATTGAAGGGATTTGATTGGTAGTTGAACTCATAATCATTTTTGCCCACATTTTTTGCTTTCTCTTCTTCTGCTTGGCCATTAAAAGCCAGATTTGGCTCATTTGTAAAAGGTTAGATGTTCTTACTTCTGCAAGCTCTTCTTTTCCCCTTAGCAGGTGGATTTGAAGGATTTTTAGACCTCCCAAGGAGATTGTAACATGTTTTTTTCCTCTTTGCTATTGCAATGTATTGTATCAAATATGGGCATGATAATGTATGTTCTATGATCAATTTTCAATCCTCTAATGCAATTATTATTGTCTTCTGATCCTTCATTGCATTATGGTAATTTTTGCATGTTTTTTTGCTATAATATTCATGATTTGTGTCTATTTTTGCAAAGCAAGGAGTTCAGCACTCCTTTGGTGTATCACCTCTCTATTTTTGTTTAGTTTTGTTTCCATTTCCATGTTTCTCTCACCCCTGTCTCCTTGGTAGTTTTAGAGTAGGAATTTTGAATCAAAACCTCTGTAAAATTACATGCATACACCTAAATAGAGGAGTAAGAACTAGCTTCATTCTAGGGATTTTTCTCACCTTGCAAGGCCCCACACCTTAAATAAAAATCAATGTTGTGTAATCACACTAAATGACCCAATTCTGGACTGTAGATCTGAAGGTCATTTAGGGGGTGCTGTAGATTTTCTCTAATAGTGACCATGGAGTAGATGGAGGTATACTATCAATAGAAATGACCTTATTGTTGTAAATAAATTTGAGTCCCAAATGATTCATAGAAATAATATATTATAAGTGATGAATCCAATTGAGACCGAGAAGAATGTCACATCCCTCAACTATGTTTCCAATGAGGAAAGGTACAATCATAATAAGAGAACCAACTGTAACATGTAGCTTAACAACCCCAAAGGTTTTTGTTAAAGGGTATTCGATTTGGGATGAAGGATACTTGATAGCCTTGAGAAGTGAAATAGAACATGCGCTAATGGGCCATGATGGGTCAACCTTAGTATTATTGATGGGGTTCTATCCAATAGATGCAAAGATGTGTAAATGATTAGATGTAAACTTAGTGTGATAATCGATGTCAGAAAAAGAAATGAATGGAGGTGAAGCTTCAGTGTTAATAGCTAAGAAATCGAGACAGCCTAATCCAGGAGGTGATATTGCATGATACGTGTGATTAGCATAAGAGTATGTTGTCTTCTTATCATGTTGTTGAGATTCATTGTTAAAGATATTGAGTTTACCCTTGTCGTTGGTTGGGGCAGCGCTAGTAGATTCTGCGAGCTCAATTTTATTATTATTAATTAGATCTTGGATGATTGTTTAGAGTTTTAGGAATCTATTTGTAGAATGTCACATACATCAATGATAATCATAGCAGAATTTCTCATTGTAGATCGTACTTTTAGTCATGATGGGTATAACTCGAGTGGTGGGGGAAGGGTAATAAGATTGCTCTCAAGAATTTGTTTCAATATAAGATGCGGAGCCATGGTAAAGGTGTTAAATGTGTATCAGTGTTGATGTGACTAAACCTCCCAAGTAGGAGTAATGTTTTTGTGAATTTAGCGTCAGTTGGTTTAGTTGTATAATGTTTAAATGGCATTTTGCTATGAAAACGAGTGGAAGACAAAGTCCGTTCTTGATACTTAATCTTTCCTAAAGATAGGATTTTGGTCTCACGAAGCTAAGAGTATGAAAAATTTGATCGAACAAAGGAGAGGTCTCAAAGAGAACAATCTCTTGTAGATGTGGTAATAGACTGTGAATAAATAAATCTTGAAGCTCAGAGTCGACAAGCACATTTTTCATCATAGATAGATTGTTCATATACCTCAAAACGTAGTTGAATGGGTGTTTATTTGGGCCTTGTTTAAGTTGTGCTAGCTGGGTGTAAGAAATATTAGATCTAATATTGATGGAGAAATTAGAAATAAATGCATCAGTCGTAGATGTGTCACTCAGGTTACTGAGTGAACTAGGTAAGGTCAGTCCGACTCCAACGCATATTGCATATTATCATTTTTGGGATTCGATTTAGTTTGAGTGTTTTGCAAGTGGACATATATTTACAAGTTACATGTGCATTCAATGATCATATTGTGATATACAGAAGAACAACAGTAAATACTCTAAGGTGTTCACTTGTGTCAACATGTCAATTAAAAATCAGGTTCTGAAGCTCCTAGCGCAGTCACAAAATTGGGACCAAGCGAGTAGGTCTCTAGCACCGCAGGTTCCCCTGACCCGGTCTACGCACCCTAGTCCAACCTCATCTAATAGCTACAAAATGGTACAATGCACATTTATGAAGTGGTCTTCCCTTCCTAACTTACATTAGTTTGAGCTAATCCAGATCAATTCCAGGATAAAGTGTGAAATCAATTAATGTCCTCTGATTCTCTCTTACACACTTAGGGTTTCCCTATTCATTAGAAACTTATAGGGCTTGTGTCAAATTTATGACTTAGTATCATTTTTGTATCATACATGACTCTGTAATTAGGGTTTAACATAAATTCTAGGAAGAGTATAAATCAGTCGGTTGAGTAGTAACCCACAAGTCGAATACTGGTAGGCATCCTCTCACCATGAGATATCTTCCAAGTATATGTAGCTTTTTGCACGAGCTACATCCTAAATGTAAGGATATAAATCTTAAGGATCTGCTTCAAGGTTAATCACTTGTATGGCCTTCTAATACGAGCTTCAGTAATTATCCTCATGATCAGTTATTCATATGTGTTTTCTCATCATCGTACTTTCCCAGAATGATGAAGGTACTAAGTCAGAACTCTTTTTATTTATGACATGATTGATCCGGGTTCACTCTTTTTATTTGGTTAACTAAAATTAACATAGCTAATGCAGTATGGGGATAGTTAATCTAAGTCTATGAATGACATTGTAATAAAGGTAATTAAATAAATTTAGTAAATAAGTATGTAAATGACCCAAGTAACTATGTAAAAGGAAATGTTAGCCCTAATTTGTAAGAGAGAAGTTAGAAATGAACTCATATGATTAACAGGACTTTTCACGGACTATGTCGTAGAGGTGAATGACAGGAACAATCTAGAAGTAGGAACAACTATGTAGAGGTCCGTGAAAGGATAGATCTAGAGTATCTAATTAGTACTGGAGTGCCTGGAGAGGGACTAGAGCACATACGGGTGCTCTGGTCTACAAAATGGGTGCCCTAGTCTATGTCCAAAAGGTCCAGAAATTGATCTTTCATAAATCTGAGAAGGTGGTCTTAAACCCTCGTTGTGTGTCACATAACAGTTCACTACCTCGTACACCATACGTCTTCAACTAATCCAAGATGATGAGAATACCTACAAAAGAACAAAAGAAGTATCAAAACCTTAAAAAAGGAAAGATTATAATGAATGGGTTAGAACCGACCTTAGTTGCCACAATAGTGGGCTTACTAATTGAGCATTGCATTACATTTCAGACCCAAATGTAGTTCTGGTGAGTGTGTGCATAATGTTCCCTAGGTGCTCTCGTTCCAGTCAAAATTTGTGAAGTAGCGAGTAATAACTAAATGTAGAAAATGTAATAGTATGTGTGCATGGAATAGAATAGAATACCTCCCCCCATGAAGTATGATACAGATGAACCAAGCCTTGTGCCTTGTGATGGAGCTATGTAGATGGCATTGATTCCCAATGATCTCTAGGTTGATGCAATTCTAGATGAGATGATAATAGTGACTAGTTTTGCTAGGTCCCTCATTATGATCTCATAACTTTATATTTATAGGGTTATCTTGATTTGATTTTTTAATTAATCCTGAAATGGCTGACCGTAAGAAAGATATAAGAAGTTAAAATGGATAGAAAGATCCTAAAAGATGGTGGCGATAAAGTTAAAAATGGACCGAGGTGCAACCCTGGTGGGACTAGCGTGACCACAGGCACCCCAGTACTAATGTGTGCACTCTAATCGAAGGCTAAAATGAATGTAGGATGATAGAATCTTGATTGGGCATGTGGATGTAAAAGGTTGGGAATAATGAAATAAAATAAAACAAGATGGCCAAAAGATGGGGGTTAATTAATAATTCTTCACTTAAGAACATTATAAATAGTATTATGAGGCCAGCATAAATAATGTCTAAAGTGCATGATTTTGTGAGTACAGTGAGCATCAGGTTAAGTTTTTAAAGTAACATTTGAAACTGGCTCATTTAGGCCTATTTCTAAAGGCTAATGAGGTGCAAGAGATCAATGCAGGCCATGAAAATCCTATTTTATCATGGTATAATCCTAGTAATACTCTCTAGGGAATGTATGAGCATCTATAAAGCTTACTTTATCTCCTGGAGGAAAAATTCAAATGTTCACTAAAATTGCCTTTAAGAACTAACAATGAAGTTATGGTAAAATGAGATTGGTATGAATAGTACAAGAAAATTTATGAAGACCAAGATATGGTGCATGTATAGGGATGTGTTTATGTGATATTTTTTAGATTTCATCAAGTTTTGAAGTGGAATTTTGGAGTTATTCAAGTTTTACTAAAACTGGTTTCTTGAGAAATGCAATATGAGCACCTTGTCTTCTTATCTTCCAAGAAAAATTATGGAGCCTCCTTTAAATAAATCATAGAAGGAATTTTTGAAAATAATTCCAACCTAAACTTTTGCAAAACATTTTAGGATCAAAGGTGGAAGAACAAGAAAGTTATCTTCATTTTTCTAACCCTGTTTTTCTCTCTCCTAAGCACCTTCTTGAATCGATGGGAGTAAAATGGTTTTGTTTTTATTCAAATCTATTTTATGAGATATTTTAAATTTTTTGAGGGTTGTTTAATCTTATATTCAATTCATTTTTGTATTCAATTCTTCTCAATTATGGAAACTTCTTCACAAGCCCTCTCAGTGAGTTACAAATTGCATCTTTTAGTCGTGTTGTGAGGCAGTACAGTCTTGAAATTATGGTCGAATAAAATTTTGATCTTGAAAGAGGAGTTAAATCCCTCCATTAGTCCCTGGTGCATGATCAAAGCTCAAAACATGTGTTAGTTAAGCATTTTGAATCCAAATTCTTCATTGACCTTAAATTTCCTCCTAGGCCAATTCATGGAATGTGTTCTCTAAGTTGCAAAATGTGGTCTTCACCCCATAAGCTCATGCTTTTCATAGCATTGAATATGTTTTAGTGATCTACTCATCACAATACATGCCTCAAAGTTGTTATATCAGGTTAGAGGTCCTATTGAACTTTTCAAAGGTCAATTTTGGACATTGTGTGGACTATGCTCCACTATGCAAGCATTATTTGATAAGTAATTGTGAATTATTGGTCTAAAGGAATTCATTGGGCGCTAAGATAAGGATCATAATCCTTCATTGGTCCTAATATACAAAAATTACATATTAATACCAATAAAAAACTTCCTTATCTTGATAATAAAATTGCACTAAAATTTCTACTATGTAGGGTGCATTTTCCTTTTTCAGTTGCTAGGAGTAAAAATCAATGACTCAAGGTGAAGTCTAATATTAAAAAGGTTCTCTATGCTTGCACAATCATATAGGAGTTGAAATTTTTGAAAACCATCGAGTAGAAACCAATAAATTATTTACATGACCTCTCAGGCCTACACAGTTGAGTAAACCCTCTGTATATGGTTTCGAAAGGAGAATTCCATGTAACTTGGGTAAAACCATCAAAAAGTCATGAAACCTTGAATGTTTCTCTACCTTGTGGTCATTAAATTTTTTTTCCAAGTTTCAGTTCAAACCATCAAGCATGTTTTGTGTTCTTCATGACAATTTGTTCATGATAGAGTTCAACCCTCTTCTATAATGATGGTAAGTGAACCCTCTTCATGACAATTAGTTTTTTTTCTCTATCTTTAAGTGTTTGAAACTTCTTACAGAGCTTAATCATGATATTGGATGGCTTGAAATAGTCTTGTACAAGTTTGAATATGGTGCAAAGACACTTAGATTTGAAAGTGTAGTATTCATGGCTAGAAAGGTGGGAACAAGAACTAGTCACTCAAGCACTTCATCAAAAACTCTTTGAATGAAAACTAAAATCGTTAAGAGGGGTATAAATGGAAATAAAATTACATATCACTGATTTATTGTGCATCACAATCATGTTTTATCCCTTCTCAATGTTGTACCAGTGTTCCTTCACTTTTAGTCCTATAAAATGAAGACTTAAAGTTAATAAATTCTTTTCTCAGTCTAACATGATGAATAAACCTCAATGGCAAAGAGTTGAATTCTAAATGAAGGTTTCAAAGGAGTTTGAGAATGTGAGTCATTTTGTAACTCATTCCTAATGATAGATATATGCTTAAGTCAATTACATTCTCGTTATATCTTATGACAGCTTGCAGATCAGTTACTCTTTGTGGTTACAGAGGTCAATTTTTAGAATATAAATTAACATGAAGAAGTGTAAGGGATTTCAAGAGGTGACACATGTCAATTTATGAACTCTAAGTATCTTGAAAGGTTCTTGAATGTGTGCAAGGATGTAAAAGGTCTAAGATGCACATATGAAAAATAATGGATAGTTACAAATATAGTAATTTCTCTTTTCTTCTTTGAACCATTCAGGGAAAAAATGTGAAGTCTCTCGGCATATGAAGGTAAAAGGTCAAGAATAGGTGTGGAAAAGTGTATACAAAAGCAATTTTTTGAACTTGAAGTTGTTTTTGTCAAAGTTATGAGTGCATAGTATTGAGCTAAGAAAGAAAAAGAGATAGTGAATGTATTGAAAACTTAGATAGTTGTGAGAGAGTTATTACTGAATTGAAGAGAATGTGAAATTGTAGATGGAATGACAGAGTTGGTGAGCTGATATAGGATCAAAATCTATTGTCTAGCAATAAATTGAAATTTTTGATCAAAATTGAATTAAACAATGAGTTGTAGCTCAGAATAACTACAAAGTAGTAGCTTTCTTTCAAGTTGTAGCTTGTAAATTATCAAGTAGTAGCTTGATTTGAAGTAGTTGCTTCATTGTTTGATTTGTAGCTAAAACAAATTGTAACCATTGTGAGCATGGTCCTTTGGTTCAGTGGGTTGTTTTCCAATTTGGGTTTCCCACTTAAAAATATTTTTCTCTCTCTTTTGTGTTCCTCTTGTTACATGTGATTTGTGTTATTACAATCTGATACAAGGCTTAAGAATCTGATTGAAGTTGAATTTTCATATTAATTTGAATTGACAATTATTCACCCCCCTCTCTATGGCCTAGTTTCTAACAATTGGTATCAGATCATGGTCCCTATGTGGTGATTTTAACAACTCAAGGGAGATTCAGACAATTGAGACATGGTAAGCAATTAGTCATAAATTGGGTTTTCTACCTCCAAAGCACCTTTATTTAATGGATCAAATTATTCCTTTTAGAGTATCAGAATGAATGCTTACCTCATGTCACTTGGATTTTATATTTGGAAATCAGTTTCTACTGGTTACACTATTCTAGCTACACCTCCTATTGATGTAGCAAGAAAGAGAGAAAGTGAAAAAAATTATAAATCCATGAATGTAATTCTTTGTGGGTTGGATGAGACTAAATTTATAAAGGTCGTGAATTGCACCATGGATAAGGAAATTTGGGACAAAATAAATACCATATATGAAGGAGATAATAAGGTAAAATTTTCATGAAGTTGCAGACTTATCGTGCTCAGTTTGAAAACATGAAAATTAAGGAAAGTGAAAGTGTTGCACTATACTTGTAAAAAGTGGATGAAGTTATAAATTTAATCAAATAATTATGAGAGAAAATATAAGAGAGTGTGGTTGTTTAAAAAGTGGTGAGATATCTATCTCCAAAATTTGATTCCAAAGTGTCAGTAGTAGAGGAATTCAAGGATTTAACCACATTGAAAATGGATGACCTTCATGGTATTTTAACTGCATATGAGATGAGGACTACTGAATTAACATTAGTCAAGAAAGAGGCATTATTCAAGGCTGATAAGGAATCGTGGGATAAGAAGAGTAAAGTTGATTCTAATATGGAGGTAGATGACAAGATGGTAGAAGCCATATTTGTGAGGAAACTGAAAATAGGATTAGTTAAGTACAAGGGAAATTTGTCATTCAAATGCTTCAATTTGTGGCCAAATTGGTCATATTTCTTCAAAATTACCTAACAAACACAAGGGGGGTCAATATGAACATGATGAAGAATATTCCAAAAGGAAAAAAAATAAATTCAAGAAACAAGGGGGAAAGAAAAAATACTTCAAGAACAAGAAAAAAATCTATACACAAGAAGGTTCAAGATCATCTGAATTAGGTGACTCCAGTAGCTCTAAGAGTGATGATGAAGGGACTCAAGCTGAAATTTTTTCATGGCTGTGGAATTAACTGTTTCAAGAAATTCAAAAGGTAAAATCCATTATGAATATGATAGCTCATATGAAGAAGATTTATAAGTTAACCTTGAGGTTGAATTGATTAGTGCTCTAGAAGAGCTGAAACATCAAAGAAAGAATAATCATAAATTTAAATTAATGGTGAAAGAGTATGAAGAAAAAATCATACTTCTTGAGGAAAAACAAAATAAGGAATCTCAAGAACATGAACACATGCTCAAGGAATTTGAGGCACAAATTAAGTTGATTGAGGAATCTTTCAAAATCAAGGAAGAAGAGCATCTTAAAATCAAATCTGAATTAGAGCTATTGCAGACTCAATTAGATCATACCTCCACCAAATTGAATACATATCACAAGTTTGAGAAGAGAAAAAATGATCTAGATGACCTTCTAGGCAAGAAAAGAGATTTCAATGAAAAATATGGTCTAGGATTTGAGGAGAAGAATGTGAATGATAAATCAGCAAGCAAGAAGATAATTAAGACAACTCAAGAACCTCCCAATGCTAAGAGATATTATTTCAAGAATAAATATCATTCAAGTAGGCAACACCATGCTATGAGGTATGCTCATTCATTTTATGGATATTGTTTTCCATGCAATGAGTTTGGTCATAAAGCCTCAAACTGTAGAAATCATTCTAGAGGACATGGAAGACATCTTGATTTGTATTACTCGAGAAGCAAGTATGAGATGATATGCTACAACTACCAAAATTATGGACATATAGCTAAATTTTGTTATCAAAGACCTCCAAAGTAAATAAAGAAGGTTTACATTGTAAAATCAGATCCTACAAGTGCAAAGGAACAAGGGTTAATATCCCAAAATTCCTTCCATTCTCAAAGTGAATGCATGGAGTGGTATATAGACAGTGAGTGCTCAAGCCACATGATAGGAAACAAGAGTAATTTCATCTCATTGGAAGAAAATGATTCAAGTACAATGAGGTTTGGTGACAATACCTCAACTAGTATTGTGGGAAAAGGTAAACTAATTCTTGGTAATGACAATACCATCACTAAAAATGTGTTGTATGCTGAGGTATTGAAGCAAAATATTTTGAGTCTTAGTAAAATGTGCAAGTAGGGATATACAATGTTATTTCATGACTAGGGGTGTGACATAAAGTAGAAAAAATCTAGTAAAGTGGTTGGTAAGGCAAAAAGAACAAAAAATAATATGTATTTTCTTAAGGAGATCAACAAAGAAAAATTATTCACTAGGAAAATTGATGAGAGTTGGCTTTGGCACAAGAGGCTATGACACCTCAACTTTGATAATCTTGTTAGAATCAGCTCTATGGTATGTGTAAGGAATATGGCTAATATTAACAAACTAACTGATAAGCTTTGTAAATCATGCCTTCATGGAAAACAAACTAGAAGATGTTTTAAATTAAAATAATACTCTACTACAAAGCCTCTAGATTTGATACAAATTGATCTTGTATGACAAACCAGAACTGAAATAATTCAAGGAGATAGCTCTTTCATGTTTTTGATTGATGATTTCATAAGGATGACATGGGTTTCCTTCCTCAAGGAAAATTCAGAAGCACTATAAAGGTTTAAATCATTCAAAGCACTAGTGGAAAATGAAAAGAATGCAAAAATCAAGAGTTTCAGGTCTGACAAACGAGGATAGTTTTGGTCTGATTAATTTGATGAATTTTTTGAGACTCATGGAATAAGAAGAAAATTCTCAATTGTAAGGACACCTCAACAAAAAGGGGTAGTAGAAAGAAAGAATAAAATAGTACAAGAGATGGCTAGAACTATGTTTAACGAGTCAATATTGCTAGATGGATATTGGAGAGAGGAAGTTGGGACAACAATATAAATTATAAATAGAGATAAAATCAGAATTGACCACAAGAATACACCCTATGAGATTTGGAAAGGTAAGACCTGCAAGTGTGAAGCACCTAAGGGTCTTTGGAAGAAGGTGCTACATCAATAGAGATGATGACAATCTTAGTAAGTATGACTCAAGGTGTTATGAAGGTATTTTCCTAGTCTACTAAACTATTAGTTTAACATATAGATTCTACAATAAGAGCCAACAAATGATAGTTGAGAGCACTAATGTCATAATTTATGGATCCCATCCAAATAAGGTCACAACTCATCCCAAGGAGACTCCACAAACTGCTGCAAATCAGGATGATGATGAAATTTCAGAAGTTGAACATGAAGAAGAAGATGAAGAAGAAGAAAGACCTGATACTAAAGCACCTTCAAGGAAGCTTAAAAGAGATCATCCAGCAAGTTAGATCATAGGAAACAAAAAATCATGAATTTAAACAAGAAGGCCAAAAGATTCTCAAAATCAAGAAAATCTTGCTCTTTTGTCTAAAATAGAACCAAAGAATGTCATGGAGGAAAACAAGGATCAATTTTGGGGCAATGAAATGAATGAAGAGCTAGATCAAATTAAAAATAATGAAACATGGGAGCTTGTACCTAGGACAAAGGATTAAAACATCATTAGAACTAAGTGGGTGTTTAGAAACAAACTGAATGAAAATGGTGAAGTTACGAGAAATAAGGAAATGTTGGTTTGCTAAGGGTATGCTCGAGTTGAAGGATTATATTTTTATGATGCATTTAATCCTGTGGCTAGGATGGAATCCATTATGCTTTTCTTCACATATGAATCACATAAAGGATTAAAATTATATCAAATAGACATGAAGTTAGCATTCATAAATGGGCACTTGAATGAGGAGGTCTACATTCAACAACCAGATGGTTTTTATCTTAATGAGGACATGGATTATGTGTGTAGGCTGAAGAAGGAACTTTAAGGTCTCAAGCAAGCACCCATGGCCTAGTATAGCAAGTTAGACAAGTACTTGATTGAGAAAGGATTCAAAAAAGGTGTAGTTGATAGCAATTTGTACATAAAAGAAGAAGAAGAACACCTATTTATTTTTGTTTTCTATGTAGATGACATTATTTTTGGGAGTAATAATGAGTGTATGTCATATGGTTTTTCAGAGGTCATGAAAAAGGAGTTTGAAATGTCAATTCTTGGTGAACTCTCATTCTTCTTAGGGCTGCAAATTAATCAAGGAAAAGAAGGACTATTTATCTCACAAACAAAGTACATCAACTAGATGCTCAAAATATTTCAAATAAAATATTTTAATCCAATAAGCACTCCCATGAGTGTAGGATGAAAACTCAATAAGGAAGATAGCTCACCAAAGGTAAATTAGACCCTTTATAGATCTATGATAGGAAACCTTTTGTATTCAACAACATCTAGACTTGATATCATTCATGAAGCTGGTTTGGCTGGGATATTTCAAGAAGACCCAAGGGAAATTCATCTACAAGCTATCAAAAGTATTTTTAGGTATCTCATGGGGACATTGGACTATGGCCTTTGGTATCCAAAATTTAATGAATTTCATATCAAAGCCTTCACATGTGCAGATTGGGCAGGAAACATTGATGATAGGAAAATAACAAATGGTGGAGCCTTCTTTGTAGGTAAGTGCCTTGTATCTTTGTTGAGTAAAAATTATTCTCTTATAGCTCTTTCTACTTGTGAGGCTAAGTATGTTGCAGCAACCATTTGTTGTACTTAGGTGATGTGGATGAAACAAACACCTTAAGACTACAAAATTGAAAATGAGCTCCCTATTCCTTTTACTATGATAGCACAAGTGTTAGAAATGTCTCAAAGAATCCAGTGTTCCATTCTAAGACAAAACACATACCCATCACGTATCATGTTTTTAGGGAACGAGTGAATGAGTAAAGAATTAAGCTTGAACATGTGTCTACAAAAGAATAAGTGGATGATATAATGACTAAACCTCTACCAAAATCATCTTGTGAACAGTTAAGGCATAAATTGGGGGTAAGACCATCCCCTAGTAGTCACTAAAGATCTCAGATTGACAGGGGGAATAACTTAAATGCCATGGTTTTTCCAAGAAGGATCATGTTGAGTCTAGATAGGGGGAACTAGTTCACTAGCTCAAGGCACAAGTCAAGAAGACCACAAAGGGCATGTGTAAAAGGTTAAAATTCATAATTTCAAAGATAATAATATTATGAGGATCATTACATGTGATTAATGAATAAATACATGCAGATGATTGAGTTTTATAAAAAAAAAAGAGAAACATATTCCAAGGGGGAGCTTTTTGAGGTATGAACATGTTTTATCATTTTTTTCTTTCATATTACTCATGTTGTTTTGTTTGTTCACCTTTTTCATATATGTCAAAGGGGAAGAGAGTGGTGTCAAAAACAAGAATTTCATATCTAAAGACATTGGCGCATTGGCTTGTCATCAAATTTTCCAACCGTATTGCCATCAATGACAAAGGGGGAGATTGTTGAACCCTGTTGGATTGGTTGGTGTTTTCATTAATGTCACATGATAATGATGGCAAAGGAGGTGTGAAATTTCATGCAGATAGATGTCCGTCAGTGGTGTTCAGTGGTCTCAAGTTGGTTCATTAAGCTTTCCAGATGGTTTCAAAGTGCTACAGGCTTGGCCAGTGAGATTGATGCCCACTGAAGGTATGGAAATGGTTGGTATGTTTGGCTCTGGTGTTCTACACATCATAAATGCCAATTTCAACATGTTTATGATCTTTTGGAGTGAGCATCAGGTAAAGTTTTGAAAGTCACTGTTGAAACTAGCTCATTTAGGCCTAGTTATAGAGCCTAATGAGGTGCAAGATCTAAATGCAAGCCATACAAATCATAGGTAATCATGGAAGAATCTTATTAATACTCTCTAAGTCATGTATGAGCATATATAGGGCTTACTTTTTCTCCTAGAGGAAAAATGTAAATTTTCACTAAAACTACCTTTGAGAACTAGTAGCGAAGTCATGGGAAAATGAGATTGGTCTAAATAGTACATGAAAAAATTATGAGGAACCAAGCTATGGATCATATATATGGATGTTTTGTGGTGTTTTTTGTCAAATTTCATCAATTTTTGAAGTGGAATTTTAGATTTATTCAATTTTTACAAAAAATTGTTTCTTGAGAAATGAAATCTGAGCACCTTGTCTTCTTAGCTTCCAAGATAATTTTTTGAGCCTCATTTCAGATAAATCATAGAAATACATTTTGAAGAGAATTCAAATACTGAAATTTTGCAAAAATTTTGAGGGTCAAAGGTAGAAGAACAATAAATTTCTCTTCATTTTTCTAACCTAATTTTTCTCTCTCCCAAACATCTTCTTGAATCGGTGGAAATAAAATGGGTTTTTTTGTCTTAAAATATCTTGTTTGAGCTATTTTGAAGTTGTTAAGGGTTGTTTAATGTTGTCTCCAAGTCATTTATTTTTTCAATCCTTCTGAAGTATGGAAAATTTTATCCAAATTTCACCCCCCAGGGTAAATTTCGATAACATGCATCAGAGTTTTCAGTTCCAAGTAGTAGGTCGATTTAGGAAAAAATCGTGAAATTGGCTAAGTCCTACTCCAGGTCACCTTTGGGACAGTTGGGACATCAAGGCATGGATCAGCCGAAAAGCCTCCAGGCGGCCCGTGAAGCAAAGGGACATCCGGGACAAATGGACGCGCAGGGCGCGAACCGGCCGGTTCGGCCGAAAAGGGAAATTTTAGCAAAGGGACAACCGGGCCGTCGGGACGCGCGGGACGCGGAAAGCTGGTTCGGCCGAAGGAGAAGAAAATCCACTAACTGCTCGGGACATTTGGGCCTTGAGGATGTGGAAAGCCGGTTCGGCCGAAGGAGAATAAAATCGACTAACTGCTCGGGACATTTGGGCCTTGAGGATGCGAACCGCCCGGTTCGGCCGAAAAGGAGAACTTTCGTACTAAGCAGTTGGGACATTTGGGCCACGAGGACACGAAGGATGTGAAAAGGTGAAGCGGCTGAGAGCAAAGGAAGCCATTTCGGGCAGTTCCGAAGAATTTGTCCCAGACAGCACTGGGACATTTGGGACAAAAAGACGTGGTGGATGCGAACCGGCCGGTTTGGCCGAAACGGGAAACTTCAGCACAAGGACAAGTGGGACAAAGGGATGCGCGGGACGCGGATAGCCGAAGGAGCCGAAAGCCAATCAGATCACACCACGTGTCACTGGCAAGAAAGGGATGAGGAAGCCCATTTCGGGTGGATCGGAGGATTCTGTCCCACGAAGCACTGGGACATCCAGGACAAAAAGATGCGGTGGACGCGAAAGAGCCGGCAGACCCGCGGACCAACCAGATCATGACACGTGTCACAAGGAGAAAGGTCCAAATGTCAAAGGGGCAATTTTTGAAGGAAAATCCTGAGCCAATAAAAAGAGGACACGTGTCCAAAAAAGCAAAGAAGGAGAGAGAATCACGTGACCAATCAATGCATGCCACGTGTCATCCAGGTGGCAGAGTGCGGGAAGAAATTTAAAAATCCGTTTTCACCTGTTTTGTGCCCTAAATCTTCAGATCAACATATCTTTCGATCCAGAGCTCAGATTTACATGTTCTTTATATCAACGGAAAGCTTATGAAATTCTCTATGTGTTATGGGGTTAATCTGGAGTTTTTGTGTAGTCTGGAGGGAGAAAATCAAGAAATGGCTTTGACGCGTGTTCATGGCTAGAAGTGACATTCCAGCGACCAGATTTAATGCAGAATGGGTCACATTCTCCTGTATTCCAGTCAAAATGATAGGGTATGGGTTTCTAAGGTCCCCCATGCCATTTTAATGCACCTACAGTCAAGAAGGGATGGGCTCCCATGTTTTGTACGTTTTCTGTCCCCTGGGCTCGACCCATGCAATGTAAAAGCTAGATTTGGCTCATTTCTGAAGGGGGGAACATTTCTTTGGATAGCAAGCTTCTTCTTTCACCTGTAACAAGTGATTTTTGCAAGTATGAGACCTCTTCTAAAATTGTAACAGGTTTTCTACCTTTTTGATGTTGTAATACAGGGATTTTGATAGTGGAAATGACAATACAGGCTCTGTGATCAGTTTTCAGTCCTCTGTTTGTGTTGCTTGTTTCATTTTAGACCTCTGATTACATCTTATCAGCTTGTGCATGATGTTTTTATGTTGCATTTTTATGATCTGTGTCTATTTGCAGAACAAGAAGTGTTCACCACTCCTCCTTTGGTGTATCACCCTTTAGTTAGTTTCATATCTTGTGCATTTCTATCCCTGTCTCCTTGGATTTTAGAGTAGGATTAGGTTTCGAACCTCTGTAGTTTTGTAAAATATAGATCTAAATCAGAGGAGTTTGAGGAACTAGCCTCTAATCTGGAGATTCCTCTCTCAGTTTCACAAGTCCCCACACTTAGAGAGAGGTTTCCATGTTGTGTAATCACACTAGATGCTAGAGTGATCAACCTAGAAGTCTGATCTGCATCTAGGGGTGCTGTGAGTCTGCAACAACAGTTTTGGCATGCCCGGTGGGACACTAGAGGTCTCATTTTATTGCAGCAAAGTTGATATGCATCTACTACAGTTTTCTTGCTTATAAGAGCTATTATTTGCATATCTGGCGACTTCAAGGGGAAGAATCAACTGGTTTCAGTAGTGCAGGCCTGAAAAATCATGAGAAGAATCACCACAAGGTCAAGAGTTGGAGAAGAAGAAGTGATATTTGAATACCTACAGTTATCTCTAAGAAGAAGGCAAAGAGGAAGAAGGATTCAAAGGTATCCATCTCCACCAAACAGAACTCTCTCAACTCCTCCACCTGGTAGGCATTTCTTTCAGTCAACAATGGTTTTAAGATCAATTAGAATGGCTCAGAACAATCCCTACGTCAACTTCACAGGCAGCAGCCCACTTGCTCTCAATGCACAACATCCGGTTCCTATTGCAGCCTTGAAGAACATTCCCTACTTCACTGGAGAAAATCAGACTACTCCAGGTGATCATGTTAAAGATATTGCTAACCTTTGTGTAATCCATGAAATCAATGAAATGCAAGTGGCTGTCAAGTTATTGGCATCTTCCTTCAAGGGTAAAGCATTACAACGGTTTAGGAGCCTTGGAGCTGGTTCTATCACAAACTGGAATCAGCTGTGTATTGCACTTCATGAGCAATTTGGAGAGAAGGGAGACAACTTGTCTCTTTTGGAGCAGCTGAAAACCATCAAGAGGGCCCCCAATGAGCAGCTGACTGACTTTAACTTCAGATTTCAAAGGTCTTGGGATAGGATTCCAGTGGCAGTCAGGCCAACAGCAGAAGGTGCTTTTCTATATTACCTTAAAGCTTTGAATTCTGATATTTCTATGTTAATTCAATCTATGGGAGGCACAACCTTACCTGATGCTTATAGCATTGCCATTACAGCTGAAAACTGTCTCATTCAAGCTGGTAAACTAGCTCCTAGGCCTCCCATGCCCTTGTATCCAAACCTAGAAAATCCAAGCACTAGTCAAGCACCCACTTTGGCTCCTGTTCCCACCCCTAGAAATCAAAGTTGAAGTGAAACTTCTACTTCATCCTCTAGTGCTTCAAATGAACTCCAAGAGGTCATGAAACAGTTGCAAAATTTGGGAAATGAGCTGGTTACTATCAAAAGACAGCAAGCCCAAGGTTTCAGACCTTCTTATCAACCCCAAGCTCAGCCTAATAGGCAGCCATACCAACCACAAAGACCACCTAATCCAACTGCAAATATGAATCAAACAAGGCCTCCTGCCAATAGACCATTCCAGCCCTATAATCCAAATGCCATATTTGCCTCTAAGGCATTAGTACCAACACAGAACAACATTGCTCAGGAATATGATTGGTGTTTTCCATGCAATGAGTCTCATAACCAATCCATGTGCTTCAATGGTGCTCTCAATCAAGCATTGATGGTGACAACTACTGGTGTGGAGGGTGAGGGCAGTCAAGGAAACAGCCAACAACAAGAAACATTCCAACAGCAATCAGCCCCAAATGACACCACATTGGTGAACTGGCAAGCAGAAGATTTATGTGGCATGAATCAAGCAGTTTCTCAAGGTGTTGTAGCCAACACAAGGTCAAAGAGGAGAAATTTGGGCGAAGAACAGCCATTAGCCCCAGCCAATCCACAACCTTCCACAGCTCCACAAATGATTGGCAAGCAGAGTCCAGTTTCAAATACACAAGGGCAGCCAAGAACAGCCCCTAGGCCAACTCAAATGCAGCTGTTGCTGCCCCACGTGCAAGGGGTGAATGTGCAAACCAAGGGACAACAAAAGGATACTTCATCCCCGTTTAGTATCATTGAACAGATGAAGAAGACTAACATCAATATATCAATGTAGGAATCCCTATCCATCCCAGGACAAAGAGATCTACTGCAAGCTACCATGAAGGACTGGCCAATTTCAAATTAGTGGGTTCAGATGCAAGACAAAGTGCTTACAAATGCTGCCCAGCCTGAAGGAAATCATGTGAGGACCACAAGGTAAAATGTTGAAACCCCCTCCTTTCTATGTTTCATTAATCATTGGGGATAAACTAGTACACAATTACATGATTGATTCCGGGGCAAGTAGCTCAATGATGCCCAAGCAAATAGTTGATCAGCTGGGTCTCCAATATGAAGTAATATCTAAAGGGGTAGTGCAATTGGATGGGAAAGCAGTAGAAACCGTGGGAGTAATTAAAGGTTTGAATCTTACCTTGCATACATGCCCCAACGTTACCGTTTTACAAGATGTTTCGGTGATAGATTTGCCACCACTCTTTGCCCTTTGCTTGTCAAGGGACTTCACAGCCAAAATTGGAGGCTACTTATCTGCTAATTGGTCACACATGTTGTTCAGAACAAGATATGGTACTAAGGTCACAATCAGATCCGAACCAATTGCAAACTTTCATATTGAGCCTCATACTCCAAGCCAAATCAATGCCAATTGTTCATCATTTGATCAAGAAGATTATCCAAACACAGATGAGGCTGACACTAAGGTTGGAAGCATCCTGGACCTCACTCTTGATGAATGGGAAAAACAAGATACATGCTTTTGATCCCTATCAAGAAGTAGAAGAATCTGAGCTAGGAGTCTATTGTAGACATGAAGAAAATCAACCTATTCCTAGCGTCACTAAGCCAACTCATAAAGACAAGAATGAAGTATGGAAATTATTCTTTGATGGGTCAAGGAGTAGACAAGGTACAGGAGGAGGAGCTATGCTCATTTCACCGCAAGGTATAAAGTATTACTCAGCCTTCCATTTTTAGTTTTCTTGCTCAAACAACACAGCTGAGTATGAAGCCTTGATTCATGGACTTCATTGGGCTAGAAAAAGGGCATAAATAACTTGCAGGTGTTTGGGGATAGTGAGCTGATCGTCAATCAAGTCAAAGGACAACATGCTGTGAAGAATGACCTACTGAAGAACTACAAGAATAGGGTATGGGACCTCATTGAGGATTTCGAAGCTTTCAACATAGTGTCCATACCCAGGAAGAAAAATGAAGCCGTGGATAGGCTCGCAGTAGTTGGAGCAACGTTTGATGTGGTTGACAACATCAAAAGGGAAAAAACACAGCCACATATCCATGTGATTGTGAGGCCAGCAGTTCCAGAAATAATATGATCTTGCAGGTGTTGAGAACTCAAGATCATCAATTTTTTTACAAAAGAGTCTGAATCTCAGCTAGGAATCAGGGCCAGACTAGAGCAGTAGTTGGGGATTAAGATAGTGGGCCTGTGGACGAACAAGCTGTCCCCCCCCCCTCCCCCCACCCCCCCCCTCCCCCCAAAGGTTTATAACGTTTGGATCCTATCTTCAACCTACGCCATTCCGTAAGGAAAGGCCTAACATACCGGTCAAGAGAGAAGATTCAAGCCATTCTGATTGGGGAAGGGAGAAAACTTGTTCTTTGGAGGCAGCTGAAAACATCAAGAGGGCCTCCCTGAGCAGCGACTGACTTCAACTTCAGATTTCAAAGGGTCTGGGAAGGATGCCAGTGGCAGTCAGGCAAAAGCAGAAGGGCGTTGTCTATATTACCTTAAAGCTGAATTTGATATTTCTATGGTAATTCAATTCTATGGGAGGACAAACCTTACCTGATGCTTATAGCATTGCCATTACAGCTGAAAACGTCTCATGCAAGCTGGCTTTTTAAACTAGCTACTAGGCCTTCCAGGCCCTTGTATCAAACTAGAAAATCCAGCACTCGTCAACACCCCACTTTGGCTCTGTTACCACCCAGAAATCAAAGTTGAAGGAACACTTCACTTATCCTCTAGGCTTCAAATGAAACTCCAAAGAGTCATGAAACAGTTGCACAATTTGGGAATGAAGCTGGTTCTATTCAAAAGGACAGCAAGCCAGGTTTCAGACCATTGTTATCAACCCCAAGCTCAGCCTAAAGGCAAGCCATTACCAACCACAAAAGACCACCTAATCCAATGCCAAATATGGAATCAAAAAGGCATACTGCAATAGACCATTCCAGCCCTATAATCCAAATGCCATATTTGCTCTCTAAGGCATTAGTACCAACACAGAACAACATTGCTCAGGAATATGATTGGTGTTTTCCATGCAATGAGTCTCATAACCAATCCATGTGCTTCAATGGTGCTCTCAATCAAGCATTGATGGTGACAACTACTGGTGTGGAGGGTGAGGGCAGTCAAGGAAACAGCCAACAACAAGAAACATTCCAACAGCAATCAGCCCCAAATGACACCACATTGGTGAACTGGCAAGCAGAAGATTTATGTGGCATGAATCAAGCAGTTTCTCAAGGTGTTGTAGCCAACACAAGGTCAAAGAGGAGAAATTTGGGCGAAGAACAGCCATTAGCCCCAGCCAATCCACAACCTTCCACAGCTCCACAAATGATTGGCAAGCAGAGTCCAGTTTCAAATACACAAGGGCAGCCAAGAACAGCCCCTAGGCCAACTCAAATGCAGCTGTTGCTGCCCACGTGCAAGGGGTGAATGTGCAAACCAAGGGACAACAAAAGGATACTTCATCCCCGTTTAGTATCATTGAACAGATGAAGAAGACTAACATCAATATATCAATGTAGGAATCCCTATCCATCCCAGGAAAAAGAGATCTACTGCAAGCTACCATGAAGGACTGGCCAATTTCAAATTAGTGGGTTCAGATGCAAGACAAAGTGCTTACAAATGCTGCCCAGCCTGAAGGAAATCATGGAGGACCACAAGGTAAAATGTTGAAACCCCCTCCTTTCTATGTTTCATTAATCATTGGGGATAAACTAGTACACAATTACATGATTGATTCCGGGGCAAGTAGCTCAATGATGCCCAAGCAAATAGCTGATCAGTTGGGTCTCCAATATGAAGTAATATCTAAAGGGGTAGTGCAATTGGATGGGACAACAGTAGAAACCGTGGGAGTAATTAAAGGTTTGAATCTTACCTTGCATACATGCCCCAACGTTACCATTTTACAAGATGTTTCGGTGATAGATTTGCCACCACTCTTTGCCCTTTGCTTGTCAAGGGACTTCACAGCCAAAATTGGAGGCTACTTATCTGCTAATTGGTCACACATGTTGTTCAGAACAAGATATGGTACTAAGGTCACAATCAGATCCGAACCAATTGCAAACTTTCATATTGAGCCTCATACTCCAAGCCAAATCAATGCCAATTGTTCAGCATTTGATCAAGAAGATTATCCAAACACAGATGAGGCTGACACTAAGGTTGGAAGCATCCTGGACCTAACTCTTGATGAATGGGAAAACAAGATACATGCTTTTGATCCCTATCAAGAAGTAGAAGAATCTGAGCTAGGAGTCTATTGTATACATGAAGAAAATCAACCTATTCCTAGCGTCACTAAGCCAACTCATAAAGACAAGAATGAAGTATGGAAAATTATTCTTTGATGGGTCAAGGAGTAGACAAGGTACAGGAGGAGGAGCTATGCTCATTTCACCGCAAGGTATAAAGTATTACTCAGCCTTCCATTTTTAGTTTTCTTGCTCAAACAACACAGCTGAGTATGAAGCCTTGATTCATGGACTTCATTGGGCTAGAAAAAGGGCATAAATAACTTGCAGGTGTTTGGGGATAGTGAGCTAATCGTCAATCAAGTCAAAGGACAACATGCTGCGAAGAATGACCTACTGAAGAACTACAAGAATAGGGTATGGGACCTCATTGAGGATTTCGAAGCTTTCAACATAGTGTCCATACCCAGGAAGAAAAATGAAGCCGTGGATAGGCTCGCAGTAGTTGGAGCAACGTTTGATGTGGTTGACAACATCAAAAGGGAAAAAACACAGCCACATATCCATGTGATTGTGAGGCCAGCAGTTCCAGAAATAATATGAGCTGGCAGGTGTTTGAGAACGATCAAAAGATCATCAATTTTTTACAAGAAGAGGCTGAATTCTCAGCTAGGAATCAGGGCAGACTAGAGCAGTAGTATGGGGATTAAGTAGTGCAGCTGTGGACAAACAAGCTTCCCAAAGGTTTAGTAACGTTGGAGTCTATCTTCAACCCTAACGACCAGTTCCGTAAGGAAAAGGCTAACATACAGGTCAAGAGAGAAGATTCAGAGCCAATTCTGATTGGGGAAGGTAAAACACTTCAAATTGGTAAAGTGGCCATTGAGCAGGAGAAATCAGATTTCATACAGCTTTGCCAAGAATTTCCATATGTCTTCACTTGGAGCTATGAAGACTTGAGAGGATTCAATCTGAATTTGGCACAATATACCATAGAATTGGATCCAGATTCTAAGCCCATCAGGCAGAAGCAGAGACATGTTAACCCTCACATTAAGCCTCTAATGAAGAAAGAGCTAAATAAGCTAATAGAGGCAAGCATTATATTCCCAATCAAGCACTTAAGCTGGGTTGCTAACTTGGTTCCGGTCAGGAAGAAGAGTGGAGAAATCAGGTTGTGTGTGGACTTCCGAGACCTCAATAGGGCATCTCTCAAAGATCATTACCCACTTCCTTCAATGGTTGCAAGCAGTATCCGGTTCAGAGAGATTCTCTCTCCTAGATGGCTACTCAGGGTATAATCAGGTGATGGTGAAAGAAGAAGACCAGTTCAAGACGGCTTTCACCACCAAATGGGGAACCTATGCTTACAAGAAGATGCCATTTGGGCTGTCCAACGCTGGTGCTACCTTTCAAAGGGCAATGGACATGGCATTCAAAGTCTTGATCAACAAGATAGTGCTGATATACCTTGATGACATCACTGTATTCTCAAAAAATGTAGTGGATCACCTTTTTCATCTGAGGCAGGTATTTCAGAGGTGTAGAAAGTTCGGAGTATCATTGAATCCCAAAAAATGCATATTCTTGGCTCACGAGGGGAAACTTCTAGGCCATATTGTCTCCAAAGAGGGACTGGCAATTGATCCAGAGAGGGTGTAAGCCATAAGAGCACTACCACTACCAAGTCACAAGAAGGCTCTTCAAAGCTTCTTGGGAAGGATCAATTTTGTCCGCAGGTTTATCCCAGATTTTGCAGCCCTTGTCAAGCCCATCACCAAAATGTTAAAGAAGAGCATGGATTTTAAGTGGACAGCAGAAGGCAAGGAGAGTTTTGAGGCAATCAAAGAAGCTATCTCTCAGGCACCAACTCTCATTAACCCAGACTTCTCCAAGGATTTCATCCTCTATGCATTTGGAGGTGATGACACTATTTATGCCATTCTAGTACAGTAGAACAAAGATAATGATGAGCAGCCGATTACCTTTTTCAGCCAGAGCCTAGATTACTGCGAGGTGAGGTACTCTTTTATTGAAAAACATGTACTTGCAGTAATCAGAAGCTTGAAGAAATTCAAGCATTTAGTCTCAAACAACAAGGTCCAGTTGCTGGTCTCACATGCTAGAGTTAAGGACTTCCTCCTCAACAAGGATTTGAATGAGAAAAGGGTAGGTTGGATCACCCGTGTCATGGAATATGACATTGATATCAAGATCACCAAGCTGGTAAGAGGGAAAGGACTATGTGAGCAGCTGGTTTTGGGGAAGCAAAAGGAAGTATGCAATGAAGAAGAGGCGGTTTTGATAGTCCAGGACAGCCATGAGCCAAGTGGCAATCAAGAGGAAGACAATGCTTCCCCCACTCCTTGCTGGACCCAAGATATTATGCACTTCCTAGGCACAGGCCTATGCCCTCCAAAGATGAACAAGACCCAAAGGAGACACTTCGGGTTGCAAGCTGTTCCGTATGCCATTGTTGATGGAGTTTTGTTCAAGAAAGACGTGAATGGAGTGCTGCTGAGATGCATTAGCACAGGTCAGATTCAAAGGGTGTTGGAAGAGTTTCGTGGTGGAACAGCTAGTGGCCATTTTGCACCAAGAGTGACAGCTCTAAAAATCATGAAGGCTGGTTATTATTGGCCTAAAATTTTCAGTGATTGCTATGCATGGATCAAGAGGTGTAAGAATTGTGCATTCTTCACAGGAAAAGAGAAGTTTGCTGCCCTTCCATTGCATCCAATCTCAGTTGACCAGCCATTCATGCAATGGGGTTTGGACTTCATTGGAGTCATTAATCCCAATTCAAGCCAAGGTCACAAATGGATTTTGACAGCCACAGACTACTTCACCAAATGGACAGAAGCAGTAGCACTCAAAGAGGTGAATGAGTCTAGCATCTTAGACTTTTATGAAGGGATAACAACCAGATTTGGTGTACCTGCCATAATAATCTCTGATAATGCATTGGCATTCATTGGATCTAAGGTGACTGAGTGGGCTGTCAAGAACGGTATTTACCTAAGCACTTCATCGAACTATTACCCTCAGGGTAATGGCCAGGCCGAGTCTACAAACAAGAACTTGTTGAGGATCATTAGGAGGACTCTTGATGAGAATCAGAGGTCTTGGCATACCAAGCTGAAATCAACCTTATGGGCTAATAGGATCACTCCCAAAAGATCCACAGGTAATTCTCCATTCAGGCTTGTCTATGGAAGAGAGGCAATCTTGCCCATGTCACTTGAGTTGCCAACATTGGAACTCATGAAGCAGCTGGAGTTGCTGGAATTTGAGCCCATGGAAGTGAGGTATGCAAAGTTGATGGAGCTGCAAGAGATCAGAAATCAGGCATCCCAAGAAATGGAAAAGGATTAAGCTTTGATCAAGAAGACCTTTGATAGGAAGGCCAAAGATAGATCTTTTCAAGTTGGATATCTAGTGTTGAAATGGGATGTGGACAGAGCAAAACCGGGAAGGAATTCAAAATTTGATGCCATTTGGAGTGGCCCATACATGGTCACAAATTGCAAGAACAGCAATGCTTTCCAATTGGCCTCATTGGATGGTGAAGAACTATAGATTCCAGTCAATGGAATATATCTCAAGCGTTGCTTCTTGAGGGAAGTTCACTACCTCTGTAAATATTAGATTAGATTTTCTTTCCTCCAAGTGCTTGTGCACATTGTTTTGTTGTAGGTTAGTTTTGTTTTCCCTAAGTGCTTTGGCACAGCTTGCTGTCCATGGAGATGTTTAGCAATCCTTGCTTTCATCGGGTAACATTCCATCTTCCTCCTTGCGCATTCTGAGTCAGTTGAGGTTCTAAACAGAATATTTGATGACTCCATGCCCAATGGACTGCTTCAGGCAACTGGTCTTTTCATCTAGCAGGCAGATGACCCCGCTGAGTCACCAAATTGTTATCCAATTTCACCCCCAGGGTTGAATTGATAACATACATCAGAGATTCTCAAGTCCCAGGCAAATTTAGGTCGATCCAGAAAAAATCGTGAAATTGGCTATGTCCTACTCCAGGGTCACCTTTCAGAAATTTGGGACATCAAGGTGCGGATTGGCCGAAAATCCTCCATGCAGCTCGTGAAGCAAAGGGACAAGCTTTGAGACAAATGCGACGAACCAGGGCGCAGAACCAGTAAGCTTCGGCCAGAAAGGGAAATTGTAGAAAAGGGATCAACCGGGCCGTAGGGACGCTCGAGACCCGGACAGTCGGTTTGACTGATTTGAGAAGAAAATCGTCTAACTACGCGGGACATTTGTGCCTTGAGGACGCAAGCCTACTCGGTTCGGCCCAAAAGGATAACTTTCGTACTAAGCAGTTGGGACATCTGGGACGCGATGGACATGAAGGATGCGAAAAGCCTGAATCAGCCACAGAGCAAATAAAGCCATTTCGGTCGGTTCAGAAGAATCCTTTACCGGACAAGCACTGGGACAGTTGGGACAGGAAGTACGCAGAAGGACACGAACCGACCGGTTCGGCCGAGAACGGGAAACTTCAGCACAAGGACAAGTGGGACAAAGGGACGCACGGGACGCGGATAGCCGAAGGAACCGAAAGCCAATCAGATCATGCCCACGTGTCACTAACAGAAATGGGACGAGGAATCCCATTTCGGGTGGATCAGAGGATTCTGTCCCGCGAAGTACTGGGACATCCGGGACAAAAAGACGCGGTAGACGCGAAAGAGTCGGCAGACCCGCGGACCAACCAGATCATGACACGTGTCACAAGGAGAAATGTCCAAAGGTCAAAGGGGCAATTTTTGAAGGAAAATCCCGAGCCAATAAAAAGAGGACATGTGTTTAACAAAGTAGAGAAGGAGATAGAATCATGCGACCAATCAATGCATGCCACGTGTCATCCAGGTGGCAGAGCGCGGGAAGAAATTTAAAAATCCGTTTTCACCTGTTTTGTGCCCTAGATCTTCAGATCTCCATATCTTTTGATCCAGAGCTCGGATTGGCACGTTATTTATATCAACGGAAATCTTGTGAAATTCTATATGTGATTCTAGGGTTAATATTGAGTTTTGGTGTAGTCTAGAGAGATAAAATTGAGAAACGGCTCTGACGCGTGTTCATGGCCAGAAGTGACATTTCAGCGACCAGATTTAATGCAGAATGGGTCGCATTCTCCTGTAATCGGGTCAAAATGACAGGGTATGGGTTTGTAAGGTTCCCCCATGCCGTTTTAATGCATCTGCAGTCAAGGAGGGATGGGCTCCCATGTTTTGTACATTTTCTGTCCCCTAGGCTCGACCCTTGCACTGAAAAAGCCAGTTTTGGCTCATTTCTGAAGGGGGGAAACATTTCTTTAGATAGTAGGCTTCTTCTTTCACCTGTAACAAGTGATTTTTGCAAGTATCAGACCTCTTCTAAAATTGTAACAGGTTTTCTGCCTTTTTGATGTCGTAATACAAGGATTTTGACGGTGGAAATAACAATACAGGCTCTGTGATCAGTTTTCAGTCCTCTGTTTGTGTTGCTTGTTTCATTTCAGACCTCTGATTACATCTTATCAGCTTGTGCATGATATTTTTATGTTGCATTTTTATGATCTGTGTCTATCTGCAGAACAAGAAGTGTTCACCACTCCTCCTTTGGTGTATCACCCTGTTAGTTTAGTTTCATATCTTTTGCACTTTCTATCTCCTGTCTCCTTGGATTTTAGAGTAGGATTATGTTTCAAACCTATGTAGTTTTGCAAAATATATATCTAAATGAGAGGAGTTTGAGGAACCAGCCTCTAATCTGGAGATTCCTCTCTCAGTTTCACAAGTCCCCACACTTGGAGAGAGGTTTCCATGTTGTGCAATCACACTAGATGCTAGAGTGATCAACCTAGAAGCCTGATCTGCATCCAAGGGTGCTGTGAGTCTGCAACAACAAAAATTTCCTAATCAAGCCACAACTCAATCATACTCATATCAACTAGGGTGGATCTTTCGATTCATGCCCAATCCAAATACAAACACTCTGCTGACCCGTAACATGATTCCAAAAGTGGAAATGCATAAGTTTGATGGAGGATTTGAATCCACTCAATTGGATTAACTAGATGGATAATTAAATCTTCGAAACATGTCATCAGATTAAGCATATGTGAAGCCAAAGGTTACCATGACATCCTTGTATTTCTAAATTGACCAATTCGTTTGGTACCAATGGTCATAGAATGTGCTCTTAAAGTTCCAAAAGTGTGGTCTTCACCCCATACATGGACAGTCTTTACCAAAGAGTTGCAATATGCACTATAGTTATAGTCATGCCAGAGAATACATGCCTCAAAGATGTTGGAGTAGGTCAAAGTTCCTAAGACGAATTTTGTAATAGTTCAAGGGTTGCATTCATCAATGTCCAAAACTGTTCTCCACTAAGGGTGGAAAAGCATTATTGAAGAGAATCTAAATGACTTATTTCTTGGGGGTCTTAAATAACACATTGCGCACTGATGATGCGTATGTAATAATCCTTCAGTAAGGTCCTTCCAAGATTCCATTAGTACATGGCATGTAGACCTAGAGGAAGAAAGTTCTTTCTGATGTAGGGCACTAAAATTGTCAGTAATATCAAAGATCATAGCACCTTTCCATCATCATTCCCTCGGTCAGTTAGACTGAATACCTCAACAAATTGAAGTTCAAGATTAGCCAAAATGTTATCCATGCTTGCAAAGTCTGCGACAGAGTTGAAATTTTTGACGAGGACCATAAGAGTGTTGAAACCAAGAATTTATTTTTATGCCCTCTGAGGAGCCTAATGACAGAAGAAAAAACCTTTTAGCTAGGGTTTCGAAGAGGTAGAGCCAGAGGAGGTAACTTAGGAGATCAAACCAGCCAACGATATCTTGTCATGCAACCTTACAAGTATTAACTACTCCTCAAACCCGTTCAATAGATAGTTGGAAGTTTCATTTAAACCATCAATCATGCTTTGTGTTCTTCATGATAGTTTGTTTGATGACATGGAAGTACTCACAACTTCATCAATCAGTAAGTTGGTGATAGTGAAATTAGTGAACTGCTTTGTGTATCCAACTCTAGAATGTCAAGTAATTATCGCTGATGGGAAAACTGTTAGTTGTTCAAGAAAATTCCATAACATTAATCTCACTCATGGGAGATTACTTGCTAACTAGCAATATGGTATGTCATTACACATGGGAGGAGAAGACATTGTGTTAGGAGTTCAGTGGCTTACCACCTTGGAAACCATTGAACCAGTGAATTTCCAAGCAGTTGTCATCAAAAATGTGATTTCAATTAATAGGGAAGATATTTTAAAAGGGCTATAAAGGGATTAAGAGCAAATTACCCATAGTATCAGTGATGTCTTATGCATCACAATGCAAAAATATCCATTAGAAAAGGTGCACCAGGGGTTCCTGTGGCACTTTCAATCCTGTTTTCATTGGAAGCACATCAAAGTTCCTAAATACATTTATCACCCTCAGATAATGCAAGAAATTATCAGATGAGCAAATCAGTGGTAATTCTGGAGAAATGCCAAAGGGTTTACCTCCAAAGTAGTTTTGGACCATTTGGATCATGCCATCCAGCTAGTACCATGGTGCTAACTCACTTCAACATCAGACCTTATAGGTACCCCTGTATGCAAAAGAGTGAGATGCTGACTGAAGATTATGTACAAGAGATTTTAGAAGCATGACTTATTCATCATAGCTTGCAGAGTGCTTAATATTCTCCTAGAGTGATAAACTGACATAAAAAAGATGACAATTGGCGTTCATGTGGTGCCAAATGTCAATCTAGGGAACTCAATAAGTACACAGTTAAAGATAAGTTTCCTGATTCACTTGCAATTGATGCTAAAAGGCCTAAGATGCAGTAGACAAATGATGTTGTTTACAATTACAAAACTTGATCTTCATTCTTAGATATCATCAGATTAGAATAAGGGATGAAGATAATTCATAAAAAAACCTTCAGGACACATGAAGGTACAAGGTCAATAATGAGTTCTTGGTAATGCCTTTTGGACTAACAAATGCCCCCTCTACATTTTTGAAGCTTGATGAATTCTATCTTGATAGACCCATGAGTGCAGAAGTATTGTTTTGGTGTTAGACTATGATGATATATTAATCTATAGTAAAACATGGAGAGTTGTGGGACACCTAGCATCATGTAAATGAAGAGACTGTTGGAAACTCTTGAATGGAATCATAGACTTTATGCAGATGATCCATGATCTTAGTGTTATTTTGGTAGTCAAGGAAGTTGAAGTATTTGGGTCAAAATCTATGTAAACTCTTATGAGGTGTTAAATTGGAAAAACTAGATAAGATAAAATGCCATTCTTGCAATTTGAAGATTTCCAAAACCCTAAAAAATCTCCAGGGGTTTTTGGGTCTTCCAAGTTATTATCATAGATTTTTAAGGAATTATGGCAGCATTACAGCACCACTCATAGCTTTATTGAAGAAGGAGTCTTACCATTGGTTCAATGAGGAAGCTACTACAACATTTGAGAAGTTTCCCAAGGAGGCCATGTGTCACTCTCTATGGTGTCTAACCACCCCAAATTTTTCCAAAACATGTCATTATGTGTTATTGTGATGCTAATATAGGGCTTATGAATATGGGGGCAGTTGACTCATGTCATATAAGGTTTGACCCATTGACACTGATTGAGAGCCACCAGTTCAAAGGTAAGAATATATCTAACAAACACATTTTATGAGAAGGAAATGCTAGCCATACTTCATGCAGTGAAGCATATGGATGACCATATTTAAGTGGGTAAACATGTTCAAAGTAAGAGATAAATCATCCCTAGTTGTTAGGGGAATACTTCTCAGAGAATATGTTTATCATATGCCAGAACAACAAAAATGAGTGTCTAAAAAATGTTGGGGTATGATTTTGAGATAATATACAAGAAAGGGAAAGAAAATGTAGTTGTTGATGATTTATCCTCGGAAGGAGTGAATCAGCTGGAGGCATTGTTGTGTGTCATATCTGTCATTGACAGGAGGATGTGGATAGAGGATGTAAGGTTCTGACCTTAGAAAAATGGACCCAAATGGGATAGCACAAAAGCTCATTACAGCCATCTCTGACATGATTTTTAGCATGGATAGAAAAAACAAGGGTCATGCCCATTGGAAAGCTGAAGGATATTTTAATCACTATTCAAGGAGCTAAATTATACTTATGTTATGAATTCAACCCTTAAAAATAGGGTTCTATATGAGCTAGATCCTTCTCCAATAGGGGGCTATTATGGATGACTTCGAAGACTTATTATGCGAATCAATGCAAGACTTGTACTTCTGGGAAGGGCTAAAATGGGATGTCCAAATTAGTTTTGGGCAATAATGCATGAGTGTGTCAAAATTCCCCTAAGGGCGAGAAAAATGGTAATTCATGTATTGAGTCCATTAGTGACAGATCACTATCTATTGAATCTATGTGTATACGGTGAGAAGAGGTGTCAATGGACTTCATCACAAGATTGCCTAAATCAAAAGGTAAAAATGTAATTCATTGGTGGTAGTGGATAGACTCAATAAGTGATATGCCCATTTTCGTTTGCCTTGTCACATCCATTTGTTGCCCATGAGTACAGTATGCAACAACCTTCAGTGGATCATGAAGTTTAGAAGCTACATGGGTTACACCAGAAGATTATAGTACAGTGATCAAGACCTTATCTTTACTAGGTAAAACCATCTTGCCGATTGACTTGTTCTCATGCTTGGGCACACAACAAGCTCGTAGTTCCTCTTATCATCCCCAGTCTGATGGGAAAACAAAGGTGGTGAAACAAGTGTTTGGAGGGATGAAACTTTGTTGTTTTACAAAGTACATGGGATAGAAGCACAGTGAGATGGGTGACTACATAGAGTTAATCTTCTGGATTGAATGGTGAGTATAAGGGTAGCATCCTTTCATAGGGTCATCTAAAATGAATAATCCTTTCTTGGCATTAGTATGGGTACCATCCACCATTCATCACCTCATTTTTGTGAGTCCAACCAAGGGTTCAAGAAATGGAATAACATCATTCAACTATGGGTGCAACAAGAGGTGTTTACTCTAGTCTCTAGGAGAATTTGGTCATGTGCACAAAACCACATGAAGCATACAGGTAGTGAAAGACATTTTGAATTCAGTGATTGGGTTTTTGTGCATTTACAACCATGATAAGCAAATGTCCTTGAAACATACATTTTGAGTAAGGATCCACTAAGCTTTCACCTAAGTATTATGAAGCCCTTATCAAGTGTTATAGAAGTGCATTGACATGTGTAGCATAAAAACTGGAACTTCCTAGTGACCACTCATGATTCATCAAGTCTTCCATGTATCTTTTTTGACAGAAGGTGCGCAATTGGACATGTCGATATTAGCCTAAGACACATGTTACTGGGGTGCTTGCATGGAAAGAGGGAAGAAATCAACCTGGAACCAGAATGGTATCCCTAATTAGATGATGAGGAGGTGGAGCGATTTGGAGGTCAAACACACAAATGGTGCATCACTGAAGTATTTGATTCCGCATAGTGAGAAATTACATGCATATCATAATGCCTATGACACAACTTGGGGGGATGCAAACTTCATGCAGCAACATCCAGTATGCTTCTCAACATTGGAGGACAATAGTTGCTGATTGATTAGGGGAGGGACTAGTGCTACGCCCTTAATCATATATCTTAAATTGGATGTTTATAGTCTGATTTGTGGCTATCATAACTTACTTATCATGATGTATATCTTTCATATATGTTATATTATCATTAGTGGGTCGAGCCTTAGTGATGGCCATAACATATGAATAGTATATATAACAGGGGTTAGTAGGTAGTATTTGAGGATCATATTGATCATTTAAGTCTTATTTTATAGTTTTGAGGTTGCCCCCTCGAAGTGGCTAAGTTATTCTACTTGCATATTGAGATCAGTTATCTACAATCTTGTGTTCTTTGGTGTTCTATTATTGCTCATAATCAGATTTATATAAGTAATTTCATTGCAACTAGAGGTTGAAAATATTATTGATTTGCTGCACAACTTTTAGGATCTATTTCCAAGGGGTTATCATGAGTTGAAGGGTGTAAATATGTCGTTGGGAGAGATGAAAATCAAGCTAAAATATGGTGCCTGACTAGTTAGGAAGAGTCCTTATTGGATGAATCCCAACTTGCGCATTAAATTAAAGGAGGAAATTAATAAGATGCTTAAGTCAAACATTATTGAACCTATTGAGAAGTATGAATGGATAAGCCTAATGGTTATTATTATAAAAAAGGATGGGCGGATTAGGATTTTTTTTACTACAGGGTTCTCTATGCATCATGTGTAATACATATTTTTCCTACACCATTCACAGAGGAGATCCTTGAAGGCGCTGTACAGCACAAAATATATTCATTCACAAATGGATTTTATAGATACCATCACATGCACATTACACACGAGGATCAGGATATGACCACTTTTACAAATGAATGGGGAAGTATTTCATATACCATCGTGCCTTTTGGATTGAAGAATGCACCAGTAGTATTCTCGTGCATAGTTTTTCACACTTTCCAAGACTTTATTCACAAGTTTCTATAGGTATACTTGGATGATTGGACCATGTATGGGCTGGTGACAGATCATTATGATAATTTGATATTGATGTTTGACAGATGCATGCATCTTAACATCTCTTTAAACATAAAAAAGTCCATTTTTTCCACCCCCTTTGGCACATTACTTGGAAATATCATTTGTAAAGAAGGATTGTTGGTAGACCCAACTAATATTCTGGCTATTTTGGGGCTAGAGGAACCAACAAATCAGTGCAAAGTGCATGTATTTTTGGGGTACACTAGATACTACAAAAAGTTCATCAAGGGTTATTTAAAGATCATCGTGCCCTTGGAAGAATTACTAAAGGCCAAAGGAAAGTTTTACTGGGGTGACACGTAACAAAAATCCTTTTATACCTTAAAGGAGAAGCTCATCACCACACCTATTTTACACTTCCCATATTAGAACAAGCTTTTCCATGTGCATTTGATGCTTATGGTATGGAAATTAGAGCAGTATTGGCGTAGCCATGTGAAGGTAACATTGATCACCCTATCTGATTTACAAGTACGAAGTTAACACTAGATGAACAAAACTATACAACTACAAAGTGTGAGGCACTATCCATTATATATGTGCTTCATAATTTCAGACAATACTTGTTAGCCACGCCTTTCATATTTTATACATATCATATGTCATTAAAGTACTTGATCAATAAGTCGGTTTTACAAGTGCACATCTGTCGTTGGATCCTTCTCTTTCAGGAGTTTTATTTTACAGTCATAGTAAAGCCTCATAAGAGAAATTTGGGGCCTGACCATTTGTTAAGGATTAACTCTAGAGAGGATGCACACAACATAGAGGATATTATGTCAGATGTATATTTTTTTAGATTAAACCACATGCCAGTATACTTAGAAGATATTACCATGTTCTTGTGTACTGGAATTGTGCCCAAAGGAATGAATACTTTGGAGAAAAACTGACTTGATATTCGTGTGGCACCCTATCAGCTTATTGGAGGATACCTGTACAAGATGGGTAGAGACGAGGTCTTACACAAATGTGTGTTAGAGCATTAGTGTGAAGCTATCATGGAAGAAGCGCATAGTGAAATAGTTGGAGGACACTATGTTGAAGAAGTAATTGTGTGCAAGATATAGTTAACAGGTATATGGTGGGAAACACTAGACAAGGGCACTAATACATTTGTCAAGGCATGTGACCATTATCAGACAATAGGAAAGCCTAGAAAAAAATATGAGATGTCATTGCACCCTATACAAAGTGCATATCCATTTGAAAAGTGAGCAGTTGATTTTGTAGGACCTATAGCACCACTTACACACAGGATAAGAGTGTCGTATATCATTACATGCACAGATTATTTAATAAGGTGGGTAGAGGATGTGCATACAAAGGATTGAACCGCAAGAACAATAGTTAAGTTCCTTTGGGAAAACATTATAAGAAGTATGGGTGTCCATTGAGTCTTACAAGTGATAGAGGGACTCATTTTCTAAATGATGCTATTAGAATTTTACTAGCAGATTTTATGGTGGCTCACCATAAGACTACCCCCTATGACCCCCAAGCCAATGGAACTACTAAATCCTTTAACAAGATTCTGGGATAAACTTTGACAAAGATATGTGATGTTAGAAGGAAATATTGGGATAATAAGGTATCATCTATTCTCTGGGCATACCGAAAAACATATAAAAGGTTGAATAAGGCCACACATTTTCAAGTGGTGTTTGGAACAGAGGTTGTTTTATGTGTTGATTTTTTTTACCCTCCCTTCATATTGTGTGCACAAGATGATTAGATGATGAAAATGCAGTTGATGAGAAAATTAATGCATTGATGTAACTGGATGAGAAGCGTGTTATTGCAAGATGGAGTCATAAGATAGAGAAGGAAAGATAGAAGGCTTGGCATGATAGGAACATCAATAACAAGTACTTTTTTTATGGGAAAGATGGTACTTTTGTATGAATCAAAGTTTGTGTTCCATCCAGGGAAGTTGAAAGTGCATTGGTTATATGTTTTTCAGTAAACTGAACTAGAGAATGATTTTCATTCAATGGTTTAGAGGGTGTAGGAAGAGAGGAAATATGACTAAAGTTGAATAAATAAGTGTAAATGGAGTATATATTAAGATAAGTACAAAAAGTGGCATTTCCAAGTTCTCAGACCAAATGTTGGGTGCTACAAATTTCCCCCTATAAATAGAGGTTTGAATAAAAATTATTAAAAGGAAAAATAAAATGTAAACCTTGAGAATCTCAATCATATGATGGTGGTGTTAAACTTTTGAATATAATTTTCCAATCCACGTGAGAAATATTTTAAAGCATGGAAATTATTCATAGATCAATGCTTAATAGTGATGTCTACGTATTTATATTTTGAGTTTGTCAATAATTGAAAAAATTGTATTTTGAAACTTGTAATAAAATGAAAATGTGCACAAGAACAACCACACCAGACTATATTTCCAATTCATATAAATTTGAGAAGTGATATGGGGTGCTCATGCCCCCATGTAAATTAAATTTTCAATGTGAAAAATGTTTCCCTTTTGACACACTGAAACTTGAAACTAGTCTTGGTAAAGTACTCTTGACTATATGAATTTGACATATAGAACAACTAGGGTCAAATATCAAATATTTGGGATCTTAACGCCAATTCACGTTATTGGATTTTTGAATTCAATTCAAATTTTTGGCTCATTGAGGCCAAGGGATTTTACTACACACAAAGAAAAATTTGTGCATATGTGATGATAATCTACAAAAAAAAAATGTTGAAGCATTGTGAGCTTAATATCCTTGTCATTAGCTTATTAAATTTTGACCATAGAAAGCCATAAAACAACTTGCGGAAATGTTTACTAGCTTATCATCCTTTCTTATAACTTGATAGAGTTTGATAATAAATTTATATAGAATCTTGTCATGTGCAACTGAATAAGTATATCTCAAATATGTTGTTTGATGCCCCCCTTTTTTGTGGTTAAAATGCCACAAATGTGACTTAATTTATGCACTTGTAGCTGAAATCTATATGAACCTTGTAAAAAACCTACAATATACCCTCCTTTTAAGGCAAGATATACTCGTGTGTATCACTTATCTCAACATAAAAGTGGTTATAAACACCATGTGTGAATAAATATAAACCATATAAAACATGTATACTAAACATGGTTGGATAATCCAACATAAACATCATATGATCAATATAGAATTAGCATAATGTGTGTTATCCAAAGAATAAGCATATGTGAATATTGTTAGAAATCTAAACAAATTATCAACTAAAACACGACAATGAAGCTCAAAAAAGTATACTAGTGACACAACCTGATATGAAGGAATATTTGAAATGCATGATATGACATGAGGATGCATGATGTAATGGGGTCCGTCACACAATATTTGACCAACTTGACAAGTTGGCCAACATGACAGCTTAGCAACATGATGACTCAACTAACACTAATATTAATAAAAACCACACAAAAGTCATAAATTATGCAAGAATAACACAACATACATAAAATCAAGAGAAAATAATAGTCATAGATCACCCAAATAAGCATAATACATACCCAAATCATAGAAGCATAGAGCATATAACAATGATACATTGCTTAGACAAACATAGAATAAACACAAGTCATACAATACACGTAGACGCATGGTGTAAATAATAGTTATAAAATTTGTAGAGAAAACATCAATCATATTATACATAACAAAAAAACAAGTTAAGGAATTGAATCATAAAAAATTAGTGTAGAAGTATATAAGCATATAATAACATTTGTGGTCATTTAACATAGCCTAAAAATTATAAATATTAAGCAAGGAGCAAACAAAATCAGTACATTTAAGAAAGCAATGTCATCATCAAGTAAAACACAACATAATATTTGAATCAAGGCACATGTAAAAAAGTATAATCTAGTGCAAGACATGATGAAAAAATATCTGTATCACCAGTGAACCATAGAAAACAAGAGGTTTCCCCCTAGTGTAGAAGTAAAGAGTCACAAAACATATGTGTTTATGAAAATGTCTAGCATGTATATTTGGTATATAATTCATGGATATCATTAAAAGAGTGTAAATAATTAGATATGTAAAGTTTTAAACCGTGATAAACACAATTACTTGAATGTACATAACAACAAAACAAGTTACAAGTAGGTCCTGGTTTTGGAATTTTGTAATATCTAAATGTTTTTGCATTTTGAAATATTTGATTATTTTTGCATTTTGATATAAATACACACATAAAATAAAGCTTGAATATAAAACACAAAATGATAAGGATCATACATTGATAAAACAAAAGAATGGGTGAGGAATCTAGGTAAATTATGATTCCCTTAGCAATCAAAGTGATCCAATGTATGTGTTACCCCATCGGGTAATGCATAGGTGTCTATAGCAAGATAGTTTGATGATGTCAATACTCAAAGTACTAAACTAATAATCAATGTAAAATAAATTAAAAAAATTTAATGTCAAAGAGAATGATGTAGAAGATAGTAATTAGGAAAAGTATGTGATAAGATAAGAAAACATGTGATAAAGAAATTATCTACAATATTTTACAAAGGGAAACACAATCAAGCGGAATGTAAGATTTTTATCCTATGATCCCATCAATAGGATTCTCATGTGAAAGTAATATATCATTGATTATGAATATAAAATGATGTGGGAGAAGAGTGATAAAAATAGGTACATAACTATCAGAATCAAATAAATCATCACATATTATGTAGTAATCAAGACCATAAGTGCTAATAATACGCTCATGAACAAGATTGTAGGTTTTCTTGTAGACATAGTAACATGTGGCCTCCATTGTATGTCATATTGGTATCCCTTATGGAGCATAATCATTATTTTTGTATAAGACTATCACACATCATGCAAAACTAGGTAACAAAGGATGAACTCGAGTAGGATAGGTTGGTAAGGGTAGATCTTGAATAGTGTGTATTGATGAATGATACAAAAATTGTTTAGGGATAAAATAATTATACATCGAGGATGAAGCTTAACAAGTTTCACTAGTACAATTGGAAATAGAGGTTGGTAAAAAGATGTGATAGGAACATTATGAATCGTACCCATTATGTTTTCATGTACATATTTCAAACAACTTTGTGAAGTCTCGGAGGAATAACTCTCATCTCATAAATACATGGGTGCTAGTAATATTCTCATGGATAAGATGTAGGTTTTCTAGTAGCCATAGTAACATGTGTCCTTTGTTGTATGTCAGATATGTGTCCCTTATGGTGTGAGGATCATTTTGCATAGACTTCCAAACTATAAAAAATTAAAGAAAATGTGTAGACACCCCTTTTTCACCCCTAGGTGACCTGACATACATGAATCAAATTATTATTACCTATCTTATTATCCCTATCCTAAATATCATGAAATTCACCTTTGTAAATCTTGTTTTAACAACGTAAAATTTGGTTACTCTCCCCTAACCACTCAAAACAACCTAAACCCAATTTACCACTCTTATCATAACCCCCTAACCTCTTACAAATCGAATCCAAAACCTCCCACCATTTCCCAACAACATGATATACCAAATAGCAAGTGGTTATAACCATTTTCCATTGTTCCTCTTGTTGGTTTTAACCTCTGCAGTGAAATTGACGGCGATCCATGATCAGCGTTGGTCATTGCGGATGTCGTTGATTATATTTAATGAACCTTTGTCTCCCTTCTCTAGTTAATCATGACCTGAGTGTAAGGATGAATTGTTTCCTCCCTAAAAGACATCATCATGGTTCAAGGATACCAACCTCTTGTTGATAAGGCTATCAGGACATCCAGGAGATCTGTCACCTTACCATCCAATATTTTTATCATCTCCAAAAAATTACCAAGGTTAGTGCCCCTATCTTTCATTGTTTAATCAGCTCATTTTGCAATAGTTATCATCTAAATTTTGTCATCATCACCATCTTACATATAATTCTTACATTATGCCTCTTCTTCAATCGTTTAGACAACCTATAGAATATTAGTTATTCCCACAAGGGTCATCATTGACCCCCGATTTCCATAGATTTACCCCTTTACCTTTACCTTTTCTATTTCACATTCTAAAAAATCCCAAATCTCTATTTTTGGGACCTTATAGGATTCTAAATTCCCCATACCTCATATTTGCACTATCAAGCCTCTCTGTTTTCCATCAATGTATGATTCATTAATATTTTTATCACAACAAACACTTCCTACCTGATCACCATTCACCCCAATATCATTTGATAAGTATTCATAGCTCTTTGCCTTATCTTTTGGCCTCTTAAACATATTTGAATATTTGTTTCCAAAATTCAAAGACTTATAGGATTTCCATAATTATTCTTAGCAAACACCAATATCTCTTTTACATTCATTTATGTTTCTTCTAGTAATTACTTTATCAAAACAAACATTTTTTCTCTGATCTTCATCGATCCATGTCATTAATAGATCATTTATCATAAGTCATACTTTTAGCAATCTGATTTGATCTAACAAATTGTTTGCAAGCATAGTTTATCTATAGATAATTATTCTAGGTCAGTCACATCCCATCACTAGAATATATGACCTTCCAATCATCCAATATTCATTTGTGTGGGAGCAGTTCAACATTCTCCATGAACTTACCTTGTGTGACATCACATCCGCACCAAACTTCAAGGACATCGAAGAGTAGTTCAAGATCCTTAATAAAATACAAGAAGCAACTAAGGAGTTCTAGTATGATTACTTAGAAGATTTTGAGCTAGCCACAACCCTATCTCAGGACACTTACGAAGCTGAACATGGCCTTACCATTCCCCTTGAGGTTTAGATTTGTCATCATTTTTCTTATTATCTTTATCAATGCAACTTAATTATATCAAAAATATTTGACATCCTTTAAGGAAGTCCCTTTGGATTCCTAGGATTGAGCTTTTCCAAGGAACTCGTCATCATATTTATCTAATATCTTTTATCTAGTTGTCTTTATTTACAGGTCTCTTCACTCGGTAAAAGGAGGAGAAATTTCACATTGTCCACTACCCATCATCTTGACATTGAAAATTTTGGCATAGGTATCAGAAAACCCTACTCATTTGATTTTTAGTTATTTTCTCCATTTGGACTAACCTAAAAACTAGCTCGAACATTCATGGCACGCCCGATGGGACACTTAGTCCCTTCTTTATTTATATTTCCATTTTAGATTTCATTTCTTTTGTCTTCTATTTTCTTCTAAATTTTCATCTTGGAGTGTGTTATTGTTGTTGTTGTCGTTTCTTAAATCAAAAATCAAAAATTAATAAGGAAAATTGATTACTAGTACACTCCTTTCACCCACCATTTTATTTTTCAGCATTGAATTCATATGTTTATTCTCATCGAATCAAATTTTCTTTTGGAATTTAAAATGAACACTCATTTTTTCCTGATCACATAATATAATTAGGACTTTAATGAATTGCATCCTCTTAACTCCCTTCACACATAACCAAACCACATCAAAAACATAACTTGCATTTAAACACTCCTTAGGTGGACATACTTGGATTTCATCACCAAGAGGATAAGATGACTTAGTTTTTTGTCCAAATATAAATAATTTGGTGAGTGATAAATTGGCTAAGAACCTAACACCCTTCTCATTTCCTCATGTACCTTCAGGTATATCAAGGACTCCATCCTTTAACATCACCTGAAACCAGCCTTATATTTCCATTTCCTTGTACCTTTCAGCCATTTTTCACATTTCACATTCTCTTTCTAATTAATCAAGATAATAAAACATTTTCTTGTGTGAATTGTTTGTGTTGTAGTAATAAACCATCTAGTTTCTTTTTATTTCATTCATGTTTTGTTTATTTCATGGTCTTAACATGATAGAAGTCCTGTATACAAGACTCTGAAAACATGACTGACCATTTCCAACAGTCCTTGGAAAATTTCCAGTCTCTCTTTAAATACATTTCATGCTTAATTAACTAATATGGATCATCTTTATCACCTCCAACATTTGATCAAGAACCCCCACACTCCTATTAGTCAGCCAAATAAGAAATATCAAACCCCCTAGTCCTCACTTTTTCAATAGTGGTGATCCAATCTTCACTGAGATTTTGGATTCAAACCTCGTGGCTCTTAATTCCTATATAGCTGCCTGAGGTGTACTCCAATAACCTACACCTGAATAATGACCTCCCATCTCCAACATCACTTTCTACCTTTCTCAACTTGTTGACCCTAATCACGATCCAATCATTCAACAAATTTATCCTTACTCCACTACTAGTGGATCCGAAACATAAACCCCCACGTCATCAATGCTTTTCATCACTTTTGACCTTAATTGTGTTTCGTCACAAGATACAACCAATCAACAGCCATATTCCTCACTAGACCCCTCATTAGGCTCATCATCTTCTCCAAACAATGCAAACATGTCACACTCCACATCTAGCCACGTAGCTTCCAGTGTCTCTTCTACACCTCCTATAAGCTTGGTTTCCATCCCTAACATAACCCCTCTTATTTCTTCACAAAAACCAACCTCTGTAGTTCAAATTTTAGTCATGTCCATGCCCACGTCAATAATCCTTATCAACACAAGTTCGATTGCTAGCACACATCCTTCTTCACAATAGGTATCGACTGCCCCTGTTTCAAAAATTCATACCCACATATTCCAACAATCCCAACCATTCATCAATACCTCTATCCCGTCTCAATATATACCACAACAATATCAATATTTTATCCATACTTCTATCCCCTTTCATCATATACCACAACAATCTCAACCCCTTATCTGTACTCCCATCCCATCTCAATATGTACCATAGCAGTCACATTTGTTTATTAACAATTCAATGCCTCTCCAGAATCAATATATTCAACCATCACAGCCTACGTATAAATTCCTACGAGTGTTCCTATCTAACATAGCATCCCTTTACCATATCAATTATATCAACAAGAAAACACACATACATATAATCAACCAGGATCATCATCATTGAATCCCTAACAATAACCATCACAAAATGATCCTTTACATGCATTAATGATTAGAAATTCTAGCCTCAAATATGCCTCCATGGGTCCCAAAAACATGTTATCTTACAAATAAATTTGCAACAAACCCATCCATCCATCTATACCATAGAAAGCATGTCCTCCTCATTGGGAACTCCAAAATTTCCTTAAATTCTATAGTAAATAGGACCCTCAACAACACATATGAGCCTTTTTTCATGCATGTTATCTTATCATGCACAATCAGGTCCTTGTGCTGAGGACATTTACTATGTACTTAGTTGGACCCACATTAGATTGGTATAACAGTATCCCACAATACTCACTCTTCTCCTTCCCACATCTTGCGCAAATTTTCTTAGAACATTTATTGATTAACATCGCCCATAAAGTTGCCATTATCGATCTTTACGCCATAAAACAATTCGAAGATGAATCTATTGCAAATTTTGGCAACCATTAGAGGGGTATTATTAAATAGTTATCCTTCTCCCTCCCAAAAACCAAATTGATAGAGTTGTTTTCTTGTTCATGTGCCAAACATATATCATCAACACTTCAAATCCAATCTCTTTAAATGTTTTAAGAAGCCTTTACTATGGATCAAAAATTAGAACTTTGTGCCCTTGAGGATGGTAGGGTCAAACTTATATTGAAGAAATCTAAACCTAAGTCCTCGTTGAAACCATCTTCTAGTTGTGATAAATCTAAAACTTCAGCAAATGTGGTTGTCATAAAATCCACTTCCAAAGAACATTTGGCTCCTAAATGCACCCTCCCTCAACGTAATTACACACCTATCAGAGAATCCTACAGCATGGTTTTTGATAAACTCCTAGTTGCATGTATGATCACCCCTCCTCCTATTTTCCCCATTGACACGTGTTTCAAATCCCTCTTGGTATCGAGAAAATTATTACTGTAAATACCATCGAGTTAAGGGTCATGACATCAAAAGGTTTCGTTCGTTTAGAAAATTTCTTTAGGACCTTATCAAAAAAGGTGAGTTGTAACTAGATAACCCAAATGCACCTTCGAATCAGAATTTAGATGTATTCAAACATCCATTTCCAAACCATGCCCCATCTACTAGTCATCCCTAATCCAACGTCGTTCACTCTCATCACACCATCAACACTATTGAAATAAAATGACCCGCGCCTTCAACATCTAATGTTCCTATCACAGGAGAATCTTTTGAACCATCTATATCTTCAACAGCTATCATTTTCATCACAGAAATTCCATTTGAATTATCCACACCATCAACACCTAGTGTTTCTACCATAGAAGCACCTACTCAATCACATGAATCCCCTAGCCTTACCTCTAGAAAGACTATGAATCCCTGCACATCTATTGTGTCTACTTCAAACTCATATGTAACCTCTTCTAAAGCCTTAGAAAAGGAACCTATCATATAGATCATGAAAATCTATTATGAAAATCATGTCACTCGAAGTTATATCTGTAATCTCAAAAAATCCACTACACGACCTCACATCCATCCTTCCAAAAATGTAAATCATCCGACAACATCATTGCAGGATATAAATTCATTACTTTCTATTTTGGGGCCACACCCCTAGTCTAAATTTACAATCACCATTACGGAATAAAAGATTGTTCCTCAACTGACACCTAAACATGTCACACAAAAAAGAATCCCTGTAACCCCAACTTCTATATCTTCAAACAAAGAATTGGTTCTCTCAACCTCAGCCTCAACATGACACTATGCAAAATTCCTTAATAAAAGGATTATCTAATGATCCATCATAACGCTACCTCCTCTCAATCCATCCAGCTACTGGGATAAAAACTGATGCAGGAGCATCATCAAGAGGAACTCAAGTATTAATTTTCCTAGTTATGAGTTCATGGAAGACTTCTAGGCTATGTGAAGTCAAGAAAGAGAGAATTAAGATTGAGAGAAAATTTGAAATTCAAATGAGAGTCTTTCCCTCCAAAAGATGTAATTCCACTACAAAGGCATATGGGCTTGTAAAATATGTTTTATGTTAGAGAGTATTAGGGGTTTGTTAAGATCTTGTGTGTGTCTTGCTAGGTGATAAGGTGTGTAATAAGTATTTAGGTGAAAAAAATGGGAGTTATAAAGGTTTGAAGATAATGTAAACTGCCAAAATGTAATGATGAGCACCTAGTGAGCAGTTACATTTCAAAATGGGAGTTATGAATTAGGTAATAGGTGGCATGCATGACAGAGATTAAAATAGAGGAGAGGATTTAGAGATTAGATATGTCATTCCTCATGGAGAGGATGAAGAGAAGTGGGAATAAAGGGAAAATATAGTGACTTTTGTGTAAGGAAGAAATAATTATACTCTATGTTTATGATAGTTTAGATGCGTTAATATTGTCTTACAGGGATGCTTCTGAGTTTGTATTAAGTTTCAATGAATCCTCCTTGTCATTACATGGAAACACAACTATAGGCAAGTTAACAATGTGGATTACAAGCTTGAGTTGGCATGTGCCCTATTTTGATATCTAAGAAATGCATGGATTGTGATATGTTTTGGACTGTGTGTGATAATTACTATTTCTTGTTTGAAAACGAAGAAGATTCATTGAAGTATAGTTTTTCATATGTAAACCTAAGTTAATCAAGCAAGAGTAAAATATATCCTTGAAGGGAATGACATTGTATGGATTAAGTCATAGTTACTAGTTGGAGAAGAATTCTCTATCACATATGTGCTCATAGAAGAGTGTCTTGATTGCATGTGTTTGATAAGCTTGAGGAATGGATTTATTATTTATTGAAAATTTGTATGAAATATTATAAGTTCATTTGAAAATATTACATGGTCATCCTTTATGTGTAACCATTGTTTTGCATTTACCACCTTAAATGCACAATTTAGACAAGAAGGAAATAAGGTGAGTTTAAAACTTTGAGAATGAGTGGTAGCCTAATGGTAAGATCATCACATTTACATACTTAGAAAAAAACCCTGTTCAAAAATTTGAGTCTTAAATATTTGATTCCAATAATTTATTGCAAAAATTGGGTTATTTAGCTTGTTGTACAATTAAGTTTGAGCTAGAACGTGGGTTTTGAGACCTCGAACTAAGGAATTATTGCATGAAATTTTGAAGTAATGATAATAGGGAGGTTCCTAGAGTGATTCAAATAGAATTTTGACATTTCCCTAGTTGGTTCTTGACATTTTCTTACCAGTTTGGGAGAAGATAGTGAAACTCAATCCTAAGGCCAGTCTAGAGGGGTGATTTACAAAGGAAATGGTCCTTTACTTTTGTAATGGAACTTGAAACTTTGCATGCCTGAACAACTCCATAATAGGTTCCTACAATGACTGATTTTTTTTTCTTGGAAGTGTGTGCATTAGAAGTTATGTGAGTTGCAAGACTGCCCCATGCTAGTTGTCTTCTTATGAGCAAAAAGTGAAAAGGTGAGCTATAAGGAGTTGCATAAGGAGTTAAAGTCTAAGATTTTGGTATCACCTTAGAGGTTCTAGAAGTGAACTAATGAAGTTTTCAAAACCTTATGGGTTTCCTTAGATCATTATATCCATGATTGTTGCAAACATTTTGTCTTAAGGGGCATTTAGTAAGAAAAGTTGATCAGGAAAGGTAATTTGATGTTTTGGTCCATTTTAAACCTTTATGATGATTGATATGAGATTTTTTGAAGCATGTGAATATAGGAGAAGGATTGAGGGGCATTGAATGAGAAAGAAGCTAAAACTTGCATTCTTGGACAAGCAAGCAAGCTAGAAGTTGGTAAAGAAGGGTGAAAGCTAAGAGCAAAGAATAGTTGCATAGATTTAGATGAGTTGGGTGATTGGATTGGAAGTGGAATGAGGTGTGCATGTAGAGTAATACCATTGAATGCTTAGTGGAGAACTTATAGGTGGAATTGTGTCAGTATTGCAAACTCTTAAGCCATTTTGGGATTTTGCATGATCCTCTTAGGAAGAGCTTGGTGAAGATAGTTGTTTTGAACTTCCTTGTTAATTGAATACTTGCTTAAATATATGCATGATTTTATTTTTCTCTGCATCATAAACTCTCTTGGTACAACTTAAAATCATTTTTTGATTATCAGTGAACACCAAGACTTTCCACTGAAGAATACAAATCCCTTCACTCTGTCATTTGAAATCTTAATAATAAAGGACTTCTTCCCAAAAATTTAGAATAACCAAATCCAAATAGAACAACCCATCAGACATTTAAAACCACAACACCCAAACCATCACATGATACTACATCTATATTTAACAAAATTGAGGCCTCTTCCTGAAAATCCCTGCTTAATCAAATTGATGTAGTGCGTATAACTACCAGAGCTCATGCACAAGATCCTAAGAATTCATATCAAAACAAGTCCAAGGTATCCATCCCTCTCGCCCCCAAATATTTTAATCCTCCACCCTATAAGAAAAAGCTATCTACCCAATCTACTACTTCTATACAGAATACCATCATTAAACAACTCCATCAAGCTCCAGTAAATATGTCCCTTTACAAGCTTATCCAAACCTCACCACAACATCAAAAATCCATGATCGAAGCACTTCAATCCATATTAGTACCTTCAGATGATCCCCAGTCATTTGCAAATCTGGTTGATACCCTAAAAATGTTCACCACCATTTCTTTTGAAAATTTTGAAATCACTTCCTTACAAACTGAAGACCGTGACCTTCCTTTATTCATCGTCGCCCAAATCTATGATACTCTTGTTAACAGGGTTATTATAAACAATAGCGCTAACATCAATATCATGTCATCGCACACCTTTGATCAACTTCAATTACCTAACAATATCATCTCCCAATTGTTTGCAGTATTGCATGCCTTTAATGATACTATTTCCCCCACACTAGGAACGGCTATCTTACCCATCAAATTTGGCATCAAGACCCTCCATGAACTTCTCTACCTTGTAGAGGGAGAATTTCAATACAACATGTTATTAGGCTAACTCTGGCTATGCACTATGTGTTGTATCCAATCAACCCTCCATCACTATCTTAAATACAAAAATGAAGGTAATACCTTCATTGTTCCAGCCGACCTGAACCCTTTCAAGGCATGTCACATGACATATCAACCTAACGATGTACTTGTCCCTAAGATGAACTCGGGTTCCTCTAATGATTCCTCTACTAGTTCTTCCATATCCGCATCGAAATTACCAGATGACAACTCCTTTGAATATGTCATGTGACATATTTCACTAAGGGAGTATCGCCTCTTAATTGTTAATTATATTCCTATGCCTAAAACATACAGAAGACCTAGAAAATAATTGATGTATGAGCCTAATGTCAGAGATGTTATCTCCTTTGGCCTACCTCATATTAAAACTAATATTTTCTATAGAAGGATCGATTGTCCTTCCCCACATCGTAACAATTAACATCATGCAAAACCATTTATATCATATTTCACCTTCTTATGCAACCAAGACTTCACACAAATGTACCTTCATCATTGTGCCTGGAAAGTATTTTCCTAGGATGTTATAAAGAGGGTATTGATGACCTAATCCTTGATCATTCCCACAAGCCTCATGATAAATATGGGTAAGGTTTCGAAAAACATTCTTCAAGGACCTCCACAAACACTCCATCTAGATCTGTAACAAAACCAATGTCATCTTCACCACATTCACATGACAAATCCCTTGACATAGATGACAATGTTTCCATCCCATCTTACTTTTTTTAATCAACATGATTATCTTAGGACCACGTACTTATCAAAATAAAAATTATACTAAGACCCTTGCACTCATGTTACCTGAAATGGTAGAGAGGAATAATACCCTACCATCAATATTATTCAATTCCATGATGATCAATTTATCCTCTCCTATATGGGGGAAAAGGACCATTATCTTCAAAAGACTCTTACACATCCACATTTCTTTACAAATCCACTATCGACATTAACATAGGGACTCTGTAGGATCCTCACATAGTCAAAATTGGCTAATCCTTATATTCAGAAGAATTTGAGGACTTCAACGCCTTCCTCTCTAAACATAGTCCAACCTTTGCATGGCCATATAGTGACATGTTCGGTATTGACCCTAACATTGTCATTCACAACAAATTCACCTATCCAAATGCAAATCAAGTCAAATAAAATCTACGTAGGATGCACCCATACATATCCCTCCTCAAAAAGGAGTTACAACACCTTCTCTCTACTAATTTCATATTACCCATTGACTACCCACAATGGGTTTCTAATATTGTACCTATAACAAAAGCCTCTAGAAATTTATGCATCTACACATATTTTTGAGACCTGAATCTCATTTTTCCCAAAGATGACTTCTCTCTTCCAAACATTGATCCGCTCATCAACCTTACCATTGGCCATGAAATGCTTTCCCTTATGGATGGATTCTCTGGCTATAATAAAATTCTCATTGCTACCAACGATCAACATAAAGCATCCTTAATTACTCCTTGGGGTACTTTCTACTACCATGTCATGCCCTTCGGAATTAACAATGCAGGGGTCATTTATCAGTGCACTATGACATACATTTTCCATGACCTCATCCATAAAACCATATAATACGATGTTGATGACCTCCTTAGAAAATATAATCAATGCAAGGACCATCACATTGTCCTTGACATTATTTTTTCTTCTCTCATCCAATACTTTTTTTGCCTTAACCCTACTAAGTGTGTATTCAATGTTCTCACCAGTAAACTCCTAGGGTTCATTGTTTCTATTAGAGTCATTGAAGTAAACCCTTCCAAGATCAAATCCATCATTGAAATGCCTCCTCCATCAAACCCTAAAGAAATTCACATCCTTCAAGGTCGACTCCAGTCAGTTATTTGTTTCATCTCACAACTTTCATACCATTATCATCTTGTCCACCATCTCCTTGTAAAAGACTCCCACTTCAAATGGGATCACGATTTTCAAAAGGCATTCAAAGAAATCAAAAAATAGATTTTATCACCACCTCTTCTTACACCTCCATGTGAGGGGAAGCCATTCTACCTATACATATCAGCTACTAACCATGCCATGGGTGTTATGATAGCACATCAAGATGAGAAAGGTCGTTAACAATCCATTTATTATATAAGCCACACTCTTCATGATTACGAGGCCCATTACACCAAAGAAGAATTTTCTTTTGTTCCTTGTACTTCATAATTTCCAAACTCCATCATTATATACTTAATCATAAAACTTATGTTGTCACCTGTTTCAATCCCCTTAAAACCATGCATTCAAAACCATATCATAGTGACCGTATCACTTGATGGCTTATGCTCGTGACCAATTTTGATATAGAATTCATCCCATAAAAAATATATTAAAGGACAATCCATCATCGACCATCTCTCCAAAGCTCCTCTTCCTGAAATCAATTACCTCACGAACAATTCCTAGATGAATCTATCAACACCATTGATCAAGAATCCACTCATATTAAGATGACACTTTTCTTTGACGGATCTAAGTGTAAACAAGGGGGAGGTGTCGATATTGTTATCATACCTCCCTAGGGGACTTCTATCCCCCTATCCTTCAAATTAAAATTTGAATGCACTAATATCATGTTTGAATACAATCTCTAATCATGGGCCTCTCAACTGCTATCATGTTGGGCATTCAAATATTGAACATCGATGGGGACTCTCAACTCGTCATCAACCAAATCAAAGGAATTTATCAATGAAAAATTAAATTCTACAAAATATAAAACCATTGTCAAATTCCTCTTAGAATCCTTTAAACGTTACACCATCCAAATGGTTCTATGATCTTCTAATAAATTTTCAGACACCATGGCTTGTCTTGCATCACTTATACCCCTATCAATAAATGATTCCAAATTGTTCATTGTTGTGCATAGACCTGATCAACCATCCCACAAAAATGAACTCCCCTCTATCAACCTCATTGAAAACAATCAAACAGACCTTTGGTACACTCAGACTTACAACTATCTCTTGGAATCTAAAATTCCCTCTGATCTATCTAAGAATTCTAAGCGATATTTTCTTTGAAACGTGATACCCGATATGTCATTATAGGTGGTGTTCTCTACAAATGAGGATTTGACAACTTTTTGCTACAATGTCTCAAATCTCACGAATCCACTAAATCTATCCAAGAAGTCTAGGATAGTATATGTGGTGGGCACTTTAATGGTATGGTTGTTGTTAAACGCATCATACGGATGGGATATTACTGGCCTAGTCTCAATAAATATTATTGTGCATATGTCAAGAAATGCGTTAAATGTCAACAACATTACAATCTCACTCAAATTCCTAGTTAGGATCTACAACCCACTCAAGATCTATGTCCCTTCTCACAATGGGGACTTGACCTCATCAGTCTCCTCAATCCTCGTTCATCACAACGACACCACTCTATCATCCCAACTACTAGGATTTTCCCTAAATGAGTAGAGTGTATTCCCTCGGTCTCTATTAAAGTAAACAAAATCATCGACTTCATCTATCGACACATCATATGTCGATTTGGCATCCCTCACAAACTAATAGTCAATAATGGAAAATATTTCAAGAACAGGGAAGTTAAGAAATTATGTAACACTTTGAACATCAAACTAAGCTTTTCATCCCCTTATTATCCTCAAGAAAATGGACAAGAAGAATCTTTTTAATTACACACTTAACAAGATTCTTATGAAAACCTTCGACCAAGCAGGTAGGAATTGGAATCTCCAAATGTTGTTTTCTCGTTGGGCTTATCAAACTAGCATCCTTACTCATATAGGTGCTACACCCTTTTCTTTAGTCTATGGATTTGAGGCAGTCCTACCCCGTGAAGTTCAGATCCCATCTATGCAGATATTCATCAGGGGTTTCATCTCTGATGATGATTATCATCAAGAATGTTTAGCACAAATTGAGTTGTTAGATGAACGTCACCTAACATATTTCAAACATCATCATGTCTATCAAGAACATATCAAACGAGCATATAACAAACATGTCAAAGAACATGACTTCAACATTTTTCATCTTGTCCTAAAAGAAAATAAAAAATTCACTACTCTGGAAAGGGGTAAATGTGGAAATGTTTTCCCTAACTAGATCGACCCATATGTTATCACTCATAAGTATGGGTCAGGCCTCAATGGTACACCTAAAAAATTACCTTTGAATGCTTTGAACTTGCATCCTTTTTACTGTTAACATATATACCTTCATGACATCAATCAAATTAAATATCTTATTCCACCACTATCCTATCATTCACCATCATAATGATTTGGAAAAATGTGGTCTACCATCACTACCTTATGATATAGACCTTAAAGATGAGCACCACGAATCTTTTCATCACATCCTTCACATGGAAAATTTCTTCATCATAAGGAACCCTATGATCATTACATCCATTTACCTTTTATATACCGACAAAAAACATGTTATGGGGCACACATGTCTAGTTTGTACACACATATTTTTCCCTCCAAATGGTCTACTAGGCATGCCCTTAACATAAAATAAAATCAATAATATCTATGGATGCACATTATCAAAATATAGACTAATCCCTCAAAGGAAATCTATTAAATCATATTGTCAAAAATAGATTGATCCCTTGAAGGACAATTTCCTATCAAATATAGACCAATCCCTCAAAGGATGGTTATTCAAAATTAAAAATAACAAAATAAAAATTTTAGACCACTCCCTCGAATGATGGATACCCATGTCATTATAAAAATGCTTCATGCATCGATCATCCTTCCAGAAAGTCAAATAATCAAAAATAAACATCCTAGGAAAGCTTCCTGCATCGATCAACTTTCCCATCAACAGAAAACTTCCCGTATTGATCATTTTGCATCAATAAAATATTGTTGGACCATGAGCCTACAAGCCATTAAAAGGATATCCTACTCTCATGTACAAACTACATATGTCAACCCTTCCCATGTTCTAAGAAGGTATACAAACTCACTACCATATGTATCCAAGATCCTACATGTGACTATTTATTATTAGTTATGTGTTAACTTTTGTTACAAGTCTATAAAGTGCATTTTTATCATTATACATTTTACCATCATGTTATATATGCATCAAATCCAGTCTAAAATAAAATGATTCACATTTTATTCCCAGCCATGATTAAAGTAAATTTTGGAATACATATATCAACACCATTATATTAGAAGGTCCATCATATCAACATCAAAATTAACATATCATATATCAAATTAATATCCATAATCATCACATCTGATAACGCATCAAATATATCTAAACTCATCTCAAAAATCAACATGTCATATATACAAATCAACATCTATACATCTAAGCATCATATTAAACATCACATCTAAAACTATCTTAACATCACATCATAAATATCAACATCAAAATAGATCAATTAACAAATGAATATCATAACATAATCATATATATATATATATATATATATATATATATATATCATCAAAATTTTATACAAATATGCCTTCAAGAGGCTCATATACAAAATCATCTGTATTATATACAAAATCCACATATCATGTGGTAAAATCAAACTCTGATACACGATCGCCACCCTGGCCTCCTGCGGCCCTTGCATCCGGCCCTAGATCTCTCCTTGGCTATGCAACACTCCCTATACTCACCGATTTCACTTTTCAAGTTGATCGTCGCTTGTTATCCCTATGATATGCATAACGAGGAACACCAAGGAGGCGCTCTATAAACAAGCACTCGCAGCATCTCATCTCCTCTCTGAGTGCTTTGTACTACTCAACAGTCACAAAAATAGGAGGCCCCATCTTCCCTCTGTCACTGAAGATCCTCCTGCAAAAACCATTGCCTTCTCTACACCATACCCTACTCCCTATGCCGTAATATTGGTTTCCTCTGATGTTTTACCCACCTCTTCATACTTCACTCAGAGTACCTCCCAATGTCATTGATATATATCTCTCTGTTGTAAATAGGTATCTCGCTCTACACGATTTTTTTCTACCGCTTGCTGCAACATGTCACACTCCCGACTAGTGGTGGCATGCTCCAATATCAATTTATCTCTCTCAACCTGTAAAATATCATGAGCCACTTACATCTTGGTTAGCTCATCTCCACCAACACCCTCCTCCTCCTCTCCACCACCCTGCTACCTCTTGCCTACCTTATCTCCATGAGCATCTGTCGACACTAAAATTTTCTTCCATAATTTCTATTTCATTAATGTATGTATTAGGAGTAGGATGTTGTTAAGTATAATTAGTAGTAGCGTCTGATAGAAGATAACGGCGCCGTCAGTACGGTGCCACCAATAATGTGGAGTACGGTAACAGTCAAAGTACAATAGGAATGTTGTAAAAAGTAAATATTTGTCGTAAGTGGTCCAGTAATGTTAAAATGTCAAAGTTTGGGTAATTAGAGAAGTAGGGTCTACATGATTAAGAATTAGAAATATTATATTGGTAATAAGGACAAGGAGTGAGGTCATAAATATTTTATGTATTTTATTTGTAAAAAGTCTCAAAATGTGGAACCCATGTAAAATGATAAGGTTTATCTTATCTTAAAGGATAAGCTTACATGTACAGATAAGAGTTAAGGTATGAAATATGATTCGTCAGAGTGGATTTCTTATCCTATCTTAGAGATAAGATGGATAAGCCTAGAAGTTCTATAAATAGAGAGGCCACCCCCCTCATTTAGGATAGAAGGAAGTTGTGAGAAATATTGTAGGAAGCGTGCGAAGGAAGCCATCAGTTTAAAGGTGTGTTAAGAGGTGTAATTGTAAAGTTTCTCCCATAGTCTTGGTGAAAGGCAAGTGAAGTCAATAGCATTTGAAGTACCTCATGGGTGAGATTGTAACAGTTTCATGTTAATATTATAATTTATTTTGATATTTCAGATTTGTCATCATTCCGTCTTATCATAGTCGATGGTATTCTTGTGTTATGTTGTTGTTTTGTTTCCAGATTACATCCACCAAACTAAAGGTTGTGCATTAGTAAATAATCATAGCACAAGGAGTTCCCGGTGAAGAATTATCATAGTGCCAGATTGGTGATGACATTTTGGTTCCGTTGCCGGGACCATTCCTCGTTGGTGGATTTTCTGGAGAGATATTCCCACTTAGTCAAAAATCAATTAGAGGGTAACCTTGTTTTTACTGTGCATAGTAGTTACCATGGTAAAGTCATTTTTGCTGGAATAGTATTTACCGCAGTAAAGTCACTTTTTACCGTGAATAGTATTTACCGCAGTAACTTCACTTTTTACCGTGAATAGTGTTTACCACAGTAAAGTCAGTTTTTACCGCAGTAAGTCAAGTTTTACCATAGTTTACCGTGGTCATTTATATTCTATTGTAGAAAGGTGTAAAGTCACTTTCTAGTATAGTGATTCCAGTTATTTGTACACATAAGTCTTGTTGATTGTACTTGTGAGTTGGTATTTCACGGTGGTTACTTTTGAAAATGGGAAAGATTCCTATTTTTTCAGCTCAATCTAATGAAGATGCTTCTTCTTTCATTCAAGAGTTTAAGCGATCTTGTATTTGTAATGGCCTTATAAGAAGGAGACAATGGACTGAATTTTTTCCTACCTTTTTGGATGGTTCAGCACTTAGGTGGTTTGAAACACTAGGTGATAATGTGAAAAATTCATGGGATTTATTAACTGAAAGTTTTCTTGAAGAATTTAGTGAACAACAGAAATATGCAGATCTCATGATCGAGATCACAAAGCTATCCCAAGGAGAGAAGGAGAAGATAAGGGATTATCATGCTCGTGTTCTAGAGCTAAGGAGAAAGCTCGATGCCCAGATCCGGAAGGAAGGACTAGCGGATGGGTTGATGAATGGCGTGGATAATCTCCTCTATAAGCACTTAATTCTTGGGATGAAGCCAGAGATCAGACAATGAGTGAAGTATGACCGCCCAGCTACCATTGAACAAGCAAAGGAGATTGCAAGAAGGCAAGAAGAAAGCATGGAAGAGGAGCCCAAAGAAATTGTTGCTAAAGTAGAGCCTACACCAGCACCTTTGGTCCTGAATCCACAACCACTCCTGGTGAGCACAAATATTTCTCCTAGTACATCTACTGAGTATGAATATCTGCTCAAAAAGATGGGTTAGTTAACTATTAATCTTCTTCAAGGAAAGGAATTTAGTTCTCAGGGAGGAGATAGAGGTCCAAAAAGAAATATTTCTGAAGTTGTTTGTTATGGTTGTTATAAAAAGGGTCATTATAAGTATAATTGTCCAGATAGAGCTTATACATCTGGTAAAGGAGATAATGATAAAGAAAAAGTACCTGTGAATTCTTTTGATGTAGTAGATAAGAGCAGAAATAATGAAGTAGATGTGTTTGTAACAAAAAGAAAGAAAGAAAAAGATAATCAAGATGGAAATGATCCTAAGAAGATGAAAGAAGAAACTAGTAAGAAATATAGGAGAAGAAAGTTGGGTGTGCAGGATTTTCTGATTTCACAGGGGCAAGGACCATACGCCATCTTGGAAGATCTGTTCAAAAGGCCTACAAATATTACATATGGTCAACTCTTGGCTATGTCTTCTGAGAAGAGGCGGGAGTTGAAAGGTGGACTCAATGCTCGAAGAAGGAAGGAGGTTGAGGTCCCTATTTTGGAGGCAGAGGCAGATCTCTATGCTCCACAAGCTGAGGTATTATGTAATGGTATTTCAATTCATGATGTCTTAGTTGATGGAGGTGCTGCAATTAATGTAATGACCGAGTCTGTAATGAATATGTTGGGTTTAAAAATTTATCGCCCTTCAACACTTATGTTAAGGTCATTAAATAAGGGAAAAACTAAACCAGAAGGTGTAGTTTCAAATGTGGCAATATCTGTTATGGGTGTGGTATGTGTGGTAGACTTTTAGGTGATGAAAAATGGTACTGTTGCGTACCCAATGCTGCTGGGAAGACCATGGCTAAGGAGAGTTCATGCAAGAAACTACTAGAATGAAGGTTTCATGACACTTGGACGTGGTAGAGAGAGGGTGAAGATAAATGTGATCCCTCGACATCATAAGGCAGAACATGTGGATTCAAGTGATGAAACTGATGATTGGACATCCTCCGATTACTCTAGTACCAGTGAAGTGGACACTGAAGATGAAGAAAGCGAGGTGGATGTTTCAGTCATGGATATCCTTCCAGTCACACCAACTCATGACCCCATAAAATTATCTGAAGAAGAAGTTGATGATCGTCTCCAACAAATAAAGATTGGTGATGCTGTGATGGAGAGTGAGAAGGAATCCTACCTCCAGCTCTTTCGAAGGTACATACACCTATTCACTTTTGATTACAAGGAACTCCGTCAAGTAAGTTGGGTAGAACATTGTATTGAGCTGGTAGATGGTGTTAAGCCCATAAATAAAATGCCATATAGAATGAATCCTAATTTTTCCAAGACTGTAAAAGAAGAAATAGATAAGTTACTTGATGCAAGATTCATATTTGTTGTGGAGAATTCAGAATGGGTTTCTCCCATTGTGATCTCAATAAAAAAGAATGGGAAGCTATGCATTTGTGTTGATTACAGGAAGCTCAATAAGACAACAAAGAAGGATCATTACCCTCTTCCATTTTCAGATCAGATCTTGGACGAAGTAGCTAGCCAGGAGTGCTATAGTTTTGCTGATGGATATAGCGGCTACAACCAAGTTCGTATAGCAGAGAAAGATCAGCTGAAGACCACGTTCACCACTCCTTGGGGAACGTTTTCTTATAGAGTTATGCCTTTTGGGTTGTGTAATGCTCCAGCAACATTCTAGCATTTGATGAATAGGGTGTTCGAAACTTACATTGGGACCTTCATCAGAGTATTTCTGGATGATTTTTGCATCTATGGGAGCAAGTTAGACCACCTACACCAAATGGAGACAGCATTTCAAAGGTTAGATGAAGCACAAGCCTCACTAAACCCTACAAAGTGTGTCTTTGGATGTTCTAAAGGTGTTTTGTTAGGGCATGTTGTATCCAAAGATGGTATTGGTACTGATCCTGATAAAGTTTCAAAAATCAAAGATTTACCATTTCCTCTTAATAGAAGTAAGTTGAGATCATTTTTAGGCCATGTGGGTTACTATAGAAGGTTCATCAAGAATTTCTCAAAGATTGCACAACCACTAACCCAGTTCTTGAAGAAGGATGTTACTTATAAACCAGGAAATAAGGTGCATGAAGCTTTTGGACAACTGAAGGAAGCCCTGGTGTCTTCACCTGTTTTGAAGAATCCAGATTGGAGCAAGCCATTCATTGTGTACACTGATGCCTCAGATACAGCACTAGGAAGTACTTTGAGCCAAAAGGATGAAAATGGGAATGAACATCCAATTTAATTTGGGAGCAGACAAATGAGCAGTGCTGAGGTAAATTATACTGAAAAAGAGGCTCTGGCTATCATTTTTGCTGTAAAGAAGTTTAGAAATTACTTGCTAGGGAAAAAATTTCTAGTTGTAACAGATCATCAGGCTCTAAAATATATTGTAAATAAGCCTAACCCATCAGGGAGGATGGCAAGATGGATAATTTTGCTACAAGAATTTGAATTTGATATTATAGATAGGCCAGGAAAGAAGCATGTCAATGCAGATGCACTCTCTCGAGCCTATGATGGTTTAGGATCATCTTGTGATGATGATGATTTCCCCGATGCAGCATTGTTATCCCTTGACACAATCCCTAGTGAATACATAGATATTTAGAATTATCTGAATGAATTCAAGTTTCCTGATGGTGCCAATGCAAAGACTAAGAGAAAGATTACTCAAGTCAGTCGTCCATATTCTATTCTGCATGGAGTATTATTTCGAATAGGACCTGATGGACAGTACAAGAGGGTAGTTGGACGTGATCAAGGGAAGGAACTGCTAAAAGAATTCCACAATGGTACATGTGGAGGGAACTTCTCTGGACAACTTACAGCAAGAAGGATCTTGGATGCAGGTTATCACTGGCCCACTCTTTTTAAAGATTGTTATAATTATTGTAAGACATGTGATATTTTCAAACACATGGTAACCGTAAGACTTCATCAGCTCCATTATGTCCTATTCTTCCCCTTGGTCCCTTTGAAAAGTGGGGAATATACATTCTAGGTCCACTTCCAACTACATCACGCCAAAATAAGTATATTGTAGTTGCCACAGATTATTTAACCAAGTGGGTTGAAGCTAGGCCATTGAAAAAAGCTTCCATGGATGAAGTGGCAAGGTTCATGTATGAACGCATTGTCACCAGATTTGGTTGCCCATTAGAAAATTGTAACAGATCAAGGAAGCCACTTCATTAATGAGGTGGTAGAAGCCCTAGTCAATAAGTTTTCTATTAAGCACAGGAAGGCAACAACATACAAGCCAAGCACAAATGGACAAGTGGAACGAACAAATTTTGTGATGTGTCAAATTCTAGCAAAAGATGCAGCCTTGCAGGTACATAAATGGGATAAAAGGATTCATGCAGCATTGTGGGCATATAGGGCAACATCAAAGTCAGCAACAGGATACTCCCCATTTCAATTGGCTTATGGCATTGATCCAGTTCTTCCTATTGAGTTTGATATTCCCACTGTGAGAGTTATGAAAAATGAAAGGATGGATGAAAGTGATTCAGTAAAAGAAAGGTTGGTACATCTTCATTTGTTGGAGGAAATGAGAGAAATAGCAAAGGATACAAGCTATAAGAAGAAAATGAAGCAGAAGGAATACTTTGATCAAAAGATCCAGTGGTCTCCATTTCATGTGATGACTTGGTTCTAGTATATGATTCCAGATACAAAAAAAGAAGACAGAGAAAATTTCTTCCAAAATGGATGGGGTCCTACAAAATAGCAGTTGTGCATGAAAATGGTACGTACCGACTAGAGGAATTGGATGGCACTCCCATTACAAAATGGGTCAACCACGACAAGTTGAAGATTTTCCAAGCACCAGAATAGTCTACTCCGAGGATGGAGTAGAAGCTAGGAAGGGGGAAGATGTCGACACTAAAATTTTCCTCCATAATTTCTATTTCATTAATGTATGTATTAGGAATAGGATGTTGTTAAGTATAATTAGTAGTAGCGTCTAATAGAAGATAACAGAACCGTCAGTACGGTGCCACCAATAATGTGGAGTACGGTAAACAGTCAAAGTACAATAGGAATGTTGTAATAAGTAAATATTTGTCGTAAGTGGTTCGGTAATGTTAAAATGTCAAAGTTTGGGTAAATAGAGAAGTATGGTCTACATGATTAGGAATTAGAAATATTATATTGGGTAATAAGGACAAGGAGTGAGGTCATAAATATTTTGTGTATTTTATTTGTAAAAAGTCTAAAAATGTGGAACTCATGTAAAATGATAAGGTTTATCTTATCTTAAAGGATAATCTTACATGTACAGATAAGAGTTAAGGTATGAAATATGATTCGTCAAAGTGGATTCTTATCCTATCTTAGAGATAAGATGGATAAGCCTGGAAGTTCTATAAATAGAGAGGCCACCCCCCTCATTTAGCATAGAAAGAAGTAGTGAGAAATATCGTAGGAAGTGTGTGAAGGAAGCCATCAGTTTAAAGGTGTGTTAAGAGGTGTAATTGTAAAGGTTCTCCCATAGTCTTGGTGAAAGGCAAGTGAAGTCAATAACACTTGAAGTACCTCATGGGTGAGATTGTAACAGTTTCATGTTAATATTATAATTTATTTTGATATTTCAGATTTTTCATCATTCTGTCTTATCATAGTCGATGGTATTCTTGTGTTATGTTGTTGTTTTGTTTCCAGATTACATCCACCAAACTAAAGGCTGTGCATTAGTAAATAATCATAGCACAAGGAGTTCCCGGTGAAGAATTATCATAGTGTCGGATTGGTGATGACACATCCCATTGTTGCACCCACCAAACCATGAAACCATCATCCACACCTACATCATCCTTCTCAATTTCCTTAGGATCTCATGCCTCCTCATCTAGCCTCACTGCATCCACTACTGACACAAGTAAATCACTCTCAGAATCATCACATCGATATAATATTGGCTCACCTAGAATTTTTTGAGGGAACCCAACTTATCACCGCACTCAAGGAAACTATACAACCTCTATCATGTCTGGCCTCCACCCCCACACCCACATCACCCTCCTTAGCCCTACCAACTTTGCATCCATCCCTAACCATGTAGGGTATCTCACATATAGCCTCCAGATCACATTATATATGGACAAGCTCCGTAGTCTAGCAGCATAGTATGTCTGGTCTCTCTCGACCCCATCATCCCTCAACCAATCAAACCGCCATCTCATAAACCCCACCACATACTTAGTCGGATCACCTACCCTCTATGGAATCCCTAGTGGCCTCACAAAAAAATTTCCTCATATGCCTAGTAGTGTAGCAAAAACCCCACATCCAACCCAAATCTTCGTCCTCTAACAAACATCCAAAGCTCATGGTACACTTGAGTTAATAGTGCGCAAGCCCAGGCGTATATTATCTAGTGCTCCATGATCTCAATAACAAAACCTACAAGTGTCCATGGAAATCTACAACCCCTTGAATCTAGCAATGCATAACATGATATCTCCAGCATGATAATTGACATCATTCGGTTACTTGGCACATAGACATAATAGTAGGAATAAATACAGAAGCCACCTGTTGTGTATCCTATCTCCCCAACATTATCACCATATAACTGCCTCATCATGTCAAGGTAGGCCTCTTGGGTGATTAGATCTACCTGCTCACCCTACATAGGTAATTTGAGGATATTGTATACATCCTCTAGTGTAATTGTCATATCCCCTGTTGGGAACCAGAATGTCCCAGTGTCAGTATCCCATCTATCAATCAAGGATATCATCAACCTCGAGTCTTAAGGAATCCATTGATAGTGGTGAAATCCTCCAAGTCCAAAAACTACCACATAATACCACTCAAGATCTCTCACATCAAAGTGAATCCTTTCAAACATCTCAAGAACCCTATCTTGAAGATAAATAGTCTCTCTCACCTACAAAACACATGAACAAAAGCCATTAATTAACAACTTTACAAAAAATCACACCAATCACTGATAATTACTAATTAGTGGCAACTGTTTTGCCATAATTTTCGTGGACCCACCAAATCATCATCGATCATACAATCGGTGCCGATCTAGCGTTCTCGCCCCAAAATTAAAAAAAAATCACAAAAAAAAAAAATTAAAAAAAAAATCTAATTACCCCTCGCCTAGTTCTTTGCCTCTTCCTTTTACTGTTGTTTGCCTCTATATCTCAAAAATCACTCAAAAATCACAATCTAGAGCTCTCAAATCGCAATCGAACACATCCCATATAAACTATTTGCATTGAGGCTTGGCTTATATATTCACCATTTTAGGAATCGCATGCGATCACGAATCACCTCCAATTTTATACCTTTTTTTACAAAAACACATCAATCTTGGTCTCTTAGACCTCTCTTATCACAAAACAAATTTATCAAAAGCCTCATTCCTTTACTTTGATGCTCAACAAACCATCAAAAACCCTATATTTTGACCATATATAAAAAATTTATACACCCTATCAATGTTTCCTATGATCCTTTTGTCCCACGGCTCAACACATCCTCACGAGAGAGCTCCCCTTGGAACCTCTCTACGTAGTAGTCTTTTCACAAACACACGTATGTAGGTGTTCCATAGTACACATCCCATACCAATTGTTTTCTAATATCACTACCATCATTACAAACTTCTCTAGCTTGGTCATTGCATACTATAATCAAGAGCCTAGAGCATCTCAAAGAAAACTTATCCAAAACAATAAACTCTCTTCAATCCAATGACCAACCTAGTCAATCATTGGCTTGAGGGGGGAACAATATCATGAGATCCTCATTATAAATTTGGGGCATCCTTGCACTAGTTTTTATCTCACAACCCGTGTATACATACATCTCAAAAAAAGGGGGCAAATGTAAACACCCCCTTTTCACCCCTAGGTGATCTGACATACATCAATTGAATTATCATTACCTATATTACCATCCATATCCTAAGTATCATAAAATCCACCTTCATAAATCTTGTTTTACCCATGTAAAATCCATTTACTCTCCCCAAACCACTCAAAACAACCTAAACCCAATTTACCACACTTATCCTAACCCCCTAACCTCCTACAACTTGAATCCCCAACCTCCCATCGTTTCCCAATAGCCTGATATCCCAAATGGAAAGATGGAAAATGGTTCTAACCATTTTTCATTATTCCTCTTGTTTGTTTTAACCTCTGTGGTGAAATTGACGGTGATTTGTGATCGGCACTGATCATTGCGGACATCATTGATTATATTTAATCAACCTTTGTCTTCCTTCTCCAATCAATCATGACTTACATGCAAGGACAAATTTTTCCTCCCAAGATAACATCATCATGGTTCAAGGATATCAACATCTTGTTGCCAAGGCTATCAGGACCTTCAAGAGCTTTGTCACCTCACCACCCAATAGTTATATCATCTCCAAACAATTACCAAGGTCAGTACTCATGTATTTCATTTTTTTATCAATTCATTTTTCACTAGTTATCATCTAAAGTTTGTCGGCATCACCATCTTACATAGAATTCTTGAATTCTACCTCCTGTTCAATCATTTAGACCACATGTAGAATATTATTTATTCCCAGAGGGATTTTCATTGACCCCCAATCTCCGTCAATCATCTTATTTACCTTTACTTTTTTTATTTGGCCTTCTAAACAATCCCAAACCTCCATTTCCAGGACCTTACAAGATTCTAAATTCCCCAAAGCTCATTGTTACACTATCTGTTGGACCATGATTTTTGTTAGACCAAAACCCATAGGCATTAATCTTTTCTACAATCGTCAGTGTTAGGATCCATGAGGGGTAGTTATTCCATGTCACGAAATTCACAGGGAGTGCTACATGCACATTCCAAAAATCCCCCTAGTGTTACCTGAGTGAATTTCAAACTCAAGACATGTCGCTTTGATACCATTTGTTGGACCATGACTTTTGTTAGAAAAAAACCCACATGTGTTAATCTCTCCTACAATTTCCAAAGTTAGGATCCATGAGAGGCGATTAGTCCATGTCACGAAACTCATGGGGAGCGCTAGACGTAAATGCCAACACTATCAAGCCTCTCTATTTTCATCAATATTTGTTTTATTAATATTCTCATCATAACAAACACTTCCTATCTGATCGCCCTTGACCCTAATCACTGTTAATCGGTATCTATAGTTCTTTGCCTTATCTTTTGGCCTCATAAACATATTTGAATATTTATTTCTGAAATTAAAAAACTTTTAGGCTTTCCATAACCATCCTTAGAAAAAATCAATATCTCTTTTGCATTCCTTTCTGTATTTTTTGTCAATTACTTTATCAAAACTATCATTTTTTCTTTGATCGTCATCGATCTGTGATTGTCATCAATCCCTATTATTCATAGATCATTTTAGCATAAGTCATATTTTTTATCAATCTGATTTGGTCTAAAAAACTGTTTGGAATCATGGTTTCTCTATAGATGATTGTTTCATGTCAATCACATCCCATCACTATCATTTACAACCTTCTGATCATCCAATAGTCATTCGTTTGGGAGCATTTCAGCATTTTCCATGAACTCACCTTGTGTGCCATCACATTCACACCAAACTTTGAGGACATCAAAGACCAGTTTGAGATCCTTAACGAAATATGAGAAGTAACTGAGGAATTTTTGTATGATTACTATGAAGACTTCAAGCTTGTAACAGCCCTATCCTGGGCCACTTACGAAGCTAAACAATGCCTTACCATTCACCTTTAGTTTTAGATTCGTCATCATTTATCTTATTATCTCTATCAACACAACTTAATTGTATCAAAATGAGTTGACATCCTTCGAGGAACTCCCTTTGGATTCTTGGGATCGGCCTTTTCCAAGCAACTCGTCATCATCTTTATCTAAAGTATTTTGTCTAGTTGTCTTTGTTTGTAAGTCCCTTCACTTGGAAAAAGGATGAGAATTTTCACATTGTCCACTACCCATCATCGCAACATTGTGACGATCGGAGTAGGTATCGGTAAACCCTACTCATTTGAGTTTTAAGTTCTTTCTGCATTTGATAACACTAACCCTAAAACTACCTCAAACACAACAAAATAAACTAGGGGAAATAAATTCAATAACTTTTATATTACAGACCACTTCGAGAGGGAAACCTCCTGTGAGAAATCTCAATACAAAAATATTTGTGGATACATTTCTTGGCCTAAGCACTCCTTAATATACTAGTTCTATTCTAGAAATTACTACTTTGTAAAGACACCTAAATCTGACTACGTGGTTTTAATACTAAAATTACACTATTTATCCTATTTCCCATCATTTTGTTATAATTATTTATTCCCCACTAATTACCTAACATTCACCTTCATTTAGGCCAATTAACGACACTTCGTTAATTAATTAGCCTTCCCTCATCCTAGATGTTAATTAACGATACACCGTTAGTTATAATCCTCTTTTAATTAATTAATTAACCATTATTAGTTAATTAAATCCTTTTAACCTTATATTTAATCAATAAACCTTCTTATTGGTTAAATCCCCATTTCAAACCCTTCAAATTCTACTAATTTCCTTCTAAATCATCTCCAAATGGCTATTTAAGTTTATCTTGGCCTATTAATTAATCCTAGCTAATTAATTAAATCGTCTCCAACTCCCATAAGTTGTTAATCATTAATTAATCTCTTTTAATCATATTTATCCCTTTCTAATTCTACTTTACCTTCATCCCACATTCACTAGGATGCAAGCTTCTCCCGAAGTGGAAAGCTATATAAATAACCTAGTACGCCTTTTCCAAATTTAAACCATGTCAATGTAATACATTAGCATATGATAAGAGCATTTCAATCTTGAAAAACGTATTAATCAAGAAACCATTTATATCTTCTACTTGGCAAAGAGTAGTAAGAGAAGAACCATACATGGCAATCAAGTCAAATTGGTGAGATCTCTTCCTTTTCCAAAGATAATTTCATTTGATCACACTTAGCTACGTTCGACTCACTAAAGGATTACTTACAATCTAAATCCCATCAAAAACATCAAAGGATGGTTTGTATTTCATGTTGTTAATATTAGATGCATTATTTAAGATTTTTGTTGTAATGGTTTTATCATGATGTTTGTTCGTTTGTTAGATTAACTTTGTTATTGAGACTAATCAGTTTTAGTTTCTATTGATTAGCTTAGCTTCTTTACACATGCATACATATGGCATGCCTGAGTAGCCCCTCATCATCTATACTTGGGCCACATCCTAGTAGCCCCTCATCTTCTATCTACGGGACACCTCTAAGTAGCCTTTTATCTTCTATATGTGGGTCACCTCCCGGTAACCCACTATCTTCTATACTGGGGCCACGTCCTAGTAGCCCATCCTATCCTATCTTTAGGCCACGTTCTAGTAGCTCTTCATCCTCTATACTTGGTTCATGTCCTATTATCCCTTCATCTTTTATTTATGGGACACCTTTAGGTATCCCATCATTTTCTATCTATCGGACACATCTGGGTAGCCCATCGTCTTCTATTCTCAAACCACCTCCTAGCCCGTTACGATCAATTCTTAGGCCACCTTCTAGTATCCCATTTCCTTAAATCCTTGGACCATATCCTCTTCATCCATCATATCATCCTTCTATTGACAATTGTGGAAAGCCCACCATCATCCCTACCATTCATATCATCAATCTCAAACATCCACTTTTTTCTCTCACTTCTCAAGATCAACAAAATCTAGCATTAGCTTGTAAGAAAAAAAAACAATTTCTTCATGAAGCTCAAATAAAAAATCCTGAGAGCTCTAAAAATCCAATCAAATCCAATTCACAAATGATATTCAAAAATGTCCACCAATATAAAAACTAGGTATGACACGAAGTGCAGAAATCTATAGATAAGGAACTCAAGCTCCCACATACAAAACTCATGTTTCAAGATAAGTCACAGTCACTTATCAAGTATGATCTCACAATAATCAACGAGATTGGAGATAATATCACTCTTGATAAGCAAAAAATCCTAGTCTCCCTCATCAAATAAATCGCAAACATTGTTGTTAGATCCTATCATGTGGAGTGACATTGTTGGTCTTGAATTCCCAATCATTCATATTCATCATCTTCTCCCTTCAAAAAAACTTCAAAAATCTATAAAAATTCAAAAATCAAAAATTGAGAAAACATTAAAAGATTACAAAAAAATCAAAGGTACAAATATCAAACATTGCAATTAGGTATTACATACACATGGATGTTATTTCCTTCCTTTCCTTCCATTTCTCTGTAATTATCTCACCATTTTCATCCCTTCGATGATCTTTTGGTTATTCTATTCATGTTCATTGTGCGACATTTATCTCTATGGTATATGTTTGACATTGGTATTTCATCCCCTTGGAAAATTATAGAACGAATGACCTCTTAGAGATCCTCTCACTATCATACATCTAATAAACTTGTTGTGAAGACCTTTGAGCGTATCTTTTGACACTAGTTAATGTCTTCATCACAATCACTTCCACATCCTTCCATCAAGCCATCAAGGGTTTTTAACCCCTTGTCAAAACAATCGAGAGAGCTTAAAATAGTTTTCAGAAAGAAAAAATTCAATAAAAAATCAAAAATCAAAAGTAAATTGATCTATAACTCTCTCTAGGGGTATTTTCAGTATCTCTATCAGGGCTATGGATGCATGGATGGAAGTAGAGAAATGTTGCGACTAGAATCAAATAAATCTTTGGGGCTATGGATGTCTAGCTGGCGGTGGAAAAATGTATGGATATCCTTCAACCCTTCATTTACCAATCAACTTCCCAAATCAATCATTCATACACATTATCTGGTTTATTGTAACTTACTTCCTATAAAATCTTCACTTCAAGAATTAATTAATCTCCACGTGCACACATTGGATCTCAATGAGCAAACAAGATTAGTATTTTACTAGATGTTATTTGGACCTTGTTCAGACTCTTACTTTAATCTATGTCTTGTCTCATGCCTTTGGCTCATCAACTTTTCATTACCAATCTTCTATCTAAAATTTCCATATCTTCCCATAGAATTCATTTTTTTCTTCTGCTTCATTTAGAACATCCATGTGTATAAAATTGCCTTTTTACCATGTTCGAGGGAAACTTTGTCCCTTATTTCAATAAATAATATTTTCCTTATTTCTATCATTTGTTTCTTGGCCAGTTTGTACTAGGGGCATGCTTGATCCTTCCTAGCACTTCATTGGTTTGAGTTCATCATCATGTTGAACCTATCCATCTTGGCTTTGATCTGGAAAATTCTATTATTGTATATGCATGGGATTTCCCATTGTATATTCTCACCTCTCGTTGAGGGTATCTTTGCATCTTTGTTTTCCTATACATAGCTTCGAATAAATTTCAAAAACCCCTAAAAATTAGAAAACCCTCCAAAATCCAAAAACATTGGTAAAAACTTCAAAAATCCAAAAATATTGGTAAAACCTTTGAAACCTGAAAACATTGGTAAAACCTTCAAAAATCCAAAACATTGGTAAACCTTAAAAAATACAAAACATTGGTAAAACATCAAAATCCTAAACACTCACAAAACACAAAATCCTAAAAATTGAAAACTATCCTACAAAACATCCTACTTTAGTGTTTTCTTGTTCTTGCACACGACATGCGAATCATCTTGTGATATTCCTTCATTAACAAAGCTAGTTTGCTTGTTATGTCCGTCTTCATGACATATATCATTATTCGGGGAAGTTTCTTAGTGCATGTTTATTTTCATGGGACTTCTATGTCCTATGTCTATTCCCTTGCATGTATCCTTGCTTGGGGCATGATTTTAACCCCTGTCTTATAACTCAAACATTTGGGCAGTGAAGTTGGAGAACAAAAACATTGGTGAAACTTTCTTGAACATTGTTTATTTGAGTATGTTTTTTTACATTCCTTCTTGTTTACTTTCTTATATTGCATTGTTTTATGTATTTTTCATTGATTCAGTATTTAGCATGGAAGAAAAATTAGTATTATGTCTTTTCATGTCATCCTACATTTTGTTGTATGCTTCTATCAAATAAATATTTACTTCCGAGCCAGATGGTACGTTAGTTATGTCGCAATCTTCCCATTCTCTATTTATCTTCCCGTTTTCATTCTAACTAATTTTATACCTATCATTTTTTAATTATTCCCCCCTCCCTTGCTTCTTCCACTTGAGGCATGGGATCCTACTCTTTTTATCGATTTTAACAATGGCCAACTATGCCCAGTTCAAATCACTTCATCACTATGATTTTTTCTTCCACAAGATATGGGGTCATAGGGATAATTTCCATCCCCCCACCCTCCCTTCTTTCTTCCACACATAGAATCCTAAGATTTCTTTTCCAATCAATCACTTTGAACAATGGCCTACCAGACTTAGTTTGAATCTTAGTCGTTGCAGTGTCTTATTTTTCTATTGTGATCTTTCCTTTCTTCATTTTGAGCATCAATCGACCTCTTCTATTACCCCATCGACACTCAAGGGGGCATCCTCTATCCTACTAATTTTTCTTCCACCCTTACCAAATTTAATTGTCTATTATATTTGAAATGGAGTCGCTTGCACTACACCACATCAAAGAGGGGAAAATGTAGACACCTAAATCTAACTATGTAGTTTTAATACTAAAATTACACTTATTATCCTATTTTCTATCATTTCTTTATAATTGTCTATTTCCCCTCTAATTATCTAACATTCCCCTTCATTTCAGTCAATTAACGACACTTCGTTAATTGACTAGCCTTCCCCCCATCATGGATGCCAATTAACTACACTTCATTAGTAATAATCCTCTTTTAATTTATTAATTAATTAAGAATTTTAACCTTCTATTTAATCAATAAATCTTCTTATTGTTTAAATCCCCCTTTTAAACCCTTCAAGTTCTACTAATTTCCTTCTAAATCATCTTCAAATGGCTTCTTAAGCTTATGTGTGCCTATTAATCAATCCTAATTGATTAATTAAATCACCTCCAATTCCCATGAATTGTTAATCACTAATTAATCTCTTCTAACCATATTTATCCCTTTTTAATTTTACTTTACATTTATCCCACATTCACTAGGTTACAAGCCTCTCCTAAATTGGAAAATTATATAAAGAACCTAGTACAACTTGTCCAAAATTACACCATGTCCTTGTAAGATATTAACATATGATAAGAGCATTTCAATCTTGAAAAAATTATTGATCAAACAATCATTTATATCTTCTACTTGGAAAAGAGTAGTAAGAGAAGAACCATACATGGCAATCAAGCCATATTGGTGAGATTTTTTCCTCTTCCATGGAGAATTTCCTTTGATCGCACATAACTATGTTTGGATCACTAAAGGAGTACCTACAATATGAAGCCCATCAAAAACATCAAAGTATGGTTTTTATTTCATGTTTTTAATATTAGATGCATTAGTAAAGATTTTCGTTTTAATGGAAAAAAATCAAAAGGGTGCTTGTCAATAATGGATCAGGGCTTAACATATGTACCTTAAAGCTCATCAGACAATTGAGACACACTGACACAGAACTGGAGCCTAATGTAATCACCATTAAGGCTTATGATAATGTAGAGAGGCATTCAACAGGCACAATTACTTTACCGATGGAATTTGGACCCATTACACATGATACCCAGTTTCATGTCCTGGACTTGGACCTACCCAATAATATTCTTCTCATTATCCCATGGATTCATGCCATGCAGGTCATTCCCTCAAATTTCCACCAATGTATCAAACTTTATCATGAAGGAAAATGACTCACCATTCTTGTATACCCACAACCCTTTGCACATTGCAGAGCATTATCCGAATATTACCCCACAACATATGAATGTTCTTTTACGGCAATAGTTATCAAGATTCAATTAGAGGCCCTTTCCTCTCGCATCAATCTTGATACATTGCACCCGTATGAAAGTGGTTCCTCCACATCCCTATCCAAATTTTCTACATGGGAGATGAAATTCCTTCCTACCGGCTATGGGGAGTACAATCTTCAATAGGCCCTCCTTATTTCAAATCTTCCCCTATCACCCAAAACACATGGTAGGCCCAACTATCATCCGCAACGATCTCAACAACATTACAATATCGGCACATTCATTTTTAGTGGCCTCTTGGAAGACAGGAAAATGTAGAACACTCATACTTTCCAATCCCATGATGAAAGGATGGATTCATGTTATCAATCCCCATAATATAGAATCCCTAATAAGATGATGTATGTAATGGGCTACCAAGGATGTGGGTGTGGCGTAAATGAACAAGTTGTGCAAGAACCTCTTCTGGTACATGAGAAAATGGATACATATGGATTTTGCATTCAACCTTACGAATCTCATCCTACAGAAGTTGATGCCACCTTCTCTAAGCATGAGGATAGCTCTTCATATTATGATAGCGAAACATATTCCCCTTATAGCATTTATAAGGACCTTGTTTACACCAACCTATTCTCCGAAACAACTATTTTAACCTTGTCCCCTTTCACTCCTGAATTATACCTAGTTCACCCTTTGCTTGTTAACTAGGACCAACAATGGCACATACCAAATGTTTCTTTCAAAATGATGAAACAATTGGTGAATTCATGGGCTTACGTGACGAAATTCCTATCGGTGACCAAAAGAAAAGCTTCTCTATCAACCTTGATGCATATGCGTATTTTTGGGGAGGAGGATGAGTTCTGTGGTCAACAAAAGAAAAATGAGAATGAGGGAAAAATATATTCTAAAAATCCTGGTCAAAAGAAAAGATCCAAGTCCCATAGTGAAAACCTCTTTGATGCACTATCAAACAAACAAATAGAAAAAACAAAAGGATATAAAAAGTGACCAGTCTATGGGTGAAAATATCATTGAGACACCCTTAGAGCAAGAACTAAATCTCCCCCTTGATCCTACATGTATCGAGGATAGATCTAAATTACTTGTGGAGGAGACTATTGATATCAACATTGGTACAGAAGATAAGCACATGATGGTCAAACTTGGGGCTTCTCTTTCAACAAACAAACAGAAAAAAAATTTATGCTCCTTTGAGAATTTTTAGATGTATTTTCTTGGTCCTATGTAGACATGTCAGGCTCGGATCCTTCTTTAGTAGTGAACAACCTAGTTTTGCATGAATCAACAAAGCCAATCAAATAGAAACTACGCAAAATGCATCCACATGGGGCTCTTTTGGTCAAAGAGGAGCTATAAAAGTTATTAGCAGTAGGATTCATCAAGCCTATCAACTAGTCTGAATGGATCTCCAATGTAGTGCCTATTCAGAAGAAGCCTATTGGTATTGTAACAACCCAAAAACCACACACACTAATACAACAGAGTAAAGTACATGATAATTTTTTTTTACTTTCTTGACACATAACACGACACAATATGTCGTCACCAAGGTTACAACTAACTCTATAAATAACTTGACACAAGGATGACCGCAAGGGCCACAAGGAAACGTTCACACCCATCAAGGACTATTCACTCTTCTCTTACAACAAGACATGGCAAAAGACCAACCACATTACATAGTTACAACTCAGGACATCCCACTATGAAAATCTTCTTAAGATTACTAATTTACTAGAGACGTCTTGCAATTCTTAACTTACGTTCTATAAAGTTCATGATATGTTTCTTACCATTCTTCTTATAGGGTTAGGTTTCTTTTCTTTTATATAACTTGAGGTCTATCCTAGGATCACCTATAATATGAAAATTTCTTGATTAATTTGTTTACAAAACTAGGAGGTAAACAATTCCACAAGGCTATCTATCTAAACCCCCACTACTGAAACTCGTTTCATACCCCCATTGCATAAGGAGGCAAGCGTAAGATCAAAAGGAGTGGAGTATCGTTAAGGTTCAGAACCCTAATCATCTTTGATCAAGAATTAAAATTTTATCATAACTTAGACAAGGACTACAAGGTACCATGGTAACAGTTAGAGAGAGAAGATAAATTTATTTCATTATGATCTATTTAGTTATTAACCAGTCTTTTAATGAGTCTTAAGAGTTCAATTGAATTTGGGTAAAAGCTTCATTTAGAAATCATCTTGATTAAGTTCGTCGAGGGATACACAGGGGTTCCCAATATGGAAGCATTATACTTAATGTGTTATATTCAAACTCCCGTACTAGATAAGATCTAGAGATATCCCCAAAAGCCAACAGTGATATTACTTATAAAATTAATTAACATTTCCCAACAAGAGGACAATGTTTAAACCGTAGCTTAAGGTTAGCAATGGTAGATTTTTTTTTATACCAGTAAAAAACTCCTTTGTTCTCAATTGGAAACTCTTAAAATTATTCGATAAGAAACACAACTCCAAATTGTTTTATTTATTTATTCAACTTATGAGTTCATTTTATGTCCTATTATTCTTTGATTAACTTTTTCAAAGAGGATTTCCACCTTCTAACATGTACATAGAACTACACTGATGTCAAGACCATGGAGAAATGTCAAAGCATGAAAGTCTACTGATTTGTAAGCAGAAATATGCCATCGCAAATTGAGAGAGAGAAGCACATGGTTATAACCTTTCTATTCAACGTGGCACACAACCTAAAGGTAATCACAAGATTCAATAGAACTTGGCTGAGAGTAAGAAGGTGCCAAACATGATCAAGCCAAGTAACCATAACAGTTCATGATAGATAAATACCATTATCAAAAGAATGCTCATAACAAGGTGAAGATTGAATATCATTTCTCACAAAGATAACCACAAGTTTTGCTTCAAAAGTAAAAGACAACATTATTTCGCAAATACCGATAATCTAAGACAAGAAGCCTTCCAACTCCTTTACAAGCACCTTTACAAGATTACAACACATTTGACATTTGCACAAGAAACTTCATAATTCCATCAAATGAAACCTTTACAACTCTTTCTTTTTATCTACTCACATAATCCATCTACACAAGTATTAACTTGGGTCAGTTTGTAAGAACTGAGCATGTTAAGGCTACACATTGCAACAATAAGCTAACATTTAACAATATCATGAAAGGAATGTTCTAATTCAAGAATGGATTAAAGCACAACCCACAAATCCAAAAATGCTTCACATGAGAAAGAGATTTATACCAGCCAACAAGGAGGAAGCCAAAAGTACCAGTAAGGATAAAATCTCATTTATCAAGGCAGGACTTTATGGGTTAGGAACAAGAAGGTCAAGAGTATTGAGATTTCAATCATGTAATCCTATGGATTACGTGATTGAAATCAAATACTCAATCCATCCAAATAAAGGGGTTCCAAAAGGAGACAGAGAATACTAGTTATGATCATAGGCGCGAAACAAAACAAAGTTATCCAATCCTTCCAGGAAGGAGGTTTCATAGTAATATGGGTTTGACGCCCTTAAAAGAAAACAACTATAGTTTCAGTTTTAACCAAGGAGTTTACCACTACCTCCTTACAAGATCTCTTAAATGTATTACTTGTTAACAAATCAAATCCACTCTTCAAAAGCATACAAAAGAGACACAAAAAGGCCATTATTCTACCAACAACCTCATCCTAATCATCAACTTATCTAAATTATATGAAGGAAGGGTAACCCCAAAAGTCGTTAATGATTTTTACATACTTCCGACAATATCCAATAAAATATAAGAAAATTAATTTCCTTAACCAAGCCACAAAATGGGACTTTTAGTGACCAAAACAATTTGTGAACAAGGGTATCGACTCATTATCCTGAGATGGGTAAGCATACTACCAACCCAAAACACATGCTCGTGGATCAATCCACAATTGAGAATTCAAACATTTACCAAGCCTGAAGAACATCATTCACCACGAGGCAATAGGTTTTCGACAACATTAAGGTAACATCATTACCATAAAGTTTGTCACGCACTTTCTCCAATCCTATCGAGGACCTAAACAGTGGAATTGATATAATCAAATATCAAAGAAGATACAGACTTGCATGATTCCCTAAAATACCCTCTTAAAAACATAGAATGAAACACACGATGCCATAACGGCTCTGGTAAGACCATATCATTCCTAGTAAAAATGACACCCATAAACCATAGTATTAACGACATCACAACAAATATTGTTACATTTCGTTGGGATTATTTACCTTAAATAACTTGAAAGTACCTAAAACTATCTGTAGCTATTCCCTTTAAGAAAATTGTATAGTATCCCAACCTTTCAACAAAAGTACAGAATAAAGTCAACAAACAAATGTTTAGAATGACATTTAACGCATTCAACTTGACTGGCTGGAGGTGACTGCCATGTAAACCCTTGTGGGTATTGGATGAGAAATAGCTACATGTCCACATTCAATGAATTGACCTATATAGGTCAAGAAAAGAAGCTAAGGAAAATAACTTTAGGCCTAAACAATAAAGCTAGGGAAATACTAAATTCCCTTAATCAAGATCTACTCGTATACCATTTTTATGGTGTTATCATCTCAATGATTTTACCAGCAGTCGATTCTACCCCATATGTGAACCAGAAGTTCGCAATATTAAAACCTAGAAGAGGCATTATAGAAAACCTAGTACGATTTTCCCAAAACAAAAGTTAGGGATAATCCTCTTAATTTAAAAATATACAGTGCATTCCAGATAACGGTAGTGCCACAGTATTATCATTATCCCAGGCATTTGGGTGATACCCTAAGTTATCAAAATATTGATCATAATAGAAATAATAGAAAACCTCGAAGAAGGTTTTACAGCCAAGCACAAATTTATAGTTATTATGGTAACTCAAAAAAAATACTTCATGCCAGATTTCATAATCAACCAAGCACAACACCCAATATCTTTAACATACTCAACACTCAGTGCACACAAGTTAAATAATATAGAAAATTTATTTACAAAAACACCAAATAAAATAATGTGATTGGAGGGAGTTGGAACAAATCATGCCCTAATTTTGTTTTTGAAATCAAGAGACTAAACCCAACAGTATCTCTTTTCCTACGATTGGGTTAAATTTATGTAAAAAATCAGAAGCCCATTTATACCAACGTGAAATGGAATAAGCCATTAAAAGGGAAGAGAGAGCAATTCATGCAAAACCAGTGAATTTTAGAAGGGGATTAAAGGAACAACCAGCACACTCAGGCAGTAATTAACAACCATGAAAACCTTTGCTAGGTATCATTCAAGAAGAAAGAATATTCATTTCAAGATACTGAAAGAAGGTAGAAAACTATTATAAGGAGTAGATTTAACATGCATGTAACACATTATTTTCCCCAAGTCGTACCCCAAGAAGAGCCAGGAGTTCTTATAACAGGCAACCTTTCCCTTTTTTCTCCATTTTCAGAACACCTATACTCCATTAGCTTCCATGTCTAGAACAAGAAGGTAACAGCAGCAGGGAAGGAGGCTCAACCTGCGAATGGCATTGCTAGAATTCAAAGGATTAACAGCCACAATCCATACACTCTTCCTCCAACTCCAAGCGACCTACAAAGTGTATTTGCTGGAAGTTTCCACACATATCAATAGACCACAAAAACACTCCTTCACCACACTCATGCAGCCAGGTAAGGCGTGCAGTCCCACACAAAACGTTCCAAACACTACAAATAACACTAGATTCTGAGCTTCAATGCCCTTCACAAACCCCAACAAAAGCCTCCCCCTCCAATCTCACGTGGCCAGTAATAAGGCAAGAGCAGGTAAAAAGACAAAACATGGAAGATTTAATAATAGTCCTGATTGAAAGGTAAGCGGCTAGCATGGAGGAATATACGGTGGGTGGGTTATAACATAATTTTTTTAATTCTTACCAACCCTATGCCAAACAAAGCACCAAAAATAATACATAAAGATATGGCAAGAGGCCATACACTCTTCCACGCACCCCACTTGCCAAAAAAAAAGGAAAACAAGAAAACCCTCAAATCCACGCCAACCAGGAGGAATGAGAACCATAAAGGCAGGTCGGTGGGTGGATGAAACCATTTCACCATTAATTGTAATAAAACATTAGAGCGTATGTGAGCCAACCCATTGACAAGGAAAAGATGGTGGCGGAAGTGATTCAAATTGCTTACAAAAATTTAGTAGTCCCTTCCAACATTTGGCACTACCACCAAAACCTCTCCTCTTTCCACACAAACATCATAGCCAAGATTTGAAGAAGTTAGTTTAGGTGGAAGACGAACCTCCTTTTATTTCTATTATTTATTTATTATTATTATTTTTCTTTCTAACACAAAAAGGTTCAACATCTAGCTATCTTTTAATAAATACGTCTAAAAGTAACTTGTAAATATTTTAATATTCCAATAGAACTCTTTTTAGCAAATGACATTAAGCATTCCAAAGGCATGATTAGATCATAGAAGAATGTTAGAAAAGTATGTTACGAAATACCCCCAGTGACGAAACACACTTACGTCTGAACGAGAAGGCGACACGGACGAAAGAAGAAGAAATGGTGCTAAAAATAACTTCGCAAATAGGGTAAAAGTCACCTAACGATCAAAAGGGGTGCTCAATTCAACATTAAATGTCACACAATAGACCAAGGACACATTGGCGGAAGTTGACGCCAAACAGGGCATTACAGGTATAAGGATTTGCACAGTTTTTAGGGACATCAACAAAGCATGTCATAAAGATGACTTTCCCCTTCCAAACATTGACATGATTGTCCATTCTATTATAGGACACGAAATGCTATCTATCATGGATGGATTCTCGGGTTATAATCAGATCAAAATTAAGGAAGAGGACCAACACAAAACTACCTTTACTACTCCTTGGTGCACCTTTTGTTATCATGTCATCCCTTTTGGCCTCAATAATGCATGAGACACATATCATAGATCTATGACTTTCATATTTCATGACATGCTACATGACATTATAGAGGATTGTGTTTTTTATTAAGGGTAATTTTTTTTGGCTAGGATCCTACCCAGATATAAAAAAGGCCATATCCTATATATTTAATGAGAACCAATGCACCAAAACAATACTGGAGAGAAAACCAGTCAACATATAACTTAAAATCAACGTGAAGTCAGCAAAATATTAGCAACATCACAGTTGAAATACAAAAATCATTGTAGAGGATTATGTTGATGATATCCTCAAAAAATCAAAAACTAGAAAATAACTCCCAACAATCCTTCATCGCATCTTTGAACGGATCTGGGATTATAAGGTCCATTTTAATCCTAAGAAATGTATTTTTGGAGTCATCTCAAGGAAATTATTGGGCTTTATTGTGTCTAGGCATAAAATTGAGGTTGATCCTATTAAAGTCGTTACTATTACTGAGATGCCTCCTCTTAAGAATCTCAAACAGCTGGGAAGCCTAATTGAAGCCATTCGGAGATTCATATCGCAGCTTACAAACAAGCTCCACTCCACCCATATACTAAAGAAATATGGTGATTTTCACTAGGGTCCAGATTGCCAACAAGCTCTTTCTTTACTCAAACAATACTTGGAAAATCCACCTATTCTTGTACCATCTACCGTGAACCTTTTTTGATATACATATCTACTACTCAATTTACTATAGGCACGCTCTTGGAACAGTACAATGCTCAACACAAAGAGAGAGTTTTCTATTATCTTAGTCACACCTTAATCACATATGAAATCAATTACTCGCATATTTAAAAACCATGCTTGGTTGTGGTCTTCACCTTTCAAAAACTTCTCCATTACCTTTTCAACCACCATACCAAGCTAATATCTCAAGTTGACCCTCTCAAATACCTTTTTTCAAAACCGACACTTAAAGGAAGGATGTCCAACTAGATTATTTTGTTGAGTGAGTTTGAAATTGAATATGTCAATCAAAAATCAATGAAAGGACAAGTGTTTTTTGATCAACTGGGTGAAGAACCCCTTCCAGGAATGGAACCCTTAAGTCTAGATCTGTCAGATGTTTCTATTTTATATATCTAAGAATCATCAACCTAGAAGATATACTTTGATGGGTCATTCACATTTAATGGCTTAGGATCTAGAGTAATCCTTATTAATCCCACAGGAGACATCATCCCATGATATTTTAGAATTGGCTTCCCATGTACAAACAACATCATTGAATATGAAGTTCTCATTGCAGGACTTAAAATTGATATTAAATGGAACATAAAACAAGTTAAGGTTATTGGCGACTTTTATCATCAAATAGGTGAATGATGAGTAAAAATTCAAATATGAGAAGTTTATCCCATACAAATGCATGGGGGACACCCTGAAAGAGTATTTTGTTATGATTTCCTTCCATCAAGTTCCACATATGTAGAACCAATCAGTAGATGTTATGGCTACCATTGGATCCTTGTTGCATTTATCACCAAATACTAAATAATTTCCATTCCTTATTAATCATCTAACGGTGTTGTCCTATGACATGCCATAATCATGTTTGGTATGTGAAGTTGTTGGTCCCTTTTCTCCATGGTACATTGACATTTACAATTACTTACAAGATGTTAATTTCCCACCCGATCTCTCCCATTCCAAAAAAAAACCCTTATCTAATGAATAGCCTGTTACACCCTACTTGTCGATACTCTTTATCATCGAGGCTACGATGTGACTCTGCTATGTTGTCTAAATTAGGAAGAGTCTATCCAAGAAATCAAAGAGGTGTACAAAGGCATCTATGGGGCTCATACTAGTGGAATGGTTCTAGAGAAGAAAATCCTACATGTTGGATACTACTGGCCCCCTATGGAAACAGATTGTTTCCAATATGTGAAGAAATGTGTCCTATGTCATAAGCATGGTAATTTGATCCATGCATCGTCTCAATCATTACATCCTATCATAACACCAAGGTAAATTTCTAAATGGGGGCTCGATCTTATAAGAAATATTCTCTCCCACCTCATCTGACGGTCACAAACACATTATCACTAGCACTGAGTACTTTTCCAAATTGGTGGATGTTGTTCCTCTCACTTATGTTATAGGTGCGTAGATTTCCAAGTTCATCATGAACCATATCATCTACCATTATGGCATCCCTTCTGCCATTGTATCTGACAATGGTAAGTCATTCAAAAGAAAACAAGTGAAGTCTTTGTTCCAACGCTTTAAAATTCACCAGAATGGTATACACCTTATTACCCCCAAGGTAATGGGTAAGTTGAGGCCACCAATAAAATGCTTGTATTATGGAGAAAATGGTTGGTTAAATTGGCCACAATTGGCAACTCCAAATCCATCTTGCCCTATGGTCCTATCACACTTCCATCCACACACATATCGGTGCAACCCCATATTCCTTTGTATTTTGTACTAAAGCCATATTACCCCTGGAGATCGAGCTCCCCTCTTTGAGAATCTCATTGTGATACTATTTGGATAAAGATAATGATTACATAGTCATCAAGCTAATAGAGCTTGAACTCCTGGATGAAAAGCGCTTCACGCCATAGATCACCTTAAAGTGTATCAGAATAAAATCCGTGAAAGATACAATAAACTTATCATCCCTCATGAATTTTAGGTAGGTGATCATGTGAATAAGGAAAACAAGTTTAACATTACTAAAGAACATGAAAAGAAAGGAAATTTTTAGCCTAACTGGTTATGGCCATACATTGTGGTGGCGAAATTTGGTTTTGGGGCCTATAAGCTTGCATATCCTGATGGTGAGGAGCTCCGAGAACCTATGAATATCATGCATCTCAATCATTTCTATTCCTAAGCTTGGAAAAATTCCAAAAATCAAAAACAGTAAAGAGAAATAAACTCGTCTAAATGTGAAAACCACGCAATTGTGGCACTTTGGACAAGTCCTTTGGTGAAAATTGGTTTTCAACGCCATAGGAGGATTCATTATTCACAAGCATCTCACACCTAGCAGCATGATCACTTTATCCTAATCTCATCCTTTGCTTGTGTTTGAAATTATTTTGAGCTTATCGTTCATGGCCTTGATCTGGCTAATCCTATTCTTGTATATATGTGCAAATTTTTCCCTTGTAAATTGTCACATCTCATTGGGGGCATCTTTACATCTTCATTTTCATGTACTTAGCTTCAAAAAACTTTCCAAAAAACCCTAAAAATTTAGAAAATCTAGAAAAATCCAAAAAATAGGTAAAACATTCAAAAATCCAAAACATTGGTAAAAAATTGAAAATCCAAAAATTTGGCAATGCATCAAAACATCCTAAACATTCATAGGACACAACATCCTCAAACATTGAAAATTATCCTACAAAACATCTTACTTTAGTGCTTTCTTGTTCTAGCACTCGACATGTGAATCATCTTGATTTTCCTTGACTAATAAAGTTGGTTTTCTTGTTATGTATCGTTTCCCTTGCATATATCATTTCTTGGGTCATTTTCATAGTGCATGTTGCTTTTTCATGGGCTTATATGTCCTCTGTTTATTCCCTTGTATGTATCATTTCTTAGGGAATCATTTTAACCCTTGTCGTATAACTTAAACATTTGGGAAATGAAGTTGGATAATGAAAACATTGGTGCAACTTTCTTGAATGTTGTTTATTTATGCTTGTTTGTTTGTTGGTCTGCTTGTTTACTTTCTTGTACTGCATTGCTTTATGTATTTTTCTTTGATTCAGTCATTGGGAAATGAACAAAAAATTAGTATTATGGCTCTTCATATCATTTTACACTTTTTTTGTATGCCTATATCAAATACATAGTTACTTCCGATTCAGATGGTTTGTCAGCTACGTTGCGATCTTTCCATTCCACATATATCTTATCTACCACTTCACTTCCCTTTCTTTCATGCAATCCAGGGTAATAGGGATCATTTTCATCCCCCTCACCCTCCCTTATTTCTTCCACACGAAGAGGCATGGGATTCTTCTTCTTCTATTATTTTATTTGAACAACGGCCAACCAAGCCAAGTGTGAATCCCTTTCGTCGTTATGCATTTTTCTCTAACATGATCTGTTAAGAAAACCATCTTTTCCCATTCCGATTGGCTTATCTTTTAGCATGATCATTCTTCTCTTCTTTTCGAGTGTCAATCGACCCCTTCTATCACCCCATTGATACTTGAGGTGGCAACATCATTCATTCTACTAATTTTTCTTCTACCCTTACCAAATTTAATTGTATGTAATTTTCTACTATCTTTGAAGTGGTGTCGCTTGCACTACACCACATCAAAGAGGGGAAAATTTAGATGCTTAAATCTAACTACACATTTTTAATACTAAAATTACATTATTTATCCTCTTTCTTGTCATTTTATTATAATTAGTAATTTCCCACTAATTAGCTAAGATTCCCCTTCATTTCGGTCAATTAACGACACTTAGTTAATTAATTAGTCTTCCCCCATCTTGGCTGCCAATTAACAACACTTCATTAGTTATAATCCTCTTTTGATTAATTAATTAACCATTATTAGTTAAGTAAATCATTTTAACCTTCTATTTGATCAATAAACCTTCTTATTGGTTAAATCCCCCTTTCAAAGCCTTTAAATTCTACTAATTTCCTTCTAAATCATGTTCAAATGGCTTCTTAAGCTTATGTTGGCCTATTAATTAATCCTAGTTGATTAATTAAATCACCTCCAACTCCCATGAATTGCTAATCACTAATTAATATCTTCTAACCATATTTATCCCTTTTTAATTTTGCTTTACAGTTATCCCACATTCACTAGGTTTCAAGCCTCTCCCAAATTGGAAAGCTATATAAAGAACCTAGTACAGCTTGTCCAAACTCACACCATGTCCTTGTAAGATATTAGCATATGATAAGAGCATTTCAATCTTGAAAACTTATTGATCAAACAACCATTTCTATCTTCTACTTGGAAAATAGTAGTAAGAGAAGAACCATACATGTTAATCAAGCCATATTGGTGAGATCTCTTCCTCTTCCATAGATAATTTCCTTTGATTGTGTGTAGCTACGTTCAACTCACTAAAGGAGTACCTACAATCTAAAGCCCATAAAAAACATCAAAGGATGGTTTACATTTCATGTTTTTAATATTAAATGCATTATTGAAGTTTGTCCTTTTAATGGATTTATCATGATGTTTGTTAGATTAGATTTGTTATTGAGACTACTTGGTGTTATTTTATATTGATTAGCTTAACTTCTTTATAGATGTATACTCTTCCCATGCATGAGGGATATACCTAATAGCTTATGGGATAACTTACAAAGCATACACATTTGTATCCTCTATTACATTACTAATGCAAGGAGAAAGGTAAGATGAAGGGTCTTAACATACCCTCCCCCTTAAAAAAGATGTCCTCAAAGTTGGAATTTGGGAAATTATTGCTAAATTTGGAGAAGGGGCACCCAAGTTACATCTTATGGTTGCATGTCATGCCACTAGATCAAGACCTCAGTGATAGATTAGTTGCGAAGTTGGCGGGGGAACCTATCAAGAATTGTGGAAAGCTCAAGAATGATGGATCATTCACTATCAAGCTCTAGTAGTACTGTTTGTGTTGTAATGTGTTGGCTAAAAACTTTTTTCAAACAAGAGACATGAAAGACATGAACTCATGAGCTAGGTGGAAGCTCAAGCTTGTATGCACTGGCACAATATTTTGGAGAACTTTGTGGGGTCCATAAAACTTTGTATGAGTTTCAAGAAATCCTATTTGTATAGTTGTAAGTGCAGAAAAAACATATCCTCGCTCCGAGAAGTGCTAATCTGCTGGTTTCATATGGTTTTGTACCAAATGGATATTTTCCCAAAGAGTGTGGAGAATTTGGTCATGTTTAGTGAGGATGGTGTTGACGGCATGAACTGGAAAACTGTTATGAGTGTAAGGGAGAAGATGTGGTGGTGGTTGACCATAGACTACTTTATATGGATTAATTTTGGTGGAGGTGTGATATGTGGTATTATACCACCATTCAACAAGAAGTATCCACTTAATCCACTATTTTTGGTGCTTAAAGATAAAACATCGAAAGAATGTTTCTAAACAATTGTTATCAATTTCAATTTGACCATCTATTTATCTGTGATATCTTGAACTTCTCCTCAATTGGGTACCTATACTATGGAATAATTATGTCCAAAAATGGTTGGTGAAAGCGACATCGTCGTCTGAGATAATGGATGTTGGGATACCGTGGACACGGAAGATTTGGTCAATGAAGTTTTGGAAAATGGTTGAGGTCGTATATGTGTAGGATAAGGAACAAAAATGGGCATACTTGGAGAGGTGGTCCACTATGACCAGGATTACTGACTTTCCCCCATATTTAGGAAGCCCTTCAATGAAGTCCATGAAAATATTTTTCTAGATTCAGGTTGGAATGGATAATGGTTATAACAAACCTGGCGTTGCCACTATTTCACCCTTGTTGTGTCAACATGTATCACATTCTGCCACAAATGGTTTGATTTTTTCGTTCAATCTCTGCCAAAATAAATTCCCATGAACCCACTCATAGGTTTTTAAAAAACCTAAGTGACCAACAGACAGAGTTAGAGAATAGTTGCATGGCGAACCTCAGCTTTAGATGGTAACACCAAGCGCCCTTTATACCACAAATAGGTGTCATCCTTAGAGTAGTGTGAGGGTGAGGTAGGATCAGATGCCAACTATTTGATGAGGTGTTACAGGGTTGGACCTTTGTTCCACTCTTTTTTGAGTTATGGAAGCCATTCAGGTATGGGCAAAAATATTGTGCTAGCTATACTTGACCCTTGAAAGTTTGAGAGAGAGCATCAACAACCACATTGTATTTACCTTTCTTATAGGTGATCTCATAGTCATAACCCATAAGCTTCGAGACCCAATTTTTTTGAGTAGGAGATGATACATGTTGTTCAAGGAAGTACTTCAAACTATGATGATTTGTCTCGATGCCAAAATTCCTTCCTAACAATTATGGCCGCCACTTTTGTATTGCATACAAAATTGTCATCATCTCCTTCTCATAGGTAAACAAGACTAAATTATTTCCCGAGAGAGCTTTGTTAGTGAAGGAACACAAATGACATTCCTAGAGGAGAACAACACCAAGGCCATTTCCACAAGCATCACTTTCGATGATGAAAGTCTTAGTGAAATCTAACATGGGTAAGATAGATGTAATGCACATAGCTTGTTTTCAGGCCTCAAACACCTCTTTAGTCGCATTATTCCATGAAAAAGCATCCTTTTTCAACATGGTTGTCAATGGGGTTATAATTTTACTATAATCCCAAACAATTTTTTTTAGTAGCTTGTGAGACCCAAGAATCCATGAAGGCTTTGGAGTGTTTTAGGGAGTGGCCAATTTTGCATGGCACTAATTGGGTCCACGCGGACACCCTCTGCAGAGACAATATGTCCTAGATATTCAACTTCAGTTTGGCCAAAGGAGCACTTGGAGTGTTTAGCACACAACTGATTGTCTGCGAGAATTTATAATGCCCTATCAATGTGTTGTAGATGCTCGGCCCAAGTTTGACTATAGATCAAGATTTTGTCAAAGAATACTAGGATGAAATGATGAACGAAGGGTTGAAAAATCATATTCATCAAGCCTTGGAATGTTGATGGGGAATTGGAAATCCCAAAGGGCATGAATAAAAAATCATAGTGACCATCATGAGTATAGAACGTTGTCTTCGGAATATACTCCTCATGAAGGTGAATCTCGTGGTACCTCGAGCGAAGATCTAATTTGGAGAAAATTGAGCGCCATGAATTTCATCTAGAAGGTCATTGATCACTAGAATAGGGAACTTGTCCTTGATAACAATCTTATTGAGTTCTATGAAATCAAATAAAAGACACCACGAGCCATCCTTTTTGTGGAAAAGCAAAAAAGGGCAGGAATATGGGCTAGTACTATGGTGAATGAATCCTATGAGAAGTTCCTATACGAGCTTTTCAATTTATATCTTTTGTAAAAAAAAAAGGATACATGTAGGGCCGAATGTTAGGAGGATAACTTCCTCAGATGGTATGAATATGATGGTCTTCTAGGCATGAAGGTGGAAATATAGTGGGCTCGGTAAAGACAGGAGCATGTTTTTCCAAAATGACTTGTAAATCTACAGAGGTGTTAGAAGAAGCAGGTGGAATCAGTTGGATAGAAAACAACTGATAAATGACCCCATGTGATCCTTTATTCAAAATATTTTCCATGCGATGGGAACTAATAATACTAATGGATCCTGGAGAAGGACCTTTTAAGGTGTGTTTTCTCCCATTATCATAGAAATATATCCATAGTTCAGATAAATTCCATAGGATGGGTCTAAGTGTTCACAACCATTGAGCTCCCAAAACGACATCACATTCACCTAGGGGAAGGAAAAACATGTCATAGCTAAGATGATATTCTCCCATTGCAATACGAACATTACGTCATTTTCCCTTACAAGGAAATGTACTTCCATTAGCAATCATAACTTCAAAGCTAGAACAAGGGTAAACAAAGCAATTTGCTTATTTTTCCATCTTTGGATCAATAAAGTTGTGTTACCTTTCTTCTTGGACTTCCTGGTTATCTTCATAGTTGTATGATTTGGGCGGTGATTCAACATCCAGGAGGTACAAATTTTGTTCCACGCATCGATGCACTCTAGAGAAATTGTCATCACAATTGTAGCATAAGACTTTCTCTCTGCAATCCTACATTTCTTCTTTAGTAAGACGTTTGATTGGGGCTGACTTTGGATGAGGCACCGTGGGAGCACGTTGAGTGACTATATTTTTGAACGACTAAAAGGTTGGTGTTGTGTTGTGTTTTTTTCATCCTCCAATTTTGCCAAGCCCAATGCTTCCATCATGGAATTGGGTTTAAACATTTTGACTTCTGAGCATATTGCCTCCATGAGGCCACTAATGAAACAACTCTTGAAAAAAAAATTTGACAAGCCTTCTGTGTGATTGGCCAATTTCTCGAATTTTGTCTTGTAGTTACGGACTGAGCCTATTTGTCAGATTTTAGTGAGCATGCCTATGAAGTTATCATAAGCACTCGGTCCAAACCGCTCCAGAATGAGAGATGTGAACCACGGCAAGTTTGGTTCATCATGAGATTTTAAATACCAATAATACAATTATAGGGCCGCTTGTTCCAATTGAAAAGAACCAATGGGTACCTTGTTCACACAGTAGGTATTATAGAGACTGGAGAATTTTTTTCCTCTGTATATCCATCCAGTTGAGGTTTGTCCCATTAAAGAAAGGAAAATATAGCTTGGGGCCATGTGACATTTTTGGCACAGAGAAACTGGTGGTATGAAGTGGAATTTGTATGAAGTTTCTTAGTGAGGATGGCATTTTATTGATTCAGTCCTTACATCACATGTGTGAGCTCAAACATTTGTTCCTTCAAGGTAGTGATTTATTACTCCATGTTTTTTGAGTCTACACAGATGACAATCATAATTGATTTTATTTTGCAGTGGATAGAAAATTTTGTTTTAAGACAATCAGTTAATGACAGAAAATTTTAATGCGAGCTCAATTGGAAGAGGTAAATGGACTTGTACAAGTTTTTTCAGAATCTCTTGATTAGGATGGATGAATGTAGTAAAAATTTCGGAACTAGAATGGAAAAATTGGAAATTTTTCCTAGAGGGATAAAGGAGTAGAAAATAGAGAGGAACACAGTGGAAAAAATTCGAAGCAATTAGAGAAAAACTAAAGAAGTTACGAAAAAACCTAAAAAAATCAAAAATTAAGATTTCAAGCTAAAAAAGAGGAATTTGGATATGGACCCTCAAGGAAAGAAATGTGTAAAATGGAATTTCAGGTGTTCCAAGAAATTTTGAGAGTCAATGGAACTATAAAATGAAAGATATGGCAAAAATTGATTTTATTTTATTTTTCTAATTTTTTGGGGGAATTTTGACAGCCTCTTTTTTGTTTCTGTCAACATCCTTCCTGAAAGCTTGAGGTTACTAATGATTCTCAACTTTGATTGCTTTATTGTTTTCCCACTAAACTATTATGTTGGATATGCCCCAATTCGGTTAAGTTTCCTAAGGGTTCTAAGGATTCTCTCTACCAATGTTGTCTGAATGAGTACCGCTCACCAAAAAAAATTTGGTCATGGACTTTACCCCTTAATCAATCGGGATGTGGGCATTACCGCGAACACCTCTCGGTTTACCTCATAGGTGGAAATTAATCAATCAAGATGGGTCGGTGCCCTTTTCGCTTGTAAGTCTTCTCAATGGGCTAGCTACTTTGGGGTTCCTATGGTACTCCTCGCAATGAGTTTTAAGGTTTATGCCCAAGTATTTCCCATAGTTATGCATATAACTATTTACCCTTATCTGAACCTACAATAAATATGTAGAAGACATGCAAAAAAAATATTTATGGAAATGGCACAACTCCTAGGAAGCTCTGCTGAAAAAAGAATCTCCAAAATCTACCTGCAAGGCCAAGAAAGTGTTCTGATACCAGATGTGAGGATCCTTTTGCATAGACTTCCAAACTACAGAAAAATAAAAGAATAATGATATAAACTTGGGAAAATAACTTCAATAACTTTTATATCAATGGCACTTCGAGGGGGAATCCTCCTTTGAGAAAGCTCAATATAATAATATTCATGGATACATTTCTTAGCCTAAGCACTCCTTAATATACTAGTTCTATTCTAGAAATTACTACTACCCATGGATGTGGGATAATACTTAATACCTTACGGGATGACTTACAAATCATATGCACACGTAGCCTCTATAGTTTTTGTGTAACACTATCACACATTGTGCACAACTATGTAACAAGGATGAACTTAAGTATGAGAGGTTGGTAAGGGTATATCTTGATAATCTGTAGTGATGAATGTTAAAAAATCTATCTAGGGATAAAATCATGTGTACATCAAGGATAAGGCTTAGCAAGTTGCACTAGTACAATTGATAATAAAGGTTGGCACAAAGGTGTGATATGTGATATACTAGGTTGATATGATACTCATAGGGATCATTATGAATTGCACCCATTATGTTGTCATGTAAATATTTAAAACATCTATGTAAAGTCTCGAAGGAATAGCTCTCATTTCATGGATCCATGGGTGTCCAAGTTACATGTTGACTGTATCATGCTAGGTAATACTAAAAATCATGTAATGATCTTCTTAGGTCTAACTTGTAAAGGTAATATGATGCCCCTCAAGTAGTTTCAAACATTCTCGATCAAAGCCATTAACTTTAGTCATTATACCAATTAAATCATGAACAGTGTATCAAAAGCTAGTAAGTAATGTCATAGTACATATTCACTAGATCCATTGTCAACCATAACCCTCAATATTAGAGTTGTATCAATATGAGCACAAATAAATAAGCATTTATCAAAAGTGTCATAGCATTGGGAATATCTTAATTATCAAATATATGCATAGGTCAAGGTGGATGCAAAGTTGAAATAATGCCAATAATGTCATTTATATGGTGAGGGTCAGTATTGTAAGACTCAAAAGGAGAGACAACGTGGTGGTCATGTGTAATTCATTGTGATCAGGTAAAGGATTAGTAAATACCTTAAGGTGCAAGTTTGGTTGGGCCACCACATTATTCGTATATATGTTGAAATCTTCTATCGAATCAATGTTTTCATCAATAAGGTCTTGAATTTTATGCCTTAATTACATATATTTGTAGGTTTTATGTTTAATGCATCGATGATAATCACAATATGTTTTGTTGTCAAACTTTGAATAGTGTGGCTTACTCTCATCAAGCTTGAAAGGTGGAGATAAAATCAAAAGATTGCATTGAAGTGGTTTTCGTAACACTTTATAAGGAAGTTCTACCAAACATGTAAAGTGCCTTTGTGGAGGAGTAGAAGGGACAAGAGGTGCACTTTTTGTGCCGCATTTATGGTTTTAGTATTAGTCTTATTTGCTTCCTTAGTCTTAGCCTTGTTTGGTGGTTTTCTTTGAAACTTAGCTTCGATAGATGTGAAATTATTATTGTCACATTTAAGTATGTTGATTATGAGGAGCTTAATCTCATAAACCTTGACTATTTGGCATAGGCCTTCAAAAGATGAGTAAATAGAATGCATGACCTTTTTAAGTTGTAGAAACGGATTAGTGAAGACAACTTCTTGTAACTCAACCCCATCAATGTGCGTTGTTCCTAAGATAGCATAGTCATATATAGTAACATATTTAATCAACAATGTTCTCATTGTGTCCATGTTTTACTTGAAGAATTTGAGCAAAAGAAATCATTTGGTTGATGTTGATATAGAAATGAACTGAAAATTTGTTGGCTAAGGGTAAGAGTGAATGTACCGAACCTTGTGGAATAGTGTAAAACCAATATAACACAGTATTCCTTAAAACTTAGTGAAAAGAGTTTGGTAAATGAAATCAAAGGTGGAGTTTCACACAAGAAATTCTTCTTTGATTCTACATTATATAATCAAGAATACATAAAAATATATAGGAGACATATATCCTATCATTGGGGATGCTCCAATCCCTACAATAACTCAACCAACCTATGCGATAGTATATTGTTATACATAACAATATATAAACTAACTAATACAATCTTGCAGTATTACCCATATGGTTACTAACAAACTTGTGAGTAATATTTACTTCTCGGTAAATAAATTAGCAAATGTAAATACTAATCTACCAAAGTAAATACCAATTTAAATACTAATCATCAACATTCCCCCCTTAGTGTTTACATGGGGAGATAGTACACCATCGAACTGGAAGCAAAATCATATGCCTCCGCATACTTTTAGGTTTGCATACTACCATCTAGATCTTGTTGGCTGGATCTTGCTACACATGGTCACTCGCTTCACCATAGTGAATCTATCACCGGAAGATCACACTTCCACCAATGTACCTACATACGCGAACTCAACAGTTCCTGTTTTTACTTCCAGTGAATGTTCTTTCACCATCTGATCGATGAAGAAGTACGACAGTCACAGAATCTCAGTAGTTAGAGGATCGTTGCAGTCAATTTCCCTCCTATAAAATTGTTCTCAACATCCACAATCCACATTCTCCTAATTTCAAACTTTAGCAGGGAATGAATACCTTGTTTTATTTCTGCACACACCACTCAAAGCAAACAATTGAAATGATATAAAAAGGTGCCATCAAATTAGAATGTGGCCTCGTCGTTGGTGACTAATGAGAAATCATTGAATGACCTCCTTCCTCTGTTGCCTACATCCTCCGATTTTTGTTGCTTACAACCTATTTAAACATGTAGCTCAATGATTTCCACATTGTACTTTATTTTTGTCTCCCCCTTGCAATGTGAAACACATTATTTTAGAAGACGTGGGATTACAACAAAAATACATCCTTAAGACAAAAAAAATAGTTTTAGGACTTTTTACAATGACTCAAAAAGACTTCCAATTTTTGAGTTACACCAAACTCATAATAAACATATTAAACAAGACTTAACACATATAACATTGACACTTTACAATTTAGATTGACTCAAACAAAAGATGACACACAATAACTATTACCATGACAATAATTACTTGACCTTTAATCGACTTTGACTAGAATTTTTTATAACTATATTATGACATTAAAAAAATAAGTAATTCGCGGAGGCATTTACTTTGAAGAAGGCATTGCTGGAAAGTGTCAAATTCCGGTGGCTTAACTTTACAGGTTGCCGGATTTTAGATATTTTTGTAAGTCATAGATATTTACTATTCTTTGACTCCACATCCTTTAAATGACATTTTAGACTTGGCAATAACCATTCTTTGGTGCCCTTGCTTTTGGGAGTGGCCGGCCTGAGAACATCATGAGTGACCGTGGTGTTAACTCGTGGTTATTTTTTTGTTTTACTTCACTGGCAGCCATAGCTGGCCGACAGAGGAGCCGACTCTCTACACCTTTCCCTTCTTTATCTGTACACTGGAATTGTTCTTTGAGTAAAATTATACACATAAAATTGAAGCCCTCTCCAGCGTAACTTGCAACTCATTTGCAATTGCTAGTTTAACACTTTTGAGAAAAGATACATAGACGACACAAAATAAAATATTAACTTAAACTTGTATCCACGAAATAATCAGCGAACATCAAATAATAACAAATTATTAAAACAAAAACTAACAAAACATTAAACTAGACTTCAAACAACCTTAACTTAAAAAATACGATACTAATAACTTAAAAGCTATATAAATCGAAGTACTAAAATAAATAAAAAACACTACTAGCCAATAAAAAGAATCACATCACAAGAAATCTGAAGACAAACAAAATAGTTGATCATCCACGAATGCGAGATGGTGAATGATCTGGGACAAATGAAGACATGAGCGCACGACAGAGAACAGGAGCTGTACAAGGGACTGAGACGAGAATATTCAATGGAGATCAGGTAACAATCAGAATGAGCAGGTTGTAGATTATCTACGTTATACATAACAAGTCGCACAGCTCAAATAGCGCTTGGATTGTTATTAGGTCTGCAGATGTGATGCAAGATTAAAACCCATCTCTTCTAAATGGTTGAGGCCCGACTGTCAGCGTTGGTCAGATTAAAGCTCAATACGACAAACTAAATGAACTCAGATCCGATAGAAATTATAACACAATAATTAGGCAGAAATCTGCATTGTCCAAATGAAATCCGAGGTGGAGTTTCACACAGGAAATCCATCATCTATTCTACATTAAACAAGAGCAGCAATACTGCGAAGTACTGTCGCACTGGTAGATAGGTATACTATATGATCTTATAACTGCAAACAATGATGAAGAAAACGATTATTGTATAGGAGAAAGATTTACTTGGCATTGGTATTGTACTGATGCGTCATGACTCATGAGTGGCGGCTGCGAAGGAGTATATCTTCTCGAATAAATGAAATTGTTAAAGGCATGGCAAGCCTGCAGGACTGGGGTTTAAACGATTTTTTTTTTAAATCGCTGGCTTGTAGCGGATTACTGTAAGTTCAGTGCAGCTCCAGCACGTTGTCCAATAATGGACATTGTAGCACCACTGGGAATTTCAGCGAAGATCATGAATATTATGTCAAGTCAATAACAGGTTTTGTTTTGCTTACAAAAACAGTGTAGAAGAGAGAATTTCTGATTCTGGTAAATGAAAGTGTATGTCGGGCATGGGAATTTATTGGGTTTGGAATGCCAAGTGGCGTTGAAAGGGAATGCCTGCGAGTTATAATGAGCCTGCATGCATACTTATTGTGCAAAAATACCAAATCATGGTAGAGGTTGGCCATTCTTATTTTGTACCAATTTGTAGCTCTTATGGTTGTCAATGTAATTAGAGCATGTTCTGAGGCCTTCAGCACACAAACGAAAATGCAATACGGAATGACGAACAAAATGCCTCAATGTACTTTGTTTTATGGGTGATAGTGAGTCTGTCATCTTCGCATAAAACAGGCTGGATGGAACAAAAGAGTCATGATTGTTGATGTGCACTTGCGATTGATATCAACCTCCATATTTAGATTGGGTTGCACTGAGAGATCGTGGATGCTAAATGGTCTCTGTGAGAGGAGATCGCATTTTATCTTTCTGCTCTTGCAGGGAACTTTGTCACTGGAAGGGGCAGCAGCAGTAGCAGGTGGAAGTAGGAAGCATCACCATGAGGATATAAGTTTGCACCCATGTGATCGTGCTATTCGCAGCCCAGGAGGAATCTTTACCTTCCACTTCTAAGGATGGCAGACAGAGGAGTGAGGAATGCAAGTGCCGTGCGGAGATGATGTTATGGTGCATTGCCAAGGGCATATTTCATATTTGGACTCTGAGAAGCTGAAGATGTTGAGCATGGTTGTGTGGGTCTTTTTGTTATAGCGGCGCCATTAGTAGCGTAGCAAGAGTAGGAGGTGTTCTCGACATTTATTTCTGGCTACTTCTAAATAGTGTTACTTGCTTATTTGACAGTTTATTTTATGATATTTGCATATTATTTTAAATTTGTTTTAGTTCACAAAAAACGTTGCTAAGTAATTGTCGAATTGCGATCTCAAGTCAAAATTTTGGGTCTATCCGAGAATGCAGTTTTTGAACTAGACTAAATAGTCGAGGTATTTCGTTACTACGTTATAGGATGATTTACAGAACCCCCCAATAAGATGAGGTCTCAAAGATGTCATTTCTGTAGTTTATGTAAATACATACTCATAAGGCAATTTTCAATCCTCCAATAAGATGGAGGACTTTAATATTTGTTTTGCAAATAATCAATGTCATACACGTTGGGCAGCGACAACTCATGACTGGTCTTGATCTATCCGCTTCTGGTTTAACAAACCCCAGAGAACAAGTTTTGGGAAAGAATATCCCAAGATGGTAATGGAGGGGTGACGCTCATTTCTTCGGAGTTGAGCTTCTAGGTCTATGTAGCTTATGACGACATGGTTATTTGTAATGGCATGAAGACTTGGCCTAGATCCAACAATATCACTTTAGCAAAACGTACAATGAACAAAGTGTTGTGGACTATGTTCAATCTGTATGCAACTCAGAGTTCTATTTGTAGATTGCTCGAGTTTGAGTATTGGAGATTGTCTTATTGAGCTCAAATTAGATCATAAACCTCTCTTGTTCAAACTCGAAGTACCATCAATCAAATCAGCAACAAGGAAAACAAGTGTGGCATCACTCTACCAAAGACATAGTCCAAAACAAGGCAAAATCATTTTAAATAAAGAAAATCAGGAAATTTTTGTGGTTGCCCTTGAATAACACTTTCAGTCGGCAAAAAGGTGATCATTAGAGTGCAATACGAACAAGGAGGCAAGGGGGTATGTTGACAGCAACCTAATGATACATTTAATCCACAAGGCATTAGGTGCTTGCAAAAGATCTAAGCCTAGAAAGGGAGCTGCAAATACTTTTCCAACAAATCCATGCTGGTATGATGACAGATTGTAAGGCTGCCAAGAGAGCTATGAGGGAAAGTGGACGTGAACAAAGAAGAAAATAAAAAGAAATATAAGAGACTAGTTCAGTCAAAAAAAAGAAAGCTATGTGAATAGAAGGTTAGAATTAATTTGCTCTCGGAAAACACAATCCCAATGGAGGGCTGATGGGAGCTGCGAGCAAAAGAAAACACACATAGAAAACAATATCATAGAAGCTCATTGGTTAGAATATGTGAAGACTCTCTACAAGTGGTCTCAATAGAAGGATATTCCTCCCATCATTCATACATCAATCGAACTTTTTTCAGAGGAAGACATCAAACATGGCATAAAGAATCTGTGCAAATGGTAAAGCTCAAGATGTTGATGGGTTGCAAGCTGAATTTTTGTAAGTGGGGGGTTGAGGTGCTCACTCCGCATATCAGAAAAATATTCAATGATGTAACTCAAGTTAGGTTCCCACTACAGTGGACGACTAGTGTGGTTATTCCTCTTTTTAAAAGTGGGGATATCAATAATCCTTCTGACTATTGCACTATTATGATCAATCCTCTTTTTGGTAAGTTATTTGGGGGCATGATAGAGTGTAGAATCAGCAGTTGGGCAGAAAGAGAGGGTAAAAGAGCAAAAGGACAAGCAAGTTTCCGATCTAAACATTCAACCATTGATCATTGCATCACTCTTAGGCACTTGATTGAAAAGGTATGGGATACCCAAGGGGATGAAGCTTTTTGTTGTTTTGTTGATTTTAAGAAAATCTTTGACACAGTTCCTAGAGACATTGTGGAATAGGATGGAGGAACTTGAGATTCCAGACGAGCTTAGAGCATCAATACATAGACTTTATGAGCGGGTCAGAGCTAAAAATCAGAACCAGAGAAGGTTGTAAGAACGTTTTGGTAGCGACATTGGGGTCAATGTCAAGGTTGCCCTCTTTCTCCCACTTTGTTTGGTTTATACATTGACAAGCTTGAAGAGTGGTTACAATAAAACTGAAGGAGGGGGTGTTTAGTTGGCCGAGTATGTGGTGAAGTTACTCCTATATGCTGATGATCTTATCTTAATTTCAACAACAGCTCAAGGATTGAGGGAGCATCTAAAAGCTTTAGAACTCTTTTGCCAGGAAGTCGGGATGCAAGTGAACATTAGCAAAACAAAAATCATGATTTTTTCCCTGAAAAGAAAAGAGAGACAATTTAACTTTCTTTTTCCTGGGAGTACATTGGAAATTGTTACAGAATATAAATATCTTGGGATTGATTTCCACAACAAGCTTGAGCTGGGAGACATGCAGAGCAAAAAGGATACAAGGAAGGTTGGAAAGCATCATTACCTACTTCAAAATAACGTGTAGGAAAGCTGAGCTTTGGGACTGGAAAACTAAGAAAACCCTCTTTGGTTTGTTGGTTACTCCCGGTTGCTCTTTATGGTTGTGAGGTTTGGGGAAGTAATATGTCAAAGCATGGATGGCGACAATTAGAAAGAATCCAGAAACATCTAATCACAAGCACTCTTAAAGTTAAATCAACGGTTCCTTATGAGATCTTGTAGCCTAGCTGAAGCTGGGTACCTTCCCAATGGATCAGCTTCGGCAATAGACTCGGCTGATAAGCTATTTGAAAAAAGTAGAAAGCATGGAAATCATTGTTGGCCCAAAATGGTTAACAAAGGATAATCTAGAGCGCAAAAAGAAAACCTGGATGAAACACCAACAACAAATGGATGGTGAAATGGGGCATCCACTTAGCCTGGCAGGAGTGTCCTTTGACAGCAACAGGGAAATAAAAAATTAGAGTGACGGAGAAGTTTAGGACTACCATGTGGAATTAGAGAATGATGTTAGGATGTCTTGTAAGAAAGCACACTATATCAAAGGCTTCAACCCCACTTGGGATCATGATGAGGTGAAAGCTTATCTTGAAGGGCACCCTTCTGACTCAAAAGTAAGGCTCAGTGATTATTCAATGGCTCCGTTGAGGACCGGATCAGCATCATCTTCATTGTGAAACTAGTAGATGGACTATATCCCAAAGAAGATATGGGAAAGGAGAACTTGTACCTTTTTTGCAGTACGGGGGTTGTTGAAACGGAATGGCACTTCATCCAACTGGATTGTCTCAACCTACAGATGATATCCGTTCTCCAGTACTGAAAATGAGTTAAAATTGGACAACTTAAATGAGTTATTTCCAGAGCTGGAGCTAAGGGGCTTCAAAAGATCGACCATGGTTTTGTGCTCAAGATTCACAGTAGAAGAGCGGAGGTTCTGGCAAAGAACTTGGATTTGCTTAATGTATCGGTTTCAGGAAATTTTAACCATCCCTTCTAGACTCTTCAGTCTTTTACGTGGACGTCATTAAAATCTTTCATTTCATTTCAGTTTCCAATCCTTTGATCAGAATGACTTTTTCCCATAGATAAGAAGGGAAGTTAAACAATCTCAACCCATCTTGGAGCTGCCTCAGGATAATACTAGTGATTAATCATCACAATCTAGGGTGTTTGTAGCATTAGGGATAACCTTAATCTACCAATCAAAATCCACTAGAAGATCCATGGCAAAAAATGTCACCCCTATCAAATTTGTTCTGCTGTAACATAGACCGAGCAATGAAGAAGCAATCACTATGCCAACATGTAGATCCACAAGCCTCTTATACTTTCTTCATTGTATCCATAGACCCAACGCGTAGCCAACTCCTTACAATCAATGACCCCAAGCGGAAATATTTAAATAATTCCTGATTACCGGAAACCCCTAGGGCCAGAATGCTAATAGAATTATGTTTTTATTAGACACTGTAACAACATAAATTAACATTGCTCAGGAAAATGATGGGAAATAATTTCTGAAACCCTTGGAAAAATACAGATTTGTTGAATATAATAATAACCAGGTAAACCGAAATACTGCTAGAAACTGAATTCTAGCATTACTCTTGAAATTTGGATTTTTATTTCAGAGATTTTTAACTCTGAAAACTAGGAAATTATAGCTGAAAAGTATACACCAAAATTCATTGGTCACACCCAGACACGTGTAGACTTATGAACATAGAGCAATTGCTGGCAAACCCAAAAATAAATACAATGATGGCTTCAACCTGTTGCATATGATCCTCAGCCCTAGAAACAACGCTCACCAATGGTGATGTCAGTCTTAGAAGTGATGCCCTAGTTGCTGTTAGATGATGCCCTAGGTGCTAAAACTAATATGAACTTGCACGTGAACTCAAGATTTGATGCTCGAATGCTACCCCGGACATGGATGCCCTGAACAAATCAGTGGATGAAAATCAGCATTATCCTACCAAATGACTAATTTTGTTCGAAGATCTGAATTTTTGCAATGAATACCTTAATTATTTTGTCCATTCTGAAAGTTAATGTCTAGCATGTAGATCTTGGTGTACCCGAACAAAATTCATCCTGAAAATATACGAGCATTACTCGTACTCGAACTAAAATTTCGTACTTTCACAATAGACGAGGTCAAAATGTGTTTTTACCCACTAGAAAGTTCTGTAGCATTGCGTCAAGATATTCCCAAAGTGCCATATTAGCCATCCTTCACCAAATACCTAGATGCCCAAACTTGTTATATTACTTGTTGAACAAAGTTATCTGAGGAGAATTTGTATTTAGGTCGGTACCTTGTGCCCCGTTTTGATGCTACTTGCGCTTCGATGAAGACACTCGAAAATTGTGGACTTCGGTAGATATCATTATTCGGGCTAAATACCACGAAGGATTTTAACTAGCGAATAAGCACTAGGCTTTACCTGTCGAGTATACCATGACATTGGAGAGTAAAATGTGAATTAACATGGAGCAGGCGAGATTTGCAAAGAATGTGTGTCATAATGCTAGATCAATATCCTTTGCCAATTTGGCCTGATTCTTGGCCTGGAGTAGCTGGAAATCATATACGCACGTTTTGCCCGGAGGAAGTCGCCATCGGAGGTACCCACGGTTCACTGGGAAAAGACGAAGTCGCGCACCACAAAAGCCTCTTGCTGGGGCCAACTGGGAATGCATTTTTGGAAAACAAAGAATTACAAGCTGGTTAATGGGAAAAACATAAGCCGCAGGCAAGATGAGAATTGTAGTACCTACCTGGCAGGGTACTTTTTCCTATGATAGGAAAAGTCACTTAAGGCTGCAGTGGGAAAACCTAGAGGCTATCAGGTCAGGCGGGAATTTCTTGCCTACCTTGCAGGGTGAAAATTCCCATTGGGGAATAAAGCCAGCAAACATATTGACTTAAGTGAAATCATGGGATTTTATTGCCTACCTTGCATGGTAAAGGAATCCCATTGCTCCGAAAGTTAAGTGACTTAAGTGCAATCATGGGATTGTCAGGTGCAATGCCTTGCAGGGTAAATAATCCCATTGATCATGAACGAAGGTTCTTAAAAATAGAGATTACATAGGTGTCAAAAAAGTGCGCCCCCTTTGGTAAAGGAAGTAAAGTGCCCAGTGTGCGAGCAATTCCTGCAATTGATTAATTTCCAATTAATTTTTCTTGAGCTTGGAAAACAGTATGCACCCAACTAGAGGAAATAGTCAACAAAGTCAAAGGAGAAATAAAGCAGTGGTTTGAAATCAGATTGCTCTAATATTAAGTATAAATTTCCAATTTATTTAAGTGGCTGCCCCTACATCCTCTGAAAAAGTGCGCTCCATTTAGGAGTTCGATATAATACTTTTAAATAGCCATTAAATGATTAAATTAATTTCTATTTTCAGTGGCTAAGGTCAAAACACACTGTGAAGCTTAAGTTAAGTGAAGTAGTGGATGATTAAATTGAATCCAATTTAATTTATTAGATGGTTGTCCTTAAACATGCAATTTTAGCACACCAGTTAAAAGAAAAAGCATGATTTTTAATTAATTAATTGTTAGAGAATTGGAAGGGCAATTATTAATTATAGAATTGTGAAGGTTATATAAGCATGGGTAGCCATAAAGATTTCATTAATTCAATTCACAGGTAAAGAATTGCAGCCGAGGAGAAAAAGTGCGCCCCCATTTGAAAAGATTTTGGGTCAAACAGAAGTGCTAATCAAAGGCTAAAAGTTCCAGATTTGGCGCATGATATTGGAAAGAGGTTCATTAGCCTCGTTTGCACAATTGTTTTCATAGGTGTTACAGGTGCTCAGGTGAAGTTGTTGAAAGGATTCATGCGTCGGGACTTTATGCATGCAAATTAAACATTTAATTTTTGGGGCAGCAGGCTTGAATTATTGCAGATTTTTATCTGTTAAAATTCACTATTCATGTTCCGGTTGCCATTTTTGTCTGAATTAATTGCAGGAATTCAGTTACAGGTGCTTTATAAAAGAAAATTTTTCGAGTATTTAATCAATGTCCAATACATTGAAAATATCCTCCGAATCTGAAGAATTCCTCCAGATCTGCACCAGTTTTGAAGAAAGCAGAGCCGAAATTAGAAGAAAAAGAATTATTTAGACAAAGATTGACAAAGCCATGGCAAAGAGGGATGAAAAAGAGAGCACAAGCGGAGTCATGCATCACTTCTAAATTTGCAGACATTGGAGACACAGATCTAGGCCTCGGAACCTCTTTCTGAATTGATTGACAGATCCAGAGCTGGAAAGACTTCACTCATGCGTGCGGTCAAAAGCAGTGGAATCATTCGAGCTACAGCATTCCCGTTCACATCCCAATTGCCAGAATTCGTGATGGAGTGTGCTAGATCTTATCATCCTTCATCCAGATCAGTGCGTGATGTAGCGGGAAAGACAATAATTCGTTTGGATGCAGAATTCTTCGATTATTGTTTGAAGATTCCAGTACGAAAGGTGGTGACTTCTATTAGCATTCAGGATGCTGACAGTAGGTGGGAAAAGCATAGAGCTGATTGTGTGAGCATCATGAATAGCCGGTTCATGAAGAAGCCTAGATCCCCTTCCAGGTTCCCGAGAACTCTTCCACGATCCAATTTGGTGCAGGAGGCGGATGATATTGTCAAATTGCTATGCAGGTTGAATGGCGAAGCGAATGCTCACACTTTCCATACATGGATGTATGCTTTCATCAGGACCATTGAAGTCAACAAGGTTGATTCCATAATCAATTGGTCGGAAATTATTAGCGACAATACTGGTGAGCAACTCCGGAACGTGAAGTGTACTTTCAGCTTCAAAATGACTTCCTACTTGGTGTATGTTGCAGCTTCACAAGGCGTCTTCTCCAAGCTAGATAGATGTGGCGTTCTTTCTAAGGACCTCATTTTCGAGTGCTACCCACAGCTTACTGTACCTGCATGCGAGAAAGATTTCAAAGTGGTCAATGATGAATTCTTCTACGAATTCATTTGCAAGCTAGACAAGGACCTAAATGCCAACAAGGTAAGAAGGGAAGCGTGGGAAGCCGTATCCAAGATTGGCAGTCTATTCATTCAGTTTGCAGATTTCACCTACCTCGGGGTTACTGCATTTTCTGGAGAACCGGTTAAGTTGCCCAGATATCCGAATGATAGATTGATCACCATGGAGCTAAGCAGGCAACTTGTGGAGTTACACGACCTTCAGTCGAAGCAGCACAAGTCTACGGACTTCTTCCCAATCACTGTGGAATATTACAGTTGCATCAGCATTCACAGAGCTCGAGGAATGGAAGCACAAATGTTGTCTGAGTATGAGCAAGAGTTCTTCCCTGCACGGCTTAATTTTGATCCATTTGGAATAGCCAGGAAGACAATCTCCCAGGAGTACGCACATGTACCTTCGCTAGAAGATTTCTGGATGAAGTGCAGAAGTGAGTACGAGGTCAGAAAGAAAGATTTCAGCAGGCTGTCGGCAAAGCAAGTATTTGACTTTGGACTAGCGCGGATACCTGCGGATCTTAAAGATGATGGGAACGTGGTACTTGACACTTACCATCAAATGGGAGGAGATAAAGCTCGTACTACAGGATAGCGTATGGCAGGCTGCCAGCACAATAGAAGAAAGATCCGGAGCTGTGTTGGTGAGTACTTCGAGCTGGGTTGCTAACGAAGGGATACTGCCTTGATGAAGTATTGATGAATCAAATCACGGGCAACTTTGGCGCAGGAGATTCCCTCAAGCGAAAGCATGAAGGAGAGAGCAGCAGAAAGGTCCGAGAAGTTGAAAGTACGCAGAAGATCTCAAGAGAAAGGAGAAGACCACTTCTACGACCATGAGCTTTAGACTCCAGACTTCTCCAGTATCCTAGTGGATTTCACCAACTATTGCACCACAGCAGCAGGATGTTTCCATGCCTTCATTAAAACTGAGCAACGTTCATCTTCTCTCCGCAGCCACTTCGTTCAGCACCTCGTTCCGGAGGAGATGTTGAAGCTGCAGATGACGGAGTTCGAAAGAGCTTTGTCCTTGGATGTTTCAGAGGATGGCAGCCATGATACTGTGGCACTTTCTGATGGAGAGGATGCAGAGCGGGAGATAGTAGCGCACTCAGCAACTTCTCATTCTCCGAGAAGTAATTTCTCGGAATGGTTAGCTTTGCAGTTGGTTCCGGAAGCAAGAATAGAGATGAACTTAGAGGAACATGACTTGCAGCTACTTCAGGAGTCTGAGCAGAAAAAGACAGAAGGCCTAAAGTTGCTAAAGCAACTTCTAGGTTAGATCATCGAGGATTCGGGAGCAGAAGTTTGCTGAGATATTAATCCCGGTGGAAGAGAAAGGTAGAAGAGGAACTCACGGCAGAAGATGTGACGGTGACCAAAATACCACTCGGTCAAGCTACCACTGAAGGATTGAAGCAGGACACGCAGACGTTGCTGGATGATTTGTTCCTTAGGCTTGACAGTGAAAAGGCGGAGAAAGAAGAGCTGCAGAAGCAAATATCTCAATTATGTGAGATCATAGCCAAGGTTGCTAAACCTTCCGTTCAGCCCATTTCAGCGCAGGTGAGTGATCATCTTATGCAACAAATGGAAGATGCAAGCAATCAAGGTGAAAGGCTATTGACGAATGGAAGGATCTGATTATTCGTCAAGCTTCTGTGCAACTTGGGGAAGTGCCAGCCCGCCTAAAGGTTATGAACGATGCAGAAAATCAACTAAAGCAACTGATAGACAAGCATAAAAGGATATAAATACAGTTGCAGAGAGTAACTCTGAGTGTACCTTGGCCGAGATCAACAAGCTGCCGGGGAGATGTATTGGTTGTAGAGCAAATTGTGCCGGATGGATCAGTCGAGAAGGGGAAGCAGCTAGAGTTTGCAGTATCTTTCCGTTTGGAGATCTGCAGAGTTTTGCTGAAGAGGATGCAGGCACTTGAGAGCAGAACATCAGATCCTTGCCGGATAGTGTTATTTCTTTCACTGACGGAAAGAGTGGATGAAGGTATTACTTCATACGTGCGGATTGTTTCTAACGAGGTGCATGATTCTCTGAAGGGTTCTCTTCTGATGGTGCAAAAGAGGATTGATAAAGCCACCAAGCCTTTCACGATGAACTCTATCAGTAGGCTGGTGACACTGCAGGCAGACATTGCGAGATTTGGGCCAAGTTTGGAAGAAGTGGAAGCATGCAGCAAAGGTGTTGAATGAAGGATTGCTGCAATTCAGGACAGAAAAGGAAGCAGTAGCTAAAACAGATGAGAAAGATGCTGAATCTATATGTTCGACAAGTATATCCAGATTTCAGAACAAGAAGAAGATGTAGATGTTACAGCTGGCATGACTTCTTCTATTATTCTTTCTTCTTCTATTTTCTATGTTCCCGGATGAAATTGTAAGACTTCTTAAGTTATTGGTTTTGCAACCATTACTTGAAGTCATGTGGAACCTTTCTATTAGTTAAGTGATACATGTGTCACTTAAGAAGAAGTTAGTTGGAGGATGATTGCCAAATGTCATCTTTACTTTGTTGTTCATACTTTAGTTCAGTTTGAGTCTTCTCATTTGTACTTTCCCTCCTACATTCTATAAGTAGGAGAAGAACCTACGGGTTAATGATCGATCAGAATTTGTGAGACAGCAATCTTGTGTTCTAGACTTTGTGCTGAACCCCTCGAGAGCCACTTGTTGTAGAGGATATACAAAGAAGCAGGTTTCCGGAGAACTTTGTGTCACGGCGTACTGTGTTTCTTGCTCTTAAATCTTAGATCTTTAAAGTAAACTTTGTGTTATTTTAGATCTGGATCTAGAGCTGCCTTCGCTTTATAATTCTGTGTGTTCAAATCTTTTAAGTTTCTTCTATGTGCATGCAATTAGCTCTGATATCTACTGATTGGGATGCACATCTTCCTTACTTCTTCTCTGTGTAATTCCTTTATCTTCCTTCTTTTGTAAGTCTTTCCTTTCTTAAACAGCTGCTTACTTGCTGCAGAACTTCTTCAGTTATGGTTCATGAACTAAGTTGTTAAAGTAAAACCCCATGATAGATAGAAACACATTTTTATTGACAAATCTGACACGGGAGCCTCACCGGTTAAGTGAGGGAGATTTATCTCATGACTGCCTAGGTTTTGATGCTATGCAGAAAATCTAGCCAACAGAGTTTGGCGACTCCGTCTAGAGTAAGGACATACCTTCTTTTTGCAGCATCAGGGTACACCTCCTCAAATTGTGAATCTTTGGCATTGTTGTTGTTTGTAATCTCAACCTCAGACTGAAAGGCCCCAATCACCCTAATGGTACTTGTTGCAAGCTATCTTATTGAATGGACTGATCATTTGGATGACAAACTACAGGAGCAATCTTAATTTCAATCGTTTCCTTGTATTAAATTAACAAACTGCAGATGGTTGTGGAAATTCATCCGATTTGAATTATGGAGACTGCTGCACACTTATCCAGATCCGGATCTTCTTCAAGTGCATAATCCAATGGTTGGGGATCCATATGGATCACAATTTCCTTTCACTAACAGAAGGCGTGCTTCCATGTCTTCATGGCCAGAATCAGTTACAGTACCTGTCCCTTGAGAAGCAACTCAATAATAAGACCTAATGAACATATTCGTCTTCCTCCTATGCATCAATACAACTCCCAAAAGCATACCCGGATGCATCTGCATCCATCTCAAACACAAGTTGCAGATTTGGTAGATGTTGATAATGCAAAACCATTGAAAATCACTTGGCGACTCTTGTTCAAATGCTTGTGGCTAAGTGCTTGCACCTCAGAGCAAGAAGATACTACTTAATGTCAGGCTCATCGTTGAGACAATATTAAGCAGGCTTTGTCGAACTGCACTTATGGCTCTATAGAATAGCTTTATGACACCATATCAGATACTGTGTCCACTATACGTGAACAATAACACTGGTTCTTAGGAATTTTATGTTTTAAGCCCATCTAGAGGACACTAGCACATTAATCTTTCAACTGACGCAGTTGTATAAGGAGCCAAGAGAGAACATGCGGGACTTCCGTGCAAGGTATGCATATAGAGTCTTCATACACAGGAGCACTTCTGTAACCTATGAGCGACAATGGTGCAAAAGACGTGTATTATAAACGCTCTCTTGCCCTGGGGTTGGATATCAGCTGTTACAGCCCATTTGCGTTGCTAAATCTCTTTGAAGCACTGTTGAAGATGCTCCCATGTATAGGTGTGCAAGGGTTTGACTTGAACCAATGCGATGTCAAGAATCTGAGAAGTTGTCAACACGTGTCACAAATTAGGGGATGACACTTCCTCAAGTGCTGACATGGGATTCTTTGTTGTAGAGGTGTCGATGCCAACCAGACAGTTTTTGCAGATAAAGTTCTAGATTTTTCAAGTACTGTAAGGCCCTCCAAGAATAGCTCCTACCCAGACCTGTAATGGGCAAAATCAAAATCAACAGTTGATCTGTTAAGATTGGTTGTTACACTATATGTCAATTGGCAATGTGTAGCTACCTCCCAGGAATAACTTGGAAACTAATGAAGAGGATCTTGGCATCACATGAATCATTCAATGATGAAGACTTTGTAGATTCCGCTAGTGATTCCAAGATTGGTTGCATTGTACATATGAATCTGAAGATGGCTATTATAAATCTTTTGCCGAATACTGACTGGTCATCATCTCTGATATTATTTATTGGAAAATGTCTAAGACGTGCCTAAATAGGGTTGACAACATGATGTACTAACTCATGTTAAAACATTGACAAGATGATATTTTATCCTGTGCACAAATGTGACAGTTTAATGTTTATATGTTGCCCTCTTGCTTGTTCATTAGCTCGTAAAGTTTGATATTCATATTCAGTGAATTTCGCAGCAAAGATGACAACGCAAATACGGCTGAATGTCATCTTCTTGTATGCTTTCTGAGTTTCCTTGAGTCATATCAAGATTTTCAAGTTCCTCAATGTCAAAAGCTGTACATCTGAGAGTATTTTTTTGTGTGAACTGCTAGCTGAATGAAATATGGGTCAAATATGTGTAAAGTAATGGTCCCAACTATTGAAACACAAGTAATACTTCACGGAATTTTACATTTTCTTTTGTCCAAAGAACTTTACTCGTTCAACTCACTAGATAAGGCTGCAAGTTGTGTCTCCTAAAGGGATGCATGCAGAATCCCTGCTCACAGCTAGCAGGTTGCAATAGTGAAGCCGATCCATCCATATGGCAGTGTGCTGTAGTACAATTGAGACAATAGCTTGCCAGAGTTATAACTTTGCGACTCATGGAGCTTCTAAACTACCCCATTAAAAAAACGTTAGCCAATACTCGTGTTTATGCCTTGGGTCTCACATTGCCACCAATAACTTCATTGGAAGATTCTACTCAAGGTGGATCATTTCATCTCTCCTTCAATTTTTGTATTTCTTGATGTACTTGGTTGTATATATGGAGGTGCTCCACTCAAAAGACTAAAACTAGAGCTATCCTTGTATGAAGACATCTCTGTGTAGAGATTGCTACCATTGTACATAGCATTCATTTCAATAAATATTCTGTTTACATTGCAATATTGTTCCTTCTATTTGTGTATATACCAATGCAAAGGTTCCTTAGCTCTTGAAGCTTTTTTGAACCTGAGTTTTTTTCCAAGTACACAGTATCACAGTCTGAGGACTCAATAGTTCTCAGATGTGTGTTCCAAGACTCTGGATCATGGAGTCGTGATTATCTAGCATCAATGGACTACTAGAAGCATTTTTTTTCCAGTGTTTGTATGAACCACATTGAATGCGGTTAGATTACAAGGAAATGGACTTTGGAATCTTGAGAGCAGTTGGACCTGTTCATATTGGACCTTCCTTTCACAGGCATCTTGCTCAACGATGCTCCTCTAGAAGCAGTTGCATGCAAGACTCCTGGACCAATTAATGTCCGAATGTTCTTAACACGAGTGATGCATACTAACAGCATTGTTGTTAGGCATGGAGCAAGCAAGTAAACATTTCGGGGAGCCCACCACCTATTACAAGGTACAAGGGAGATTTTTATATCCCTCTTTGTTGAAGGAAATAATTAGGTGTAGATGTAGTGAAAGTGGACAAACTGCGGCATTATAGAGATCAAGTCATACTCTGCTATTCTGGATCAATCAGGTTTTTTTGTATGATGAAAGGATCCGAGCAGAAAACGCTTCTAGAAGTTGCTTCCCATCTGCAAGTGAATGCAGCCCTGTTAAATCCAAATCAGTTTTCAAAATTTTTCAAGACAATGGAAATTAGATAGTTAACACTTGAGTGTTGTTACACCCAAATAGTTCCTAATATACGTGCTCAGCACATGGTAGGTTTTCAACGATGAGAAGCAGATTGATCCATTTGTCCAGTGAGTGGACAACTTTGAGGAGATATATTACGTAGGGATAGCAATTCTCCTGTGAGGCATATTACTAGGTTGTCGAGATTTTTATGAAGACTTCTCGGGATGTTAGGTGAATCTCCTTGTTTATAGGGAGAGACAATTCTTATATAGGCTTGGTATCTCATTGTTTTGAATGATAGTGAACGTAATATCATTGTTTATTGTTAAGTCTGATCCAAATTGACATCTGGTATCAGAGCGTTATTATTCTTGTGCCCAATTACTAAATTATGAGAGTCGGCAATGATCCCAATGTATTGAATCTAGAAGGAGAGACGTGGCTTCAGATTCCGAAAGAGAAGCATATGGCGGTGAGGTGCTTCCGTATTCATTAAGTAGTGAAACTTGTTGCAGACCCTTTAAGCTATATGGATTTGGCCCTTCCAAAATATCCACCTGTGGAAGTAGCATAGAGGATCATCCCATTGATACACCATCTCACAAGCTTATTCAAGAATGAAGCTGTGTCGGCTCGATCCTACGTGAGAATTGAGGTGATTAGGCCTGCGCAGAAAGTCGCATTACATTGTTGGATGCATGTTGTCCAGTCTTTGCAAAATTTCCCGCTCTGATAAGAGTAAAATTTCAAAATTTTGAGTCTTAAGTATTTTTCTCTGAGGTGCCTAAGTCGTGAAATCAAAAAAATCTGTGTTCTGGGTCGTTTTGTGTGATTTTCGGGCCTGTCGGAACTTTTTGTCCCATCTGTCCCAAGTACGAAAGTGTCTTCTGTTCTCCGATCGGCCGAAACCTCCGAATTTGTCCCATTTTCGGGCCTGTCGGAAGTTTTTGTCCCAAGTGCCCCAAAGCCAAAAATGCAATCTGTTCCATTTCGGCCGAATCATCCTTCCCGCGTACTTCGCACTTTCCTGTCCCGAATGTCCCAAGTAAAAAGTGCGAGTCGTTCCATTTTCGCCCGAACCGGCCGAACCGCGTACTCCGGAACTTTTCGTCCCAAATGTCCCAAGTTCGAACGGACCTGTTGTTCCATTTTCGGCCGATTCGCCCGATTTTGTCCCAACTGTCCCGAGTTCCAAATTGCTCTCTGTTCCATTTTCGGCCGGTTCACCCGGACCGCGTCCTTCGCGCAATTTTGTCCCAACTGCCCCATTTGAAAAAGTGCGAGCTTTCCCTATTTCGGCCGAGCCGGTCGAGTCGCGTACTTCGGAACTTTTTGTCCCGAATGTCCCAAGTCCAAACGGGCCCGCTGTTCCAATTTCGGCCGAAACACCCGAATCGCGTACTTCGCACATTTTCGTCCCATTTGTCCCAAATACATTTGTGCGTCTTCTCCCTGTTTCGCCCGAACCGGCCGAGCCGCGTGTTTCGCGCATTCGCGTCTCACCTGTCCCAAGCGTACCAAGTGTCATTCACACTTAGTTTTTCCCGCTCGACCCGAATATGCTGTTTTTCAAAATATGAATTTAAGTTGCGGCTCTGATGCTATCAATCCGAAGATCAAATTTCAAGGACAGCTGGCAGAAGGACGAAGCTCTCAAGACGCTGGTTGCATCAGTTTTCAAAGACACTCATTGTCATCCTCAAGATGAAACGTCAGTTCCACGTGGTAGAGACAGAGCTGAGACGTTAGAAAGATTCAAGCAGCGGTTTCTGAAGACAGTGGGTCCTTCTCAGAACTGGACACCTGTCTCCTTCTCCTTTCTTTTCTCTTCTTCCCTTTCTTTTCGTATTCTTTGTAATCAGTTAAGGTATTGCGATTAGCATTCCCTAACTATTCTTTAGTTAAAAGAAACGGTTACGAAGAGTAACTGACTTGTAAGCTATATAATGGCCTTTCCACGCCATTTTGAAAGGGAGGAAGAACTTGGATATTTGCTAAAAGTGTAAATAGATCTTAAAGAAATCAATACAAAAGGGATTTCCATTCTTTGTCTATCTGATTCTTGTTGTCTCTGTGTTTTCCTTTGATATTGTGAAGATCATTTTGTTCCTAACTCGTTTAGTCTCTCTGATTGCATACTGTTCAGTTTTGCAAGTACAGTGATCTTGTACAACCAAGAAGGAACTTTGTGTCCTTGATTAACAAATCTGAAGAAGGTTATTTACGGAACTTTGTGTCTTTAAATTTAATCCCATTCAGCTAATGCAAATGATCTTGTCTTAAATCCTTTGAAGCTTCGCATACACGAAGAATTATTCTGCTATCTATAATTCTGAATGTTGCTATTCTGCTCATCTTCTTATTCCCCTTCCTCAGTCCTGGCGTAACTGATGATCCTTGTGGAAAACACTTTCGTAATATCCAAGTTTGACCATAAAATAATGTTCTGTATATTTGTAAATAAGTTCGTTTCAGAATAAGGGAACCTCTCCCATTAAAGAGGAGGGACTTTTTGTCCCCTGACTGTTGCTCTTCTAAAAAGTCCTATTTGAAAACCAACAGTTTTTGGCGACTCCGCTGGGGAGGAAATTTGCATTCCAGCTCCGCTGGGGAAAATCACATTCCAGTACTGCAATTTTTCGATCATCCTTTGATCTGGCGACTCCACGTTTCACTCGAGGGAGAAGGGCCCTTGGTATCGAAGATTCTCAGTTTCAGCTTTTGGAGCAACAGGGTTTTCCTTTCCCTTCCAATAGAAGAACTCGTTCGACGAGCACTCCACCTGTCCAAGATAGAAGTCCTACGGGTGGTATTCCTTCAGAGCCTGCTAGTCCCAATCTACAAGCTTTGATCCTTGCTGGTGTTACAGTTCCTCTCCGAAGCCGTATTTCCAAGAAGAATGGCACAATTACCATGGGGTCAACGTGTCGGGCCCCTGGCTCTTGCGCAGCCTTTGCATGAGTTACCTAGGGGTAACCGAGAGAACTTCCCCAAGTTTAAAGGAGATGGCAAAATTCACCCTGATGAACATATTGCAGCATTCATAGTTGCATGTGGAGTCTTGGGGGTTGAACATGAAGACGTCTCAGTAAGACTGTTCGTTGAGACGTTACAGGATAATGCTGCTGACTGGTTCTATCACCTTCCGGCTGGTGCCATCACCGACTGGAATACAATGAGAACTCAATTTGAAAGCCGTTTCAAGCCGGCAGAAGATGTGCATGCCCTGCTTGCCCAGATTTCTCAGATAAAGAAAGATCCATCAGAACCTATGAGAGAATTTGTGGCTCGGTTCAACAGATTGATCAACAAAATTCCTGTAAATACTCGACCGGTTGATCAAATTCAGAAATGTTTCTTTTTGAATGCCCAAACGCCTAAAGTCAGTTATGCTCTAAGAAGGGCTAATCTCGGAACGTTAATTCTAGATCAAGAACTGGCTGTTAGTGTCGAGGATGACCTGATCATGTCAGGGAAGTTGAGAAGAGATCCTCCTAAATCTAAATCTGCTGCTTCTTCCTCTTCCACCTCTGGACCCAATACTGATCCATTAGTCCAGAAACTTGCAAATGATCTAGTGGCTATAAAGAAACAATTAGCCCAGCATGCACCATATGCAGACGTTCCGAGAAGAAATTTTCAACCCAGAAACCGTTTGCCAGCTCCCCACACAAGACTGGCACTTGAAGGACCTCCTGTCAAAGTTCCGGTGAATGCAACTTGTGAGGTTGAAGAGCCAGAAGATGATAATGAAGCTTGTGAGGAGTTCCTGGAGGAATTCGATGATGAGGCAGAAGAACTCGAAGGATCTCGAGTCAATTTCTTTACCACTGAAGGCATTGATGATGGAGATGACTATGATGAAGTGGTAGCAGACATGAACAGTGAATCATTTGCTGTCATGACTCGAGAACAGACAAGGCAGAAGGAGAAGGTGACACAGCCCCTAAAGAAATCTAAGGAGCAGCCGGCAACTATTCCTGTAATTTCCAGAAGAGGATCTCCTATCCCTACCTCATCTGCACCAAAGGTAAGTACTGTCAATCCTGCTCCCAAAGTTGCTTCTTCTTCTTCTTTTTCTCCCAGAATTGATAAGCCTAGAATTCCAAATGATGATGGCCCATCCACCTCTGGATCCTTTGATATTGTTGATCATCTTAAAAGGACTAAGGTTCAAATTGCAGAAGCTGAATACTACCAAACCCATCCTAAAGCTTTTGCCAAGATGATCCAATTTGTAAATTCCCATTCCAAGACCACCTCTAAAGGCCTTTTGCCCACGCCTCCTTCTGCACCACAACCTAGTCTGGTAGCTGCTGTCACCTCACCTGGAGACAAAATCAAGCCTTTTTATGTAACACTTCTTATAGCTGGCCATAGGCTCAGTAACTGTGTCATAGATTCCGGAGCCTCTGATAATGTGATGCCTGCTAAGGTAGCTCATGCTTTAGGCTTAACCCTTACCCGCACTTATGGATCTTGCTACTCCATGGAAAGTAAGGAAGTACCTTTAGTTGGAAGGATTAAAGATGCACAAGTGGCTTTTGCTGCTTTACCTGAGAAGAAGGTCTTGGCTACCATCCTAGTAGCAGACATTCCTCCTTCCTATGGAATGTTGCTAAGTAGGAACTTCTGTAAAGATGTGGGTGGAGAGATTCAAATGGATTGGTCACACGCACTCATACCTGTCAATGGACAAATGAAGAAGTTACTACCTGAGAAGCAGTCCGAGTATATTGTGCAGAAGACTGATGATCCTAAGGCACAAATACTCTATGAGGACAGGGGCCATGGTAATTACATGATTTTATCCCCTGATGAAATCCAACCCTCCAAAGTATCACCAAAAGATCCCAATGGTGTCTGGATTTTAGAATTTGATGGAAGTTGTTCCTCGGCTGGTTCTGGAGCTGGCGTCTTGCTAGTATCACCTGAAGGCTGCCTGCACCCTTTTTCATTTAAGTTGCAGTTCGAGAACACCAACAACACGGCAGAGTATGAGGCTCTCCTTCTTGGACTGCAAGTAGCCAAAGAACAAGGTGTAAAAAATCTTCTGGCTCGTGGTGATGCAGAGCTGATTGTGAAGCAAGTCAGAAGCCTTTTTCAGGTAAAGAATGGAAGGCTGAAGCATTATCGGAATCAGGTTTGGGATTCAATTGAATTCCTTGATGCTTTCTCTATTGAAGCAATACCTAGAGAAAAGAACAGCAGGGCTGATTCACTGGCTGTCTCGGGGTCACTACTGATTCCCCATCCTGAATTCTCTCAGGATAAGTTCACTATTGAAATGGTCCATCGGCCTAGTGTCCCTGACAATACCAATAACTGGCAAGTTTTCAACGATGACCAGCATCTGCTTTCCTTCCTGGAACTCAAGGGGAATTTCGAGCAACTTTATTTTGAGGGAAGTGACAACCTGCCTCGTGAGAGTGTGTCTTCTGACCAAGCTGTCACCCAAGGAGAAGAAACTGATCAGGAAGGGTGCATTAAGCTCAAAGGAAACAAGATTCCCAAAGGTTTGGTGAGTTTGGAGGAGTTGTTTGATAAACATGACAGATACGTGAGATCTAAAGCTTCTACTGGACCTCAGCAATCAGCTGAGTATGATAAGATTGATATTGGGAGTTCTGATGACCCGAGGCTGGTAAATATTGGGAAATGTTGCACAACAGAAGAGAGGAGAAGAGAAATTGATCTTCTAAGGAAGTATAAGGATGTTCTTGCATATTCTTATGAAGATCTAAAAGCCTTCAAGCCAAAGGAAATGCAGCACTCTATTCCTCTCAAACCAGGAATCAAGCCTTTCAAGCAGAAGCAAAGGCAGTACAATCCAAAAATAGCTGACACCATCTTTCAGGAGATCCAGAAGTTGTTGAAGGCTAAGATTATTTTTCCCATTCACCATTCAACATGGATTGCAAACATTGTGCCTGTTAGAAAAAAGAATGGAGAGATCCGCATCTGTGTTGATTTCAGAAACCTGAATCAGGCCTCTCTGAAAGATAACTACCCTCTGCCTATGATGGATCAGATTTTGCAAGCAGTAACAGGATCCGAGATGTTATCTATGCTTGATGGATTCTCGGGATACAATCAGGTAGAGGTTGACACTGCAGATCAACACAAGACAGCCTTCACCACTCCTTGGGGTACCTTTGCCTACAAGAGAATGCCTTTTGGGCTGATTAATGCTGGTGCCACTTTCCAGAGAGCTATGGATTTGGCTTTTGGAAGCTTGAAAGGGAAATGTATAGTCATATACCTTGATGACCTGACAGTGTTCTCAAAGACAAGAGCGGATCACTTCGACCACTTGGAAACAGTTCTGCAAAGATGCCGAGAGCATGGGATTTCCTTGAATCCTAAAAAATCTGTCTTCTGTGTTACAGAAGGAAAGCTATTAGGGCACATTGTCTCAAAGGACGGCATCAAGATTGATCCTGAATGAGTTCAGGCCATCCAGCAAATTCCTCTCCCGACCAGTAAAAAAGGCGTGCATTCCTTCTTCGGTAAGATCAATTTCTTAAGAAGATTTATCCCTGATTTTGCTGAATTAACGTTGAATATTTCTCAGATGATGAAAGGGAAGCAAACATTTGGTTGGTCTTCTGAAGGAAAGGAATCTTTTGAGGGTATCAAGAAAGCCATTGCTAAAACTCCAGTTTTGGCCTGCCCTGACTTCAGCAAAGATTTCATCATCTATTGCTACGCTACAGACAATACCCTGGCTGCTGTCTTAACCCAAGAAGATTCTGATGGACATGAGCTACCAATTGCCTTCATGAGCTATATCCTAAAGGATCATGAGCTAAAGTACACCATGATGGAGAAGCATGCTTTTGCAGTAGTCAAAGCTGTTAAGCAGTTTCGCTTTTATATCCTCAACTCCCACTCCGTGGTGCTGGTTCCAGATACGACTGTTAAGTCAATTCTTACACAACAAGAATTTGGGTCCAAGAGGGGAAACTGGGTGGCTAAGGTCCAGGAGTATGACATTGATATCAAACCGACCAAGCTGGTTCGTGGAAAGGGTCTTTGTGAGCTCATTGCTGAAGGAGCCAAACATGAGTTGCTGGAGGAGAAAGCTGACGTTCCTACTGTTCTATTCCTTAGTTCAGTTGATGAATGGTATGCTGACATCACCCATTTTCTCACCTATGGGGAATGCCCATCTCATTTAACTGCCAAGGAAAAGAGGACTGTTAAATTGAGATCAGCGCAATATGTACTGTGGGAAAATGCTTTGTTCAAGCGTGGCTTAGATGGGAGATTTCTGAAATGTGTTGATAAGGAACAACAGAGAAAGTTGCTCTCAGCTTTCCATGATCAGGCATGTGGAGGGCACTATTCGTCAACAGTCACAGCTCACAAGATACTCCGGGGAGGATATTACTGGCCTTCCTTGTTCAGAGATGCATCCAAGTGGGTGGATAAATGCGAGGCCTGTCAGACCTTTGTGGGAAGACCTAAATTGGCCATCTTTACCTCTCAAGCCAGTTGTGATCGAGGAACCATTTCAACAATGGGGTCTAGACTTCATTGGTACACTGAATCCTGCCTCTAGTGCTGGCCACACGCATGTGCTAACTGCCACTGACTACTTCACCAAATGGGTGGAAGCTATTCCAGTCAAGAGCACTACTTCTGAAGTTGTATGCAACTTCCTCAAAGAGAACATCTTGGTAAGGTATGGTGTACCTAACAAGATTGTAACAGACAATGCTTCGAACTTCTCCTCAACTGAGATCATGGATTTCTGCTACGGGTATGGCATCTCTCTGGCTCATTCTTCAGATTATTATCCCCAGGGGAATGGACAAGCAGAATCCACCAACAAAAATCTGGTGACTATCATAAGGAAGTTGGTCAATGAGTCTCAGCGAAACTGGCATAAGAAGCTTTATGATGCTCTTTGGGCAGACAGGATCACACCTAAAAGAGCCATTGGAATGTCCCCCTTTCAAGTAGTGTATGGAGTAGAGGCCCAATTGCCAGTGACAGTGGAACTGCCAGCCTTGCACCTGATGAAGGCCATTGAAGACACTAGTTTCAGTGATGCTCTGGACAAAAGAATCATGTACCTGCACAAACTGAACGAGGATAGATTGGAGGTTGCTGACAGAATATCTGCTCACCAGCAGAAGGTGAAGGTTCTGTTCGATAAGAAAGCTAGGTCCAGAGAGTTCCAAGTTGGTGATACCGTGCTGTTATGGGACAAAAGACATGAACCTCGTGGCAGCCATGGAAAATTTGATTCTCTGTGGCTTGGACCTTTCAAGATAAGACACTTTGCTGGTAAGGACTCTTTCTATCTTGATTACATGGATGGTTCTCCCCTCCCACTTCCTTATAGTGGGCAGTATTTGAAGTTGTTCAAGTCCTAGGTGACTAGGGAGTCCCTTTGTATATTATGTACAGTGTTTTTGCTTTTTCTGCTTTTGGTGTGTTTCCCTTCTGTTGTGTGTGTTGCCCTCTGTATTGGTTTGTTTTTGACTCCTTTGCCCAATGGATAAGGCACTGGTCTGCTTCACCGAGTTCTCTAAGTTCTTGCCTTGTCTCATTCTATGAATTTACACCAAGTCATCCCCAGAAGGAGCCAGCTGTTGTCCACTCAAAATTTCCCGCTCTGATAAGAGTAAAATTTCAAAATTTTGAGTCTTAAGTATTTTTCTCTGAGGTGCCTAAGTCGTGAAGTTGAAAAAATCTGTGTTCTGGGTCATTTTGTGTGATTTTCGGGCCTGTCGGAACTTTTTGTCCCATCTGTCCCAAGTATGAAAGTGTCTTCTGTTCTCCGATCGGCCGAAACCCCCGAATTTGTCCCATTTTCGGGCCTGTCGGAAGTTTTTGTCCCAAGTGCCCCAAAGCCAAAAATGCAATCTGTTCCATTTCGGCCGAATCATCCTTCCCGCGTACTTCGCACTTTCCTGTCCCGAATGTCCCAAGTAAAAAGTGTGAGTCGTTCCATTTTCGCCCGAACCGGCCGAACCGCGTACTCCGGAACTTTTCGTCCCAAATGTCCCAAGTTCGAACGGACCTGTTGTTCCATTTTCGGCCGATTCGCCCGATTTTGTCCCAACTGTCCCGAGTTCCAAATTGCTCCCTGTTCCATTTTCGGCCGGTTCGCCCGGACCGCGTCCTTCGCGCAATTTTGTCCCAACTGCCCCATTTGAAAAAGTGCGAGCTTTCCCTATTTCGGCCGAGCCGGTCGAGTCGCGTACTTCGGAACTTTTTGTCCCGAATGTCCCAAGTCCAAACGGGCCCGCTGTTCCAATTTCGGCCGAAACACCCGAATCGCGTACTTCGCACATTTTCGTCCCATTTGTCCCAAATACATTTGTGCGTCTTCTCCCTGTTTCGCCCGAACCGGCCGAGCCGCGTGTTTCGCGCATTCGCGTCTCACCTGTCCCAAGCGTACCAAGTGTCATTCACACTTAGTTTTTCCCGCTCGACCCGAATATGCTGTTTTTCAAAATATGAATTTAAGTTGCGGTCTGATGCTATCAATCCGAAGATCAAATTTCAAGGACAGCTGGCAGAAGGACGAAGCTCTCAAGACGTGGTTGCATCAGTTTTCAAAGACACTCATTGTCATCCTCAAGATGAAACGTCAGTTCCACGTGGTAGAGACAGAGCTGAGACGTTAGAAAGATTCAAGCAGCGGATTCTGAAGACAGTGGGTCCTTCTCAGAACTGGACACCTGTCTCCTTCTCCTTTCTTTTCTCTTCTTCCCTTTCTTTTCGTATTCTTTGTAATCAGTTAAGGTATTGCGATTAGCATTCCCTAACTATTCTTTAGTTAAAAGAAACGGTTACGAAGAGTAACTGACTTGTAAGCTATATAATGGCCTTTCCACGCCATTTTGAAAGGAGGAAGAACTTGGATATTTGTTGAAAGTGTAAATAGATCTTAAAGAAATCAATACAAAAGGGCTTTCCGTTCTTTGTCTATCTGATTCTTGTTGTCTCTGTGTTTTCCTTTAATATTGTGAAGATCATTTTGTTCCTAACTCGTTTAGTCTCTCTGATTGCATACTGTTCAGTTTTGCAAGTACAGTGATCTTGTACAACCAAGAAGGAACTTTGTGTCCTTGATTTAACAAATCTGAAGAAGGTTATTTACGGAACTTTGTGTCTTTAAATTTAATCCCATTCAGCTAATGCAAATGATCTTGTCTTAAATCCTTTGAAGCTTCGCATACACGAAGAATTATTCTGCTATCTATAATTCTGAATGTTGCTATTCTGCTCATCTTCTTATTCCCCTTCCTCAGTCCTGAGTAACTGATGATCCTTGTGGAATGAACACTTTCGTAATATCCAAGTTTTTTGACCATAAAATAATGTTCTGATACTTTTGTAAATAAGTTCGTTTCAGAATAAGGGAACCTCTCCCATTAAAGAGGAGGGACTTTTTGTCCCCATGACTGTTGCTCTTCTAAAAAGTATTTACTATAACTACATCACATGAATTATAAAAAAGCATTCACACTCTTGAATTTGAAATTAGTGATCTCTTTTTACAATAAAAGTAGCAAAATTCATCCCAAGCACTTAAGAAACATGACAAGTTTTTCTCCTAATTAGTTTGGTCCCTACATTATCACTCACAAATTTGGTTTTAGAGCATACAACTCATTGATTTTTAGGGTTACAAATAATATGATCTACTTAACATTATGCATTTTCAACATTTTTTATACCTAAAAATAAAATAAATCATATATACTCCAAAAAAAACCAAAAAATCACATATACTCCAAAAGTTAAAAACATCATATAGACTTTCCCAAAATATTATAAAAAAATATAGCATTTACAAAACCACACTAAAATTTTTAAAACACTCTATAGCCACTTAGAATTTCTAGCATTTTATTTTCATTATTGTATTACATCCATATATTTATCCACTCTACACTCTTATCTCCATATCACTTCATTAATACCTGGTATGTTTCCGAAATCTTTGAAGGATAGTGAAAATTTTCTAGATGTTTTATGCACTAGAGAACCTTCCACGGTTCTTTTTTCTTTTCCTCTGGTCACCTAAAAAATTTAATAATGATTTTATTTTGATAGTTACACATACTCTTCTTCATCAAAATACTTTTCGTGATCCTACAAGGACATTATTAAATTTATTCCACCATATGTATAAAATCCATTTATGGTGCTTAACCCCTATTAATGAATGAGAGAACAAAAAATATTTCCAATATTGTCAAAAAAATCACAAAATAAGAATAAAAACTAAGTCAAAATAATACACAATAAGAAAATCTCTCTCATGAATTTCTTAGATGATAGTAGAATACTACAAATAACACCAAATATATCTTCTTTGTGGCTGTTGAATCCTATCTGGAAGTGGATAAATGCATGAATTCCCTCTTCCCTCCACAATCACTCAATGAAATAGCTTAGTCACCCATAACATTGGTTAGTTGACCTTCACTTTTTCCACATGCTTCACGAAAAAGGGTACTTAACATTCACTTGTACACATAGGATCTCAATAATTTAAATGGATAATATGTCACTTAGAAACAATAGACCTAGTTCAAAGCACGTGTAATTTTTGTCTCTCGTCTCATTAAAATGTGTTCTAATTTTGTATAATACCACACCTAAAATCTTTTACGAATATCATGTTTCATCCTTGCACAATAAAATATCATCATTCTACATTTATTGTTCCATTCACATAAATTTCATACATAGCACATCCATGGTTGTGTGCTAAAAAATAAAAATAATAAAGTTCATTCCTTATTCATAATCATCTACATCTATTCATTTACTTCATTTATATCAATATTTCATAAAACAAAACACATTTCACATACACACATATACATACCAAAAATGGTGTGTGTGTGTGTGTGTGTGTGTGTGTGTGTGTGTGTGTGTGTGTGTGTGTGTGTGTGTGTGTGTGTGTGTGTGTGTGTGTGTGTGTGTGTGTGTGTGTGTGTGTGTGTGTGTGTGTGTGTAAGTGCACGCGTGCGCGAATTTATATGTATGTAGATGCACATAAATGTATTTGTATGTATGTATATGTGTGTATTATAATAATCATTTTCAAATAATAAACATCTATACAAAACATAGTTTCATATCAAGGTGTAAGAACCACGTTAGGTCATATATTGTTATCTCCTATGTATGAACCTATAAGGTGAACTGATGGGCTCCTAGAAGGCCCCATGTCTGCATTATATAAATGCAGTTGTGATCCCAATTCACAATAAAAGAATTCCACGGGCATGTCTAGGGAATGTTCTCATAATAAACCATAATCTTATCATGTTTTCATAGCACAAGTAGTGATCTACTAACTAATCTATGTTAAGAAATCTTTAAGCTATTATGCACACCCCTACTCCTTCTCAAAATCTTCTATAATCCCCTCTTACACTCTTAATTCATGTCTACGTCCGCTACGCTCCTCTCTAACTCAAAAATCCTCTTATCACTATCCTTTTATGCAGTGAACCTCATCTTTAACTTGCTAACTCTTTGCATATCCCCCTCATACTTAGCTAACCTATCCTCCAACTCTTGAGTATGTCTTTGATCTTGATAATTCTCCTCCTCCATCTCTCACATCCTTTCCCACCATATTCTATTTTTCTTCCACCTCAACAACATCTTGTAATATCATATCATGTTTGGCCATCACTTCATCTAGAAACACAAGCATGGAATCCACTTTTACCTCATCCTCATGGGTTGTCCCTTATCATTTCTATAATAAAAAATGACATGGCCTATTACTACCTCCCAATTATCCTTTGTCATCTCCTTCCCTTATCTTTTTCACCGGTCATATCCTTCTCTTCCTCCCTGGTGTCTCATTTTCCTCTTTGTCCCTCTTGAATGGGTTTTCCTGCATCTCCACCCTATCCTACTTCATCTCATTAGCTCTCTAACTACCTATATCCACCCTTCATCATCATCTTTTGTACCATTGGATCATACTCCTCTAACTCCACTATATCCTCCTTATGATCATCACGTGGCTCATACACCTCTTCCTACACTCCCATTTCTCTCCCCTTACTATCATATATCTCCCACCACACCTCGAATTTCCATGTTGTCCTTGTATCATGGTGTCTCCAGATTTCATCTTGAAATCTGTGACTACCCTATCCGATTTTTTTTTTGAAATTTTAAAATAATGGTTCATTTTGTGTTTTTATTGCCAGAAAGTTCTTGTATTACGTCAAGATATTCCCAAAGATCCATTTTCGCCAAATACCCAGATGCCCAAAATTGTTATATTCTGTCATAAGGATTTGTCTGCGAGAAATTTGTATTTAATTATTTTGAGCCCCGTTTGAGGCAATTTGTGCTCCGATTTAACCTTGTTGTGATCGAACATATTATTATTCATATATACTAGAAGGGTTTTAACTAGGAATAAGTTTTAGGATTTATTTGTGACTTTTGGTAATTTTTCATAATTTTGTGTTTTCCCTTTTCATTTTCTGTGAAATTTCTCTAGATCAATTCCTTTGTTGGGTTAGCCCAATTCCTGTCCTGCAGTATTCGGAGATCACATACGCACATTGTGCCAGAAGGAAGTCACCATCGGAGGTCCGGTTCACTGGGAAAAGGTGAAGTCGTGCACTAAAAAGCCCCTGCGGGGTTGGGTGCATTTTTGGAAAACAAAGGATTTAAGTGGATCATGGGAAAAATAGAAGCAGCAGGCAGGTGGGTTTTTTGTACCTGCCTTGCAGGGAAATTTTTCCCATGGTAGAAAATTCACTTAAGTTGCAGTGGGAAAATTAGAGACAACAGGTAGGTGGGAATTTATTGCCTACCTTGCAGGGTAAAAATTTCCATGGTGAAATAAAAGAAAAGTGACTTAAGTGAAATCATGGGATTTTATTGCCTACCATGCAGGGTAAATAATCCCATTGTTAAAGTCAAATCACTTAAGTGCATCATGGGATTTTCGGGGCTGCCTTGCAGGGTAAAAATTCCCATTGCCATGTGTTTTTAAAAATAGATTTCTATTATGCTAAAAAGTGTGCCCCTTTTAGGAAGGATTTAATGCTTTTTGAAGTATTAAATGATTAAATAAATTCCTATTTTTCAGTGGCTAAGGTTAAGGCACATTGTGAAGCTTCAGTTGAGTGAAGAGTGGATGTTTAAATTGGATTAATTTATTTAATTGGATGATTGTCCTTAAACATGCTATTTTAACACATCAGTTAAAGAGAAAAGCATGATTTTAAATTAATTAATTGCCAGGAATAGAAGGGGCAATTATTAATTAAATAATTATGAGGGCTATATAAGCATGGGCTGCCATAAGGATGAATTAATTAATTCACAGGTGAAGAAGTGCAGCCCAGAGGAAAAGTGTGCCCCATATTGAAGAGGATTTTACTCAGAAGAAGGTGGATTCAAGGCTAAAAGCTTCCAAATTTGGCGCATGCATTGAAGGAGACTGATTTGTGTTTGCATAAATAATACAGGTGCTCAGGAGAAGTTGGAAAAATTCATGCTCACTTTGCAGGCAAACAAAACATCAATATTTGGGGCAGCATGCTTGAATAGTACAGATTTTTATTATTAAAATTCACTGTTCATGTTCCGGTTGCCATCTTTGTCTGAATTACTTACAGGAATTCATTACAGGTGCTTTACAAAAGAAAATGAGCTTTAATCAATGTCCAATACATTGCATATATCCTTTGAATCTGAAGAATTATCCAGATCTGCACCAGTTTTGAAGAAATTCGGCCAAGTAAGAAGAAAAAGAATTATTCAGACAAAGATAGACAAAGTCATGACAAAGAGAGATGAAAAAGAAAGCACAACGGAGTCATGCATCACTTCCAAATTTGCAGACATATGAGACACAGATCTAGGTCTGGAACCTCTTTCCGAATTGATTGATAAATCCAGATTAGGAAAAACTTCACTCATGCGTGCGGTTAAAAGTAGTGAAATTATTCAAGCTGCACCCTTTCCATACACAACCCAGTTGCCAGAGTTTGTTATGGAGTGCGCTAGATCTTACCATCCTTCATTCAGGTCAGTGCGTGATGCTACGGGAAAGACAATAATTCGTTTGGACGCAGAGTTCATCAATTATTGCTTGAAGATTCCGGTTCGAAAGGTGGTGACTTCCATTAGCATCCAAGATGCCAACAGTAGGTGGGAGAAGCATAGAGTTGACTGCGTGAACATAATGAACATCAGATACATGAAGAAGCCCAGATCTCCTTCTAAGTTCCCAAGAACTCTTCCGCGGTCCAATTTGGTGCAGGAGGTAGATGACGTTGTCAAATTGTTATGCAGGATTAATGGCGAAGCGAATGCTCACACTTTCCATACATGGATGTATGCTTTCATCAGGACCATTGAAGTCAACAAAGTTGATTCCACAATCAATTGGTCGGAAATTATTAGCGACAATATTGGTGAGCAACTCCGGAACGTGAAGTGTACTTTCAGCTTCAAAATGACTTCCTACTTGGTGTATGTTGCAGCTTCACAAGGCGTCTTCTCCAAGCTAGATAGATGTGGCGTTCTTTCTAAGGACCTCATTTTCGAGTGCTACCCACAGCTTACTGTACCTGCATGCGAGAAAGATTTCAAAGTGGTCAATGACGAATTCTTCTACGAATTCATTTGCAAGCTAGACAAGGACCTAAAGGCCGACAGGGTGAGCAGGGAAGCGTGGGAAGCCATATCCAAGATTGGCAGTCTATTCATTCAGTTTGCAGATTTCACCTACCTTGGTGTTATTGGCTTTTCTAGAGAACCGGTTAAGTTGCCCAGATATCCAAATGATAGATTGATCACCATGGAGTTGAGCAGACAACTTGTGGAGTTACACAACCTTCATTCGAAGCGGCACAAGTCTATGGACTTCTTCCCAATCACTGTGCGACATTATAGCTGTCAGAGCATTCATAGAGCTCGAGGGATGGAGACACAGATGTTATCCGAGTATGAGCAAGAATTTTTCTCGGCACGGTTGAACTTCTATCCATATGGAATAGCCAGGAAGACAATCTCCCAGGAGTATGCACATGTGCCTTCATTGGAAGATTTTTGGATGAAGTGAAAAAGTGAGTACGAGGTTAGAAAGAGAGATTTCAGCAGGCTATCAGTAAAGCAAGTGTTCGACTTTGGATTAGCGCAGATACCTACGGATCTTAAAGATGATGGGAATGTGTTACTTGACACTTACCATCAAATGAGAGGAGATAAAACCGTACTTCAGAATAACGTAGGAGGCTACCATATAATTGAAGAAAGGTCTGGCGTTGTTTTGGTGAATACATCAAACTGGTTGTTGACGAAAGGATATTACCTTGATGAAGCATTGATGAATCAAGTCACAGGCAACTTTGGCGCAGGGGATTCCTCAAGAGGAAGCACGGAGGAGAAAGCAGTAGAAAGACCGAGAAGTTAAAAGTACACAGAAGATCTCAATCAAAGAAGAAAATCACTTCCACGACCATGACTTTAGTTCCAGCTTCTCCAGCATCCAGTATTTCACCTACTGTTGCACCTTAGCAGGATACTTCCATGCCTCCACTGAATCCGGCGACATCCATCTTCTCTCCTCAACCACTCCGTTCAACACCCCTTCCAGAAGAGACGTTGAAGATGCAGATGGCAAAGTTCGAAAGAGCTTTGTCCTTGGATGATTCGGAAGATGGTAGCCATAACACTATAGCACTTTTTGATGGAGAGGATGTCAAGCGGGAGATGGTAGTGCACTCAGCAACTTCCCATTCTCCGAGAAGTAACTTCTCGGAATGGTTGGCTTCACAGTTGGTTCCAGAAGCGAAAATGGAGATGAAATTGAAAGAGCACGACTTGCAGCTACTCCAGAGTCTAGGCGGGAAAGACAGAAGACCTAAAGTTGCTAAGGTAACTTCAAGGTTGGTCATTGAAGAGTCGAGGCAGAAATTTGCTGAGATGTCAATTCCGGTGGAAGGGAAGGAGGATGAGCTCACGACAGAAGATGTAACAGTAACCAAAGTACCCCTCGATCAAGCCACCACATAAGGATTGAAGCAAGATACGCAGACATTGATAGATGCTCTATTCCTTAGACTTGACAGTGAAAAGGCGAAGAAAGATGAGCTTCAGAAGTAAGTATCTCAATTGTGCGAGATCATAGCCAAGGTTGTTAAACTTTCCATTTAGCCCATTTCAAAGCAGGTGAGTGATCATCTTATGTAGGAAATGGAAGATGCAAGCAATCAGGTGAAAGCTATTGACGAATGGAAGAACCTGACTATTCGTCAAGTTTTTGTACAACTTAGAGAGGTGCCAACCCACCTGAAGGTTATGGATGATGCAACAAATCAGCTGAAGCAACTGGTGACAAGCATCGTAGATATGAACACAGTTGCTGAGAGTAACCTGAGTACTTTGGCTGAGATCAATAAGTTGCCGAGAGATGTATTGGTTGCAGAGCAGATTGTACTAGATGGATCAGTTGAGAAGGGGAAGCAACTGGAGTTTGCAATATCTTTCCATTTGGAGATCTGCAGAGTTTTGTTGAAGAGGATGCAGGCACTTGAGAGTAAGACATCATTCTTACGAGACAGTATCATTTCTTTCACTAAGGAAAAAGTGGTCGAGAATGTTACTTCATACATGTAGATCATTCTTAGCAAAGTACCTAATTCCCTGAAAGGGTCTCTTCTGATGGTACAAAAGAGAATTGATAAATCTACTAAACCTTTCACAATGAATTCCATTAGTCGATTGGTGGCACTGCAGGCGGATATTGCAAGGTTCAGGCCGACCTTGAAAGAGGTGGAAGTGTGCATCAAGGTGTTGAATGAAGGATCGCTGCAGTTCAGGACAGAGAAGAAAGCAGTGGCTAAAATAAATGGGAAGATGTTGAATCACATGTTCGACAAGTATATCCAATATCAAAACAAAAAGAAGACATAAATGTTACAACTGGCTTGACTTCTTCTTCTATTCTTTCTTCTTCTATTTTCCATGTTCTCGGATGAAATTGTAAGACGTTTTAAGTTATTGGTTTTGAAACCATTACTTAAAGTCATATAGAACAATTCTATTAGTTAAGTGATACATATGTCACCTAAGGAGAAGTTAGTGGAGGATGATTGCCAAATTTCATCTTTACTTGTTGTTTGTGTTTCAGTTCAGTTAGATTTCTCATTTGTACTTTCCCTCATACATTCTATAAGTAGGAGAAGAACCTCCGGGTTAATGATCAGAATTTGTAAGCAGCAGCCTTGTGTTCCAGAGTTTGTGCTAAAACCCTTGAGAGCCACTTGAAGCAAAGGATATACCGGAGCAGATTTCTAGAGAACTTTGTGTCATGGTGTATTGTGTTTCTTATTTTTTATCTTAGATCTTTTAATAGACTTTGTGTTATGTTAGATCTAGATCTAGAGCTACCTTCGCTCAGAATTCTGTGTTTATATCTATTGATTTCTTCTATGTGCATGCAATCAACTCTGTTATCTATTGATTGGGATGCACATCTTCCTCATTTCTTCTCTGTGTTTACATAATCTCCTTCTATAAATATTTCCTTTCTTAAACAGCGGCTTACTTGTTGCAGAACTGTTTAGTTATGGTTCATGAACTGAGTAGTTAAAGTAAAACCCCATTTAGATATTAGCATATTTTAATTGACAAATCTGACACGGGAGCCTCACCAGTAAATGAGGGAGATTTATCTCATGACTGCCTAGGTTTTGTGCTATTCAGAAAATCTAGCCAATAGATCTACCCACTTCATCGTCCATAGAACCGCCTGGCTTAGTGCACGCGGGCTGGGAATTAGAAGTCGACCCCCCTGCGAATGATGCATGGCTACAAAGTTGCATGTCCTATGCAACCCTGGTGTGAGGCCGCGAGGCATCACAATGTACCATTCTATGTTTTGCTCCAAATCCTTACCAACTCATTCTGTGGAAATTAACTGCAGGTGTCACACTTAAGAGCCTTGAGCATGCCTTCCTCGTTGTGCCCATCGTTGGCGTGGCCCCCAATGCTAGCTACATGGTTTTTCAAGCACTCCATTTACTTGATGCTTCTTTTTTCATGTGCGCCTTCCCATGCCTCTACCCCTGCCTGTATCGCCATCCCCATCGTTATCCACCTGCATACCACTGTTGCTCACCTTTGAATTCACTTTTAACTGCAGGTGATGCACTTAAGAGCCTTGAGCGTGCCTTCCTCGCCGCGCCCATCGTTGACGTGACCCCTAATGCTAGCTACATGGTTTTTCAAGCACTCCATATACTTAACGCTTCTTTTTTCATGTGCCCCTTCCCCTACCTCTACCCCTACCCGTATCGACATCCCCATCATTATCCACATGCATACCACTGTTGCTCACCTTTGAATTCACTTTTGTCCCTATCGTCGTCGCCATGTGACCGTAGGGTATCTCGATCTCCTCTTCATTATGGTGTTCTATATTCGGAGCCACAACCCTCAAAACACAAATCTGATCTCTTACTTGAATTACATGTACTTGTTAACACCAGATGTCCCTTTTTATGTAATTATTTAACCTTAAATGCTATCATAAATGTTATGGCATCAAAAATATTAATGACATCATGTTTTTTCTTGAAATTGTTGAAGGCTCTAATAACATGTTAATTTTTAAGCCAATCAAATTGAAAATAAATACATTTTAAAAATTATTTTGTTAACAAATGTGCAGGTATATTAATATTTATAAATGTGGAAAGTATATATTTTGTTAATGAAAATTGTAACAATGTTTGATTGGTTGAAAAGTACAAACAATAATAACTTGTTAAACAAATATGAAACCTATAGTATACTTGCGTTCAACAGTACTAATAATCAAGAATACACACAAATATATAGGAGACATATATCCTATAATTGGGGATGTTGGGATCCCTACAATAACTCAACAACCAGCCTATGTGATATTATATTGTTATACATAACAATGTAATATAAACTACGGTTACTAACAAACCGGTAAGTAATATTTACCTCTCGATAAATAACCTACCAAATGTAAATACTAATTTACTAAAGTAAATACCAACATAAAGACTAATCCTCAACAAATAACTTGTCATTCCTTGTATAATTATGTAATGAACCATTACACCATAACCTCGAGGCATTAGTGAAATCCGCACATGAGGATCATAACATCCCACCACGCTTCCATAGCCTGAACCCCTAGCTAGATTTGCGCCCATATAGCGGCACCACGCCCTGCCCTGTACAAGCCCCAGGCGAACACTGCAATGTCGGCGTAGCCACCCATGCCAGGACTTGAACCTGGGTGGTTGCTCTGATACCAAATGTAACAAACCGTTACACCAAAACCTCAAGGCATTAGTGAAATCCGTGCATGAAGATCATAACAAATTAATGCACAAAACAACAAAGGCTCGTCAAAGTTGTTTGGAATTAGTCTTTCCATCATATGGAGAAATATTAGGTGAAACAAATCGGGTAGGAGATAACTAACGACTTGATGAGCTAGTGGATTATCCAATAAGCCAATGGAACTTGTTTATAATATGAAACGGGTGGGCACCTCGCTTTCTAAGTGCAAGTTGTGCTTATATGTCATGCAATTGTTGAGTGTATGCGTCACTACAAAGATTTGTAACATGTTCAAAAACATTAGAAAGCAAACCATATTGTAAAGGTGCAATAGGTCATGTAGAAATATGCATGGTGACTTGGGGAACAACTTGTAATGCTCCCATAATAGGAATACTAGGAGTAGGCAAGATTTGTGTAGGCATGTGGGTAACAATTAGAATGGCTTGAGCTCCTACTGCATTGGATTTTTGTACAATGTCCCTTATGAGCTTCCAATAACATGGCTAGTACTTCGTCAACAGTGCTAGGATTTCCTCGAGTACTTCATTGAATCAAATAATTCAATCCTTGAGCTTAGATTGTTGAATGCCATTAGTTTGATTCGTATTGGCGTCATGGTGGTCAAAAGCATTCCCTCCATATGGGGCACCCTTGTGGTTACATAAGGTCTCAATAATAATAGTGTTTTCATTTACTTATATAACATCACCATGAATATAAAGAATGTCCTTAACATTATCAACATGGTTATGAATAGAATAAACATTAACATCATATCTATTTGTCATTTTCTCAGCACGATATGGAATTGAGGGTGTTTGGATGCAATCAATATGGTATCCATTCAATCTAGTGCTTCGCCTAGTTGGCGTGAGGGACCTAGCTTTCCTAGTGGCATAAAAGAAGAGCATGTAAATATATACAAGTGATAAAGGGTTTTGATAAGACCCTAAAATCAAAAAAATCATGGTTGGAATTTACAACACTAAGGGTGAAAATTGAAACCTTGGGCTGTGTTAGTTCAATAAAAGGTCAAGTTTTGCAAAATGTGTAGGGAAATCAAGTTTTTAACACATAATCTACCTAACACAAATAAGTATAATTCAAGACTAAAAAAATCAATCCTAACGCAATCCAAAACTATTGTAAAGCTTGTTATTCTAATATGTTATGCCACCCACAATTTGCTAAGGTACAATTAAGGTTAAGGTTATAAAATGAACGCACCAAAATACTCAAACAAAAGATAAGACATCATGCTCAAATTGTGTGCAAATCGCAATAAAGGTTGCTCTAAAGATGTTTATAAAACATCAAGGTCTGGAAGTAAAGCTTGGGCAATGTTAAACAATACCATGACCAAAATTCTTTTAGAGGGCTATGAACTTGACCTTCATGTTTATGTGCATGCTCTCTTTTTGAGCAACTTCAACTGTGTTTGTATGCTTGCTTTCATGCCCTAGACCTTAAAAAGGGTTAGCATAAATTTGTTGGATTGTGCCACCACACCCCTGCTAATATGATGAGCATTGCCTACATGTTATTACTCTAAAGAGGGATCAAGCCACGCATAATTTTCCCAAACCTGCGATGATATGCAACAAAAAAATATATAATAGAGAATGAGCCCTTAATTCGGCCCTAGCGCATGATAACATGCACTTGTACTTCAAATTCAACTCCATGTGTGATTTAAGGCAACACTTCACATGACTTCATATATACAACTTACTATTGTGATAACGTTCTTTAAGATGTTTCATTACATTCTCTTGGCTTTCTTATAGAGCTACTCAATACTTCTAATAGGTTAGGGAGTGTTTGTGTTTATAAATAGCCTTTCATCAATTTTTCTGCTCAACCAAACCCTAAAATCTCACATAGGCCAACTAAGCCACATAACCCTTTTGAAATTATGACCGTTAGAAAGCAAGAGGACGGGTTCATAGAAGCTTAACAGTATTGGAAATGGTATTCTCCAAGACTTATCAACCTATTTTGGGAGTGAAAAAATCTAAACTAAGACATGAGCGAGTCTACACAAATACTCAATGACATATTACATTATTTATGATGAGCTAAACAAGAGAATGATTGTTTATTGGTTTAGAGGTTGAGGAAAGAGCAAAAAGGTGACTAAAATTGGTCAGATGAATATAAATGGAGTATTATTGAGATAAGTACAAAAAGTGTTAAGTATTAGTTTATTATTGAGATAAATGGAGTATTATGGAGTCATTATCTCATTACTAGTACTTATCTCAATAATACATATAAGGTATGATTTAACAAATATCTCAACAAATTATCTCAATAATGAGACATCTAGGTGTTAAGTTATGACACCTTATGAGATGTCCAAGTACTCTGAATAAGGACATCTAGTTATGATGTTTCAACACTATAAACGATATGGATCAAGATGTCTTGTTTGTAAGTCCAAATGTTTAAGGACAAGATCCTAGTTGCAAGGAAGATAGGGTTTCTCGCTTAGACCTCTAGAGAAAGGAGAACATGGCCTTGTAAGGGATGGAAGGTCCTCGTAATAAACTATTATCAAATAATTTCCTGAGTAACAGTTATTACTTTACAAAATCATTGTTGCAAACCTTCAAATGGAAAACAAATCCTTTGTGGGATGAAAGGAATGAACAAGTAACCTTCATGAATAAGGCAAGAAGATAAATACTAGCATCAATTGTATTCAAGAAGACTACTGACCTGAGCTGGTTATAAACTCCACATTCATAAAGTGTCAAGTTGCATATATGATGTTTCTGAAAAAAGAAGTCTTCAAACAATCATGCCCAATCATTATCTAATAGGAAATATGATGTGATAAACAATGTAATTGCAACAAATTGAATGGTAGGTAAACAATTGCTCTCGATTCTCAGTTCTCTCGACCTTGGTGTCCCATCATCAATTTTGATTTCACTATCAATGGCCGCTCTAAAAGTTGTCAAGCAAAGACCATTGCAGATATTCATCATTGTGGGAATCAAACCCCACTTCAATGATTACTTGTTCCATGTCCTGGTGAAGATGATGCCAATGATAGATTTTACTATTTAAGCATCAATGCATATTCATTCACCTTCATGCATTTTTACATTGATAATTAGGTGCTTATACCCCGCATGATGCAATTGTAGCATAGTTCTAGCATAAAACCAATGTGAGTGTACTTTGATGCTATTGTAGCACAGTTGCAGCATAAAACCAATGTCATTGTACTTAACTAATATGAATTGATTTCTTGTAATCATCTAGGTTCTTTCTTCATCATCAATGCTCCACTAAACATTAGGAACACCACATTGTGACAATGCAAGATGAAGAATGATTAAAAAAAATTATCTTACTTTTCACCGATAATGTTTGCGAGAGTAATTAAGTTATTCACCTGATATTTTTGTGTCCAAGAACATCATTGATAGCATTTTTGCATAATTGTAAAGTACTAACAGGAATGCTTCATCTTTGACGTAATACATTTCTTAGATTTATTGAGCTGCTTTGATAGAAGAGTATTTTTAAGGATGGTTTCTTACATATGAAAACTATGTTATGCTCCCACATCGAGCCATGGGCAGCAAGGGAAAAAACGAATTGGAAAAGATCAAGTTAGGTAATGAGTTAATGACAAGATGATGATAATAATAACCAAAAAAAGTTAGATGTAAAAATCTCCCTGTTTCGATTGAGCTTTCAGATCTTTCAGTTTTTTCAAGATGTTTGTAAAATACTCTTGTAGATACTTTTCCAAGGTACTCGTATCTTTTGGATCTGTTCCCAAAAGAGAGTAAGTATCTGCCATAGAAGTAGAGAAAACTACATCACTTGAAAGAACCTGCAGGAAAAAGTTGAAACAATCGCCGTGAGATGAAATTGTATGACTGCATACATATGTGAGAGCTTTTTCTACGGAAGATATCAATTGACTTCAGTGAAAGCAAATAGATATGCGATCTCTATAGTGGAATAGTTTATAGATTTTGGCACAACTTGGGTCTTTTCTGGGTTTAAATTCAAAGGCCGGGATCTTTCATTCACTCAACACAAATACTCAAAAGCATAGTTCATTCTTAAGGTTAGATATTGTGTTTTCTTGAAAAATACCTGTAAACTAAGAGAGACAGTGTGAAGGGTGGGGGTGGGGGGGGAAGCGCGGCGGGAGAGAGCATTCCACTTGATTATGGTGGGAAAAATCTATATATGCCGACCATTTGAAATGAAACTTCATCAAAATGTATTTGCGTGACTGCTTAACTGGATATTGAATGTCAATTAAATCTTTCAATTTTTCTCTGGATGTTTACATTTAACACCCAATTTCAGAGTAAGGTTGAATGAAGAATTGATGAGGCTCATATAGGATGCTACTTCGAATGGATAGAGATCCATTCAACCCTTGGAGAACAAAAGACAAAGAGAAGCTAACCTCTGAAAATGCCAGTCTGTCAGCAACATCATTAGTCCACTGGAACAAACGTGTTAGTTGGCGAGTAAATCTTAACACTTGAACCGGTACAGTTGTGACTCTTGCATCCTGGCCTGCAAGTCTCTCACATAAACTGATCACCTAAAAGAAAGCGCCAAAGATAAGTCCTTTTCTTAACCTTCAACAATTTACTAAAGATGTTGAGCATTTAAAGGACATGAATCTAACCTTGCATATAAAAAAAGGAATGTAAAGTAATTTTCCAATCTCTCTGCACGGAATCAGAATCAACAGTGTGGCACTGATTCATGCTACAGAATGTATTTGGAACTCAAGTACATCAGGATTCATTTTATAGAGATTCTTTAAACTATAACCACAAAAAATGTATTCAAAATTAAAGGATTTAGTCCTAGATTGTATTATATTATTTCAATCATCTGTAAAAACATCTCTAGAACACTCTGGTCTATGCTCCCGCCCTCACCAAACCCAATCATCCATCTGTCAGATTTACTCATCTTTGCCTCCGCATCAGACAGAGTCTGATCAGGTTTAAGATTTTTCCTCTGAGGAGGTTATGGCTTCCTCGCAAAGAAACAATCTGCCCAATCCAAATATCAGAGTGGTGTGTCTAATTTATCAAACTATATTCGCAAACATAAGCTGTTGAACTTCATACATCAGCATACATAGATACAAAAGCCCACTTTTCCCTTCCAAAAAAGGATAACAGGTGTTAACTTAGACAGGAAACCCCTCAAAAACTTCATTTCTCAACGGAAGAAATGGAAAACAGGCTATGGCTCCCAGAATAAAAATTCCTTATTTGGTGATTCATTGGAGCCTTTTCAGGCCCAAAAACTTTTTAGAAAATTGGTGCAAGAAAACAGGAGACCTACTGCATCTGTGGACATTTTAATGATCTCAAAAGGGTATTTCATGGCTGTATTCTCCATGAAACAAGAAAGAGATTAGGCACTCCAAGGAGGTCCCTCGTTTTTGAAGAATCCTGGTTTATGCATGAAACATTGGTCAGCTGCCTTCAACTCCACAAAAGTTTTTCGGACTGTCCCGATTTGGGTCAGGTTTCCTTTTCTTCTCAATGAATATTGACAAGGAGTCCTTAAAACAATTCATAATGCCATTTGGGAGTATATCAGAACATCTGAGTACACCAAACTTTGGGGGTTCTCAACTATGCTAGGATATGTGCCGATATAGATCTTGAAAATCCATTTCAAGACAAGAAAATCTTGGACACGAATGGAAAAGAAAGGAAATAACCTTTAGACTATGAGAATATCCCTTTTAGGAGTAGATTTTTCCACGAAGAAAGACATTTGGCCAGGATCTTCCTCATGCAGAAGTGACAAATCATAGGGACCACAAGTAAATCTGCAGCCCCACAAGTAAATCTTCATCAGCCCCCACAACAAGATCAAGTGGACCCCGCAATATCCAACTCAAAACAAACTCTATACCACAAGCTGCATACAGAGCATGGAAAACAAAGAAAAAAAAAATCAGCAGAAGATAAATTCCAACAAGCATACAACGGAATGAAAGAAGTACCACCATTGTAAGAACAATAGATCACTCATGCGAATCCATTTTTGGCTCTAGCTGGACCAGATTCAGAGGATACGGAAGGAATGCAAGAAAATCAAACTGAAAAAACCCTCAAAACAATGGAAATACATAATCTAAAACAATTCGAAGGACAGATCAAGCATACAAAGAAATGTAACAAAGCAGTTCAATGCACCCCCCAACCACAACCACCTCAAAGGTCACAACTCAATGCAAAAAATAATAAAGGCAAGCCAAAACTTTTGGACCATCTCATACTCATAAAATCTCAGATTACATAATATGAGAAAAGGAAAACCCTCCATTTATCCAAGGGAATCCAGCTTTTTGACCTCCACAAGCAAAGTCCAGTCAAAAAAGACCAGATCTAGTGACAACAAAGTTGCTTGCTGAAAAATCAGCAGCAAGCCAAAAGAAAAGTGTTGGTAAAAAAAGACGTAACAATTTGATCATGTCGCTCAGCAGTTGAAGATTGAAAATTAGAGCCAGAAGTGAGAGTAAAGGCATTGTAAAGAAAAAAGTAATAATTATAATACTTTGTGAACCTGACAAGGTAATGATGCAAATATCTGAAAGAGGATAATGACCAACTTACGACAATACTTAAGTATAAGACTAAAACTTCTATTTGGCTTCAGCAGCAGTTGGATGGAGAGAAGGCCATGCATGAGCAAACCAAAATCACTCTGACCTGAAAGGAGGAAAAAGTTAAAGAAATGAAGGCTAATTATGTTGAGGCAAATGGCCTCGGAAAAACAATTCTTTGTGTATGTTGTAGGATTTTTGATAAAACAAAATATCAGGCACTAAGATTCCACAAACCACAGGTTGAGAGAGAGTTCCTAGATAAAAAATGCATAAAAGTTTTCTTTGTTCTGAAACAATGACATTTCGACTCGCACTTTGAAAACAAATAATGGATTTGGATTGCAAATTATACTACTTATATATGTAACTCTTTATAAGCACAAGAGGCCAAGAGAACTTTACCCAAGAAACAAATAATTAATCAATTAATAGATCACAAGTTCAGGCCCAACCCAACTAGAGCCCCTAGTATAGATAACTGCAGGTTTACCAAAGGAGAGAATTAATTAATTAATTAAGTATACAACCCATTTCAAGCCCATTTGTAAGTCTATGGATGGTCTTCCTCTAAGATTGATTTAATCTTGACCTGTATCCATAATTTGTTTGGGTGTTTTATAATCTCTGCTACATCCCTAACCTGACTTTTGTGTCGTGGTCCTCTATAATGACCTTAACATTCACGATGTAAATGTGGTGAACGATGGAAGACGAGTGCTTTGATAAAGCTGATTTATTGAACCTGTTTTAATGTAGATCTGCAGAATGTTCTCTGATTCTTGTTTGAAAGGATCTATACATATCATCAATAAATGGTCAACCACATGTTTGCGAATTATATAGACCCCACTCTATGTTTGAGATTCATTGTGTACCTTGTTGACCTAAGTATCTTCCATAAAGTGTTTCAAGGAAGAAAAGTCGACTGTACATTCCAGTTTTTCAAACTTCTAGCTATCAAAATCAATGTATTGTAAGAAAGCCTGAGGGTGGTTGAGTCTATAACTCTATGATGATGGTCTGGTTCACTCCTTGTAGCCCAAACATTCTTGAGACTAAAGCTAAGAAAGGAAATGATACAATTATCATGAATAAAACATATTATTTTTTTAAAATGGGGGACCTTCATTTGAACTGTGCCAACTATGGAAATGTAGAGAACTATTGGTGATACAGAAGATGAAAATAAGCTATCATTGACTATTCAACACACAATGATTTGAAAATGAAACTCATTCCAAAGGAGGTCTATCCAGCATTTTGATTGATTACCGAAGATTCTTGAAGCAAGAGCACATGGACATATATAGATTTGTTGAAGATTCACAAACCAGGAGCACCATTGATATTGATTGTCATTACCATTGACTCCTGAATTTACGATCTTGCTGCCTTTTTGGCCAGGAAGCTCAAATTTGTTTTTGGTAATACCTCTTCTTTCATTAAACACTGTGCACTTTGTGGATTTTATTATTGACTTTGAGCATTTTGTTTTTGAAAATGAAACTCATTCCAAAAGAGGTCACTCCAGTGATTTGATGATTACTGGAGATTTTTAAAGCAAGAGGACATGGACATATATAGATTGTTGAAGATTCACAAACCAGGAGCACCATTGATATTGATTGTCAATACCATTGGTTCCTAAATTTTTGATCTTGCTGCCTTTTTGGCCAGGAAGCTCAAATCTGTTTTTTGCTAATACCTCTTCTTTCATTAAACACTGCGCACTTTGTGGACTTCATTATTGACTTTGTTTATTGTGGTGACTTCATTAAAGACATGGAAGTGGACGTTGGTGATATTTTTGTCAATTTTGATGTAATTCCCATGTAAACCAAAATTTTATCTTTTGAGGCTATTGGTGTAATAAGAGAAACCATTGATGAGGAACCGCTTAGCTAGTGGAGCTTTGGCTAAAATGAACTTTCTTTGGTTTCCACGGCAACTTTTATGAGAAAATTGCAGGAACACCCTTATCACCAGTAGTCTCAAACCTTTTGATGGAACACTTTAAAGAAAAGGCCTTTACCTCGTTTACATTGTGACGAAAGTGGTGGATGTGATATGTTGATGACACCAATTTGATTGGAAGCATGGTAAAGAGAACCTTGAGGCGTTCCAAATTCATCTTAACATCCTTTGTGAAAATATCAAATTTACCAAAGATGTGGTGAAGGATGGGCATCTTACATTTCTAGCTATGTTGTTAATGTGCAAAATTGATGGTTCTCTTTCTCAACAAGTATATAGGAAGGAGATACAAATGGATCTATACTTGCAAGCTACTTCCCATCACCGCCCCTCACAAAAATCAGGTTTATGTGAGGTTTTCTTAAAATCCTTTGCGTCAATGCCTTCAAATTTTCAAATGAGTAGCATTTCCAAATAGGAAAAGGAACACATAGCCAAGGCTTTAAAGAGAAATGAATACAAAGGAAAACATATTGCAAGGATTTAAGGGTTACAAGGAGGGAATTAGAACATAAGCATAGGGTTATAGATTTTGTTGACCAGCTGAAGCCGTCTTACAATACATTGAAGGGTTTTCAAATAGGATCTATTCAAACAAGAATTGAAGAACATTATGCAGATTTATATTATGTAGAAGAAGGTAAAAAAAATAAGGTTAAGAAAAGCACTCATCTTCCACCATGCATCACAATTGCATCAAGGACACAAAGGAGGATCATGGCACACAACATCGGCTTATGGAGGTCGTGGAGATGGGAAAACACCCATACATTTTGAACAGGGATGAGAGCTTGAGCTTATGTCAATTTTGGAAATTGTGTTGGAAGACGCGAACAAAGAAATAAATGAAGAGGATTCAAAGTGCACACATTATTCATTGTGTGTCTGTCATTTTATTATGTAAGAGATGGTTACAATTTTTTTGAAGAGGTTATAGTTGTTTATTAGTGAATAATAACTAATATTAACTTAATGCTAAATTATAAGCCTTATATTCTAATACCCCCTCTTAAGGCTTACACTATAGAAAGAAATCGCAAACATATTGGCAAAAGACTAAAATGATATAGGTAAACAGAGTCACTCATTCTTCAAAAGCTTTTCCCTTTGAAAATGGTTCTTTGATTTGGTAGAACTCCATCAAGCTACCTCGTAATCCTCGTAAAGGTCTAGTTCCCGAGTTCCTCAATTCAACCTCATTGAATTCCCAAATTATGAACCTCTTGAATGATTGGACACCATCCACAGTGCTGCATTAAGTTGTGTCATAACCCTCGTAAGGGTATAATTCATAAGATTCACAGACTCCCGAACTAACTGGGAAGAAATCCATACTGAGCTTCATCTACACTAGATCCCTTCCAATCTTTAAAGTCTAGGCTTCTTTAAAATACGTATTCTCTGTTAGCGAATTTTTCGCGACCCACTGTGAGCCTCTGGTGGGTCTTCAACAATGGTTATGTTAACTTCATTTGGTTTTTCTATGAGTTTTCCCTTGTATTTAGGAGGCAGATTGTTTAATAAAATAGCCTTGGCATTTTTTTCTACGAGATGTTTGATGAGAGACCTCAATTTTTTTTTATCTAGCTAGACGTAGTGGCTTCGCCATCCATTTTTACACACTATCTTTAATTTCTGAACAGTAAATTAATGCAGCAAATTTGCATGAAGAAGTGGATTGCCCAACAATTTTTATTATTATTGTTTAATTTTTTAATGCAGATAAAAAAGATAAATACCCTCAACTGCAACTAGATTTTGAAGCACCAAACTTGGCAAAACTGCCTACGCATCCTAGCTTTGACTTCCAGTGCAAACTGCGACAAGTATTATGCCCTTTTGTGACTGCAAACATGTTTATACCCTTTCGTAACCGTATTTATGTATGGATTTGCTATTGTATTTTAATATATGACAATTTGCAACTGTATTTTAATAATTGTGACTGTACGTTTTTATGACGGTAACTATGGCGGTGATTGTGACTATATTTTGCCCTTGTTTGTGACTTTTATCACCATTTGTTATGTGCCCCACAAGAAACTTGGCTATAAAACTCTTATTTTCTGGTCGTATTTGAAGTTTTAAACCTTTTTATGGCCCTAATCCGCGATTGTAACATTTCGCGACTTCAATAGCCTTTCATACTTGTGAATTTCAACCGTATTATCGAGGTGTGCATGAATCCAATGCCCTAAGTGAATTGAATATCCTTCGTGCGCTTTCTCGAGCCTCCTAACAACCTCATGTCCTTCTCTTACTCTTTCTCCTCTATTAGCAGACCCCTTTGAGTACCAAGGGCTCTGGGAGCACTGTTGGAAGACATGAACAAAAAAATAATGAATAGGATTCAGAATGCACACATTATTCAATGATTAAGTAACTTTGCAATGATAGTGGCATTGGCACTTTTTCGACAAGAAATTTATCTTAGCAGTGGGATGAGTAGAATGGTTGAGTGACATTGCTGTCACTTGGGAAACATGTGCCTCTTTCAACTCAAGAATTACAACCATTTCCCATCCCATTGCATCATAATCCTCTATGAAATCAGCTCCCCATTCTCAAACAAAGTTAAATGCGCATTCCACCTTAGCCATCATAATCCTCTATGAAATCAGCTCCCCATTCTCAAACAAAGTCAAATGCGCATTCCACCTTAGCCACTAATTTATCTATTTGATCCCACCAAGACAGCATAGTAGCCAAAAGTCTGTCCTGTGCACTTCGAAATATCACTTTATCATTTATTCCAACATTAATCTCATTTATCCATTAATTGCTACATTGCACCTGTACGTCCACTCACACCCTAACTGAACCCCCCCAGTACATGCCCAGTACAGATATGTCCCGGATACGTTCAAGTGAGTTGGGTTGACCTAGCATGTTGTTGAACTTTTCACAAAAATTGTGGATTCTCTTGTAAATTTGAATAAAGATCAGTGCATCGGTTTCCATAAGAATCCTAATGTGATTAGTTTAATTGAAGTTTTCAAATAATTTCATATACATTATTTTCAATTGCCATGTTATTTAAAAACATCGTTTGAATACAGTGCTTGTGTGAACTGGCTATGATGGCATAAAGGGGTATTGTTAAAAATCCTTGAGAAATGAAGGAAAGAAGAATGTTCAATTGATTGTAGTCAAGAGAACAATCTATAGTTGTCATCACTTAGATCATTGTTTGAATTCATTTAATGGTAAATTGTTAACAAGACTTTGAGACTGAATACTATGATGTTGACAGAGAACTTTGGCAGTTTATTACTCTCTTCTCACTGCTTTTGACCAGGTATGACGGCAATTGGAATGTTAATTCTTAGTGTCTCTAGTAATTAGACACCAGAAGTATAAGGATAATGAAATTTTTCTTACCAGGATGTTTATATTTATAAAACCTAGCATCACTTCTATATTTTGTTCCTGTTATTCCTTATTGAAGGTAATGTTGCTATTGGGAAAAGAAATGAACTTGTTACATATAATTTAGAGAGAGATTTAAACTTTTGTGAAGCACTTAATATGGTGGGGATGTCAAGACATTAATCTAACGCTCACATATGTTTAAACTTGTCTTAAAATGCTTAAATTTAGATTACAAGGGATGTGTTAAGTGTTGTGATGTATGCTGGTAAAAAAAATTTACCTTATTGAAAAGAGGCTTAATGATTTTTTCAAAAACCCTAAACTTGTTAACTTCCTTAGCATTTAATAATATAATTGATCAATATATGAGACTTTGTTGAGACAATATTGTTTGAATTCATTTAATACTAAATCGTTAACAAGACTTTGAGACTGAATAATATGATGTTCACAAAGAAGTGTGGCAGTTTAGTACTCTCTTCTCACAGCTTTTGACAAGGTATGACGGCAATTGGAAAGTTAATTCTTAGTGTCTCTAGAATAATTAGACACTGGAAGTATAAGGGTAATGACGATTTTCTTACCAGGATCTTTATATTTATAAAACCTAGCATTACTTCTAGATTTTATTCCTGCTATTCCTTATTGAAGATAATATTGCTATTGGGAAAAGAAGTGAAGTTGTTACAAATAATTTAGAGAGAGATTTAAACTTTTGTGAGTCACATAATATGGTGGGTATGTCAAGACATTAATCTAACGCTCACATAGGTTTAAACTTGTCTTAAAATGTTTAAATTTGGATTACAAGGGATGTGTAAGTGTTGTGATGTATGCTGGTAGACAAATTTTACCTTATTAAAATGAGGCTTAATGGTTTTTTAAAGAACCCTAAACTTGTTAAAACTTCCTTAGCATTTGATAATATAATTGATCAATGTATGAGACTTTGTTGAGACCATTAGAAAAGCTTGTTCCCAAACAACTTAGTAATAAAAAGAATCTCTCTCTCTCTCTCTCTCTCTCTCTCTCTCTCTCTCTCTCTCTCTCTCTCTCTCTCTCTCTCTCTCTCTCTCTCTGTGTCTGTGTCTATGTGCGCGCGTGTGCGTGTGTGTGTGTGTGTGCGTGCTTGCGTGTGTCTGTGTGTGCATGTTTGTGTAAGTGAGATCAGTCCTTGACAGCAGTTATGACTAGAAATACAAATTAGTAGTAATAAGGCATACTCAGTATATATGTGTGTGTGTGTGTGGTAACAGTACAACCTAATTCCGGCTATTGTCCTCTATGTTGTAGCTGGGAGTGAGATTATTCCTTGAGAGTAATTATGACCATAAATAGAAATTATTAGCAATTCGAGTAGCTGTGTGTATGTGGTAACACTGTAAAACAATGTAATTAAAAAAAGAGAGAAAACAATGTAACCTAATTCTGGCTATTGTCCTCTATGTTGTAGGTGGGGGTAAGCCCGGTTCTTGAGAGCAATTATGACTAGAAATAGAGATAATTAATAATAATGCATACTCGATATATGTGTGTGTGTAAACATTAGTGTATGTATATATATTGACCATTCTAATCACATACCTCTGCACTGGTCCAAGCACGAGGCCCAGCAAATGTCAAAAACTTTTTGCTTGTGTTTTCATTACGAAGAGCTGTGAATGTCATTCTCGCTATATCCTGTCATGCAAGGACATCGTATCAAATCAAGTTCTGAGATAATCCCATCTAGTAACCTATAAATGCCAATAGGAACGGATTAATAAGAATTATTGTTGCTAAAACTCACACCTGGGTATCCATGTAAGCTATGCGTGTAGGTGCATCAGTTCCCCAGACTGCCTTATCCTCCAATATGGGCACTGCATACTGCCCAATCAAACCCTGGACAATTGGAATTTTTGGATCGTGAGAAAATAAATTACATCTACAAAAGTTAACCTAAATAAATTTTCTTAGTACATTGAAAATTTCAAACAAACCTATAATTATTCGGGTGGCCTCTTCTATTAGGCAGTAAATTGTATACAATGCATTTATGATGATCCTAGAGTCGAGCTCTCTAAAAGGAAAACTTTGATTTGATGAAATTTTCAAGATACACAACAGGAAATCAGGTGCAACCAAACACAATGGAAGATTTATTGTTGCACTCCTTGAAATATTAAAAGTACATAGATTGTCAGGACTAACGATTCAAGCCCACTCTTGGGAGGAATAATGTAATTATTCATTATCTTCTTCACTCCTTTTCTTGGTAAAAGCATACATTGTCAATTTTGATAATATTAAAGTGTTGCAGGCATTTCTCTCATCTAAAACGAGTTCTGCATGATTTGCTAATGCTCCTCATTTCATACTCTATATATTTATGTATACTAAATGCATAGAGGATTGGAAGAAAAATATTCCATGAGTTGATACAAGAGAAATGCCTCTATCTTATTATTATTATTATTATTGAGTTGTGTAGGCCCCATAATTGAAAACCATCCAATTCAGGAACTAGTGTTTTGATTTAGTATTTTTCTTCATTTGATTATTTAATCCACCCCAATCTTTAAACCGATCAGTACCCTGCAAAGTTTTCTATACAGATAAAAGGGAACACGATTTATATATAATTATGTATGAAATGCTGAATGCCTCCGAATAGTTTATTAGAGGATGCCATAAATGACATAACTTGAAGAATGTAATAGTCTATAGTATCTGGTGTTTTAACTGTTTCCAATTTGCAACAAAAGGAACACAAGTTATCAAAAAGGCCACTTTTGGACAGTCAAGCTTTGAAAGGAATCTCCTAATAGATCACTAGCCAAGCAAAAACTTGAAGCTTGTCGGAAACCTTAAACGACTACACTCCATGAAGTCCACAAACCCACAAACATTTTGCATCAGAGGCAATCCATCTAGCATTAAAGACGGGCAAAAGCACATCTCCAATGCAAAGTGTAGTAAAGACCGGTATCATATTGGGATAATGGGTGACCATAGCTCCATCTCTAATCTCGCCAAATAGGGCCATTCATATCCAAATTCAACTTTAACAGATCCTCTTGAAGAATAAGATTCTAAATCTTGCTTATAGAGGGTCCATCAATGGAAGATAAGGAAAACTCATGAGCTAAAGAACGCCAATCTTTCCAACTGCGGTGAGTGGCATCCCATAAGTCTCTCCATAAGAAAATCCCTTTCTTACTTAGTCTACGTATCTGAAATCGGGGGATATATGGAATACAAATATGCCATAGTTTCTAGTTTCAAATAGTTCTTTTGGCAAGTCCCACCCAGTCTGACTGCCGAACATTTTCCAATTAATCAAACTAGCAACTTTCTTCCAGGAAATCCAAATACTCCTGAGAACAAGACAACCTGTAATCTAAATTTGTGAGGGGCAGAAATAATATCACATAGCTCAAAAGAACCTTTAAACATACCTAAATGCCGGGCAATGAGTAAAATGTGTCTCAAGAGAATTTGCCAAGGATATGATCCCCCTAAGCATCGTGGCACCCACTTGACAGCTAGTACGCACCCTTGGTGATAGTTTGTTTTATCATTCGATACCATTTGATGAAGTATAGTATATAGTTCATATGTATTTTAGTCTTTATTTTTGAATTAAGTGTCATACATTTCAAGTATAAAGTCTATTACTAGATAGCAATGTCTATTTTAGAGTAAAAGCTTGTGTCTAGAATTTATAGGTCGATTTTCAAAACAAAGAGATGATCTTCGGTTGCTTATTAAATCCAATATTTAATTGGATTATTTAAACCCCAAAAAAGTCAAAGTCAATGTCTTAGTTTATAAGAGTCATGTAATTATCATTCTATAAAAATTAAGAATGAGAGTTGAATTTTATCTTTGTAACAAACACATTGTCGATTGAAGTTGATGTCCTATAACTCGGTCTAAATTGTGGGGAGGCAAGATGGAAAAACTAATCCTAATCAAGAAATTTGAAGAGATTTTCACGCTTGGAAGGTAAAAACCCAAATCCTACTAATCAACAAGGGTCTATCGAACATCACCAATGGAAAAACACCAACCAAGTGATGTTGATGAAGGAGCCAAATGGGATATCAAGGATTAGAGAGTGATAGCAACCATTGGTCTAGAATTATTTGATGTTTACCTACATCATATAGACCATTCCCAGACCTCCAACTTCATCTTGGAAGCATTGAACAAGATATTTTGATCGTAAGTTGGGAGTGTTGCAGCGGCCTTGAAACAGAAATTGTTCGGACTCAAGATGGAAGGAGATAGCATGGTTCAACATATAAGTACACTTTTTTCCATAAAGAATCAACTAGCTAATATACAAGTTAAGGTAAAAGATGATGATGCAAAGATTGTCTTATTGAATAGCACCCCAGACAACTATTCAAACATAGTTTCCAGTCTAAGAAAAATAAATCCCAGCCTTCTTCTTATAGACACCAAAAAATGCACCTCATCCATGGTCGCATCATTTACAAAAATACAATAAACATTATCAAAATACAATAATCCCTAAAAATAATAAAACATTATACAATTAAAAATTATAAAATCCCACAAAATGGTGATAATAAACACCTCACCGCCCATTTAGTTACTTTCACTCACTCTAATTTAATCTTGTCATAATCCTCCCTGCGTTTAATAAAATCCACCTACCATCCTAGTTACCATATTCGTCCGAACATAGTCGAAATTCGGTGCGGAACGAATTTTTGGGAAAAACCAAACTTATTCAGTAAATTTGCTTTGACTTTTGGCTTTAAAATTTTATGATTTGAAAAATAAATATCTATCTAAACCGCAAACCCTAAAGCAAAAACATTAGAAACTAAAAGCTAAAGCCTAATCGCAACAAGTATGAGAGTTAGAAAAGTGAAAAATGCCTAAGGAACTTGAAAACCCTCATCGCAGCATGTGTGAAATGACGCAATGAAACGAGCCAGAAGGTAATACGCCAGTCCAATCCGCTCCACGTTGAGTTAAGGAATTTGTCCCCCACCTCTGTCATTAGAATGTCCCTGAGCACAGTAGCCAACAAGTAAGTACCTGCGAACAACAAAACTATAAACGTATTTAAAATTTTAACTTATTTATTTGTTTCGGAAGTTGTATCCATCTAAAATGCAATAAGTCGAGGTATTAAGAAATCATAGTACTTAAGAGTTAGGTTTACATAAATTTTATTATTTAGGTTTAATTGTTTAGTAATTTTAGTTACAGACATTTTATTATTTAGGTTTAACTGTTTTGTAAATGTTTAGTAATTTATATTAATTTATTAAGTATTTTATTTTTAGATTTGATTTCATGATTAAATTTTTCACAAATTGTCAAATACCGAATATGACTCGAGTTTACTTAATAAAATTACAAATTATTTTGTTTTTATTTTAAGATTAATTAGTAATTACTATTTAGTTTTTCATTAATTTAATTTAAAGTTTAAAATAAAAAATTAAGTTTTATTTAGTATTTATTATATTTCATATAATAGGTTTACATAATTTAAGTTGTGTTTTATATATTAAGCTTTATTTTATTGTAAAAATAAATATTAAAAAATTTCATTTATTTATTTGTTAGTATGTAAAAAATATTAATTAAATTGTAATATTTATTTATTAATTAAACCATTATATTTATTTATTGTTTAAAATGTACTTGTTATTTATTAATTTGTTAGTAAGTTAAAAAATGCTAAAACTTTTTAAACCGTGATATTTTGAATTTTATAGGTTCAGAGAGTAGTTTGACAGTGAAGGGAAAGACAGGTTGGCCAAGATGTCTAGCAGCAATCGTTCCGTGCAGATAAAATACATTGTTTAGAGAGATGAAAACAAAAAAAATATGAGATGCACCTTGTGCGATGGCAATATTACAAGCAATGTAACTAAAGTTCAATACCATTACCTAGGAGGATCCTCAAATGTGAAGCAATGTCCAATAGCAAATGGGAATTCAGAGGAAGCAAAATACAGAGATTTCATAAATCGAGTGCAAGCTAAATTTAATGTGAGGCGTGTTGGATCATTAGCTTCAGAGACAAAGAAGGCTAAAATCCAACACGCTATCTCACAAATGGGTTCCTTCAATAGTTCAAATTTCTCTCCATCACCATTTTCCCTAGGAAGTGGAAGTGCCAGCGGAGTTGAAAAGTCACAAGGTTCATTGAAGTCTGTGTGGAGGCCACCAAAAAAACATGAGGTAGATAGGTTGGCAACAAGATTGTTTTATGCAGAGGCCATCCCTTTCAATGTTATCCATTCCCCACATTTCAAATCTTTCGTAGATGCCGTAATTGAGTTTGGGAAGGGTTACACGCTCCCTTGTTATGAAAGACTAAGAACTAGTCTTCTTGAAGAGGAGGTGACATCCATATCTAGTGAGCTAGATGAAATGAAGAAAAGTTGGATAAGAACAGGTTGGACAATAGTAAGTGATGGATGGTCTGATTCAAGACGAAGGCCTCTCTTAAATCTTTTGGCAATATCTCCACAAGATACAATGTTTATAAAGTCAATTGATACAAGTAATGAGCAGAAAACTTCTCTTCTCATCTCCAAATGCATCGAATCAACAATTGTGGAGATAGGATACAATAATGTTGTTCAAGTTATTATAGATAATGCAGCCAATTGCAAAGGAGAGGGTGATATACTCATGGATAGATTTCCTCATATCTTTTGGACACCTTGTGTAACCCATGTGTTGGATCTTTTGCTTGAAGATCTATCAAAAATAGAATGGGAAAGTGATATTGTGATTGAAGGAAAATAAATCTCTAAGTTTATCCTCAATCACCGCTAGACATTGAACTTGTATTGTTCTTTTGCAAAACGTGAGCTTCTTTCCCCCGCCGAAACAAGTTTTGCCACGAACTTCGTTACTTTGCAAAGGGAGGTAGACGAGAGGACAGCATTAAAAAAAGTGGTGGTTAGTGATGAATGGACAGAATCGAAATTTCTAAAGAATCCCATTCAAAAGAAATTGAAAAAATTATCTTAGGGGACACATTTTAGGAGGTTGCCAAGAAGATTGTAAATGTGTTTGAGCCACTTGTTCGAATTTTGAGAATGGTTGATGGTTATCAACCATGCCTGCGTTTTGTGTATGAGGGCATGGACAGAGCAAAGGAAGAAACCCAAAAGATACTAACAGATGATGTTGACGAAGTCAAGCGTATTTGGGAAATTGTGGACAAACAATGGTTCATGCTACATCGTCCTCTACATGCAGCAGCTTGTTATTTAGATCCTAAATTAGTAGAGGTAAATCATGATGCAAATGAGAAGATAAAGAGAGGTATACTTGCAACGATAAATAGGTTGGTACTTGATGAAGATGTGAAGGAAAAAGCAAGAGAACAACTTCCTATTTTCAAGAACCAACTTATAATGTTTGGTGAAAAGGAAGCAAGGGTAAGAAGGATGAAGTGGGAACCATCTAAATGGTGGCATACTTATGGCTCTTCTACTCCAAATTTGCAGAAGTTTGTCGTGCGAATCTTCAATCAATGTTCCAGTGCTTCTGCATGTGAAAGAAATTGGAGTACACATGATTTAATTCACATAAACAAGAAGAATTGATTAAGGGCTCAAAAATTCTCTGATCTTATTTATGTCCATAGCAATTTACGATTACTTGCACACTCTCTTGCAAATGAAGATGAAACTCTCGCCTTGGAGAAGCATGTTTTGAAGATGACAAAAATGGTGTTGATGATGAGCCTACTATTGCAGTATTAGATGAAGATGCTAAAAATACTTTTGATGTATAAGCGGGATTTTATGTTGCAAATGTTTAAAATTGCATTTTGGTTAATGCTCAAAACTTTGAAGTTTGAGCAATGGATAATTCTCATTGCTATATTTTATATCAAAATGTATGAACTATGAATTTTGACTATTTGAGTCATAAGTTATAACTATAAGTCTTAAGTTTATCAGTGAACACTAATAAATTTTGCTATGCATTTATTTGTTTTAGACTTTAGTATACTTGTATGTTTATTTATTTGTATGTGTGATTGATTTTTTGAAAGCATAGATAATTATTCATTTTTTATGCATTATGGACCCTTGTCATCCCAATCCCCAAAGAACTCAAAAACCTATAAAAGAGAACTCACCCCCCCCCTCATTTCACCCTGACTCTTTTTTTTCACTTAAAACCCCAATCTCTTGTTCTTGCTTCCTTGTTCGCACATCTTCACTTGCATGTTTTTGAAGAAGAGAAGTTGGATCACGAAGGACTGACGTAGCTCACGACATAGTTATTTTGCAAAATTTTGACACAGATCTCAGTAACGCATGAGATTGTCTTGCGACTCACAATCAAGTATATGGCCATTTTATTTATCATTTGTATTTCCCAAATTTCTTTTATTACCTTTACGGATCAAACCAAGCCAAATCCCCTAACCACAAAAATATACTAGCATTTTCTTAGTTTATGATTGTGCATATTTACATTGAAGAGTTTTAGCCTACTTTATTCATGGAAAGAGCATCATGATTGTCCTACATGCATATAAACGCAACATAAGCCCATCTTTATTCATAGCATGATTTGATCTTGATTTTGATTTATATCTCTAACACTTTGCAAGTGGCTCATTTCTAGGCATACATTTCAGCGACCACAGTGGGACTATATTTGGTTGTAGATTAATAGTTAATCTTTTGACAATCTTCCATAATCTTTTAAGTTTTGGGATTATTAATCGTTAGGGTTTTTTGGGTTTACCTACTATTGTGTTGCAGACCTATATCTGTTTGCATACTTGGTATAAATTATTTTTAAAATCTGGTTGCAAGAAAGTCGTGCATGGGACTAGGTTGCAATTGTTTGGTCGCAAAAACAATATATATGTATATATACCCAAAATGTCCAAATTATTTATTTGTGCTTCTCCTATATTCGTTTGTGCTACAAGTTGACCTTGTCAATCTTAAATCGTCTATGTTGTCAAGATACAGATAAATATATATTTTATATATATATACTCATTTTTTAGTCCATAAGAAATACAAAACTTGAAAAATATAGTAGGATCAAGGTTTGAAATGTTCAATATTCTTAAAATTTTATATTTTCATTGATCATGTGGGTCTTATACATATGATATATGAATATCATGTTAATATGAATACAAACAATCTAGAATAGATCATCTAGATTTTCCTCAAATAATGGTTGCCTACAAACATAGATCCTCCTTGCAATAAAATTCAAACAATGGCCGCCTCTAAACAAACTTGAACTCCTTGCAAGCAATGGCTTCCTCCAATCTTGTCCTCCTTGCAAGCGCTGCCTCCAAACAAATCCCCCTTCTAATGGCTGCCTCCTCAATTCCTCTTTGACTCTTGGCTCCTACACTTGCAAAAACCAGCAAATGAATTGTTTGTGTTTTGGTAATGCTCGAGTGCCTTTTTATAGCTTTTAGAGAAGTTTAGGGCATAGTTACCTAAGACAGAGGGACGGGGTTTCCAGGACGGAAAAAAAATTCTAAATTTTGGGGCCAAAGGGGGGACGGCTAATTAAAAAATATATAAATATTTAAAATATAAAGATATAGTGACTAAATTATATAAATAAGTTGAAGTAAAACCATTTGAGATTTAAATAAGGTGAAACTTGAACTCATAAACATCAAATACATTCCTAGAACTGTTACAAATAGGATACCGTGATTTCAAAGCACTCAGCTTTTCCAAACATGTTATAAACTTCTATTATGTTCTCCTTCAATTCTCTGATAGCAATCTTCCCAAACTATGACCAAGTGTTATGGTTCACTATTAACAGTTGTGATCTATTGACCCTCAATTGCTCTTGTCAACCTTCTATTGACAAAACAAAGAATGACAGAAAACAGGTTCTCATTCAGATTCTACAGTCAGACTAAGACTATCAAACAATAATAATAGGGTTTCAGGATATATTAGCCTGATCATTACTTGCACAGGCCCGTGACTTGCTTCTTCACAAGATCTTGAATAATAAGTGATTTATAATTAAAAAATGTATAGTTTAGAGTGTTGTTTTTATGGTTTTTTATTGAAAAATGCGGCAGACCACGTGGGGGACGTCTGGACGTCCCCCCCCACGTTTCCCACGTCCTCCCACATCCCCCCCACGTTTGCCCGTCCCCAAGACGTTTCCCATCATGCATGCACTGTGGGAAACGTGGAGGAAACGTTTCCCCCACCTCCCCACCTCCCCAAGACGTCCGGGACGTCCCAAACGTGTCAAAAATGGGGGGGATACGTCCCCATTTAACTATGGTTTAGGGCTTATTTTTTTATTCATTTATGAGTTTAGGGTTTGTTTTTTGTGCATTGGCCAAGTCAAACAAAAAAACATGTTTTAAACAAACCCCACCGACAAAACCTGTGGTTACGTCCCAAACACGAACAAGTATGTTTGGGTACTTCTCAGGTACGTTTGTGACGTACTTGGGACGTATCCTTACCGTATCCGGGACAGATTCGTACTTGGTACATATCCAGGGGATTTGGGAGGAGGGGGACGTACCCATGCTTCCCATGAAATTATCTTAGTCTTTTAGGGGACTACTTGGATTTCATCACCGAGAGTTCATTAACTTAAAGCTCGTATACAGATGAGATTTATAAATTCAGGGTTGGAACTGTTATTGGTAGAGCTCCACTAAAACGGATGGAGTAAAGTGAGGGGGTTTGACCCTACAATACCCACACTCTAGACAATACTCCTTTAGCACGGAATCGAATCTCACGTATCACAAGTTATATCAAGGACTCGCCTTGGTAGCCAAATTTCTATCCTAGTATTAGAAGCTTACTTTTGTCATGTTTCATTTCTTAGTGCCAGGTAAACAACATTCCCTAAGATACCCCAACGTACCTTCAAGGTATATCGGCGGGATTCTAAGCGAGCATACATCCTTACTACTATCAGGATTCTAAGTTTTCTCTGTGTTTTAGCCATATTTGTTAAAATTTTATTAAGCTACAAAAATAAAAAAAATACCATACTTTCCAAACACTTCTCATGAACCAGTCATATTCAATCCCATTTGGGTCGCATTTGCAACTTACCTTATCTTCAATCACTCATTTCCTAATTTTGATCTACCTTTTGTGTCACTAGCACGACTAGCAGCTTGTCCACCATTATCCTGTCAACTTTCCCATAGCCTGTTTCACACTCAAATTTTCCCAAACCAAGTCGCATGTGTGAATGGTATGCAATTTTTTATCACCCTATCAGTTTTCACCTCATTCAACGTTTTCCAATATTCATGTAGCTTGTTTCACACTGAAATTGTCATAGACCCAAATGCATGCACAACTGACTTGCGATTTTTTATCACCTTCCCAATTTCTACCTCATTCAACTCTGTCCTATATTCCCATAGCCTATTTCAAACTCAAATTTTCCTAGACCCAATCGTATGCACAACTGGCTTGGGACTTTTTATCCCCTAACCGATTTCCACCTCATTCAACTTTGTCTAATATTCCCACATCCAACTTACCCAATTTCTATTTATTCTAAAAAACCCAGTCTTAATCGCGCATGCGGCTTACTTGCGATTTGTTGCTGAACTTTCAACTACTCATTATGGAACCCAAACCCCGAGGTCTTTGCACCTTATTTGAACTACTCTACAACCACCTCCAACCACCATCCAACCAGCCTGCAGCTGAACTACAATCGCCCAACAACTGGCTTGCAACCACCCTACAACCGCGCTGTCAACGTTGTGCACCCGCCCTACACGCACCTTGCAATCAGCCTGCAATTGTCCTACACCCAACCTGGCAATTCACATGCTACTCCTAGCTCTATTGCGCATGCGATCGGCTCGCAATTCCCAAGTTTAGCACCATTTGCCTCCCACATCACCAAGGTGACTCACCAGTCTAATGCCAATTGCCCATGAAACCTAGAATCCATGCCACACTTCTTGGAGACCTCCACATCCGTCCGTCGATTACTCTTAACGACCTAACGCCACCACACAACTTCTTCGTGTGCATGCTCCTTCCACCCATTTTGCATGCTCTTCGCCCATTACCATCAAATTCATGATGTCTTATACCTATGGCCTCGCACGAATTAACCCACTTCACCAAAATCTTTTAGACCGCCTCGCCAAGCCTGATCACAATACCAGGGGTGGATCTCAAAATGCCCATTCACCCCATGGTGCCACGTGGCCCATATCTATTACACTTCAAAATGCCCGTTTTTGACAAATTCACCAACACAAAGGACCCCTAACACCACTTCCACGTATTTCTCTATGCATGCCACCTTATCCATCATGACGACACCCTCCTTTTACGCACCTTACCATTTTCATTCACTAACCAAGAATAGGACTAGTACTCACGCCTCCCACAGTATAGCATTCAATATTTTGCACAACTTGTTGATGCCTTCAATAATCATTTCTCCATTCACAATGTTCCCAAAGTGACATTGGTCAATCCCTTCACACTTTGACAATTCAACAATGAGTCCATATCCTTCATTGCATGTTGGCACAGAATGGTACATGACCTCCCAATTCCTCTTTCGTAATCTGAGCTAATCAATCTCTTTCCCAAAGTTGCATCTCCCACATCTCGCGTCACTTACAAATTCATCCATTACGCACCTTCGTCGAGGCCGTGCACACGGCTCAACACCTTGAGGATGTTCATTTCGGACGTCCTGTCACTCTACTACATCACTCACCTCCTCTTTCACCTTCTCTGCCACCACAACTTTACGTTCACCATATCACACACCAGAAGCCTCATCTAGATACCTCCTCACTTGCTTTTAGTATTCCCTTACAGTCATCCTCACCTCTCTCACAAACTCACTTATAGTCCTATTCGCCTCCTCCACAATCACCCTTGCGTCCGACTCCTAAGAATCCCCGACTTCAATCACCTAAACAGAGTCCTTTCAAGGCTTACAATTCCTTCCAATCCACACGCCAATTCACTCCCTTGTCTAAACCGCTATCTACCAGCTTCCAAAAGTTGCTCGGCGCCATATTGATCACTCTTCCACCCATCCTGCCAATCCATCCCAATATACCACCACCCTTGTGGCACGTATCCCATACCCGGTGTTCCTATCACCAGACTGACAGCCACCCCACCGACTCAAGTTCCCAACTTCGTCGCATCATCTCGGACCTATGTGACAATGGTGACATCATTCACGAACCCACGTTTATGCACGATCAGATTTCCAATGTCGTTACCAACCCCCTTCCTACATATATCCATGTGGATTACATCATTGCAGATCGCTTCACCCTCCCATCCTCTTCACCCCACATGTTTGTCAACAATCTCGTGTACCCAACAGATCTTGTCATCCCTTCCAACACTCCTATCAACATATCTCCTACCAAAATTTCGATTATTTCCTACCACTGGTCCTAAGCGATCATCTTTGCCTTGCTTATCACACTCCCCTAAGTCATTATCGTTTTTGGCATCTATTCCATCATCATCCTTTGCTACATCATACCTGCTCCAATCTCGCCCTCTACATCATGTCCCACATCATTAGTCCTTGTCATCTACAAACCCTTCCTCATTGCTCCATTAACCAATCCTACATGATGTTCCTCACCACGTCACAAACCATCTATCATATCACACACCTTGCCATTTTCTTCACACAAACATCATTATGATCATCACTATTGATTCAAGCACCCTTCATCCACTAACTCTGTCTTCCTCTTCACCATTAACATTACCTTCATTGTTTATTCTCATCCATAATTGCCCATCAACCGATCTCATTTCCACTCAGCCACTACAAATGCATGATCCCATTCTTGTCACTATTGTCCCATATTCTACACGTGTGCACAAATCTCATTAGTGTAATCCTATCACATCCTTTCCACATCTAACATCCATGAAGGATTTCAGTTGACTGTCAATTCTAACGCTTGTCAAGGTGTCACTTGCTCCCCTTCCTCATCATACACCACTAGCAAGGCCCATCTATTGTCTCCACTTGCCCTCGCATCACACATCTTCCTTACGTGTCACCCACACTTGATCACTTGTTTTCTCCTCATTGAGACTTGTTCTCTCGTCCCTACCCTCCTAACATTCGCTTATACAGAGTTTGTTCCCCACAACATACCACAATTACAAACATTCATCTTCTCACCACGCCTTCCTCACAAATCCACTGCATTTGTTATCACGCTTCCTCCTGACATAGACTTGATATCAATTCCTTGTCCACTTGACATCGTCACATACACAATCCATCGCAAAACTTCTCCCGCCAAGGACTTGTTATCAAGTCTTCGTCTTCCTGACATTGACTCACATACACTTCTCCCAACGGCTATCTTCATCTATTTATCCCTATCTCCACAACCGCATCTATCAATCATCACCATCTTTTGCTTCATCTTTGGCATCTTTTCTTCATTCTTTGTTAACATCATCCCATTTACCATCTCATCATCCGACTTCTTGTCTACCTCATGTCTCTCCTTAATCATGTCCCTACCAAGACTGGGGGGGGACTTGTTTAGATCTCCACTTTCGTGGTCTTACCACAAAGTAGATTCCTCTTCTTTTCATTTGTCTTGGCTTCAAGACACATCCGAATTCTCCACACATCATATCATGTCCCCGCTGACACATTCGCTAACACAAACACAAACACACAAAAATCTATAAACATCTTTCAATATACAAAAAATCTAAATACATCAAAAAACTGTAATAAACCTCGCCTACACATGAATGTTATTTCCCTGCTTCGCCCCACTTTGTCCCTATTGTACACTTCACTTACAATTCATCCACATTCCATGTCTTGGTTTGATTCACAACTGTAATGTCCCCATTTTAAAGACCCTTAGCCTATCTTTCCCCGTGGGCTTTAGGGATGTTGCAAGGGGAAACTATGCTAATAATTGAATGATATTGCCTAGAGAGTGATTTTAATCATTTGTCATCATAAAGCAATATTCATTTAATTATTTAATTATGGATGCTCACAAAAGAATATTTATTGAGAAATTAATGTAATTTATTATTTAATTTAATTCCCAAAAATACAAAATAAAAAAGGAATTAATTAAATAATATTATAGTGGCTTTTAATGTCAAAAAGACCCTTAGAAAGGGGACGCCACACATAGGGAAAATAAAATGCTTTATAAATTTTAATTGTGTTTTCCCTCCAAAAGGGAATTCGAACTTGTGCACCTCTTGTCTATAAAAAGAGGTGGTCGTTTCATTGGAAGGCATGCTACCAATGAATTCGATTCAACTCCATGCTTGGAGTAGGGATGGATGCCCACCATTGATGCTCTCTCTTTCTCTCTCTCATTGGAGATCTTGTAGCTGGTTTTTTTTATATCAATTGAAGAATCTATGGTACCTTTGCAAATCGATTTAATTGTGTATGGATTCTACTTGCTTTGTGACTGTTTGAAGAGTATTTGGTGTATGAAGCTCACTCTGCCCTAGCTGTAGCAAATCGACTTGATATCTAAATTATTTTACTTGGAATATTGTTGCATTGAAGGCCCTAATATTAGCAAAAGTTACTCTTTAATTAATGTTGTTGTAGCGACCTGTTAAGGACAAGTTTGTTGATAATATTTGGCGAATAAGGGTCTGATTTTTACTCACTTGAATCTGCTCTTTCTTCCTGGACATCAGCGACTTTGTGCGAGGTGTTGGGATGCTTGGTTAGCCAGCGACTTCTGTCTATTGGCACTTTCTCGTGATTAATGTGTGCCATCTGTAGGGAGTCGAATTTGCATGATAGTATGGAGATTTAAAGGTTCTGGTTGCAGATTCTAACGTGATACAGTTCTGAGGGGATCGATTGACTTGAGCATGTGTTTGGGATGTGATTAAGCCTCTTATTTGGCAGCGAACTGCTTGTGGGGGTTTGGTAGAATATTAAGTGTCTTCGCAATACATTCTATGCTCCAAAAAATAGGGGTTAAGGTCTGTTGCAGCGATCTATATTAAGAGGGCCCAAATTCATATATTCCATGCATATTTCTGATTGTTTATGAACAGCGATGATATGATGCTTTGCATTCGCATGATTTAATGGTGTCGTGTAAGGTCTCTTGCTAGCCATTTGTATAAAGCAATAGGGACCATTAATTAATGATCTATAAGTCTCATCCAAGCGACCTCATTCTTGCATATGCTAACAGCAATCTATATGGGTTTGCATTTAAAATGTGACATGATTAATGGTATGTAAAGTCTCTCTTTGAAGCAATCCTTGAATGAATATTGAGATCAGATTATATACCTATATTTAGAGATTTTGTATTGGAGGATTTAGGTCTAGTTGGAAGTCATTTACATCTGGGTTTGGTCTTCATATATATTGAAAAAGAAATCTGAGTTCATTAGTTTCAGCTGAGAGTTGATCACTTGAGGTATTTGTTAGAGGCCATTAAACCCCTCTTCTTGGGTTTATTGAGCCATCTAATTGAATACCCAAGCACTCTTGGAGGAGTGTAATCACTTGAGATTGTCTTCTATCAATTTTTAAGTGATCATCCTACTCGAGTACTGCATTTTCCCATTGATCCCATAAGAGGGATATTACAACTTTCGGTGAACTCTTAATTAGCTTGTTGTCACACTTTGTGAGTCAATAGTCTCTACTATAGCTTTTGAACTCGGTCTCTCATCGCATTGGAAAATTTAAGAATGACTTTTCTCCTAGAGATTCAAGCACTATTACACAAAACCTTGTCTTGAAAACCCCCAAGCACTAGCCAATGTCATCTCCACAACCACATAACTCCCTTCACTTAGCCATTAGTGGTTCTCAACCCCCTTCAAACAAACGAGAGAGTTGAATATTATTTCAAAACCAAATTTAAAAAATTTTAAAAAAGCAAGTCCAATAAAAATATTAAAAAATCTCTCTAAGGGCCTTTCCAGTATCTTTGTCGGAGTTATGGACGCCTGGCTAGCAATAGAGCAATGTTGCGCCTAGAATCAAATGCATCTCTATCAGGGCAATAGACACCTGGATGGCATCAGAGCAATGCACGAGTTCCATTTCCTTTCCACATACCATCAATCACCAACAAAACTATCACAATCATCCCACATATTTGCTAATTTGTCTCCCGCTATTGTTCCTCAAAGACTTAACTTCAAGCAACAATTAAGTTTCATGTGCACACATTGGATCTCAACAAGAAATAAGAAATAAGTTTCATGTTGCCAAACAATGTTTAGAAATTGTTCAAACTCTTGTTTTAGTTTATCTCTTGACCCATGATACATGCCTTCCCGCTCATTACTATGCTCACCAACCATCATGTTTAAATACCATGTTCACTACACATTCATTTCACTTCCATCATTACAACTATGCCACTTATTGCCTTACATTACTTTGCCTGGACAAAAGATCTATGTGCTTGCATTCCTTTTTGCATTCATTTTCATCATACATCTACCTCGGTGTGTTTTCTTATTCATTGCCTATCATCTCTTTTTGTCGTGGGGCGACCTCACCTATTTCCTCGCTCACTAACATCTCTTATGCTAAGGTTATTTTTATTGTTTATCATTTGCCACCTTTTGTCCCGCACTATGTTGAGGTAACCTGGGTGCAAAAATTGTCACTTGAGTTGGGATGCCATACCAGATCCTTCGCCCATCAATCTTATGACAATCAATCTACCTATCAATCAATCTCACCGACCAAAACAGCCTTTGCCTTGTGAAATTAGCCTTTGTATCCCTTCACAGACTCCAACTAAAGTGGCCCATCGATCAACATTTCCATGTTCCTATCAATCCAGCCTATTGTTTAAGCCCACACGAATGGCAACCTTTGTCATAGGGCCAAGCAAACCCCATCTCATCTTCATTTTTTGTTTTGCATCCTTCTGCACATGCAGCACAAAGTTGGGGCATAATGTAAACACCAGAAAAATGTACCTCACTCATGGTCACATCATTTACAAACATACAATAAACATTATAAAAATACAATAACCCCTAAAGATGATAAAACATTCAAAAACAACTAAAAATTATAAAAATACCACAAAATGGTGATAAAAGATACCTCGACACCTATTTAATTACCTTCACCCACTCACATTTAATCTTGTCAAATCCCTCCATGAATTTAATAAAATCCACCTACCATCCCATATCTCTATGCGCTATGGACCCTTATCATCCCATATCTTTATGAACTTTGCACTAAAAGCCATCCCAATCCCCAAAGCTCTCAAAACTTATAAAAGAACACTCACCCCCCTTCATTTCACCCCGACTCTTTTGTGCACTTGAAGCCCCAATCTCTTGTTCTTGGTTCCTTGTTTGCACATCTTCACTCACAAGTTTTTGAAGAGGAGTTGGATCACGAAGGACTGTTGCAACTCACGACAGTTAATTCATGGAATTTCGACACAAATCTCAGTCATGCATGCAATTGGATTACGACCTCTGCGCGATTTTCTGGCAGCCGCACCTACGACTGGCCTACGTCTCACAATCAAGTATACAACTATTTTATTTATAATTTTTATTTCACAGATGTCTTTTATTACCTTAAAAGGATTAGGAATCTAACTGAAGCAAGTCCCCTACTCACAAAAATATACTAACATTTTCTTATTTTATGATTATGTGGATTTACATTGAAGAGTTTAACCTACTTTATTCATGGAAAGAACTTCATAAATGTACCTCACACATATAGTGACAACATAAACCCATATTTGTTTGTAGCATGATTTGAGCTTGATATATTTGATATCTCTAACACTTTACAAGGTGGCTCATACCTTGCATACAATTCTCTACTTAATGAAATAACTAAACCAAAATATTTGTGTCAAAGAAAGAGGAAAATGCATTGATGGCAAAGAATAAACCCAGTTCATCTTTCAAGTTAGATCAACAAAAATCGAAGTTCAAATCCTCAAGAAAGATGTATCTATGTCACTATTATAAGAAGCCATGACATTTTCTTTTGAACTGTAAGCAAAGAGCACAAGATCTTGTTGATGAAAAATTGAATCAAAAGGCCTTACTTGCAAAAGAGGGCGATTAAAAGTAAATATGTAATGTTCCCTTTTTCAAGGACACTATTAATATATATTTTTCATTTGCATTGTAACCCCTTGGCATGCCTAGCGCTACAAGTGGGAGTCTCTTTAGTTAGTAATGTGCACATAGGTTAGTTACTTTTATTTATTTAATTAAAAAATAAATAAAGTGCACATAGTCTTGATATTAAATATTTTTAATGAAATTTTTTGTTTTCCTTCCAAAAGGGAAAAGGTCGATCATTGGACATTGCACCCCTTAGTTCTATAAAAGGAGGTCGCATTTCTTTTATGGGTTATGTTGATCGATCATTTGATTTTACTCCATGCTTGGAGTATTGGGATGTATGCCCTAGTTCTTGCATTGTTCTCTCTCTCATTTGGATCCATTATTGAAGACTTCATTGTTCTCTCCACTATGTTTTGTTGTGTTGAATGTGTTTATGCATGGTATATTCATTCTAGCTTTGGCGACTAGGTCTTGGGTATTGGTGCATTTGTTTGAAGCATAAATCTGCATTTTTGTGAAGGGTTTGATGTACTTTGGTGATTATTATTGCTGCTGCAATTTATTTAGCAAATCGACTTGGTTTGGAGTTTGATCTATCATGTTTTGAGGTTTTTTTTGCTAGATCTATTTGTTGTTGTCTAGTCAATTATTTCAAATCAATGGCTGATTATTTTGGAAGGGGTTTGTGAGCTGGAAATTATTTAAATATTTTATGCTAACCCTAGCGACTTGGAGGCAGATTTCAAGGGCTAATTTGAAGGGGTTTCAGTGATCTAAAAATTCAGTTAGATAGTTCATTTGAAAGCTCATGATTTCTAATTTATGGTGCAGTTTGTTTCATGCAAAAACTCCAAGTATTGAGTAAGATATTAATTTTTGAATTTTAGTTGATCTGGGTGCATTTTAATTAATTAATTGTTATAAATTTTAGATCTGCAGTTTGGGATCAAATTAATATTGAATGTGGTTGTAGAAATTAGGAGGAATAAGGAGAAAGTGATTTCATGATTTTTGGAGTTGATTTGGTGCCCTAAATGTGTTGGGCGAACTACTTTTTAGTGCAAAATTAGGGTTTCGTGTTTGCTATGCGAAATCTGGTTTTAGAATATTATTCTTCATATTTTTGTGGCCAAAAATCCAAATTTTGAAGATTTTTGCTTGAATGGTTAAGCGGGAAATAATTTTGGAAGATTGCAGCAGTTGGGATTTGAATATTGATTATTTTTCAGCTGTTAAAAATCAGATCTAAATGATATTAGCATTCTAATTAGTCTTCCCATCTAACTCGCCATTTTGGCATACTCCAACCCCATTTTGGGTTGTATTATTGCCGACATTGGGTTATTTGAGGTCGAACTAAGAAGATCTAATCTTCCTAGGATCGATTTGGTTAATTAATTTTGCAGATTTAAATAATATCCCAAAAGGGGATATTACAAAATAATACCCATTCAAGTTATGAAGACTCTTCCCATCCTAAGTGATGAAGAATATGTGCTTTAAATGACTGTAAACTAGAGGATGGAGGCAACAGAGGTCAAACAACGACCTCGAGTTCGCCATTTACGAAGGAGTTCCACACTATAATAGTGGATTTTTTTTATTTTCTATTCACGTGTGATGTGAAAAACAAAGTGGAATTCCATACCGTTTTTGCTACAGCAGAATAGATTCTTAATCAAAGTCACAGCGAGGCCATTCCACTACATTTGTTGGTGCGGATGATGTGTTCCCATGGATCAGTTGATGGGTCTCGGTCTATGGTTGACATATTCCTAACCATCAGATACAAATGATGTATTCCCATAGATTGGTTGATGTGTCCTAGTCTATGGTTGATGTGTTCCCATGTGTATCAAGGATGTGTTTGCTTCAGTTCTCAAATGATAGATCATCTCCCATGTTGGTACTGGGGAGGAATGTTGGAATTACCCCATTGGTATTAGTATTAACATATCATGTGTACTATTAATGTTTTGTTTAGTGTGTGATGAATTGTATAAGCAACTCATTACACAATATAATAGTTTGATATATTGGTGAGTTGTTTTAATAACTCACAAACATAGAAATAAGTGAGAGATTATAGGTATACTTAATAAGGATAGATTCCTTATTTTTAGGATCCTCTCCACCATATATGCATGTTTACATTTAGTGTGAATGATGAACAAAGAAGTTAATTATCTAGTTATTTTTTGCAATCTCTACCCAAATCCTGCAGCAACCTCAAACTAAATGGGTGATGTGCAGAAGTGTATTGTGAATGATAAAGACCGAAGATATATTAGTGTGCTATGAGACAAATAGAAGAAACCAAGGAAGACAATTGACATCAGATATAGCATTGTAATTGCAAAGTTATATCATGCAAATTCCTGTATAAGATCCGAGAGGTAGGATGTAGGATGTCTACATACTCCTCCTTATTCTTTAGTTACTTATCACCTATCTACAAAGAATAGAAGAATGGCTTAATATACAGTGGAGGAAAATAAAGCACTGGTTGAACCGTCACAATGTTTGGTAACAATCACTTCATAACTAGTCATTAGTCCATCATCTTCAGTTGATGTTACTGTAGAGTTGTGCGGTGCAATACCTACAAACATTGTGCGACATCATAGAAGAGTTAAGATCTCGCAGTATACGTGTGTGCATTGTATAATGTTGAAGCCACTGATGACGTCAAATAGTGATGCGGAGCAATGCCATGGCTTTGCAAATCATTTTCTTGTATCCTTCTGGATTAGTGATCCAAAAGGATCTGACCCTTCAGTTGGTTCACGGCACCACATCATTGCTTCACAACATATTTTGTCTTCACCATTGGTTTCAGCATCATACTACACACCCATGTGCATACTACAAAGTCCTAACCCTGCAATGTCGCACAGTTCCTACAACGTCAATATTGTACGGGATAGTTCTGCAGTAGTGTTAGGAGAAGGCAACAAATTAATGATTAGCTATGAAGCAGTTGTTACCAACCATTGTAACAGTTCAACCAACTCTTCATCTTCCTCTTTTGTATATTAATACATTCTTCTTTTCATTCTAGTGAGAGTTAAAAGAGAAGTATGAAGTATGTAGACATCACACATCCAACCTCTCAAACCTTATACAGATTTTTGCATAAGTACTACTTTGCAATTACAGCTCTAGTCTAGTGTTCGTTGTCATCTTTTCATGCCTCTGATCTGATCTAAGTGCCCAGTCCCAATAGCTTAGCCGCCCTCAAATAATATAATGTAGAGTTGGCTCCCCCTCAGCCCCCTGAGTATTGGCTATAACTAGAATTGTCTGGCGCTGGCCTCGGCCAACTAAATTCTGTATTTCACCAGTCCCAACCCCTGTCTATGTATTGTTTTGTCCTTTGCCTTACAACACTTTAATATATCATTTGGCCTTTATCATTCAGCATAACTTCTGTAATAACCCTCCACTAGGTATCCTCTTGGCCCCAGATCGATACTGCTAATTTATATAGGTAAATGGAAGTTGTTTCTTCAGTGAGTTGAATTTTGATTAAGTTGAGTGTCAACAAATCTTAGATGAACTTGTTATGATGGTGTGAAGACTCTTGTGATGTTGGTGATGGGCTTGGGATGTGTTGGATGTATGTGCAAATTTGTAAACATGAAAAGAAGTTTTAGCATATGCGTAGGACATGTTAATGTGAGTATAAGCCTTGTGGTTTTGGAAAGAAATAGAATATCAAATCATCATCATACTTCTCTACCCTTGCCCATATTCAAGAATGAACTTGTATAAATGACTTATTATGCATTGGATCATTTTTTTCACATATCTGATTATATGTTTCTTTAAGGGATTTAATGTTGAATGAAGTTTAAAATTGAATTTTAGTGAGGAATGATTGATGCAAAAGGGAGGTGAAAGAATTTGGGTTAGGGTATTCTTGAGAATGCGTGAAATGCAATGTTTTGAGAGGTAAAATTTACCATTAGGGTTTTGTAAGAATTAGGGATTTTAGTCATGTTTGAGGGTTTAAAACATAACATTATTTCCCTTTTGAATGGTTTGAAAGTCTCTAAAAGTTGAGAAAATAGAACGCTAAAAAAATAGCAAAAAATAGTGAGAAGGCTTTAGGCCAACCTAGGAAGGTTGGCCAGCCTTGGTACCTGGTGTCAATCTGTATGGAAAGCCGAGCCACTTAGGCTCGACAATCTTATGTTGGTGTATTAACGATTTCACACACTGATATGAAATGAAGTAAAACAGTGTGCTAAATCAGATTATAGAAATAAAGGTATTTAAACACAACATTTTGAATTAAAAAAGGGATAATTGAACTGTGTTAATTTGACTTAGAATTCACGTAAGAATAGAAGAATGAGATACTTAGCTTTTGTTGACTATCGGCCACTCATAGAGGTTGCCACAAGATCTAGAATTGCTCAAAAAGGTGTCCTTCAGTGGTCAAATCAGAAACAGAGACAGAAATCCTAGCTGGACATTTCCCATAAAGTCATGCCTACAATAACCACCATTATCTAGGTCTACGGGTAGTATTCCCGAGTGTTATGGGGTCTAAAAATTCTGGGAGCCCTTTCCATGTGTCTTGAATCTGGTTCTTGAAGTGTGCAAGATCTTTGATCCTATGCGATGATGCATGTTTCCTCTCTGCTTTAGCCAAACCCTAATTGTGCATCCTTGACCGTAACAGACATTAAAGAGATGTTAACATTTGGGGTTGGCTTAGCCCCAACAACCCCCTCGCAGACAAGTGTTGTCTATGTGCCAATATTCTGAAGAGGGCTCAATCTTTACGTAGTTCCCCCACCTAAGTGAGTATGTAGATGCGCAAAAGTGAGTGTGTGGATGTGCAAAATAATGAACAATCTAGATGTAGTCACATCATTGAACTTCGACACTCCACACCATGCAACTTTCACAATTTTGTATTCAAACTTGGCTTTAAGGACTACTCGAGGGCTTCTCCTTGAAGATTTTGAATGTGTACAAGCCTTTGTGTAAAGATCTCCAATGTAATCAGAGTGCTCTAAGAGAGTGAGATGTGCTTCCAAGGTGTAATAGCTGAGGAATCACTTTAGGGATGATTTGTATATATAGGTGACTTCATAAATTTTCCAACATGATCGACCCACGAAACGTGTCTACGCCAACCTAATGGAGATTACCCAATTTGAAAACTAGCCGTTGAGCGCCCCTGGACATTGTCGGCAAGGTCAGACATCTGCAGTAGCTGACACTGTCATGGTTTATCAGTACTGCCCTGGGAGTGCAAATATGGATCAAGAGTATGGAGAATGTCTATTTAGGAATCCGAAAGTGTGTGTTTTTGTATAGGCTACATTGATCTTGAATAAATATGATTGGCAAATAAAGGTGACTAAGATAGTAGATAGGTAGAATGATAGAGGGAAAGTGAGCACAAGAGTCATATATATTTGCATTGTCCAAATCTGTCACAGTGTCAAAGACCAAATTTAGATGTTTGCAGCTGCCCCTTTTAATCTAGGGTTGAAAATGCTAAATTAAAAGGATAAAATCAAATTTTGTACCTGTGATAACTATGCTTGGTGTTTCCAGGGGTTGCTGGATTGTACCATGTACTCCAGGTGAAATCTGCAAGAAAACGTGTGTAGGTTAATGGTTCCCCGTGATAAGGGAACTAAAATGATCTGAACCATTGAAAAGATAAAAATTTGAAAAGCTAAAGAATGAATGCATCTAATGCTATGCAAACCAAGCTGCCACTTGTTGAAGTTGATTGGAGAGTGTAATGAAGTGAAAATGCCCCAGAAGATGCGATTGCGAAACAGAGAATTGAGAAGTGTCAATGCCCCAACTACCACTGAAGAATGTGGTGCTAGAAGTCAAGCGACATGGTAATCTTAACCAAAAGATCAAAAACCCCTTCATGAGAATCTGGATCAGAAGAATGTGAGGAGCAGCCAAAAAAGTTGGAGAGTCGGAGGGAGAGGACATTGGGAAATCAATGAAATGCATGTTAATGGTTGCCAGGCAGTCCATTGATCATAAGAATGTGTTTGGCATGGCCCAATCACTAAGCTTTCTAAACATGCTTTCCAATAATGCTGGATCTTTCACTTTACATGAAGATAACAGTGACATGGAATGCTTAATGCACTCTTAAGGACTGAAAACTCTATCCCGTCAACACTTGATAATTGACGGTCTGGGGTCACTGAGTCGTGAGCAGGTGCATATCGCAAGTAGATTCTGAACTGAGCTCCCACAGGAAGCTATCCTTGATCCCCCAGCTTGCTGCCCTCCGTTGGATGATTATGCATGGATTCTCAGGAAGGTCCTGAAAATATAATAGTAATAGATTGATCTTTGGAGTTTGCAAACTTGTTTTATAATCAAATATGTATATTTTTTTGGCTAATGGCATGATGAATGGCCTGCATAATTTTCCCCAACATCAGATTTGAAATACCTGGCAATGGCAGATGCCTATGAAGACTCTTTTTTCTGTAGATATAGCTATATATAGATCATTTAGAAATGAAGTACTAGATGTTTGGGATGATTTGGCGTTGCATCTACTGAAAACGCACTGAAGTATATATATTCCCAGCGATCTTATTGATGCTGAATCTCAAGTCTCTGTCTTCTATAATTATGGATCTCAATTGGGCCCACTAGCACACACTCAAATAAAATTTGAGCGACATTTGAATGATGATTGGAAGGCTCAAGTTAAGTACAAACTGTAGACAGAAAGACGGCACAAGGCACACACAACTTGTCTTGATTTGGGTGTCTTCGCTTTGAGTTGAAGATGATACGATCTTGGGTGAACACACTGTTCATATTCGGAAGTCTTTTGCGGCAACTTGGATAATATCTCGCTGTCCGGGTGATGTCTGCGCTTCCTTCACTTTTGAACCCATTGCAGACTAATCCCCATGTTGGAGCTTCATATTACTTTTTTGCAGGTCTAGGGCCCTTCCCTGGTTATCATTAAGCAAAAAGAGAAAAAGAAAGCTAGAATGAAGAGAGCGAGAGAATCTTCATGCCCTGAAAGAGAACAATTTTACTAGCCCTTTGTAACTTGAGTCGTATCTGTATGATAATAGGAAAGAACTCACTCAACTCTCCACTGCAACATGTCACCTTATAATTACATGAATACATGATAAAGAGTTACAGAAAAATTATATCTAGCTATGAGTGTTTGTGAGCGTGTGGCTGGTGTGTAATGTGATTTAATTCAAGACTTGACGAGTATAAATTAAAATACACAAGAAAAGTCCTAAAAACCCCTCAAGATGATCATGAGTAAGGTAATCACCAAACTTATTATTCTCATTTAACATTCATCGCGGTCATCCCAGTGGAAATTGGTCTCCTTAAATCATATCTCCAAACAACTTCCCCACAACCACCCTACCAATGGTACAAATCATAATTAATGATTAACGCCCTTTGGTCCAATGCAAGGTATAAGGTCTAAATGCAGACAAACCATTATCAAGTACTTTTTGCAAAACCTTGTACAAGATAACCCTAGAGGGAAGGCAAGGAAATAACTTCAAGTTCAAAATGCATGACAAAAAGAAGGTATGCTTCAATAATATTAAAAATATAGCATGCAAGGCATTTACTAAAAAAATGTATTATGCATTATCTTAGGCTATGCATGCATCTATTGATCACTAACATATAATATAAAACAAATATAGCATAAGAATGAATTAGTACTGCACATATCTCGGTTGTCATGAGTGATACTGATTATAGACGTTTTTCTACAATGCACGAGTCCTCAATGCTTTCCTTAGAAAGATAAATAAATCTCAAATACTTGGAGAAATTTTATGTTATTTGATATTTTTGGGGACCTTTATAAGATGGTTTTGTAGCATGCCCAAAATAGTGTAAAATTCATCTAGAATTAGAATTCCTATATTCTAGTATCAAGTGCTTGTGTTTCCAAAGCATGGAGAACAGCTCCTATAGACATTGCTGATAACAACATGTGGAAAAAAGTACCAAAATTGAGAGCATTTGTAACTATTTATTCCTATATATTGTTCGTGCACCACAATAGCCAGGTTATCGCCAACTAGAGTGAAAATTAGCCAGTTTCAGGTCCAGTAAGCCTTAAAATTCAGTGACATGCTAGATCATTGGTTAACTGTGTGTCACTTTTTTATAGTTTAACCAAACACCTGCATACTATATATTACTAGAAATCTATTGAAACATACTTTATCATTCAATAGTCCTGATTCCATTGTTTTGCCTATAATTTAATTTTATATTCCAGGTATTCGTGGTGGTCTTTTATTTGCAGTGACATCATTGGGACCATTGAGTATTTTTCATTAAACATGGACTTTATGTATTGTTGAACAGTTGTAATGTACATTGAATGCTGTGTAGTTCATGCAGTGTCAACAAAATTCTTAAGCTAGGATAGTCTATACTATCATCTGATAAGGGAGGATCAATTGAATACACTTTCTCATCTTGCTTTGGTGGGAAGGAGTATTGTGACAGTCTAGGTACATTGTATTTTTCTCATGTAATAGGAAAAGACTAAAAAGACATTTTCTACAAAAGCGAAAGCAACAAGTTGACTATATGTGGATGATGATAACTTGTTCTATTAAAGAGAAATGCTTGGCATCATATGCAATCAAAGCTGGAACTCTGTTAACATCTGAGACACGAGGAAAGCTTCAAGGAGTCTTTACAAATTGAGAATTGACAGCATTTAGCTTTAAACGCATAAAATCTTATTTTCGAGCATAATTACCTAGAGACGTGGGGGGGCATGGTATAGGTACAGGGATAAGGGATGCCATTTAGATCAGAGTATGTGAGTTAATGAATAAGGGTGCAGTAATATTATAATTATATATAGAAATATTCACCAGAAGATATGGGTACAGGGAAAGGGACACGGTCCCTGTCTCCCAGTCCTGGTTTTTCCTAGTAAATATGTTTTCATGCCTACCTATTAGCTTTGGCACAATTAATTCATTGTATTTCAATACTGTAACTTTTCAACAATGTCTTATATTTGCATTTTTTTGAGAAATACCTGATGCAATTAAATAACCTCTTTCCTCCTACCAAGACTTGGACTTCTCATTGTAATGGTTGAGGATGCCTCCAAAACTGTTTTATGTACATCGACATGCAAATTAACTCTCCATGCATATATGTATATGGAATTGCGACGAAAAGCACAATGAACAATAATCTTTGTTTCAGTCAGGCATAATTACATAACATACTTTTTTCAGCTACACAAGGGGCAAGCAAATTCTTCTGAACTTCCTACTTCCACCAAATGTCCCCTCATCATAGTGCTCTCTTTGTCCTTGCTTCTGTTTTTCATGAATATGTTTTAATGGTGATGTTCCATCCTCTTTGATTTTAAACCAAGTTTTTCCAAATTGATTCAGTGCCACAGAACAAAGAATGGACATCTTTAAAGAAATAACAGAGTATGGTGTAGTATAAATTTTATGATAACTGCAGTGTTGGACATAGTATAGTTACATTACCTGCATAAAACCACATAACCGGATGACTGTATAATTTAAGCCTGATTCTTTAAGGTAATTCTCAGTGCACCGCTTTATCTCCATCAATGGTACCTCTGGATGTTTATCACAATTATGTATCGAAAAGAAGACAAACTTTTGTACTTTCATTGCCTTTGCACATTGAATTAGGGAAACTTTTCCTTCCCAATCTACCTGCACAAGTAGAAGCAAGTTTGAAGGCCAGAATAGCAGCCAATAAACTTGAAACATCCCACAAAATTAACAGACTCATTCTATATTCTCCCACAAATTACAATCCAGAGGAAATGTACTGCAGATTTGTCTTTCTAACAATAATGAGTATCTAGACTAAAAGCCATTACATGGGTTTAAATCAATTTCTGAAAAAAAGGTATGGCACAAACTTGATAGGTAAATAAAATTGCAATTAGCAAAAGAGTTGCAATGAAAGGAGATCCAGATATATAGATATATTTGAGGAATTGTAACCGCAACTAAATAAAAGAGAAGTTGTGTTACTATCATCCAAGAAGGGTAATTTTTGAAAGTTATACCAGAGAGGAAAGTTAAAATCCAGTATTTTCAGAATTAGAAACATTGAGATTTATACCAAAAAGGAATGTTAAAATCCAGTATTTTCAGAATTAGAAACATTGAGATACCGAATAGATGAAATATTTGTTTTTGGTCCTTAGCTGCAATTTTCCACACTTGCCAGTTTTCACTATGTTAAGATCCTGGTTGTTGCATTCAGTAATAGTTCTTAACAATTCAGAGTATATATTTGAATATGACAAATTGACCTCATGCACATACATAACACCCAAGTTATGCATATTATTAAAGAAGAGTGCTGTGGATATTAATATTTCTCAAAATGTGGTTGATATCTGAACCAGATAATGTCAAATGCAAAAAAATGGACGCAAGAAATATGGTGTACTGTAATTTGAAACCCCCTTCAGAGCAGAGTAGATTGTGAGATAATAGAGATAACAGTTCATGACCATAATACCTAACACAACCTTCCTTGACGCTTCTCTTAAAAGAGAAACTGCACAAACAATGATGTATAAAATAAACAGCTAATGATGTCTGAATAGTCATGCCACTTGTGATAAAATTGGACCATGTAATATTGTTAGGACGGACTTCAATTTATGGTGAAAAAAAATCAATGCTATTTTTAAATAATAAAACTAAAACTATATTGATTATCAAAAAATATCTACAGCAGTAAAACAGTCGAGCTCAGCCCTGGATATGGAGGATTTCCAAATCCAAGGTGCAGTCTCAAGTTTAATAACTCGGCACAACCAGGTGGACTGTGGAATTCCCCCATTCAGCCCATAAAACTCAAACTAATAAATTCCATAAGAAGTTTTACTAGAACGACCAACATCTATATCAAATCTAGAACTAAAACTAAACAGTAGGTGGGTGCAGATAGTTAGTTGCATCTAGGTTAAGTTTAGTTAGTGTAGTCTATAACAGCTGTTGTTTAGCTGCTTAGGCTTGTTTCACATGGCGTAAAGTTGGTATTAGTTTATTTTCCTTCTTTTAAGCATATTAGGAAATATAAACCAGCCAAAAGGATTGCAAGGTGATATTGGCTAATGGCACCCTCTTGCCTTTTTTGTGGCCAATCGGCTTATGTCATGGGAAACCTTAGTTTTCTATAAATATTTCCCTTTCCACTCCTGTATCTAATTCTTCCTAAACTTCCTCAATGTAAGGAGCCTACGGATGTTGGAAATATAGTTGCATTTTATTCTATCCAATTTTGTTTGTGTTTTGATTTCAGTTTTATGCTCGAGTAGCTTTATGAATTCTGCACATAGGATTTACTGTGAATGGTCTTGCAGGATTGAACCTGGAAGAGCATAAACAAACTAGAGGACTTGAGGTTTCCTACTTGTTTCTTCATGGCATCAGAGCCTATTTATGTAACCCATTCCTTTATGAGATGTCAGGGTCGGAAGATCTATGCTTGAGGCACTCTTGTTGTCTCTTTCATCTTAATCTATTTTTCACAACAAAAACATTTTTACCAACCTTCAGTTCAGTTTGTTTTTTATGAAGTTCACGATTTAGCATAGTTACCTAAGTCTCGGGGATGGGGGGACAGGGGGACGGAGGGACAGGGTTTCCGGGACGGCAAAAAATTTCCCAAATTTTGGGGACAGCTATTAAAATAATTTATAAAAATTAATATTTGAATATTTTATTTGTATTCAATGAAATTTAGAGATTTAAACTGTGTCTAATGTATTTTAGGTACTTTCAAGATCATAATTTAGTTTTCTTGGTAAAAATAACATCATTTTAAAAGTAAAAACATCATAAAACTTTTGAAAGATTTAACAAAAATAGGGGACATCCCCTCTAAGTCCCCAAGTCACCGAAATGTTCGGGATGTCACCAAAATCTAGGGGACGCCTCCCCACGTAATACTGGAATTTAGGGGTCTTTAAATTTATGTTGCAGCAATTAGGGTTTAGAAACTCTGTGAACTCAGTTTTGGGTTGTAGGCAATCTTAAATCTTCCCGCATTTTCATTTTTAGGGGCTTATCAGGGGACTTACAGACATTTTGGGCATTTTATCAATTTCCATGGGGGTTAGATCACTTTTCTGGGATCGAAATTATTTTCAGGAGAAAAAATACATATTTTTCAGACTTTCCAGAAAAAAATCAGATTTTTAGGATTTGCCAATTCTTTTTAAAAATTGTGTAAGTTAGAAATTCAAGGGGAGTCCTGATGTCTATTAGGGGAATATCTGGAAAAACAAAGACCTTTCTGGATTAAAAAAAATATTGCTTCAAAAAAAATTCTTTTCCATATATTTTTCAGAGATTTTCCAAAAATCTTTGTTGAGGTTCACTTGTTGCAGCCTTGCAGGGATTTTAAAAATATGTGCATACAAACAACATTAGTAACCGAACTCGCCTACCCTGCTTGACGGCACCTGCTGCACTGCAGCTTTCCTCCCCCAACCAATAATGCCTCTGCTGACACTCTCTCTCACTCCCATATAGAAAAAGATATCATATTTCCATGGACCTCCATCATTATCTGGAGCACACAAACTGTCCGTTCACTACCTGGACTATTCTTGAGCACAAATACAAAGACTCTTCATCTGAGCTTGAAGTTTCCACTCCTGCTTCTTGTTATGAATCATTCCTGTTAGAACTTACCCTTTTCTTTGTCAGGCCACCATTATGTGCATAATATCTACCGGACATGAGACATCTGTTCACAGGTCCCAGAAATGTTGTTTGACATGATGATGCTCTTCCTTACATCAAGCCATCACACATTTGAATTTCAGAGGGATCTCTCCTCATCTAGAAGTGCCCCTGCTGATTTTTTGGGATTTCACCTTTACCGAGATCATTGACTACCCACTGTTTATTGTGGATCCTCGTTCTTCAGCTATTTTGAGGATTAATGAGACATTCTTTCAGTGAATGTTTCTTGTCCTTCCGTCATGTCTACTTTGGCATCACTTTCAGTTCTTGTGTATGATCTTGCCAACCTCTGCCACATTTCAGATGTAAACTAGCCACAAAGATCTTCACACCACTATCCTCTTCATCCTTTGTGGAGTGGGCAGATTTTCAGTTCACACCTTCTGTTCTTCCTCTTGCAAAGGGAAGACATGTTGTTCGATACAGGTGGACCTCCTTCAATCTTCAGGCACAGGCCCTCATCATCGACATTCTTCAGCTAGTGACACACATTCATTCACCACCTTCGGCATCTGATATGAAGAAAGTAGCCCTTGGAAGTATGCTTAGTCTCCTTTCATGGTGTTTTTCTTTGTACATGGGTACCTCATTAGTTTAAGAGTCGGGACCCATTTCTGAGGTATCAACATCCTTTTGCGAATGCTCACCTAAGTTGCACTTAAAGGGGGCTGTTGGTGCAAAAAGTTCTTTGCACCCAGTGTTCCACGGGGAGGTTCCCCACCTAAAATCTAAAGATTCTGGGGGCGGGGTCATCCTTGAGACTGTTAGAAAATGTGCACAAGGAAATAAAAGAAACCGGAATGCACACATTGTTCATCGTATGTCCGTCATTTTATTATGTGAGAAATGGTTACAAAATGGTTGAATTAGTTACAACCGTTTATTAGTTAATACATGACTAATATTGACTTAATGCTAAATTATAAGCCTTATATTCTAATACCCCCTCTTAATGCTTACACCACTAAAAAGGATAGAATTACAATCTTCATAAGCTTTTGTTTTGAACAACAATTCTTGCACCACGTAGAACTCCATCAATCTACCTTCCTAACCCTCGCAAAGGAGTAGTTCCCAAGTTGAATTCCCAAGTTCCCTAATTCCACCTCCCTGAACTCCCAAATTTAAGAATCACCCAAATTGTTGGGCAACCCTCCATGATGAGCTATTCCCACGATGCTCCATCATGTTGTCTTGTGACCCTCGTAAAGGTAAATTCTTGAGATCCACAAACTCCCTAACTATATGGGAAGCCATTCATACCAAGTTTTACCTGCATTGTATTCCTTCTTGTCATAAACCTCCTCCTTCGTCAATAAAATTTTCACTAAATTCAGCTTTTGGTGGATTGTCAACAAAGGTTATATTTGCTTCTTTTGGGTTATCTTTGAGTTTTCCTTTGAGAACGTCATTAGCTCAAATGTGACAATTCCAGGTTGTATGACATTTTTTATTACAATAATAACTCAACTTGCCTGGTGTCTTTATTTGATTTTTTGTGATTATTTCTCATGCAAGAGTATATTGCATTTTCATGTGAAGAATCACCTTCTATATCATTTGGAGTTCTCTTTTCTTCAACTAAGAGAGCTGAAATAATATTTTCTAGGCTTTCTGAAGGGCTCTGACTGAGAGTAAAATTGATTTTGCTATATGAAGAAGGTAAATAGTTTAACATAACGGCTATAAATCTCTGTCATCTACTAGAGTTTAAACCTCTGCTAATTGTCTAAAAAGAGATCGTTGATTATCTATATGGCTAGACATAGTAACATCATCAGCCATCTTGAATCAAAAGAGTTGGAGCTTTAAAGAGTCAAAGGAATGAACTCGGGAGGAAGAAGTTATGCTTCACTTGCAAAGATCCTTGGAAATCCGGTCATAGGTGACTTAGGCATGGACAAGTACATTATATTGAGGTTGTATCTAGTGGTGAATCAAAATCAGAAGAAGCTGATTTGGAGGGGAAAGCCCAAGAACCAGAACTGGAAAAGAAGGAAGACGTAGATACTTTGGATGGCACCCTTGCCACATTATTTGGTGCTCCTAGATATCATCCCTTTAGAATAAGAGGAGTTTTGTAAGGGCAAAAGGTCACCGTGCTGATTGATAGTGGGGCAACCCACAATTTTTCTAATGAAGGATTGGTAATAAGGATGGGGTTGAAAGAACTGGATTTTAAAGGCTTTAATGTGACTATTGCTGATGGCTTCACCATCCCATGTACCAAGAGAATTCAGCAGCTTAATCTTACTTTGGGGAGACACAAAGTAAGTGATGATTTCTATGTTATGGATATAGGAGAAACAGGTGTAGTGTTTGGGGTACAATGGCTGAATTATTTGGAAAAATTCACCCAAAACTATCAGACGATGGAGCTGAAGTTTAAATCTGATGGTAAAGAGGTTGTGCTTCAAGGCATGTCCAATGGAGCTCCTAAGGATGGAGAGAACTTTCCGTGGAGGGCAAGCAGCATGGGCAGCACATTGTTTGGTAAGTTCCACAACTCCAATCTTAGGACAGAAGTCATATCATATGGATATTCAGCCCATTAAAGATAACCATGCAAAGGTATTCAACAGTATACCTCTTGGATTACCACCAAATAGAGGATTTCAACATATCATTGAGTCGGAACTAGGTAAAACCTGTAATGACTACTCCCTACCACCACACACGAGCATTCAAAGAAGAAATTCAGAAGGTAATCAAGGAATTATTGGAGATGTGTCATATCAGGCATAGTTTGCCTACTCGGCGAGTACTCACCAAGTTGGTGAATACTCGCTAGAAATTTGCTTAGATGAATATTCTCCTGTAAAACTCGCCATTCGCCTATGCTGAATATTGGCAAATACTCGCCAAGAATATTCTGCTAATATTCGCCAATATTCGGCGAGTTTGACCCTAAAACTCGCCCATACGTTGGTTTTTAATGCGGAAAATGGGAAAAACACAGGTTTCACATTGAAAAAACACTCATTTTTTTCTTATAAAGGCATCACCCTCCCTCACTTGTAATCACACAGCTATTGAGCATCCTAAAATGAGGAAGAGGAAAATGTAAATTATTGTAAATTGTAGCTTGCGTAGATATGCAATTTATGATGATAATTTTCAATGACAATCATCATAAATTCATAACACTTATTAGTTGGCTGTTGTATTTACATGATGATGCGATTATGTATTGTATTTGTATTCAAATCTAATACAAAACACTTTCCCAACATTTTACAAACTCATTTAATACATTTTGTAACTATATTTTGTATAAATATTTATGTTTTTAAAGAAATTTGTGTATGTTTAAGTCCTCGAATATTCGCCGAGTCTTGCCAAGTTTTTGCTGATTCAATTTTTTTTTGGTCTATCGAATAGTTGCCGAATAGGAGTATGCGAACTATGATATCAGGCCTAGTTCAAGCCCCTTTGCTTCTTCAGTGGTCCTAGTAAAGAAGGATGGAACCATGAGGATGTGCATTGATTACCAGCTTTTGAACAAGAAGACCATCAAAAACAAGTACCCCATACCTAGGATTGATGAGTCAATTGATGAACTACATGGAGCAGTATATTTTTCCAAGATTAACTTGAAGACCAGTTATCATCAAATATGGGTAAGAGAGGAAGATGTACAACAAATAGCCTTTAGGTGTCATTTTGGGTATTTTGAATTTTTGGTTATGCCTTTTAGTTCGACTAATACTCCAACCACTTTCCAATCATGCATGAACCATGTTTTCAATAAGTATTTGAGGAAGTTTGTTTTCGTATTCTTTGATGGTATTTTGGTATATAGTAAGACATGGGAAGAGCATATTACAAACTTGGATATAGTTGTCACACGCACATTTTACACACAAAATAACGGAGTAATAATTTTTTTTGTTGGCTTACATTGCTTGATACATGACAACACATGGGATCGCTTAGGATAATATATAACACATAAGACGTTTGCACAACCATGGACCCACATATGTAACATGAAACACGTGATGCATATCAAAGCCACACTTCCTGGTGCAGGGGTTATATAGATTTCCACTATATACTTCTCATTTGCAAGCTTACATTTAGACCTCCTTACCCTTCTCAGAAGGACTCATTACTTGTCCATGTTGATTCAAGCTTCCCCTGCTACTGAGGACCCCAATTGACAACACTTCATCTATGGTAATCTTGTATCATCTGCTCAAACAAACACAAGAGGTATTGTTCCTCTAGAAAACTTGTATTAATACTTACATTCATTTGAAAGCAAACAATAAGGTAGGTATACCTGCGGCTCTTGATTGTGGCTCCAAGCTCATAAGCTTCCATTCAACTTCTGACATCATCTTTTCTTCCTCCTAATGCCACTTCATACACCGATTCCTTCCATCAATCACAAAGCATGCATAACCCTTAATACCCAAGCTTAGACCTAGTATGTTCCTTTGGTACAAATGTTCAAATCTTTATAAAAACTCCAGGACTGCCTCCAATTAGAACACTTCATCTTACCTATTCCAAGGTGTTCAGACCCCTCAATTAGTCACAAACTTGTATTGAGACATAGTTCTCTCTATTAGGTCTCTTGGCCTTGTAGCCTTCCTAGCCTATAAATCCTGCTATAACTCAAGTTTTCCTGAAACAACCTCACACTCTCAATGATGACTCAGAGACCCTTTATGGGGTACTAAAACATAACTAAATTTCATACCTTGTTGTTTTGTATGAAATTGTACCTCCTTTGTATAATACCATGCAAATTAGGCCTATTTGGGTACTAGGCTATAACAGCAGAGGCTTTTCTTCATGAACTCACATAAATAATGATGGATCCACCTCTAGAATGGTATTAACATGCTTCCTTCCATTTTTGGTGACTTAACTCGACGGTATACACTGTCATGCACCTCCTTTTCTCTTGCAACTATACCTATACAGCCTGGACTGTAAAACCTTTCATTACCTCTTCACACGTGCGAGTTAGAACTTGAAACTTGGCATGCTTCTAGATATCACCTGGGCAGAAATGCTCCTAAATTTTCATAAGTTTTTGACGGTTAGAATAAAAGCTATGCCTTTCCCTAGTTCTAGCCCGAGGACAAAGATTTAGGCCTACAGGATATTACCAGAGGTTTCAAAGGCTACAAAAATTTGGAGACACTCCATTACCTTCCCTTTACCTTCCTAAGCACTCACAGATTCCAAAAACTCATCTTTGGACGACTGTCCAACTTTTAGTATTCGGTCTGGAACAGAGACATGTTATACAGTCCACATGCATCAACAAATAACATACAAAATAAGAGTTTATTTCCCTGCAACATCAAACTAGCATCCATATTATTCATTTCAATCTTCTTTTACATCTTCTTGATCATCATCATTTACTCATTCCATCGAATAGCTCCCTTCTACTTACTAACCTCTATAAAATATCTTGTTCTTAGCTCCTAAATGAGCTCAACCACCTCTAAACTCGGCATAGGATGCAAATTATCTCCTAAACTCTCTCTCTCTCCACTCGTTCTCAACCATATCCAACTCATGACAACTCATTACATACCTTTATAGGCTTGATTAGGCCAATTTACTCTCTATTACCCTTAAGGTTTACATATTGGACTTTAACACTTACATCTACTTTCCACACTTACAAAATGAATGAAACACGCCTATAATGAAATGATCATGTTTAAACATGCCTCTAAGGCCTCCAAGTCCTTGATGCTCATGCATCACTTCCCAAAATGACAAAGTACAACAATGACCCACTACAATATACACTTACTGATAGGCACTTCCCACGACACATCGTTTTTCAGGGTTGCAAATTTATTGCCATCTTATTTTTATTAATTGACTAAAATTATATGAAGAACACTTAACATGGGGCCCTTCGTTCCTCTTAAAACTAGGTTGCATCTTTTTTGTTTAACATTTCACCTATAGCAGTTCCATTAGAATATTGTTTGTTTCCTTTATCGCAATTGATTTATAGAACTCAACGATCATTAGGAGGATTTAGAAACCCATGAGTCTACCAACACTTGCCCTGAGAATTCGTTTCTAAGAATCATGTTTACTTGGTATGGCATTATACTTTCATTACAAGGAGGAAAAGTTCACGGAAAGTAAAAGGAAGGTTATTATGTCAAGAGTGGACCTATCTCGAGTTCTTTTCATAGCATTGTTTAACACTAAGGGTACACTCTTTTCATCTTCAAGTCATTACAACCAACTATGCAAGTTAACTCATTAATTTATATCGTTCATGATTCACAATCCATTTGCTCCAATTAGTAATCCGTATTTTCACAATCCATTTGCTCCAATTAGTAATCCGTATTTTCACAATCATGTTGCACTTGGAAGGGTACATTTCACGTGTTCACGTAATAGAAGTTTTGCATTGGATTTAAGTGACTAATCTCACATGTCAATCTACTTTCGTTTCATCATTATAAGGATTCGTTCTCAATAATTACGGAATACTATAGGTTTCGGCCATTAATTCTACTCCTTGAGTGATCCTAGGTTTCATGTATTCACATTTACGCTGGAGGGTTCTACTAACTTTTACAAGTCAAACTAGAGTGCAATGTCCTGAACTCACAAGACCTTGGTAGCAGCCCAAGGTATTCCATTGTCAAGGCTTCATGTTCATTATTTCATTCGCACCGTTGTTTAACCACATTTATGTGTACTAAGTATGCGTTCATGCCTCAAAGTTGGTTTCTTAATTTAACAGGTTGTTTTATCACCTGTGCAGCTCTCCTTTATTACATTCATTTTATGACCACATTAGGCATTTTAGTTGGTTTGACATCGCTCAAGGGCATATGATTTTTGTGGTGCTCATTCCATAGTTTAATCTTATTTACCCTTGTTCTAACTATATTTACGTGGTTACTTTGGTCCTGAATTGGCATCGTTTAGAACAAATGTAATTCATATAACACTCAGTTAACACTTAGGGATTTAAGACTACAAGGAGAACAATCTCGCACAAGACAACCTATCTCATTGCTCTTAGACACTCAAGTATTAAATGTATATTACAAGCGAGACCTCCCAACAGTTTTATGCTTTTCAAATTCCTTTCGAGGAATTGTTTCAATCGTTGGGTAAATATGCATCAGGGTTTCTTTCATTAATAACCTTAAGAGGTCCCACGATCTACTAACTTCAAAAGCATTCAAGGGGGAAAACTACACCCTAATACGAGACATTGCAAGAGAGTTCGAAATCATTACCTCCCATCACCTTTGATCAACCTAAGGTAATCCACAACTACTCACCAAGGGAACACTTTCATCTAAGAGTGACAAAGAGGTTCAATGCAAGGGTTTAGTTTACATGTAATTTGACACACATCCTCCACTCGCATAATTTAGATCTCACACAAGATCAATCGTAGGTAAAACCACCAACTATCTTTGCAAGACTTTGGCCACCCACTAGGATACCAAGGGAAATTACGCACATGGGGATTAATTAACATGATCATTGTTTTATGCCCTGAAAAAGGATCAATTAGAGGGAGAAAGTACAATAGGCATTATAAACTTGTTTTTTTATTTCAATAGTTTGGGTGAGATGAGTTTCCACCTTGCATTGTTGGTGTTAAGGAGATAAATTAATAATTAACATAGCAAAAGATTAGTTTAATATCTTTATAACATAGGTACAACATTGAGTACAACTTCGCATCCATTTCAACACTATAAAATATAGCCACATTGGTATTCCTTTTCAAAATGTACAAGGAACAAATTTTCAAACAGAACATATCATTATTTTATGGTAATACACGTATTGCAAGATGAATATAACTTCAAAATGACAACTCATTAAATACAACATATCACATCCTGAATTCCTCTTGTTCGGAGTACCTGCAACCAACGCAGGGTCAATCCTATGACTGGTATGGAGATCCCCTACACTCAAGCATAAATTCCATGCATCCACCATTTCAAGCAATCAAAGCAGAAAAATAGAGAGAGATAGGGAGAGAAAGAAATTGTTTCTTCACACATTCACACTTCCTCATTTCTATTGCCTTTTTTTCTAGAGAGAAGAGTAAGGATAAAGAAAGTCTAAGATTCATTTTCTTTTCAAATCACCATATCCTAACCACATACATCTCATATCCAATTTTCATTTCATTTCAAACTCATATACATTTTAATCCCATTTACATTTTCAAAACCAGTCAAAATTTCATAGTTACTTCTAGAGAGAGAAAAAGGAAGAGAGAGAAAGTCTTAAAATTCATTTTCTTCTCCATTCACTATAAATTAATCACATACATCGTGTGTCCAATTTTCCATTTCGTTTCAAACCCATATACATTTTTAACCTGTAATGTGCCTCTTTCCGACATGACCCTTGGACACTTGGTAGCTTATTTGTCATCTTTGTAAGCTAGTCCCGTTGTTTAGGAGATGATGTGCATAGTAGGTAAGGGTTTTATCGACGATCTGGTGGATTATTTGATGTTAGCAATGAGTTCAGTTGGTCTTAAGGACTCACTTGGCAATTTCCAAGGTTATTTCCAGCTTCTGGGGTGTTCTCCAAGATTCTTGGAGAGAGTATCTATTTATAGTAAGTCACCCAACTGACTTCATTTCTCATTATTCGTCATCGGCACCACTTCTGCTCAGTCAGTTTCCGATTCCGGTGCTTTCCAACGATTTCCACACTTTGGGAGCATTAATGGCTTATTTTAATTATTTTACTCAGGTTGCTTATATTTGTACGAATTACTTGGCGAGCGCCTCAATATTATAGCTCGTCGAAAAGAGAATGTGAAGTTCTAAATGATGAGATGCTAATTCAGTGACCTTGGGCGCCAGGAATGATTAATTAATTAGATAAATCACTTTCCGGAGTTATTACAACGAGCAGGGCTCAAGTTACGAAGGCACCTATGGGGCTTGTTATCGTAAATATGTCAGGAACTCTTTTCGCACAACGACCAATGAGCCCCAAAACCCACTTGCAAAACTAGCCTCCAAAAGCGTTTTCATTGAACTTATGGTTGGTTACAATTCTTATTTTCGCAAACTAGAGGTAGGTGGCAATGGTTTCTAGTTTCACTCAAGATAAGCGGCAACCGCAAGCCAGGATCGATCACATTTTATTAAAACGAACACATCACTACATGTGACCGATAAGCTAAGTGGGCTTTGAAATTCGACTTGCAAGGGCGTTAAATAAGTTCAAACAACTTGGTTAAGGTTCTCCACAGTGTGCTACGTTACCAAGGATCGTGCTAGGAGATTCAAATTTGCAGTATATTTGGGTGTGGCACTGATGCGCGTGACTTTCGAGGTCAGATTTTTTTGATATTTTGACAGTTCGCGTCAAGGTAAGATTTTTTCATTTGTTGGAATTACATTCCCTATCATTCAGCGTTTAATTTCGAAAATCCAAAAATGATGAAAAAAAAAAAATTAGTGCAGAAGGGGAAAACGATACCTATGTTGTGCAAAACTCACAATCACCACATTCGATGAGACTGCATCACCTTCAGGCATTCTGTCAAACAATCCGTGTGCATCCACAACCCCTCCATTTTGCACACTCCAAGAAGCCATATTAGACCATACATTATCCCACGTCATTGCAAAATAATCTTCTATAAAAGCCCAAGATTTTAGCCATTTCAGGTAACAGTTGGGGATGATTTTCTTTAGAGTAACGGTACCAAAATAATTGTTTGACATGCACAGGAGACCATTAAATTTAACCCGTGGGGGACACTGTTGGCAAAACTCTTCCTTTCACCACTTCCATTTCTGAAAAACATTACACATCTGGTGTTCTCTAAAACCATTGCCCCCACATCTTCTATTATCCGTTTCCTCATGGCTTTTCCAACAAATCCATTTTGCACATATCCGCAACCGTGGCACTCCCGGCGACACATCTGGCTTAGGCGTTTCTTTGAAAAGCCCTCTAAGCCTCATCATGAACATCATTTTGTGCATATCCAGCAAACAACACACTCCATGAACCAACCCCTTTTCGACAAAGTGCTTGCGAATGGACAAACAGAAGATTCCACATAGAGGAAGATAGAAAGAGACAAATCTTGTAGAGACATATGTGGGTTAGCAGGAAAGAGCACTTCCAATGTCTTAATCAATACAACTACTCGAAATGAAATATAGGGAGCAGGAAAGTGAAGTGGTGTTGCTCAGGTTACAATGCACATAGCACAGGTGCATAGAAAGCAGAAGAAGCAAGATCAATACGGCTGGACATTACGCCTGAATGGAGCACCTCCCAATCCTCGATCTTTTTTCTTCTTCTGCATACAATAAACAAAATGGCAGCAAGCAGTAGTTTCCTTCCCTCTCAAAGACATATGAATCCATTTCAGATACAGATACAAATCCAAATCAAACAATTTGTATATAGCCAAATGGGGAGATATTGCAGCTACAGAGTTTTCTCTGCGTGCAAGGCTGATTTAACCCATAATGGGACTAATTTTAGGACAGCTTTAGCTAGAGAACCGTTTAGCACAGTTACATGTAACGTTCTGCTTATTTAATTATGTTAATACAAAACCCTGCTTTACCATTGTTAGTAAAGCAAAGCTCTAACTCTTCCCTCGCTACCACTATCCAATTACTACTAAATTTACAACATAACTTGGGTTTCATCGTGGTTGATGCCTCTGGATCTTGAATAGAGTGCGTGTATTATTATGCAATGCCCTGCCAACTCTGACAAGGCCCTCCCTCATCCAAACACGCCTTGATGGATGACCATACCTAACACACTCCACCGCCCTCCATTATTTTCCTTTGGCATTTCACCCACTCACCGCACCATACACAATTGTTTTCCCCCTTTAAATATAATTTTATTTTATTTTTAATCTATTATTTTTTAATCTTAGCTTTCTTTTATAATAGCCATGGTTGAAAATGACACGTCATTATGGGGGAGGCGGGCGAAAGTTTGAGGCATTACAATATTGTTGGAAATTTTGGAACAACAAACGTTCTTTATGACACAGTTTGGCATGACTGAAATTTTGTATCTAGGCCATGTTATTAACGTCCAAAGAGTCCATGTTGACCAAAAGAAGATACAAGCCATTTTAGATTGGCCTCCTCGTTCCACAATGACACAGTTGAGAGGATTTTTGGGTCTTTCTAGCTATTATAGGAGGTTCGTGAAGGGATTTTCACAGCATCCTCTCCCCTTGACTGACCTAACAAAAAAAGGAGCATTCAGCTGGTCCAAATCAGCCCAATCAGCCTTTAACAAACTCAAAAAAGTAATGATTTCATGTCTAGTGCTGCTTGTTCCAGATTTTTCTATTCCATTTGTGCTGGAATGTGATGCATCAGGTGAAAGTAGTGGGGTTGTTTTGATGCAAAAGGGGCATCCCATAGCCTTTGAGAGTCAGAAACTCAAAGATATAGAGCGTGGATTCTCTATTTGTGACAAAGAAATGTTGGCCATCATGCATGCACTAACAAAATTCAGTCAATACTTAGTTTGTGGCAGATTTGTGGTCAAAACAGATCACAACAGTTTGAATTTTTTTCTCAACCAAAGGGACTTGAATGATAGACAACAAAAATGGGTGAGTAAACGTCAAGCCTATGACTTTGACATAGAGTATGTTAAAGGGAAGAACAACATTATAGCGGATGCTTTGTCCAAGAGACCAATTATTTTCTCTATATCTGAAATTTCGACCGATTAGAAGGTTTTTATAAAAGTTGAGTATGTAAAGATTGATTTCACTACTAAGGTACTTGAAGGCAAAATAAAGGATGACAGATACAGGATAGTGGATGAATCTACCTTGTTCCTGAATCAAAGATAAAGTACAAAATTTTGAGAGCAATTCATGATACACCTTTGGCTGGTCATTCAAGGTTTTTCAAAACTTACAAGGGAAAGATTCTTTTGGAAAGGACTCAAGGGAGAAGTCCTCCAATACATCTGGGAGTGCCTTATTTGTCAACAAAACAAATATGAGCAGGAATTTCAAGCTGGCTTGTTGCAGCCCTTACCCATTCCAACATAGAAATGGGAAAGCATTTCAATGGATTTCATCACGGGACTTCCCACGGTTCAAGGTAAGAGCGGTATTTATGTTGTGGTTGACCAGCTCACTAAATATGCTCATTTGTTTCCAATTCTAGCCAAGTTCAATGCACCACTAGTGGCTGATATATTTTTTGGAGAAGTTCCGACTTCATGGGCTGCCTAAGAACATCGTAAGTGACAAGGATTGCAGGTTCATCAGTTTATTTTGGCAAGAACTCTTCCGCTTAACAGGGGTAGAATTGACTCCCAATACTAGTTATCACCCTCAAACGGATGGACAAACTGAAATAGTGAACAAATAGATTAAAGGATATCTAAAAATCTATGTGGCAAGGCAGCAATCAGCTTGGATCAAATGGCTCTACATGGGGGAGCATTGCTACAACACTTCATATCATATGTCCATTGGCATGACTCCTTTCAAAGCTTTGTATGGTTATGACACTTTTTCTTTTGTTGATTTAGTCATATCTAAGAGTAGAGTGTCAGGGGCCAAAGCTTTGGTTTAATAGAGTCAAGATATATTGGAGGTACTCAAATAAAATCTCAGTTATGCACAAAACCAGCAGAAATTATATGCAGACCAGCATAGGGTTGAGAGGACTTTTGAGGTAGGACACGTTTTTTGAGATTGCAATCATATAGACAGTCTTCCCTCAAGCAGCGTGGTGTTGAAAAACGTAAGCCACATTTCTATGGGCCATACGGATTTAAGAAAAGAATTAGAGAAGTTGCATATGAACTAGAGTTGTCCGAGCATAGTTGGATACACAATGTCTTCCGCATTTCATGCCTCAAAAAGGCACTAAGACAGGATACCACTCCTTCAACTGAGTTGTTGCCTTTAGATGATGAAAGTAAGCTGATTTTGGTTCCATAGGCTATCATAGATGTCAGAGAAGAGAAGCTAAGGAATAAGAGTATGGTGGAATATCTAGTAGTAGCAAGGATCTACCAATTGGGGATGCCACATGGGAAGGTGCAAAAATTTTGGAGCATCATAACTTGCAATTGCTTGAGGGAAAACAATTTTAGGAGGGGTGGACTGTCATGTCCACTTCTCAAAAATAATTCAACTAGAAGGCCCTTATCCTATCCATTATTTCCCGTAGACAAATGGGGTGGTAAAAGGGAAATAAAATTACTAATTTAACTAAGTTGACCAAAAAGTGGAAATAAAATTACTAATTTAACTAAGTTGGCCAAAAAGTACCTTTATGTTATATTATAAAAGGCAACTTATAATTTATTATAATAAAGGTGAGTTTTTAATAAAGCAAGTCAACATCAAATTAAAAGATGGGACATTGCTTTTGGGGGCTTTTCATTGGAAAAAGTGAAAGAAAAATTATAAAAGGACATTGGGGCTCATTTGGAAAGCATTCTATTTGCCATTAATCTTTTGCATATTGTGGAGTTCGAGCATTTGCTTCATCTTTTAGCATTAGAGGAGGAAAACCCTCTGATGGATTGAGACTTGGGGATGAAAACCCTCCAATTTTTTGTGGTGGTTATATCCAAGAACTACAATTGCACTTCAAATCTGTTTTTTTATCAAATTCAGCCAAGGCAAATTCCAAATCTACATTCAAAATCAGCCCGGGCATCATTTCAGGTTATTGCAAAATTGGCGTCACACTTTGGGCATCATTTCAAGCAATTCCAAGATTAGCGTCACACTTTTGGGCATCATTTCAGGGCTGACGGCATCATCCTAGGGTTGGCGTCACACTTCTAGGTCTAGATATCATCATTTGCAACCATTTTTCCGGGTCAAATCTTCAACTTTTGTATTCAGCTGTTGCATTGAAATAAAATAGAATTTCTGCACTTTATCCTTCAATTTATTTCCACAAAATTGCTATTTTCAAATCATTATAAGAAGTTGCAAATATCAGAATTTAATATTTTTGGATCTAGTGTTTGATAAAAGTCAGAAATTTCCAGAATTTCACTATTTTTCTACAAGGGTTTTATATAAAAATCAGATCTCAGAATTTTGTATTTTTTCCTATAAGGATTTTACTTGAAAAACTTCATATTATAATATATTTTTCGAAAAGGGTTTGCTGGAAAATCCATATTTTTCTCTTTTGTCTAGAAAAGGGACATCACAAAATACCCAGACTGTGCCCTAGGCCACTTTGAATGTCCTCAAATCTTGACTTTGTCGGCTAGTTTTATGTCTGAAATTCGTGACTATAAAGATTTGCAACTGTGTGCCATCTTTATCGTGCCCTCAAACCGGCCTTGACTGTTCACAATTCACAATGTTTCACGTTTTTGACTTCGAAGAAGCCTGTTCGCGATTCACAATGATTCACATTTTTGACATTGAACCTGTTTGCAATTCACAATAATTCACTTTCTTTACTTCGAAGAGGCCCTCACGAGTCTGTAAATTTCTTCTATAACAAGCCCTCATGAGACTGTAAATGTCTTCTATAAGAAGCACTCACACGACTGTAAATTCCTTATGTGCTTTTCACGATTGTATGTTATTCTTTATTTTGCATTAACTGACCATCGCAACTTCCTTCAAAGCCCTCGTAGGTCCTCACGACCACTTTCCAAGCCCTCACAATCAACTGTATATTCTCTTTGAAGCTCACAATTCTGACAAACTTGAAATTCGTGATTCCTGAAATTAATCTTTCTTCGCAGTCTTCTCCATGATGTCTTGAGATTCCTTGAACTTTGAGCCCCTTCGAGTATGACCCTCGCTCTCATACCAATGTTAGAAAATGTGCACAAGGAATGAAAAGAAACCGGAATGCACATATTGCTTATTGTGTGTCCATCATTTTATTATTTCAGAGATGGTTACAAAATGGTTGAAGTGGTAACAGCCGTTTATTAGTTAATACACAACTTATATTAACTTAATATTAAATTATAATCCTTATATTTTAAAAGACACTTGGGGACACCAAGAAAATGTTCCCCTGCCGTACCACCACCACCACCACAAGACATAGGATGTCCACAAAACATTTCATTTGGAAGGGGATGTTTGTCTCAAAGAGGGGACCTTTGATGGACTTCGGGGGCATCTAGGAAACTTCAAAGAAACTCACCCAAGTCCCTTGACAGTCCCAAAAACATGCACCATCCACTAAAAATGCCAAAAAAGTGATTTTTTAATTAAAAGCAATCTTTTTTTTATGTTTGTGCCCTCAACCCTAATCCTAATAGTTTATGGGCCCCACCCGCACTTTAAGCACTCAAAAAATATATAAATGAATGTCACACTCTCACTCTGAATCACTATCAAAGCTTGATAACACTGAGCAAGCAGAGTGATAGGAAGCAAGGTTATAACCGTGAGAGGCTGAGAGCATTAACAAGAGGGAGAGCAACAACAAGAGGATGAGCAAGTGCCTAGTCTTCATGGGATGTAAAGTCAGCAGAGCCAGCACAAATTGATGATGATGTAGCACAAACAGGGTTTGCTGGTAATGGTTTGGAGGATCTTTGCCTCAAGGAGTCCAACAGTTTGAATGATGAGGAGTTTGGCGCAAACTTTGGGGATGATTATTGATTAGAGGCATTGGGCCATTGGCCAATTGTATTTGAATTTTGAATGAAATCATCATTTTGACTATAAATTATGATATAAATATTAATATATTGATGCTCGACACTTTCATTGTTCAATGCAATGTGTTTAGAGTTTCAAAGTTTCACTTCTTATTCCTTATACATTTTTTTATACCTAATTTTAAAGTACTAAATATATTTGCACCATCGTCCCCAAACCTAGGCCTTTGGTCCCCCGTCCCCATGCCCCCCCCCATTCCAAGACTCCACAGAACTATGGTTCTACCTTGGTTGAGTTTACTTGATGTAGTCTCTAATACTTGATGTTTAGCTACTTAGTGTTGTTTTACTTCGCCTAAAAATGGTATTCACTTGTTTTCTTGATTTTTGGCATATTAGGAAATATAAAACAGCCAATAGGATTGTTAGGTGATATTGGACCATGGAATCCTCTTGCTCTTTTATGACAATCAGCTTATTTCATGGGAACCCTAGTTTTCTATAAACATGACCCTTCCCCTCCTATATTTAATTCATTCTAAACTTTCTCCGTGTTAGGAGCTTACACAGGTTGGAAATATAGTCACAATGTTAGTCTATCTAACTTTTGTTGCATTTTCATTTCATTTTTAAGCTTGAGTAGCTTTACAAATTCAGCACATGGCATTTATTATGATTGGTCTTACAGATTTGCCTATGGAAGAGCATAAACAAGTTACAAGACTTAGGTTTCCTTGTTTGTTTCTTGACTAAGGAGCTAATATTAATAGATAGACAATGCTAGTTAATGTTGATAGATAATGTCTCCCTCCCAAAGTAATGACTAGGGAGGGTCATTCCCATTTTTGTGATAGACATGGTGGACCCATTGTTATTTGACCTGCATATCCAATCACCCCACCTTTTCCACAATATAGGTGACCTAGGTAGAGACACATTACAATTTGGGGAATCCTCTACCTTAGGTGCTAGAAGAGCTTCTAATAAGACAGGTTGTGCTCCCTTCTACGATTTTATAACCAAGCTTACATATTCCAAGTCAAAGACCTGTCAATATTATCAAGATTTGTATTGGCTCCTTCATAGTGATTGATAACAGTGTTGGTCCTTGAACCTTCTATTCTACACTTTGATTCTAATGTAGACCTAAGACGGCCCCAACCAAAGTGTCGTTCTTGATTATCGCATGTGACCATGGGAGTTTCTTTCGCATGGCGTGTTATAACATTTGTAAAAAATTTGATAAATGAGCTATTTGTAATTCATGTCGATATGCCTCCTAGCATGCGTAGCCTTTGAACCTCAGAGATATGGATTTTTGTACAGTAGCTATTTCTTAGTGGGCAGCATGATTTTGGAGCTTATTTATCTAGAATCCCCCATGTTGTGACAGTTGGATGTGCTTGTTGATTCCATTTGACCTACATTGGTCACCTATGTATATTAATATAGTTTCTTTCTTCCTTTCTTGATCTCTCTAAAGCATGCACCTGCAAAAGCAAAAATAGGATTACAGTAGCTTCCCCCATTATCCCTCAATCTAGCAACAGACAAACCACTACCATGGCTCTCAGGATTATCATGGACCTCTTGTCCCAAAATTTGAGCTTCATGAGAATTTGGGATAACCTTTCAAAAATTTGTCAAAAGGATGTTTTAGAGTTATGCCAAATTCAATAAAAACCAACAAAATGCTTTAGTGTTGAATTTTCATGTCTAGCAAAGAATTATAATTTTGGAGCAAATTTGCAAGTAAACTTGAAAAATGCATCCCAACCTCGAAAATTCGATCGACACTCTATAGTGTGCATCGGACTTTCGGATCTTCATTGCAGATTTGCATTTTACATGCAAAATATATTTCGGGTTCTAAAGTCCTATCAAATCTCCGCCAAGAGTCAATACAACTACCTGACCTTTATTGCAACTTTGCATACAAAATGCATTTCGGGTTCCAAAGTCTAACAAATTCAACTCCAATGTCGATTGGACTTTCGGATCTTTATTGCACATTTGCATTTTGACATGCAAATTGCAATTGAACTTCTAAAGTCCAACTCACTTTGTTTCCAATGTCGACCAAAGAATCAAGGTTCTTGAGCATCTTCACAACTCACGTGCAATTTGCATTTTGACCTCCTATCTCCCGATCAATGCCATAAAGTCCACCAAAGAGACTCCCCGCACATGTCAAAACCCCACATTTACTACTATTATTATAAAATGGATATGACTTGTCAATTGCACATCGTACACTTGAATTTTGGGCTTGAAGGTCCACTACAAAACTCTGTCTGTGCTTTTCAACGAATTTCTTTGCGATTCTTGCCAAAGTCTTAAAATTCATTTTGTGTGTAATGTCCCTTTCTAGGGCTGAAACTAAAAATAAGGGTTTGGGCTCAAACCCAAATAACAAAAATCTGATTTTGCAACAGCAACAAACTGAAACCACACTTTTAGGGCATCACTCACCCTTCAAACCAGCTGAATTGAAGTGTATAAATCCTCCTATGGCAGCGAACTATAATGGCACTTAATGGCATCAATTTCCATGCAATAACAAGCTGAAAATGACATAGCATGCTTCCAAATATTTTATCCAACCATGAAGATATTTATCCAACCAATATACTTCAAAATATATAATAAATAAGAGATGAATCACAGCTGTAATTAATTAAATAACAGCAGAAGTACAGCTCACATAAAGGGCTGGAAATAAGGATTCCAAAACCCCCAAAATACTAATAAAACATGAAATCAGCTAATAAATTATGTGGAAAGTGAATAACAGTTCCAATGGCCCAAATGTGCCCTAGAAGGCACTAAACCTTTCCTCCACCCAATTTGCTACCCTAGGAGAGGGTCCAAAATAAATGTAGAAACTTTAATAGCTCTTCCTCCTTCAAACCCTAGCTACAAACAAGCAACCTCACCTTCTTTGAAGCCCTTAGTAACCACCAATTGGAAAGTTTTTGTTCTCCAACTTGCACAAGGAAGGTTTCCGTCCTCCTTGTATGCCACACAAGAGCATTTTTGTCCTCAAGTGGAAAGGAATTGAGCAATCAGCTCAAAAATTAAGTGTAAATTTATGATAGATAGATGCCCAAAATGAGTCCAAGAGACCCCTTTTATATTCTCTTGGTGACGCCAAAGATCAATTAGGGAGTCTTCTCTCATAACCAACCTCATAAGGATGTTTGCTTTTAACTTTAACTTGGGTTTTTCACCTCTTCAGCCCAATTGACCCGCCTCATAAGAGAAACCATCAAAGAAGAATGTAAATGCTCGCAAAAAAGACTAAAATACACAACACTTCCCTTGTTCACCTCCTTCTTGCCCATGAAAAGTGAAATAGGCTAGAAGTCTCCAAAACAAACTATTTTGAAAAAGGGGACATTACAGTCCTCCCTTCCCAAAAGTGCTTTTCCTCAAGCAATTGCAAGCTTGGATGCTCCAATAATCTGGATCCAGTACCTGTCAAATGATAGAGTTCTTGCCCACACAAGCTTATATGCCCAAATACCATCATAACAAAACAACTAAATCCCATAGTTGTCAAGTGGAACAACTACCACCCACAATGGTCACGGTGTCTACTTCTTCTATCACCCATATTCTGTGTCACCTAATTCGAATTCGTGTTCGAATTTGTCAAAGATTAAATTCGTAAAAAAATTGTTACTAAAAAATCAATGATAAAATTCGTGATTAAGTTCGACTAATAGAAAAATTATAAAACAATAAATAAATATATATGTTATAAAGTGTATGTATTATATATACGACAAAACATAAACTATTTGAATTTTAAAAAAATCAAAATATGTATATTTTATAAATTATAATATGTAACAATATTTTAAAAACGTAATAATATGAACTATAATAAAAAAACCTATAATATATAAAATAATTATATGTAAACTATTAGCATTTTAAAAAAATCAAAATATATAATTTATAAGCTCATATATATACAAGCAAGCACGACACTGTGATGAACATACTCCAGTGGGAAATACAACAAGTTCTTTGTTGCGCATGGCAACCGGTGCACCCACGAGATGGCTCTATACATGCAGATCTGACTTTGAGCACAAGCTTTCCGAAGCGCTCATGCAACAACAATAATCGTCCTTCGCATTTTGGGAAAATTTTACGATTTGCAGGTAGGAAAACCCAATACAAATTTCTGACAGATTTCTACGATTTGGAGGGCAAAAAAAAGGAAACAAAAAAGAAGGGAACAAATCGTACAAATACATTCATGAATTTCAACGAAATTTTTAGAGTTTATTTGATATTCGTGATTTTCGATTATTTCCCATTAAATCCGCCAAATGCAGTGACTAAGCCGATATCTATATGCTCTCCCTCAATGTTTACCCCAAGCATGAGAAGATCTTTCAATATAGCTTACATGTAAGCTGAAAATAAGTCATAATGGCCATAAATCATTTGGGATTCCATCCAATTCAGCACTAGAATGGCTAGGAGTGTCTTCACTAGTGGAGCCTCACCACTATCATTACCATGCAAGGAAACCCTCTTAAATTGCACATGTGTACAATTGTTTATGACTGAAAATATTGTGATCAGTAATATAGAAATGATACAGATGTGACAAACCCATGCAAGCTTTAGTAATATGATTGGTGTAGAGGTGTTAGGTACCCATACAAGGACTGAAAACTCTTCGTCTTCAACTGCAATTCCATATGCTCCCCCATTTGATTGGGTGAGAAACAAACTCAGCTGCTCTTCTCTCTTAATACTTGTACTTGCACATGGAACAAACTTATTAAAGAAAACAAGAGTTTCCCTCGCCGTTGCTTCTTCATGCCTCATGGATATGATGGCAAGTTTCAATGCTTGCAATCACCTCATATTCTCCCTAAATGATGGATGTTCAAAAGTTCACCCAGGCTGTCCCAAACACAACTGTAACCTTTTGTTTTGTCCCCCAAAATCAGAAGGATGGTGGATGGAATCCTTCTTATGACAGCTGAAATCATATCAACGATGATAGTAGATTGGAAACACTTCAACCTCATAGGTGGATACTCATCTCCAGTTGTCAAAAAATTGGATAGGGATCTGAAACTGTTGCAAACAGCGAATGAAACAAAAGTACAACAGCTATCATAATGTTTATCTTCAATAGTTGCTTCCAAGCTGCCCCAAACTAATCTCTTCAAAGTTTGGTTCGGATCAGGACTTATGAGTGTTGGTATGTAAGTATAACAGTCATACTTTGCCCGGAATTTCTTCCCAAACAATACCGAATATGTTGGAACATTGGCCTTAATTGATCTCAATGAGTGAACCCTCTTACACACAACTTCAAATGAAAAAATCTCTTCAAACCTGCCCTTTAGTGCTGTCTTAAGAAGATATGCACAGTCCAACACATGAAATTGGGAAGAACATCCCATCACGGTTGTAGCATTGTATTTCATTACTCAAATTTAGAATTGCAGTGGCCAACAAACATCTTTTGCAAGCCCAAAAGCCCACACGTGTGTCACGAATTTTTTAAGGTACAAAGCAAGATCAAAAGACTACCAATATTAATCGGGGTTGTGACTTGCAAAAACAAGTCAAACCTCCACCAACTGTTAATCGAGCTTCTTACTTGCAAAAGCAAATTCAAAGTCTAGCAATGTTGAGCAGAATTTTCACATTGCTTTTTAAGGTCAAAACTCCACCAATGTCAATCAGACGTTCTAGGAGTTTTTGCAACCAAAAAATTCGCCCCTCATTTCTGCAACTTTCGGGGAGCATGTAATGTCCCCAAATGGACAATTTTTACCCCCAAAGGGATTTTAGGCAAAACCCCAATCCAAAGAACAATTTCTAAATAATGTATGAAATAGTTCAATGCAAATCTGAATTTTATACATGCATAGCGACTTGTATCGGAAATGAAAACCCACAAAATAAAAGGCAAAACCACTAAATCTTTAATGGAATCAACTCAGCAAATTTTATAAAGATGGAATCAAGAGAGAAATACCATATTTGACTTCAAAACAAGCTAGAATTATTTTATTAAAATTTGCAGAATGCTCCTTCAGACACACAACTGAAAATACAATTTCCTTGGCCCACAAATTATGTAAACCAGTTGATCTTGGCTTCTAAAATTATGGTAAAGTTGTTGGTGATGAGATCCGGGACAACCGTGCCCTAGAATGTTAACCCTAGATATGGCTGCAAATGACGTTAAAAAATATGCAACAAGCTTCCACCTTTAAACCCTCGCCGGAAGTAACACAAATCTGCAAATCTACTGTTGAAAAACACTGAAAAATGCCAATAAATCCTTGATGCGCAATGGAAACCCCTGAATGGAGAATCCTCTCAGCTAGGAGAAGGGTTTTCATCCTTCTAGATCCCTTAGAGGGTTTTCGTCCTCAAGAGATTATTTCTAAAGGTTTTTGTCCTTAGAAATATTTCATAAAAGCTTTAGGCTCAGAATAAAATCAGATTTTGTATAAATAGAAAAGCATGCCTTCAACAAGCAAGTAAACTTGTTTTTATAGATGAACTTGGCCAAATAGCCACCCTCATCTTCCAATCAGATTGCACCTCCCGCATTAAATGTTTTTTCCACCCTTTTTCTTCCTCCAAAGCGGTCGCATTTTCTCCTGGAAGAGAATAATAAATATAAAGTGATATTTCTTTTTTTCTTTATTTTACTTTATCACTTTTATATTTGTCTTTTCTACTTTATCACTAATAAATTAAAATAAAGTGCTTATAATATTATTTTATATTGCACTTTTATAATTAATTTATTATCATAAGTTTCCCTTTTTATCACCCTTTAGCCATCGGGAAACAGAATTGGGCTATAGGTCTTCGATCGAGAAGGGGATATTACAGAGCATTTCTTCAAAAGCAATTATCTCAGTAGTCCCTCCCTCCATGTCAGAAGGTTCCAAGGGTAGGAAAGAAATGAAATATCAATTCCACGGGGTCACTTCCCCTTCAACCCTGGAATCAAATGTGGATAAAATTACAGACACTGACTTGGATCATGTTGGCCTCCTTGAGTTTTGGACTTGTATTCAGACAACATTTAAAAATGACTGTGCAAGGAATTTATGACAGTGGTATAGTATTGGCTACAACATTCCTGTTTCTGCTCAATTCCTTAAATTTGTGTGTAATGTCCCCTTTTCCCATTTGAAGACCTTAGGCCCATTTTGTCAACCCGACGGCCAAAGGAAAAATATAAGGGTTACTTAAATCACAATAAATTATTATAAAGTGCTGTAAAAAATAAAATAAAATTATCAAAGCACTTATATTAATTTATTTAGCTTAATAAAAATAAATTGTAATCCCTATGGAAAATACGATTTGCCTTAAGGGGCAAAAGTCATTGTAAAGGGATTTATTATATTTTAATCCTCCTAGAAAGGATAATGGTGACTTGGGCCAAAGGGGAGTAATGAAGCCTAGGGAAGATAAAAACATAATTAATTTATGTATTTTCCCTAGAGAAATGCGACTTGCACTAGGAGGGAAATATTGTTGGGAAAAACATTTAATATGGAAAATATTAAATGTTTGCATAGGAAAAATCATGTGAGCTCATTGGCCGGTTTGGAGGTTGGTTGTTGGCTCTTTTCCTTTAAAAGGAAAGTCGACTTGCCTCTTCTATATTCCAGATTTTTATATGATATTTCTCTTGCATTTGAGCTTTGAGCTTTTGCAAATTATATTCTAAGGACGAAAAAACCTTAGTTTATACTTCTTGTGGACGAAAACCCCCAAGAGTTCTTTTGTGGACGAAAACCCCAAGGGATTGAGAGGGTTTTCACTCAGAAATTCCCATTGATGGTAATCAGATCTTCAGTGTTATTTTCAGTCATTTCCAGCATTGTAATTTGAAGGCATTTGAGGAATAAAATTACAGCAGTTCATCTTCTATTGGATCGACCCAGTTGGGGCAGATTTGGCTTTGTATTTTGGAGGTATTTAGATCTGATTTTAATTGTTAAACCATCTACATATTTTTGGGAAATAAGCCAATTAGTTTCATAATTTTTCAAAGGGTTTTTTACCAGTTTTATAATCAGATTTCAGATCTGATTTCTGAGTTGATTTGGCATTCGCAAATTCTGATTTTTATATGAATGAGTTCCTAAAAATATAAACAATCATCCGGGATAGAGAAAATAATTTTTGGGGCTCATTTGATGCCCTAAATGTGTGGGCCGAAATAGTAGGAGGGTCAGATCTGCATGTTTGGTAGTTGCTGTTATAATTTGGTTTACATCATCTTGTTCCTTGTATTTTTCCAAGTTCAGGCATATGTCATTTGCCTAGATCGGAGTTGTGTAGAGAAAGTTATGCTATCTTGAAGACTGCAGCAGTTAGGGTTTCAAATATAAATTATTTTCCAGCTGTTGAAAAATCTGATTTTTGCCATAATAGTCATAAATCAGCCTTTGGTGTTTTTAATTGATTTAAAATTGTTGGAGAACAAGATAGACCCATTTGGGGATCTTTCAACAAGTGCTATGCTTTTGATCGTACATTCATCTGATTCTTATGCTCTCTTAGGTGTTTGAGATAGTGAATTAGTTGTAGGGAATATAAGTATGCAAAACAATGAATCAAACACACCAATGAAAGAAATTAGTCTGGAGAAACCCAATGTGGGGAAATTCCGGAAGAGTGAAGCCATGCTTCATCATCTCCGCCGTCTTCTTTACAACTTTACCATCTTACTTCCTTCTTGAGGCCTTAAAGGATGCCAACATCATTCATCAATATCCTAGCACTTCAAATGCCCTTTGCAATCTGGATTGTGGATACACTTGTTACACTCAACAAATGATAAATGACCATTGGCTGCAAAACTCTCTTTTATCTCACAATTCTATCTCAAAAATGTTTTTGAACATTTGAATGAATTTCCTTCAATTCCTTTCCTTACTTGAACCTTCAAGGGTTCATTTATGCCATTACATGTTTTAGGTTCAATAAGAAGCCCAACAGTCATATAATTGAAGACAAACCGGGTTCTTTCATGTTGCCTAGTGTTTTGACACAAACACAGTAAGGGGTTCACAAATAACCCTTCAGTTGCATAAAACTAAACAAGTTCTATATTACTTCTTACCTCTGTATAATGCTTAGTAATTATTTACAAACATAACACAGAAAAGTAAAACCTACTCGAAGTATGTGAAAGTCCAAGAGTAAAGTTGAAAAGAATGTGCTTAATTTCAAATGTCAAATCCATACTCTCTTTATATGAATCCATGCTAGATACTAAATTAGCAAGCACCCGGTTTTCAATCGAGGCCACAACCAACATTGTTACGTGGGATGGTTGGTTCATTCAATTCCCAAATTTCTCCTACATACAGGTGTGTGGTTTTGAAGGTACACCTTATATGCTGCCAAGGTATGTCAGTGATAAGTGGGCATTAATGGAATTGGTGTGGCTGCTTGTGGAAGTAGATAAGTACTTATCTAGCAAGCACAAGGCGGGAAGTCATTTCCCGATTATAATTGGATGGAACACATGTCCCTCTTTTGTTAGAGGAAAGAATATGGATGTTGAAATGTGCGAACGGTAATTAAGTAGCTCATTAAGCTTTGAGTCAAAAGGCCATCTTTAAACATCTAGGGCATCATGAATCATGCCTTAGGAGGAACTCACATCCATTTGTCCTATCATGAATATTTTTAGACGAACATTGATGATAAGGAAGATACCTGAAAGTGGGATTGGTCTTGCATGACTTTGAGCCAAATTAAGGGTTTTGACTTGGCAAACATCCCATATGTTAAAAAGCTAAGTCACAAGGTTTGAGTTTGAGTTCAAGTTCGACAAGTATAAAATTCGGTTCAAGTTTGACCAATGGGTAAAGTTCGAAAAAAAAATCAATATAAAGTTCGATAAATAGAAAAATATAAAAAACATATGAAATTATGTCAAACCACAATCTTAAACATGTAATATTAAGGGAAAGAGCTTCCAGTACTAACCATGTTATAGCCTTAGAGGTGTACTGTTATATCAAAATGTTACCATATCATCAAAAGAGCAAGAATACTCTACCCTTATAGGCTGCTTGGACATCAAAAAGTTCGATATCATGAGAAAGAGCTAACATACTCTATAGCCTTATAGGCTACTTGCTACATTAAAAAGTTCCATATCATCAAGAGCACTTGGCTCATCAACATTATCATCATCACTAGAATCATCACAAAGGAAGTCAGGATCATTTGCATCCTCCAAGTCTTCTGCAATAGGTTGGGATTGGGAAGAAGAAGATTCTTTTTTACCATATTTTTCATGCACATCAGTGCAAATTGAAATGTAGAACATAAACAATGATCCACCTAACTTTCCCAACAATAAATGTTTCTTTTCTTAGATTGGATGTTCAAAACAATTCCAATTCCTTTGGCACATATGATGCACTTGATCCTTGACTCAAAATTTTAAGAGCAATGTTTAGTTCTTTTGCACTTGATCCATAATATACTAACCATTTGTATCCCTGCAAGAAGCGGCCTATCATCCTTGGCTCCTCGTTTTGAAAATACCCCTTCTTCTGAAAGCTTGTTTGGTGCCTAATTATCCTTGAAGTTTATTCTAATGGTTTGTCAATGGCTTCATAAAGCCCAAATGATTTCAGAATCACTCTCTCTATCTATATGAAATCCCTAGGCTCGAACAACAAGTTGTTGAATGTAAGGGTGTGTGCATCATTTTCCATTTTACATCAATGGTCCCATATTTCTTTGCTAATTTGCCTCCACATCATTGAATGCTCAATGATTTTTTAAGTGCCATAGCCTCATAAACCATTGTCAAGACAAGGGGTGAAACCATCAACAATGCGAAGCACATCCACAAATTTGTTTGCAAGCATTTAGAACTTTGTTTGCACTTTCCTGTTGTTTAGAATAATGAAGTTGCATGCTTTCCCTTAGATCTTGTTGAAAGTGCAGATCTTTACACTCATTGCAACAAGTCACTGTACCTGTATTGCAACTTTCTCTTCAACCACTCTTTTTAAGTGATATAAAAAGAAGCAAACCTTGTTTCACAAGGCCTCAAAACTCCTTAGATGCATGCTACAACATCTATAAATGCTCAATTGTAATTACAACTTCTAGGGGTGATGAAAAGGCAATACATACCCAATGAAGGGTGAATCGTGGCGCCTTACATGCCCACGCAATTGTAAATTTGACCTAGCAGCTCTCTGAAGTGAAATTCGCCCGGCTGTGCGAGGCAACAAGGGCTTTAATTAGATGGATATTGCTTCATCCAATTATTGATATGTTAGGACCTGGCAGACAACCCAATCAAAGAATTATTGATAAAGTGAAAGGATTAACCAGAGCAAAACCATTTTAGCAAGACCTCAAAGGGTAATCAGAATGCAAATATGTTTAAAAATTGAAATGACTTCCGAAAATCACAGAAATAATTCACATACAGTTTAGAGGCTGTGAGCCCTGGAGTCTAAAATTCTGTCCATCGGCAAATCGCCAATAGATAAAAGGGATCTGGAACCTGGATTTATGATCAGCAATGAAAACACTAAGTTTTCTCTGCTCCCTTAATAGGATGAATGATGAGACTCAAACATATCTACAACCAAGACTCTTCTTGATCGGCTTCGTAGCCACTCGATGCCCTATCGATATCTGGACCTGCAATAGGGTCTACCAACACTATTCCCTTTTCTTCCAGGGAATTAAGTGTTCCCATTCAATTACATCGTGTATGAATATATCCATGCTTATTTCGCCACAGCCAAACCTGATTGTCAGCAGTAATAGTGCAATGGTGTTAGACGCTTGCCTGATTCCAGTAACGAGTTAGAAGATACATAAGATCGTATACATAACGGTGATTAACAAATGACATATAAAATGCTCTTTACATCTTTGAGTCTAATGTGCCAGATAAATTAACTTGAAAAGCATTGCCATTACGTACAATGCCATTATTAAAATTTATGATCAAGTTCACTCTTCAAATAAAACTAGATATTTTTATTTTTCATGCATTAAACATAATTCTAAATAACTTGGCATTTAACTTGAAAGGTGAAAACCCTGCAATAAATAACATAAATTATGGCTAAAGAAACTAAATAATTAGTTATGCATTATTGCTAAATAATTTGATAAATGTGAAGATGATGCAAAAAGTGCATAACAAAACTCATTGCTAAAAGGGGGCATTACATCAATTAAGTAATGCCTAAATAAAATGTTTACCAAGTACAAAAATCCCCCTTTGAACAGGTAGGGAATTCCTAGAAACGTCCACAAAAGTTTATCATATATATACAAATGTAAAAAATTTGCTGGTTTGGGCAAAGCAAGTTGGCTAGGATGTGGGTCCAATAGAAGAGAAATGAAATTTTTTATTTGTAAAATAGTAAATAGAAAAAGTTGACATTGGATCAGGTTGATGCAACATCTGAAAAATCAGGATTCAACACCCACGATCCAACAAGATTTGGTATCATAAAATATAAGTTTATGAAACTTAATAAACTTTGAAGCTTTTCCGAAATGTCTATTTACTTTTTAGAGTTACCTTATAGTTCATTTTCTATTGCAAAAAGAGAAATGATGGGCGAGAACACCTATCAGACCAACCATCACTCAATATACTGCAACCTGTTACACTCCAAAGAGAAAGCCTTGACGAAAGATTACCATATTTCCAGTGACCCTCTCTTTTGCCTTTCCAAAAGAGTAGTCCTAAGCCTCTTTGAACTAGGTGGAGTATATCCTTTGCCAAATTCAGATATTTTTTTAATTGCATTAAAAAAAAAAGGACTCCTAGCCACATTGAATGGAATGTCACTTGAATAAAACAAGTTTTTTAAGGCTTCTTCTACATCTTGCTTTTGCACAATGGATCCCAAATGCCAAGAAGTGTTCCACTACCGCATGTCTTTGACTGTATACATGATGATGACATGCTTGTGGAAAAGCACTTTGATGTGTTTCTGGACCACAAAGGTCCATCTCAATACAGTGCAGAAATCACCCAAGGGAGAAAAACTAATTTCAGCAACACACTGTTTGGAAGTTCCTCAAACAAAAATCTGATGCACGAGGGAAGAAGCAGATCACTAGAAATAATCTCAAATAAGAGGTAGACAGCCTCCCACCAGGAGAATCCACTGATGCCCCTGACAGGTAATCTGTCTGCCCTAGTTATGGCTCATTCAAGAGCAAAAACTTTGTTGCATAATGTTACATTTCACTTCATTACCAGGAAACAAAGTGTCAGCGAGAACATGAATGGGATCCCTCAGCTCTAGATATGTGAGGCAAGCCATGTGAATCACCTGAAAGCAGTTGAATTTTAGAAGGAATTTGACATAAGGGATAGCAGTTGCTTTGAAATTCTTTAAATGAAACCATCGTAATATTACTTACATTAATCCAACTCTGGAAAGAGTTCTGTTACTAAGGATATCTTAAGAAGCATCTATTCTTCAAAACTTATCAAATGTCTGTTAGAATATGCAAAAAGAAGAAAGAATTAACAGAAGGCACAAAACTGCGCTACTACAAATGATACAGGCAGAGGTTTATTTATTATGAGAGAGGTAGTTAGGTTTGGTTGAACAGTTACCAACCGAATCACAACTACATAACTGTTTTTACATTCTATATAATGTGTCTATATTTTAACACCCCCTCTTAATGACTAAACCGGAAACAATAACAAAGTTTGTCCCGAAATTTTACAAATTTCCTATAAGCCCATATGTTTAGTCATTACATTTACAGACCTGTGCCATAAGTTGTACTTCTAAAATCAGCAGTCCTTGACTGTGATGCAGTTGTCGAATGAAGACGAACCGCGAACACAAAAATCTGGTCCCATGAACAAAAGATATGGCAAGTGCTCCACTGGTTCTCTGTTTCGTGATTCATTGACCAGTGATGAATCACCAATGGCTGAGAGTGTCAGCCCCATCTCCAGAGTGCTGAAATCATAACCTCAGAAGATGTGGATTAAAAAATCTATCCCAGGCTTGTGTAGCCTGCTGGAGTCTGTACAAAGACTCAATTATCCTGTGATCAAAGTCACCTCGATCACGTCCTTGCACCACCATGTAGTGCTCATCCAACTTTTTCAAGAAGAGGAATGTGACCATCTGTGCAGTAAGAGTTAGAACCAACTCCTCAATAGTAGGAGAAATAACCATCTCTCGTCCCAACAGTGGGAGAAATAACCGTCTCTCAAGTAGGAAGAGTGATAACCATCTCCGTCTTATCTATTTGCTCATCTATCCCCCTCTGTTGGGAAAGATCCTTCACAACACAATGAGCAAACTGTTCATGCTCTATTGTCCTCCGAGCAAGAACCTCTGAGTGAGTGGCTGGGCATGCCATCTCACCATGCACCGTCAATGCATTTGGAATAGTGGAGTCTCCGTCCATAACAAATTGCTCTTCAAAATGAGGAAATCCATCCTCCCAAGGCATGTCCGCCTCCCGTACACCTAGTATAGTGGATATTCCCTCCACAATAGGTGCATGTAGGTTGACTGTATCCAAGTCAACAGATTTGTGAGGAATGCCTTCCTCCCAAGGCATTGTAGCCTCCTGCACATCTTGAATGGTGGAGCTGTCCTCCACACGTGCATTCATGTTGATCGCAGCCGGATCAACAAGCCGATACTGACCACCTACCCCAACACCAAGGGCAATTATCCGTCTCTGTTTCACATCAGAGACAACACACTTCTTTACACATAAATCCACAGAAATATTGGGATTTTCAGTCAATTGACGAATAGATAGAAGATTCTTTTGTAAAGAAGGTACATATCTAACATTCCGTACCAACAATTTATGAGCATTATTCAATACAATGCATATATCTCCTATCCCTTCTACTGCAAGCGATTCTCCATCAGCTAGTACTACTGATTCAAAACAAATATTTGCAGTAAATGAAACATACCAGTCCCTACGACATGAAAAGTGTGCAGACGCACCAGAGTCAATGATCCAGCAACTGGTACCACTATCATTTGAGCATGATGTCGTAAGACAGTAAAGAGCATACTCATCATCCGAATCCTGTTCTTCTGCAACTGCTGCCACATGTTCCTCATTACATGGCGTTTTGTTCTGCTTCGAAAGATCATACATCCGCTTCCGGCAATCCCTCTTGAGGTGCCCAACCTTGTGACAGTAATAACATGTGACCTGATACCGAGTGGAAGATTCACCAGAGTGACGTTTCCACTTTCCCTTTGACTGAGTGACAAGAGCACTCTCTGCATGGTCACAATTAGATTCTGCCTGAAGTTGTCTCTGTTCCTTTTGCAACAGGTAGGAACTCACCTTGTCAAACGTGAGTGTTTGACTTTCAGCCATTAAATGGAGTGCCTCCACAAATGACTCATACGAAGAAGGTAAGCTGTTCAAAACCAGAGCCACCATATCATCGTCATCCACCTTTTTATTGATGGAAGATAACTAGTCTCGGAGGTCTTTCATCCGAAGTAGGTGCTCAGACAATGATCCACCTTGTAACTTTATGGAAAAGAGCATATTTTTCAGGGATAAAACCCGACTCTTCTCTGACGTCTGATATTTATCCCTGAGACTGGTCCACAACGTGCTTGCCACAGTGGCATTCCACACTTCCGGTATCAAATCATCCGACACCGATAACTTGAGAAGCAATAACGCTTCCTTATGACGTTTGTCATAATCCTCGAAGTTCGTCGCTGGTCAACTTTCATCACCCTTGATTACTTTTATCACAATCACGAAACTCCGCGACTGTTAAAATCTTATGACTCCATACATTAAAATTAGTGCTTGTTAATTTTTGCGTCTCTGGCAACGTCAAGTGTGAAATATTTATCATTTTATTATTCCAAAGTAACGGAAATAATAAAATAGAGTTTTGCCCACACTTAATAAAACAATATTACTTTTTCTAGCAAATATCATTTAATTATGCAAATCACCCCTCCAACTATATTTGCTTATATTAAAAATATTATTACTTATTCCTCTGAATTTGATTATTCAAAAGCAATGTGAATACCTTTGTTGATGAAAGGAAACAAATAATGCCCTCGAACCCTTCAAGAATATTCAACTCCTTCTTCACCCTTCACGACTTTGCCTCTGCCATGCCCAAACTTTTCACGATTTCACGAAATGGAGCTTTTCATGACCTGAAATGGTGATTGTGTTTGCCCTCGTCAAACAGTGGATTTGTTGTGCCTTCTAGCGCCACATTTTTCTTTGTTTTTGCGTCACATTTTTTTGAGAAACCACGACTTTGTCCAACGTATTTGCCCTCGCGTTTTTTTCCCTTGTTCTACCCCTTACGACTGTTAAAAGACTTGCATGATTTATGTGCCCACGACATCGACTCGTTCAATTGTCCACGAACCACTTCTTTTGGGCCTCACAAATGGTTATTCGTTTCTCCTTCAAACGATTGCTTCTGTCTACCGCAAATGGAGGATTGTCCTCCTTCTCCGCCCTCAAATATCCTAACCTCCCTCCAATTCGTGCCATGTTAGGGCTTCCTCGAATTCTGTGTCAATCTCCCGTACCCTCCAAGGGCTTCCTCGGGCAAATCGCTCTGATACCAATGTTAGCATATGCAAAGAGAAGAAAGAATTAAGAGGAGGCAAATTGCACTGCTCAAATGATTCAAGCAGGGTGTATAAATTATGAGAGAGGTAGTTACATTTGGTTGAACAGTTACCGACCGAATTACAACTACATAACTGCATTATAGGCTATATACTGCTCTATATTTTTAACATAAATTAGAAAAATACATTAATAATAAAAATAAATATATTATAAGAAAATAAATTATAAATTATTAAAATCTAAAAAATACATCGATACAAAATTAAATTGATACACTATAAATTATTAAACTTAAATAAGTCATATTGATAAATTATAAGTTATTAAATTTTAAAAATTAAATCATAAATTATAAGTCATTAAATTTAACAATTAAATTGATAAATTATAAATAATAAATTATTAATATAAAAAATTAAATTGATACATAAACAAATTACAAAAAGTTATATTTAAAAAACATATTTAGAAAAACAAATGATTAAGAGAAATAAATTTATAAAATTTAATAAATTAGAAGTTATTAAATTTTAAAAATTAAATTGATAAATTAGAAGTCAGTTAAATTTTAACAATTAAAAATTTTTTAATTTTTTTTTTATAATGAGATAGAATTTGTTTTTGGTTTATTATTTAATTTATTTATAATGAAACATTAATGTTAATTTTACAAGCTTTAATATTTTGTTCATTATTTGGTAGATGGATAGATTTTTGTATGTTTGACATGATTTATGTTGTGTGTGTATTTGTCTATATATACATATATAATAATATATTTGTCTATATATACATATATAATAATATATGTATATTTATAATTTTATACTGAACCGGATTTTTCCAAATTTTTTTGATAACTCCAGATTTTTGGATTATTTGCCCTTCCGAATGGATTCAAATTTCCGAACGTGGTAGCTATGCTAATGCTTATCTGCATCATTTAAACCTTTCCAAGACTTCCAAGTTTATATGGAAATGTTGAATAAACAGTTCGGATAACAAGCTAGAAGTGCTTACAATGGGTTTGAAGCCAAAATTGTTTGGACTAAAAATGGAAGAAGATGAGAGCATGGTACCTGTACAACACATTAGTGAGTTTTTTTCTTTTATGAATCAGTTAGCTGGTATAAAAGTTGAAGTAAAAGATGACGATGCAAAGGGTTACTGTTGAATATTATGCCAACTAGCTATTCAAACATATTATTTACTTTGAGTAAATTAAATCTCAGTCTAGAAGACTTGATTTCTTCTCTGCTTGGAAAACAAGGCTAAAAAAGGTGATTCAGAAAAAAGAGGAAACAATGTTATTTGTAAAAAATAAACCAGACCTTTCAGGTTAAATAAAAAATGTGTCAACCTCCGAAACTCCAATGAACATATATATCTGTTATTATTGTAGGCAGCGAGGACATACTCTAATGAATTGCATACGAAGAGTAAATGATCTATTTGATGGCAAGCTGAAGGATAAATGTTTGATTGCTACTGACAGCAGCAGAGTATATGCAGCAAATAAGGAAGATCCTCCCACTGACAGTGAGGGAGAATTGTCTACTGATTAGTGAAGATGTATTATCACTAAAATAAGTTTGTAAACAGTAAGTGTATCTCACTGTTTATACATGTGCTGTGTAGTGAGGCCATTCCTACTACAGTAAGGTTTATGGCCGGGTGTGTCCCTATTTGTACATAGTATGTGTGTATAATGTGAGAAGTGTGGGTTCTAGTTCATACTACCCCTATTAGATTGGCGATATGTTCCCATCCATTGATGTTTGGTGTGAGTTTGGTGTATGTCATATGTCTGTATTAATAGATGTCTACCCATGTGAGGTGAATGCTAAGATAAACCCTGCTGACTATGACATATTTACTAGGCGAGGGTGTAAAATTACACCCTCAACATATGATACTATAATGAAACCTTCTTGCTGGAAGTTGAATGTGCATGTGCTTAAAGGCAAAAGCATTTTCAAGTTTCTGAGCAATTGAAATTTTAAATTTAATGAGTGCAGAAGAATAATAGTCTACCAGGTAATTATGGCCATATTATAGGATGCCACTAATGACTTCAGATCTGATATTCAAAAGTCATGATACATTGACTCTTTATAGATAGCTGAAATACTGAAACCTAAAGTATTTGATAGATATATTTTGTTAAAATTGATGACAGTGATATGTGTCATTCTGAAAAGCATGCGCTTCTAAAGCTGATTGGCCTCTACAGTTGGAGAGTCCAAACAAGAGATGTATTTAGTATACATGAATGCCAAAACCATAAATCAGAACACAACATAGTGAAGACACAAGAAAAGATTGATCGACTCTGGTGCAATTCCCCTTAAAATGATAGATAGATCCAATAACTATAAGTTTGAGTAAAATTAATATATTGTTTAAGTCTTTTAAATTTTGTAATCATACATCTTAACCTGGACTATTTGAAGTTAGAACATAGGCTTTCACCTCCTATGTTGAGCTTGAGAATGTTTATTTGAATTTCTGTTTTTAAATTCTAATATTTTACAACTCACAATTTCTTTGTGCTGGTCAACTTCACATCCCTTGAAAGTAGAAACATGCATGATTAGTAGGCTCGCATCCTGATCTTTAATATGTTGTATTTCAGTTGATCATAGGACCAGCTGGCTGTTAAAAGAAATAATAGCCATTTTTTTTACTTCGACTGAAAACTTTTGCAGGAGAATCTGCACTATAGTGAAGGCATCTTCCCGAGTTGACCAATTCTCCAAAGCTGACATCATTGTATCTCCTTCTATCCTTTCTGCAAATTTTGCGAAGTTGGGAGAACAGGTTTGTTTTCGAACTTTTGCAAGCAATTAAGTTTTTCTAAATGTCAAATGATAATAGATAAGATTTCCATGATAGTTTTTTCAGAAGGAAATTTTGCAATTTTCAAAAATTAGTACATGGAATCTGGACATAGTTTTGTGGGGTAGATTTTGCAATAGCATTTTTTTTTTCTTGTGTAATTTGTTTCTTATGGGTTAGATTCCAACTCTATATAGCCATAGTCACCCCCCTGCCTCTCTAATATAGCTGAGGTAGAGAGAATTCTCCCCATAGATATATAGTGTCTCCCCACCTATCTATAGTATAGCTGTCTGGTGCGGCATATAGGGAGTAGAGCGTAAATACATGTCCCATATATAGATAGGGAGATAGGGGGTCACCATATAGATAGATAGGGGAGCCCTATAAAGATATGGATGTGCTTGCTGGATCTCTGGTTTGAACCTGCACTGGAGAGATATGGGCCTGAAAAATTAACCAAAATAGCCAGCCCTATATATCCATGGGGGGCAGCTTCTATCTGTACAACTCTCTCCCAATGGCCCCCCTTTTCCCTATATTATATATATATATATGTATATATTAAGTCACCAGGTTCGGTTTCGAGTTCAAGTTCAACAAGGATAAAATTCAGTTCAAGTTCGTCTAGTGGATAAAGTTCAAAAAAAAATCGACATTAAGTTTGACCAAAAAATAAAAATAAAATAATAATTATATATATTTAAATAAATAATATATTATACATATAAATAAAATAAAGATTATAAACAAATAAATTTTAAAATAAGAAAGATAAAATATTAATACATATTAAATACGTATTTAGAAAAGATATTTAAAAAAATCAAATAAAAACTAAACTTAAAAAAACTTTATAAAGATCTAACCATTATCTAAAATAAAATTAGAATAATCAAAAGAATAAAAACAAAAAAAAAAACAAATTACAACAAACTATTTCGCGGCGATGAAAAGCTCCTTTCCGTGGACTCATGGACTATCGATGAACTTGTTTTTTGCGTTGTTGTTTTGCAGAGATGATGCTGGTCGCAAACTTGTAGTGTGACCTCCTCCCAGTCGTGTAAAACCTGTCATGCCATGCTCGAATCTCCTGTGGCGAACTGTTTTGCGTTGTTTTTTCTATATAGTTTGTGACGGGATGTATAGGAAAAAGAAACCCTTCCCGCAAACGTGAGACATGACTACCTCCTTGTTATGCAACCCACACATCAGCAGAAACCCTAACCAAACTCCAACGAACTTGGCCAAATTTTTCATTGTCGGATTTTAATTGCCGAATTTCGAATTTTAAGATAAAAATTCGGCGAACCTTGTGACATAGTATGTGTGTGTGTGTATATATATATATATATATATATATATATAGCGGGGGAGCCCCCCTCCTTATACATACTTTCTATGTAGGGGACCTCCCAAGCCCCAACAATTCTCTTTTTGTAGTTTGTATTTTAACAACTTAAATCTATACACCAATTCTCAAATCAAGAATGAGGCTCTTGGTTGTCACATAACGAATGCAACGTAAAGTTTTTTGAGTTACTATCACAGTATAAGTAGGACATGTTTCGGAAGAATTGGTATTATTAAAATATCAGAAACATGCACAAGCATTTTATTGCTAAAATTGTCCTAGGCCCTAAAGTTAGAATGATGAGTCAATGTATCTTTGATTTTATCAAATTCAGATTCTGTTATTGCTGAAATCAGGGTTGCATTGGATTAGGGTATTGTTGCCAAGTTAGCTAGTTAACTGGTATCTTGGATTTTTTTAGTAGATTTAGTTCAAAATGCAAATATGTTTCCACTCTATGGACAGAATCGTGATAAGTAATTAAGGTGTGATGAGTTGGCTTTTGCTATGATTTATAATTAGCATGAGGCTTGTTTCCATTATTTTTCATGAGCGATTTTTTAATATAAATTTAAATTAGATAATTCATAATACTTAATTGCTTAATAAAGCAGTTAATTTTGTGATAGTTAACATCAAAATTATTTTTTCACTGCTTTATTGTCAAGGATTCAGGAACATTCTATAATGTTCCTTTTCCATGGCAACAAAGAAGAAGAGTTGGGAATAATAATTGAGCTTCCTTTGCATTCATTTTCTAATTTTTTTCTTTTAATGGATTCTTCTTTTTTACAGGTCGGCTGGGTTTGGAGCATTAATGAAGTCAATCAAAGATTAAAAAGAACTCTTTAGGGGTCGGCCTTGTCCTTTTGGGCTTTGGCGCCAAAGATGGGGTATAAAAGAAGATTAGAGAGCTCATTTGCATTATCTACTTTTGGCCTATTTTACTATATTGGACTTTTGGGCTGATTGCTCTTAGTTCTTTCCACTTTTGGGCGAAAATTCAATTGTGTGGCTCTTTCTAAGAGGGACGAAAAACCCTTCTTGTCGCTGGTTGGTGGACGGAAACTTTCCATCCTTAGTTGAAGTGAAGTCATAATTGCAGATTTGGGCATTGAAGGATAAAGGAAGTCATCTACAAATATTTGCATGCATTTAGAAGCCTCTCCTAGTTGGAGCGACTTGAATTAGAGTGTGATTTGGTGCCTTCTAGGGCACATAACTCATATTTTCTTTCATATTCAGATTTTCCATAATTTACAAGGCCATAAACATTTATATTTTGTAGAGTTTGGGGTTTGGAAACCCTCATTTTATAATTTTCTTTGAGTTGTACTTTTGTTGCTTTCAATTAATTTTTCAATTGTGTTTGCAATCAGATTTCATATTGGAAAGTGGCTTAAATTAACCCTAAAATACTTATCTATATTTTGGTTGAGTTATTTGAGGAGTTTCAAGTGTTTTTCATTTATTTCCGGGCTGCTGTTATAAATTTCAGACGGATTTCCAGCTGTCATAGAATTCATTTTGCTGGTCATAGAATTCATTTTGCTAGTCAAAAAAACAGACTTAAATCAGATTGGGGTTTGTGCTAATTCCTTGTGTTTCAGTTTCAGCCCTTAAATGGGATATTACAGTGGTATCAGAGCTTCGGTCTTCCCATCCTGCGGGTTTCCTTTCTTGAAGATCAAAATAATGGATAGAATCTTCAATGATACCAGGCTCGAAAGGCTTGCCCTAGGGCAAGAAAGATTGGCCAACACAATGGCCCAGCTGAGCCATACCATTCAGGGTTCCAATGGTGAGAGGATCTCTTCAAAGAAAGTCATTAATTCTTAGCCATCCAAAGGGAGCAACATCAGTTCATGGTATGAAGAGTATAGAGCTCTCCCGGAGAAGATCCAAGATGCCCTACCTTTTGCAGAGTTCGTGAAGTTGAAGACAGAAAGAGTTGGAATGGGCACGGGGTTAAGCCCCCAAGCAACAAGGGGTCAAACCTCCATAAGGACTTTACACTCATGGGTGTGGACACTATGCATAAAGGACTTGAAGGTAGAGAGCTCTTAAGTCCACATGACCAATTTTTGAGCTTCATTAGTCACACACATGCGGGTGAAAAATCAGATCTGCACTTTGAGAGAAATGAAGCCATGAAGGATGAAGATTTAGCCCTTACTCCTATTACTGTTCCAGTTAGTCATCATTGTGAGGTAATCATTGATCATTGTTTGATTAATACTGATAGTATTTCAGCATGTGATGAATCTAGGGCTGAAAAGAAGGGTGATGAGCAAGAAGGGAAAGCAAAAGGGATAGTTGGAACCCATTTCTCAAGGAGACCTAATAGCAGCCAGTTTGCTGGTCTGTTTATGACAGCAATCAATAAAGAGCCCAAAGATGAAAGTTTGATGCATGAGCCTAAAGAGAAAAGGGAAATCATGGAACATGAGTCCCAAGGTAAAAATCATTTAAAATTTAATGATATTTCATTGACTTCTAATGGGTATGTGTGGTAAAATGTTGAAGGGAAACCAGATTTGCTTAAGGGTAAAAAGGATGCAATGAAAGAGGAAGAAATCCACCATACTAAGAAGGAAGAACCATCGCAACAGCACCAGCTTATAATGATGGATCAGCTTTTGGGAGCCCTAGAAGCACTCACCACCATTACCAAAGCTGATTCCTTGACTAATTTTCCGGACAACCCTATGAAACCTCATGAGAATGAAGAAATTGCGAAGCAAGTACCAACAAAGTGGAAGGTACAGAGCTTTTGGTTGTTAATGATATTCCCTCGATTTCTAATGGTTGCATGTGGCATAATACTAAGGGATCTTGGAAGCATGAGCAAAAGGATAAAGGGAAGCATGAGGAGCAAGATAATGAAGAGAATGTTGGAGATGGCCCAAGCGAGTTTCATAGGATAAAGGGAATTGAGCATATTGGGGATGTTCACAAGTATGGAGGTATTTCAAAATCATTGCTTTCTTCTACACCAATTCAGTTTTGTTGTCTTGAGCCATTTGATAACTATATGTCATTGTTGAGGCTCCATTATAAACCATGGCAAGTGGTTGTACATTTGAATCAACAAGCTAAAAATGGGTTATTAGTGGAGAAAAATCTAAACATGGGAGGAAAGATAAAGCGGAGCTTTCAAGGGAAGATGTTATCAGGTACACACTTGAGACCAGGGCATTTCTGGGTGCCCATGACCACTTTCAGTTCGTTGTAATTTTCAGATCAGCAACTAATGGTAAGCCATATGATATTTTATTTGACCATGACAAGAGTCTTTTGCATCATTATGTGTCATTGCCATGTATTGGTGATCATAACTATGCTAATGAGCGAAAGGAGCAAGGTGGGAAGAAGAATCTTCGCCAAGGACTCATTATACATCTCCCAAGCAATGCCTATGAGGTGGTTCTTTATGACAGCCCAAGGTACACAATATTCAGACCCTTTGTTTCCTTTTTTATCGTCATGTCTGGTTGATCATCACGAAGTCTTTGTCACGAGTTTGGACTTCAAGATAGGGGTTGCTTTGTACATGATGATAGAGAGAAAAAGAGGTAGGATGAAGAGTTACATAGATTGCTTGCATCCTTGGAATCCCGGTAAAACCTTGATGCTCAAAGAAGATGAAGGTAAAGATTTCAGTTTTGATTTTGCCTTTCTTTGCTTAGGGAAGGGTAGGAATGTGATGAGTTTGTATAAAGCGGGGGAGATTTCTAGCATGGCATGTTTAAGGCATCATAAGCTTGATAAGAATTCTGACTTTCTTTACCATGTATTGCTAACCCATGGTTCCATGGAAGAACCGAACGGGATAGGGAAAGGGAAAATAATTATGATGAAACTGCAGCTGTCCCTATGTCAGTTATAGAGCAAATTGATGATGTAGCTAAAGGGAAAAATGATAAGCATGCTCTTGAGGTAAGTACTCCATTAAGAAAAGAGGCCGAATTCACAAATTTGTGTCTCAAATCAAACATGATGAATGTTTTCTAATCGTTCCAGATATTGTGTATCAGCTAGAAGTGGTGGGTTTGGATGGAAGTAATGAGAATAAAATTTTGGGATCTCAAGCATGCTGCCATAACCATAAGCTTTTATGTGACAGCCATAAACATTTCCCGCCCCTTCTCCATGTTGCTAACAGTTGTAACCTTGTGGCCAGCTCCCACAACATCAATAGAGAGCGGAATTTTGAAGATATGTCATGCTTGTAACTTCTTTCCCTCAGCTGTTCACAACTTTTCCATTTACTTGCCTACTTATAAGCCACCGGGGAAGGAACTTCCAATCATATGGTTAAAGAAATTACAAGCATTTCATGGCTGTTGTAGACACTATACAGCCCCCATACAGTCACCATGGTGTTATTTCTCTAAAGGAATTGATTGCCTAGTCATAGGAAGAAGGTGGGATGGCAAACACCTTGACTTAAGGGTAGTTTTGAGGTCTGTTCCATCAAGGCGGCCTACTGTTTGGTGCATTTTCAGTTTGTTCTTCTCAAGGTTCTGGAGCATAAAGAGACATTTTTATAGTCGGGAGTTGTATTCACTACACACCAACATACTTGTACTATTTGGCACACGTAAAGGTGGAATTTTAGTTCCCCTCATTCTGATTTTTGAAAGAGAAGAAAAAGATTACATTGGGTATTGGGACAGCATCAGTGAAGTATTGGGAATCCATCATTTGTATGGAAATTATGAGATGGTGACAAGCAAAGAAAGGGAGCTAGCTATCATGTCCCTAAGGCATGATGATGAGAGTATAAAAGTGTTGTTAAACACTCTTGTTTTCTTTGATATGTTTGCTTCATATGCAGGTACATTAAAGAAGAAGTAGTTGAGATTCATTTGGGATCCGGGTACTTACAGTTGCTCGAGGACAAGCAATTTCGGGAAGGGAGGACTGTATTCTCCAAAATACAGTCCTGATCCAAAAATAGAAGACTTCTTGATCCAAAAATGGATTTGAAAATACCCAATTCTATGTATTCTCCATATTTGATACTTCCAGTATATATTCTTAGCATATTCTTTCTTCAGCAAATGGTCTAGTTAGGTTGAGGGTGATCCAAACACCTTCGAATGACATCTACAGGCCATCATTGTTTTGTTTGGGAGTTTTCAAGGCGACGGTTACACAACCGCCTTTGCGGTTACGTAACCACCACTCTTCACAGAGCAATGGTTGTGCAACCACCGGTAACAGGGACTGGTAGTTGCGCAACCACCAGTTTGTCTTCACCGAAGGTCCTATCCCTAATGACACCAGAATTCGGGAAACTAATTAGTTGCACATGTTTGGGCTTCCAAATAGTTCATTTTTTCTTTCCATCTATTCTCAGGTAGAGAAACTATAACTACAAGTTTGATTCTTCATTCTAACAGGTGATTTTGAGTGGATTCAAGTGTGAGCAAAGAGGAGTTGGGAGTTCTTTCATGTTTTGTTCATTGAGAGTGATTTTTTCATTGTTGAGAATTTGTGAGCAAGTAAATACAATTAAGAGTGTGAATCCTTCTTGAAGGCCAATTATTGGCAGTACTTTGTATTTTTGAAGAATTACATAGGTAGAGGGAAGCAATTTGCTTACTCACTGGAGTTTTTCCCACCTTGGGTTTCTCCAGGATAAATTCTTGTGTCTCCTTTGAATTCTATTTTTCAATTTGCAAATTAGTTGTGATTGTTTTATGCACATTATATTGTTTAAAATGAACTTACTCAATTTCTATTCAATCATCACTAAATAGGATCCGTTAATTGTTAGAAGAGGAAATTTACAGGTGAGATTGGTATCAGAGCAGATTAGATCAATTGTTTTTGTGTGGTCAAATTGTGTTGACAGTTGCACTTAGATTCCCCTTACCCGAAAGGGAAGTTAAAGTGGTGAAGGTATCCTTATTCATTTTGAAGAAGAGATTTCCACTAGGAAGTGGAAGCAAGAAATCTGAGACAGTTCGTAGAGAAGATGTAGATGAGACTGGAGAAGATCATTTCTACAAGTTGGAGGAAAATGTGACAAGTTTGTCCAAGGATGTGGGCAATATTTCCTTGTCCATGGGGAAATTGGAGTCCATTATGGCATTGCTCATGGAGAAACTTGGTGTTCCGAACGAGGCACTAGGATCCCATGAAGAAGATACTCATGAGTCTGAAGAAGAGCAGCCCCATGCCATCCCTACACCTCCTCCATTCAAAGCAGAGGCGAATATAGAGATTCAACCTTATGATGGAGACGTGAATGCTTAGAAGCTAGACCATTGGCTAGCTCGACTTGAGGTATATCTGAGTTTGCATCAAATCAAAGAGAGTCAACAGATTTCCTTTGCAAGGTTAAAACTGACCAATCATGCTTTAACTTGGTTTAAAAGTTATGTCCATTTATTGGTTGTTATGAAGATTCCTCCTATTACTGAGTGGGATGAATTTAAAAGGCTAATCAAAATGCAGTTATATCCGATTTGTTATGAGGAAGAGAGGTCCATGTATTGGCAATATCTCAGGCAGAAACAAGGCCAAAACTTGCAAGACTACACTAGTGAGTTCCGGAAGAAATTGTCTAGATGGGTAAAGATGTAGCAGACCGGGACCTTGTAATGAAGTACATTGGTGGACTTCATAGCCACTTGAGGAGACCAGTCCTCTTGGCCAAGCTGGCGGATGTAGATGAGGCTTGTTCTCAAGCTCACTATTTAGAGATGGATAAGAAAAAGAGTTCATCTACCTCTCAACTTGCTTTAGACAAAGACTGTTGAGCACTTACACATCTATGATTTTTGGCTGAACATGCAGATAAAAGTTGTTAACTTTGATAGGGGTTTTGTTTCACGTAGTGAAGGAGATTTGGGATTATGTATGCCAGTATTAGTTTCTTCCCGACCATAGGTAAGTTTCTTCATGGATTTTATGGACAATTTGCCTACTTCATTCTGAGGAAAAATGTTGGTAAGCTGCGGAATTACATCGTTTTTATAGTGGTAGAATGGTTAGGTAAAATGGGTATTCCTTCCTTGCAAAAAGACTAGTAATATAACATAGTTGTTGGTTGCTAATGTGTGGATTCATTTTGGTTTGCCTAATGCTATTATGACAAATAGGGACTCACGATTCATTGGCGATTTTTGGTCTATATTTTGGGAGAAGATGGGTACTACGAGGTCTATAGCGTAAAATCCACAACCGCATGAGCCGACGGGAGTGGTAAGTCATACCTTGGTCCAATTTTTGAAAGATCCTAGGACTCGAAATGAAAACTTGGCATATATTCAACATCCTTATCACATGATAGTTCATATTGCTACCAGTAAAACTCATTTTGAGACATGTTTTGATTATTTTCCTAGGAGTACAATTGATGTTATTTTGAGATTACCATGCAGAGAAAACGGAAAAGTGGAACTGTAAGTCCACACAGATGAGAAATTCATTGAGACAATTCAACAGATACACCTCCAGGAGCAGGCCAAGTGGTATTCCAGAGAAGATGTGGGGAAAAATTTCCCTCACCTCATCAGTCCTTGAAGCTTTTAGGGACTTAAAAGCCTCAAACTGGGGAGGTATGATCCAAATATAGATCAGAAAATACCCAATTCTATGCATTCTCCATATTTGATACTTGCAGTATAGATTCTCAACATATTTTTCTTCAGGAGATGGTCTATTCAAGTTGAGGGTGATTTGGACACCTTAAAATGGCATCTACAGGGCATCATTGTTATGTTCGGGAGTTTTCTAGGTGATGGATATGCAACCGCCCTGTGATTAAGCAAATATTGAATAAATAGATGCCTAATTCTATATTATGTAATAGTGCTGAATATAAACAATTACGTACAGAAATGACCTAAGAAAAATAAACTAGAAAGTAAGAAACCCTAGTTGCAAATGAAGGGATAGAAAGACTTAGCCGATTCACAATTACTTCTGGATTGTGCCGAAGTGATGAACTGATGAATAGAAAGGGGAAAGTGGCACACCGAACCTCAGAAAATTGTGCGACTGCAAGATCTTCCTGGACTGGGGTGCCTCGATAGGTTCAAGAGTGCCTGGGGCGCTACAGACCTCCTTTGGGCGCTTGTGACTGCTCAAGACCTCGGAAAACCAATTTCACAAGGTCGCTATATATTCGGTGTCCTTCGCTTCTTGTCACTAGTATGTCACACCAAGTTCGCAGATGTCGCCTATAACCTGCAATGAAGAAATGACCTGCAAAACCCAAAAAGAAAATAATACAAATGAGGGGTCAGACTGTAATCGGTTGTCACGCAGTGAACTTACAACTAAGCATTGCACTACATCTCAGACCTAATGTAGTTTTATGTGCGTGTATGCGGAATTGTGCCCTAGGTGGCTCTTGTGTGTGTCGCACTTGATAGCGAGAAAGTAGCTAGATGTTAAAAATGTAAACAAATGTGTGCATGATAGAATGAACTTCCCCTCCTATGAGTGTATGCAGAAGTATCAGTCCCTTGCCCTTTTGTGTGGATACTAAATGGATGCTTGAATGCTCTTGTAATTGCCTTTGAATGCAACCTTAGGTGGTGATAGCTAATGCTTATTGCTTGGTCCTTTATTATGATCACATAACTTTATATTTATATGCTTTCCTTTCTTGAATTCCGTCATTAACCTCGAAAAGGCCGATTACCAAAAAGATAAGATGCCCAAACAACTAGAAAGGACCCAAAATATGTGAGAAAAGTACAAAGAGGTCAGGGGCACCCAGATGGGACAGGGGGTGAATGGCGCTGGTGTCTAGAGAGAGAAATTCCTGAGTATAAAAAGATAGACTGGGCTAGAAAGAGTGTAAAATCAACAGAGGTAATAGAAAGCAAGTAAAGATGGCCAAAGACTGAGATCAATTAGTGTTTTTCTTACTTACGAATCATATAAATAGTAGTATGTGATTAGGACTAGAAAGATACCCAAAGTGTGTGATTTGGTGTCGACACCCCAGTGGTTACGTAACAATCGCTCCTCACAGAGCAGCAGTTGCACAACCGTCAGTTTGTCTTCACCGGTGATCCTGTCCCTGACGATGCTAAAATTTGGGAAACTCAATATTTGTAAATGTTTGGGCTTCATAATGGTTCGGTTAGTCTTTCCATCCGTCCTCGAGTAGAGTAACTATAAATACACGTTTGATTCTTCATTCTAGCAAGTGATTTTGAGTGATTTCAAGTGTGAGCCAAGAGGAGTTGGAGTTTTTTCTTGTTTTGTTCATTGTTGAGAAGTTATGAGCAAGTAAATGCAATTAGGAGTGTGAATCCTTCTTGAAGGCCAATTATTGGTAGTACTTTGTATTTTTGGAGAATTGTATAGTGAGAGGGAAATAATTTTCGTACCCACTGGAGTTTTTCTCACCTTGGGTTTCTCTAGGATAAATTCTTGGGTCTCCTTTGCATTATATTTCTCAATTTGTAGTATATTTGTGATTGTTTCAAGCACATTATATTGGTTAGAAGGAACTTAGTTAATTTCCATTCAATTATCACTAAACATGATCTGTTAATTGTTGAAAAGAGGCAGTTTACGGATCACTTCTTGCCTTTCTTCTTTCTAGAGGCAAGAAAAGAATGAACAAGGAAAGACCTTGGGTTATATTTCAATCTTCTTCATTCATATTTATGATTTTATTTTTGTATTTCCCTTCCTAAGCTGGTCGGTTGGGTTGGAGAGCTTTAATAAGCTCAAAATGAAGAAATAAGCTACTAAGGAGGTCAGCTGGGTTTGGAGAGTTCGTAAAGGAAAATTAAAAGATTAATTAAAGCCCAAAGGAGGTCGGTCTTGCCTAATTGGCCTTTGGTGCCAAGTTTGGGCTATAAAAGGAGATCAAAGACTTCATTTGCAAACACCTACTTTTGACGACTTTATTCTAAACTGATCTTTGGGTTGATTGCTCTTAGTTCTTTCCACTTATGGGCGTTAATCCAATTGTGGTTCTTTCCAAAAGGGACGAAAACCCTTCATGTGGTTGGTTGGAGGACGGAAACCCTCCATCCTTGAATTGAAGTCATATTTGTAGATTTGGGCATTGAAGGATAAAAGAAGTCATCTACAAATATTTGCATGCATTTATAAGCCTCTCTTAGTCAAAGCGACTTGAGTTAGAGTGTGATTTGGTGCCTTCTAGGGCACATAACTCATATTCAGAGTTGTACTTCTGTTGCTTTCAATTAATTTTTCAGTTGTGTTTTCAATCAAATTTCATATTCGAAAGTGGCTTAAATACTTATTTATATTTTGGTCGAGTTATTTGAGGAGTTTCAAGTGTTTTTCATTCATTTCCGAACTCTTGTTATAAATTTCAGACTACCAATTTCCATTTGTCATAGAATTCATTTTGCTAGTCTAAAAATCAGACTTAAATCAGATAGGGGTTTGTGCTAATTCCTTGTTTTTCAGTTTCAGCTCTTAAAAGGGATATACACCCATGCAGGAATACACAGGCAAGTTGAAGAAAGGGGGACTTGAGAAATTACCAAAAGCTGAAATTAAACTTTAAAATCAGATTAGGGAGCTGTTATAGATGGCTGATATAAACCCAGCAATTTGCAAAGGAGGACCTTCCTAGGGCAGCGACTTCCTTGGAGAAGTTAAATCCCTCAAAGGCGGGTTAAACCTTGCTAATACCCTTCAAATCTTATTCCAAAATTATTGAGAAACCCTCAACAAACACAATCAGTTGTTAGAAATCAGAATTGAGCTTGAAAATAATTACTTTTGGAACCCTCAACCAGAGAACTTCAACAAGCTTGGAAAAATAGTAAAATACCTGCAAAAGTTTCTTGAATTTTGGCTTTTAAAAATATGGAGAACAAGATAATAAATTCAGATTGCTCAAATTATCATCAACACATACCAAACAATACTCCCAAGTGGGTTGCTCCACTTCAAATAAATAGATTATTGATCCAAAGAGACAAATCATGCAAGGGCATAATAATTTATTGCTTTCCAAACCAGCTTGCATACATAAATCCTTATGAAGGGTTTTCGTCCTTCACAAGTCCTCAATCAAGGGTTTCCGTCCTTGAGAAAGGTAGATAAGGTGTTTCACAAGCAAATTTTAACCAAGATATGAAAATTCACCAAAACATAATTCAATAATGGCCAAGTGACCTCCTTTTATAACCCAAGAAGTGCTTTACAAATACAAAAATGATGACCGATCCCTTAAGGTAAGTCTTTTAAATATTTAATTGGTATTTGGAACCTACATCTCATAATACCTTTGTTTCCCAACTACTTACGGCCTTCTATTCGAGTGTTAGGCTTCCCAATAGGATACATGATAATAAATAAAATAACTACGTAAACAACAATAAAAATATAATCCAAATCTTCCCCTTGCTTTCTTCCTTAGACCCACAGGGAGAAGAATGGGTTAAGGTCTTCAAAAAGAGACATGACAGTCCCCCTTCCCAAGATTGCTTGTCCCCAAGCAATTACAAGTACCCGGATCCCAAATAGATATCAATTGTTCCTTTGATATACCTGCACATGAAGCAAACTCGTTAAAGAAAAAATGTGACCCCTTCTTCATCCACTCTTGCTTTGTGATATGACGATCAGTTCTTCTTCCTTGGTTGCCAAGGCCTCATAAATACCATCCAAACATTGGTTGTTCCCAATTTCCCTCTTGTTGCCCCAAACACAGCTATAACCATGTATTTTGTTCCCTAAAATCAAAAGGATAGTGGTTGGGATCCTTCTTATAATAGTTGAAAACACATCAACAATGATAGTAGATTGCAAATCCTTCAACCTCATGGTTGGATATTCCTCTTTAATTGTCAAAAGAATGGATAGGGAGCTGAAATTGTTGCAGACAGCGTATAAAACAAAAATGCAACAGTTATCATAATGATTACCTTGGCCTCCAAAAGATGCTTCCAAGCTGCCCCAAATTAATCTCTTCAAAATTTGGCTCGGATCAGAACTTATGAGTGCTCGTATTAAGTATAACAGTCATACCTTGCCCGGAATTTTGTCCCAAACAACACCAACTATGTTGGAACATTGGCCTTAATTGTTCACACTGGGTGAACCCTCTTACACACCATTTCCAATAAAAAGAATGTTCCCTTCATGCAACTCCTTCCTTGCTGCCCCGAAACAGTTGTCCTATGTTGTTCCATGATGTTACTAGCAAACTGATTATTGACATACTCAGTTGTGATAATATTTTTCCAATCAGCTGCTATGTGAGAAAGCAGACCACAATGCGATTTCCAAGCATTTACCGTTGTACTCCCTTCATCCTTTATACCTTGAATTCTGATTTCTTTGTTTTAGTCATAGAAATCCAGTTCTCTATCATGATAATTGAGGGTGAACTCCCCAAATGTTTGCAATCATTGAATCCCGAGAACAATTTTATCATTAGCTAGTTCAAGCACAAAAAAATCATCGCATACCTCATGATTTCCCAAGAGGATTGACAGTTGTACTATTTTCCTTGCATAAGGTATGATGGTCCCACTCTCTACAAGCCTAGTGACCCCTTGGTTATGAAGAAATTTAGAAAACCCTTCACCCGGAATGGATGATAAGTATGTGTCCCACATATTAGAGTAAGGGTGTTCCACTCCCACCAAATTCTCTCTAGCTCTTCTGCATTGATGGAATCATGGAATGAAAAATCAGACTTATCATCATGCCCTTGGTGCCTCCAACATAGATATTTTCTCAACATTGTACCTATATTCCACGTGCAAAAACAATTTTGAAATTGAGCCCAAGAATCCATACAACAAGGAGCACTTCTTACCTCATTATTTCGTGGAGTATGAGGAGCATAATGATGTCCAATCAGCGGTGATATAGGAGGACATTACAAGAATGAAATCTGATCACCTTCTCCAACCAGCTGTGTGTGAGGGCAACATACCAGCAATGTCATATCAGCAAGCAAGAAAACCGAGATTTTTTTCATACCATGGGCTGCCTTTGACACTCTTTTGACTCGGAATTTTTGAGTTAGGAATTGTTGCCAAATTTCCACGCCCAAGTCACATAACATTATTGGGTCGGAAAAGTCGGATGTTTTTAGCACTTGGGGAACTACTCCCGAGTTCAGTTTGTTTTGTTTAAGAGAACATGCTGATGGGACATGGCACTGCGGACATGGTGGGGTTGATTGGAACCAATGGAACATTCCATTATTCCTTGCGTTCTCTGGAAGGCCATATTAAGCAACAGGGTCATAGTAGGCGTCGGCGATGCAGGGTTAGCAGGTCTTCAAGTCACACGGGGAACAATTCACCACTCCCACCAAACACCCAACTCTCCGGCCAAAAAGCTATAAACATAAGACATGCAGATATATCGGGCCCCGCAAGCACAATATGAATTGTTCCCTGGTACCTTGGTTCCTCCGCCCATTCAATCATCCGACCATTGCAAAGACATTAAAGCATTCTGTCACGACCCACGTGGAACAACTCTAGTTCCTCCCTGTCCTCCTAGATCCACCTTACAATAACTTGGTCTCGTTGGAAAGGTCTCGTCATAAACTACAATTTGGCATCGAAAAACGAAAAAAAATGAAGTTAGGAGGGTGAAAAAGGCAAAAAACGGTCCCAACAACAAAAATGCACTCCCAGGCAGCCCAACTACCAGATTTAATGAAGAATGGTGCCCATACCCTCTCCTGTAAGCAAATATGAAGTGGGGGTAATGGTCTTATAAGGAGTGCCCATGCCTATTTTCAGTGAATTAATGCATGTATGTTGTTGGTGGTTGAAGCCAGAAATCCAAGTTTCCCTCTCTTTTCCCTTCTCTCTCTCTCCCATTTTCTATATATTGGCAAATCATGGTCATTTATAGGAGGGACTTTCTCAGAATACAAGTGCACCATGTCAAAGTGTTTGCAAAAGTATTTGTGAGTTGAAGGCCTCAAATTTGGGCTCTACAGGGTGTTTTGTGGCTTCTTCCACTCCATTGTAATGATTTGTGCATGCTTCAAGCAATAAAATCTGGTTTTGTGGTTGTTTTTCCACCCTAACTTGTTCTTATTTGCAATTTTGCCTTACTATTGCTATTGTGGTGTGTTGTGCATATCTTTTCTCCTTTGCAGATTCCATATTTGGTGTGCATTGTGCGAAAAATGAAGATTAAGTGTTGTTTTGGTTTGTGGCATAGTTGTTTGCCCTCTCCTCCATTTTCTTCCCATTTTCCCTCATAGAGAGTGTTTTTCCCCCTTTTCTTGGTGTTCTCACCTCCTGTTTAGCTTAGGATTTCTTTTTATGCTTCTCTCTCTCTCCCTGGTCCTTGTGAATGCTTAGATTCGGATTAGATAGTTGTATTTTAAGTTGTCGGAGTAGCTTTAGCATTAGGATAGGTAAACCTTCTCTGGAGGTTGATCTCAATTTGCAAAACCCACATTGTAGACATCATTCCATGTTGCCCAAAAATTTTGTTGATCTTCTTTGACCAATCAGAGGATGCAATTTTTGATGACAAAAGGAACAGCACTTAGAAAATAATCTAACGGTGGCCTTATCTCATGCATTATATCATCCTCATAGGCCCTTAGTAAATCTGATTTGACTCCATTATGTGACTATCCAGTGTAACCATTAGAATCCAATAAATTATCATAGAACAACAAAGGACTTTTACCTTTCTTTGGATGATGACAAAATTGGGATTGTTCTTTGTTGACATCCCCATTGATCAGCTCCTTGGTGGCAGCTGTTTGGGATGGTCCAGAAAGCTGAATATTATTAATTTCACATTGAAATTTGAATTCAACTCTCAATTTCTTTTCCTCAATAAACCCTTCCTTTTCCCTTGCTTCGTGCTTCATGGTTACTTCCTTCTTCCTTATCAAAAATGAAGAGTTCTTTTCCCTATACTCCTTTTGGTGTTGTTTTCCTTGAGCGGCTATCAATCTAGCAGCCCTAGCTCTTGTTCGCCACTCACAATTCTTTTGGGCTTCCATTACATCCTTCGCGCTTGCACATATGAATTCCTTCTCATGTCTAATTTCAACATTTGGTTCCTTCAAAAGTATACCCTTTTCTATCAAGGGCTCTTCATTGACAACTATTAGTTTTATGCAACCATTAGATGCGAACAATTCATCATTAAACACAAAAGGATTTTTACCTGGGGTGGCAAGCTCCTTAATTGTCACATCCATAAATATCATAAAGCTATGTTCTAAAAACATTCAGATGCTCAGGTGGCGGTTGCCGCTTCTGATATAACATAATTGAATGATTTGATTTGTTTTAGTTAGCATTATGATATGTTTTGAGATTAAAAACATTATACAGTTGATTTAATTTCAGTATATGATATTGTGGATTTACATTGCAATGTGGATTACTATTTATATATGATGTATCAGTTGATTTGATTTTATGAAATGGATAATGCACTGGGTATTGTTGTGTTCTTGTGTGCAGGTATGGACACAGAGATTGTCCATGTGTGGTTTAGTGCATGAGAAATGGTGTTAAAAACCGTAAGTGCTCATTTATTCCCTTCTTGATCTTTAGCCTTGTTTATATGTGTTGATTTGTGCGACTATTTGGTTGACTACATTGCGATAATTAGTTAGTGTTGTGGCCTCCCGCTATGGCGAGGAGCACGACATCGTATTGAGTATGCAAATGAGCAGCTCATTGTCATCCTGCGACAATGGTACACTTACAAAAATGATATTGTCTCTCATGTTGTGTTAAAACCCATTACGAGTGGATTTTTAAGCTTTGTTAACTAACTCCTTGAATTGCAAAAAATTGAAATATGGTAATGCTTTTAACGAGTAGCAAAAAATTGTGTTGCATGCTTAATCAAGCAATCCATTGTCGTTTGGCGATAATGACATTCTTACTGTTATGTTATTTGACCTTTTGATATGGTATTTAATATCCATAGCCATGTTTGTACATCAATGGAGATGTATTTTGTATTTATATGCTAACGATGCTCTATACACACCTCATGTGATGTTAAAGCCCCTTAAAATTTAAATCGAAACTTGTGGAGCTCATCAAGCTCACTGGTGAGCTCGACACACTTGAATCGCGTTAAGTCCAAGATCCCCCGACACATTGAAACCGAACCAAGCTTTGCATGATAAGTGGAAGGCGAAATTAGTTATTGTTTGTATTAAATTATATTAGATATATAACCTATTTTTAGCATCAACTAGTTTGCATGGAAATATATGACTAGATTAATAGTTTATGAAAAAGGAAAAAAAAATAGAAGAAAATGAATGGTGTTTTATTAAGGGAGTATTTATTTAATTATTTTAAAAAGGAAAAAAATATTATTATTATTATATTTAAGACCCGTATATATATTTAAGTGAAAAAGGAGGACTTATGTTATTTTGAAAAAAAAGGATGTCTTTTAAAAAAGAAAGAAAAAGGAAGCTAAACATAAATTATAAATGTGGGACTTACCGTATTTGAAATGTGTTTTAAAAACTAAGCATAATATATATTATTTCAAACGTGGGTTTTGTATATTGAAACCGTAGTTGAATCTAACATGGAATGATGTAGGATGCAGTCAGTTAAGTCAAATCTTGAGATCAGCTTTGCACCACTGCTACATCTAATTCACCTGCGTCCTATGCGTGGCGAGGGGGAGAGGGAGTTATATGATACTCAAAGATCTGAGTTTTCAAGGGTGGAGGCTGTGCCTCGGGTAACATTACACATTTGTGGGCGATCAAGTTCGGTTTGAGCTCTACACCAGCGCTCTATTCTTGCTTAACCATTGGCAATTTGGGAATTCATATTATCCTATGAAAGATTTATGCATGGCGCAGAATGGGAGTTTTGAGGAAAGGAGATGGTGGCAAGGTAGACAAAGGGGACGAAACATTAGAAAATCAAAAGAAGAAACGAAAAAGGATAGAAAGGATTTCGGAGCGAATCAACTGGATGTAACATTAAATCCAGGTAGTCTTTTCCCTTATTTAAATTCCTGCAACTTCCACTTTACACCATATATTGTGTGTGGCGTATCGGTTAAGCTTTTATATATAAGAAAAAAAAAACATAAGGGTCCTGATTTCTACCCCGCACCCATATATCTATGTTAGGAGTAAGATTGAATTAGCTTATAACGAGTTCGACCCGCTCCCACATAATCATTGTTACAAACTTCTCTAACATTATTTAGTCGGAAACACGTTAGTGTAAATTGGGAATTTTCAATACTTAAGTTCAAATTGTAATGTTTATTTCTAAAAAAGATTACCAATTATGGTTGGGTAATAACCTTGCATGTATATATTGAGAAATATATACCACTTGGGTGACTAATGGATTGTAGACTATAACTCAAACCACCCCACCTTAGTTAGATTTCAGAGGAAATTTCAATAAAACCTTGATTATAGTTATACAAAAATGAGATTTGGAATATGAAATAAACGTATTTATATTTCTATTAAGTTTTCCAAGATGGTGGATAAATGCCGCAACGATGTATATTGTGCATATTTTCACCTTATCTCTTGTAACTAAGGTCAAACTAGTAAGTCAAGTGGAGAAGTAAACCAATTTTGTGAAATAGTAATTAGACCTTTTGTATTGCTTGTTCAAATCATTGATTATATTTAGATTGGAATGAAATTGTCAATGAATTTGACACAAGCGATAGAGATATATAATGATGTCTTTTACTTTGAGGTGGCATAAATCAAAGCTAAAACTTAAGATAACATGGTTATTAACCACCATACTATAATTAAATGGAAAGTATGACGAGGGTAGTGTAAACTTATGCGCATAGGAAGGAAGATTATATCATCTAAACTAATGTGAAACCTTGGCAAGCATAATGTATGAGATTTCTCTTGTATGTTAAGCTAACTCTTGGTAAGAATTATCAAAATTGGGAAGCTCCATAAAGGGAGAGTATTATAATGGATAAACCTAGAAACCAGATATAAACTCGTCAACAGTACCAAGATATAATGTGATCATTGTGAGAAGTATGACAGCCATATGAGGAGATATGTAAACCTCCCTAACTCAATGCGATTATGTGAAACCAGATGATTGTTATGTGACGAGTTAGATAACATCATAATTTTATATATGTATTTAACTCGCGGAAGATATGCCTAGATGATTTCTTCTACCTTTAAAACATGTACAAAAATGAAAGGTAGTCGTTAAACAACATACATTTATTTTAATACAGATGCAAACCTCGATATTGCATGAATGAGAATATTATTCATAAGTTGATAAGAGCATTGTAGGAATGCAAACCAATGTTTTATGATTCAGAGGAAATAATCAAACCTCGTTTGGAAGATATCACAACTTTGCAATTATTGAATGAGGTATATGAAAATTTGAGTACTTGGAAGTGGATACTTATGTGATAAAAAACCTTATGCATGTATTTATAATTTGGTGAGATTTTTTAACCCACATGTCCCCAGGATAGAAACCTAGCTCTAAAGAATGAGCATTACATATTCTAATTGGGTTATTGGTATTGATAAATGTGGAAAAGTAATCTTTTATCTTAATCATGATTTGGTAGAAATTGAAATTTACTCTTGATATAATCATGGATATGGTGTTCTTTTCTAGATTCTTGGGGAGCAATCTAGTGACATTATTACTCGAATGTACTGATACTTTGGGTTGAGAATATGATGAATCTTTTGGTCATACATCTTGAATGTTGGCTTTCTGAAGCTGAATATCACAAACTAGTTTAAGATTCTTGTAATCGTGATTCACATAACTGACACGGGACAATTATAGGAGTTGTTATTGCTTGAGTGCTAACCTAGTTTGGAATGATGTGTTATTATTAAATGGGTGAAGGAAAAATTTACGCAATGACGAGGAATATGTGATATAATGCTTTAACACATCATATATTGATTGTTATCATTTATAAACCATATATGAAATATAATTGAGCCTTTGGAATAAGTATAACTGGAAAACAAGTATATGGAGACTATTACAGACATTTATAGTCCTTTGTATGTGATGGTAAACTTGGCTCAGGGTTCTTGCAATAATGGCTTCCTTAGGTGGTATGGGACACCTAAGAAGGTTACGATTGCTTGCGTCCTACTCCTGGTTTGCTCTGTATTGTTTTGGGGAATTACAAACTAGGATTGGGATCCATTCAACATTGATGTGAACGGGTGGTATGGGGATATTCGGGAATTTGGTGTTGTTTGTGTTAGTTCTAGTTTTCCCAATTTGTTAACAAGGTGATAGAGATGTCTTGTAGTGAACTGTCAATGGGAAGAAGGGTTCTTAGAGAGATGTGTATTGAACTAGGGAGTGACCTATATGGATAGCGATAGACAACGTAGTACAGAGGTTCATACATGCCAAGTGTTATAAGGGGGATTGGGGTTGACTGCAGATAGACTCAAGGTCTTCCCTCGTGATTATGGATTATTTCATGCCCTAGGTTTACCCACATGATTATGGATTATATTGTGCCCTGGAAATTTGTTAGATTTCAAGGATTAGGTGGGTACCTACTGTTATCCTAAGTCTTTGGCCAAAGCATGGTCATTATTTATATGATTATTAGGATGTATACATTCCTACCATGTTCATAAGTCTACCAATTGATTGGGTGATTGTTTTACACATGGGACTCTCTCTTTCCTCATTGATTACTGAATCTTCCTTCTCGTGAAGGGTAGGGCCACTCTCAGTGCAGAGATGTGTGGGGAATCATAAGGCTCGTGGAGGAAAAGCGCCTTGATGATACTCTTTCTCTCACAGAACAGTTTTTCACCAGAATGGATCTCTTACGACATGCGACGTTAGTGTCGCAACGATGGACTATTGTATTTTGTATATGTATAGGTATCTATTGTATTGTGTTTTGAGACTAGAAACGTAACCATTGTAACCAAAAGAAGTGAACTATAATGTATTAATGATTTGTAAACTTCTACTTCGGAAATTCACAATAATTTGTTGTTCTACTTTCTCTTTGGAAAATGACAAATTTGATGAAGATTAGAGCCTTAGTGATTGATTATCCAATGCGTTAGAAAGGAAATTGCAGATAATTGAAACGAATTCAAACTCCAAACACCAACAATTTTATCCTAGAAACCTCGAATGGAGGAAAACCAGTCGGGAAGGGCAAAACACTCTTTCTTCCCACTTTTATTGGCCAATTTTCAACAATTACATATTACAATAAGCATAGAGAAGAACAACAATGTAACCTTCCCCTCTAGTTACTTGTTTGCTCTGTTTCTTACACCTTGCTCCTACAATTCCACTCCAGCACTAAAGAATCTCTGTTCACTAGCTCTCATGACTCAAACTTTGCTCTTGATCTCTTTAGATCTTCCGAATGCCCGTTCTCCTCTTCCTTTCATGTATTTATAGGCCTTCTCATGTCCTCTCATGCACTAAAGGATGTGAGAGGGCATGGAAGGGAAGAGACACAACCATCTCTTTGAATTCTCGAACTATTTGTTCCTTGATTTTATTTTTCCCATCAAAAGTGTCAAGACCGCCGCCTTACGCAAACTAGCGATCACAAGACCGCCGCCCTGACTGGGCGGCGGTTACAGGATCACCGCCTTGTCCGGGCAACAGTTCTGTTAATTTGTAGACAGAACCTCCTTTTCCTCACTTTTCTTCATTTTTCCTTCTTGGTGTTGATAGATCCGATGGAATGGTGTGTTTTTCTGGATCCCTATAGATCGCACCTCCCTTACTTAGGAGGCTTCTGGTCCCACAAAAGCTTAGTGTGGGAGTGGTAGAGGAATCAACTCCCTCTCTTGCTCCTTCGAGTACCACCAGGTTTCCCTTGGTGTCTTCTCTTCTCATCCAACCTGCCAAGACCCCTGTGGATCTCTGGTTTGTTGCTCCAGTGCTACATCCTTGTCCGAGTTGCCTCATGTACAATCCTCTTTGGAAGGCAGCTTATGTATGTTTTATTTATCACGCATAGATGACCCTAGTAGATGTGAACTCTTGCAACTTGCTATCGAGTGCATCCGCATGAAATGTGGCAGACTTTGTCTCTTGAGATGAATTTGCCAAATCCTCTCCATGTGTGTTGTTGTTATAGTCACCATTGTTCTGTGTATCTCCTCCTCTTCCTGCTACCCTACTGTCAGGTCCAATGAATCAGTAAGTATATACGGTGACTGCATAGCGAAAGTTTGTATTGCTTTTTGAATGAGCAGTTTCTGTGGTGGCTTCTTCTGCAAAAACTGACAAGTGTTATCCAAATTCTTCATCCTTTGGTTAGAAACATTTGTGCTCTCTACTCCATTTTGCTTTTCTTCCAATGAAAGTAAACAAAACGGATGATTTTCCTGAATAAGTCTTTGTGCTTGGTTGGCACTTACCATAGCCTTCTTTGATTTGCTCTGGTGTGCCCAGATGTTGAAACTGACTCCGTCCTTCACCCATCTGTACCGGTTCTCCCTCCTTGTGAATATAACATCCCTGGCATACAAGTAAGGACTTTCGAAGACAACATCAAATGCATCAAGTGGAATGATATCAGACTCTAATACATATATGTATTGGGAATTTATCCCAAATCTAAAATTACACTTTCTTGTTACTTGGATTTCTACACCCTTCTCTACCCATCCCAATGGGTAGGGCCGTGGATGCTCGTAAGTTTCTAGACCAAGCTCTTTTACAACCGCATCAGAAATCAAATTTGACTGAGAACCAAAATCTACTAAAGCATTTACCTTAGTCTTCTTGATTTGGGTCCTGATTTGAAATAGCTTACTCATCTCTTCTTCTTCTTCTTCTCCCCCGTACATGTTAGTGGTCGTGCATCCCAGCCTCTCGTCTACATCCGAATCATCCTCAATCTCCACCTCTTCTTATGTTTTCACAGTGGCCATGGATTTCTTGGAATCCTTGGTTCGGTGCTTTGGGTGCGATTCCGGATGTAACTTCCAACATGTGGCGTCAGTATGTCCATTTATATCACAATTCTTACAGAAGTTTTTAGGATCTTTACAAGTATGCAAAGCAGTGGCGGCCTATTTACCTTTGTAATTTGTTGATCCCTACTCCTTTTGTTGCGGATTTGTTGACTGGTCTTCGTTTGGCTCTACTTCTCCTTGCTTCTTCTCATCATCAAAATAGTATTCTTGCACACAAGCTTCGTTGAGATCCTTGGGCTTCGTGGAGATTACCTTCCTCCGAAGGTGAGTGTGAAGTCCTCCCAGATATTTGGTCAGGATGTCCTCATCCTACAAGTCCATATTAAGCAACATGGCTTGTCTCTGAAACTCCGTAGTATAGTCATGCACGCTTTGACCGCTGCCCTACCTAAAGTACTGCCACTTAATCATTTGGTCAGTCTTATGGCCGATAGGATAGAAATTAGCTTGAAGCAACTCTTTAAAACCCTTTCAAGTACTGACAATAGAACGTTTCTTCTTTTCACAAGTGGCTAGATGGGTTTCCCACCAAACCGGAGTATGACCTTCCATTTTGAGATGTGCAATGGTGGTCATTTATGCCTCAGTGACATTATGCACACTAAAATAAACTTCCTACTGTTTTAGCCATTTATCCAGTAATTTTGCATCTACTTGTCCTTCAAAATTCTTTATTTCAACTTTCGTTTCAACTTTAAAAGGAGTATGAGCAGATTTTACCTTTTCGCTTACAGTTGTAACCTCTTCTTCACACCCTTCCAAATCTTCCTCATCGTGGCTCCCTCCGATACCGAATTTTTCGGCCAGTGCTTGAACCACCGAGTCCATGGAATCTTGCTTAACTAAAGTCGTCTTTTGCAGATATGAAAGCTCTTGTTGTTTTCTATGCAACCTATCCATCATGGTCTCTAGCATCTCAACTCTATGGACCAAGTTCTCTTCCTCCATTTGAGCTCGAATTCTTTGTTTCCGCTTCTTCGTAGAAATATCTGGTTCGCAAGGTAAAACTTCTTCGCCTTTGGACCTTGTCTCTATCATACAAATCACAAGAAAAAATCGAACACCACAGTCCTGGATATATAATCAGCTCTGATACCAAAATGATTTGTAAACTTCTACTTTGGAAATTCACAAAATCACAATAATTTATTGTTCTACTTTCTCTTTGGAAAATGACAGATTTGATGAAGATTAGAGCCTTAATGATTGATTATCTAGTGCGTTAGAAAGGAAATTGCAGATAAGTGAAATGAATTCAAACTCCAAACACCAACAATTTTATCCTAGAAAACCTCCAATGGAGGAAAACTAATCAGGAAGGGCAAAACGCTCTTTCTTCCCACTTTTATTGGCCGATTTTAAACAATTACAAATCACAATAAGCGTAGAGAAGAACAATGTAAATTTCCCCTCTAGTTACTTGTTTGCTCTGTTTCTTACACCTTGCTCCTACAATTCCACTCCAGCACTGAAGAATCTCTGCTCACTAGCTCTCATGACTCAAACTTACTCTTGATCTCTTTGGATCTTCTGAATGCCTATTCTCCTCTTCCTTTCACGTATTTATAGGCCTTCCCATGTCCTACCGTGCACTGGAGGATGTGAAAGGGCATGGAAGGGAAGAGACAACCATCTCTTCGAGTTCTGGAACTGTTAGTTCCTTGATTTTGTTTTTCCCGTCAAAAATGTCAAGACCGCCGCCCTACACAGACCGACGATCACAAGACCACTGCCCTGACAAGGCGGCAATCACACGATTGCCGCCCTGTCTAGGCGGCGGTTCTGTAATCGCCGCTCTGCACAGAGCGGTGGTTCTATTGATTTGTAGACAAAACCTCCTTTTCCTCATTTTTCTTCATTTTTCCTTCTTGGTGCTGATGGATCTGATGGAATGGTGTGTTTTTCTAGATCCCTATGGATCAATTAGCTATGTAAAGATCTTATGTATTGCATGTGAAAAATAAACAATTTTTTATACAGATATGACTATTGCAAATAAGAGTATATTGATAACTTTATGGTTTAACATGCACTTTGATTGTCAATGTGAATTAGGATTTATGAGATATCAATTTAAGTTGAGTAAATGGATATTAATTATTATGATTAAATTAAGTAGTTACACATGATGATAAAATTAAATGCAATGCCTTAGTTTAATGGGATAAACTATTTTATGCGAAATCATGTAGGTTCTAATTATTTAACTTTTTTTTCACAGTTAAATTTAAATTTGTTATACTTGGCAGCAAAAATCACAAGTGGCAATATTGTATAATATGAGCTTTATGTATGCTTATATGTTATAGTTATTATGCTTCTTGCATGTGTTTGTATGATTTCATAGGACTAGGGAATTTGAGACATCAATTTCCGTTCTCGATTGTGGGTGATTCGGAAACCCAGTTCAAAAAAAATAATCTGGTGTGTTTTTCCAGTCTCCTGTTGAGAGGTCGCTACATTAATCTCCTTCATCCCGATGGAATGACCTCTTCTCCCTGGGGCTTAGACATTCTTCTTCTTGGCATATTGTACTTCTTCCTTTAGCAGTAGGGTCCTTTGTTGATAACGTCTTTCTTCCATCCTTAATTTGATGAAATCCGTGAGAGACATTGCCTCCCGAAACTCCTCTGACATTGCTTAGTCATAGGCTTATCTAGGGCTCCCATGTGGAGCGACTGCCTCTCTGGTCACGAACTGGAGTCTGTAGGGCCTTGCAAAAAACAATCTCCTTTGATTCACGAGGGTTGTAGGAATCCTCTTCCCCTTTGGCCAAACCATTACCTTGCATGTTTTGGATGGCTAGGGAAAGCCTATCTAATGCATCCACTATTCCTTCTTGTCTCTTCATGATCATCTCCAAAAAAATTTCCCTGGTCTCCGCGATTTTCTTCTTTTCCCTTCTTTGGCAATATTGCATACCGCTGACATCTGCCATTCTTCACAGGTTGGGAGGATGGTGCTCTAACACCACTGTAATGTCCCTTTTTAGGGGGACTCGGGAAATGACTAAAAGCTGAGATGTGAACTTAAAAATCAGATTAGGGAGATGTTGTAGATGACTTATATAAACCTGCAATCCGTAATTTAGGCCCTTCCTAAGGCACCTACTTCCTTGGATAAGTTAAATCCCTCAAAGGTGGGTTAAACCTTGCTAATGCCCTTCAAATCTTATGCCAAAATTATTAGGACACCCTCAGCAAACACAATCAATTGTTAGAAATCAGAATTGAGCTTGAAAATAATTAATTTTGGAGCCCTCAACCAAAAAATTTCAACAAGCTTGGAAAAATAGTAAAACACCTCCAAAATTCACGAAACTTAAGATCTTGGCTTTTAAAAATATAGAGAACAAGATAATAAATTCAAATTGCTCAAATTATCATCAACACATACCAAACAATACTCCTAAGTGGGTCGCTCCACTTCAAATAAATGGATTGTTGATCCAAAGAGACAAATCAAGCAAGGAAATAATAATTTATTGCTTTCCAAACCAGCTTGCATACATAAATCCTTATGGAAGGGTTTTCGTCCTCCAAAAGTCCTCAATCAAGGGTTTTTGTCCTTGAGAAAAGTCCTCAATCAAGGGGTTTCATCCTTAAGAAAGGTAGATAAGGTGCTTCACAAGAAAACCTTAACCAAGATATGAAAATTCACCAAGGAGTGTTTTACAAATACAAAAATGATGGTTGGCCCCTTAAGGTAAGTGCTTTTAAATATTTAATTGGTATTTGGAGCCTACATGCTCATAATACCTTTATTTCCCAACTATTTAAGTCCTATTGGAATGCTAGGCTTCCCAATAGGATACATGATAATAAACAAAACAACTACCTAAACAACAATAAAAATATAATCCTGATCTTCCCCTTGCTTTCTTCCTTAGACCGATGGGGAGAAGAATGGGTTAAGGTCTTCAAAATTCAGCCTTGAAAAAGGGACATGACAGGAAATCATGGAGCATGAGTCCCAAGGTAAAAGTTACTTAATGTTTAATGATGTTTCATTTGTTTTTAATGGGTGTGTGCGGGCTAAATGTTGAAAAATCAGATTTACGTAAGGGAAAAAAGGATGCATTGGAAGAGGGTAATCCAATTATCATTTTGGAGCATGAAAACAAAACAGATCAACCCATAATGGAGGAGGAAAAACCATCGTAACAGTTGTTTGCAGTGATGGATCAGCCTTTAGGAGCCCTAGAAGCACCCACCACCATTGTCAAAGGTGATCCCTCGACCAATTTTTCTTACAGCCCTATGAAAGCACGAGAGGATGGAGAAATCGCTAAGCAAGAGCCAAGCAAAATGGAAGGTAAAGCACTTTTGATTGTTAATGATATTCCCTTGATTTCTAATGGTTGCTTGTGGCAAAACACTAAGGGATGTTGTGGCTGCACCCACATTTATGGAAGGAAAAGACGCTCTAGCTCTTCCTTGGGAGTAGGCACTTACAGTGCCACTTGTATATTTGCAACAATAGTGTATCTATTTCTATGAGCTGTTAGTCTTTTCGTAGCATCACATAAGGCTCTTGAGTTGGCACTTGCTTCTAAGGTATCAAAGTGGCCACGACATTCTGCGACTGAATGGCTGTCAGTTCTATGACAGCCAACCCACTTACCTACTTGTGACTGTACTTCATGATCATGTAGCTCAAGCTGGAATGAATGTTTCTTTGGTCCATAAGTCTGAATTCTTGGAGGATCCTTTTTTTCGGAGCTTCTCAAGTGAAGTTGTTCATGAGGTACATACCATGGACAAAGGGCATTTCCGGGTGCCCATTGTCTTGGCACTTTCACCCAGCTACAACTTTCAGACCTAGACAACTAATAGGCGCAAGACCTCTGTCCTATTTGGTGGCTTTGGTCATGACCTCAAGAGTGGAGATGCATCATTATTTGTAGATCATGCATGGACATGTATCTATATAATCAAGGTTGGGAACTGATTGAATATCGGCAAATGATGCAATTATAGCCATTTCCCATGCAATGTCTATATGAGTATATCTAGGATGTTATTCATCCTTAGAGGCATCACTAAGGTAGCAAACTTAGGTTATCAGATCACCCTCTTCTGTTATACTATTTCATCAAACATGTTGGGTAAGTCATCACCCACCAACTTGGTCGACAAGTGACATTGACCTTCAAGTTCACAGGGTGCTTATGCATTTCTCTCCATTGAGTGAAGAATAATTCACAAAATGAATGACTCTACATTGATTGCTTAGCATCATTGGGATTTAGGTCAACCCTTGAAGTTCAAACATATGGTGCATCTATATTAACATTTCAGTTTTGGGGGGAGTTTGACCTCTAAAGATTGTGCATGTTTTGGAAGGATTGAGATGAGCAAATTGACTCAGTTTGAATGAAGTTCATCGGTACGAATAGGTCATCACTCAGCATGTTTGAAATGCCAACCCATAATCGTAATCCTCCAAAATATCACAAATAGGGCCTTGTGTCTTTACCATGTGTTGCTAACCATTTGAGTTCCATTTGAAGCAACGAGAAAAATAAGATGAGTTATGAATCGACAGTCATGATGATTCAAGATGCCTGGCTCCATTCAACACATATTGAACCTATTTTTAAGATGGTCACCTAGTTGGGGCTTGCAGTCTCAAGTATCGAGAAGTGCTTAAAATACGAATGGCTGTAGCAAAAGGTGTGTAGATGCTATTGGTGCAATTTGGAAAGCTTAATATTTGTGCACATGAAGTGGGTGTCATACGTGGGTTCCCTAAGAGGAACCAGATCTAACATTTGAGATCAAAATGATGGATGACATCTAAAGTGCATTACAAATGGCAAAAATGTACAATTGTCATACCAAAAAGGATAAAGTATCCAAAAAATGTGAAAACTTCATTTTCAATTGAAAATTTCATTTACCCAGCTGCCATAGTTATGTGTATGATTTGTGGGGTCCTTTGATCTCAACTGATTTGGATAACATATTTAAGCCTACTATAATATTATTGTGAAGGATTGAATCCCTGAGATTGCCAATTAAATATAGAAAACAGATGGTATCAAAGCACATTTGAATCCAGGTTTTTACCTCTTCTTGCAAGGAAAGATGAAGAACCACAGTCCCACACATACAGCTGAGTTTAGAGACGAGCCTGATTTTATTTATTTACCTTAGTCTGATCATTTATTTTCCAGCTCCTTTCTTGCTCTGTGGATTGTTGCTCAATGAAAATTCAGCAGAAGTTTTGGATAGTTGTTGGGACAACCCTCTCTTAGGATATGTATCCAGCACTTTGGGGGATGATTTCAATCACAAGTTACCTTCCCTTTGGAGAGAGGAAATGCATCATTACAGCAGTAATTGACGTGGCAAGCGAGGAATGGTTGGGTGTTTGGGTTTTGTGAACACAAAATGCCTTGATCACTCTTGTGTGAAGATACAAATCACATTCATATGCAGTTGTACTTTGGCTTGTATGGGCACTTACTAATCAAGTCAAAAGAGAAGAGAAGTCCATGTGAAGGCTCCTATGAGAGAATTGATCAAAAGTTGCAAACTATGGAGCATATCAAGAGGCTAAGGTAAGAGCCTGCTATTTTTTCTAACATGCCTTGTTTCATGTGGTAGATTTGAAAATCAAAAAGAAGTTGCAGGTAAAGAAATCCATTTATTTCTAGAGTGAAGAAGAATGGTAACCAAGGCATGTTCTTGCAAACTCTTCTCCACTTGACCGATACCGGATCTAGATGGTTCGCTTGGATCAAATTGAAGCACGAGAGCTCACAACTGCTTGGGGAGCAAGCAATTGGGAAGGGAGGACTATAATGTCTCATTTTCCCAAGCTAGTCACTACGGAAGACCTTATCCCATTCCTTCCTCGTGGGACTAAGGATTTGGAGCTAGAGGAAAGTTGTCTGAAGATATCTGGATTAGTTTTAGGAAATATTGCACTATTTTATGTTGTATTCCTATTGGATGCCTAGCGCTCCAATAGATGAAATAAATTACTTAATTAGTTGTTTGGTGAGCATATATGCTCAAATTAGAAATAGACTTTAATATTATAAGGTCGGTCATAAGTTATGATGTAGCACCCCTTATGTTATAAAAGGAGGATGCTTGGCCATTATGATGTTATGTTGAATCTTATTATTTCTTCTTGGTAAAGGTTGTCCCCTTTCCTTTCTCTCTCATCAAGGATGAGAACCCTTGTTCGAGACCACTTGAAGGACGAAAACCCTTGATGGTGGAACTTGCCTTGGGGACGAAAACCCTCAAGCAAGGATATTTGGAATCATTGAATATCTTAAGGTATTTGGAGCTGATATCTTTTTATCTAGCCCTAGGCGACTTGCATCATGAGCATTTTGGAGGTGTTTTGATGGATGTATGGTTTGATTCTTGCATGGATGGACTTGTACTAATTTCTAAAGGCAAAAGCAATCCTTTCTTTGCATATTGAGCCAATAATTCAGCTTTTTCCAAGTGGGGCGAATTGCATAGGAGTGGGGTTTTGCATTGATTTGAAGGGTTTCTCCATGTTTGATTTGCAATCATTCAATTCCTCACATTTTATAAGGCTGAAAACTACATTTTTATGATTTTAGGAGTTGTTTAAGAGCTATTTCCAAACCTTGGTGGTGGCTGCATTTCTATTATCATAAAACTAAATGTAATTGGGTGTAATCACTTGGTTTCTCAATTTCTTTGACGTAAATTGGATCGATAAATGTTGTCGTGATTGGATTAACTATTTAGAAGCATTTTTAGCCGTTATTACATGGTTGTATGATGAGTTGAAGCACCCTATATAGTTCATTGCTAGGGTTTCTGATATTTTTAGATGTATTATTATAAAAAATCAAATGAGTCTCAAGTGGGATTGGTGTTGTTTCTTATTTTTCAGTTTCAGCCCTAAAAAGGGACATTACAAAGAAAGTTGCCTCAATTTAAGATTGATAGAGGATGAATCTCTCCCTTTAAAAGACAATCTATTATCTAAGATGGGCCCTAAGATGCATAAACTCAACATCTATATAGAAACAAGCAAGCATGGATTTGACAAGCGATTTTTGATTTTTTCCGTTTGAATAATTTGCCCAAATTCATGGAGAGCTATGAATTTTACCTGCAAAACACTAGAAACAATTGGGAGGTGTCTAGGATAGAAACTACTACAACCAGTCTGCAAAACAAATGCCGCTTTGTGTTTTTTATTATTATCTCTCTTAACAAGTGATTGCTTCCAAGTTGCAAGTTATGGGTCAAGTTACTGAATACTTGCAGGTTTTTAATAATTTGCTCAAAGGTCTTGAATCTTGGCCAATTTTCACCAAATCTAACTTGATGAGAGTCGTCAATCCTCAACATTAAAGAATGTCAATCCAAGGGTGGTGTCTGAAGGTTGTATGCAAAAGGAGAAAGAAATCTCAGTAAATGGTCCCTTCTACAAAATCCACACTTGTATAAATTTAAACACACTTGCAGGAATTCAAACACGCTTGTTGGAATTGAAACACAGTTGGAATTGAGACACACTTGCAGTTAATTAAAAATCACACTTTGCATGAAAGGAAATTCACACTTGCTTGAAAGGAAAGACGTTTTGCATAAAGGGAAATACACTTACGGTAAAGGAAATTGCAGAATTGAAAAGAAATGAAAAACACATAAAACACTTGCAGGTTTACAACAGACTGTACATCACAAAAATAATTACAATGTACAAAAACAAATATAATTACAGAATAAGAAAATAAACATAAATATACATGTCCATCTTCCTTGGAATGAGTGGCCAGCTCATTCCTCGGAAGAGGATTTTAATCAATACTATTTAGAAATGGGCAGAATGGAATCTTTGAATTGATCAGAAAAATGGCGATTACATTCAAAGGTGTGGGAGGTTGCATTTGTAAATCCATGCTTCCCACCACCTTCTTATTTAAGGGAATACATTTTTATCAACTAAGATTGCTATCGATCCTAAAACATCAATCTCCACCAAATATGGAGAGAGTTTATCTAATTCTAATAACAATCCAACTCTTTATTGTTGGGAATCATGAATATTGAGTCTTCATTATTTTACAAATAATAAAACACTTATAGAAATATTCATTTTTAGAATGACTTCCAAAAATAGATAACCATGCTACCCTTGGAGTTATGCTCATCTCTGTAACTCTAGTATTCATCCTCATAGCTCTAATATCCAACTCCGAAGCTATGATAATCAACTCCGAAGCATCCCAAAGAGACTCCGAAATGAGCTGAGACACTTCAAAACGAGCTAAAATACTCTGAAGCAAGCTAAGACACTTTGAAGCAAGCTAAGATACTCCAAAGCGAGTTGAGACAGAACACTTCGAAGCGAACTAAAACCCATTTTTTCGCAAATGATGATAGCCGTAGAAAATCGAGAGGAGGTTTTTATTAAACACGTTGTTATGACCAAAAACCTCTCTCAAATTTTCCCTTTAACCTTATGTTTTCTGATTATGCAACTTTTGGTGTTGTCCTGCTACACTTTTTCTTAGACTGCCACATAGTAAAAGTCAAATTTACTCCAAATGGTGAAAGTTATAGAAAAACAGGAGGTTTTTGTTCAACTCATTATGAGTAAAAACATCTCTCAAAATATTCATTTGACTTTTGAATATCCATTTGACTTTTCTAGTTTAAGTTATGCAAGACTCTGTAGCTAGACCTATAGACTCCGAAGCTAGGCCTGCAAACTCCGGAGTAAAAGTCAGATTTCTTTCAAATGGTAAAAGTTGTAGAAAAACGGAAGGAGATTTTTGTTCAACTCATTGTTATGAGTAAAAACCTCTCTCAAAATATCCATTTGACATTTCTCATTTAAGTTATGCAAGATTCTGTGTTGCTTCGGAGAGACATCGAAGCGAGTTGGAGCATTCTAGGAAGACTCCGAAGCAACCTTAAAATGGATATAACTTTTGCATACAAACTCGAATCAAGATGATCTTTTTTTTAAACTTGCATAATTTTTCGAGAGGAATTTGAATATGCAATCAGATTTAGGTTTGGGCATATTCTTGATGATTGTTTTCACTATTTCTCAAACATATGCTTAAGGAGCCACTCAGAATTGTTGAACATTTCCGGAGCTAGTGAAGTAACCTTTGGAGCCAATGAAGTGTTGCAATGACAATCTTTGAAGATGATATAAGATAATTTGAAGATTCTCCAAGGCTGGTTGTAGCTGGTACTTAGTGCTCAAAATGCCTTATTCAACAATGATAGCAAAGTATGAACTACATATGCACAAATTGACATCTTTTTTCCCAATAAGCATTAGAAATAGCTAATAGAAATATAACAATGAATTCTAAAGAAATAACCATGATATAAACTCTCTATTTTATCTTTAATAAACCATAAGTTCAAAGATTACATTTAGATCCACTTTATGCAAAGAATATGAATGTCAAATATTGTATGAATGGGCTACTTCTTTGGGCTCATCATAACTCATGTTGAACTAGTCTCCCAAGCCCAAGTCAGCTCAACTCGTTTTAGCTATGAATGAATCAAACTCAGAAAATTTTGAAAAGTATTTTCAAAGTCATGTGAAAATGCAAAAATCTACAAACCTATAATCCACTTCATTAATTTTCTCATTTCCTTATCGTCGTTTTATAGACCCAAACCTAGGGATATCCTCATAAATCTTATAAGTTGGATCCTGTCAATGCTTGACATTAATTTGTATTCATCGACTACGAAAAATTAAAGACCACCTACTTTATTCCCATTCCCTTTCCATCAAACGAGAAGGAAATAGATATGAAGAGAGAATGTTTACTAATAAAAAACAATGCTTCTCGAGGAGTTATCATAAATGCCACCAACGCTTAGGTCTTATTCTTGAATGGTTTTGAACCAAAAAAAAAGATGCCCCTTAATGAATAAGAGAGCATCAGCAAGAAGTAATGCCTGCTCAATGTTGAGGCATCAAGTTGTGAATCCTACACTGGCAGTAGCTCTTGCTATGGCTAATGAAAGGCATACCGTGAGGTCCATACTGATACCTAAGTTGCAACCAGTCATTTGACCATGTTCAGATTTAGCCCTCTAACTCAAGTTCAAGAAAGGAATACCCAACTACAAGATTCCTAAGGTGTTGTCACCACCTACCCTTCTTTGATAATTTTGAATTCTTTCTTTTTAGTGAGTTCCTTGGATCCCCCTTTTCTAATCTTTAGGTCTCATTGTTTGCTTGTCTAAGGACCATTGAAAAGATATGAAGTGCACTGCTTATTTTTGAGGTCGGGACCAAACCGTCAACCTGAGGCCCTCAAACTATGTCAAAGGATAAAGCCATGTTGAAAACAGAGGGAAGAAGAATTTATACAAATTGTTAGTTCCCATTATGAGAGCTGATTGAAAAACAACATTGCAGCTCACACTATTAGACCTGCTCACACAGCATTGCATGTCCTAAAGGATGTCTTTCAAAAGGTATAGCAGAAAAAATACTTGCAAAAGAAGCCATATATGTCCCCCTTTCCAACGGTTAGTATTTTACAAAATAAATAGAAACCTTTTGTACTCATTCCCAATAAAGAAATCTAATTGAAACAAGTAACATACTCGCTGGAATTGTTGGTTATGATTTTCTCTTCCAAAAGTAGAAAAACACATGCAAAATCAACTATTCACGTAGAAGTCTTTGCGTAGAGTTTAACTGTTAGCTTCCTTACAACACATCAGCAAAGAGTTCCATCCCCAATACTGCCTACGTGGTTTTTATCCCTTTAGAGTCTTCAACAACAAAAATTACTTTCCTTTCTTGCATCATTATTTCAAGAAGATTTAAGAACCCACAAATGTGTGGTGACCTCCTCATAAACAAATAGCATCTGATCTTTTATGTTAGTCAAGAAAGATATAGAAAACCTGCCAAAAGTATTCTTTTTAACACTATACTGCTCAACTCTTGCAGTATTCCTTAAAAAGAGAAAATGGACCGTATTCCTCAATAGGAGAATATGAACCTTGGGAGAGAACCAAACTATACGGTTAAAAGTTATTCTCCATCAAACTCAAGCCCTGTACATGAATGTAATTTTCCCTTTCCAATCTTGTCTATGGCCTGAGCAATTAAAATAGAATCCTCTTACGAGAAATGGAACTAGACTAGTACAAAGATTCGCACCTTTTCTAAGATAATTCTTGAATATCTGTATTGATAATTTTTCTCGAAGGTTCTAACACTCATACTATGCAAGATTCATTGGTCCTTAGCCTGTGATTTTCTACCAAGGAAGACGTTCATGCCAAAAAGTGAATCAGAAAAAAAAATTAAGATTTTGCACTCATAATCGTATTGTAGATCTGATGAACAGTACATCAAATGAGAACAAGGTTTTTTGGGAAATCTCATTATGGTTTTGAATCAATATCTCTTCATACCTGAAATTTTTAGATCACACTTTTCCTTTCTTGAAGGCATGGCATCTAGGATTTTCTAGGTCTCTCCAACTATAATGTATGGAGTAGTAGCATTCCCTATTGGGTTTAACATTTTGTCTCCTCTGATTGATTCTTTTTGAGCTCTTCATGGACCTCATCAATGACACTACATTTATCATGTATCTAAACATACACTTTGTTTTACAAGTCAATAAGTGTCCATTAACCAGACTTCATTATTGGCACCTCACATTAGAAATAATTCAATTGCTAGCAGATTTAAGTATTTCCAGGTTGGTTTGATCAGATCGTTTACTTGGGTGGGGGTTGTACATTACTATATGTATTACCTATTCCCAGAATGATTTGATTGGAAGCTTTGTTTGGGTGGGGAATTCTACAGTAGTAGGTGCATCAGCTTTCCAACTGTTTTTTTTGGAAGGCACAGAAAGATAAAGATGGACATGACACCATTCGAAGGACATTTCAAAGAGTTGGAATCACGGAAACAAGCCTCAATATGCAAGATGGCAGAGAATCTTCCCTCTAAATTTTTGAAAATGTGAAACAAGAATTCACAGATGTCAGCACCCCTTCATGCTGTGATATCTAACATTTAAAGCCTCCAAGAAGGGTCGAAATAGCTCAAAGTTCTATCGAATGGTCAAATTCCAGCCACATACGCTGAGATAAATAACACAAAAACAGCAATTAGAATTTTTCTCCAAGCAGAAAACAATGGAAACATGAACGAGTGAAAAGTCAAGAATTGCTACATATGTAATGGGTCCGAATTGTCAAGAATATGATGGTCCTTCCTATTGTTGAGTTTGTTCAAACTGTATTCAATGGAGAGAAAGCCAAGAGGGCCAAACAACTCAAACTTTGAGTTTTCGATGTCTACGATACAGATAATCCCATGAAGAGAAGACACCATTTCATTCATGAACCTTGAAGCTAAAAGACTTCACTCTTGAAAGATCTTGGGTTACCCCTATTTTCCCCTTGATCATCCAATTTCAATCTATTAAGGACCAGTTGATAGTGCTTAGAGGCAAGTACAAACTTTTCTCACTTTCAAAGAAGATTGGTCGGGAAGGGTATTTGTTCTCCTCCGTGTGGATCATAAGAAAGCATTAGCCTGAGTGATTGCAACAAGGAAAGATAAAAATTATGTAATTGTGGTGCATGGATCTAAAGTCGCCCCCCTCATTTATGATCTTGCTCACAAACTTCTCATTGATATCACTTAGGTCCTTGCGGACATGGGAAATATCTATTGCTTCTTGAATTTTCAATAGAAGAATGTATTAGTACCTAGAGTGGCTTCATGAATTTCCCATCATTTAACTTGGGGATTACCTCTAGAGACAAAACATCTAGCTTGAACTCCTACCAATAATGTTTATCTCACCCACAAAGCATGAATACATTGTATCTCCTTGGTCAACTGTCTTGTTTGTTACCTCCATGAAAATAAATCGGACTCTTGTTATCTCCTCATGAACATATGTAAAAAACTCTTCTAATCGCCAATGAAACTTTTTCAATCTCTAGAACACATTAAAAAACTTTTGGAAAGTGAGACTATGTGCTCTTCACCACTAGTATCAATCTTTGAGGAATAATCCTAGGAATATGAAATGCGTAGAATATCTCTTCTAACTATTTCCAGACCAGTTTCTTCATCTTGAGTTGATTTTCCATCCGGAGTGGGTACAAAATTCAAAGACAAATCAAGTCCAAGTGCCCCTTTAGGTTGAGGGAGAAAATCAGCCTCCTCTCCCTCCTCATCTTATCATATGAGTGCCCAAAGGCGGAGAGTGCTTGAAGGTGTAAATCTTCACATTAATCTGTATATGTTGAGAGGTGTTTTATGTAAATAGCCTAAAGTTCCTTGAATCCCTAAAGAAACGAATTTGTTTGATTCGCTAAAGTCAGTTGAGTGCATCAATGTCATAAAGCCCCAACAGTTTCACCACTCCAGCACCACGATCAAACATTGCAGGTTGGGCATCTATCTCTCACCATTCTGAAGAAAACTCAAACAAGAAGGAATCACAGGCTTGGCCTGCCGTACCAGCCAGCAAAAGCAAACTAACAGGAGGACAAGTGGTTTGTTATTGAAGAAATAGGTGGAAGTTCGGGAAGTGAACATGTCCTCAATGGCCCATCAGTTTACACTTCTTATATTCTGTTTCTGTACCGAAGGAAGTCTTCTTTTTCTATTGTGAGTGTGCAATTGTTATGCTTAATATGTATTGTTGTGCACTTTGATGGCTAAGTGGCGATGGTTATTCATTCAACCCTTAACTATGCCATCAAAAAATACGTAAAACCATTTCAATTTTTCTGCTTGGCCCATTTCGTTTTATTTCTGGGACCCCCTTTACATGTTGTCAGCTTGTCATTAACATGTACCTTGAAAAGCCTTTGGAAAACTACACCAGCTTAGTTAATTAGATAGATTACAAACACACATACAATGAAAACTAAGCATTGATCAAACCATTAAATAAAGTTTTATCGATGATAATTGAATTACAGGAGAAGTTAAATGGAACTTCTTGACCACTAAATTCACTTGATACATCGCATGCATACTTACAACAACATAGATATAAACAATGAAAATTTAACACAGATCAAATAAATAACAAAGCTTTATTTATAATATCTTGATTACATAAACTGGGTGGAATTCATGATATGTTTTTGATTTATAGATACTGTTTGTATATTTAATATTACCATAAAAAGAGTTGTGACCAACTACAAACATTTACTAGCAATAAATAAAACCAATTAGCAAAGATCCAGTCTAGATTCAAATGCTCTTTTGCACTCTGTGTCAGATTTTGTGTTCATCATTCCAGTCATATCAATCTCTAGAGAATCGGGTACAGAGCCAATGGTAATGTACTAGAAGTCCACGGCCATAAATCATTTCAAAGGTCCTAGAAGAGGCAAAGAATATCTCGCAATTCAAGTTATTGTAAGATTTATGCTAAATTTGTTGTAATCAAATATGTAATCTCCAAAAATATGTCAACAGAGTTGCGATCTGTTCTTGAAAAGAGAGCCTTTTCTCGAAAAGAGTGCCTATTATAGAAAAGAGAGAATGATCCAGAGGCAAATTTTGGCTTTATATTTTGAATAAGGACACAATGCTTGATATAGCATTTATAAGATAGTAGAATTCTTCGAGCTGGAAAGTGATTACTAATTTACTTCAAAGAGAACATTTTTAACAATGAATGACAAGATTGCAACATGCATTACAAGCCAATTTCAGCCTTGAATTTCTCTAAAATGAAATCACATACACATCAGCAGGTACCAGTACTTACAGTTCGAATTGGTTCTTCAGGTCGGCCAGTAGCACAATCAATTATTGTATGAATACCAACTAATGTTGCTGGAACCGTCTCTGGTTTGCTCAAGTCTGCCTGCTCATAATCACAGGAGATATTTAGCATTTTATTAAGACTTTGCTTGTAGCTAACAAATGAACATCTTAGCATACAAGCATTTATAGTTCTGAAATCTGAAATTGCTGGTCTATCGAAGTGACTATGAAATAACCAATACCAGCACTTTAGGATGGTGAAACAACAATACCATATAGATTTTAGTTATGTTCAACATGTATACCAGTATCATAAGTTAAGTATCTGCAGCTTTCAAAGAGTGAAATAACATGACTTTCAAATGCAAATTTCAAACATTGTATATTAATGACACATTTCCTGTTTCCACATTTCTCTACCTCCTATAAAAGCTCCTCCTATTGTACTTGAGGAAGACTATAAAAGGAAAATATAGTTTAGATATAATATTTATTCAACAAAATAGAACTCTCTATATGAATGAAATCCTACTCAAGACCCTAAGAAAATGCAATTTTGTACTTCCCTATACATTGGTTCTTACCTGCACAAGTAGGAGAGGGTGGTGGCCTACGAGTAATCCTCCAATAAGTAGATCCCACAATGGTCCACAACATGTGATGATCATCGACATTCCCAAAGGAAACGGCTCACTTTATGCCTCAAATGCCCCTCCACCATGGACATGGATGTGTTCTTTTCCATGCCTCCTAAATATAAGAAGATTTATCTCAATACGTAATAGTTCCAGCCACTCCCTCCTAATACTTGACTATCATTTACTGGTTGCCCGTTTCTTTAAAGTTCCCAAAGTTATCAACAATACATGCATAACAAAGAGAAAAAGACAATCTAGAAAAGAAATATTTTTTCAAGCCAAAATAATACATAAGAATATTAACCTTTTATGAAAGCATGGGGGGAGGTCCTAATAAAACAAAGATGGGCCTCAACATAGTACAATCACTGACAACAAACCTCTTAACCTAGAACCCCAACGATGTCGACATGGTCCATATCCATATAATTACAAATAATAAAGGTCATAAGTTATGCTTGTAGCATAGGTATATAGTTGAGCCTAGACAACCAATCACTAGCCATGGTCCCTTATGCCATCATGCATATATGCAAACCACATCTCCGTTCAATGCCCATACTCAAAATTACATCAGTTATTCTCTTCAGACAATCTCTAAGGTTGTTACCATATCTAACATACCATATGTGCATTATTCATGCTTCAAGCCAGTGAAATGAGACTCATCAAATTTTTCAAAAACTTGCAAATTGCTATGAGAATTACTTCTCATGAGTTTAATAGCCTCGATTCCAAAATTCATATTAGACCAATGCATTTTATCTGATTTGGAAAGTTATTAGAGACTCGCAAGTCTCAGAAATAAGAGTAACTAACATCAACATGCCACAAGTTAGCGGATTCAACAAACAATCAAACTGCCCCTCATTTTTCAGTTTTCTCGGTGTAAGAACAAGAGGAGAGGATAGGAGGATTGTGAAATGCATTTTATCGATTCTTGGTTGAAGATAAATAATTATCTGCCATGGGAAACAGATTTGCAGCTGCAGTTTCTGCTCTTGAAGGCAATTTATCTCAAGAACATTATCTCAACTTCATACACTATAGGAATCAAGCGTGAATTTAGTCTCGCTGATCCATATGGCTCTCTTCATCATTTCAAGTGAATTTTGGACTATGGCCATAACTATCGACTAGGAGCTCCAATTAAGGAACTTTTGGTGGCATTGGAAAGCTAATTCAAAAGGCTTCCATTTGGTATCAATTATTGGGGGAAATTGGTGTGCCATTTCTGAGCAGTTTGCAATTAAGTTTGGTGGGCTCTTTTTGTGCCCAAGTGTCTCAATTGACTTAGGAATTGCTTAACTAAGGGTGCTCTTCATCCTAAGTCACTGATTGCCTCTTCTCAGCTGAATTGTAATCTTGTGCCATGTGTCCATTTCTCATTCATCTAATTTCCCACTTGTACACATGCTCCTCTCCTTAATCAGACATGTTTTCTCCAGGCTCAAAATTTGTGCTCCAATGGGTTCCTTCTCGGGCATATTTTGTGTTTCCTTGGTGTGAATTTCTCCAAATGGCTTGTGCTTCCGGAACTTTTAGATTTTTTGCCAATCGTCACCTAATCTCTTGTGGAGTTCCACGAGTAATCCATGCCTCGTGCAATGAAGAACAAGGATTGATGGAACGTATGATTTGCTCTACTACTGACACTTGGCTCTCCTTTTATCTTGATGACTTCTCTCGCGAATATTCTGAGTACCTTAATTCTCACCTTCAAGGACATTCTGCTCTGAGCAATGATCTATAAATTGATGAAGTTTCACTTCATCAGGAGGACTTTCTTCTTGGCCCTTCTAGACATTGGCATACTGTTAGTCCCGTTTGGCATCTCAAGAGTCCGTGCTTTGTCCAAAGCATTTTGTAGATAATTTTGTGTGGTGGTCTAAGTCTCTGAACTGTAAAGAATTGTTGATCTCATTGTGGAATAACATAGATTTATAAGTTTGCAATGGAATTTTCCAAATGTTGTGTAAGCAATTGAAGCAAAGTTATAAAATCCTTTTCTCAATTCTCTGCTTTACATTTCTCTCATGTTTTCTCACACAAGTTTATTGTATGTTGTGCTACTCTTGCAATTTGGATCTATTTGAGGTTATGATCACTGTATGTTTGGTTCATCTCTGCGATTGCATTGCATTTGTTTCCTAACGTGTAATTAATCGCAAATTTCATCTCAGAATGATCTTCATTTATGTTGCAAGCTAGTTTGACTCTGTTAAACCAATGGTCACAGTATCAATCACTGTAGGGGGTCAGATTTAGTTGAAGATTGTCCTATCTTTTCCCTTTCAGCGCCTTTTTCTTATTACCATGAGACCTCCATTTAAATCTTGCCGTTTCTCTTGAGATCTCTGCTGCTATAACTTTGGATTCATGTTAATGAGCTCATCCTTGTGTTAGCATGTGTATCTTCGAGTATTGAGCTCATTAATATGGATACCTTTACATATAATCTTTGTTTGAAACTTTACCTAATTTGAGGCAGCTTATGATTATCTCATCAGTGCCAGCAAATTGGGTGGGAAATCATTGTGGTTAAGTGTGCTCATTAGGTTTATTATGCTCCCATTGTCAATTGTACATTATACTTTGATATTAGATTGCTGAGTGTCTCTCCCCTAGGTTTCGCAGAAGCTAAAGAGTAGAGATTAAACCACCTCTCCTATTTGTTGGTCTCAACTTATTTCTTTTCCTTTCCACTGAATCCTCAGGGTGTAGATTTCAGCTCCAACATATTGGCACCATTATCAAGGAATATTTTGGTCATTGGTTCATTCACTTTACACCTCACCTTTGCAATCCCTTGTCGCGTTTTTGTCTGCTTAATTTCATTTTGTGAGAGTCTTGGTCTTTATTTTCAAGTCTTTCTTCCATTACAGTTTGTTTACATTGTGGATTGGCTGAATTGTGTTCGTCCATCAACTTTGCCAACAAATTGGCACTAATGTTGGGGATGTTATACTTATTGCACCAATTTGAGCTTTATTGTTGAAGTCCCTGGTCTACTTTTATTTTCAGATCTGTAGTCTTTCATATTCCATCCATTGTTTTATGTATTTTGGGTAAAGAGCTCAGATCTTTTATTGTGATCAGATCTGTTTCACATCTCTGATTTTGGTCTTACTTGTGAAATGGCAACTCCCTGTATATTTTTGGACTAGTGTACTTTACATTTGCAAAAGGATTCAGAACTTGTGCACTCTTATTTTGCCTGGTGACTCCTTGCAGATCATCTGGATCTTTGTGGCGACTCGGTCTTTTGCAAACCATGCGCTTTGGATTTTGATTGCAGCATTTTGTGGTTTATTCAATTCACATTTATAAAGCAGAAGAATGGCTATTGATGTTTAGCACATTGTGGGTTCAGGTTTTATAATGTTTCTTCTGGTATCAGTCAACTTGTAAGTGGTTTTCAATTAGTTCAAATCAATCTTCCAACAATTCAATGGGCTATTCTTTTGTTCAAAGTATGCCTTGCCCTTTGCCTCCATTTGCTGCACATAGATACAAGCCTATTAATGTTACTTGTGTCCCGAATTTCTTTTCTCCTTTCCCTGAAGAAGTCAGAATGTTATTGCCCAGGTTTGATGGTAGTAATACAGTAAAAGGGGGAAAGCATGTTGAAGCTTTTAGCAACTTAACAAATGACTTTGAAATTAATAATGAGGGTGTACTGATTAGTTTTTTCATTCTAACGTTACAAGGTGATGCTCGGGATTGGTATTTTGGTCTGCCTTATCAGATTATTAATTCATGGCCCACATTTGTGAATTTGTTCATGGAAAGGAATAGGGATAAAGTTGATGGTTCTTCTCTAAGACATGATTTCGAAAATATTGTAAGAGAGGAAAATGAATGTATCCAAGATTTCAATATCAGATTCAGAAAAGCATGGAATACAATCTTGGAACGTGTGAGACCAAGTGAGGCATATGTTGTTTTTTTATCTATTGTGATACATTTCAATGTGATTTGAGTTATTCCTTGCAAGACAAATGTCCACAAAATCTAACCTATGCTTGCAACTTGGCCATTAAGTTTGAATGCATCAGTGCTGGAGATTGGGGTATCTTTGAAAGAAGTGAATTTAGTTATTGTGACCATAGATTTATTGTTGACTCTTATTATCTTAATGCTGATTTTGTCTCTGCTTCATCTATTGCGGATATGAATATGAGTATGATTCTTGTGATCATTTGAATAATGATGTTTTTCCCCTTATTATTGACGCTGTTGCTGCTGATTTACACTATGCTGAAGATTCAGATTGTGAATCCAATAGTTCACATACTCATGCTCAGCAAATGCTTGGCGAACCAAAAACATTGACTCGCCAAATACCCAGTATTTATCGGAAAATTAAAAAATCTAAATTTCTTTAAAACACAAAAGTATGCAAAATATAGTTACAAAATGTATCGAATGAGATTGTAAAACATTGGGGAAGTGTTTTCTATTAGACTTGAATACAAATAGAGTACAAAATCGCATCATCATGTGAATACAACAAAAAACTGATAAGTCATGAATTTATGATGATTGTCATTAAAAATCATCATCATAAATTGCATATCCATGCAACTTACAAATTACAATAATTTACAATTTTTTCTTCCCCATTTTATTAAAATATTGGGGAGAGGGTCTAGTGATTCTACTAGTGCCCACACTCGGCTATGGCTACTCGTTCCTCCTAGAAGGCTGCGACTGTGGCTCCACCCTAGTACTAGATGGCAATGACTACTCTATCACATGTTCGACATCATCTACAAAGATGTCATCCAATCCAATCTCTCATACTTTTACTTCACCCTTCATAGCTTCCCTTTAGAAAGCAACTATGTTGTTCTCTATGAACCCTCATGTTCACAGAGAACGACATTGTATGGATCAACTCATCCAAATCAATGGGCTCCTACAATATGTCCTCCACCTTTCTTGTGCAAAGCCGAAGATTGTATTGCACAAAAACTAGGTCATTCAAGCATCATTGACTCAACGTGTTACGCTTCTTCGTGTGAATGGTCTAAAACAAACTCTAATTGCGCTCACATCTAGAAGCGTTACAAAGTTGAGATAAAATTTCGAGGGCAAGCTTTTGAAGATTTGAGGCATTTCCACCCCAATCTTCCCACCAAGAACCTCCAAATAAGATATTCAGAAGTTTGTGTAAGTAATTGATAATTATAAATTTGTAACTTGTAAGATATAAGCAAATATTATAATTTTGTTACCTAGTGGCAGGATGGATCTCCCGCGGATAGCTAGAGCCAAAAATAAGAGCCTCCCCCTAGCCTACTTGTAATTCTTTAACTCTAAATAATGAGATCTCTCACCTCCATGGTTCAAAAAATTATACTCTGACATTATTCAGGATCCCAAATTTTGACTCATTACTCGAGAATCGAGAGTTTCTCGGCATTATTTGACAACTTAATCGCTATTCAAAAAGCTTATAAATTCATGAAATAAACTTGAATAGCATTAAAAAAACTGTTAATTAACATGAAAAATGAATGTAGAGAATGCATAAGTATATTTTATATTACTTTTCAACCAAAAAAGAGTACAAAGTTTCAAAATGCTTATAGAGTCATATGATGTTATCAACTATACATATTACATTTCATCGCTAGTGGCTAGTCCTATTACAAGTTTCGCGGACCAGCTAGCCCTACCACCATAGAGTCATAAATCGGCAAAAATCGCCTAGGAATAGCCATAAATACGTTCAAGTCTCCATTGACTGTGTACTCTATTCATGGGAAAGAATGTAGAGAAAAAATGCAAGGTTGAATGCAGAAACAAGCATTAAAATGTATTTTTTTCCGTTGTGCACTTTTATCCATGTTGGGCAAGTCGAGACGAGTAATCAGCGCTTTTCGCCAAGTAACCGCAAAGATTACTCTGCAAAAACTGTTGATTACTCGGCGTATATCTTCTTACAATTTCTCAAGTGTTTAATCATTCACCCATTGACTTGCAATTTCTTGGCAATTGTTGTCAATTGTTTAACCTATGCTCACCTTAACCTCGGGTGTCATCCTCTCAATGCATGTTGAGATGCCCTCCATAACCTCCCCATTAACACATATGAATCCATTATAAAAGAAAAAGTTGAGGTTGAGGTAGTACCCCTGTATGAATGGGTCCGTAGAGTTAATTGTTCCACCTTCGTTCAATTAGCTTCCAAAAGATACCAAATCTAGCAATATACACCCTATAATAGTTTTGGATCACCTCTTTGGCCTCATAAATATATCCCATTGGGTTTTTCTCCCCATCCACTAAACACAAAACCCTCACCAAATGCTCCGACACCTACAAACAAATTAAACTTACAATTAAAGCAAATAGAAATACATTTAAAAAATGAAATTTAAGGAATCAACTTCAAATTTTTATTTAAGTTTCAAGTTACCTTGATCATTTCTGCAACTCTCTTTGCAAAGACATTATCAAAAATTGTCTTTACAATCCTCTCTCCACTGGCTTTATTTGAATATGGCGAGTCTTATTGTGTTTAACTCACAAACATTTGCTTCTACGGTGTCAACGAACTACAATTACTTTGCAATGATAGGAAATTAGTTGCAAACATTGTGACACTCGCTCGCACAAGCTCTTTCCCCTTGGTGTGTTCTCTCATCAAGATGAGAACCCAAGGGTGATTATAAATGCATTTGTTACATTTCTCACATCTTCTACAGCCGGTCTCACCCAATCAATTTTACCTGTCCTCCAAAAGAATGTCAAGGCAATAGGTCGAACAAGGGGTCCAAGAGAGTGATGGATGTCTATCCTAAAGTAGTCTCCTATCTAGCACACATGTTACTACAATGTCAGTGACAACTTGCACAACATTCTTGATGCCCACCTCTAAAACAACCTCCTCTAATACAAGGCTCAAATTTTCTACATTCTTTACTATGTGAGGAGACGTTCGTTGACTTCAAAAAAAACCATCTCGCCATATAAAGGCACTACGGTGAATCCAAACTTCCACCACTACTATTGTTTTGTTCTTATAGAATTGACTTTGCATGTGCAACTGAACCCTTCAGCAATCGCCCACTTAAGTCTTTTGGAGAGAGGCAATCAATGAATGAAAGGTTGCTTAAGATTTTGCGGCTCAATGAATGGAGGTTATTGGCTTAGTGGAGTCCAAAGGTTGAGAAGGGTAGACAAAAAAACCTGCCATGATAAGCACATCAAGACCAAACTCCTGCAAGAAGGAGACAAGGTGCTTCTATTTGACTCCAGATATGCGCAACATCTAGGAAAGTTGTAGATACGATGGATGGGGTCGTTCATCATTCATCACATTTTAGGAACAAGAGCATGCAAGCTCCACAGATTGGATGGAGAGATGCTCCCTGGGCACTTCAACGAGTGTAGGCTTAAGCCTTACCGCAGGTAGGCGTCGAAATATGGAGCCAAAATAAGGCTAGTAGCCAATAAATGCTTTTGTATAGATTTTCGTTCTTTTAATTTTAAGGAAATAAGTGAGATAACACTTTGTGTATGTAAAATTTTGTATGGAAGCACCGATATTTTGTTGGATTTTTTGTGCACAAGTGGTGCCTTTTTTTGCAAGGCGAGGCAAAGGAAAACATTTGCAGTAGTACCAAGTTTTTTAGAACAAAGCCTCAATGGGAAAAGAGGGAAAAATCACACAGGGTTTTGTAGAGCAAGGTTTTTTAGAACTTTTTGTGGAGCATGATTTTGCGAAACCATTGAAGAGTCATCATATGGAGGGAGAAAAGGACAATATAACGCATTAAAGATACTGACATGGAGGGTGAATAAGCAACTCTTTTGTGCATGTGGACAGTAGAAAAGATTGCAAGTGGCACGTGGAAAAAGGTGTCCAAGTTAATGCTAGCGGGGCTATTTACGACACTTGGGGTGGAGCTATGAGCTAATTCGAATGGTATTAAAATTCATAATTGAGAGCAGATTGAGCAAGAGAGAAAATTAAGAACACAAGAATGAACCAGAGCCAAAGAGGATAGAGTGAGCTAATAGTTTGTGAGGGAATATGTGTGGATTAAGAGAACGGTGCAAAGAAAACTAAGGTCAATTGCACCTAAAAGGATGCTCAACATGCAATCATTGGCAGGAGGAACCTTGAGGAAAAAAAGCGGAGTACCCCCATCATAGAAATGGGATATTCAAATATTTTGACAACAATATGAATGGAGAAACAGGCAAGGACCCTTGGCCTAGAGGAGTTGAATCATAAGAAGGACACCATTGCAGCCACATTGACGGCGGGACTGCAGGTGCGGGTGGGGAAAGAAAAGGAAGAGACCGCCATAGAAAAGTTGAAAAATCTAGGGGTAGTGGCACTTTGGGTGTTGCCTTTCTTCGGCAAACTAGAGAAGTTGTTGACTTGGGCTTTGGCAAGAGTTCATGGGGGCCGGATATACTTCGTCCAAAAAAGTATGAAGATAACTGGCACAAGCATAAGCCAGGCGAGTGGCCTTCTGAATGTTGGTGAAGATTTGCGAACAACATCGAGAACGGCTATCGAACGAGAGCAGACCATTGGTGCTTAGGGAATCACCATAGGAACTTATAAGTATGTGTTGGGGGATGTTTAGGATGTGATTTATTGGGTTGCTACGCAATTAATCACCGCAAAGATATCCCCCACAAATCGCATCACACAAGCCTCCAACGAAATAGTTCACCGGCAAGTAAACTTGCGAAAACAGGACCCCAAGTGACTTTTGCGAAGTGTGTCACAAATGAGGTGGTTGCAAAGGTGTAGGAGGCAAAAGATTTGGGAAAGTTATTTCATTACTGCTCGATGATGGTGCTCCTCATCACAGAAATTGTCGGGATACCCGATCATTTACCATTTATAGCAGTGGCAAAAGGGACCATAGAGCAAAGATATGCAACATATGAGTGTCTAGGCTCCATGGGGGAAGATAAAAGGCCAAGATGCGCCTTTGGTGTGACAACTTACACAAAGTATTTGGTAGTGAGCAGCGAATTATTGCGGAGTTGGTCACTGTCTATGCAGAGTCTTTGGAGTTTTACATCACTCCACACCACATTCTTGCAAGGATCCGCAAGACAAATGATAACTGGATAGATAGGAAGGTTATGTCATTTGTGGTGACCACAAGATATTTGGAGAGTGCCTTGGACAAGCTCACAGGGGTGAAACACACAAATGTGGACGTACGAAACCTGGACGCAAAAAGGGGGCTGCTACAACGAGGGATTTTCAGCCTTGACTAGATGGAGGTCTCCAATGATGAAGACTCGAAGGATGACTCCCTGGATTTGCCATAGGATGGGAAATTGCGAGCTTAGATCAATGAGGAGTGGGAAGAGATTACCCAATGTTTAAAGACATCTTATCAAAAGGATAAGCCGAAAATTGCAGATGGCGAGGCAGAGGAAGTGGTCGCATAGAAATTCGGGTTTACCACAAGAAGCAAACTCTAGGAGGAAGTTGTGGCACCACCCCCACGGCCCATGGTGAAAAAGGCCACGGGGAAGAAGGATGTTGGCCGCCGCTAAAAGAAGTCAACCAGTCCACTCTTGGGAGAGGAGATGGAGAAACTAATGGCTGAGCAGACGTAGATGCGGGCCACGATCAGGAGGAAGAAGGCAGCACAAAGAGCAATGGGACCTCGAGTAGGTCAACTAAGCATCCTCTAAAAGGGGAAGTACCACCTCCTCAGACAAATGAGGGGCCAAGAGTTCCGCAAGAACTTTTGGATAAGGAGACCACGTTGGAGAAGGCAAGGAGTTCTCGCGGGAAAGAGGGGCATAATAACACCAGAGTTTATCCTAAGAATGGGAAAGAGGGCCATAATAACACCAGAGTTTATCCTGAGAACCAATATGCAAACATACATCTATGGAGGCTACTAAAATTGATTAACCCTTTGTTGGTGTTTGAGATCTCCAATGTTGCATGTCGCTCCGACATTGATGCACGACCTTCTGTAAGGATTGGAGAAGGTAAATTTGTGCAACCCGCACACCCTTACCTTTGTCCAAGAGGGATGCGCTCTCACCAATTTAATAACGAATAAGACCCAACAGGTTTTACACCTGGAACAAGAAAGGACCCTGTCAGCCCAGCAAGCAAAATCATTTCAGGAACATCCAGGGCAGCGGGAAGCAGAACTAGCAGAGATGCATCGCCGCGTAGTGGCAATGGTCCAAGAGATCTCAACAACTTATCCTTCTTTTGTGGATGGAGTTTTTGTGGAGAAGGCAGCCTCCTTGGATAAATTTCAGGTAGTTGTTACCACCCTCGTTGTTTACAGAACTGCAAAAAAACCGATGGAAGACACCACCACAAAAGTTAAGGAGACATCAGACTTGATTGTCGGGATTGTGAAATTGCAGGAAAATTCGCAAAGGGCAGTGGCTCGGGCTGATGATATAGTAATTGAATTTGATTGCTCCACTATTGCAAAGGACAAGTAGAAGAGCATCATTAATGGAAATTAGGCTTTCTGCAATCAGTTGGTTAAGGAATTGGACAAGACTACCTACATACGTCTGTGCATAGAATCCCCTAAGCAAGAGGATAAGCAAAGGGAATAGTATGATGACCTCATTAATGACCTCACTGGACGTAAGGGCCAGGATACTATCATCTGCAAAACTATGAAAGCCACAATGGATACGTTGAAGGATGCACAAGTGAACCTAGAAGATTTTCTTGTCACGGAAGGAGCAAAGGCGGAAGATTTGCAAAAGGCAATCTCTGAGGGTTGTGCAAAAAAAGGTGAGGATGATGGGCTGATAGGTAAATAGGCAGAGATGTTGGAGGAATTGAAGCAGAAGGTCCTAAAGGCCTTAGAAATAAAAAAATTGAATGATCGATATTCTTTTGATTGTTTTAACAGCAATATTATTCTTTATTTTTTATAGAGTAGGAGCACAAAACCTTGTTCAAGGATGAACAAGAAATTTAGTGTGTGGAGATGTTAACCAGGTGTTTAAGAGAAAACAAACACAAATAACTAGAAGATCGCAAACGTGGGCGATACATAGGCACAAGTCTATTAAACCCATAGGAAACACATCGGAGGGGACATGGCAGCACAAGAGACAACGATTTGCAAATGATCAAGGATCACAAATAATTGGATAGTGCCTGCCAACCAGTTGACAACTGGACTCCACCAGGGAAGGAATATACTGAAGGGTCGAATGCTATAAATAGAGGATAGGGTCTAACTTTGACAACAACTACTAGGACAATTCAGAAGAGGGAGGACAAGAAAGGATGTAAAGGAAGGGACAGAGTGCACGCATTGGGCAAGAGTGGCGAAGACAGAGAAGACGTTCGTTTACAAGGATGATCAGTAAGGTCATGGACTTCTGTGAAGATTGCGAGTTAAATGTTGTAAGCGATATTATGTAATGATCTGATGCACGTATACGATACAATGTCTATAATGTTGTAAAGAACATGAATATAATGATTTCCGGTATACTGTTGTGCATTCATTACTGTTAATTGGTGTTTTGTAACTATAACCCCGTAGCTAACATCCTAACCTCGTAATTCTATCATATATGAGGTCCTTTTAACGAGCCTGACTACGCTTCGGGTGAAAACTTCAAGCGCAAACCTGATTGAATATGTCAGCACAGGGTCTTAAACACAAAAGCCCCCAATGAATTAGGTGGCCAACACTTCTCTTTGTCAACATACTTAGATTTACCCCTTGCAATTTTTCCCTTACAAGATTTACCTATAACTTTGATACCACTTGCAGCATTCCCAAAGAGAATGGAAAAGAATTTGCATAATATATCTCGAAAATAAAATGCAGAAATATAAAATAATGGGCGTGTCTGCACACCCAATATAGTTTACACGTGGAAATTTGTTTGAAAACACATACAAAATCAAAAATGGCAACTCTTTGTATTAGATAGATATCAAATGACAAAATTTGCTTATAAATTAAGGTCTTTTCTCAATTTATACTAAAGGGGAAAATAAATCCTAATGATGTTGACTGAATCCTTCATTAACTTATCCTTCATTAGCCTAGAACTAACTCTTAACACCGCTAAAAATGCTGAGCTTTACAACAAAATAGCCCCTTAACATTACAATTTGCATCGAGAGGTGCATTCGACACCAAACATCCTAGGTTTGCCAGGAAACAGGTACAACTATGGGTTCGGGTACAGGTTCGAAATGCGGAAATGCCAATTTTCAAAAATGTTTGGGTACAAAATGACACAGAAACATCCGTACAATACATTATTAGAAAAATATAAATATATATATAAAATGCATAATACTCGTTTTTTGTCCATAAAAGATTAAACACTTTAAATACTTTGTATTCATGAAAGTTCAAAACAATCAACATGCTTAAATTTTCACATGTACATGATTATAATCTAGATTCTAAAATATATCATCTAGATTTTCCTCAAGTATTGCTGAAACAGAAGTATCTAGTGTTTTTATTTTTATTTTCGGAGTTTAAAAAACAGCACTGCTGAAATGGTATAGAAAAGTCCCGAGTACAGCTCAAGCACTGCTGAAATGGTATTGAAACGTCCCGAGTACAGCTCAAGCACTGCTGAAATGGTACAGAAACATCCGGGGTGCGGCAGAGATGTATCCAGGGCTGTTTTGGAGTTTTGGAAACATTTCAAGTGAGTACCAAGACCAGAACCAGTACCTGGTACATCAGTGTGCTGGTACGCTGCCTTGGTTGACATTTCCAGGTATCCAAGCTGATACATCAGTTTGGAATTTTGAGTGGTTGGGTGGATGGATGGATGCATAAGAAAACTGTTGGCCAACATTTTTATAGATATGTAACTCTTAATAATAATAAAAAACAAAAAACGCAAATATAATGCATGCAGCCAGCATTGTCAATCAAAATTTTCCAAGAGGTGGAATATTGAAAAGTTTATGAAATGTTTGATTTATATTGTCGGCTACATATGTGTCTTAAATTTATATTTAATGAGTGATCATTATATATAAGTATAAATAATGCTAGCACATATCCATTTTAATATGGATCTGATACGCACCAAGAAGTATCCAAAAGATTCAAGAGGTGGAACATTGAAAAGTTTATGAAATGTTTGATTTATATCGTCGGCTACATATGTGTCTTAAATTTATATTTAATAAGTGATCATTATATATAAGTATAAATAATGCTAGCACATATCTATTTTAATATGGATCTGATACGCACCAAGAAGTATCCAAAAGATTCAAGATGTGGGTACCTCCTAGCGCGTTTCAGATCCATATTAAGATGGATATGTGCTTGTGTTATTTACATTTATATAATGATTATTTATTATATATAAATATAAAACACATTATAAATCAGTCTATTCATAAACTTTTCAATGTTCTGCTTCTTTGAAAAGTTTGATTTATTACAGCAGCCTCTTTGTGCATGTCAGACCCATGTTAAGATGGATCTGTGCTAATAATACTAAATTGCATCTAGGTACGCAGCATGGATATTTTATATAGTCTTAAGGTAAATAAAATATACATGAACTAATCTAAAATTTAAATGGCTTCCAAGATACAATCAGGCTTGGGAAATCATACGAGCAAAACCTTTAGCCATGCCCTGGCTTATAAACTCAATAAGCTAGTAAATGAGAACACTGTTTAGTTTCTTGTGAAACGTCATCTTTCTATCTACATGGACATGAGAGAAAAGAAACAGCTTGAATTTGTAAATTAAAAAATAAAACTAACATAAAATACCTTTGAACTATTAGATACTGTAATTTTTTATTACTAAAGTTGGTTGAAGAAACTTTACATTAACAACCGTTGCACCCCAGTCACGAAGAAAGTCAGCAGGAGATGGCCGTGGTCGTACCAAGCACCTCACATCATACCCTTCATCCAGTGCTCTCCTTACTATTTGCCGACCCAATGTACCTGTTGCCCCCACTACCAAAATACTTGTTGACCTAACCGGAGTTCCCAATAGGTCTGTCGAATTGGCATTTACAACTCTAAATGTACCTTTTTTCTCTAAAAGAAGGGAAAAGAGTTAGAAGAAAGTGGATTGCATGTCATCGTAGCAAAAATTAATCAAAAGATGCATATATAAAAACATTTGATGAAGATTAAATTGAGTAACATCTACCCAAGCATGTCCATTAGTTGCAAAGAAACTGTAATGCCTAGCTTGGAAGAACCCTTATTTGCAGCCCATTTTGATGTATTCATATTGCGTAAATGGCCTTGCATTTGATTAGATTAGGTTATATTATTGACATGCTTATCAAGGTTACTGAATAGCTAATATTTGGCTTTTAAGTACATAATTTTAAGACATTTGGTAGCTTTCTGTAACTTGACTATGGACATTGAGTCTGTGATTTTCTCAGCTTGTAGACTCGGCAGTTTCCTTGTTTTAATGTTTTACTGCTTTTCAAGTTTGTGGCATTAAAACTCATTACACATGCATGCTATTTGTTTAATCTTATTTATCACACGTCTGGAGATTTGATACCTTTAGTGGCTTGAGTTGACTACAGGATTTCATGACAAACAATCCAAGGTGTGGGGTACACATATCCATAGGGGAGAATGAGCCAACCAGTAGTCAGGATCAACCTAGAAGCAAGATCCAGTTTTATACAAAAAGGATGTAATGGGGTGGTAGATATCTCAGGATATTTCCCACAAGATATACACGCCCTAATTTGGGGACATTGGGGGACATCAGCCAATTATATCCAAAGTGACTAACTGGTCAGTTGGTAGGGTTAGTGGCATGTCATGGATAGGTGGCCTGTGACTCGCCCATGTTTGATCACATGGAATGATATCTTTTTCCCATAAAATTTTGGCACATGCTTTGGGTGAAGACAATGACAACTCATACACATTAGGAAATACAAGATATATTTTGTTATACATTAAAATTTGAAGATGAACTCAAATTTTGTACGTTTCTATTTTTGAGGTCGTTACCTCCATTATGGCAGCGAAAAAAGTGTCTTGCAGACCCAATTTTATGAAAGAAAAGTCTTGGGGGATTACCATAACTAATGTGGACATGGAAGTCTTGCACATGTGAGAGGAAATTATATAGTTTGAGTTGAAGGACCAAATCGGCAGCCATGGACAGCCTTTCAGATCAAACAAGAAAGGAAATCAACCATGGCATGTGGCAGGAAGCTTCTTCAATTGGAGGAGAAAGCCATGGAAGAAGTAAAACAACTCTCCAGATTGCATTTTCATTTGCACATGCATTTGGAGAAGGAAAATTCATAGCTCTTGAGGGAGGCCACATTTGAAAGTTTAATTGAGACTAGTTTGGAGATTTAAGACAGTGAGTTCTTGTGGCCAAAGAGTGCTTAGGCATAGTGTAATGTCTTGAAAGCTCTTGGATGCTATATCTCCACATTTCTACTTATTTTTTAACCCATAAAGGTAGGCTCATAGCTGGTATTTATTTCCGTGCGATTGCCGAATTTAGTTTGCATTCTTCATCATGAAAAAACACAGGACGTGTGGAGAAATGGGTGAAGCTTGCTGGCTATGCCATTTATGGCTCACATAGAAGAGGGGAAAAAGTTTCTTGAGGTTCTACGCATTTTATGTTAAAAAAAACTCCTGAAAATTCAGAAGGAAAATGGAGAACAATTCTTATAAGAAAATTGTTTTATGAATTTCAAAATCTAGGAGAATGAGCTTTAGAAATCAGATCCGTTTTGGCATAGGGAGAATATTTGAAGATGAACTATGTCTTTCTTAGAACTTGTAAGGGGCTGAAATAAAATCAGGAAATTTGGGGTTTCCTCTTTGATTTATTTTCTTCTTTTATGAGGAGCTGAAAAAAGAAAGTAAGAAAATAGATTTTCTTACTTGTGAGATTTGTCCTTGTTGGTAAGGTTTGATAGTGTTATTCCCCATATGTGTGTGTGTGTGTGTGTTGGGGGGGGGCACGCGGGGGGTAAAGGAAAATAGGGATTATTTTTTATATTGAATTTATTATTGTTGTGGAACTAACAGTGGTCCTTATGTATATATTTATCCCATGAAGATTACGTTGGACTTAGCATTTCAGTTTGGAAATGAGTAAAAAAACTGAAAATAATAAATGCTTTGGAGATTTTCTTGGAGAGAAGTCTTAATTCTGACCAAGAAGAAAACAATTGAATTGGGGACATACCCTTGTAAGATTTCAGATTTTGGAGGGGGGATTGGCAATTATTCCCTTCTCTGTGCTCCTTAGGATAGTTGGCATTTTTCATGTCTTTTAGAAGGAAACTCTTTACCTTCTTTCTTGAGAATGTAGTGTTCCCTTCTTGTAGGAAATTGAATAGGGACAAATCCCTTTTAAGTTTTGGGGACTTGGTTGGAGATGCTCAATCATTCTCTAAAATGAGCTTTGGATGCAGCCCATTTAACTCCAATTTTTCAGCTAAGAAATTTTCTACCTCTTCTACTCTAAAGATGGGACAAGTTGGAGACTTGCCCACAAGGGAGAAAGAACAAGAGGTTGTTGTCTTATTGTCTTCATACTTTTGTAGGGTCTTCTTAATCTCCATTCAGACTTTGAGGAATGGGATTTGGAGACCCCGAGCACTTCTAGGCATAGCGCCTTCGTTTTCCTTGCTTTATATATTAAGAGTGAATAATATTATGTAGTTCAGCCATAGAACAGTTCTTTTTACTCATGGCTCTTTTTCTAAACAAAGATCACATAATAAGTTTTCAACACATGAAATTGAGTAAACAAAATTGTAAGAGATATTTTGGGACAAGACAGCCATCTCCAATTACTCAATTTTGACACATGTAAAAAAGTTTCTCTTTTATTTAAATACTTGAGATGGCTTAACAGTGTTTTCAGAATATAACAGAGAATTCTGATAATTTTCATATTTTTTACATGTAAAAAATATTCTCTCTTGACACTGTTAAATTCTGAAAATCCTAGCTCCAATGGACCACTGTCAATGCCAAACAATCAGTCACTGAATCGCTGTATTTGCAGAGAAAAAATGCAGAATTAGCTCTATTTTTTGGGATTGAATTACTTTTTTCTGACCTGGGCATTATATTGTTTTGGCAGTCGAGTCAACCTGAGTTTCCCGGCAAAACTTGTCGAGAAATTCAGGTCAACTCGTCTCGTGAGTTACCAGGAGATTAATCGTTTCGGAACTGACTCGCAAGTTTCAATGTGTACTCGGAGAGTTTCAGCGAGTTTTTAATCATAGATCTAGACTATATTGTATGGTCCAAGCAGCCTTTTTTACCCTCGCCCTTTAATTTGATGGGTTCGCTCATCCGTTTCCGCATTTCCTGTTTCTATCTATTGGGAGCCAGCACCGGCGTGCCAATATCAGGAAAATTGAATTCAAAATCACATATAAATAGATAGGTGTTGTGAATCATTTTCACCCACAAGAGCTAACGATTAGACATCTAGCATTGACCATATTGTTTTTACATGAAAGGCATATTCTGTAATTCCAAAGTTCCCGGCGATTTATTTGTTGTACTTCTTAGTATCTGACTGCTAGAGGGCCAGTTGGTGAACAGTAGCTACCAAAACCCTAATGTAAGCCATAAATCCTCGTTTTCCTTATTATTAGGTCAGAGATGCGGCAATGCTAGGTACACAAGAGCCGCAATGCGCAAATTGAGGGCAGAACAAAACCTGGAGGTCGGATTTCTAATTGAGATACTTTGACCTGGCTGGAGCGAAGTGCAAGGTCCTGATATCTAACTTTGATTAGATCCAAATTTCAGGGTGTGGTCGTCTTGGCCTTGATTATTCGTATCCAAGTTCAAAGTTCTGTGACGGGTCTTCTAAAGCGGTGTACACAGAGATTCAGCGTGGTATGGCATTGGCAATAACTGCTTCCATTGTTACTCGTATATGTAAAGCAACAAAGCTTTTCAATTATAATTCCCACAAACGGGTCTTAAAACAAATGCTATATACAAATAAAGTTTGAGCTTCGCTTTTGCTTACTTACGTAGATTGTAGGGAAAATTGGGAGCTATTATTGATTTTTCTGTCCTGCTTAACGTTAAGGTTAACGGAGGGCGTTAGACTGAAATTGCAGTTATATTATTTATAAAAGTTAGTTCCGAGAAGGAGAAGGAGAAGGAGAAGGGGAAAATTGCAGAGCAGGAAAATAAAACTTGCAAGCTAAGCTCCAAATGCACAAGTATTCTCCCTCCTTTAACCACTATTCTACTAAAATCTCCATCCATTCAAGTTACCAAGTGGGAAATTGATTTTTATTGTATAATGATTAAAATACAAAAGAAAAGAAAGAGGGGAGCGTGTGAGAAATAGTGATGTGAATGAATGACCTGTATAGCGTTTGGACAAAAGTTGAAAATGGCGTATCCGAGAACCCAAGAAAGCAGGAGGGCTCCATTGATGATGAACAGACGAAGCCATTGCACTCCTCCTCCCCCTCGCACTGAATGGATTAATTGTCCTTCGTGGCGGCCGCAAAGATATAAAAACTTGTGTGGTCTCACATCTTTCCGCCACGTCAATCATCTCAATTCGATGGATGTGGCACTCAAATAAGAAAGTGTGATGGGATGAAATTAAAAAGTTTTGACTAGGTAGGGGAGAGGACCCACTCCACCCACTACTTGGGAATGAATGAATGAAAGTTTTTAATGACGTCCATGAGACCAAACAGTCTATGGGACCCAAGGTGTAAACAAACTTGGCAGCAAAACACCAAAAAGATGTCAAAAAGAAAAAACTGCTACTTTAGCTTTTTTTCCAGTTCTTTGTTAATCTTGACTCTTCTGCTATGCATTTTGATCAAGAAATTTGTTGTTTTTGCCACCCTTTCCTCTTCAAACAACGTTGTAAGATCATCTAGTGTTAAGATATCCACATAATTACCCTAAATGTCATCGTAAGCCACACATTCCATGACGAAATGTCATTCTGATTCCACCGAGCCCGACAGGCAAAATTGACAAACCCTTTCTGACCACTCCTCTTTGGGTATTATCCATCTCCCGGTTTCACACCTAAGATGATGGGTATTTTCCATATCTTCTTCCACGCATTCATCAATCCTTTTGTCCCTTGCTATGTTGATGAGATTGATCTTTTCTTTGACTCCTTGAAGATGTTGTCTTGCATTGGCAGCCACTAATCTAGCCTCTTTGGCTTTTTGTGACCACATATCACACAAAAGTTGTGTCTTTGTCACATCCTCCCAAGTCTGATATAAAAAATCATAGTTCTTATGACTTGAATTCATCACACAGAACCCATTTTTAACACCCAATTCTTGGATGCCACCTATGGAAGACCCCATGGCATTGTCATCCTCATGTAAAATGAGCATCCTCTCATGATGGGGTAAAGAAACATGACTGCTATCATAAAAATCAGAATACCTATCATACTCTTTTGCCATGTCTTCAAGCTTCACAAGTGCATCTTCCGTGGAATTTTCATATCCGGCACATGTACTTTGATTGCCAACACTTGTAGATTCTTCTTCATTCTTTTCTCCATGTGTAAGGGTTGTCATCTCATGAGAGTAGGGAGATAAATTAATGTTGTCCCAAATCAGACTCTTGGGATCCTCCTTCACGCTTTCATTGCAAGCATCAACCTCTTCCCAAATCATAGGCCTTTGTTCAAAACATCCATGGCTATTATAATCAGATTTTTCTCCATGTGTAGATGATATGACCAAATTCAAATCAGCACTATCAAACTCATCATATAAATTTTTGCATACCTCTTTGGAATTTGAAGACACCAAAGCCCTCTTGTGAAGAGTTGTATCATCCATATGTGAAGTCTTTCTATTCCGTCCACGTATCAACCATTTAGAAGCTATGGTGTGATATTCCTTCCTTGCCTGCTCAGTCTTGTAGCCAATACTTGGGTGCATGTCCATGTAGTTCATGAAAGAAAAATTCTCCTTAACATCTTGAGGAAGAATGTTATACTCCTCAAATATGCTAATCACTTTTGCTTCCTTGTCTCGAGGTGTTAGAACTTTGTGAATAGAAAATGATGATGATGATCTAGGCCTCTGATCTTGTCTAACCCTTAAACTGTCTCTTCTACCTCTTGACCTATCCACATTCATTCTCTGCATAATCTGTTGCATGGTCCCTATCATCTGCTGATGGGTGGTAATCATAGTCCTAAGAAGATCACTATCCATATTCCATGGAAAGCTTTTCTGTCTAACTTCCATGATTCAACTCTATCACCAACTCTCGTGGCTACATCAAATCAAAAAACCCTCCAGGTGGGAGGAACATTGCTCTGATACCACTGAAAGATCCCCAAATGGATCTCTTTACGCTCCAATGAGTTTTAAATCAAACAGAACAGCAAATACAGATTTTTCGTATGTTATGGCACTTTCCCTAATGTAGATCTGAAAAAATGCGGCTAGTTTGGTATATAAAATTCCCACAACAGCAATCAAACCAAATAAAATATGACCTGTGCGTATTGGCAGCATAAAATACATATAAAATTTGACTTTTCTGAGTTGTCATTAATCTGAAATTTATATCAGAAATCGGCAGATCTAAAGAGGCTGAAACAGTAATATAAATCCATCCACAGTATTGAAAATACCTTCTCCTGAGTTGTAAAAATAAATACAACAGATAGCAGCAAGGATCAGACCTTAGAATGACTTCAAAACATCACATAACAGCCACATTTAAGTCACTCCATTAGAGAAAATTAGTACAGCACTGCTGAAACTCTGGTAATCAACTTTTTATTGCAAAAACTCCATAATTACCGCTAAAAAACACTGAAATTTTGTGTAAGCTCTATGGAAAATCCAGCGCAGAAATTCCTCCTAAACTCTAAGAGGGTTTTCGTCCTCTAGAGGCAATATACTAAGGGTTTTCGTCCTTAGAATATTTTTGGTGAAAGCGTCAGGCTTCAACACAATTCAGAATATATCAAATGAATATGGAATGCCTCTCAAGCAAGTCTACTTCTCCTTTTAAAGGAAGAAGAGACCCAAAACAACCTTCAAGACCACCAATTAGCTTGTATGATTCTTTCGATGCATTTTCCACCCTCCATTTCTCTTAGGCATAATACAAAAGGTATTTAATAATTATTTTCTTCTCTCCCAAGGCTGGTCGCTTTTCCCTAGAGGGAATACACAATAGAAATGTTTTATCCTTTCTAAGTTCCCATTTTCCCCTTAAGGCAAGTCGCCATTTTCCCTAGAAAATACAAATTAAATAAGTGCTTTTCTTTTGATGTACTTTTCTAGGTTCTATTTTAATGTTAAGTTTATTAATTTATTATATGTGCTATTATATTGTAATTTTTTGCACAATACAATAAAATAATAAAACTTAAGTCACCCTTATATTTTTCCTTTGGCCGTCGGGTTGACAAAATAGGCCAAAGGTCTTCGATTGGAAGAGGGGACATTACCACTGAAAGATCCCCAAAAGGGTCTCTCTTGTTCTCCAACAATTTTAGATCAATTAAAAACACCAAAGGCTGATTTATGACTATTATGGCAAAAATCAAATTTTACAACAGCTAGAAAATAATTTGTATTTGAAACCCTAACTACTGCAATCTTCAAGATAGCATAACTTTCTCTACACAACTCCGATCTAGGCAAATGACATATGCCCGAACTTGGAAAAATACAAGGAACAAGATGATGTAAACCAAATAATAACAGCAACTACCAAACATGCATATCTGACCCTCCTACTATTTCGGCCCATACATTTAGGGCATCAAATGAGCCCCAAAAATTATTTTCTCTATCACGGATGATTGTTTATATTTTTAGGAACTCATTCATATAAAAATTAGAATTTGCGGATGCCAAATCAACTCAGAAATCAGATCTGAAATCTAATTATAAAACTAGTAAAAAACTCTTTGAAAAATTATGAAACTAATTGGCTTATTTCCCAAAAATATGTAGATGGTTTAACAATTAAAATTAGATCTAAATACCTCCAAAATACAAAGCCAAATCTGCCCCTACTGGGTCAATCCAATAGAAGATGAACTGCTGTAATTTTATTCCTCAAATGCCTTCAAATTACACTGGTGGAAATGACTGAAAATAACACTGAAAATCTGACTACCATCAATGGGAATTTCTGAGTGAAAAACCCTCTCAATCCCTTGGGGTTTTCGTCCACAAGAGGTATAAACTAAGGTTTTTCGTCCTTAGAATATAATTTGCAAAAGCTCAAAGCTCAAATGCAAGAGAAATATCATATAAAAATCTGGAATATTCCCATACAAGTCGACTTGTTTATTTAAAGGGAGATCAGCCCAATTACCACCTTCAAATCAGCCAATCAAATTGTTTCATTCCCCTATGTTGATCTCCCTTTAAATAAACAAGTCAACTTGTATGGGAGTATCCAAATTTTTATTATCATCTTTTCCATTGCTAAGAGCTCTGAGCTTTTATCAAAAAATCCAAGGACAAAAATCCTTGTGAATTTATCTCTTACGGACGAAAACCCCAGGGGATTGAGAGGGGATTTCACTCAGAAATTCCCAGCGTTATGCATCAGATTTCCAGGTTCAGTTCAGCCGTGTTTGTGAAGAGATTTGAAGGTGTTTTTCAGTGGTTTTCAACCAGCAGTTGGGTTGGCCTGTTGTAAGCAGTTTGGCAGCGATTCTAGAGGTATTTTCATCTAAAAATATTTGTCAAATGTTTGCCATAATACTGTAAACTAATTGTTGTACTTTTTATCATCTTCTGAAGTATATTTTGAAGATTTCCAATCTGAATAATAACAGACTTCATATATGTTTTTCTGGGCTATTTTGGACTATAATAAGTTCAGCTTTCTGTGTAATTTAGCCCCAAATATCTGAGCAGTCATTAGAAATCAAAAGTACTTTTATTTGGTGTGATTTACATTGGCTTCTCTATTAAACCCTAGTCGCATTTTCCAAATCTGCATTAGGGAAATTGATATAAAAATACATAAATCTGTATTTGTTGTTTGTTTGATATATAAACTCATTGGAGTGTAAGGGGGATCCATCTAGGGATCTTTCAGTGGTATCAGAGCGTCAATCCTCCCACCTGGAGGGTTTGTTTTGGTTTGTTTTATGCAGTCTATAGAAGTTGGGCCACACCAATATTATACAAGGAGTTAAGCTCGTATTCGGACAGATCTAAATACTGAAAGTGGTTCCCAGATCATGGACAGAAGGGAGGATTCACACACTCCTCCATGACGAGAGCGACCTGATCCAGATGCTCTCTACAGTGGTATGATCAATTCCCATCAGGAAATGATGCAAACTATGAGACAACTAATGGAGAATTTGATTATGGATAGAACGAGAAATCGACATGATAAAAGGGAAAGATCTGCGTCCATAGCCAGCACCCACAGAAGGCACAACAGGGTACCTACTGAAGTGGGTAGCGTGAGAATTTCCCCTCCACGTGATAGGAGATATACAGAAGAATGGAGACCCACGAGGACTGCGGATCGACCTATGCAGCCTAGATTCCTACAAAGGGAGGAGCCACCATTAGTTGAGGAGCCATTTGAAGACATAGCCTTTCAAGATACTATGATGGCAGCACATGATGAGTGGAGAGCCCTACCACAGAAGATTCGGATCGCCTTTCCCCTTCATTAGTATTGTGCTCAAAGGAGGGAAAGCTTGAGAGCTAGACAGGTACAGAGGCCTAGAGAACAGCAGAACAGGGAGTTGAAGCAGGCCACCAACAAGGTGACCCTTTCCACATTTGATGGTAGTGGAAAGATTAGTGCCAGAGCATGGATTCACAAGCTCGACACATATCTCACTCTCGAGCCTATGCAGGAGCAGGAGGCTATCCAATTTTCCACGTTGCACCTTGAGGGAGTAGCGTATGATTGGTGGCACCATGGGCTTATCACTTAGAGACATGATCTTCTGCAATTATACAAGGAGTTTAGTGAGAAGCTAATTGCGAGATTTGATCGTAGGGATGTAGAGCTTTACCATAGGGACTTGGCACAACTTTGACAGAGTGGACACGTTGATGCATACATCAACTAATTTCAGCGTATAGTAGTGATGGTGCCAGAGATGCCTGAGAGGCAAGTGGTGATGTTGTTCATTGAAGGAATTCATGACAAGCTGAGAGGATTGGTCAAGGCTCTTAAGCCTACAACTTTGCATGAGGCTATTCGGATAGCCTTGGACTTGGACACTACTCCAATGCAGCCCCAAAGGAAGAATGTCAAGGAGGAAAAATCATAACAACAAGAGCAGCCCACTTCTTCGAAGGTTGAGTTTACACCCAAGAGGGAGATTGTTTCAAAGAGTGAGCTTCGCCGGAAAAATTTATGCTTTCATTGCAATGATCCGTGGGAGCCGGGGCATATGTGTCTTGGGAAAGGCAAAATCCATCTCATAAAGGTTGAGGATGAAGAGTCCAAGGATGAACAAGAGCAGCCAACACCAGATATTGCAAATGAGGGTAGACTCACCTATCTTTCAGGAGCACCCAAGTATAATCCATTCATGTTTGAAGGCACAATGTTCAGGTGTAGGATCATGACACTACTGGATAGTGGATCTACACACAACTTCCTATATGCAAGTTTGGTAGACCAAAAAGGTTTACAATGTGATAACTTTGAAGGCTTTAATGTGACTATAACAGGAGGTCTCACTCTTCCATGCAAGAAGAAGGTCAACCAAGTTAGCATTTTCTTTGGTGAGTAAACACTTTGTGATGATTTCTATGTCATGGATTTAAAAGATAACAATGTTGTTCTTGGCATGCAATGGCTTCATTCGTTGGGAAGAGTCACTCAAGATGTGGAAACTATGGAGCTGAGTTTCCAACACTATGGGAAACAAGTCACCTTAAGAGCACTCAAGTACACGTTGCCCCATAAAATGGCAGCTAAGTCTATGATAGTTTGGGACCAGGATTCATCTCATGAGGACATCTACGTAGATTTTTCACTGCATATCAGCACGGGCTAGCAAGGAGGTGATGAAGAGTGTGGCAAGTTCGAAGTATACATGAGGACGCTAGTTTCACTAATGACAAGTAAGTTACATAAGTTTTTTTCTGCAGTGTTTGAGCAGCATCGTATAGTGCATATGAAGCTATTAAAAAAGCTTCGGCTGGTCTGGGATCTTGGAACAGGTAGAATGTAGAGCTGCATTTTATGATTGCTTGGGGGTAAGCAATCTTGGGAAGGGAGGACTGTAATGTCCCCTTTTCCAAATCGAAGACCTTTGGCCCTTTATGTCTACCCGACGGCCAAGGGGGAGTTTTAAGGGTGACATAACTTTATTATTTTATTATATGGTGCTATTGTTTCTAAAAAATAATAATATTATGAAAAGCACATATAATAAATGATAAAGTTAATAATAAATTAAAATGTCAAAATACAATTAAAAGTAATTGTATTAGAAAGGAGAAAATGTGACTTGCCTTGGGAGTCATTTTTGGGAGAATGTGCCAATCAGCCCAAAAAGGAAAATGTGACTAGCATAGGGGAATGAAACAATTTGATTGGCTGATTTGAAGGTGGTAGTTGGGATGATCTCCCTTTAAATAAACAAGTCAACTTGTATAGGAGTATCCAGATTTTTATTATCATCTTTTCCATTACTAAGAGCTCTGAGCTTTTATCAAAAATTCCAAGGATGAAAACCCTTGTGAATTTATCTCTTGTGGATGAAAACCCCAGGGGATTGAGAGGGGATTTCACTCATCAATTCCCAGCGTTATTCATCAGATTTCCAGGTTCAGTTCAGCCATGTTTGGGAGAGATTTGAAGGTGTTTTTCAGTGGTTTTCAACCAGCAGTTGGGTCGGCCTGTTGTAAGTAGTTTGGCAGTGATTCTAGAGGTATTTTCATCTAAAAATATTTGTCAAATGTTTTCCATAATACTGTAAATTGATCGTTGTACTTTCTATCATCTTCTGAAGTATATTTTGAAGATTTCCAATCTGAATAATAACAAACTTCAAATCTATTTTTCTGGGCTATTTTGGACTGTGATAAGTTCAGCTTTCTGTGTAATTCAGCCCCAAATATCTGAGCAGTCATTAGAAATCAAAAGTACTTTTATTTGGTGTGATTTACATTGGCTTCTCTATTAAACCCTAGTCGTATTTTCCAGATCTACATTAGGGAAATTGATATAAAAATACATAAATCTATATTTGTTGTTTATTTGATATATAAACTCATTGGAGTGTAAGGGGGATCCATCTAAGGATCTTTCATATGCATCAACGTGTCCACTCTGTCGAAGTTGTGCCAAGTCCCTATAGTAAAGCTCTACATCCCTACTATCAAATATCGCAATCAGCTTCTCACTAAACTCCTTGTATGATTGCAGAAGATCATGTCTCTAAGTGATAAGCCCATGGTGCCACCAATCATACACTACTCCCTCAAGGTGCAACGTGGAAAATTGGATAGCCTCCTGCTCCTGCATAGGCTTGAGAGTGAGATATGTGTCGAGCTTGTGAATCCACGCTCTGGCACTAATCTTTCCACTACCATCAAATGTGGAAAGGGTCACCTTGTTCGTGGCCTGCTTCAACTCCCTGTTCTGCTATTCTCTAGGCCTTTGTACCTGTCTAGCTCTTAAGCTTTCCCTCCTTTGAGCACAATACTGATGAAGGGGAAAGGCAGTCTGAACATCCTTTGGTAGGGCTCTCCACTCATCATGTGCTGCCATTATAGTATCTTGAAAGGCTATGTCTTCAAATGGCTCCTCAACTAATGGTGGCTCCTCCCTTTGTAGGAATCTAGGCTGCATAGGTCGATCCGCAGTCCTTGTGGGTCTCCTTTCCTCTGTATATCTTCTATCATGTGGAGGGGAACCTCTCACGCTACCCGCTTCAGTAGGTACCTTGTTGTGCCTTCTGTGGTTGCTGGTTATGGACGCAGATCTTTCCCTTCTATCATGTCGATTTCTCGTTCTATCCATAGTCAAATTCTCCATCAGCTGTCTCATTGTCTGCATCATTTCTTGATGGGAATCATACCACTGAAAAGAGCATCTAGATCAGGTCGCTCTCGTCGTGGAGTGTGTGGATCCTCCCTTCTGTCCATGATCCCGGAACCACTTCCAGTATCCAGATCTATTTGAATACGAGCCTGACTCCTTGTATAATATCTGTGTGGCCCAACTTCTCTAGGCTGCATAAAACAGAACCAAACAAAACCAAAACAAAACCCTCCAGGTGGGAGGATTGACGCTCTGATACCACTGAAAGATCCCCAAATGGATCTCTTTACGCTCCAATGAGTTTTAAATCAAACAGAACAGCAAATACAGATTTTTCGTATGTTATGGCACTTTCCCTAATGTAGATCTGAAAAAATGCGGCTAGTTTGGTATATAAAATTCCCACAACAGCAATCAAACCAAATAAAATATGACCTGTGTGTATTGGCAGCATAAAATACATATAAAATTTGACTTTTCTGAGTTGTCATTAATCTGAAATTTATATCAGAAATCTGCAGATCTAAAGAGGCTGAAACAGTAATATAAATCCATCCACAGTATTGAAAATACCTTCTCCTGAGTTGTAAAAATAAATACAACAGATAGCAGCAAGGATCAGACCTTAGAATGACTTCAAAACATCACATAACAGCCACATTTAAGTCACTCCATTAGAGAAAATTAGTACAGCACTGCTGAAACTCTGGTAATCAACTTTTTATTGCAAAAACTCCATAATTACCGCTAAAAAACACTGAAATTTTGTGTAAGCTCTATGGAAAATCCAGCGCAGAAATTCCTCCTAAACTCTAAGAGGATTTTTGTCCTCTAGAGGCAATATACTAAGGGTTTTCGTCCTTAGAATATTTTTGGTGAAAGCGTCAGGCTTCAACACAATTCAGAATATATCAAATGAATATGGAATGCCTCTCAAGCAAGTCTACTTCTCCTTTTAAAGGAAGAAGAGACCCAAAACAACCTTCAAGACCACCAATCAGCTCGTATGATTCTTTCGATGCATTTTCCACCCTCCATTTCTCTTAGGCATAATACAAAAGGTATTTAATAATTATTTTCTTCTCTCCCAAGGCTGGTCGCTTTTCCCTAGAGGGAATACACAATAGAAATGTTTTATCCTTTCTAAGTTCCTATTTTCCCCTTAAGGCAAGTCGCCATTTTCCCTAGAAAATACAAATTAAATAAGTGCTTTTCTTTGACTCAATCAAATAAATGCCAAAAACCCACAACTGAGATTATTGTGGAAGTCTAGTCCCAAATATTTGTATTCTTTTACAACTTGTATGGAGTCCCCTTCAAACTCAAAATTTACTTGTCTCTTTTTCCTTTTTAAGGTGAAAATCATGATTTTGGTTTTACCAATGTTCACTTGCATTCCCACCTCTTAGCAAAATAGTTCTAAACCTCTCAAGTGCTCATGTAAACCATGCATTGTTTTAGCCATTAGAATAAGGTCATCCGCATAGAGTAGCAATTTTACCACATAAGAAGCTAAATGAATCCCACCTCCGCCCTTTTTATCAATTCATTCCTCTAGCTTGTCTATATATAACTCAAACAAGGTGGGGGAAAGTGAATAACCTTGTTTGACCCCAATATCACTCCCAAAACACTCGAATAGACCGTCCTTAGTTCTGATTTTAGCTCGTACCTACTCATATAATATGTGAAGCGTTGCCTTATATTTATCCGGAATACCCAACTCTTCCATTTTGTCCCACAATTTATTTCTCGGAACCGTGTCAAAGGCCTTTCTGAAATCCACAAAACAACAATAAACCTCTTCACCTTGCTTGTCCAAAACCTTTTCAATCAAATGCCTAAGAGCGACGCAGTGATCAATAGTAGAGTGCTTTGGTCTAAAACATGCATGCCCTTTTACTCTCTTACCTTCCTTTTCGGCCCAAAGACTAATTCTACGCTCCACCATGCTGCCAAAGAGCTTTCCAAAAAGCGGGTTAATCATAATAGTGTGGTAATTTGCTAGATTGTTGACATCACCACTTTTGTGGAGGGGAACGACAATGCTAGTTGTCCAATTTTTTGGAAAACCGAACTGGATAACTCTGTTAAAAATATTTTTAATGTGTGGAGTAAGATCTTTTGCACCCCAATTTAAGAATTCCGCTTGCAGAGCATATATGTCATGAGCCTTTCCCCCTACTAACCTTTTGATCCCTTCCCTAATGTCTTTAGTGGAGAAGAGTTTGTCCCTATTTTCAATAACATATGGAAGAAGCGGCAAGTCATTACTTCTTTCATACAACATTTTTGCATATTCAAGCCACTAAGTGTCGGTGTTATTATTCTCAACTGTACTTCTAGTATGTTGAAGCTCTCTCCAAAAAACCCTCGGATTATTCTTCCCCATGGAAATCAGCTCCTCCCTCCTACCTCTCATGTACTCTTCCTTTTTGTTTCTCACTAGCTTTCTATATAACTTTGTATATGTTTTCTCTTTTCCAGAAGCATTTAACCTTCTTTTCGCCGCTTTGCATTCTTCATCAAACCATGGATTTGTTGGAAAACTGTTTTTAACACTTCTCTTGACTCTAGCATGCTTGCACTCCCTTAACGCGTTGTGTATTATAGTCATTAACTTCTCACTACTGAGCATGTATTTTCCCTGGTTGAGGTTATTAGTATCATGCATTTCCTATAATTATTTTGCAATCATACATTTAAAGATGGCTTGGTTCTCCTAATTCACAAGGATTTTTCTTTGATACACTGCTTTTTTATTTGGACGAAGGCTCTCCTTTTGTTGGTCCTTGTTTTGCATGCTAATCTTCACATGAATTGGGTTATGATTTGATCTCATTTCTATAAGACAACTTCCAACCTCAACCTCCAATATCTGAGACATAATGTTTTGCGAGCATATGGCATAGTCTACAACACTTTGATCATTGTAGGTTTGACATGCGATCTTTCCTAAATTTGGCCATGTCTTTATACCATTACATATGATCAAATCATGTAAGCTACATAGATCTAATAGTTTAGCCCCAAAATGAGAAACACCACCTTTAATGTCTTGTGAGACCCGTTCCCATTTTTGTTGTTTTGTTCTTCTATCCATAGAGGATTGTTATTCCATTCATCTTATTTCCCAAAGTAAAGAGATTGGTTATTAGTTTTCCTAGCATTAAAGTCTCCTAATAGAATGACCTTTCCTTTGTTACAAAACTCGGTTATGTCCATTTTCAAAGCTCTGAAAGGGTCCTCTCTATCCATGTTCCTCTTCTTGTAGGTTTTAGATCCATATGGAGCAAAGTAACAAGCTGCGAGAAAAATATTTTTTTTCTTGTCAGTCAATTTCAGCCATAAGTATTGATTATTCACGTCCTTCGTTTCTTCCTTCATGACATCTTTCCACTCTTCCCTTACTAACACTGTCACTCCGCCATGTCCTTTGCCATTCTCTACCAACTCATTCCAAATCGAAACCTTCTCATATCATGTAAATTTCGGTACTCTTCAACCTTCATGTTCGTGTGTCTCTACAAGTACAATGATGTCTCTACCCTCTGTTATGGGCCCCAACCCAGGACCCCTCCTCCAAGGATAGCCTCTACAATTCCAACTAACCAAAGTAAGATGATCCTAAGGGGGGCCGACTCCCTATTTATTATGTGCATTTCTTACGCCAAATTGGGCTTTCCTTCTATATAACCATGCTTCCTTTCCTTCCTTTCTTGTTGCCACCACCTTTTCCCATTCTTTCCTTCTTTCTTCTAATTGTAACAGAGTTAGATCTTCATTTATAAAGAGTTGGGTACCTTTAAGAAACTTCTTGTTTCTTAGAATTTTGTTCTTCTCTTCTACATTCCTCAGGGTAACTTTTATATTTCTTGCTCTATTCCCTCCTGCCACTTTTCCAATTCTATTGGCCTAATGAATATGGCTTGTCCACTGAAGTTTGTCTAGAAGGAAGTCTCCAACTAATTTGCTGGTGATTTCTCTTTCTCCATGCTCTTTCAACCCTTTGATGATGATGTTTGTTACCCTTTCTTGGCAATCTTTTTCTTCCCACATTTGCATCTTGATCTGTTTGTTTATTAGCTCCTTATGTGACTCTATTGGTTCATTTACCACATGTACCCATGTCTTGGCCTCTTCAATCTTTTCTAGTAGTTTAGTTTCTGTAATTTCCATGTTTTTTAATGCAAATTGAATCTCCTTGATTTGCGGGATATCCTTTTCACTGCTTGCTGAAACTATGTTACCATTCTTGCCTTGATTTATCTCAAATTTCAGTGTTATAATCTCTTGTTACCATGATGTGATTCAAACTATCAATTTTCTCTATAAGCACTGTGTTTTCTTGTACCAATTGTCGGTAAGCTTCGGTTACTTCTTGAAGCTTGGTATCTGTCAATTGTTCCTTCATCTCCAAACTGTCCACTCTCCTCTTCAGACTCAATAATTCCTAGACATAAAGTTGTGATGACCATGTTAAAGGCTTTTATATTGGGCTATAAACACCTTGTAGTTCTTGATTTCCCCCTTCGTCTCTCTTGTTAAACTCTTGTTGTATAATGTCCTCTCGTTGTTTCATTTCAATTTTTTGACAGTTTACTGTCTTTGGATGGCCATCCTTACTGGAAATGTTGTTGGATGTCTTTGGAAGGATTACCACAAATTTTTTGCCTCCCAGTTGCTTAATCTTTCTTGCAATTTTTACTTGTCTGCATTGTAATATTATTCTATGTTGTTTTACATTCACGTATGTCAACTTTTCCCCTGATTCCTCTTGTTTGATATGAGTTTGTTCTTGTTTTTCAGAGTACACGATTAATGCCTTTAATGTTTCTTCTACTTGAAGGGTGTAATCATCTTTGTTTTCTTTTTAAACATTATATGTGTCTTCGTTGTGCTTTTGTATGTCCTAGGATTTTGCATTTTCTTCCATGATTGTTTGTCAGGTCCCACTTCTCAATCCGTAGCTTGCTTATGCAAGGGCCCACTTCTTCACTCTTTTTTTATACTCGACGAGTCCTACTCCCTTATCTCTCTCGGATTTTTTGCTTTAGAAGATGTTAAACCTTGGTTTTGTCGTCTTGTGTCTACAAAACCCTTTGTTGTCTTGGAAAACCCCTTCGTGTTTGTCGCTCATGCCGTCCCTGTCGTTCCTAGAGACCGAAGCCCTGCCACCGTTCATGTTCCTTATAGAAATCGTTGTGAATCTAACACTTAGAAAATGATTATTAATAATCCAAAATCAAATGAAAAAGTTATTAGTGTTAGTATATAAAGTTACCATTTCTATGCAACTCAAGGATCCCTATTGTTGCACTAGCAATTGCAAATGAGTTGCAAATCACGCCAAAGAGAATAACAATGTTTAGTTTATTGGAGTTGTATTTCATGTTGATATTGCCTGGATGTCTATACGTTGTTGCAAAGCTCTTATTTTTCTATTGCCCACATTTTTGTAAGACACAATTATGATAGTCGCCAAAATAAATCACGTTTTGTCATTTGGTCAAACACAAGACATTTATCTACTAAAACTACCTTTTTAACATTTAAATGTTTGCAAGGCATATTCAATAATCTCATTTTGTGGGGCTCATCATAAGAATTTATTTTGGAAATTAGGATTGACACTCAATTTAGACTTGCCATGATATTAGACATCTAAATCTGCATAATGTTTATCTTGTTGAACATCGACATAACGAATTTTCCAATCTCAACAACTTTGAACAAGAGATATGACCAATATTATTTTCCAAAAAGTAAACTATACAATTTACTTTATGAAGAATAAAATCAAAATCAGATATGTAAGCTCAAGTCCATATCTGAGAACAGTTGTTTGGATCGCTTACAATTCTACAGAGACAGTGGTAACCTCTGCAATTGGAACTATGACACATTCTTCCACTAATAGAAAGTGCGAAATATACAAAATATGGACTCATTTATTGCTCCTCCATTTAAGCAGGCCTGATACCATCACTGCATTTTCCATGGCGGATAATGAATTTTGGTTGAGGCATGGATTCAATATGATTTACCAAATTGAAAGGTTATCCATTTCTCTCGGCTATTCTTTTATTTGTTGCATGCACTTTCAAATATGCAGAAAGAACTGTTGCCTTGATATTTGTTAGTCACTCCTAGATAATGAGCTCTACTGATCCAATTTAATAAAAAATTAACCACATTTAATAAATGGAAATTTGACAACTGAAAAGTGAGGCAAACTCAGAAGACTTATTAAATGTCAGCACTCTATGAAACATGTCTCAGGCCTAAAAAACAATCAACTATTTGAAAAAAGGTAAATCGTCTTGCATATCACACACTTGACAGTTCCAAGCAATAAGAATGAATATTCCTTCTTAGTCTTAACAGTGTCAAACTCCACTAAAACACAAATTGAATAAGATCAAACATTATGCATAATCATTTTCAAGCAAGGACAGAACATTGAATCCAAGCACTAAAGTGTAATAAGCCACTATCAAGCTCGCAAAAACAAAAACACATCTACAAATAGATGACACTAAGCCAGTAGGTTGATGATCCAAAAATTATGCATTATGAAAGGGGAAAATTTATTAGATATATACACTTGTTTTGTACATAAACCGCATGAAAAACGCATAAACATTCAACTATGCAAAAATATATAGGATTCTAAATATCTAAGATTTATTGATGAATATCTAGGATAGTAAATATCTAGGACTGTAGAAAAAATCTAAAATCTGGTAACCATTAAAATATCTAAAATCCAGACAGATTATAAATATTGGAGCCACCAGAATTTGACACTTTCCAACAAGGGCATCTTCTGCTACGCCCTTAACCTATTGCTTGTATTAGGATATGAGGAGCCGACTTGTGGCTTACCATATCATTTTATTATATCATTTATACTTTCTCATGCTTAATAGGTCGGCCTTGGTGATGGCCATAGCATATGACTAGTATATATAGGGGATTATAGGTAGTATTTCATTATCATTTGAGCATTTGAGTCTTGTTATATGGTTTGGAGGTTGCCCCCTCGAAGTGGCGAAGCTATTATAATTACATATTGAGATCATTATTCTGAAATATTGTGTTATTTGGTGCTCTCCTATTTCTCTTAATCTGAATTATATAAGTAATTTCATTGCAAGTGGTATCAGAGCTGCGATCTGGGCCGAATTTAGGGCAAAAACCCTATTTTTTTTTTGTTTCCGCTACATATTGCGAACCAGAGCGAATTGGTGGGAGATAGTTTTACCAAAGTTGTGAAGAATATCAAGTAAGGTTCCCTAAAAATTTTAGACTTTTTTGATTTATTTTGCAAAAGTTATTACAAATTTAGGGTTTTTCATAAAATCGCTCCCTAGGGTGCAAATTGTGGAAAAATTTAAAGTTCTTTACATTTTCGGAAAGATATAAAAAAATAGTATTAGTATCTTCTCTGTTTTTTTTCCTATTCAGCCGAAATTGTATCAAAACCCTAAACCCTAATATTTGACATCATGGCGGGGCCTTCCACAAGAGCAAAAAAGAATTTGGTAACTCCGGGTAAAACCCCAGATAAAGAGGGGGTAGTGATTCAAGAGATGGAGTCAGAAGGGGTAAATATAGATTCCTCAACACTAGGGTTTACTGCAATTGATCATAAGGTTTGCCAACTTGAGTATGAGTTACGAATTGTACAATTTGAGATGGCCTCTAAAGGAGACATAGCCCAAATCAATCATCGGTTGGATGATATCATGCAACATGTAAAGGATAACCAGAATGGCCCAAATCCAGCCCATATCAACCAAGGAGGACCTTCAGTTCAAAATCATGGACAAACTAACCATATGGGATCACTTTTCCAGTCCCATCAGAATCAAACTTATCTGTAACCACGGAACATGATGCCGAAAGTGGATATGCACAAATTTGATGGTAAGGATCCCCTGAATTGGATAAATCAAATGGATAACTTCTTTGAGTTACATCAAACATCATTAGGACAAAAGGTGACATTGGCATCCCTATATCTTGAACCCGACCAATTTGTTTGGTATCGTTGGTTATGTGCTCAGAGGCAAAAGAATGGTCTAGGTGTCACTTGGACAGTTTTTACCGAGGAGTTGCAATTGCACTATAGTTCCAGTGTTTCAGATAACTACTTTAGTCAATTAGCAAAGTTACAGTAAACAGGATCAGTCAAAGATTATGTGCATCGATTCCAAAACCTATCCTTAAGGGTGGAGAATATTCCAGAAGAGAATCTGAATGACTTGTTTCTTGGGGGTCTTAAGGACCACATCGAGCACGAGGTACGGATGTTTAATCCAATCAAACTGTGTGATTCTATTATCATGGCACGTCATGCAAAGGAAAAAATTCTTTGTAGTAGGAGGCCACCTTTCATTAACACCAAAGACCGTAACATCTCTTCCCCTTCATTTGCTAGGCCAATTAGACTGACTCCTCAACAAATGGAAGAAAAGCGAGCAAAAGGATTATGTTTTAACTGTGATAGCAAATATGGACCGGGGCATTAATGTGCTGAGAAGAAGTTGTTCTATATTGACGGAGGTAATGGGGATGATGAGGAAGTTGAAATTATAGGAGAGGTTGAGGAACCAGTAGAAGATGAAGTAGAGGATCACCAACCTACAATTTCTTGTCATGCATTGTCAGGTATTAGTACTCCTCAAACACTCAAGGTTATTGGCTATCTCAAAAAACAAAAGGTGACGGTGTTGATTGACTCGAGGAGTAGTCATAACTTCGTAAATAGTAAGTTAGCTGCCCGCCTCAACTGTTTTATTTACCCAGCTCCAGAAATGCAAGTTATGATTGCGGATGGTGGGACAATCAAGTGCACAGGAAAGTGCCATAGTATCAAGATTTCCATGGGAGACTACATGTTAGACTCACCTATGTTTGTTATTTCTATGGGAGGGGCAGATATTGTTTTGGTGGTCCAATGGCTCACAACCTTAGGTACTATTGAGATGAATTTCCAAGAATTGTTCATGCGATTTCATTCAGATGGAAGGACAATACAATTGAATGGGATGGTAGCTAAGTCTCCACAGATTATTAGTTCTCATCAGATGCAGAAGGTTATTAGAAAAGGAGTGGATTGCTTTATAGCAAAGCTATTTTCCATAGAAGTACAAAATATAGAGTCTTCAATGCCACCCGATCTTCAGAAGATTGTGGATGCTCACTCATCTGTTTTTGCTGTAATTCCAAAGGGACTACCACCAGTTAGGGATCACGATCATGCCATTCAGTTGATTCCAGGGAGCCAAACACCTAACATCAGACCATACAGATACCCATATTCCCAGAAAAGTGAGATCGAGAAAATGGTGGAGGAAATGTTGAAGGCAGGTATCATCAGGCATAGCCAGGGTGCATATTCTTCACCAGTGGTCATGGTACGTAAAAAGGATGAAACATGGAGGATGTGTCCAGATTACCGAGAACTCAACAAGTACACCATCAAAGATAAGTTTCCTATTCCAGCAATTGATGATTTACTTGATGAATTACATGGTGCTGTTTATTTCATGAAATTAGATCTTCGTTCAGGGTACCATCAAATTAGGATAAAAGAGGAAGATGTTCATAAAACGGCTTTTAGGACTCATGAGGGCCATTATGAGTTTTTGGTAATGCCTTTTGGTCTTACAAATGCGCCCTCAACCTTTCAAAGCTTGATCAACACTATTTTTAGGCCTTTTTAAAGGAAATTTGTATTAGTTTTCTTTGATGACATATTGATTTACAGTAAGACATGGGAAGAACACTTACAACATGTAAATAACGTGTTGGAAGTTTTGGAGAAACATACTCTATATGCAAAGCCATCCAAATGTTCTTTTGGTGTAGAAGAGGTAGATATTTGGGTTATATTGTATCCCATAAAGGCGTCAAAGTTGATCCTCAGAAGATCAAAGCTATGGTGGAATGGCCAAGGCCCAAAAATCTCAAAAATCTGCGTGGGTTCCTAGGACTAACAGGGTATTATAGAATATTTGTGCGGGGATATGGTAGAATAGCAACCCCACTCACTGCATTGCTAAAGAAGGATGCCTTCCATTGGACAGATGTAGCCACTAAATCCTTTGAGCAGCTGAAGGAAGCCATGTGCAGCACCCCAATTTTGGCTACTCCCAACTTCTCAAAAACCTTCATTGTTGAATGTGACGCTTCAGGATCAGGATTGGGAGCAGTTCTAATACAGGAAGGAAGACCAATTGCATTTGAGAGTCGTCAATTCAAAGGAAAATATCTACTCAAACCTGTCTATGAGAAAGAAATGATGGCTATTCTTCATGCAGTGAAGCAATGGAGGCCATATCTCATGGGTAGACACTTCAAGGTAAAAACTGATCATGATAGTCTCAAATACTTTTTGGAGCAAAGGTTATCATCTGAGGAACAACAAAAGTGGGTAACAAAAATGTTTGGTTATGATTTTGAAATCATATACAAAAAGGGTAAAGAAAATGTAGTAGCTGATGCGTTGTCTAGAAGGGATACATCCGCAGATGCCTTACTATGTGGAATGTCCGTGTTGATGGCCGATCGGGTGGAGGAAGCAAGATTGGAATGGAATCAAGATAAGGATACACAATCTCTAATACATAATATCAAGCAAGGATCTATGACATCTAACAAATTTGAGTGGAAAGGTAATGTCCTATGGTACAAGGATAGGTTATACTTGAGTAAAGATTCTAAGTTGAAGCATAAGATTCTTGCAGAGCTACATGCCTCACCTGTTGGAGGACACTCTGGGTTTTTGAAGACATATCATAGAATAAAAAGAGAATTCTTTTGGGAAGGACTCAAGGGGGATGTACAAAATTTTGTATCAGAGTGTTTAGTGTGCCAACAGAACAAAGGGGAAACAATTAAAACACCAGGTCTGTTGCAACCCTTACCAATTCCTAGCCAGAGATGGGAGGAGGTCTCCATGGATTTCATCACCGGATTGCCTTTTTTAGAGGGTAAGAATGTTATTTTCATGATTGTGGATAGGCTCACAAAATATGCCCATTTTTGTGCCCTATCACATCCATTTGCAGCCAGTACAGTCGCAGCTATTTTTTGGAGACAGTTCAAAGGCTACATGGAACCCCAAAGATAATTGTGAGTGATCGTGATCCTATTTTCACAAGTAATTTTTGGACGGAATTATTTTCATGTTTGGGTACTCAGCTAGCTCACAGTTCATCTTATCATCCTCAAACTGATGGGCAAACAAAAGTGGTCAAGAAATGCTTAGAGGGGTATTTACATTGTTTTGTATCAGATAAGCAAGAAAGGTGGATTAAATGGCTACCACTGGCAGAATGGTGGTATAACACATCTTTTCATACCTCTTCTCAAATGTCCCCATTTTTAGCATTATATGGTTACCATCCACCTTCTATCACTTCCTCTTTGAGGGTGCAAACTAAGGTCAGAGATGTTGAGGAACACAGTCAACATCAACAACAGGTTTTGGCTAGTTTGAAGGAGAATTTAGCGTTAGCACAAAACAGGATGAAACAACAAGCAGATCAACACCGTAGTGAAAGACATTTTGAAATAGGGGACTGGGTTTTTGTACGTCTCCAGCCTTATAAACAGATGTCCCTAAAGCAATAGAAAAAGGAAAACAAACTTGCTCCTAAATATTATGGCCCTTATCAGGTTCTACAGAAAATTGGCAGTGTTGCCTCCATCTTCACACATACACCCAGTATTCCATGTTTCATGCCTGAAGAAGGTTATTAGACAGAAATTTGAAGCCTAGACAGAGTTACCAGAACTTGATGAGGAAGGAAGAATCATTTTGGAGCCAGAGAAGATTCTGCAAACACGTACTAAGAGGCTGAGAACTAGAGACATTAAGGAATATCTGATCAAGTGGAAGAATATGAGCATAGAAGATGCCACCTGGGAGGATGAAGGATTTTTGTAGCAACATCCAGGATTATTCAACGTTGAGGACAACATTGGTTTAAAGGGGAAGGGCATGCTACGCCCTTAACCTATTGCTTGTATTAGGATATGAGTAGCCGACTTGTGGCTTACCATATCATTTTATTATATCATTTATACTTTCTCATGCTTAATAGGTCGGCCTTGGTGATGGCCATAGCATATGACTAGTATATATAGGGGATTATAGGTAGTATTTCATTATCATTTGAGCATTTGAGTCTTTTTATATGGTTTGGAGGTTGCCCCCTCGAAGTGGCGAAGCTATTATAATTGCATATTGAGATCATTATTCTGAAATATTGTGTTATTTGGTGCTCTCCTATTTCTCTTAATCTGAATTATACAAGTAATTTCATTACATCTTCAAAGGTGGACACCTACCGAGGAATTATAAGACTTCCAACAATATAAATACTAAAGAATAGATGTTATCTAAAATGTGTAAGACATATTTATATCAGGAGTAAATGTAGAACCAACATGTCAACATCATTTCAATCACCGATGACATTATTAAAATTGAAAAACACATTTACAAATTTGAAAATATCAAATCATCTTTATCAAAGGTACTTGCATGAACATAATTAGAAGATATTTTTTAAAACATTAAGTACAAAATCTACTGCAATAGAAGCATAAATGAATTATTTTCAAATATATATCCCCAAACAAGCATCCCCCTTGCTGCCACTTTCCATCTCAACTACTGTAATAACTGCACATTGACAAAAAAAATACATACCCAAGTTGTAAGGCTCGAGAAAATGATAAAAATGTGTTTAATGGAAAAAATATATTCGAATTGAAATTCAAATTTAGCTGTTGAATTTAAAATCTCATAATTCAAAATGCAATTTAACCATTGGATTGAAAATCTCATAACTCAATCCACAAGTAGCCATCTCAACCAATCACAAATAAAAAAACACTTCAAACTTTCTTATAAATGCATTTCATCAATTCACATTTCACATTTTATTCCTTAGCCTGAATTTGTTGTTGAACCGAAATCTCTACAAGTATTTTTCAACTCAACACTACAAATTGTAAGTTGTTTTAATATTGTATTTAATTTTTAATTTATATATACACACATTGGTGGTCTCGATGACTGAATTTGCTACTAATCTGAATTTTCTGCAAGTATTTTTCAATTTGCAAATTGAAAGTTTTGTTATTATTATATTTATTTTTAATTTATGTATATACACACACTGTTAGTCTCAAAGTATACTCAATAGACATATATGAAGTGGTTTACTTTGATAATGTCAATCTGTATATACACATAGAAACATTATGAAAGTATACTCAATATTCATGTATGAAGTGGGTTTACTTTGAGAATGTCAATGTATGTGTGTGTGAGTGTGTGTATACACACACTGAGACACTGACATTCTGAAAGTAAACCCACTTCATATTTGTATACTAAGATTTGTAAAACACCATTTATCTGATTGAATGAGATTTATAAATGTTATGAATACTCACAATCATGTCATTTATGAGACCTGCATGTTTGATTTATGTAATGTAAAATTGATGCTACTAATCATTAAAAACTAAATAACATATTTTTGTATGCTAATAGATCTAGAATTAAAGTATATAGAGGTGTGTAATGTGAATATGTTTGTAATACAAATGTGTTGTTGAGCTCTTGTTTAAGACACTATACATTTATAACCTATACCTCAACTATCACCTGAAAACTCTCACATTTGAAGTAAGCATAGAATGGATCATATACATTGTCATCAAATGGATTCACTTTCTAGTAGAATGAAACGTAGAATCAAAAGATGGTGGAATAGAATGAAATATCAAATTTCTATTACATTGTGTTAACCAAACTATATTCCAATGTTATTTATGTAAGTTTCATTGATTTGACTCATTTCTTCATGTAAATTTGTAGGTTGTAGTTTCCATCATGAGGAGAAAACCACTTAAGAGAGAAAGGCTTGCAAGTGATAAAAAGGCGAGTAATATTTCCACCAAGTGAAGCAGAAGAAGATGCCATTTCTATCCCAGCACCTCAAGCTCCAACTGTCCATGTTTTTGGAGGGGATTCAACCAAAAAAATCTGAATAAGGAGAGATTGGGATGAATCCACCATGAAGAATGCTATGAAAGATGTTGAAGAAAATGGATCCTCTATAAATACAGTTTCAACTAGGTGGGGTATATCAGCAAGCACACTTGTTTCTTGGATTATGAGTACCACTACCACAAAGAGAAAGGGACCGCCCATAATTTTTACTTAAGAGGAAGAGCTTGAGTTGGTGCAATGGTGTTATGAAATGAATGATAAGGGTCGTGGAGTATAAATCATAAAACTTAGGCATATGTGGCTTCAATTTGTGATGGCATGCCTGGTAAGTCATTGTGGGCTAGTTTAAAAAAAAGGCACCCACAAATCAAATTGAGAACAACCTTGATAGGGATAGAGCATTGTGGCTAAGGCCCACAATTTTCAATTCTTTTTACTTAAATTTGTCTAATATTTATAAGGCTAACACATATGGCCCAAGTAGAATATGAAATTGTGATGAAACAAGTTTACAAGCAGGAAGGAATTGTGGTATGAGAGTGCTTTCTAGAAGGGGTAGCAAAAGTGTCCCATACATCATCCCAAAGAGTAGGGAGTGGATTACCATAATGTGTTGTGTGAATGTTGTTGGACAAAGCATTCCTGGTTTCTATATTTTCAAGGAGAAGAAACAATTACAAAATTACATTGCATGTTGGGAACCTGGAGCTTGCATGGTAGCACAACCTCATACATGGATGACTAAGGAGTTATTCATGAAACATCTATATCTAGTGGTGTCTCTCCAACCAATAGGAATTTACAAATATTTAATGGTCATGGTTCTCATGTCACTTTAGGAAAAATTCAAGAGGCAAAGAATTTGTGGATATATTTATTAACATTACTAGCACACATTTCTCAAAAATTACAACCATTGGATGTGAGTGTATTTGATCCATTCGAAACTTACTTCAAAGAGGAGATGCGCAAATGGACATTAAAAAAACATGGGATAGACGTCAACAGAGAAGAATTAGCTACATTGGGGAGTAAGGCATTCCGAAGGGCCCCTTCACTTGAAAACATTAAAGCAGGATTAGAGAGAACATGTATATGGCCTCTTAATCCAAATGTATTGGATGAAAACATGAGAATATGTTCAAGATGAATCTTATACAACATAAAACATGTTGAGCCTATCTAGATCTGATTTGGAGGTGTCAAGTAGTGAGACGCAAAATGTAGATGCTCAGATTATGTTAAACACACAACCAAATCAAGAATTGGATGCTCACATAATCAACAATTTACCATTGAAATTGGAGGGAGCCAATTTGATGAGTCATTAACTTTTCCAACCCAAGATAGCCCTCTTGATTAGATGAAAGAAGTTGTTCTTAATCTTGGTGTCAACATAAATTGCAATGATGAAGATGTCAACCTCTTTATGCCCTCAGAACCAACACTACTTAATGAGTCTGAATTGGTCCACTACTATGTGAACACTCAAGTTGAAAAATAGAATGATGCAACACTAGAGACGGATGAAGTGGAGGTTATAAGGGAAATTCATGATGAAACTTTTGAGAGAAACAAAAAATAAAGGAATCTTTCTAAATTCTTGAAACTCCCAATGGAAAGGGTCAAGGAGTAATCAAGGTCAATTTTTGATGTCATGGTAAGATTGAGTAGGGAATCTCATCTCGTCACTACTGATCAGTACATGGAGTTATTCATGGAGAAAGAGAAAAGGAAGAAATAAATTTAAGAATTGAAGGAAATAAAAAGGGAACAAATGCAAGAGAGAGCAATAGAGAGAATTGTTGAAAGAGAATGAAAAGATGAGGATAATTTAGAAAAATAATTCATAAAGCAAACAAAAGAGCAACAAATGTTGAAGCGGCGACAAGAAAGGGAGATAAATAAAGAGCGAACAAAGATCCATAAGGACAAATAAATAAATGAAAAAGAGTTTAAGAAGGCAAAAATGGAGTTGGAAAGGCAGAGGAGATTGAGCACTACACTTAATCCTTTGCCTAAACAATAGATGGCTAAGGGATTTGTTGGGTATTCATTGTCCTCAATACGTTTCAATCAATAATGTTTGAGTTGGGGTAAATGATTCTTCTAATACCAATCTATTTTCAAAAATAGTTGTGTAGGATGTCAACGTGAGCTAACAACTATCAACATGCATCAAGCCCACTTCAAGTTTCACCATTGATTCATCAATGCTCTTTCCTCGATTTTTGTAGTAGAAGACACTATGCCTTTGGACCATAGAACAACAACAATATTTTTATGATAATTATATGGTTCAAAGATGTTCTTGACATATACTAAATATATCGGCTTTAATATTTTTTCAGTAATGTATGATCTATGCTCTTATATGGAAACTTGCTTCAGTTATGTAAAGAATCTTTAGAAGTTAAGTGCAAAGTAAGTAATGGTTTGTTCTTTGAACTCATGCTATGTATGCATGTTAATTTATTGTTTATGAAATTAACATGAGGCAATAGACCCAATAGAAATTACAGTCTAAGTGTGGCAATTTTCCTCAAATAGAAATAAAACTAACATAATTGATCATGACAAAAGTATTAATCAAATACAAAGTTTCTTTCATTGCCTTAGTGAGGAAAGTAACCTCATCTTAAAGCTAGGTTTGGTTCATATGCACATCCCTACAACTGCAATAAAAAATAATGCCCAACTACAAAATTTAAACTTTAAAATTCAGAATTGAGTTGTAAGAGACAAATTTTCCAACAACAAATTGATGTGTTGATAAACACAATAAAGCTAGTATTGTCGTGTGCCATTACCCATTTGCATTATAATTGAGAAACTACATGTAGAAAATTCTAGATTGGCCTTTCTCCTCCATTGTCTACTTAGGAATATGCAAATAAAACTAACAATAGTTCATTGAAACCAGACAACCCAATGAAGGGCACTCTACCATGCAAAAAACAATTCATTGAAACCAGTCTCAAAGTTTCTTTCATTTCCTTGGTGAGGTAAGTAACCTCACCTTTAATTGCTGATTTCGTTCATGTCCACATCCCTACAAACACAATAAAAAATAATGCTAAACTATAAAAAATAAATTTTGAAATCCAAAATTGAGTTATTAGAGACAATTTTTTCAGCAACCAAATGATGTGTTGATAAACACAATAGAGTTAGCATTATAGTCTGCCATTACCCATTTTTCTGTCAATGAGAAATTGTATGCAACAAATTTTAGATTGGCCTTTCCCCTCCATCATCTATACTTGCGTATGCAGCAAAAAACCAAACAATAGTTCATTGAAACAACATAGCCCAATGACTGACACTTTATCATGTAAAACTTGGTGTGGTGTTAATGGCAATTGAATGCCATCTGTGTAATTTTCTTTCTAGGTGTGTGTTAGAACAACTGTAGGTACCATTTTTATTGCCCCCAAAAATCTCAAAGAATCATCCAGTGTTGGCATTAAGTGGTATTTCAATGCACATCCACTCATTGACGTTTGTAAGTCAGTGGAGTAGGAGGTCATAGAGATTAGATCAAATTATTTTCCTTCGCAATAAAAAATGAATTAAAATCCTCATTGTTGACATGGATATCTGTGCATATAAACAATCCAAAAAAATTGGTGACATGACAATGTTGCAATCGTGTAAAGGGTAATTTTATTTTAATTTACTTCTTGTTGTTACATGGATTTAGGCACCCCTTTATTTGGGTCCACGGGGACTAGGTCCTCTCCCCTAGTACTCGTCCCAAAGCTAAAATCTGCTACGCCTTTAACCTATTGCTTGTATTAGGATATGAGTAGCCGACTTATGGCTTACCATATCATTTTATTATATCATCTATACTTTCCCATGCTTAATAGGTCAGCCTTGGTGATGGCCATAACATATGAATAGTATAAATAGGGGATTGTAGGTAGTAGTTCATTATCATTTGAGCATTTGAGTCTTATTATATGGTTCGGAGGTTGCCCCCTCGAAGTGGCAAAGCTATTCTAATTGAATATTGAGATCATTATTCTGAAATATTGTGTTATTTGTGTTCTATTGTTGCTCATAATCTGAATTATACAAGTAATTTCATTACAAGTGGTATCAAACCTGTGATCTGGGCCAAAATTAGGGTAAAAACCCTAATTTTTTGTGTCTACCATATATTGCGAACCAGAGCTAATTGGTGGGAGATATTTTTACTAGAGTTACGAAACATTTCAAGTAAGGTTCCCTGAAAATTTCAAACTCTTTTGATTTATTTTGCAAAAGTTATTACAAATCTAGGGTTTTTCATAAAATCACTCCCTAGGGTGCAAATTGTGGAATGTTTTCAAGTTCTTTACATTTTCGGAAATATCTCAAAAACATAGTATTAGTATCTTCTCTATTTTTTTTCCTGTTTGGCAGAATTTGTAACGAAAACCTAAACCTTAAGGTCTGACATCATGGTGGGGCCTTCCACAAGAGCAAAAAAGAATCCGGTTACTTTGGGTAAAACCCCAGATAAAGATGGGGTAGTCATTGAAGAGATGGAGTCAGAAGGGGTAAATACAAATTCCTCAACACTAGGGTTTATCTTAGTTGATCATAAGGTGAACCACATTGAGTATGAGCTGCGAAATGTACAATTTGAGATGGCCTCTAAAGGAGACAAAACAAATCAATCAGCGGTTGGATGATATCATGCAACATGTAAAGGGTAAACAGTATGGCCCAAATCCACCCCATATCAACCAAAGAGGATCTTTAGTTCAAAATCATGGACAAAATAACCATGTTGGATCACTTTTCCAGCCCAATCAGAATCCAACTTATTCACAACCATAAAACATGATGCCGAAAGTGGATATGCGTAAATTTGATGGTAAGGATCCCCTGAATTGGATAAATCAAATGGAGAACTTCTTTGAGTTACATCAAACACCATCAGGAAAAAAGGTGACATTGGCATCCCTGTATCTTGACCAAGACCAATTTGTTTGGTATCGATGGTTATGTGCTCAGAGGTAGAAGACTGGTCTCGGTGTCACTTGGACAATTTTTACCGATGAGTTGTAATTGCACTATAGTTCTAGTGTTTCAGAGAACTACTTTAGTCAATTATCAAAGTTATAGAAAACAAGATCAGTTAAAGATTATGTGCATCAATTCCATAACCTATCCTTAAGGGTGGAGAATATTCCAGAAGAGAATTTGAATGACCTGTTTCTTGGGGGTCTTAAGGACCAAATCGAGCATGAGGTACGTATGTTTAATCAACTCAAGCTTTCTAATTCTATTATCATGGCACGTCGTGCAGAGGAAAAAGTTCTTTGTAGTAGGAGGCCACCTTTCATTGACATCAGAGACCCTAGTATCTCTTCCCCTTCATTTGCTAGGACAATTAGACTGGCTCCTTAACAAATGGAAGAAAAAGGAGCAAAAGGATTATGTTTTAGTTGTGATAGCAAATATGGGCTGGGACACAAATGTGCTGAGAATAAGTTGTTCTATATTGACGGAGGTAATGAGGATGATGAGGAAGCTGAAATTATATGAGAGGTTGAGGAACCGGTAAACGATGAAGTAGAGGATCACCAACCTACAATTTCTTGCCATGCATTGTCAGGTATTAGTACTCCTCAAACACTTAAGGTTATTAGCTATCTCAAAAAATAGAAGGTGACGGTGTTGATTGACTCAGGGAGTACTCATAACTTCATAAATAGTAAGTTAGTTGCCCACCTTAATTTTTTTATTTACCCAGCTCCAAAAATGCAAGTTATGATTGTGGATAGTGGGACAGTCAAGTACACAAGAAAGTGCCATAGGATCAAGTTTTCCATGGGAGACTACTGAAAGAGTTGACGAATCATATCAGAAACTGTGCACCATGATGAAGTTGCACTTTGGTTGAATCGTAATGGCTCCAACGTAATCACAAGGAAGAATCGATCAACAATTGAATAACTTGCATAACAGAAAAAAGCTTACAAATGTAGAGAAAAGACAACAGCGTGTCTTGACATGCTCATAAATGTCAAATGAAGGGATACATATAGGGTGTTGAGTAACCCTAGTGCATGACTCAATAGCAAACCCTAAACCTAACCCATGTGAGATGACCCTCCATATGTGAGTGGAGGACACATAGGATAACTCACACCAACACCCCCCTTCATCAAAGTAGGGGTAGCGGCTATGATGAGTCAGACGGAAAGAGAAGACACTCATAAACAACTAAGAAAGATGTGTCAATGGGGCCCGACAACTAAAGGCCTGATAAGGTGCCCATATACAAACAACATCTTCCTAGAAGAAGAAGAAGAAAAGGACTACATAGCCCAAAGAAGATGAGAAGCTGCAGAAGACCTCACCCCAAGAAGAGACCATAAGTGAAGAAACTTCATCTCAGTGAAGGGCTTGGTAAATAAATATGCAATCTGATTAGCTTTTTGAATGTACTGAATGTTGATGATACCATCATGAATAAGCTCTTGTATAAAGTGCATATGGATATCAATGTGCTTCATCCGTTGATGTTGAACTAGATTTTTGTAAATAGAGATAGTGCTTGTGTTATCACAGTAGATAATGGTAGGCCACTAATGGTGGATGCCAAACTCTATCAGAATACCGTATAGCCAAATAGCTTCTGTGACAGCGTTAACTACTCCTCTGTATTCTACCTCTGTAGATGATATCACAATTGCATTCTACTTCTTGTTAGACCAACTAATATGACCTGAACCAAGAGAGAAACTATAGCCAGAAGTAGATTTCTGATGATCTAAGTCACCAGCCCAATCAGAATCTGTGAACCCAATCAAGTCAATATCCACCCCTCCATGATAGTGAATGATATCAGTATAGGTGCCACAAACATAATGAAGGATCCATTTAGATGCTTTCCAATGTAGCTCATGTGTCTCCTACATGAATCTAGACACGATCCTAATAACATACGATAAATCCGGTCGAGTGTGAGTCAAGTAAATCAAGCTCCCTACCAACTATCGATAAAAGATACCATCAACCAAGGGAGTAGAGCAATTAGAAACCAACTTAACCCCAGAAAGAAAAGGAGTAGGAGAAGACTTGCAATCAAACATCTGAAAATGAGCTAGCAAATCAAGAGCATACTTAGGTTGAGAAATCAAAATTCTCAAGTCAGATTGTGAAATCTGGATCCCAAGAAAGTAATGAAGTAGACCTAAGTCAGTCATGGAAAACCTGTTGGTCAAGGCGATCTTCACAGAATCAATAATAAAGAAAGAACTGCCTGTGATCAACAAGTTATCAACATAGAGAACAAGAATGAGTATGGATTCATCTTGTCATAGAATATAAACATTTGGATCAAAGGGACACCTAGTAAACCCTGATGTAAGTAAAAAGGCCATAAAGAGACTTCTTTAACTTACAGACGAGGGAGGGATCATGGACATAAACTGGAGGTTGTTCCATGTAGATATCTTCCTCTAGGTCCCCATGAAGGAAGGCACTCTTAATGTCTATTTGATGGAATTTCCATCTGTTTGTTGGGGAAATGGCAAGGGTCAGTTAAATAGAAGTCATCTTCGTAACCAAAGCAAAGGTTTCAATATAATCAACCCCACATATCTGGAAGAAACCCTTAGCTACTAATCGCGCTTTAAACTTTTCGACATCTCCATCTACTCCATACTTTTTTCGGAACACCCACTTACACTGAACGATTTTTTTTCCTTTCAAAAGAGGGGTGAGATCTCAAGTATCGTTCTTCATGAGAGGAATACTCCTCATCCATGGCCGAATCCCACTCAGGAATACCAGAAGCCTCCCAGAAAGACTATGGATCAGAAGCAGAGGTGAAGAAAGAGTGGGGTCCAATAAAATATGAGTGAGTATGCCTCATATCTGAAGTATCTCCAACTAAATCTCCAACACTTTGCAAAGTTTTCCTAGCCCAAAGAGGACAAGGAGGATCAGGCTCAGAGTCAGAAGATTCTTCACTTGAGTGAGAAGGGACATAGTCCTCATCATCACTACTGTCAGAATCAAAAGACTCAGAGGTCTGATATTAAAGAGCATCAGGAAGAGGAGCACGGTCAACAACATCATCATCTAATGAGTCATAATCCGAATCAGCAAGCTGAAGAACCTCAATAGGTGGAGAACTAGAAGTTGAAGAAGATTCATCGAACTTAACACTTCTCTCAATATACAGCTCATGAGAAGTAGGATTCATCAATTGATATCCCTTCATTTGACATTTATGAGCATGCCAAGACACTCCACTGTCTTTTCTCTACATGTGCAAGCTCTGTTCTATTATGCAAGTTATTCAAATGTTGATTGATTCTTCCTTGTGATTACGTTGGAGCCATTACGATTTAACCGGAGTGCAACTTCATTGTGGTGCACAGTTTTCGATATGATTTGTCAAATCTTTCATTAGGTTTGCATCCAAACCAGGATTCAAAGGGTGTCATCCCTCTTACTACCTTGTGTGGAACATGGTTCTGAATGTAATTTTCACAATTCACTACTTCAGCCCAATACTGTGGAGGAAGAGACTCTGAATGAATCATACAAGTGGCCATCTCTTTAAGAGTATAGTTCTTTCTTTCTTGTAACTCCATTCTGCGAAGGACTATAAGCAACTGTATGCTACAAGGAGATCCCTTTAGAAGTACAGAAATCCATGAACCTATTGTTTACATATTCACCTCCATTGTCAGTTCGAAGAACCTTGATAGACCGTTCTGCCTATTTCTCAGCAAGAGCCTTAAAGTATTGAAAATGTTCAAAGACTTCAGACTTAAGCTTAAGAAAATATACCCAAGTATATCATGAATAGTCATCAATGAAGGTTAGCACATAAAGAGCTCTAGTAAATGAAGGAGACAGAAATGGACTAGAAATATCGCTGTGAACAAGATCCAAGGGACGAGTAGCTCTCCAGGATTTTCCTTTGTCAAAGTTCTTTTCAAGATGCTTTCCAAGGGTACAACCCTCACAAAGACCCTTATAAAACTTGACGCAGGGTAATCCGTTGACCATTTCGTTTTGGCTCAATTGTTCAAGGTAGCGATAATTTAGATGTCCAAATTACTCATGCCCTAGCTTACTAACCTCATTTGCATGAGTGAGCAAGGCAATGGGCGTAGAATTAGAAGTAAAGTGGGAAAAGGTACATAACCATGAATGGTGATCCACCTTTCCCTCTGCCACTGTAGTGTCATCATTAATCTCACGAATAATCATCGAGTTAGGACCAAATTCCACTCGCATTCCTTCACCAAGGTGAGTAATTTGGTAAACCGATAGGAGATTGGTAGAGAGATCAGGAATGTTCAACACTTGGTTGAATGTTCCCCCATCCATCTCTACCGATCCACTACTGGAAACCAACAATGTTGTGTCATTACCTATCGTGATTTGGGACATTGCACAAGGCTCGATGTTGGAGAACTCAACATGTGAAGAACCCATGTGGTGTGAGGCACTATAATCTATAATCAACGTTGATGAAGGAATTACTTTGGTTACTAGGGCCTTTCCTTTCTTCTTATCAGATTTAGAACCCTTTGCAGCGGAAGACTCGGCCTTCGGAGCATTTTGTTTGATAGACTCAGGAACACTATTTTATTTTTCTCAAGTAATTGAGTAAGGTGATCAATTTTTTTTCTCATACACATATGCTCTTTATGACCAGGATTCTTGCAATAGGAACACAAATACCTGTCTTTCTGTGCTCTAGGCTCTGAAGTCAAAGCGTTCATGTTATTTTTAGTATCGGTCTTGTTTTCTTTCTTAGGTTGATCTTTTTTTTCTTTTTTCTTTTTAGTCTTCTTTTCCTTACTAGTACTTGTTATAAGGGCATGTGACTTGGACTTGAGAGACCCCATTTGAATGAGTTTGTCCTATTCTTGAATGAGTTGGGATGAAAAACAGTCAAAGGAGGGCATATTCCAATCCTTTCCCAAGGTAGATTTTGTAGCGTAAAAAGTTGACACAAAGACAGAATATTCAGGACCTAACTTAGAGAGAATTGACAAGATCAGTTGAGAATATTTCTTCTCTACTTGACATTCCTTTAACAATGATCTAGTGTGGAAAAACTTTGAGAAGAATGCTTGTAGGTTTTCAAAATCACTAGGATTTAACCCTAGTAGTTTGTTTTCCAACTCATGCGCTCTCATGTCATCGTGTTGTCCAAACATTTCATCTAACATTGTCCACACAAACTTAGGTGTTTCAGACAACTCAATGTGGAAGAGCAAGTCGGGAGAAATGGACATGCAAAGAAGACCTAAAGCTTCATCACTGCGGTTTAACCACTTAGATTTTTTAGGTTCATTGTCTGGTTCAGTCTCAGTTCCCATGGTGATGCGGAATAACCCTTTACCCCTTAGTTTCATTATTATTTTCGATCTCCATTCGAAAAATTTGAACAGCGTAAGCAAAGGAATTGAAAGTGCATCCATAGTGAAAGAGAGAGAGAAGGAATGCAGAAAAGAAATACTACCACCCAGGACAATATAATAACCCCCTGCTTTCGGCACTTTATAGTTTAGTGCGTTGAATACAATCGGGTCCGAGTGTGCATCTGGAAACACTTGGTAACTCACCTTGTAATTAGCGTAATAACGCGCAAGAGAGGAGACCACGATCATGTTTCAGGAAGAGCAGCAAAGTGACATCGTACACAAGCACAATTGCTAAAAAACTAGGGAGGAGGCAAAATCAGGTCCTGGTTGTGAGAAAAAGTATCTCACATCGCAAAGGATACTCCCTTGCTGCAAACTGTGGTAGATGCGCTCACTAGTTGCAAGCAATAATAAGGGTAATATACATTGTTTAGATGAACTCAGGATGAGTTTCGATGATCTTCAGAATGCTGGAAAGGCATGCGGAAGACAAGAAAGTGCTCAGAGTGTCACTGCACACTTGAGCACATGATTAGTAAAAAAAATCGACAATAATGCCTAAGATTTATCATTTAGAAACGTCTAGTTCGGCTAATTTTAAAGCTAGTTGGACTAAAAAATGATATAAAAAAATGTTAATTTGAAAGGATGATTTTAAATAAATACTAAACGTAAAGGAAGATTAATTCTGAAATTAATAAACTAGATTTAATTAAATTAAATCTAATTAATTTCAAATGATAACAAACTAATTAATATTGAATTAAACCCTAATTAATTATTTAAATACTCCCTTAAAATACTTACTATTAGACCTAGTAATAGAAAAAAATTCTATTATTAAAAAAGCCAACGTTTTGAAAGATTTTTAAAAAAGCTTTTGTTTTGTTTTAAATAGAATTTAATTTAAAAAATGGAAAGCTTTTTTTTATTAAAAACTTAACAAAAGAGATAAAAAGATTTTGTGTTTTCAAATTAGAAAGTATTGAAAAAATACTTACCAAAAAACATTAAAAAAAACTTACCAAAAAAAAGACTGGGTTTGCACAATCCGCGACAAGGAAGAGATGATTATTGGTACATTTGGGTGAGTAGGGAGGTGAACGGCCATGTAGAGAAAGTGGATGGCCACGCAGAGTAGAGGGAAGGGAAGAGGGGCTCCGACCGCGGCAGGGGGAAGAACTCAGAGCACTTGCAATGCACCCACGTTTTGCAGAGAAAACACACCCACATTTTGCAACAAATAGCAAACACAAACAACAAATAGAAAACACACCCACGTTTTACAGAGCAGAGCTTTAAGTCATGAGTTTTTAAATTTAAAACACGAGTAGCCAAAAAAAAATGCAGGCCAGAGAGGAGAGAAGGCTTGAGACAGAGCCAAAACCCCACAAATGTTGCAGTCTAAAATGCCAAGAACACGATTTTTTTGACCTAAATCTGCAAAAAAGTAAAAAAAAACACAGAGAAACCAGAAAAAAATAGAGATTTTTTTCCTGTTTAATTAAAAAAACTAGAAAATAACCTCTATTTTAACGGATCTCTAAATATAGCTGTAACTAACTAAATTTAGCTACAAAACCCCTGAAAGACTCAAGGAGATCTGCACATGCATGAAGAACACAACAAAACTGAAAACTTTCCAAGAACAACTTGTTAAATACGTTAGCAAGGAAAAACCAGAATATAATGATCAAAAACTTGCACGAGGAGTAAAAAAAATGAAAAACAAGAGTAATCACAACTCAAAAAACGAGTGCATGTTTACCTGATCTCAGCTCTGATACCATGAAAGATTTGACAAATCGTATCAGAAACTGTGCACCATGATGAAGTTGCACTCTGGTTGAATCGTAATGGCTCCAACGTAATCATAAGGAAGAATCGATCAACAACTGAATAACTTGCATAACAAAACAAAGCTTGCACATGTAGAGAAAAGATAACGGAGTGTCTTGGCATGCTCATAAATGTCAAATGAAGGGATACATATAGGGTGTTGAGTAACCCTAGTGCATGACTCAATAGCAAACCCTAAACCTAACCCATGTGAGATGACCCTCCATATGTGAGTGGAGGACACATAGGATAACTCACACCAACAACTACATGTTAGACTCACCTATGTTTGTTATTTCTATGGGAGGGGCAGATATTGTTTTGGGTGTCCAATGGCTCACAACTTTTAGGTACTATAGAGATGAATTTCCAAGAATTGTTCATGCGATTTCATTTAGATGGAAGGACAATACAATTGAATGGGATGGTAGCTAAGTCTCCATAGATTATTATCTCTCATCAGATGTAGAAGGTTCTCAAAAAAAGAGTAGATGGATTTATAACAAAGTTATTTTCCATAGAAGTACAAAATACAAAGTCTTCAATGCCACCCAATCTTCAGAATATTGTTGATGCTCACTCATCTGTTTTTGATGTAATTCCAAAGGGACTACCACCAATTAGGGATCATGATCATGCCATTCAATTGATTCTAGGGAGCCAAACACCTAACATCAGACCAGACAAATACCCATATTCCCAGAAAAGTGAGATCAAGAAAATGGTGGAGGAAATGTTGAAGGCAGGTATCATTAGGCATAGCCAAAGTGCATATTCTTCACCAGTGGTCATGGTATGTAAGAAGGATGAAACATGGAGGATGTGTCTAGATTACCGAGAACTCAACAAGTACACCATCAAATATAAGTTTCCTATTCTAGTAATCGATGATTTACTTGATGAATTGCATGGTGCTATTTATTTCACAAAATTAGATCTTCATTCGGGGTACCATCAAATTAGAATTTAAAAGAGGAAGATGTTCATAAAACGGCTTTCAGGACTCATGAGGGCCATTATGAGTTTTTGGTAATGCCTTTTGGTCTTACAAATGCACCCTCAACCTTTCAAAGCTTGATGAACACTATTTTTAGGCCATTTTAAAGGAAATTTGTATTAGTTTTCTTTGATGACATATTGATTTACAGTAAGACATGGGAAGAACACTTACAACATGTAAATAAAGTTTTGGATTTTTTGAAGAAACATACTCTCTATGCAAATCCATCCAAATGTTCTTTTGGTGTACAAGAGGTAGAGTACTTGGGTCACATTGTATCCCATGAAGGTGTGAAAGTTGATCCTCAGAAGATCAAAGCTATGGTGGAATGGCCAAGGCCCAAGACTCTAAAAAATATTCATGGGTTCCTAGGACTAATAGGGTGCTACAGACGATTTGTGTGGGGATATGGTAGAATAACAACCCTACTCATTGTATTGCTAAAGAAGGATGCCTTCCATTGGTCAAACGTAGCCACTAAATCCTTTGAGAAGCTGAAGGAAGCCGTGTGCAACACCCCAGTTTTGGCTACTCCCAACTTCTCAAAAACCTTCATTTTTGAATGTGACGCTTCAGGATCAGGATTGGGAGTAGTTCTAATGCAAGAAGGAAGACCAATTGAATTTGAGAGTCACCAATTCAAAGGAAAATATATGATCAAACCTGTCTATGAGAAAGAAATGATGGCTATTCTTCATGCGGTAAATCAATGGAGGCCCTATCTCATGGGTAGACACTTCAAGGTAAAAACTGATCATGATAGTCTCAAATATTTTTTGGAGCAAAGGCTATCATATGAGGAACAACAAAAGTGGGTAACAAAAATGTTGGGTTATGATTTTGAAATCGTATACAAAAAGGGTAAAGAAAATGTAGTAGATGATTCGTTGTCTAGAAGGGATACATCCATAGATGCCTTACTATGTGGAATGTCCATGTTGACGGCCAATTGGGTAGATGAAGCAAGATTGGAATGGGATCAAGACAAAGATACACAATCTCTAATATAGAATATCAAGCAAGGATCAATGACATCTAACGAATTTGAGTGGAAAGGTAATGCCATATGGTACAAGGACAAGTTATATCATTTTATCCTCTCCCCTAGTACTTGTTCTAAAGCTGAAATCTATTCTCCACATAAAATGCACATCATGCCTAAGATCGACCCATAAAAAAACACCATACACATGCATATGCATGCATTGGTGGGACCCGCGCATCAACATTCACATCATTGTTTTCTTATTTTTAAAAAAAATTGGTTTGAAATCAGAAAGGAGCATGTGGTAGGTAGTAGGCGGGTTGGTGTGGAACTTGTATTTGAAATGTGCAGGTCGTAGGTTTGAGTCCTATTGGGTCTATATGTTCACTATTGAAAAACACACTGTGTTTTTCAACCAAACCAAAATCTCAAAAAAAATAAGTCTTGAGTGTCACGCTACGTGGAAGTGGATGACATGATGGTTAGGATGGTCGGTTTGATGTAAGTGGTGCATTTTGTGGGGAGAATAGGCCTCGTCTATCCCAAAAGGAGATGCAATGTAATGTAGATAGTTAAATATGAGGGTTTATAGAGTCATAGAAACAATTTTAAGATGTTTTGAAGAGGTATGTTTGACTTGGGTAGTAAGACATGTAATATTTGTAGAGTTGTAGAAGCAATTTTGAGGTGCATCACTAAACATGTTCATTACCATGGGCGTCGGTGACATCACCCAAGCTAAAGATGAAGGTTGAGTTATCACTGTTGTGGGCATACTATATTACTGAGAGCGCCATCTCCATTGCAACATCACCCCTATTAGTGCAAGGATCATGATAAATTATAATCATGTTTAAATGTTTGTGACCACAGAGTTTCCCTCATCTTTTACATATTAAATGAGTAATCCAAAAAGTCATGAAATCTCCCACCAATAAGGATATGGCAAGTGTTGTCAAAACTCAACCCTATTGAATGTTTGGGCACCCTTATGATTAAAAATCATTTAAATTGCTTGGATTCTTCTATTTTGTATAATTATAGGGTGAATACAAAATAACTTAGAAGATTTATGCCATTTTCAATGGAGTTTTCCCTTGAAATGTCTAGTTGACATTTAAATCCTTGATTTCTCATTGATACAAACCGATCAAGTTTCAATATGTAAAATAGTGCCACATGTCATTCAATGACATCTCCTCCTCCTGACAAATCCTTTGAACTTAGTTAATTACATGGTTTTCAGTGCTTCTAATGGGTCTTTGACATGTGGTGCTCATCAGATTTATAGCATTCATAAAATCTTTTAAGCTTAGTCACTTTTCATTTTTTTTAGTGCTTTTGATGAATTTGTGACACTTGCCAAACATCAATTTTCTATACATCCAAGAACTTAAATTTTTTACCTCACTTTTCTTTAGTGTGCCAATGGAGGGCACTTGGCGGTAATCAATGTTACTATGTACTACGATGTCATTGGTTGCATCAAAGTTTTATACCCTGTAGAGTACCAATCAACGAAAAGTGGCATAAAGGACACATGGAAGTCATCAGTTCATGAGACCATCTCAAGCGCTAAATTTTTCTCCTCCAAATTTTTTTGAATGTTGATGGGCAACAGGTGTTAGAGATCGACTCCCTACATCATCTTAAAGCTTTGAACTCTTCTCCCTTCTTATATAATGCAGAGACATAGATGGGTAACACTTGGCATGGATTACACATCGAGGAAATAAATGAGGCATGAAATTCACTACAGTGTTTGTTCACCGTGTTAAGTTTGATGGTTTCACAGTGAAGGAAAATAAAGCATGTGGACATCAAAGCCGAGACAGAGGCACATATAAAGCTCTAGTTTTTCACTAATATCTTTTGACTCAGAGCTCCAAGTGATAAGTGGTTGGTACCATTGGAAAGATAATTTAGAAAGCTACACTTCAGTCTTAGTTTTGAGAATAATGGTTGAGGGATTTATGATAAATTTGTGATAGAGTATTCGGTTATCTTTTACTCACATAATCAGATCAAATGGCTCCCAAATCACTCTCAAATGCTCTTGATTTGTTTTACTTTCTTGTGAATATATTTTTAAAGATAATATCCCCCTCATGGCCCCACCAAAATGCAAAGGAAAGAGTTAAACAAGTCATTGATAAAAAAATGATCTTTCACAGTGATCACAAGGGTGAAATCATGATTTTATCAATAAGTGGAAACTTCATCTTTATGCATCTTCCTGATCTCATGGGTATACATCAATTATTTCTAAGAGACCAATTTTAAAGCAAAAAATCTTCTTTTTTTCTTGCAAATGAATGCATCAAATCATTAAAAAATAAATATCTTCTTGCAAACACATGAACATTTTCTAGATAAGGTTTGTGTAGAGACTCAAATTTGGCAATCAATCCTTTGATACTAATATTTTGATATTGCACACTTGTATAGACAAATGCACTCTCTTCACTCTTGTTTAGCACACCCTGATAACGCTTCATGCAATTGCTTATCTTTGCACATCTCTATGTCCTGAGTATCTAAAGTTTAATTGCATAAAATACATCTAGAAACATCTATGCTTAGAACCATGAAGTCAAAATATATTTTTCTCCCTCTTGTCCAAAAACATCAATTTTGATCAGAATGCAGAATTACATTATGACCTTATTATACGGTTTTGGACCGACATGTTTTGCACCAATTCTTTCAATTTCATCACTTTCTTACGAACAAATATACCCCCTTAGTCACACTTTCATGACATAATAGCCTTTAAAAACATATATAAACAAGTAAAGGATACCTCATTTAGGGACCTAACACTTTATGAACTCCTCATACAAAAGTAAGCACTACAGGCACTAAAAGCTCGTTCAATAGTGAAATAACTTATGCACAACCATTAAGGCAACACACTGTAATGATAAGAAGTCTCCTTCTAGGCCTAGGAGGTTCCATATTCATCGTACAAGAAAGAAAAGTGACCTTTCCCAATCATTTGAGAAAATGTGAAACTCAAGCAAAGCATTTGAAAATCACGGTTGTCAAGTTCTGATTGCACTACAGTAGATATCACATGCTAGGAGAACGATGTGTGGTTTAAGCCCTCTTCGAAGTAGTAGTGACAATGATGGTACACAAGGGTGCCTATAACCCACCTAACTTTGTTTTGCAGGAACTAAATTTTGCACTACAAGGGTTTGAGGGTTTGAGCAAAGTTTTACTAATCCATTTTGAAGGTGAGCGAAGAAGACCAACACATAATGACACACATTTCTAGGCAGGCAAAACACTCAGGAAGTTGTAGAATCAAATTACAAGTAGGTCTAAGACCATACAGAAGGGTCAGAACCATGTGAATGCTATAGACTAAAATGTATGGTTTCAACCAAACTCAGTTTCAGGTTACGGTTTCATTAATGAAGCATTTTGTTGTCATGTTTTTTTAAGGGAAAAATTCAAACTTGAAAGCATGACAACCATACCCTACTCTAAAAATTGTTTCTTGAAAGTCATCCCGATGCCTCCTCCAGATCATCCTAACCTTCGTATCAGTCCTATCCTACCCTTATAAATGGTCATGTGTTGTGTCAACTTGGTATATAGGTGATTTAGGGATATCAAGCTCATTCAAGCACTTCCAAGCCAAGATCCTTCAAGATAGGCTCTTTGAGAACTTAAGAAAGGCTATTTTATGGTCTTTCTTAGGATGACACACCCTCAGAGTGGAATGAAAGGACAAAATTCATCAAGGAGGTGTATCGGAGATCTAGGAACATTGTACAACTGGTTTTGGAATATTCTGGGAAGTTTCACAAGATTTGAGACAAATTCAACAAAAGGGGGTCCTAGAAGGTGAAACAACTTGTAGTGTAAAAACAACCCCTAAGCTTCAGGAAGTGATTCTAGTAGCTCCGTAAAGATTTGGAGGTCAAACAAAACATTTTTGGGAATATATTTAAGATCTCTAAATGATGGTGGTTTCACATCTTTCACAAGACACAAGAAATTCTGCCCACAGTCTGATTTCAACATGCACAACCTATGAGCCCAAAATAAAAGCCTATTTTCAAAGAGTTTTTAGGAAGAATAAAGGCATGAGACCCCTCCCTTGTTTTCAAAATTCCATTTCCAGTCAATTTCATATAAATAAGTGCATGAAAAGAACTCTGGACGCTCAAGATATGCCTCTGTCAAGTTGGTCCCCAAGGTAATATCAAGGAGTTAGTCAATTTTCTGGGTGGACACATGTCAAGCCCAGGTGGTGGCGCACTTTTTGCACTAGGTGTCCCAAAATTTTGGGACAGTTTAGAAAAAAAGTGCGTCCAACCCCCATATAGCCCCCTAGACCATGCTATGACCTCCTTTGAGCCCAAATAGCCCAGTTAAGCCCTTATGCACCATTTTCTGGCACCGTCCTCCATCCAACCATAGATTGATACTTGGCCCAATGAGAGAGGGGAATTTTTTTTTATGCAAACCATCCCAAATTTTTGGGATGATTGGAACACTTTTCTCCACCCATGATCAGTCCCTTCCCAGGTCACTCATATGACCCAGTTTTGGCCCCTGGGTGCTTTTAGTGCCTTTTCGTCAATTTCCCAACAACCAATCAATGAACGCCACTTGGACCAAAGAGGGAGGGGCACAATTTTTTGCACCAACCATCCCAAATGTTTGGGATAGCTGGGATAAAAAGTGTGCTCATTCCAAGATTGAAGAAATGCAAAGTTTTTTCATTCTGTGTGTTGCTTCTACTTCTTCCCATGCATGCGCACTCAAACCCTCATTGTCGGGAATTCCCATTTTTCTCCATTGTTGTTACTTCCACATCTCCACCATTGCATTACAATTCATTCCTCTTCTTGCATTGCTGATATCACACCAAAACCTTTCTTTTTCATCCGAGACCATGTCGAAATTTTATCAGAAGCTTCCATGAGCAAAAATGGTAAAGTACTCATATCTCACAAACCACAAGGTGAATTCCAATGAAAATTTGGGCATCTCTTCCTCTCCCAGGCACCTTGATATTGGATTTTTTTTAAAGGCGTCTAATATTATTAATGGCAACAATTTCAAATTTTGTGCCCTAAACCCTTCTTATGTAATTTTCCATTACTTTAGAGAGCGGGTGAAGCTAAAATTTTGCACGAAGCATCAGAGAGGAGACCTAGGTCAAAAATGGTGATTTTCTTCAAACTGAGGAGGGGAAGACCATATTTTTAAAATAGTAAGTGTCACTAATTCACACTTATTATAATTAGTAAATTTCCTAGAAAAGTAAAAATCTTCAAAGGAACAAACCTGAAAATCACCAAAATGGAAAATTAGGGCACATGAAGCAAAAAAACAAGAAAAGAAAAAAGAAAAAAAGAAAAAAAACAACTTTATAAAAATAGAAAGTGCTTAAAATTTGTTATAAAACATATGTGGAAATGATCTAAACATGTTGAGAACCCGTTAGAACTGATACCAAGGCAAAATGACAACCTTTCTCGAAATGACAGCTCTTAGACCCAGGGTATAAGGATAGAAAGTTTCAGTTTTGAGTACATAAAGTTGCAGATGGCCCCATTTTCACTCCTATTTCCACTTTTCGGACTCTCCATAGGACAATAATATGATTTCATGGCTAAATTTTTTTTTGATAACTTTATATGAGTCTTAGAAACTTCACATTGAGTTCAATTGTGTCCAGAAGCAATGCAAGGCATCACAGTGCATAACAGGTGGATCTATCACCATCCCTCGGTGAGCTGGGTGATTTGAAATGAGTTGGTTGAGGTGAGATCAATGAACTAAGGAGGTTCATCAATCAAGTGTCAAAGAGGATCATTGCGAGAATTTCCTATCTCCATCTCGAGCTCACATTGGGAGGTCTTGAAACAATGTTTCTAAACACTTATTCTATGGCCCATGGTGTCCGTATGATCATCATCAACAAGGTCTTAATTAATGACGAAGATATCTTCATCCTTGGAATCACTTATTCTTTCTCCCTTCTTCCTCATTCTTTCTCCTCTTCTCTACCCCCTTTCTAATTTTTCGTTGTGAGCAATCATGACGTTCGTCTTATTCATTTAAATGTGGCTTTAGTAAACATTGTAATAAGTTGCCCTTGATTAATATAAAATGGAACTTAATTTAATTCCTAGGAATGTCAAAAGTTACATGTTGTGAGGATAGATGAAATGTCATGTGGGGGGTAGGAGAAGATTCATTCTAAAGTCTATATAATGTAATGTCACCCTCATTCTTAAGGGTTGTCAGTTTTGTATGCTCAAGTTGTGGTCAAATTTTTTATTGAAGGAGATTACTACTTAGAGATATATAAAAGAGATAACATTCTTCTATTTTCCCAACCTAATTTTCCTCTCTTCCTTTTCATTTTACAACTTGTGGAGATGTCAATCAAGGAAGGAGTTCCTTCCTTCTCATATGTATGATTGTGTGCAACTTTGTATGCATGGTTTCCTCTCATCATTGGTGTCATAAGTATAGTTATTTCTTTCTCTAATTGTGTATGTGAAACTTCCGATTAACTTTGGAAAGAATATCATTTCCTACTTGCAAATTTAATCTCTCCCCCTTAATTTCTCACTCATTTTCCCCCATTATCTAGCAAATTCCTCCCTTGAAAGCAATTACAAGCATTTTCCATGGGTACAGTGGAGTATACCTGTTGGATCGCCGACCTCATAGGCCAACAACATATTTCATTTTAGTTCACTCACAATAAATGGAGCTGCACCATCCAAGCAGAGGGACCCAGAGTCCTAGAGCATTGGCAAGATACCCACCAATTTTTCTACCTGACAAATTTTATTTCCAGTTCCAAATCTTCCTATCCAAGTACTTAGACCACCCAGACTCTTCTAGATCCACATAGAATCAACTAAGTGCACTCTTTTCCTTTTATTTTTATAGTTGTTAGATCAATAGTCACTTTGGAAAGCATTATTCTTATTTGTGTAATTAATGTTGGAAGTTACTTAAATTAGAATATCCACCTGTAACATTATTCATCATTTTTACGTATGTTAATTAAATCATTCTTAAATTAAAAAGGGTGAGATTCACCTTAAAAGGGTGAAATCATTTGGTGAACCCAACTTTTGAATTGAACATTGTGCCTTATTGTTGTATGGTTTCTCTTCTATTTTATTATGTTTGGGTCGTGTGCTTCATCATGCCAACTCTCTGGGATCATTATCAATATTTATATAGCTTGTTAACATTTTTTGATTCCCACACCACTCCTGCTTGCTCTTCTACGCAAGTCCATGATGATATATTTTCTAATGCTATTTTGACTCTTAATATGGATCATGCACAAGGTAATGGTTCTAATACTAATTTTTATCACCATACACAATACCTTCTTGAGGATAAGGTGCAACACATACATCATTTCTCACATGAACACCCTAAAAAAACATTGACATTATTTTATATGTTGCAAGAGATCAACTCAAGCATGTCTTTATGGTAACATCTACTATAACCACATCTATTATGCCTACCTCCTTGGGGTACCTCACATTCTTATACAAAATATGCTTATGCCTTTTTCTGTAGCCAATGTTACTACTACATATCTTATTTATCATCATAATGGTTCACATGCATCTTCATCTAACACACAGGCTCTTGAGTCCCTTATTCATTCTTTGAAAAAACAAATTTTTATAATTGCAACAAGGTGTCTCTCATAATTCTAATTCTATGGACTCTTCTTAATTATTGAATAATCCACTTACCCCTAAAGTTGTCTCATATCCTTTTCCTATTGGTTTTGTTGCACTTAAGCTTCATATCTATAATGGAAAGGGTGATCCCCAAGAGCATCTCAAATCATTCCACGTTGCATGTTTTGACTATGCATCAAATGATATATTGCCTAGTAAGTTATTCCCTAGGAGTCTTAATGGGATTGCTTTGCAATAGTTTTATGACCTCTCCATACATTCTGTACACTCTTTTACTGCAATAACAAATCAATTTTTGGCACAATTTTCAATCAAAATTGGGGATAAGATATCTTATGCATAAATTTTCAAACTCAAACAAGGATTTGATGAGAACATCACTAAGTATGTCTTGTGTTATATAATAATTCTTACAAAGATGAACACCACATCACCTAATGGTGAATTATAAGACCTTTTGTTCAAAGTTTGCTTCCTCCATTATAAGAATCAATCATGTTTGATAAATTTGGATCTTTTGGCCATTTATGTCATACATTGAAAGAGCGTGAAGCTAAGCTATTACACATGAACAAGATAAAGTATGTTGTTAGCACCCATAATCCATCAATTGCCAAGTTTTAAAGAAAATATTATTTCAAAGGCAAATCTAATGACCCTAATGTTGTTTCTAAAGACATTACCAACATTTTTTCTCAAACTAATAAGCTACAATTACAACCTACAAGACAAAAATTTACACGGTTACCTTGTCCTCAGTGCATGGCTCTAAAGTAATTACTTGAATGTAATCTTGTGTCTTTCCCTCCACTATTTGAGGTTGATACGAGCATAACTTAAAGTAAGAGCTTCGATGTTAATGCTTATTGTGAATATCATAGATGTATCGGTCACTCTATGGATACATGTCTTAATCTTCGAAATGTCATTCATGATATTATTGACTTTAATGAAATTGAATGGGATGAGTCCACTAAATCTTCTAAGCCTACTAATAACAATGTTAAGTTGAAAATATTCAATGATCCACTTCCTAAGCATACTAATGACACATCTACTCCAGAATTTTATAACATTCATCGTGTGGTGCCACCACCACCTTATTATGATCATCCACTTGATGTTGTGATTGGCATTATTACTTGCACATCATCTTCTACATCGATCATTTATTTTGTTGATTATGATATAAATGACACACTTGTTTCTGACACATTATCTATCCCAATATATATTCATTAGATTCCTATTCAGGGTGTCTTAGTTATTCCACATAGCAAGGGTAGTTTCTATACATGGTCATTACTTTATTCTCTTGGTATCTCTTTTGAGAGTCTTGCACTTGATTTTGATCCACACTTTCGATGCATTACACTAATGATCACAGTTGGCTTTATCACTACACAGACTTCATTCTTGGTCACTACATTTGTTTGTAATGGAGTATTGCATCTAGATATCCCTTGGATACATGATCTTAGGGTTGTTCCAGCAATATTTCATCAACATATCAATTTTATTCATCATTATCATGTTTTCACTGTTCGAGGTATTCCTTTTAGGGATTTTTCTCATAGTATGCCTAGTTCTTCTACAGTTTCTATTCCTCCCCCTCATGCATCTCTGAATAGGTATCTTGCTTCACATACTACTTTTCATATCACTAGTCCTCATAAGCCTCCTGATAGGCCTTTGGTTACACATATAGATTCACATAGCTCTAGGTCTCCTGATAAGCCTTTAGTGGAATATGTTGAACCTCATAGTTCTAGGGCCTCTAGGTCTCCTACTAGGCATCCTTTTGCACACATTATCTCTAGTGGTTCACACTCATAGAATTTTACATAGATCTTCTAGCTTTACGATTTGATCGATAGTTTCTCATATGTCTTCTAGGATTTCATATTTTTCTAGTCTATCTTGTAGGTATCACATGTCGCATTCTACTCAATGCTCCACTATTTTTGGTTACTCAAAGGTCCTTTTCGACACATATCACCACCATGGACTTGATTCATGTCAAAGATATGAATTAAATAAAAATAAAAATATAAATTAAGATTATAAAATAAATGACATAAATTAAATACACATTACACAATGTTGACACAAGTTTTACGTGGAAAACCTCGTAAGAGGTAAAAATCCATGGCGAAATAGATATTTCCATATATGAGAAATTTTAATATTTATAGAGTCCAATAAACCCTTCTTTACCTCACTCCTCTCCCATTTACATGATTTCCATTTCAAATTTAATTGAATTGATATTTACTAGGCCCCGAGAGCCCTATTTAAGTGGAGTTACCGGGTGTGACTTCATATGAAGCACCCCTCCACAATTAATTGATTTTTAATATCAATTAAACCATAAACTATAGTTTACATTAAATAAATAAAAATAGTTCATTTTTTAATTTATTTAATTATAAACTAAAGTTTATAATATATATGTAATCTTACAATTAAATATAAATAAGAACAATAAGAGGGGATTAAATCATGTTTGATATTATTATTCTAACACTCCCCCTTAATATTAAGTGGGGTATATATGCCAACATTATTTGTTTATACAACAAGATTTACAATCCTTAAACCACAGTGAGAGTTTAGGCTAACAAATCACTTTCGAAGGATTTATACACCTTCATCATGCTAAACTTACCTTTTTGTATAAAAGGATTTGGAATCCATAAATAAAAAATGATGATTTAGCTAAGCATGATTTGTGAGACTACATCTCACAGTTTCTCATGGAAAATCTATATAAGCACCTTAGGAGCCTTTTATAAAGTAATTACCTCTTTTACAAAATGATGATTTATTACTGGACTACACAGTAAACTTAGAGTGATAAGTTTACTTAGACCATAAAAATATTTTTTACAATGTTCTTTTTAGAGAAAAAGTATAGAGGTGAAGAAGAAAACACATCACCAACCATTAGGAGGTGGCTTTGTCATGCACACTTCCCTTCAATTAAAAATCTGAAAGGCTAAGCATTACACAAAACTTTCATAACTTCATGACACACAATGGCTTTGTAAATATGTCTACAACTTGATCTTCAGTAGGACAATATTGGAGATCTAAATCACTGTAACGTACCTTTTCTCGAATGAAATACACATGAATCTCTATATGTTTTTTCTTTAGTGCTGAATTGGATTATTATCTAGAGAAATACAACTTTGACTATAACATAAAAGAGTAATTCCTTTAATTTCCATGTGAATTTCTTCTAATAACTGCTTTAACCACCTGACTTCTTTTGTTGCTTCCATTGCACTTCTATATTCTGCCGCAGTATAAGAGATGGAGATTGTCGATTGCTTCTTGTTACTCCAAGTAATGACACATCTAATAAACTCAAACACACATCTAGTTGTAGATTTTATAGTTATAATATCACCAACATGGAAATAATCACAATATCCATATAAGCATGCATTATCAGAAGAAATGTAATGTAAACCAAAATGAATCATTCATTTAATATATTTTAATATTCTTTTTACTAACTTCCAATGATCATAATATGGATTCAGCATGAATACCTACTTTATATGTAATAGTAGGTCTAGTGATTGTTAGATATATTAAACTACCTACAAGTTGTCTATAAAGAGTAGGATTAGCTTTCTCACGTGCAAGTTTAGGATAAAATTTACAACCAAATTCAATAAGAATAGCAACATGTTTACAATCCACCATATTAAATATTTTAAGTAAATTAACAACATATTTTGACTGAGATATAAAAATAGAATGTCCATCTTGAAAAATAGCCATGCCTACAAAATGATGCAATAATCCTAAATCAGTCATTTCAAATTATTGTTCCAATTTAGCTTTAATTTTAAAAATCAAACTATTTGAATTACTAGTAATAAGAAAATCATCAACATATAATACAATAAGAATAATATGATTATTTTTAACTTTAAAAAAGAAATCATTTTCAGATGAGTTATTAGTGAAACCAATATCTTTGAAACAATTGTTTAGTTTTGCATACCAAGCTCTAGGACCTTATTTGAGGCCATGTAGAGATTTTTTCAGTTTACAAACAAAAATTTCTATTCCAGGTTTCTCAAAACCTTTAGGTTGGGTTATGTAGATATTTTCTTTTAAATAACCATTCAGAAATGCATTCTTAACACCCATTTGGGCTCATTTTTCCAATAGAGGCAAAGGTTCCTACATAGTCAATACCAGGTTTTTTAGTAAACTTGCAAGCTACTAAATTGGGTTTGAATTTATCAATATTTTCATTAGCCTTATACTTAATTTTGTAAATTCACATAGAGCTAACAATACTACATTTTTTCAGAGGAGGGACAAGATCTCAAGTTTGATTTTTAATTAAGGCATTATATTTGGATTTCATGGCTAATACCCATGCCTCTTCGAAAGATTGTGGTTCCAACTCATACATAGTCATTAAGGCATGATAGGTATGATGGCTTATAGTCATCTTACTAAGGTGATCAAGATTAACCTTATGAAGTAAAGATTGAGACCATTTAGGTCATTTTTTTATAAAGAACACAAGAAAAGAATCATTTTCAATTATAGACTCATTATTACAATCTATTTGTTCTTAATTACATTCATCAAGATCATTATTTTCTAACTCATTAGATTCATTAAAAACAGAAGAAACAAATGATGAATTACAAAAAGGGTTTTCAAGGATTTTAACATTTTTATTCTCTATAAATTCACGTTTTGTAGGATCATAGATCCTTAGACCTTTTGTTTTATCTCCATAGCCTATAAAGATGCAAGGATTAGAGGTTTAATCTAACTTCTTCCTTTTAGATTTAGGAATGAAGATAGAGGAAAGACATCCAAAGATGCTTAGATGAGATAAGTTAGGTTTATTATAAGTCCACTTTTCTATAGGAGTAGATTAAAATAGGGTTTTAGTAAGGAATCTGTCTAGAATGTGAACAATGGTATTCATATCTTCAACCCATAGAAATTTAGGGACTTACGCTGAATGAAGCATAGTTTTAACCATTTCAAGAATGGTGCAATTTTTACTTTCTGCTATATGATTTTGTTGAGGAGAATAGGTAGAGGTAAGTTCCCTTTGAATTTCACATTCGATACAAAATGAATTGAATGCTTTACTAATGTATTCTCCTCTATTATTTGTTCCGAGACTTTAAAATTTTGTGACTAGAACTATTTTCTACTAAAGCTTTAAAATCTTTACATTTAGATAAAACATATGATTCATTTTTACTAAAGAATGACCAAATCTTACGAGAATAATCATCAATGAAAGTAAATGCATACAAATAACCATTTAGGGAAGGAAATTCTAAAGGTCCTTGTCTTCGCAAAAAAATAGTACCCTAGGATTTGATAATGGAAAATCCATACTTTTGGGTAACATGGATTATCTCTAAGTGTGGGACCTTGCATCTTGAGACAAACCTCTAGAGAAGGTTAGTTACTCTATATATCCTAATGCTAACATTAAATTTACCTCTAATGTCACACCCCACATTTTCATTATGTTTTTTCATGAAAATAAGCAATGTGGTATAAAATAATTTACAAACGTATGAGGATTAGAACTGTTACGAGGTTTCGTATGTAGTTATACATACTTACATATATCCCAAAAGGATATATATAATTATGCGTAGATGCATGCCCAACATCGTAAAGGTGCTTGTCGTCATACATTAGTGGATTACTCAATATTCATAACTTATTTAGCTGTACTTGTTTTGGATGATTTAAGTTACCTTGTTGGTGTATGATTTAACAAATATTGAAATTTATAAAACCCTAGATATTTTAGAGTCACATGTAATAGATAAAACACTAAAGTATAAATCTGACCCAAGTAATTAGCTAAATGAATTTGAAATCCTAAGTACAAGAGATGGAATAAAATACTTAGCCAATTTTGTAATTGATCCCCAAGTGTGTTAGACTGGAAGACTGATGAACAAGAAGAGGAAACTATCACAACCACACACATTAAATTGTGGAACTACTAAAATAAGCTAGACCAGGGCACTTGGAATGGGTCAGGGGTGCTTGGACACTTGAGACCTCTGCTAGGCACCCATGATTGCGAAAATAGTTAGAAATTAATTCTTGTGTCGTAAGATGTTCGTTATCCTTTGCTATTTTTTGCTGGTTGATCACAAAATTCACATGTAACCTATAAAACAAATGATCTCCTATAAAAACCCAAAACACATCAAATCTTGAAAATAAAAAAGATGCAAATGGGGAGTTAAAATGAACCTGACGATCACCCAACTGAGTGAGCTTACAATTGAGTGTTGCACTACATTTCAGACTTCATGTAGTTCTCGTGTGTGTGTGTGTGCAAGAATCATGCCCTAGGTGGCTCTTATATGAGATGTACTTGATAATAAGCAATAGCTAGATGTAGCAATGTAAGTAGATGTGTGGATGTCAAAATGAACTTCCCCTCCTATGCATGTATGCATAAAATGCAGTCCCTTTTCCCTTAAGTGATTGCTAGATGGATGTTTTGATGCTCTTAGAATGCCTCTGGATGCAATCTTAGGTGGTGAAAGTATATGCTTAGAGCTTAGTCCTTTATTATGGTCACATAGCTTTATATTTATATGATTCCCTTGCTTGAATATCACAATTAACAACTGGAAGATTGACCCATAAGAAAATAAGATGCCCAAAATGAGTGGGTACAGTAAAGAGATGTCGGGGGTGCCCAGAGGGGATGAGGGCACCTGAGCACTGGTGTCCAGAGCCATAAAAAATAAAGCAATAAAGTATAGATTAGGCTATAGGGTGTAAGAGGCCAGAAAGAAGACATGAAACACAGATAAAAGGCTAAAGATCAATGTCAATTGCTAGTTTTCTCACTTAAGAATCATATGAATAGTAGTTTGTGACTAGGACCTAGAAATGTACCCAACATGTGTGTGATTTAGTGTCTACAATGTAAGTACTAATTTCATAATGTTTGACAAATCTATACATGGTTGAACCTTATATTATTTCGGTGCTCATAAATAATTGTTATTGGTTCAAAGTTATGACCAACCTTCTTGTGTTTGTTATACTGGCCATAGACCATAAAATCATTAAATGGTCTTCATTGTCATATTGGTAATGTTATTGATCATCAAGGTAAATGTTACTTACTTGAATAACTTGCTTGGAAATGTTAATAACGTATAAATTTATGTTGTTGATATATTGACTGGACCATGAGTTAAATTGGGATGGTTATAGCCTTCTCCTTGTTTTGGGAAAGATAAGTTTGTTAAATGTGGTTTTAATACCACAAGAAATTGATATTGTCTTGTTATATAGATGATAAGGGAAATGATTATTTAAGTTTGATAAAAAAGATCTTGACTAGGAAAAGGTATAAATGCATTGTTTAATTTCTTAGGGTCATAGACCATGGAAAATTAGCATATTTTATGTTGAGTGTTTTGGGTCTAAGCCCAAATAATTTGATGCAGAGCCCTACATTCAATCATTCTCAACATTCATAATGCATAAGAAACCAAAATCTCATCAATTCAATCACCCTAAAACACTGAACTTGTCACTTTGCACTAGTAGGCAATTTTTTCTCAATACGCTAAAAAGGCTTAAAACACTATATCAAAGGCTAAAACCACTTCAAACATGTTTAACAACACCCAATACACTTAATCAAATCACTAAACCAGTTTCATTACTCCATTTTTCATGTTTTCCCTTTTTGACACTCATATGTCCTTGAAAATATTATTTTTATGACAAAAATCCTTCATTTTTCATCTTTACCCTAGAATGGTAAACTTTTTAGGCTAGGTACATATCAAATTTCATGTCTCAACTCATCTCCAATAAAAAGTTGTCCTCTTTTTTGAAATTTTGACTAGTTTACCAATTAGCCCTCATGTCCTGCAAATATCCAAATTGGGAAGAACCTCCAAAATTCTAACCAAAAAGAGTTATATTTTTAGATATCATTTTTCTTGCTCTTACTTTTTGCCATTGGAATTTTCTCAACTCCTTTTCTTCCTATCCCAATCACCAAACCCTCATTTTTAGGATTGTTTCTCTAGCTTGAACTAGGGTTTCTTGCAAATTTATAGGTTTTGATTTCTTTCCCACTATTTCAACTTCTCAAAACCCTTTTCCAACTTAATCCATCATCCTTACATCATTTCAAATTCCTATTTTCTCTTCAACAACCTTTTTTTCAACTTTCTAATTTGGGTCTTCACTTGCCTTTAGTAGGTTTTGAGCAATTTCCTAGGGTTTGAAACTTCTTTACTATGACCACTTCTCATTCACCTTTGATCCCATTTTCCCATCTTGTTTAAGATCCCTTTAATCCTTTTAACTCACTCAGACCTTCAGCCACTCTAAACTAATATACTACCCTTTGCCTTATATGGCTCTAAAATTGTAAGGAACAAGATAATTAGTATTAAGTTTTGAATGTAACTTGGTCCAAGATTTATATACCACTCCTTAGAGGTTAAAATCCTTCATTACTATACCATATAGTCTTCCCATTAACAATGTCAATTTAGCATCCATTCTTGATCTATTTCTTACCATCCTCCTCTCCTTGTTATTTTGATACTTATGCATTGTCAGGTACAATTAGGTCTATTAAAGGGGTTTTGACTCAATAAAAGTTATATACCTATAAAAATATTTACCTTATTTTAACACTTCACCTCTAATGTATTTGACAAATTTTCATCTCTCCTATAAATCCATTTCCTTTAGTAGACTTCTTCAATAATGTGCACACAATATAGACAAATATGAGTTTAGCAATTCAGGGTCTTAGAATTTCTTATCCCTTGTCTTATGCTTTATATGATCTATATATTTCCCTTATCACACAAAAATACCCTCAAATCCTCATTACTTAATACAATTTCTTATCATCTTGTTTTTAAAATCCCTTTCCTTTGGCAAACCTACCATAGATTGTCATAGTTTCTCCTATTTGGGCCGGTATATGCACATTTCACAGTTTTTAAGGAGAAGACTTGTACATTGATGTCAATGATTCTCCCTCTCATTGTATGAACCTTTAAATTAATTAAAATCTCATAGATCCCTTAAGAAACTTGTGGACTAATATGCTTTGACCTTTTTCTTTACTTAATTCTCCACACTCTGAATACACAACCAATACTGTGTTCTTGCACTTCTAACTTTGAGTTTTTCTTGTTCTCTACCACATACTTCATGATCCTAGACTAGGCACCCAATTTATATAGAAAATATAATTATTTAAAGAGTTTCAACCACTTCTTAACCCATCTTATCATATTTTCCTTCAATATTGTCACCAAGGTAAAGTTATAGTCCGTACAATACAGTTCCTCAAACATTTGCTCTCACTAAGCTTCATAAGGTCTCTAATGATTTAAATTCATTCATCCAGACGTATTTACACTCTATTAACACTTATTACAATAATCCCATTCACTTCAAATCCAATAATCATTCAATCATTCACACTTTATCATGCTCAAGCCAGTCATGCACAAAAATCTTAGATTTTGTGTCTTTTCCACCTCTCACAAGATATTTCAACAAATCAATAACCCTAGTAATCACTCATACTGAATCTTCATTAAATTTTGGTCCTATACTTACAAAAAATTCCTTCCATTCATTTATATTAATTTCATGGACATCCCTCATCATAGTCTTCTCAATGTTCATTCTTCTTTATTAACCTCACACCACAAGAACTTCAACTTATCCTCGCTAAACCTACACATGCTTATACCTATGTAGAATCATCTATAATCCATTCATTCAATAAATTATCATGCATCACACTTTAAATATTCAAATACACATTTCAAGAACACATAAACACCAATTTTACATGGAAGAAGATTCATTTATAACGATTCTTGTTATACATTATTTCTTAAGCCTCATAGGCTCTATCACATAGGTGTCCTTCCTCTTCAAAACCCTTACAAACCTGTCAATCCTCCCTTTATTTGAATGAACAAGATTTTTCATAGTTTTTATAAGTAGTTAGGTATTTCCTTAATTGTATATGATGAACTAACCCTAATGAGTTTACACATGGTAAGGTGAGGTAATCGAGTTTCCAATATGAACACCTTAATACATTTATTTTTGGTCTACACTAACACTTAGAAGTCTAACATACTAACACCTAGGCTAGATTACTCAACTAGTCAAATTTGAATATTCAAATGTGGATTTTGGAGGGAAAGCTATAAAATGCCACTTATTACATCAATAGGGGTCAATATGGACCAAAACAACTACAAAACACCTAAGACACCCTACGAAGACTAATCAATCCAAAATTTGTTTTATGTACATGATGCTCCTGCACCACAATTATATTGACTGTTAATGGTCTTCGACCATATAATAAGGTTAAAAAGGTAATATTTATTTTGTTTTGATTAATGACAAGGATTTATTTTATTTTAATTGGTTTAAAATGGTCTTGGAACATATAGGGGTGGCATTGGATCATATAAGATTACCATGATCATGGTCTTCGACCATATCAATTAGCATTGTGAATATTTAACTATGGGAAATTCGGTCATTAATCAACCACCATGTACTATGGAATTTTGATTGGTATGTATAAAATTGTCTTTCACCATTTATTGTCCTACTATGCAAACTTTGGTTATTATTTAGTTTTAAAATAGTCTTGGACCGCTCGATGCACCACCATTATTGTTTGAAGGGAAAATAGCCAGGTCATACTATGTGTTGGCATTGTAAGGAAGTTAATGCATTCAATACATACACAATATCTTTGTGTTTGTGAAGCTTCTGGGAGAAGCTACGAGGCATGTATTGAAGATTTCATTGTTATTGTTTTTCTTTTATTCTTTGTGTTCTTCCTTTTGCGAGCTTTGCATGGAAGTTTAGGAAGTTATTATGTTGAGTGATTTTTGTAGTCTTCTTTGCTAAAAATAAGTGTTGCTATTAATGGATTCAAAGGCATCAAATTTATATAAATCTGTAGACATTTTTGAGGTGTTGGATGTTTTATTTTCTTAGAGATTTAACTAGAAAGATAGCGGGAAAAGTTGCACAAGTTTTCCAGTCTTCAGGCATGGATTTTCTTAACTCTTTTTATGTTGTTACATTTCGAGCTGTATGTAAATATTTGGTTCTCTTTGTTTGAAAATAAATCAATGATTAAATTTATATTGGAATTGGTATTTGTGAATGTGGAATAGAAAACATTTTTCCTTAACTGGGTAACTCTCAAAAACTGAAAATATGGGAATTCGTAACCAAAGCTAGGCTATCTTCTATGTATTATTTTATTAATTGCAAGCATTATTTCTATTGCAAGTTGTGATGACATATGAAATGGGTTTGGGTTTACTTTGGATATCTCCTTCTGGTTTGAAAGGAATACGCCATTCTTGTTTACATGCTTTAGATATTGAAAATGATAATAGATCTCTGTTGTCAGTCATGCAATTTTTTTATAAATAGGGGTTTGGGTGTTTGTTAATTCATGTTGTTGTTGTAATTCCAAGGCATGATGATACCTCTACAAAAATATGGGGCATTGAGGTTTGGTTATTAAATATTTTTCTTAAAAAACCAAAACAAACTTCTCATCTGAAACGATACATTACACTTTTGGAGTTCATTATTGTATACTAGAATACTAATGATATTCTTCTCTTGACTGGGATAAATTGATATAATTTCTTTTTATATCACTATGAAAAGTTATTCTTGAGGAGATTCTGAGCATTCAAGTTCTGTTTTGTGAATATTTTTCTATTTTATTACTATCTGCAATATGTTGATGTTTAAGCTTAAAACGTGCTTGTTATGAAGTTAGAAGAAGATAGATAGAGTTCTAGAACTCTCCTCCATTGATGTTCTTATGTGTATTTGAAGTCTTTATTAGTGTATGCAAAAAGTTGTATGAGTTGTGATTACACTTTTTGTTGATGTTTTATCTGTGTGAGTTGAAAGCTATTAAGTTAATTATTTTTCCTTAAGGATTGTTAGAGCATGACAAACTCTTATTTACAAAGTTATTTGACTTTTACTACGAATCAATAAGGTTGTAAGTCAAACAAATAAGTTATCTTTGCCAACATTATGATTATCATATAAGTGGAAATAAGTGATTGTTGAAACCACGAACTAAGGACATGTTAGCAACACTTTAAAGCAATGATACGGTGTGGACAAATGTTGACTATAGATGTAAATGACTTCTTGAAAATAACTTGTGTCTTCTTCTTTATTTAAATTTTTAGATAAATCCATGATTGATTGAAAGTTAGATTGAGTTATTAGGAAACTATTTAGTTCTGGTTATTGTTGTGATAATATACTTAATGAAATTATTGTTAACATAATCATAAATATATTACTTGATGATTTGAAATGATGTTTGTTGGAAACATAATATACATTATTAGATCACTTTATTTGATATTGGATCTTTAAACGTAATAAGGTATAAGGAATATATGATTTGTATCTTAATTTAAACTTATTATGTTCATTTAGATCCTAATATAACAACATGATTGAGATTTGTGAATTTATGTTAGTTCGATGAACTGACCATGTATATCATATCTCCTTCCTTTAGATGCAGGATGGAGTAGATAAGTGATGTGATTGTTAGATATTATACATGTGATTTGATCACGTAATATTGATTGAAAATATGAATATGGATAATTGTATTTATTGTAAAGTGAAAACCTTATTTCATAGATTTTCATAAGGCATTTTGCCTATCTGTAACAATCTGGAAACTATTGTAATATTTAAGATAAATAAGGATTCTTCCTTATCGAGTTTAATAAATACATTTATTAATTGTAATCTTTGTGTAGTTGCAATAATTATTTTACGTTGTTTTCAATAGCTGTATATACTCTTGAAATTGATTAAACTCGACATGAAAAGTACAAAACTATATTTGTTGTAATAATATGGTTGTACGCTATGACAATCATTATCATTAATTATTGAATGAAATTTATTAACAACATCATTATCATGTTTAAATAAATGAGAACAATTAAAAAAATTTGTTATGGACAACGGTATGAAGTTATGAAGTAATGATATTTATGATATTTATTATGTTTTGAGGACTTCATTATTAATGAAAAAATATTCTTTAAAAGACGATGAATCTACAAAACGAGCTGAGGTGTCATATTATCATACTTGTAGAAATGAATGCATTATCAAGACGATAAAACTTATCCTTTTTTATAAGTTATCATGTATGGATAATATAACATGTAATAATTGTAATTTATAAATTGCAATGAAAATGTTGTACTTTAAACAATGGAAAACATACATGAATGTAATAATGCTCATATATTATGAAAACTATATCTATATCTATTGTACCTTACTAAAAAACAAATGCATCATTAGAAAACAAGTACGAAAGGTACATTACAAGCATTAAGAAACAAAGTGTAGATGTACATAAATAATCTGAATGTACTAAAATGATTAAATGACTACAATGATATAAGTATTATTTATTTTATCATTATGAATTTGTTTATCTTATTATTAACTAAGTTAATTTCAATCATCGTAGGTTGACATAGTTTACCTTACGATTTTGTGGTAAGAGGTATTTATATTAGGTGATGACTTGATGAGATATTACATACCTCTATCATGAGAATGCATAATGTAATAAAATTGTGTATAACCTATCCCTAGGATTAAAGCATAATGAAATAAAAATGAAGGGTAGGTATCATGAGATGACATTCGTGTCATATGAACCTTGTTCATGCTAGCTCAGGATGGATTTGAGGAGGGTAACAAACACATAATGACGTAAGTCATTACGTGAGCGCAACCTTTCTCGTAGGGATCCTAAGATGGGATTGACAAAATTCAAGTGATCCGAATATCGACTCATGATCCATGTAGATTTAGAACTGTAATTTAATTTTTAAATAATGGAAAATGATCCTGATAACTATATAAAGATAGTTGTGTAGTGAAGTGAATATAGGTTTCATAGGCTAGTGTGCAGTCTCAAAATTAGCTTGCTAACCCAATGCCAGAAAATTATGGCCATAATAGTGTAAATGAATGATTGCATTGTTTGTTCAAAATTTATTCTTTCAGTAGTTTTTTGAGCTAGAGGAAAGTATTTGAATACTTTACTGGATGACACTAATAAGATGTGTAGGTTCTCAGAACCTATTAAAAGTTTTAACCAAACATATACAGTGTATACATGCTCATGTAGAGTGATTAAGGGATATCAGGATAGATCTAGGACCCTTACAGTTACACATGGTTATTGTATGTTATCAAGATGGATTCTAGAATAATAATAATGTTGGATTACTCTGTAGAGAGCTAAGTAATACTGATATTCATTGCAATATTAATACACAATATTTTAATTGTTGTGTACTTAAAAATCATTGAAGGCATGAAATGGTAATTAAGGGTTTTTAATATTTATATATATATATATATATATATATATATATAATTCCGTTAGTTCGTTGAAGTTAAACATGGGTGTTACATCTAAGATAATCCTATTCTAACAAACTAAGTAACCATGGACGAGAGTCAGCACGCCAGAGAGGAGAGAGAGAGAGATGAGGAGAGAAGAGAGACGAAGAGAGATTTTCTGGAGAGAGAGAGAGAGAGAGAGAGAGATGAGAGAGAGAGAGAGAGAGGATGAAGAGAGGAGAGACGATCCAGAGACGAGAGAGAGAGAGACGAGACGGAGAGAAGAGAAGAGAGAGAAGACGAGACTCGAAAAGCTAGATGGAGACTGCACCCCTGATTCCGTACTGATCCGGAGAGAGAGCATAATTCCCTCGACTCTGACGACGCACTCTAGAGTCTCTTCCGATGTTTACGATGAGGGCGAGAAGATTACGGTACCAGTTGAACCCGTCCCGATCTAGTCCTACCCCGGAGTGGCCTTCTGAACCGCCCACAGTCAGGTAACCTTATTATCCCCCCTGTGAGTTGACCACTGTGAGGAAGAAGACTTCCGTAGAACGAGCACCGGAAGGAGACAGACTGAGACGATTGAGAGAGAGACGAGAGAGACCGAGAGAGAGAGAAGAGAGATGAGAGAGAGAGGAGAGCGAGAGAGAGAGAAGAGAGAGAGAGGAGAGAGAGAGCAGAGAGAGAGCGAGAGGAGAGTAGAGAGAGAGAGAGAGAGAGAGAGAGAGAGAGAGAGAACGAGATAGCGAAGAGAGAGAGAGAGAGAGAGAGAGAGAGAGAGAGAGAGAGAGAGAGCAACTAAGCTAAAATAGAGGTGATAACACCAAGAAAAAGGGAATGAATACTCCCCATGAGGGAAAACAAAGGGGAAATGCATAAGGAGAGGTCAAAAAAGTGTGACATAGACCAAAATTGCATTTAACCTTCCATTTTCACACCAAACACATCAAAATGGAACCCTGTAAAGGAGAAATACATGCACACCATACCATAATAATAATGGAGAGGAAATAATGCAACAAACATCAAACTAGGGCAAAGAAATAGCCATAAAATAAGATTTTATTTCCAAAAGAGTATGCACAGACCATTACAATTGAAGTATATGGGACAAGAACACATTACAGAGACCAGATAGAGGTCTGTGAATCACAAACACTTGGGAAACCATTTTGGGATGGTGCTTTGCATTTTAAGGTGTGTAACATTACAAATGAATGATTTTTTCCAATACATAGAACATGGGAGAGAGAAGGGTGGAAAGAGAGGGAAATTCACCACTTTTAAACCCAACTACCAATAACATGTCATAAATTCTTGCAAAACCACATGGGCACTTGTAAAACCCATTCCCCCACATCATTTGACCTTCAGGACAAAGTATAGGCACCATTCATTATTAATTTTTGGTGGTTGAATTATCTGAATTGTGATTTTTTTACCTATAAAACCATGTTTGCATTTTTCAACCTCAAAGGAACATCATTTTTTGTGTTTATTAACGCAAAAATGAGTCCCTTGATGAGACGGTTCCAACGACGCCATTTTTTTATAATTTGGAGCTCCGGATCAAAAGTTATGCCCAAAAAACCAACTCCTAGTTGGCCTAAGAGGATTTCCAGAGAACTAGAGGAACTAGGGAACTTTACATGTGGGGCTTCATTCACCACTTTAATATTTTATCCTTTATACATGTGAAATTGGGTCTGTGAGGAAGTATTGGAATGGGGGAACTATTCTCTTTGTGTCATTTGGGCCTGACATGATCGATTGTGTTCTGTTGGGCAAATAAGCGGGTGGGTAGAGAACTGTTTGAACCTTGACACATTTACTTTGGTACCTATAACACCTGACTTGTCTGAATTTGTATTTCCCACCTTACCCTATCTCTTCTTCCCCCATCGGTTAGATTGGCCTATCAGTGAATGCACAGAATGTTGAAATGTTTCGTCAGTGCCCTCTATACCCGATTCACCCAACATCTTTGTTCATAATGCTCATTTGAAACCCATTAGTCAGTGTTTCATGGAACTCAATGAATGCTTGAAACATTCAGTTTGTGCCATATGACCCCAACTTCCCTGATGACATTACCACTTCAAATTTTATGGTTATGTAGAGAACCTTAAGAATTCTAGAACATTTCCACTTATGCTAACTCACCCCGACTTTAACAATTTAAACCATTTTCTTTACCTTGGCGGTAAGTGTTGGCCTTCAGGGAACTAATGGAATTTTGGATCCATTCCATCTATGTCTTCATTGTGTGACTTAACCTATTGAAATTCCCAGTTTACCCTATCTCCACTTCCCTCGTCAGTTGGATCAACCTATCCGTGAAGTTGTGGAACATGAGAACATTTCCAACTGTTCCCAAAATGTCTGATTCACTCGATTCACTAGTGTATGTGACTAAGGTGGTGGAACAAGGAACTTGAGTAAAGGAACTACTCCCTTATTTCCTCCAAAGGCTGACTTGCCCAATTTTTCCCAATTTCACTCAAAATTACAAAATTGACTAACTCCTTGGGTTGAAAGGCTTACCAAGAGGAAGAGTACCACTCAGAACATTGAAGCTTGCCCCAAAACATTTTTTTTGCCCAAAATTGCCAAGTTTTGACTTGTTTTTCCCTGTCTAATTCCAAATTTGAATTTGTAAGTTGTCAAAATAGCCCGGTGGTGATTTTGGATAACAATTTGGTGACTCAACGAGGCTATTTGCTTACTAGATAGAATATTAGTTGCCTTTTAAACATCCACTGGGTATGGAGCCAGGCTTGGAGAACTTGAAAATTTATCTAAAAAATTTAAATTCTTACCTCAAGATTTGTATGAAGCACTACATGGACTTAGAGCTGACCTAGAACTGCACACTTTTGATAAAACTTGTAAATTGTCTCAAAAACTCTGATCTTGGTTGAGGAAGGAACATGGAGAATTTTGATTTGCATTTGATATTTGGGATTGAGTAAATGCACCTTGGAGCTGCCCTAAAACACCTTGTTTTCACCAAGAAACATACTCTTAATGGAATATACAACAAAAAAGGCCACAAAAACTATGTACTAACATGAAAAATCATACATGCTCAAAGTGGAATTATGCAGAGTGTGCACAAGTACTTGTTCCATAATAAAAAAAACCTAATCTACTCCTACTCTAACCAAATGCAAAGGAAGCTGAACAAAACCAACTATTGGTTGGGAGAAATAACTTCCATTCCTTACAAAATTAGACCATGTGATCAATTTTGTAACAAACACGGTCTTTAATGAGAGTGGAAAACTATCTTGAAACTAATTTCCCTTCCCATTTCTCAAAGTATTAGTTGAAAAGATAATGAATACCTCCTTAAGTTGCTCTACATTTTGTTTTTGGAGGTGTTTGAGTTGATCATTGAGACTTTTATGCTCTTCCTCATGCTCTACAGTAAGCATGATTTATTGTAACTCTTTTTGTGGCTCTAAACTAGCTAGATGCTTGTGGTTTTCCCTATGCAAATAACCACTAATTACCCAAGTAAATACTAGCTAGCTAATGTCAAATAAAAAAGGTAATATACTATTTACAATGCATAGTTACCTATAATATGTTTTGCCTAACACGCCCCAATTTGTATTGCCTTAAGAGATGAGGAGAGGAACGCTTTGAAAAAATTGAATTTTATCACGTGCAAGTGACTTTGTGAAAACATCTGCTCGCTGTTCATATGTTGAGAAAAATTGAAGCTGTATATTGTGTTTCAAAACATGTTCATGAATGAAATGAATTTGCACCTTAATGTGCTTTGTTCTCTCATGAAACACTGGATTGCAAACAAGTTTGAGAGCACCCTCATTATCAACTTACAAGGTATTTGATATTCTCCTATAGTACTCCAATACCGTCAAGTATGCGACGTAGCCATATCGCTTCACAGACATCTCCATCTTGCAGCACGATATTCGGCCTTTGTGCAAGAGTAAGAACAAAAGTTTTGTTTCTTGTGTCCCCATGATATGATTCCAGATACCAAAAAGAATACAAATCCAGAAGTGGATTTACAATCATTAATATTGCATGCATGATCTAAATCCGAATACCCAGTCAAGAAGAATTGATCATTCTTTGCCCAGTCAAGAAGAATTGGTCATTCTTCTTGTACTCTAGATCAAGATCCATAGTGCCCCCTTGAGATATCTCAGAGATCCCTCCTTGCTTTCTTTCGAATGAAAAACTCTAGGGTTCCTACATGAACCGGGAAAGATAGTTGACTGCAAAGCTTTGATATATGGTATAATATATATCAGGTAAATGAGACTCCTGATTAAGTTTCGATAGAGAATTACATTCACCAGAGGAGATGGATCTATATGAGATAACTGATGCCTCATCTCCATGGATATGGCGATAGGTATGCAATCCATCATCCTGAATTTTTCGAGTGTTTTCTTGTTATCTTTCATTTGAGAAACAAAAACATGAATATCCTTTTGTACAATACTTCCAATAAAAGAGCAATAGTGCATGATCCTGAAGATATGTCACGTCAAACGAGTCGATTTAAGATACTTTCTTCGTAGCATAGATCATCTTCATTTTGTCTCCCAATGATGACTAAAGCATCGGACATATACAATAACTATCACAATCTCTCTCCTTGCATCTTGAGGTAGAGATTGGACATCATATGGATTTCTCATGAATCCATGTTGAATGATTGATGCTCATCAATCTTGACATGTACCAACCTTTGTCAAAGTTTCCCAAAAATCATTAGGCCATACAAACTCATTTGATGAGTCTACATATCGAGGCATTCTAATCTAGGTATGATAAAACCCTACAGGTTGAGTCATGACAGAATTCCTTCCTTGTAGATCTCTTTGATTATAAAGACACTCTTCACATCTCATCTGATAGACGTTCCTAACCAAACTGTGCATCAAGTACTAAAGAAAAGATCATCCTCAATAATTGTTAATCTTAACTGTGGGTGAAAATGTATACACTCATAGTCTATGACTTCCTTATGTGCATAACCATTTCCTACCAGTCTCAATTTAATACCATGTCAATAAGGTCATCATCTACTTTTTACTTTGTTTACAATATGCCATCTACAAGCAATGGGATTCTTCCCTTTGGAAGATCGATAAGATTCTAGGTGTTTGTTTTTCACCAATGAGTGATGCACTCAAAATCCATGGCATCTTTCACTCCCAATATTTTGATTTGTAGGGCTTCGTGGTAAATAGTTAATAGTGGTATAGATTCTTTCCAATCTATTCATCAAAGGAAAAGTTTACCTCTTCACGAGATTTACTATGAGTTTATAGTCTAGTGGTGGATGTACTTAGGAGGAGCATCCAATTTAACATCTTGAACACATATTTATATACTCACTTGCACATACCTCTATATTGTTTCTCACTGGGTTGTGGTCATGTCCGATCATCACCATCAACCCCATGACCAAAAATTCATCATCCAGTGGGAACATGACACTTCTATTTTCACAATAAGTGTGCTATCTACATTAGGTGAGTTTGTAAAACGAGCTTCAACTTATTTCTTATCAAATAACTCAACATATCTGCTGGTGTAGAATTTCCTAACTCTTTCTAGATCCATCAATTTGTACCCAAGAGCTACATCTTCAACATATAGCTAATGAAGATGATTTTCTCTTATTTCATATCCAACTTCTTTCTTTTCTATTTAGGTATGTGCATATTGATTTTGCATTTAATACTCTGAGGTGTGAAATGGATAGCTTCCGATTAGATCATGTCTCATGTGGAGTTACTTCGTGAAGAGAAACTTATGAGGACTCTGTTAAATAAATATACTGGAGGTAGTCTTATGTTGCTTCGTGCCCAGAATGGACTTCACCATATCTTGAATCATCGATCATGCAATGCACCATCTCCATGATAAGTATAAGATTCCTTCTCTCATAAATGGGCATCAATTATACAGTTTTGTATGTGGAGGAGGAATTTAAGGACGAATCTCATGAGCTTCCAGAATAGGGATTTGAACTCATTACTGGTGAATTCCCCCTTGATTTGAGTGGAGATCCTCATGATATTTGACCAATCTCATTCTTAACAGCCAATTTGAACTTCTTGAAGGGATCAAAATCTTCAATTTTGTTACAAAGATTAAAAGATATGCATATTTCTTGAATAATCAAACATAAAGCATGAAATACTGAGTCTATAGAATGATTAGGTTATATTCCAAGGACTCCTTGAATATTAGTATTAACGTTTGAATCAAGCTTACCTAGAGCTCCATAATGGAATCGTTTGGAATGAAGGGATCTAATATGTTGTTTTCTTACGAGAATTTTAGGACACTTTCTCCCATTTGGTATCATATATTTGAGAGATGGAAATATTTTGTATCTCACCATATTTTATCTTAAAGAAGTGAAATATAAGAATATATCCAAAACATGATGTGACCTCTCTCGTATTGTGTGCCACAACTATGGTTGGACATAAGAAGTGTTCTTAGCCACGAGTGCATGATCATCCATATGGAAAAAATTTCAAGGTTATTTGTGAATATACGTCCCACATTTGATGATCTTGCAACAATATTTGAGCTTCTGGATTTATCTCGAATCAAACAGCAATTTTGATTATCCATTGAATGACTATCAAAATCAATCTCCAGATTATGATTTAGAATATGATTGACTGATAGTAAGTTCTTAGTCAAACTGGAGACATGCAAGACATCTAATAACGTACAATTTCATGAATCAAGATGAAAAGTAATGTTTCCAATACCTTGGACTATGTAGGAAGAATCAACCCCCAATGAAATTATGGTTTTTGGAGGGTGTGTCTCTTATAGTGGTGAACTAGTATGGTTAGTGTTCACCTAGTCATGTGTTGAGTGGATCAATGATTAGTAAACATAGCTATAAATGCACTAGATGATGTGGTTGTTCACTAGAATGAGTAATGTACAAGAATTCCTCATCATACGAATGGGCTTCTTTCTCAACTACATTGTCCTTAAGTTGTTATGGTGTTCCTCTTTCACCAGGAAACATTACGTCTTCCTTGCTTTATTGTGACCCTGATCCTTCATTGTTATTGTTGATTATGAGGTTTCGAATTTCTTGATGAGCCCTTTCTTATAATGTGTTGTAAAGTCAGACAATATTTCAAGCTCACTGTCCTCTTTTACAAATAGGACAAGTTATTCTTTGTATTTGCATCCCTTGTTGATGTTGTTTTTGAGAATTTTGGGAATTCATTGTGCTTTTCCCTTTCCTTTTGATGAGAAGATAAGTGCTTTCTCTTCTTCTTCATATTGGTTATAAAGTGTTACTCTTCTTGCTGTAAGATAAATTACAAGCATACTTCTGGAAAAATTATGGTCTAAATCTTACAAGTTAAGTGATCGTCATCAAAAATGCGGTATGAGAGTGGAAGTGCTTGTTAGTAACAATGGGCACGAAGCATTTGTATATAAAACCTCACTCTCCCAAGGATATAAGTGAAGCCCTCAATGCTGTAACTCTAACGTAAGAAAATCCTCAACTTTCTCATTCGGACTTGAATTTCAGTGTAATGCGAACAAAGACTCCACAAATTCTAATATGGTGTTCTTATTGTTTTAGGCCTTGTACATTGTGCTCATGAAAATTAATCCCACGCTTCCTTTGGATGTTTTAACATCTCAAATATGGGGTTGCACGCCATTGGACACTGCGAACAAGATTATCAACTTGGCCTTAGTGTTAGTACAGTGCGTTAATGGGTTACCTGTTGGGTTTGCATCATCTGCTAATCTAGTTGTTGAACCACTTTGACAATCAACCAAATTTATTCAAACTTGATCTTGATTTTGAATTTTAGTCTTCCACATGGTGTAATTATCACCATCTGAGCAAAGTTGTGGAGTCAGGCAAGAAGAATTTGCAGACCATTGTTTTCCATAGTGGGTGCCTAAGTTCTTATAGTGATGCTTAACTGAAAAATATCTACTCAAACTACCCTAAAGTATTTATTGGCATTTTTTATTGCTTTTCCCCCTTAAATATGGTAGATAACAACTTAAAACAACAGGATTTTGTTTTGTTTTGCGGGGCCGTGATGCCCTCTGGAGCTCAAAGTGGCTCAACTGCTAGAAAACCACAAAAATGCTAAAACAAACCCTTTCAGGAACCCCTCCTTTTACAAAATTTGCTCAGAATCAAATTCTAAGCTATGTGGGAGAATTTTTTTTTCCCAAAAAAAAAGGTTTTATCACTAAATTTGGGATGGGTTTTGCGGTAACTAACGAGTTTAGCGGAGTTTCCTGCCTCTAAATTTGGTGATAGGCTTTAAAAAACCTCCAAAATTTCAAAATAAGATAGGAGGTTGGGGGGGTTGATCTCTTGACATGTGCCTTATAAGTGCCTTAACACCCGTCCACCATCCACTAAAGAACATTTGACGCATGCAATATGAAATGAAGAAAATTATATTTGAACTCTAATTAAAAATGAACTAACCTTTTGTAAACCCAATTTTTTAGTTCTACGAAAAAGTTGAGAAAAGTCATCAAAAAATTTCATCTTCGTGGATTTTTGAACTTCTTGTGTGATCTTTATAGACACTAAATCACACACTTTGGGTACATTTCTAGGTCTTGATCACATAACACTATTCATATGATTGCTAAGCAAGAAAAATACTAATTGACCATTGTCTTTGGCATCTATGCTTTCTTTTTGGTTTCCTTCTTGGTCTTATACACCCTATTGCCCATTCTGACTTTTGATACTTCAGCTTTTTTGAGTCTGTACATCAGCACCTTGCTAGGATGCCAATACCCAGGCGTCCCCATCCTCCTGGGCACCCCCGACCTCTTTGTATCTTGCTCACCTCTTTTGGGCCTCTTCTAGCCGTTGGGCATCTTATTTTCTTATGGGTCGGCCTTTTAGTGGTTAATTATGAAATTCACAGAAGGGAATCATATAAATACAAAGCTATGTGACCATAATAAAGGACCAAGCACTAAACATTTACTATCATCAGCTAAGGTTGCATCCAAAGGCATTTTAGGAGCATGAAAACATGCATATAACTATCATTCAAGGGATAAGGGACTGCATTATTCTGCATACACTTCATAAGAGGGGAAGTTGATTTTTCCATGTACATATATATTTACATTTTCTACATCTAGATATTGCTTGTTATTTAAGTGCATCTGACATAAGAGCCACCTAGGGCATGATTCTACACACACACATAGAACTACATGGAGTATGAAATGTAGCGTAACACCTAGATTTTAAGTTCACTCAGTCAGGTGACCATCGAGATCAGTCTGAATCCCGATTTACATATTTTAATTTTTAGGATTTGATGTGTTTAGGGGTTCTGCAGGTGTTCTTTCTCTTTGTAGGTTACAGGTGACTCTTGCGGGCTTAGTGTGACATACATGCAATTAATGACAACATTTAGCGAACATCTTGTGATACTTTAAAAATTATTTTCTAAGGTTCTAAGTAGTCACAGGCACCTAACAGTGGTCTACAACACCCATGCACCCTTGATCAGTTCCAGGAACCCAATTCTAGGTAGATCATGGGGTGGAACAATTTTCTGAGCTCAGTTGCAAAACTTACCTCCTCCTATTCATCAGTTCTTTAGTCTGGTATAGTTTAGGATAAATTATGAAATTAGCTAAGTATCTTATTATATCTATTGTACTTAGGGTTTTAAGTTTTCATTTTATTATTGCTTAGGTTAGATCTATACTTCATTGCTTTATTGATCAACTATTACATTCCAATATATGGTTTTACAAAAATCTTATTTTTGTTAAATCATTTGGTGAACCCATCCATTCAAACCCTACCTTCTGAGTATGTATTCTTCTTCTCAAGTCATGGATCAATTGTCATATCCTTCTTTCACTCCAATCCACATACTTACTTCTGCTGCTGATTTTATGCAAGTTCGTACTCAACATCCTCCTCACTTTTTTACGCCTACGGATGATCCAACTATTAATGTAGTCACCACTCACTACACTCTTCCTCCTATGGCTGCGCCCATTTCTATCCCACCACCTATCACTTCTACGACTACTGCTACTATTTCTAAGGGCTATGATATCATATAGAAACTTAAGAATATGCTGGCCAAAATATCACTCTGTGAATTATTGCGCAATGCACCCAATAGTCATCATACTTTATAGGCTACCCTTAGGTCTATTCACATTGAAAACAATAATTCTTTAGTGGAATTCACACATCTTATTCAGTATCTCAAAAATTTACCACATGCTATATCATTTAATGATGAGGACATATCGCCATATGCTATCGATAATCCATGCTCATCACCACTATCATTGGCACCATTTGTATCAAGCGTGTAATCATTAATAATGTATTTTTCATTAATCTATGTGATCACTCTCATTTAAAGAAACTTGGCATTGCTTATAATCTCATTACTAAATATTTCACTCTCATTAGTGGTTATGATTCGACTACTCGCTCATGCCTAGGTACTATCACTTTACCCATACAAGTCGGGCCTAAGGTTATTCCTACGGTATTATTTGTTATTGACGCTTCATTTTAATTTAATCTCTTGCTAAACAGACCTTGGATTCATGCAATGCATGTTGTCCCATCTACTATCCACCAATGTGTCAAATTATTTCATGATGGCTATGAACATACCATTGATGTTGACCTTGATCCATTCAAGTTCTGCCACCTAGACCTCATTACTGCTATACCTATCCCTCCTTCGTAGACCATTCCATATAGTCACATTAATACATACAATATTGGTCAGTCTAGTGCTTCATAGCCTCCTTCCACTACCACAAGCATTCCATCAATCTCCACTCATACTACTACTATCATTTCACCCACCGTGTTTTCTCCAGTTACCATCGCCATTCCACCTACCGATACTTCTCTCATTCTTATGTATAACACTATAAGAATACTACTACAACAAGCATTCCATCAATCTCCACTCATTCTACTACTATCATTTCACCCATCGTGTTTTATCCAGTTACCATCGCCATTCCACCTACCTATACTTCTCTCATTCTTATGTATAACACCATTCCTACTGATACCCATCATGATACCATCTTAATCGAAGATGCCAAAACTGATGATTCTGATAATGAGGTAAATTTCATAGAGCTTAATGATGACACATTATGCAATCTTAACATCCCTCCTATTGAGATAGACGAGTCATATTTTGATGATACTTTTGTTGTTATTGGTCCTAGCGAATAGATCAAGTCATAAAATCTCCTCCTATTAATGTTATGGTAATTTATGATGGGTGTGTCCATACACTGGACATCATACCACCATTCTCATCTTCTCATGAGTGACCTGCATCGGTGCTCCCCCTTTCACATGCATGCTTTTCATGAATAACTCTTATTGGCATCACATTACATTCAATCCCACTTGCTTTGAAACTATTTACACATATGAAAACTTGGCTTGACTTGGATTCACTGTTGTTGCAGGCTCACAACACCCCTGGATGTAGATAGGGCTGGGACATCTGGGCTGAAAAGATGCGAAGGATGCGAAAAGGTGAAGCGGCCGTAAAGAGGGACAAGGAAGCCCATTTCGGGCGGTTTGGAAGAATCTATCCCAGACAGTCTGGGACAAGAGGGACAGAAGTACGCGGCAGATGCGGGGAGCTGAAAGAGCCGAGAGCCAATCAAAACACGCCACGTGTCTTCACCTCAAAGAGGGACAGGGAAGCCCATTTTGGGTAGTTCAGAAGAATCTATCCCAGACAGTTCGGGACAACCGGGTCAAAGGGACATGAGGGACGCGAGAAGCCAGCAGGCCCACGGATGAATCAGGAAACGCCACGTGTCACCAGGGAAGACGTCCAAAATTTCAAAGGGGCAAGGTTTGAAGCGTTGACCTGAGCCAATAAAAAGAGGACACGTGTCCAATGGAGTAGGGAAGTGCGGAGGTTGGGGAGGAATTAGAGAATTTGGCAAAATTTTTGGCCGAAGAGCTAAAAGCAAAGGTCTTCCCCGTGCCCCTGTCGACCAATCAATGCATGCCACGTGTCCCAAGTGGCGGGGGTGAGGGAAAAATGGAAAATGTTCCAAAATCACAAAAAGTCAAAACTTTCAAGGAAAACCCATGGGTAAGGGAAGGAGAGAGAATTTCTCATCCAATCAGCGCCTGACACGTGTCGTCCAGGTGGCAGAGCGCGGGAAAAAATTTCAAAACCCATTTTCACCTGTTTTGTGCCCTAAATCTTCAGATCATCATATCTTTTGATCCAGAGCTCGGATTTGCACGTTCTTTATATCATTGGAAAGCTTATAAAATTCTCTACATGATTCCAGGGTCAATCTTGAATTTTTGTTTAGTATGGAGAAAGTTAGGAAACCACTCTGACGCGTGTTCATGGCCAGAAGTGACATTTCAGCGACCAAATTTAATACAGAATGGGTCGCATTCTCCTCCAATTTGGTAAAAAATGGCAGGGTATGGGTTTGTAAGGTCCCCCATGCTTTTTTAATGCATTTATAGTTAAGGAGGAATGGGCTCCCACGTTTTGTACATTTTCTCTCTCTTAGGCTCAACCCATGCAATGTAAAAGCCAGTTTTGGCTCATTTTCTAAAAAAAACATTTTTTTTGGACATAACAATCTTCTTCTTTCACCTCCAGCAAGTGATTGTTGCAAGAATCGAACCTCCTCAAAGACTGTAACAGGTTTTTACCTCTCTGAGGTTGTAATGCAATGGTTTTGACATTGAAGATGATAATGCAAGCTTTGTGAACGAGTTTCAGTCCTTTGTTTGTATTATTTGTTTCATTTCAGATCCTAAATTATATCTTATCAGCCTTTGTATGTTTTATGTTGCAATCTTTGGTTTGTGTTTATTTGCATGACAAAAATATTCACCACTCCTTTTGGTGCATCACCATCTTTAGTTAGTTTCAATTTTTGCATTTCTATCCCTGTCTCCTTGCAGTTTAGAGTAGGATTAGGATCTGAACCTCTGTAGTTGTGCAAACATTAGATATAATCAGAGGAGTTTGAGGAACCAGCCTCTAATCTGGAGATTCCTCTCTCAGTTTCACAAGTCCCACACTTGGAGAGAGGTTTCCATGTTGTGCAATCACATTGGATGCTAGAGTGATCAACCTAGAAGCCTGATCTGCATCCAGGGGTGCTGTGAGCCTGCAACAACATTCACACTGGAGGATCTTATCCCTCCCTCTTTTTCTCCTTATTTATATCATGGATATGTTTGCATTATTGCTACTTATGATCTGCGAATATTCCATTTATCAGTTTTTATTGCACGCACTTCTCGCACTGCTCCACTTACTCTTGGGTAGTCTTAGATTGACAACATTGGGGGCAGTCTACATCCTGATCATATTGATATCACATTTCCTATGCCCTTCGGCTATGTTTCTATTTGCAATGACTCATTTCTTAGATATGCACAAAATCTCACTCATTGGGATGCACATGGATGTCCACCAACACCTTTCACTGATGAAGAATACATAATGAGCATGTACATTATATGCCACAATGAATACTTACTTGATCAACAACATTATATTTCTTACTAGGTCTTTGCTGCATCTCTATTCGGTTTTGACCATGAAAATTATGATCTCTTATATGAATTTACTTGATCATTCTCATCATCATACATTTGGTGGGCATCATGCTTACTCTTTCCCCCCTCCTAGTATAGTTAGATGTCTTGCATTTCTAATTGTTCACTCTACCCTTCGCATTTAGTCTTTCACACACATCTTACGCGTCTTGATACACTTGTATCGTCATTACCCTATGATGCACTCTCATGCTACTGTTCACACTTTACTATTGTGGGCATACTACATTCATGAACCTCACATCACATGACATGTTTCACACTCAACGCCTTCACAACACATCTCTTTAACATTACATTCTTATACATCGTCACTACCCAATGAAAAACTCTAGTTCCATGGTTCATACTTGATTGCTGAGGGTCTAAGTCTAAAATGAACTTCACCACACTCATTCACACTACACGATCCATGCTTCATTGGTCTATCTTTCTAGCACACAATTTAAACCATTTATCGATGACACACTCCTTTTATATGGTTCATTCTTGAATGTTGAGGGGGAACTTATAAATGAACCTCATCTCATACATACTCATTCACATTCGGTTGGGGGGAATGTTTATCCTATCATTCACTTTACATTCCATTCCATTCCCATTCACAACATACGACATATATTGGTTGTATTTAATCTTTCTTACTTATGCTTACATGTACATGTTGTTTCACATGCTAGACAGATACTTAGTATGTCAATATCTTTTCTATATAAACATTCATGTTCACTTGTTCTCTAGTTGTGAATAAATAATTTACATAGATCTTTACATGCAACAAGGATGCTTGGCACTATACCTCTTACCTATCCCAAAGTGGCTCCTGGGGGCACCTACTTTTGTACACACTACAGGTGTTATTGTTTTGTTTTGTTCCACTTCATAGTTTTCATAACACACTACTTTATATTGGATCATACACACTTTGACATACTTTTTATCTTTCTAACATGCTAACAGGTGCTTCATGGGCAACATTTTCTTTGTAGATCTATCCATCACCATGGCTATCTGTTAATTTGCATGTTATTGATTCTCCTCATTTGCCATTATTTGCGGGGTTTTCCTTTTGTCTTGTGTGTACGCTGTATGTTTTTGGCCGCTTCAGCCTAGATTGTATTGTGACATTGTGAGTGATGTCCCATGTTTGAAACCCACTTTTTGTGGTCTATATTGTCTTCTTGCGTGCTAAATTACACTTTTTATTTTATTTGTGTATTTTCCTTATTTTCACTAGCACTTGATTCTAACCACTTTTGCTTGTGTGTGCCTTGGTTTCTACCAAGCACACTCCCTCCTCCTACAGGGTATCAGTCATAGATTAGTGGTTGGTCCTTCTTTGGGCCACATATTCCTCATGGTGTCTCATGTACCCCAAATGAGATGACATCATTGAGTGAATAAGTCACTCCATACAAAAGTTCACATTCATAGTATAACATAGTTCAATATCAGTATAACACATTCTTCAGCCACAAAAATGACCCAGATTCTGACTTGGGTCTTTAGCACATCACAGATGCCAATGCCTAGACACAGACATGAGCGTCTAAGCACACCTAACCCTTCCTGGGTGCCTATGACTAGGGATAGTTACAATATTTTTCTTAGACCAACATGATTCACAACAGTCTACATAATTATTTTCTCATTATAGGCATATACCTCCAACAATTAACATGTATACTTTCTCCTTTTTCTATTTTCCCGTTGGATCGAACTGGATTGGATTTGAACAAAGTAGGATCACACCATATGCAGTGATGTATAAATCATTGGGAAGAAGTCAAAGGATGGAGAATAACACTAGACCTTTCTCCCTACACTTCTTCTATCGTGTAATGAGATCGACCTAAAAACTCGCACTTGGAGTGAGATCACCCGAAAAAACTTGTTCTTAGCATGAGATTACCTAAAAAACTCATTCTTCTACAATGGTTCATGACACTTTCTATCCTTCTCACTCATCATGGATCAGGTGCACATGTTCCTTTTCATATTTTTATATACTTTTACATGATTTTTACATATTTGGATTAAATTTATCACATACACAACTTTGACTACTCTTTTTATCTTCTCTTTTGCAGGTCCATCCTTATGGGAAACAACAGTCACATCATCAAGCATAAAATGACATCAAAAATAGGTACAACATGACATGGTACTCTTATACGCTTTCACCCCTATGGTCACTTCCTCTTCTCTAGCTTTCACACTTAATTTTTATCACTTCATGATTTTTCTTGTCTCCTCGAAACACTTTTCACCATCGAACTACATGTTTATCAGGTACACATCTCTTATCTACTTTATGTTATCAAGTATTCACTCGAAAACATAAAGTGGGTGTAAATGTCGACACTAAATCCCACACTTTGGGTACATTTCTAGGTTCTTATCTATCAGAGAAGTGCTCTAGATCTACTGGTTTGAATATTACACAGGTGAATGATGCGAGATGTGAATTGTTCCAAGCCAAAACAATGCAAGCATACAAGACTGGAAAAATATGAAAATTTAAGAGAGATAATTGCAATAACACATAAATAGCTCCAACTCAATACAATCAAATAGAATAATGAAAGAGATGTACATATAGTAGGTAAATGTGTAATCTCCTCCTAGAATCATGGCAATTTCCACCTAGAATAGTGGTAACCAATAACTAGAATAGTGTAGTCAAGTGGTAACCAACACCTATAATAGTGTAGTCAAGTGTACACCTAAGAAAACATATCCCATAAGTGTAGGGAAACTCGAAGTGAGGTGGAATATCCCAAGTAGGATAATACAAATAAAGTGAGAAAAAAATCCTACATTAACACCCCCCATAAGCACAACTTAGGTGGGCAGTGAAAATGAAAGTGGGTCCTGGAAAAAAGGCTGAATGAGGTACCCACGTACAATGTAATATCTCATAAGATATAGTAAAAGGAGAAAACCCAGTGGGAAAAAACTTCCCCCAAAAAAGAGAGACATGAAGAAGTGAAGAGGCTAGAATCCCCTCCTGAAGATGATGAAGCTGATGATGTAGACCACACCTCAAGAAGAGATCGTAGATGAATGAACTTACTCTGAGTGAAAGGTTTGGTGAAGATGTCAGCAACCTACTCTGAATACTGGTAGAATATAAAATCAATGACCTGCTCATGAATGAGCTCCCGAATGAAGTGCATGTGAATCTCAATGTGTTTGGTCCTTTGATGAAGACCCTAATTCCTGCATATCTAGATGGTCCTCTAGTTATCACAAAAGATGACTATAGGCTGCCTGATATGGATGCTAAGCTTAGAAAGAATCCCCTCAATCCAAATAGCCTTGGTAACTATGTTAATAGCTCCCATGTACTCTGCCTCTGTGGATGATAGAGCAACATCATTCTGCTTCTTGCTTGACCAACTGATAAGACAAGAACCTAATGAGAAAATGTAACTTGAAGTGGAGTTATGACACTCACTGTCACCAACCCAATCTGAGTCTATGTTGGCTACCTGTGAAAAACCCTTGTCTACTAACCAAGCCTTGTAATTATCAACTGACCCATCTACTACAAATTTGGTCTGATATGTCCATCGACATTGAACCATATTCCTTCACCTAGGAAGTGAAGTCAAATCCCAAGTGTGATTACTGATCAAGGAATTATATTCCTCATGCACATGAATCACCCACTTTAGGACCTCTTTGGGCTAGGAAGCCACTTCATAGTGTAGGCACTTGGGAAGGGGATCCAGAGGATGAAAAACGTACTTAGACAAACTATCATAGTAGGCCACATGCATTTTATGCTTCAGTGACAGATCCACAGACATTTCAAGAGGTATCAGACATACTTGGGTGGGATAACACTATGCATGAGGAATATAATTCCTTAATCAGTAATCACACTTGGGATTTGACTTCACTTCCTAAGGGAAGGAAGATGGTTTGATGTTGATACATATCCCATAAGTGTAGATAAACTTGAAGTAAGGTGGAATATCCCGAGTAGGATAATACAAATAAAGAGAGGAAAATAAATCCTACACTAACATGATCACATACCACTATTCATATGATTCGTAAGTGAGAAAAATACAAATTGACCACTGTGTTTGGCGTCTTTGATTTGTTTTTGGTTTCCTTCTTGGTCTTACACATCCTACTACCCAATCTAAAGTTTAATTATGTAGCTTTTCTAAGTCTGGACACCAGCGCCTAGATGCCCCCATCCTCTTGGGCGCCCCCAACCTCTTTGTATCTTTCTTGCCTCTTTTGGGCCTCTTCTAGCCATTGGGAGTCTTGTTTTCTTATGGGTCTTCCTTTTAGTGGTTCATTAAAAAATTCACACAAGGGAATCATATAAATACAAATATATGTGACCACAATAAAGGACCAAGAACTAAGGATTTACTATCATCACCTAAGATTGTATCCAAAGGTATTCTAAGAGCATCAAAGCATCCATTTAGTTATCATTCAAGGGACAAGGGATTGTATTCTTCTGCATACACTTCAAAGGAGGGGAAGTTAATTTTTCCATGCACATATATATTTACATATTCTACATCTAGATATTGCTCACTATTCAAGTACGTCTGGCACAAGAGCCACCTAGGGCACAATTCTACACACACACACACACAGAAAAATACATGGAGTATGAAATGTAGTGCAACACCTGAATCGTAAGTTCACTCATTCGGGTGATTGTCAGGGTCAGTCTGAATCCCCATTTGATTTTTTTAATTTTTAGGATTTGATGCGTTTCGGGGTTTTGCAGGTGTTATTTCTCTTTGCAGGTTACAGGAAAGTGCTGCGGGCTTAGTGTGACATACATGCGACTAAAAATGACATTTAGTGAACATCTTGTGACACTGTAAAAATCATTTTATGAGGTTATGAGAAATCATGAGTTCCCAGTAGTGGTCTATAACGCCCATGCGCCCTTGACCTATTACAAGTACCACAGTCCAGGAAGATCCTACGGTCACACAATTTTCTAAGCTTAGTTACGACACTTCCCTCCTCTTGTTCATCAACTCTCTAGTCCGATACAATTCAATATAAATTAAAAAATCAACTAAGTATCTTATTATATCTATTATACTTAGGGTTTTAAGTTTTCATTTGCTTATTGCTTAGGTCAGATCTATACTTCATTGCTTTATTTATCAACTATTACATTACAATATAGGTTTTGCAAAAAGATTTTTTTTGTTAAATCAATCTTAGAAAAATTCAATTTTCAACCTTGAAGTATTTTTATAGTCATTATAGGGTTTCCAGATCAATTAACATTTTGACATGTTATATTTCAAATATTTCCCAACCACTGAAACCTAAAACATTGTAGTATTTTGGGTTTTGGGTTTTGAAAGCATCAGAACATCTAAGGGAAAAAATCATATGCTTCATGTTCAATTTCTTACAAAACCAAACCCTGAAACAATGTAGTGTATCCGGGTTTCAAGTTTCACTTAAATTGAAACATCTCGACAATTTTACATGTCAAATGTTTTATGATTCCTAATTTTGAAACACGACTGTTTATTTTTATCATATTTTCTTGTATCAAAACATGAGGTGGTAGAAGCATGTCAAATGTATCATGTGCTCCAATCCCTGAATCCTAAAATGCAGTAAGGTTCCTTTGTGTCAGGTTTTCGGGACCGATTGCATGATTGCATGATATGTCTCTTGTAGTCAAACTCCCACTTATGAGTTAATGCATTTATTTCTAGGGTGGGGTTAGGTTTTCCACGCATGTCATCCTACATGTAATAAATGCTTGGGGTTTTATAAATACTTGGATTTTCCATGTCATTCTTACTTGTACAAATTTAAATGTGAACCCACACTCCTACTTCTGATCCCTGAAATCCCAAATTCAAAATTCTTGGAATTTTGGTTATTTTCTTTGATTTTTCTTCGAGCCCACTTCATTTCTTAGTAAGTGATTCATTTATTTATTCTTCCCTTTGGTTTTTGGGGTATTTTCTATCTATTTCTCATTATTTTTTATTTTCCTTTACGGTTGAGTTGTTATTGGTTCTTTATTTATTTTATTCTCTTTTTCTTGATTGATTTTCCTATTTTGAAGAAAGCTTGACCAATAACTTGATATTTTGAGTTGCTTGGAAATGATGAACATGTCAAAAACCTGACATAAAATTATCGATATTTTTCAACTGTTCATCAATATAAGAATCTCGAATCATTGAGAAGAACACTTGTTGTAAATTTCAAATCTTGAAATCTAACTCCTTCTTTTGGGAATGTGAAGGTGTTTGTTACTGAAAATTTCCAACACTATATTGGGAATTCTAAGGTGAAAAGTAATAAAAATTTTCTGTTAGTTTGTCATGGATTCTAAGTTGCAAAGAAATATAAAATTTATTACAGTTTTTAGTTGTCAAGATTTCTGAAGTGTTTGATTTCTGAAGTTCGATAGGCTCTAATTCCTGATAATGTTTTGGGAATCCAAAGGTGCAAAGTAGTACCTAGTTTCCAACAGACTATCAGACTGCTCAGGGTGTTTGACAAGGAGAAAAAATTGATAGGGTTTTTCATACTTTTAAGGGTTTTAATCAAGGTAAAGTTTCTATTTTTCATTTTTTGAGCATTTGAAGGGTTTTTCAAACAATTCTTGAGTTCATTTCCCCATGTCTGATTCAGGAAAAGGGAAAGGCAGGGTAGAATCTTCCAAAGAGATGAAGTACGAGTATCAAGGGGTCATTCCTCTTTTCAACATTGACTCCAATGTCGATGTTAGAGACACTGAATTAGGGACATGTTGACATGGATGATTTCTGGAATAGAGTCAAGAATCCTACAAAAACAACATGGATGTAATGCATTTATGATAGTGGACTACCTCTCGTTATTGAGTTCCCTATATCTACTAAATGTTCTAGACTTTATTCTTGTGGCATCAAGTCACTATGACTTTTACTTTAGGGCTATCAAGAACCAAGATGGAGAGGTATTCATCCATTTAGATGTTGAATATTTTTAGAATATACTTAAATTAACATACCTCTTTTTGTATGTTCATATTGATATCAAGAGGGCTCAATATGCTTGGTACAAGAACTCAATAGATTGTATCAATCACATCAATAAAAAAGTATATCTTGAAACATAAGCCTATGGTGAGTAGATTCCTAAAGACATTTCCCTGAGGTGATTTCATTCTTGAAATCAATGATATTATCGCATTGTTAAGTAGAGCTTTTGGACTTCCTAAGGTGATGGAGTTCCTGGGATAGATGTATTAATTCATCACCATCATACGGAAAAATGAACAATTCTTCAAATGGCATGAATTTATCAATGATACATTGGACAGCCAATTGAAAGAAGTACAGATAATCAGAAATTATACATGACATCATATGTCACCTATAGAGCAGAGGGTATGAGATTTTATCCTAAGTTGTACACCCATAGTACTAGAGCCTCAAATTTTGTATACAACTTATACCCCCAGTTGTCTTTGAAATAGAGTTGGGTTATTTTTGAAGAGTAAATGATGCCTTTTTTGTATAGCATAATTTGCAAGATAGAACTCTATCTTTCTAAATTTCAGTGTATTGATGTATCTTGGAATGTTGTATCCCATTGGGGATGAATCTTCTTCTAATTCCCAACATTCACCTACATCAGGGCATGACCATTTCAAGGGAATTTGTATCTATTATTAATATTTCTAAGTGATAAGTGGATCCTGATGGAATTGGTAAGACAGTTGTTGGACCTCCACAAGTTCTAACAGAGTAACCATAAGGCAGGAATCTATTTCCCAATATTTATCGATTGCTACACATGCACATCAATGATCAAATCCAAAAATATCACTATCAAAATGCAAGGTTTAACTCTCAAGAATTTCCATTCATGGCCCTGTTTCGATTATCGAGGAGTATTGAAGGGTCTTGGAACAATGCAACTTCATGTTCCTAAACTTGAATATATATGGATTGATTGAAAGGATGAAATATAAATCATGAAAATGGATTACAGTCGCCTAACATTGGATGAAGTAGAAATATATAACATCGACGATATTCCCCAAGGTGTTGTTGATGATGGGGAAATCTTGGAACCCATTTATGAGTACATGAGTGTAGAGAGTATGGGTTTTCCCTCGATTTATTGGTCAATCAAGGATTCCACGTCTATCAAAAACTGAACTACTCGTATTCTAATTCAAACTAACTCTTGGCTCTATTTAATGAATATTCAACCAAAGGATCCCAACTTCCCAAAAGTGAAAGTGATCACTACGTCAGAAGTGGGTCCCTCCAAAAATTATAAGGATAAAGGTGAAGCATATGGGACAAATTTTAAATTCATGCTCTATAGCAGTGGAGAAAAATCTTCTCCACCTTCTTATACTCCCTCTACCACCATTATCAAAATTTATTCCACTTCCCCTCAGCATGTGCCTTCTCCTCCTCCATCTTCTCCTCTTCATGCATCATCCCCTCCACCTTCCTCATCTTTTAGATCTCATCCATCATCACTTCCACTACTTTTGTTTCTCCTCCACCACCCTCCTCTCCTCTAGTGTCATTTTTGGCACAATTCTTCTCATCCCTTTACCCTCTCTCGACTAGGATAAGTATGACCATGGGTTCTCCTCACATAACCCATTTCCCTTCTCCATCTACTACTTTTTCCTCCATAGCTTCTTCTCCTCCCCTATCTTTAATGCTTTCTATGGCCATTTTCTTCCCTCCTTCCCCCTGGTGTCCACATTGCTTACTCCTTCAAGTACCACACTCATGATCAATGTTCCCCTTCGGCAATAGCCTTTCTCTTTTGTCCCATCTTGGCTAGTTAGCAAAACCCCAAAGAAGATAAAAATGTTGTTTCTCATGAAGCCTTTGATTTCAGTATTATGACTCCTACCCCATCTTGCACATCCAAGAAACCCAAGACCATTTTTCACATCACCATTGATGCATTAGGAGAAAGTTTTTCTAAAATCATTGTGTCTGCTACAAATAAGAGTAAGTAAGACATCGCTTCTTCTGATTGCCAAATAACCAAAGTGGCACTTGGGAAATTCACTACTAAAGGAGCATAGCAAGATGTGTAGGTGGTCATGGATAATTTATTCAAGAAACTTAAAGAAACCAAAGCCACCAAGGATAAGCTGAAGGATAAGGTGGAACAGTTGACAACCAACCTCCTCAAGATCTCCAAACCAACTCTGATATCCTCTCTAGCTTCGGTTAGTTTCGACACACCATCATTTTTCAGAGATATAGAATATTGGACAAAAGGGTCATGCAATAAATATTTGGATCCAAAGGATCCTAACTCAAGGAAATAAGTTAATCAAGAACGTTGTAGAAATCCATAATGATATAGAGAGGAAGAAATCAGTCGTGTCTGCTACAAATAAGAGTAAGGAAGACATCACTTCTTCCGATTACTGAATAACCAAAGTGGCACTTGGGAAATTCACTACTGAAGGAGCATAGAAAGATGTGTAGGTGGTCATGAATAATTTATTCAAGAAACTTAAAGAAACCAAGGCCACCAAGGATAAGGTGGAATATTTGATAGCTAACCTCCTCAAGATCTCCAAACCAACTCCGATATCCTCTCTATCTTCAGTTAGTTTTGACACATCGTCATTTTTAGAGGTAGAGAATATTGGGAAAAAGGGTCATGTAGTAGATATCTGGATCCATTGAGGATCCTAACTCAAGGAAAGAAGTTAATCAAGAACGTTGTAGAGGTCCATAATGATATATAGAGGGAGAAATCAGTCGTTGAAAAGATGAATAATGAGATCCATGAAGAATGCAATAATTGGGAATTAACTCTAGATGTCTTTAATGAACTCATAAAAGTTGGTCCTAATACCCTTTCTCAAGAAGGGATAATTGGTGAAAGATAAAAGCATTTCAATTTTTACAAATCCATTGACTTTTGGATCAAGATCTTGCAAGAAGCTAGTGAAAAGCTACAAAATTTTGAGAATAAGGTATAGATCCCACCAATTATATCAGTGATGAATTCACCAAAGTACATAGCCATGTCTTGGATGATGACTTGAACATGTTACCTATGGATGATATCTTCAAAGATTTAACGGATATAGTTAAAAAGGAATATTCAGCTGAAAGTTATTTTGATCTGAAGTCGATTGACAAAATAATTTTGTGCCAAAATTTTTTGATCAATTCAACCAAAACCATCAGAAGGATCAAGAAGCTCCCTGGAAGGATGCTCAATGTACTTGATACATGCAATGTTTTGAATCTATAATCATGTGGACCTGATGAAAAGGAAACACAGGATATGCTTCATAAGTTCCATGAATATCATAATAAGGAAGTCGAGCAAGAAACCGAGAAGGAAAAATATGATTGATGATTCATCATGTTTTTCAGTTTTGACATCAAACATGTTTTTTGTTTATGTTGAGACATCATTTGGATTTACAATTTGACTTTTTCATCTAGTAAGAAATAGTCAAGAAATTTTTAATGTGTGTTTTCTATTTTTAGAATGTGATCCAAACTACTTCCCTTTTTCTCTCTTCTCCTTCTCCATAAATGTAAAATGTTGAGGCATTATCAAGGGATATCGTTTTTTTTGGACAAGAGCAAGTAGTTGGAATTATAAAGGGAAGAAAGATTGTGTTTTCAATATTTTGCTGAAAGGAATATAAGAGATACATTACAAACTATGTCTTGAATGTTGTTTCTTTATTTAATATATTATTCTTAAGTTCAATGCATTATTTTATTCTTTAAATTCCATATTATAGTTCATTATATCTCAAACGTTTTTTTTTACTTTTTTATCTCGTGTTAATATCTTCGGATATGTGTTTTCCAAATAAGAAACAAGTTTCTACCATTTATTTATTTTTGTTCCCCTTTCTACTCTCACTTCTATAACTTTCTCCCATTCTCAATCTATCTTTCATTCCAAAATAAATTAATATACCGAGATGAGATCCCACCCCCAAATTTTAGATTAGTGTGAATATTGTAAATATTCTTTAATATTGTTAGAGTAGTAATAAATAGAACACCTCCCCTTTATTTGATGATGAACTTTGTCCCACATGTTATGGTTAAACCTCATATTTTTTCCTTGACAAAATATCCACCCAATAGTTTTTTGCAACTCTATTGGGGAAACAAACACATAAGATAAGTTGTATCACACCTTTGGCAACTCTATATTTGTTTTTTCTTACCATTTCTTTCCCGATTCAAGTTGGCAGGAAATTTTTTTACTCGTAGTAGCAAACAAAGAGGTGAGGTGGATCCTAAATTTGAGCTATTGTAGTTTCATAATTTCAACCTTTCTCCTGAGAGATGATCCTTCAAATGTTCAAATATTTCATCACTTATTCACCAGAACCAAACCATACGAGATGGTAGTTCATCTACAATTTACAAAGCTTTATTTTCAAGTGGAACTCATATTCATACATGCACATCCTTTTAAATAATGGCTACACCACCACCACCTCTAGTCCCTTGGGGACTAGCTATTAGTCTTCTTGCATTGGCTTAACCTCTGCATGATTTGTCACATGGTTCATGAAAGAATTTCCCAAAGTTCAATAGTGACAAAAAACAACACCCCACTGAATGGTTCTACCATCTTCCCCATCGGTCTATTTATAATTAGGTAACTGTCCTCCAAATCACTCTCCTAGTTATTTAGACAGCTTACATACATATTATGGCTCAAAGATCTTCATTACAAGTGGTGCGCACCTCAGTTGTCTCCTTGGCACATTCACTTGGTCATTGTTTCGTCATGCACCCTTGTACACTTCCCCTTCTCCCGTTTTCATTTTCCTTTTCCTCTTTGTTCCACTCTGACCTTGCCAACATCTTCTGCCCATTCACCTTCTTCCTAGAAACTATTCATAATGTGTGTGCACCTTGCACTTTCTTTAATCAGCTAAGTTCCTAACACTCTTGCATGCCCCACACATTACCTTTTAATAGTTGTGCCTTGACCATACATTCTCTACTCACTAATTTTTACCATTTCCTCTACATGCATTGCGATTACGCGAGCCTTCCTTCTACCTTCTTCCCGTGGCTCATTCTTATGAATGCATACCTTTGTGCCCTCCTCTTCACCATTCCATGCCACTTCATTCTCTAACACACTTGAGTATGCCACACACAACCTAACAAAGTGTGCCAACTAGGCACTGAATCCTTACAACAAATTAATAAGTGACATATGGTAGAAACAACAACAACATTTGCATAGTTGGCCATCCTTTCAGCCAATCCATGCGCGCCACATGTCTTGTATGCATAGATGCCTCTGAAAATCTTCTAACAACCATATCTTTTGCTACAGAGCTCTGATTGGTGCGTGCTTAGTCTCAATCGATAGCTACTGACATAGGCTACAGTGCTAGATATTCAAATTCAAATTCTTGGTGGATCTAATAGGTGAGAAATGGGAAAACATATTTCTAGGAATTAATGAGTAGGTTTGATTATTCTAACCACCTGATTTGATCTATTCCTCCCTCCTCCAACATGCCAAACAAACTTGGGGAAATTTTATTTGACAGATTTACAGCCGGATTTACATGCATTGAATGCTTCTTGTTGGTGTTTGTATTTCAAAATTGGGGTTTCCCTCCTCTTTTTCTTCCATGAATTCATCTATAAATGTAAGAGCTAGGATCATTGTTAACATTGGACACTTTGGATCCTTATGCACTTTTCTAAGGACTTCATATTTCTATATTCTAAGTCGTAGACCTCTATATCTGGCTCATGCATGTGGATATCGACCTCTTTCACCATTGTAACAATTTTGTCCATTTCTTGAAGTAAAAGAAGCATCATTTTCTGACTATTCTCTGTCCTAAGTGTGCTTGTATTCTTTCTTCTTGCCTTCCTTTTACATTTCGTGTTTTTTGTGTCATTCCACGTCCCTTACAGTTCCCTTTTAGTTGTGTTCCATGAAACTGATCTGGTAAATGTGTCTTAGTTTTCTACACATGCTTAGCCTTCTTTCACACCTTTCCCTTCATTTTCGCTCAGAACAAATAGTGTTCATTCCTCTTTTTCTGGTGCTATCGCGTTCCTTAGATTAGTTTTCCTTTCTATTAGCCTTATATCCATGGTCCTTTGGAATTGTTAGCTTATTTTTCCCTTTCAGCATTAGGAGTAGCAATAGCAGTAGAAATAGATAGAGGAACTGACCTTCTCTTGAGATCCGTCTCAAGTGCACAAGGTCCCACAACTTGGAGATGGTTCCATTGTTGTCTCAAACAACTCAGTTCTTCGAGATCTGAGACACATGTGCATGTTTGAATGACTAATAGTTTATGGCACACCTGGTGGGACCAACAGTGAAAGCTTAAATTTCATAACACTAAGTTCTAGTGTGTGAACTTAAAATTTCTAGCCTTTCGAGGCTTATTTCAACACATCTGGTGACTCCCAACATTTTCAGAGCTCCTATTTTACAGTCCTAAGCACCTTTTATGAGAAGAGTGCATACCAGACAGAGTGATGTAGATAAAGGATCCTTTGAATACCTCCATATTTCACCAATAAGCTCACACAACATATATTCCGTGCATGCATCCCCATCTCTAGCACGCCGCGTGCACTCTTCTCCTTCTTGAAACATACAAGTGTGCCCTACCATAGAGCTTCAACCTCCTCCTCAAAGGAAATTTTCCATATTCATTGGCAGAAGCCTGTTTAATCTTAATGCCTAGCATGATATGCCAGTGACCATGCTAAAGAGTATTCTATACTTCATGGGAGAAAACCAAGTCACCCCTGTTGAAAACATTCAAAATGTGTCCAATGTATGCTATGTCTATCTGCTTACTCATGATGATGTTATTGTTAGGTTGCTTGCAATCTCTTTCAAGGGTAAATCACTCCAATGGTACCGTGGCCTGAGACATGCATCTTTCACTACCTGGGATGAGCTTATAATGGTTATATGCAATTAATTTGAAGATAAATCAGATAATTTATCATTATTGGAGCAACTGACTACAAAAAAGTGCACTCCTAATGAGCATATGACTGATTTCAACATCAGATTCCAGAAGACTTGGGAAAAAATTTCTCAAGTGGTAATACCTATAGCCCAACATGCTTTTTTATACTATCTAACAGCTTTGAATAGTGACATTACTGTCATGATTCAATCCATGGGGTGTAGAACCTTACCTGCTGCATACAAAATTGTAATAAGGGCAGTGAATAGTCTTATTCATGTTGGTAAGTTGGTGCCCAGGCCTCCTGCGCCCTTGTTCCCAGAGATGTCTCCAGCGCCCCAGCCTTCTATCACTCTAGTTCTAGTGCAGAGCACGCAACCAATTGCATCTATATCCTACTCTCATGCACAACAAAAATAAGTTGAATTGAAGGCCCTGATAAGAAACTTTTCCAATAAGGTCATATCATTAGAGAATCAACATGGACAAGCCTACAAAGGTAGTTGCAATTAGGTGCAAGGACTTAGCAATCAACCTTGGTAGAATCACTATGGTAGTCAAAGATACAGACAAAACTAGCAGAATGATAGATGACACATATGCCCTTGCTGGTTATTCCTCCCGTACCTTCTCTTCTAGTTCCTAGTACAAGTAAGGTACTTGTACTAGTCCAGACAACATGGTGCAGGAGTTTGAATGGTGATTTTATTACAATATGCCTCATATCCAATATTATTGTGCTAATGTTGTGCACATGCAAAACTTCATGATTCAGAACACTTCCAGCTGTGAGCCTTCAACAAGCGCACTTGAAGTAGATAACCAAGAAATACTATAATCTCCTCCAGAGGAAAATATGATGTTCTTTGGTGCTGAGTACTTATGTGTAATCAACCAAGCTTCAGAGGATACAAGCATACTGCATGCCCAAGTTACGGACAACAAAATATACAAGAAGAGAATGCTCGAGTCTGGTGTGCAGGTCACAATTCTAGCAACACAAGCAAACCCTCAAAAGTAAGACATCCAGTAATAAAAGCGCTCAAGCGCCTACACCCGAGGCTCTATGCAAAGCTCCTATGGAAGTGGCACGTGCCCCTCATTTGGTAGGTCAAGCCTCTACGCCATCTAAGGTTCCTATCTCTGTACCCGGGAAACCAAGCAAGGATTTTGTTGTTCCTCAAATGCACAAGTTAGTGGGTTTTCTGTTTAGCATTATGGACCAGATGAAGAAGAAAAACATAAATGTTATGATTTGGGATGGCCTAACCATTCTATCCCAACATGACTTGTTACATGAAGCTCTGACATAACTCCCGCACACTGATCTGGCCATCCAAAAGCCACACGCTTCTATCAATGTTTGCTAAGAAGAGGAGAAGCAAGCAAGTAAAGTTTTTACAACCCCGCCTTCTATATATCTTTGATCATAGGCAAACATCTTGTCCATAAATGTATGATTGAGTCAGGTGTTAGTGCTTCTGTCATACCTAAGAAGATTACTGATGTATTAGGTCTTAAGTATAGCCCCCTGATAAAATTAGTCTTATAACTCGATGGTTTAACTATCACTACCTTAGGAATCATCAAGGATCTTGAGTTAACCCTCCATACATGTCCAAGTCTAACAATAACTCAAGATGTGTCAATCATTGACCTACCACATTTGTTTGCCTTATGTTTGTCAAGAGATTTTGCTGCTAAAGTGGGTGGTTAATTTTCTTCTAATTGGTCTCACATGTTACTCAGGACAAGGTATGGTACCCGGTTTACCATACAAGATGAGCCAATATTTTCCTATCACGTATGAGTCATATGAACAATCCCCTCTTCCAAGCGAACTATGCCTAATCCAACAAGGCCAACAAAAAACTTAAATTTCTTAGATAGAGTAGCCTCATTCCTCCTTCTCATACATGGTCTATTATTAGATAAATGGGCTAAATAGAGGCATCTAAAAAATTGATCCATATGATGACAGACTATTGGAAGCTTATGTTACTGGTCTTAGAAATTATTGCATCCTTGAGAGAATAAGCTCTGCTGCTGTCCTACCCCACTCAAGCAAATTGATGAGAATTTTGGACTATGGAAAATGTATATTTTGATGGCTCCATAGAAGCAGAAATGATGCGTAGGTGCAGGAGTCATTGTTCTCATCTCTCCCTAAGGAGTGAGAAATTTATTCTTCGTACACAGGCTATAGTTTGACATGTTCTAACAATGTGGTAGAATATGAAGTGCTACTGGTGCATGGTCTATTATTTCTGAAAAGAAGAAGAATCAAGGTGCTGCAGATCTTTGGGGATACAAAATTAGTTATCCATTAGGTCACCAACAAGTGCATGATAACAAAGAATAAGTTTCTCAAATCTTATAAACACAGAGTTTGGGACCTCCTTGGAGAGATTTGATACTCTAAATCTTCAGGTGGTGCGGTGCAAAACATGAATAAAAAGAAGTAGATCAGATGGCATCGCGCTTGGTTCACAATTATCTCACATGCTGAGGACTTTGTCAAAGGAAACACTCAGCACATCAAGATGGTGATTAGACATCCATTCCAGAAAAAAACTAGCTATGAAAATGTTTGACACTCGAGTTCACACATTTCATCTAGTTCATCTAGAATGAAGCTAATTTTTCATCAAACATGCAAGCTGACTTGCATGACAACTATACATGACCAAGTAATTCAACTAAAGACAAAAAAGTTTCCTAAAGGGACTGGTCACCTTAGAGAAAATGTTTAGCCCTGATGATGAGTTCAAGGGTGAAGAAAATTATATGCACATCGATGGAAGAAGACTTTCATTCCCTAGTCACTATTACGCATGAAAAAGAGTTGTTGCTTAGTAAAGCTTGCACGCATGATGAAAAGCATGCCTTCATCTCTCTCTGTCAAAAATATAGTGATATCTTCTCATGGGAGTATGAATACCTCAAAGGTTTTGATCCAAGTGTTTCTCAACACTCCATTGACCTTGATCCTAGTATCAAGTCCCCTTAGACAGAGTCAATGACCAGTCAATCCAAAGAAAAAGCCTCTCATGAGAAAGGAATTATCTAAACTCATTGAGGTGAAGATAATTTTTCCCATCAAATATTCTACTTGGGTCGACAAATCTAGTTCCAGGTGCAAGAAGAACAATGGTGAGATCATGACTTTGTGTTGATTTCAGATATTTGAACAAGGCATCTCTAAAGGATCATTATCCTTTTCCTTCAATGGAGCAGATTATGTAGACTGTGGATGGCGTGCAAATATTTTCCCTCAATGTTATGATGGGTATTCAGGTTTCAATCAGATCTCTAGTCAAGGAAGAGGATCAATTCAAAATAACATTTACAACCAAGTGGGGAACATATGCTGTATCATAAGATGCCCTTTGGTCTGTCAAATGTAAGGTGCAACATTTCAGACGTGCCATGGACATTGCCTTCAAATGTAGGAGCTTACATCAATGAGTTCATCTTGGTTTACCTTGATGATATAATTGTCTTCTCAAAGCAAAGCGTGGATCATATGGCACACCTGGAGAAATTCTTTGAGAGATGCAAAAGTATGGGGTGTCTCTTAACCCCAAGAAGTGTAATTTTGTAGTGGCGTAGGGCAAGCTTTTAGGCCATGTGGTCTCAAAGGATGGTATCACAATTTATCCTGAGCATGTTTCAGCCATCCTGGCTCTTTCCTTTCTCAGCACACAAGAAGGCCTTGTAGTACATTCATTGGTAAGATCAACTTTATTTAGGTGATTCATTCCTAACTTTGTAGGACTAGTTAGGCCTATCACCCTCATGCTCAAGAAGGACATAGCCTTCAGATGGACAGTAGAAGGAAAGGAAAGCTTCAACAAAATCAAGTAAGAGATTGTTTATGCGCCAACACTCATCAACCTAGATTACTAAAAGGATTTTATCCTTTATGCTTATAGTGCTAATGTGAGTGTCCTAACATAAGAAAATGAACAAGGGATGGAACAACTAGTGGATTTCTTCAGCCATATGCTAAAGGATTATGAATTAAGATATAGTCATATGGAGAAACATGGATACACCATTATGTACATGCTCAAGAAGTTCAAAAGTATGCTCGCCATAAATCATAGCAAGGTGTTAGTATCACACTCTTTTATTAGAGACTTCATCATGGGAGTAGAAATAAGTGAAAAGAGAGCACGATGGGTGACCAAAATCATGGAGTATGATGTTACTATCAAAGCCACAAAGCTGGTAAAAGGTAGCACACTCTGTAAGTAACTTGCTAAGGATGCACACAATGAATCTGAGACTTCATTGTTTCTTGATGAAGCTCCCCCGCCCGCAGAACTTGAGTAGAATATTGATCCTGGTGCATGCGATTGGATGAAGGACATGATCACATACCTTTTTGAGGGTGCTTACCCTCTTGGTTTAAACAAGGAAAAGAGAAGACATCTGAGGTTACAATCTATCCCTTATATTTTGATTTATGGAATTCTCTTCAAGAAGAATCTTGATGGTGTGTTGTTAAGGTGTATCAACAATGTGCAAACTAAAAAAGTGAACTAGTAGAATTTAACGATGGATTATCTGGTGGACACTTCTTTTCCAAGACTACAATAATGAAGATCATAATAATAGGTATCTTTTGGCTTACTCTATTTACAGATGCACACAAGTGGGTCATAAAAGGCAAGGAATGCACTTTCTTTGTAGGAAAGAAGATATTGACAGCACTTCCCCTCTGACCAATCCAAGTAGATCGAACTTTTGTGCAATGAGGTCTCAAATTCATAGGCATGATCAATCCACCTTCAAACACTAGACATAGATGAGTGCTGACAGCTAATGACTACTTTACTAGATGGACATAAGTTGTCACACTCAAAGAATCAACCGAGTCAGTCATCTTTGACTTTCTCAAGGGTCTAGTCACAAGGTTTGGCATTCCTCAAACCATTATCTCTGATAATGCAAAATCCTTCCTTAGCACTAAAATCATTGATTGGGCTCTAAATCTGGGCATCTATCTGAAGACTTCTTCCAACTATTACCCGCAAGGCAATGGTCTAGAAGAGTTAACAAACAAGAACCTGATCAGGATCATGAAGCACACAATAAACATCAGCCAAAAACAATGGCATACAAAGTTATCATGCACGCTCTGGACAGATAGGATCACAGTTAAAAAAGTAATATGAACTTTTCCTTACAAGCTTGTCTATGGAAAAGAGGCTACCCTTCCTTTGATGTTGAAGTTTAATTCATTCGCACTTTCCTAACAGCTGGAAATTGAAGGCACAGACCAAAGAGAAATCAGAATGGTAGAGCTGGTCAGTCTTGAAGAATCAAGAAACTCTTCCATGATCAAGCTAGAATAACATCAGCAAGTAACAAAGAAATGGTTTGACAGAAATGCTAGGCCTCAAGCTTTCAAAGTAGGGGACTTGGTTTTGAAATGGTATGCTAACAGAGATAAATGAAGGTACCATTCAAAGTTTGATGCACTTTGGAGTGGCCCATACATAATCAATTCATGCAAGGATGCTAAATATTTTGTGTTAACTCATCTTGATGGAGGCGCGCTACAAATCCCAATAAATTAGATCTATCTCAAACCCTTCCATTAAGTTTGCTGCATTGTTTTGTATATATTAGAGTAGTTTAAATTCCTCCAAATGCATTGTGCACACATTATTTTTTTGTACATAGTTATTTCTTCTTGCGTGCTTCTTGCATGCGTTATTCTTTTACTTCCAGGGTGCCAATATTCTTTCAGCAATTTTCAGCAATTTGCAAGATTCAGAATAGAGTGAAGAAATGATCCTTCAAGTGACTTCAGGATCAATTCTTCAAAGCTAAAGATCAGAATTTCATGATTACATAGTAGACTCCATGTCCATGTTGGGGTTAAACCATATAACAGTGTTTTACAGATCTATAATCAGATAAAGCATACAAGCAATGAATGCAGAAATAACTAGAAGATAAAATAAACAAGAGAAAGATTACACCAGATTTAACGTGGTTCACCCAGTGTGGGCTACGTCCACCAAGAAATGACCAATATTATTATTCAGTGCTTTACAGAGGAAATACAATGAAGATCTACTGTCTTCCAACACCTCACAGGATGTTCAATGCTTTTCCCTCACTCAGCTACTCTCTTGCTCACCAAGAAAATTTACATGCAAAACCATTGCTATATATATTCTCTCCTTCTTACTTACCCTCATAAAATGCATACATGCATATATATCTATTTTGGGTAACTTAAATTTTATTTTACAATCAATAAATCATCTTTAAAATAATTGTTTTATTCTAATTTTTGTCAAAAAACAAAAATTACGTCACACAGGTAACCATTTGGTTACTGCCTGACCGGCGCCAATCACTTCCTACCCTAGACTGATCGACACCGGTTACACCTTGACCAACACTGGTTACTGCCAAAACCAGTAACATGTAAAAGAAAGTTTCTTGTGAAGCAATTAAGCTCCATTTTGAACAATCTCCCATTTGGAGATCAATTGTTGCACTGTACTATACATCACGATCCTTGGTTCCTTTTCCTTAGCTTGTTTCTTCCTCTTCAAGTCTTAAACTCGAAGACCAACAGAAGTGGAGTGAAGCTCCAACTTCTCCCTTGCCAATGGCTTCGTTAGCATATCCGTAGGGTTCTCATCCGTATGAATTTTCTCTAACTTCAGTTGTCCATCCTCCAACACCTGTCGTATGAAGTGATACCTCAACTGAATGTGTTTCATTCTTGAATGAAATGATGAGTTCTTTGCCAGATGAATCACGCTCTAACTATCACTGTATAATATGCAATCCTCTTGCTCCTTACCCAACTCTTCCATGAACCTGCTCATCCATATCATCTCCTTGCTAGCTTTTGTAGCTGCAACATACTCTGCCTCTATAGTAGACAAAGCCACAACCTTCTGCAATCTCGAAATCCAACTAACTGTCATTTCCACCTACTGTGAAAATATATCCAGTGGTGCTCCTCTTGCCATTCAAATCTCCAACCATATCTGAATCAACATAGCCACGTAAAGAAGTATCTTAATCTCCATAGCATAAATCCATGCCAGATGTCCCTCTCAAATACCTGAGAATCCATTGGACTATTTTCCAATGTTCTTTACCTGGATTAGCCATAAATCTTCTCACAACTCCCACTGCCTGTGCAATGTCTGGTCTAGTACAAACCATGGCATACATAAGACTTCCTACTATTGAAGCATAGGGAACATGTGTCATGTACTCAACCTCCTCATGTGATGAGGACACTTATATTTTCTCAATTTGAAGTGTCCAGCCATAGGTGTACTAACAAGTTTTGATCTTTGCATATTAAGCCTTTCTAACACCTTATTGATATAAGCCTCCTGAGACAAATACAACCTCTTGTTTTTCCTGTCTCGGTGAATTTGCATGCCAAGGATTTTTATTTGCATCTCCCAAATCCTTCATTGCAAATGTGTGAGCTAACCTTTCTTTAAGTTTACCAATGTCCTACATACTAGATCCTGCAATAAGCATATCATCCACATACAATAACAAAATAACATAGCTCCCATTTTCAAGCTTCTTAAAATAAACACAATGGTCAGATTCACATCTCATATAACCATGCTCATGCATAAAACTATCAAATCTCAAATACCATTGCCTTGGAGCTTGCTTGAGCCCATATAGGCTCTTTTTCAATTTGCACACAAGTTTCTCCTTACCCTTGACTTCATAACCAAGCGGCTGTTGCATATAAATCTCTTCATCCAAATCACCATGAAGGAAAGTTGTCTTCACATCTAGTTGCTCTAAATGCAAATCCTCTACTGCAACTAAGCTCAATACAGTACGAATAGAAGTCATCTTAACAATAGGAGAAAATATTTCACCAAAGTCAATACCTGCTTTCTGTGCAAATCCCTTTACTACAAGCCTTGCCTTGTATCTTTTTGTCCACCCTCTTCTTCCTTGATCTTGTAAACCCACTTGTTCTACAATGTTCTCTTACCTGCTGGAAACTTAACCAAATCCCAAGTCTTGTTCTATTCCAAGGAGTCCATCTCCTCATCCATGCCATGCTCCCACTAGACGTGGGTCTTATCTTACATTGCTTCTTCAAAGCTCTTTGGTTCACCATTATCAGTCAATAATAAATAAAATAGAGAAGGTGTAAATCTTTCTGGAGGTTTACTTACCCTTTGTGACCTTCTCACATGAGTTTGGGGTACTGGAGGCTCAATCTGGACCTCCTGGACATTTGTATCCAAATCTGACAGTGACCGACACCGGTCACTTATAACTGACATTAATTATGTTAACCGATGCCAGTTTGGCTCTTCTGTAACTGATACCAGTTATGTTGACCAATGTTGGTCAGGGGTAAACTGACACCGGTTACTATGTAACCCTGTAGGTAATACTTTTAAATCCAAGAGTTCATTTTCATTCACAAACTTCTCAACTAGTTCATCCTTAGGTACCAAAATTTGATCCCTGTACATTCTCTTTTCATTCCATTCAACATCACGAACTCCTAATAATTTTAGAATTCTCTAAATCCCAAAACAGAAACTGAAATCACCAGATCCATAACCAATGAAAGTGCATCTCTTGGATTTTGCATCCAACTTTTTCCTATTTTCCTTATCAACATGCACAAAATATTCTAAACCAAAAACTTTAAGAAAAGAAAGATCTACCTCTTTTCCGGTCCAAGATTCCTCTGGTATTCCTACATCTAGTGAACTTGAAGGCCCATGGTTAATCAAATAAACTGATGTATCAATTTCTTCCACCCAAAATTGTAAGGGCAGTCCAGAATGTATTCTCATACTTCTAGCACGTTCCATGATTATCCTGTTCATTCTTTCTGCAACACCATTCTCCTGTGGTGTTCTTGGAACCATTCTTTCTCTACGTATCCCATTCACTGAACAATAATCATTGAAATTCTTGCTACAATATTCACCACCATTGTCAGATCTAAGGCACTTTAACTTAGAATTTGATTCATTCTCAACAAGGGATTTTCATCTTTTAAAAGTCTCAAAAACATCATATTTACGTTTAATACAATAAACCCATACCTTTCTTGTAGCATCATCAATGAAAGTAACATAATATTGGGATCCTCCATGAGAAGCTACCTGAGCTTGGTCCCCACACATCTGAGTGTACAAGCTCCAATTTTTGCTCCTTCTTAGTTGCCCCAACTTTGAGAAATCTCACTCTCTTTTGCTTTCCAAAGATACAATGCTCACAGAAATCAAGATCTAAATCTTTCAAATATGATAACTTACCCTTAGCCTTTAAGATCTACATTCCTTTTTGACTCATATGACCCAAACGATTATGCCACATGCATGCATCTGAATTTGAAGTAGATAATTTAGAAAAGGAATCAATAATACAGGTAGATAAATATAACGTTCCTACCTTCTTACTTCTTGTCACAACAAAAGCACCCTTGGTGACTTTCTAAGAGTCTCGTGTAAAAGTAACCATGTAACCAGATTCACCTAGTTTCCCTACAGAAATAAGATTCCTCTTGAGGCTTGGCACATGCCTTACATCTTTCCATACCCATGTATTTCTATTGTATAATTTGAGATGAACTTTCCCTTTACCAATAATACTGCAAGGTTCATCATCACCCAAATAAACATGCCCAAAAATTACCCTGGACATAATTTATGAAATAACCCTTATTAGGGGTTGTATGTAAAGAAGCTCTTGAATCTAAAACCCATGATTCAATTCTATTATCTAAAAAAAGAATAAGAGCATCTTGCATTACCTCTGATGCAAAAATATTGTCTTCTTTACCTTTATCTGGTTGTTGGTTCTCTTTATCCTTTGACCAACAATATTTCTTTACATGTCCTTTCTTTCCACATTTCCAACAAGTGATTACCTTACTCCTGGATTTAGATCTGCTATCCCTTGACTTTGATTTTCCATTACTCTTACTCTTGGATCTCTTCTTTTTCCTGCCCCTTCTTTCTACATTCAAAGAATTTCCAAATGATGATTCCTCTGTACTTTTCCTATGAATTTCTTCATTCAAGATTATACTAACCACATCATCAAACTTTAAAATATTATTAGCAGATGTTGTATTACTAACAACCATTACCAAGTTATCCCAACTATTAGGCAAAGAACATAAGAATAAAAGTGCTTTTACTTCATCATCAAATGGTATAGCAACCGATTTTAATTGATTTACAATAGATCGGAAATCATTCAAATGACTAGATGCAGATCCACCTTCATGCATATTAGAACTAAATAGTTTCTTCATCAAATAAACTTTATTTGAAGCACTAGGTTTTTCATATAAATTAGCAAAATATTTCATTAAATCTACCATAGAATCCTCTTCTGTAATATTGGAAGCCACAGATGTTGTCAGGCTCAATCTTATAGATCCCAAAACCTTTCTGTTAAGAATCTTCCATTCTTCATCAGTCATCTTCGCAGGTCTATACTTCTCATCCAATGGTAAATATAAATATCTTTGATACAGATAATCTTCAATCTGCATCTTCCATAATTGATAATTATGAACGTCAAATTTCTCTACCTTGTATTTTTTTTTTCTTTTGTCATTGGTGTAGCTCCCACTCAATCAGAAAACCCTCAGTGAGTAAATACCTTCAACACACAACACCTCCAAATAAAGCTCTGTTACTAGTTGTTGGGGTTAAACCATATAACACTGTTGCAAAGATCTATAATCAGATAAAGCATACAATTAATGAATGCGGAAATAGCCAAAAGATAAAATAAATAAGAGAAAGATTACACCATATTTAACTTGGTTCACCCAGTGTGGGCTATGTCCACCAAGAAACAGACAATATTATTATTCAGTGCTTTACAGAGGAAATACAATGAAGATCTACTGTCTTCCAACATCTCACAGGATGTTCAATGCTTTTCCCTCACTCAACTACTCTTTCTTGCTCACTAGGAAAACTTATATGCAAAACCATTGCTATATATATTCTCTCCTTCTTACTTACCCTCATACAATGCATACATGCATATATATCTATTTTGGGTAACTTAACTTTGATTTTACAATCAATAAATCATCTTTAAAATAATTGATTTATTCTAATTTTCGTCAAAAAAAAAATGCATCGCATAGGTAATTGTCACCGGTTACTGCCTGACCGGTGTCATTCACTTTCTGACCTAGACTGATCGACACTGGTTACACCCTGACTGACGCCAGTTACACCCTGACCGACGCCGGTTACTGTAAGAACCAGTAACATGTAAAAGAAATTTTCTTGTGAAGCAATTAAGATCCATTCTCAACAGTCCAATATCCTTCATCTAGTAGGCAGAAGGCCCATAAAGTCACCAAAATTGTTATCCGAATAACTCTCCTAGTTATTTAGACAACTTACATACATATTCTGGTTCAGAGATCTTCATTACAAGTGGCATGCACCTCACTTGTCTCCTTGTCACATTCACTTGGTCACTTTTTCCTCATGTGCCCTTATGTGCTTCCCCTTCTCCCCTTTCCATTTTCCTTTCCCTCTTTATTTCACTTTGACCTTGCAAGGATCTTATGCTCATTCACCTTCTTCCTATCAACTATTCATCATGTGTGCATGCCTTTCACTTGCTTCAATCAGCTAAGTCCTTGGACGTCTCATGCACCCCACACATTACCTTGTAATAGTCATGCCTTGACCATATGTTCTCTGCTCATGAGTTTTCCCCATTTTCTCCATGCATGTTGCGATTGTACGTGCCTTCCTTCTACCTTCTTTCCGCACCTCATTCTTCCACGCACATACTTTTTCTCCTTCCTTTGCACCATTCCATGCCACATCATTCTTTAACACGATTGAGTATGCCACACACAACCTATCAAAGTGCGTTAGCTGGGTGCTGAATCCTTGCAACTAATCATTAAGTGACACGTGGTAGAAATGAAAAGAAAATTTGCATAGTTGGTTGTCCTTTTGGCCAATCTTCTCCCGCAACATGTCTTGCGTCGTGTAGATGAATCTAACAATCTTCTGATAGCCATATATTTTTCTATAGAGCTCTGATCGGTGTGCACCTATTCTCAATCGATAACAGATGACATAGGCTATAGTGCTAGATATTCAAATTCAAATTCTTGGCGGATCTGGTAGGTGAGAAATGGGAAAACATATTTTTGGGCATTAATGAGTAGATCTGATTATTCCAAACACTTGATTTGATTTGATCCACCCTCCTTCTCCAACATGCCAAAAATACTTGGGGAAATTTTATTTGACAGATTTACAGGCATTGAATGCTTTTTGTTGGTGGTTATATTTCAAAATCAGGTTTTCCCCCTTTCTTCTCATTTTCTTCCATGGATTCATCTATAAATGTAAGAGCTAAGCTCATTGTTAACGTTGAACACCTTGGATCCTTACGTAATTTGCTAAGGAATTAATATTTCTATATTCTGAGTCGTAGACCTCTATATCCGGCTCATGCATGTGAATATCGACCTCTTTTTCCATTGTAACATTTTTGTGCATTTCTGGAAGTTATGGAAGCATCGTTTTGTGACTATTCTTTGTCCTAAGCGTGTTTGTATTATTTCTTCTTTCCTTCCTTTTATATTGTGTGTTTATTGTGTCATTCCACGTACCTTGTAGTTCCCTTTTAGTTGTGTTCCATGAAACTAGTCTGGTAAATGCATCTTAGTTGTGCTACATGTGCCTAGCCTTCTTTCATGCCTTTCCCTTCATTTTTGCTCAGAACAGATAGTGTTCATCCCTTTTTTTCTAGTGCTATCACCTTCCTTAGATTAGTTTTCATTTCTGTTATCCTTCTATCCTTGATCCCTTTGCATTGTTAGCTTAGTTTTCCCATTCATCTTTAGGAGTAGCAGTAATAGTAGAAATAGATAGAGGAACCAGCCTTCTCCGGAGATCCGTCTCAAGCGTGCAAGGTCCCACAACTTGGAGATGGTTCCATTATTGTCTCAAATGACTTTGTTCTTCCAGATCTGAGACACAGGTACACATTTGAATGACCAACAATAACTATGAGAACAAATTTTGAAGCAATATTCAAATCCGTAGAGGATGCACATGCATTACTAGCTCAACTCAAACATATGAAGAAAGAACCACATGAATCTATGTGTGATTTTTTTGCAAAATTCAATAAATTGATTCATAAGATTCTTGAGGGTGCCACCCATACTCTTGAAAATCAAAAGTGTTTTTTATTAATGCTCAACTACCTAAAGTTATCTTCTTGTTAAGAAGGGAAAATATTCCCTATCTGGATACCGCACAATAAATGACTACAAATATTAAAGATAATCTAATCATGGCTGACAATATAAGAAGAGATTATTCTAAGACAAAAAATAAAAGCATATCTCAAAGTACCACTGATCCCATGATCTAGAGATTAGATAATGGTTTGTTGACTTTTAAGAAACAAATGTCTCAAAATGTACTTAATGCATCCTTATGGAGGATATCCCAAGGAGGAATTTAATAATAATAATGCTCCTGTTAGAGATAGGAACTGATTACTAGGTGTATCAACCAAGGTTAGCTATTAAAGCTATCCTCATGTTAATGTTGTTATTGAAGTGGTTGGTGAAAAGAGAAGAAACACATGAATATGAAGTTAAATATTCTTTTGAAGATGTTGATTACACTAAATAATCATATGACGAGACAGTTGATGACTCCAATATCGGGTACCTGGAATATGAAGAAGATGACTATGATGATGTAGTGAATGACATGAATAATCAATATTTTTTAGTTTTCACTCATTCATAGAACCAGAGAAAATAAGTGGAGAAACCCAAAGAAAAGGTCAAAGATAAATAATATCTAGTGGTCATTCCTAACGTTACTAAAAGAGGTACTCCTTTTCCCATTCAACCAAAAGAGAAACCTCATGTCAAAAAGGTTACCTCCATACTTCCAATCCTTATTCTTTTGTTACTCTTAAGGCCAATACTTTTACCATACAAAAAATTAATGAAGGGTATACATCTTCATTTAATCCGTCATACACTACTTTTGATATCATTGACCACACCAAAAAGACTAAAATTAAGATGTCAGAAGCAAAATACTTGTAGTCTAATCCTGAGTAATTCAAAAGATTGACTCAATTTATCAAAAGTAAAGATGTTATACCTCCACCTACTTCCTCCAAGGGAATTATTCCTAATCCATCCCCTCCCTCATCTCAAAATAATATGGCTTCAACCTCTTCATCTAGGAAAATTGAACCATTTTATTTCTTTACTCATTAGCATTTCAAAATCAACAACTGTATCATAGATTCATGAGCATCTAACAACATCATGCTTAAAGGTATCTCATGCCTTAGGAATCACTCTCAAAAAACCCTTTGGGAAATGTTACTTAATGGAAACCAAACAAGTTCTGTTGACAAGTCAGATTAAGGACACTCAATTCACATTTATTGCATTTTTTTGAGAAGAGAGTCAAAATGATGATTTTTGGCTGTGGATATCCTAGCTGATTATGGGATATTATTGAGAAGATTTTTTTATAGAGATGTAGGAGGAGAAATTCACATGGATTGGTAAAAAATGTGGATACATGTTAATGGAATAATGTGCATGGTTGAACCTAAAATTTGGGAGAAGTACCTTATTACCAAATCAGATGATCCAAAGGGAAATTATTTTTAAAGATGTCGGTCTGGGTACCTATTTCATGACTTTAGATCAAATCTTGAGTTCCACTTCCATCACTGAAAGAGATCCTAATGAAATATGGACTTTGGAATTTGATGGAAGTTGTTTAACTTCTGGATCTGGGGCTAGTGTGGTGCTCATATCTCTTGAGCATGAGAATTTTCCATTCTCTTTCAAACTACAATTTGATAACACCAATAACACAACCAAATATGAAGCTTTGTTATTGGGTCTAAATATGGAAAATAAAAAAGGAGTTAAAAATCTCAAGGCTCAAGGATATGCATAGTTCAAAGTGAACCACGTGAAGAATGTATATTAGGTGAAGAATGATCACTTGAAACATTACAGGAACAAGGTTTGGGACTGCATAGAAGATTTTGAAGCTTTTCAATTAAGGTAGTAAATAGCGATCAAAATGATAAAGATGACTCCTTCACCGTGTCTACTTCACTATTGCTACCTCATAAAAAATTCAAAGAGGACAAGTACACAATTGAGATAGTCTATCATCTAAGCATTCCTGAAAATGCTTGCCTACTGAAAGTCTTGAATGACGATAAAAAAATTCTAAATTTTCTTGAAAGGTTTCATAATTTCAATGAGTTATATTTTGAGGTTCTGAATCATATTTCCATGAATTCATTTTTGATTCATGCAAAATTATTGATGAAGAATTTATTCAACTCAAAGGGAACAAAAGCACAAAAGGATTGGTGTCTCTAGAAGGATTTTTTGAAAAGCATGATTGCTTCATTCAACAGAAGCAACAGGCTGAGCCCAACTCTTCAATTGAAGTCAAATAGGTAAATTTAGGATTTGCAGAGAAACCAAGGATTGTGAATATTGCAAATACTACTCGCTTGAATAAAAGAGAAGGTTTTTCACGTTATTAAAGAAATATATGGATGTTATACCTCAGTCATATCCAGATTTAAAATCTTTCAAGCTAAAGGATGTTTAACACAACATTCCTCTCAAGTCTGATGCCTATCCCTATTGACAGAAGTAATGCCACTATAACCAAAATATCTCTAACATGATTCTCATAGAAATAAAAAATATGTTAGATGAAAGGATCATCTTTCCCATTCATCATTCTACATGGATTGCCAACATCATCTGGTGTGTAAAGAAGAAAAAAGAAATATACATTTGTGTAGACTTCCATAATTTCAAATAGTCTTCACTAAAGGAGAATTACCCCTTGCTTATCATGGATCAAGTCTTAAAAGTAGTGACTGGTCTTGAAATTATTTCCATGTTGGATTGAGTTTTTGGGTACAACCAGATCAAAGTATCCTCTAAAGACCATTATAAGACAAGCTTCACTACTCACTGGGGTACCTTTGTATATAAGAGAATGCCATTTGGGTTGATAAAAGTAGGAGCTAATTTTCAAAGGGAAATGGATGTGGCCTTCAAGGACTTGATGGGTAATATTATCATGGTGTATCTGGATGACCTCATGGTATTCTCTAAGAAAAGATAAGATCATTACAATCACTTGGAGAAAAATTTGATCAGATGTCAACAACATGGGATTTCCTTGAATCCTAAGAAATCCATGTTTGGAGTCACAAAAGGTAAGTTGTTGAGACACATTGTGACCAAGGAAGGAAAAAATATTGACTCTAAGAGAGTCAAATCTATACAAAGTATTATTATTCCTACAAGTAAAACCGGTGTGTACTCATTATTTGGAAAACTTAATTTTTTGAGAAGATTCATGCCTCATTTTGCTGATAAGACTCGACACATCATGGAAATGATGATGGGTAAAGTTACATTTCGTTATAATGTTGAGGAAAATATACTTTTAATGAGATCAAAGGATCCATTTCTCACGCTCCTATCCTGATATGTCCTGAATTTTAGAAGGATTTCATCATGTACAACTTTGCCTCTGATCATACTATATCTGTCATCCTAGTTCAGAAGAATGATGGATTTAAATCTCCTATTTATTTTATGAGTTTTCCTTTGAAAGTTCATGAATCGAAAATTTCATAGATAGAGAAACATGTTATGCATTTGTTCAGGCAGTAAAAAATTTCATGTATTACATCCTAGACTCTCACACATTGGTTCTAGTTCATGATACTGTAGGAAATTCCATCTTAACTCAAAAAGAGTTAGGTAGTCAAAGATGTAACTTGATTTCCAAAGTACAAAAGTATGACTTAGAGATAAAACCTACCAATATTTTTATGTGGGAGAGGTTTATGTCAACTCATTTCTAAGAACAACCCAGAGGTAGAAGCTGACAGTATAGAAGATGGTGAGGAGGAATTTCCCATGGTGTTGTTCGTGAGCACAATGGATGAGTGGTACTCAAACATTGCATATTTCCTCACTTATGGAGAATGTCCCAAGAACCTAAACTCAAAAGATAAAAGGAGTGTGAAACTCAGATCATCCAAGTATGTTCTTTGGGACAATGGTCTATATAAAATAGGAATTGATGGAATTTTTCTCGTTGCGTGGAAAAAGACCAATAAGGAAATATTTAGGAGGATTACCATAATTTGGCTTGTGGAGGAAATTTTTAGCATCTTTCACCACTCATAAGATTCTGTGAGAAAGATATTATTACCCACCTTGTTTCAAGATGCATCAAAATGGGTAGAAAAGTGTGAGGCTTTCCAACAATTTATTGGTCATCCTAAATTGACAGCACTTCCCCTCAAGCCGGTAGTGATTGATGAGCCTTTTTAGTAATGGGAATTGATTTTATCGGTGCATTGAACCCTCTGTCTAGTGCTGGACATAGTTATGTCTAACAACAACTGATTACTTCACCAAGTGGGTGGAAGCCATCCTTGTGAAACATGATACATCTGAAGTTGTTTGAAAATTCATCAAGGAGAACATCATAGTAAGGTTTGGTGTTCCTCATAAGATTGTAGCAACAACTTATTCAAATTTCTCATCTTATGAACTCACTAAATTTTTTTATGGCTTTGGGATCACTTTGGATTTTGCCTCCAATTATTACCCTTAAGGGAATGGTCAAGTAAAATCAAGTAACAAAAACTTAGTGACTATAATCAGGAAGCTGGTTGATGTTAATCAATGAACATGGCATAAGGCTATGTATGATGCACTTTGGGCAGATCGTATCACTCCTAAATGAGATATTGGTATGTCCCATTTATAAGTACTCTATGGTGTTGATGTTAAGATTCCTATCTCCCTAGAGTTACCAACTTTAAAATTGGCCAAGATTATTGAAGATGACACATTTCAAAACTCTATGGAGAAAAGAGTCATGTACCTAATAGAGTTGGAGGATAAGAGATCCAAAGTAGTTGATAGGATAACAAAACATCAGTACAAGGTCAAAACAGTTTTTGACAAGAAGGCCAAAACAATGAGATTTCTAGGTTGGTGACTTGGTCCTTCTATGGGATAAAATAAGAGATTCGAAGGGAAAGCATGGAAAATTTGACTCTTTATGGAGAGGTCCTTTCAAGATTCACCTCTTATGTGGAGAAAATAGCTTTTATCTGTCATACCTAGGTGGAACACATCTCCCGCTGCCTCATAGTGGGAAATATCTCAATTTGTTCAGACAGTAGAGAAAGTTTTCTCTTTCTTGTATCATATTTTTCCCTTTCAATTGTGTGTTTCCAATTTCCCCTAGGTTTGTTTTTTTGTTTGATTTTTCTTTTCATTCTTTACTTTTTGATTTGTGTGTCACTTTCTTTGTTTGTTTTATGTATCTCTTTGTTCCACTTCTCTTTGAATTTTTAGCCCAATGGATAGACACTTGTGAAATTTAGGGTTCTCTTCCTTTGAGTTATCCAACCTGAAAGAAGTCCTCAGTTAGAGCCAATTGTTATCCCAATTTTTGAGTTCTACAAAATGCTTGAGATAACCAATCAAAATTTTTCATCTTCGAGGCTTTTTGAACTTATTTGTGATCTTGGAAAAAACAATTTTCAGCCTTGAAGTATTTTTCTAGTCATTTTTCAGGTTTCAGAATCAATTAACATTGTGACATGTTACACATCAAAAGTTTCCCGAACCCTGAAACCTGACACAATGTAGTATTTTGGGTTTTGGGGTTTGAAAGCATCAAAGCATAAAATCTAAAAAGTACATGTGATTCATATTCAATGTCTTCTGAAATAAACGTTGAAACAATGTAGTGTATCAGATTTCACTTACATAAGAACATATCTATGATTTTACATGTCGGATACTTGATGGTTCCCAATTCCGAAACTCGACTATTTATTGCATTGGAACATGAGGGTGCATAAACATGTCAAATGTATAGTGTTACGATCCTTGAATCCTAAAAATCATTAAGGTTCCTTTGTGTTGGGTTTTTGGGACCCGATTGCATGATTGCATGATATGTCTCCTATAATCAAACTCCCACTTTTAAGTCAACACATTTATTACCAGGGTGGAGTTAGGTTCTTCACGCGTGTTTTCCTACATGTAATAAATGCTTAGAGGTTTATAAATACATGTATTTTCCATGTCATTTGTACTTGTATAAATTCAAATTTGGACTTGTGCTCGTGCTTCGGAACCCTAAAAACCCAACTTCAGATTTATTGGCATTTTGGTTGATTTTCTTCAATTTCTCGTTGAGCCCTCTTAATTTCTCAATAAATTCTTTATTTCTTTATGTTACGTTTAGTTTTTGGAGTATATTTTGTGTCTTTATCATTCTTTTTTTTTTCCTTGGTTGTAGAGTTGTTATTGGTTCTTTCTTGCTTTCCTTCTCTTCTTCTTGGTTGATTTTCCTATTTTGAAGAAAGTTTCACCAATAACTTCATATTTTGAGTTGACTTCTCTTCTAATATCACTTATATAACCTTCCTCCATTATAAATCTACTTTAATTATAAAGGAAATAAATCTACCAAGATAAAATCCTACCCCCAAATGCTAGATTAGTGTGGATATTGTAAATATCCTTTGGTTTTGTTAGAATAGTAATAAACAAGGTGCATCCCCTTTATTTTAGGAGGTACTTTGTTCCACGTGGTGTGGTTGAATGTAATATTTTTTTCTTGATAAAACATCTAACCAACACCCTTAAACTGAAACATATTAATGACGTAGAGGGCCACATGGCACGTGGAGGGAGGAGAGGTTTAGGTTTTCTCTAAATCCTCTAATCTCTTCATTTTTCCCATCTTTACTATGCCTTCAGATTATTTATTATTGTTTTTTCCTCCTCTTATTTTTTTCCCCTTTTATCATTGCTGTGTTTTGGAAGGATTATTCCAATGTTGCTAAATTTTACATTGATTTTTTAATATTATTTGTAAGTGGAGGTCTGACTGCAGGGTGCAGGAGCTGGAGGGATCGACCCAAGCTTGGAGATGGATAAGTGGTTATTGATCTGACGGGAGTGTTGAGGTTAGCCCCAACTTGGTGAGAATAAGGAGTGATGTGGCTAAGCCACTCGAAACAACACAACTAACTTGGTATGAAACTCACATATTCAGTAGGATCCGCCGGCTTGCCGAGGTGACTCCAACTTAATGCATGATTCACCTCAATGATGGATCAAGATCAAGACTTGTCATTCAACAATGAAATGACCCAACTCGGTTGGGTAGGAATATTTCCCAACTTGTAATGCAACTTGGCCTTATCAAATCAGATGTAGGGGATCTAGATCGACAATAGTTCACATACTCTACACCCCAAATCTTTGCATAGAGACCAACTTTGGCAGTCCAACTAAATTTAGTTGTGACTATAAGGTTTGTTAAATCTAGCAGAAAAATCCCTATTGGGGAAGAATTTTTTTCTTGATTTGAACCAATTTTTCTAATAGATCATCCTGATATATGAGGTGGTGCCTAGGGACCCCTCCTTTCCCATTGCATTGATAATTTTTACAAACTACCCCAACATTTAAATAACAACTTATAGTGATGCACATTGGGCTTGGGAAACTTTTGAAGGTAGCACAAGCTCTTCAAGAGGGTAAAAAACTTCTCTAAAACCTTACAAACTCACATGAAACCTTATTACTAACTTTTTATCAAATGTGTAGGCTCAAACTCAAGATTTTCTACCAAATACTAGAGTAAATAGGGAGGTATCCCACTATAGTTTTATTGATCAGGAAAAACTCATATACAAGATAAAGGAATGCTGTAATATTTATAGATATTGAACAATAAAAAACTACCCAACACAATTACAACAACTTCCTAAATAGATATGGGAATCATAATAATACAATATAGACAAATATTGTTATAAAACTATATAACAATATAACTATGCAAATAACCACTAATTACCCAAGTAAATATTATCTACCTAAGGTAAAAGAACAAATACAATATACTATTTATAATACATAATTACCTATAACATGTTTTACTTAACACTCCTTTCCAAAAATGTTGGTTTCAGTTGGAATGTATAGTTACACACTAACCCTATTGTATGGTTTTTGAAAAACATGTTTTGAACTAATTCTTTCAATTCCATCACATTCTTACGAGCAAATATACCTCCTTGGTCACCCTTTCATGAAAAAATAACCTTTGAATCCATATATAAGAAAGTAAGTCATACCTCATTTAAAGACCAGACACTTTACAAACTCCTCATGAAAAAGCAAGCACTAAAGATACTCAAAGCTCCATAAATAGTGAAATAACTCATGCACATCCATTAAAGAAGCACCCTCTATTGATATGAAGTCTCCTCCTAGGTTTATGAGTCTCCATCTTCATCCTATAAATAAACAAAGTGACCCTTCTCAAGCATTTGAGAAAGTGTGAAACTCAAGAAAAATATTACCAAAGCATGGTTGTCAATTTATGATTACACTAAGATAAATATCACATGCTAAGATAACAATGCATGGTTTTTAGCCTTGTTTACAGTAGTGGTGATGTCAACGGTGCACAAGGGTGCCCACAACCTACATATTTATTTTTATAGGAACTCCTTCATACAGTACAAGGCTTTGAGGGTTTGAGAAGAGTTTTACAAAGCCATTTTGAAGGTGAGAAAGGAAGACCAACACAAAACAACACACATTTCGAGGTAGGTGAAGCATTCAGGAATTTTTAGGCCCAGATTCTAATCAAGTCCAAGCCTATACATAAGGGTCAAGACCATACATATGTTATAGAATGAAGTGTATGGTTTTGACTAGGATCAATTCTAGTTTATAATTTCACTAACGAAGCATTTCCAGTTCTAGATATTCATGTTGTAGCACTCAGACCACCCATACTCCTCTAGATCTACATAAAATCAACAAAGTGCATTATTTTAATTTTATTTTTATAGTTGTTAGATCAATAATCACTTTGAAAATAATTATTCTGATTTGTGCAATTAATGTTGGAAGTTTATTAAATAATAATATCCACCTATAACATTATTCATCCTTTTTATGTATGTTAATTAAAACATTCTTAAATTAAAAGGGGTGAGATTCACCTTAAAAATGTGAAATTAGTTTGTTTCAAGCCATGATTTAGTGGTAGTGGATCATCATTGGGCCAATATAGATCCCATAATATGCCTAAGGTGGTTTTGAATAGGAAATTATGCATCTTATATGAACTCTATGATCTGTGTGGAAGGTATCATGATGAGAAAATAAATATTCTCTATCATATTCTTGATCCTCTTCACCCATTCTCCCTTATCTCTTCCCTCTTCTATATATGGGTCAAATAACTCTTGTAAAAATGATTCCTCTTCCTTGAGTGCAAATTTATTCTACTCTATTGAGTGTTGAGCTTCTAAGTTCCTATGACCTCTAGTTTTTAGTTATGTAAATGCATAAATGCCTTGAATTATGTTAATAAATGACTGTGTATATTTTAGATCCTAATACATATATGATTGTGTCTAATATCTACCTTGTATTTGTGTTAATTATCCCTTACCTCTTTATTATATTCATGGTTTATTGTTGTAGCATTTTGTCATTATGTCTTATAAAGGTTGACAATGAGAGTTAGATTTATATGTTGGTCTTATGTGGTTTGTATCTACCTTTAAGCATGTATTTTTTCCTCATTCTTACTTACTCAAAAATGGAGGGTGATCCCATTTCTTCTTGGTGTATCACCATGTTTTTTTTTCATGTTTTCTCATCCTTTTTCTCCTATAATTGGTAGATTAGACTAGAGTAGTGATAACATAAAGTAGTTAGCATGAGATCCAACTCTCTCTAGAGGTTTTCCTCGAGGAGATTATTTAATGAAATTCAAATCTTAATAAGAGGACTGAGATCAAATGAATACATCATCAACAAGAAATATATATCATGCAACAAACAAAAAATTGTGTACAATAGGGAGATAAGAGTGACATAACTTATAGTCAGAGATCATGTTTGATTTTGGGTTGGAAACTGAGTGGAACAAGCTGGATCTAGATTGGATATGCTTTGTTTAGAAAAATGGGAAATGAAAATCCTTCGGAAAAGATTGCTCATATGAGGAAAGGACCACCCAGGTGTTGGTGACTAAATTGATTCCTAGTATCTTAGAAACATATCTGCTTTTGATCTTTTAAGTGTCTAATCATGTATTCTCCTTTTCACTCTTTGTCACATCCACTTCAATGTAGGGTTTCACTGTCACACCTGAACATGCAAAACAAAACACTAGCTACCTACATAAGGCTAAAACAAACATTAGATGAAATAAATAATGCATATGACTGGTCAAACTAACCTCAAAGGTCACCCTGATGTGATTTTCACCTAGCGTTGCACTAAATTTCAGACTCTATGTAAATCTAATGACTGTGTGATTGAATTATGTCCCTTGAAGATAGGTTGAATTTTTACTAGTTACACCAAGATAATGGGATAAAAATAATTTTCCCCCAAGATGAATGTGTGAGATGGCATTTACAAATAGCCCCTCATATGTTGTGAATAATGTAGCCCAAATACAGTTCTTGAATGTTGTTTTGTCATCTCCCACAATTTTATTATGTTTTGTTGCAAGATTAATTTGTAGTATGGAAAGTGAGTTATGAAGGCAAGGGGATATGTATTGTTACTCATATGAGGTTGTAGTTATATGCACATATATATACCATGAAAAGGATATACACACTTATGCATAGTTGCATGTCTAACTACGTGTACAGATGTTTGTTTTGTCATGACATTCGTAGAAGTACTTGACATTTATAAATTATTCTTTCTTGTACTTAATGTTGTATGAATTTACTATATCTTTGTTGTGTGTGATGAGTTCGATGGGTACATGTAAAACTATTATGGTTGTGGTATATGGTATTAATAAGATTCTATTTTATATTGCTTGTAGTTAGAAATAATGATTTACAATATACGTTGTCAAATATGTACATAGTTGGATAATGTATTATTTTGGTAATGGGAAATAATTATGACTGTTTAAATGATATTAACCTTATGTTTATTATGATTGTCATAAGGACCATAAACATTATGAAATGATCTTCAACAAGGGACATGCTATAAGTTTAGAATCTGGGATAAGGTAAAAGTTATAAGGTTGACTTAATCCATATCATTTAATATTAAGGAAAATATTGCTATAAGATACCTAGACTATGGAAAATATTGCAAGAAAATATTAATTTGGTATTGGTCTTTGATTATATACTTGGACATATTTCATGAACCCTTTAAATGGATTGACCATAGCACTATAATATTTTATTGATGATCAAACTTGATCACACTAATGCATTGGATTGAAACTTGTTTGGTTTAGGCCATCTTCGACCGATCGTGGATCCATGCTAAGTGTTTATTGTTTTTGATTGGAATATGTGTTAACGTCTAAGACCATAGTTATTAGGCATAATAAATGTTTTACTAAAATCATTATATGGTATTTGAAAAACTTCCATACATTGGCATTGGATAGATTGGTTGTTGTTGATGGTCAACTGACCAATGTATTGAAAGGTGTTGGCATTTAATTAGATTTGTATTCCACCAATATGGTCTTTGACCATACTTAATTGCATTTGAGTGAGTTTGATTAATTAAATATTACAGTCATTTAATTGGATTGATCCATGTAAAATAATTAAGGTTTTTAATTGTCTTCGATAAAAAACTTGTTTATAACCTAGAAGCTATTTTGGAGGGAAGTTGGATGGCGGTAGTAAGTAGTTGATCCAGCCACTACGTGGCACCTATAAAATTTAATGAGCATTAAATGTTCTTGAGAAACTCTAGAAGCTTCCAGGAGAAGTTACCTTGCATGCTTTGGGAAATTAATTTTTGTTTTATTTGGCTATTCCGAGCTCTCTTTCTTTGGCCGTTCGGGACCTGCAATGAAAGTATGTGCATGAGAGTTTAGTATTTTTTTGATTTCATTGTGAGAGATTTAATGCTAAACTTAATGTAATTAACACCATTTTATTTAGTTTAATTGGATTTTATATTATAAATTTGTAGATTCCTTCTAGGTGGGTTTCTTCGAATTGATTTTGGTAAAGATTAGATTTGTTTGGAGATTTTGTAAAGGAAATAATGAAGAAGTTAGTTACAGGAGTATCATCCATTCACAGGCATGAATTTTCTTAACTATTATCTCTTGTTATTTTTCGAATGGGCATGAATAATTTTTGGGTTTGATTATTTCGTGATTTATTGGTTTTTAAATACTGTATTGGGTTATAAATAAAAGAAAAATAATTAATGTGGAAGCTTGAATAAAATTGATAAGGAGGATTATTTTTTTGATGGATTTTAGGTTTGGAATAGAGGATCATGTTTTTTGATTTAAAATCCATATTTGTGAACATATGCGATATGGGTATACAGTTATCTAGTTTGTTCTTGATTAGGGGTTTCGATTTATTGATCAATTGATCCTGACATAGACAAGTTAACTTGTCATGTGAGAAAATGTTTACCTTTGAAGGAAGTGTGATTATTATTGCTACCTTTCGCCTATATTGTACCTGATTTGAACTATTTCTGGGTGTGACGCATTAGTTTTTATAATATTCTTCATTAAATTTTGTGATTATGTGAAGTCATTGGTAATGAAAATAATAATTGAGTGTTTAATCTTCTCCTTGATGCTTTGAAATTTTGTGGCAACTCGTTATTTACCTTACATTCTGAAAACTTTGAGTGTGCAAAGTAAATTGGTTTTTTTGTTTGAGTTGGCTGTTATAAGTTTGAAAACTCATATACAAAATGAATTTCATCTGTTCAAACCATCCCCTCATTATCAAGTTTAGTTTTTGACTCATTAGTCGCATATGTTTTATGAGTACACTGTAAATAAAATAGGTCAATCTATGATGTTCATTTTAATCTGGTTATTGCAATGTATTAGGGGCTTCACTATCATTTTTCTTGATATTTGAAATCATTTACTCTAACAAAAAAAACTCTACCCAAATTGTCCAAGGACTTGTGAATGTTTCTTAATAAGTAACAAGACCTTGTTTGTGTTCATCCAATGATTGATGGTTACTTTTTTGACCAAGCTATTTTGGAATAAGTAGTTTACTTTGAAAATTTCAGTGGAGACATTAGTATGGGTGTGGCTAAAAGTAGTTATTAACCATTCTAGATTTCATTCCTGACTATGATAATGTTATTATATGGCATACTGCTAAGGTGTACATGCTATCATACATAATAAGGTTTTAATGGAATCCTTGGTTAGATGAACTACAATGATTTATGATTGTACAATAGGAGAAGATGAAAATAGGAATATAATTGTCTTGTACTTAATGACATTAATATTTGCATAAATTTTTTTATAAATGTAAAAGATGGGTTAGTCATTTCTTCTATTATATCAACGAGTTAGATAAATGACAATCGTTCTTGAGTAAGAATTACAATTTTATTATTTCTGTAAACCAAAATGATTCTTGATCGAATGAATATCAGAATTATGTGTAAGTTATTACTGAATTTAAGGTGGAAAATCTTATTAGTTTTGATGGTTGATGTGACTTATGTTCCATATTACTGAAATGATAAATTTTATGAAGGACTTAGAAAAGTTGTTAAATTGTTGTGGATTTAAAAGAGATGTTTGATGGAAACATAGATTACTTAGATAATAGGTTCATTATCATTTGGATTCATATTTATATTTGGGATTAATATGATACTTGAGGAATTTAATGATTTTATTATAAGTTTGTCTTATTATATTCAACACTTCATAATGTAAACAACAAGATTGAGAGTTGTTAATCCATGCCAGTTCGATGAAATGACCATGTATATTATCTTATTTTATCCTATAAATAACAAGATGGATTGAGTTATTATGATTCTTCTAAGTAGATTGATTTCAATACATGATTTTCATGCGATGATTGTAATTATCTGAATTTCAGATATAAATTTTGTTTAAATATCCAGATTTTGGATTATGTATTTATTCAAAAGGTGAAACATGATTTCGTACAAATAATCAATAGGTAGTTGGTCTAATTTTATTAATGTGAAATTATTTTAATATTTCTGGATATTAAGGATTTATTCATTAATGTGTTCTAATAAATACATTTATTATTTGATTACCTCTTACGAGTTTTAATAATAATTTACGTTGTTTTTAACAACAATATGTAATTTGACAATTGATTATTAAAAAAAGTACTTGAAATGTATGACTGTACTTAATGACAAATTGTCTATTCTTAATTATTGAATGCAACTTATTATAACTATATCAATGACATCATCATTTTTTTGTTTAAATTTAATGAGTTATATAATTAACATTGTTATGGACAACAATACATAGATTTACAAAATAATGACATTTCCTCTTTATTCGATTGTAAGGAGTTATCAATTAAATAAATAAATTGATTAATGTAATACAACTTTAAAAGTATATTTTTGACCATTATACCTTTACGAACATAACTTATTTAATGACATTAAGATGTCGTAAATGCAGAAGTACTATATCTTATGTAAGATAGTAATATGATATGTGAATGATACATTATGATTGTCATTAATAATGAACCTTGTCTTATTACTTAAAAGATTATATCTCTTGTTTTAAGAGGTATTTCAAAATAGTTAATAATATGGTGGAAGTATGATACATTCTAAATGAAATTGGATTGTTATTAAATTATAATGGCATGCTTAAAATAAACCTAATCATAACAATAAAAGTTGTAAAGCGACACTACAAAATTAAGACACTTTGTACAATAGTAACTAGTAAGTTAGTATAGACCTTGTCGTTAAACGTATAACTTGAATTAGTATTTAAACGAAAAAATCTACCTTGTAATAATACAACGTGTATTATGAAAGTGTGGACTCTGAGTCTCGCCTATCTGTTTGATTGAAATCTCTCCATTCCATCTTATGACGACTATGTGAATGATAATAATTATTTAGTCAAATAAGTCATTTAAGTAATCATTATATTTACCATAAGTGTCTTTAACTGAGACTGATAGCACACTCTCAAGTTGAGAGGCGCAACCTAGATTCTAGGCAATATTAATACAAGAACTTAAACTTTTGATTAATGAGACGTGATCCAGATAAATGAGTAGAGATGAATATGTGGTGATGGGACAAGTTTTGTTTGGCTTATGTACAGTAAAAAAACTAAGAAGGTAAAGCATAGCTTGAAATTTTTTGTCTAAGAAGTGTAATAGATGAATACATTGTTAGTTCATCGAGTTCCTATCTAAAGGTATGAGATGCCAGATGAAACTTAGTTAAATAATTTTTTAGGTTGACACTTAGGAACTGCATCAGTTCTCAAACCTAAATGAATATGTTAACCAATTGCATACAAGTTATGCACACTCAGATAGAGTGATGATAAAGGGGATAGGGTAGATATAATTGACCTTTACAGTTGTACATGGTTATGATGTTATCAGATGGATTGCAAACTATATTTCTTGTTGGATTATAATTGATGCTAGTTAAAATCATTGAATTGAATGGGTTAAGGGGTCTGTTTTAAAAGTAATTTTACCCCCTTAATTTGGAGTTTTTATAACATGGGAGTTACATGTTCTTTTCCCAAGTAATAGATAATAAGTAATAACCCAAGTTGTCCAACCCCTAATAATAATTAGTAAGTCACACACACACACACACACACACACACACACACACACACACACACACACACACACACACACACACACACACACACACACACACACACACACACACACACACACATATATACATACATACACACACACATGAATCCCTTGTTTGAATTTCATCATTAATAACCTGAAAAGATGACCTAATGTGATAAAAGAGGTTTTGGAAATGATAACAAGTAATGTGGTAATTCAAATTTGAAAAAGGAGGGAAAAGGACATAATCACCCAAAGGGGATAGTAACGTCTGGGAACTCCCATCCCTAGTGGTTGGTAGTGTCCAAGATGTTTGGAGAATAAAATAGAAAATACAGATTTGGGTCACATGTTGATCAATGTTCACAAATAAAGTAGCCATTCTAGAAAAGTAAATGATACAAGTATTAAAAGGATAAGTCAATGTAAAATCAAAACATGTGTTGTTAATGTCTAGTTTTCTTACTTAGGAATCATGCATATAATAATATACCTAGAGGTGTGATGTAAGTAGTAAGCACATGATTTCATGTATAAATTTCCACCCACTTTATGTTGGTGAATGAATATTCAGTAACACAAAGTAGATAGGAAGAGTTTACCTTATGGAGAGCCGAAGGGAGTTATAATCGATAGTGTGCCAAATGAGGATTATACTTGAAATCATGATGAATGGATATTGTAGAATGTGTATCATGGAATATAGAAGAGGATAAAGATCCTAGGGGTGACTTTGTGTGTAGTATAAATGATGCCTACATTTGTTCCTTGAATATTACCTTTTTCAGATCATCTTGTGTTTCAGATTGTTTCTTGTTCCATTAGTGTGTTGCCTTTTATTGGAGTAAGGTTAAACCTAAAAAATTAGATAAGTGTAGTTAATTCTCATGATAAATGAAATTGAAATTTAACTTTGTAAATTTTAAAATAAGAATGCACATTGAAAAATAAGTGAATCAAGGATAAAATACACTTGAATTCCATGAGAGAAGAGATAAAATTGTTCTTATATGTTTGTTGCGTTAGAGATGGTTGGAAAAGTACCAAGGATTTAGGCATCATATCGTTAAACTGAGGATTTTAGCATCTTGTCGCTAAACTAAGGATTTAGGTGTCTTGTCGTGAAGGGAAGAGTATTGGGAGATTTATAAGCTTTGCCCTACAATTGTTAATTATTGCCCACATATAAGTGCCACTACAAATGGTCACAAACCTAATAGAAAATGGTCATGAATGACACATCACTCCATCCATATTGTTGTCCCACATATTCCCTAGATGTCATTCCTTATTTAATCTCAAGAAAATAGAGTAATTAGTTCCCTTGCTCAAAATATCTAACTTGCCACTCATTTTGTTCATGTTGTTTCTTATAGTAACCTGTAATTGAGTACATGCTGTTGGATTTTGGAGAAACTTGTCACTAGAAATATGTTGATCATGTACTATAGCTATTTCTATCCCTAGGAAAGAACCACCTAGGTGGGACACTATTGCCCACCACTCCTTTCTGATTTGGGAGCTTCTGTCCCTGTATTGATTTTGGCCCATGTTTGATTCTGAACCATGTTATTAGATAGTGTTTGTTCTAAATTTTATGTGTACCATTCTATGTCTTGTCTCTAAATTTTTGAGAGGGTAAAATAGTCACTTGATAATTACCCCCATTCATTTGGGGTGAGTGAGATGAACCAAGGTGAGAACAACCCAAATGAGGAAAGATAAAAATTATGTGCACATTTGAAATATAAATCCTACAGGGGGTATAAGGAATGTGCATGGTAATGATGATGAAACATGCAAAACAATGGGAAAGGCTAGCCAAAAGTGTTAGTCACAAAAAAACATGGCGTGATGTAATAAAATCTAGTCAAAACATGTAGTAACATGGACAAATACACAATGAGTAGCTATTTGAATACATGGGATACCACTCAGGATTTCACAAGACACTCGAATCCTTCAATGCTATATAAATAAATATGCACAGTCAAACATATTACATAGCCCACAAACAATGTCAATCAAGACACAAACATAGAAAAGATAGAAGAAAAGAAAATAACCATGGTTGGAAGTGGACCTGTAAGATAAATGATACACATGAAGCATTTGTTATCATGTTAGAAAATTGATGGTATTCCATAATGTATACATCTAAAAATAGGAATGAAATAAGTAGATATTGCAATGATAAAACCTAAATAGAGAAAAAATAGGAAAGGTAGACGACCCCAAGAGCCTCAGAGAGACTGGTAGAGAAAATTTCCAAGCATCATATATCATGTAAGAACCTGTAAGTAACATGCATTCATAAGAGTACCATGTGAATGCACAAGTGTGTATGGAAAAATGATAGAGCATACTATGAATCAAAGTAACATGGTAAGTAATGTGCAACATATAACGATATAAGTAATTAAAAATACATAAAATCAATATATAAGCTACTATTTTTGTTTTTTTACAAATATTTGAATTAAATGATATGAATAGGAGAGGGGAGAAAGGTTGTCCATGTGTATGTGTCCAAGGTGAGGTCCATCTAGGTAAGTGCACCCTCAATAGTCATGTATGAACCTATAAGAAGAGTGTGTCATCGGGTAGTAAGGGAGATAGTATTCCCGCAAGTGTGAATGTTAGGGTGATCTATCTATAAATAAATGTGAAAAATATGCAAAAGTGAACCAAGTGATGCTAAAGAAGAAACATGTGATTTCACTAGGGTACTATATTTTTCCTTTTGTGTTTCTTTATACACTACAACTAGACGATGAAAAATTTGTATTGCATCGAATGAAATAGTGTCATTGACTTTAGCAATAGTTAGATTATGTAGTAGGTTGCTCTTATATTGGGCTTATGGTGGATCAAATTTGATTGCTAGCTTTTTGGTGTGTGATGTATTATTTTCAATTGATAGTTCTTTATGTTGTACAATAGTAGGATGTGATGTTGGGAATAAGGTTGGTACTTCAGGAGGTATGTAATTCTAATGGCCTTGTTGAATAGGTGGATCTTGTATTATTGCAAAAGTTGTAGAATTCGATATGGGATAATGTTCATTAGTAATAGATAAATTAGATTTAAAAACCCATTGAGATTTACAAACTTGATATGAATGTGTAGTAGGATATTATGTAGTGTTGATGATCATCCTTGGCGGATTAGACCGTTAGAGTCGTGGGAAACCTTATGTTAGTGGGATGTGTGCCCTAAGGTGACCTCCATATTTTAAATAAGCTAGTTCTTCTCCATGGTATGAGATGAGGGTAAAAAAGTAAAACATAGCACTAAACTAACAGAAGTGATGTGCCAAAAAGAAGAAATTAATCAAGAATCCAACTACTTGAAACAAGAAAAGGTGAGCACTGAAAAGGGTGGATGAAATGCACCATAGGACAGAGATAGATTCACACAGAACATCACTTCAAACCTATTAAGAACAACTTCTAAAACCCATAGTGAACATTAGAAATATGCACAATATACCAACAATGAAATAAATGCTATTAGAGATGATAAAAACATGTAAAGGATGGATGAAATGCATCATAGGACATATTATATTGCTCCAAAATTGTGCACAGTATAACAATCAGCTGGTAAGAGGCAAGAATGCATTTACAAAGCTTCAGGAAGAAGGCTTGGGATCCCAGATCATCCCCATAGCATGGAAGAAACAGGGGAAGAGAAGAAACATGACTAAATCATTTTTTAGATGAGGCCCATCTTACAATATATAGAATCACAAAGAGGGAAGAGTGAAATCTTTAAATTTCTTTTTCAGCCACTTGCAGGATGCAATAAATGAGTGTAATTAATGGAATCTTGCTTACAAAAAACTCCCCATGCTGTCCCACGACCTGCAACAATGAAATAATGATGACCATGCTCATTAAATGCACTCCCAACCACTTTCCAACTGTCTCTTTGAAGTGGGCTCTTTTCCTTAAAAATCACCATCAATGCTTAATTAATTTCTACATTTATTGATTGTTGTGCGTCGTGCTTGATTTATTGGAGCTGGAGATTTTTATTTTATTTTCACCCACCTACCCTTACTAAAAATAGAAACCTACTGTTAGTGGTGTAGAGGATGTCGAGAGCTTTCTGAAAAGTCCAATTTGTGAAAATTAGAGTTTTGGGTCAAAAGTTATGCTCGTTTGAACTTTGAGGTTGGGTATTTCACGTGGGCTCTCACAATCTTTTGAAAGATCTGATCATTGAAAATTCCTGGTGGGCTTCATGATTAATCCTACATTGAATTGACATGCTACTAATATTTTGCAACCTGCTTTGGGTTTGGAGTTTATCTGTGCTGAGCTCCAAGTGGAGGCCAAGCGCATCTCTTGGGTCTCCACTTATCTTTTTCACAAGTTCGTAATGAGACTCGTTGCACATTAATATAAGGACCCTTTCCTCAGCAGGCCCCTCATTATCGAATCCAAATGGAATTCCCATGGGCTTTTGAGATTTCATTCCTCCCTTTCTGTTTTGGAATTACACCGGGATGACACATGACACCTCCCACGAGTCCATTACTTTGCTTCGAGTTGTCCCGAGCTCGGCCTAGTTGCTGTGATTTAGCTAAGTATTCCCCCATATTACTGAAGGCATGACTCCTTTATATTAGTGTAAGACTCTCAGAGTAATTCTTTGATTAATCAATAGGAATTTTCTTGTTATCTAATTTCAGCGGGTGGTGGAGGAAATTGGATAATAGTTTTGGTGACTCATGGGGGACCATTAACTTGCTAAATGGAACGAACCAACCTAATATATCTATTTATTAGGCATGGATTCTACATCATCATCATGGGATGATATGAACCTTGATTCCTGAGTATTTGAAGTGTCGTTGTTTGATTTTGTAGCCGCTAGCTAATCCTTACGCTTTTGAACTCTCATAAGGAAACTCTAAAATTTGTTTTGTGAGAGTAGAAAATTATTTTTGTCATTGAATTTCATTCATTCCTGCATCTTTGATTTTGAGGTTGAAGGATGGAGTGGATTCTGTATTGGGATGTCAGTTGATCCTGCAGAGGTGTAGAGGCTTGCTACAATTCATTATGGAGAGAGCCAATCATATTCTTCCTTAATTGATTTTAGTTGCTTTGTATTTTCTTGATTTGAACTTTCCAAATTTTACATGCAAATATGGATCTCCCTGCTGTAACAACTGAAAGACCTGGTGCTTTGCACCACTTGAAGCAATATGGAAAAAATCCATATACAAAGAGAAAAATCATACATGCCCTAAATGAGCCATGTAGAGTGTGCACAAGCACTTATTATGTAGAAAGAAAATCTACTCCTACTCCTAAACTAACCAAAACAAAGAAAAGCTAAACAAAACCCACTATAGGAAGGGAGAAGTAGCTTCCCTTATTTAAAAAGTGGGGCCATGTAATTAATTTAGCAATGGTTATGGCCTATACAAAGAGTGAAAAAAATACCTTCCACCCTTCAATCCAAGGTATCAATAAACAAAAATAATACCACCTCAATATGTTCATTTTGGTTGGAGGTGCTACAACTGACCCTTGGTGTATTGAAGATCATCCTCATATTTTGAAGTGAACATGACCGATATTGGATTCTCCATTGGCTCCCATATTGCTAGATATTTGATTGGGCATGGGGCCTTGGGAACCAGTGGGCTGATCCTTGTGATTTTCCCATTCCTTTGAATCTCATCCTCATGAATGGGGATATTTTGCAGACTTTGTGGAAGAAGGTGCTTGCTTGTAGGATGATATGAATGATGCTTCTCCTCTACAAACAATTTTTCTTCTTCCAAAACTTTCCTTTCCATGATGACTGATTTGATATTGTTGTCATCTTCTTCATCTTCCTCCTCAAACATAGAGTTTAAGAGATCAAACTCCTCCACAAAATCAGATTCCTGTAAAGATGTGATAGGAATCTAAAATGTCATCATTAAAAGAAATAAAAAAGCTTCCAATGATTTCTTCTTCATTGAAGGGTCCAAAATATGATTTTTTCTCCTCCAAAAAATGAAGTTCTCCATGGTTGGTTGTAACTGATGATGATGATTGTGGGGGATCAATGCAACCTTTCATCATTGTAGCAATCTCTAGGCATGTTGGTAAATTGAGGGTCACTACATTCCATTGAAACATCTTGCACTTTAGGGAGCTTTTCCTCTTTTTTTGTACATGCTCCTCCTCTTGTGGATTTGGGGTTTCCTCTTTCTTAGGTTTAACTAGCAAGGGGATCTTATCAATCCTGAAACTATGAGCCCATATTTTCCAAACTTCTGTTATTTCTTCTTAACTAGACTCTTCCTCTTGTTTTCCTTGACTGATTTTAGTATTTCTTTCTTCCTGAGATAAAATTGAGACAACAAGAGGAGGGTTGGGATGGTTTATCATAGGATTTGTAACCATTTATGGTGGAGAAGAAAATGAAACTTCTTGTTTTCATGGAGGGAGTGACTATTGGGCTGGGAAAAGGGTAGAGGAATTGAGATGGGATGGAAGACTAGGAAATGGGGAAGGGAACTCAAAACTTAGAGTAGCATATAGTGGGCTTGAATGATGACAATGCTGAAATGGTAAAGATTGAGAAGGAGAGAAAGAAGAACAAAGAGCTGGCGATTGACCTACCCATTGACAAGGTTGTCTCATAATTTTCTCATATGTTTTAATACCATCAATCCATTGTGTAAGCCGAGGAAACATTTCATCCAAGAAATCAAGCTTGTCCTTCGGGCTATAGTGTCTTGGAAAAGGGCCTTCCCATGAACAAGGTGCCCTACAACCAATCCTAGATGCCTTCATTTGTGTCGTAGCCTGAGTTTGAACCATACCAGCCTCCATTCTTTGGATCTTCTCCATTAGAACAACATCTTCTATTTGATTATCGTCCTTATATGCATACCTGTGTCCTTGATAGGTTCCATAACTGAAGTGGCTTTGGAATTTCTCATATGGGTAAGCATAGTGGTCTTGATTCTGGTTATAATGCTGATTTGGAGGGGTTGAGAAGATCATTTGAGGCTAATTGTACTAATGAAAGTGTGAATTCCACTACGGGAATGAAGCCATGATTGCACAACTTCATGCAATGAAGAAAAATGAGAGACGTGGAAAGAAAGACAAATGGAGATGGATGAAAGAAAGGTCTACAAATTTAGAGAATGGGTTGCTTGGATCATGCAGAGTCACCAGGTGTGCTTTGTATGTGCCTCCATAGGCTGAATCTTACCAAGAACAAACCATCTTGATGAAATGAAATAATAGGATGCTTCGAGTCCCACCGGGCATGCCATGAAAACTATTGATGATCATCCTTGGCGGATTGAATCGTTAGATTCGTGAGAAAACTTAGGTTAGTGGGATGTGCGCCCTAAGGTGACCTCTATATTTTAAAGAAGTTGGTTCTTCTCCATGGTATGAGATGAGGGTCAAAAAGTAAAACATAACACAAAACTAATAGAAGCGATGCACCAAAAAGAAGAAATTAATCAAGAATCCAACAACCTAAAACGGGAAAAGGTGAGCACTGAAAAGGGTGGATGAAAAGCTCCACAAGCCAAAGATAGATTCACACAGGACACCACTTCAAACCCATTAAGAAAAAATTCTAAAACCTGTAGCAAACATTAGAAATATGCACAATATACCAACAACAAAATAAAGGCTATTAGAGATGATAAAAACATGCAGAGGATGGACGAAATGCATCACATGACATATTATATTACTCCAAAATTGTGCATAATATAAAAATCAGTTAGTGAGAGGTAAGAATGCCATTTACAAAGATTTAGGAAGAAGGCTTGGGCTCCCAGCTCATCCCCCTAGCAAGGAAGAAACAGGGGAAGAAAAGAAACATGACTAACTCCTTTTTTAGATGAGGCCCATCTTACAATATATAGAATCACAAAGAGAGGAGTGAAATATCAAAATTTCTTTTTCAGCCACTTGCAGGATGCAATAAATAAGTCTAATTAATGGAATGTTACTTACAAAAGACTCCCCATGCTATCCCATGACCTGCAGTAGTGAAAGAATGATGAACATGCTCATTAAATGCACTCCCAACCACTTTCCAACTGTATCTTTAAAGTGGGATCTTTTCCTCAAAAATCACCATTAATGCTTCATTAATTTATGCATTTATTGATTGTTGTGCATCGTTCTTGGTTTATTGGAGATGGATATGTTTCTTTTATTTTCACCCACCTACCATTACTAAAAATATGAAATCTGTTGCTGTGGTGTAGAGGATGTTGAGAGCTTTCTGAAAAGTCCAATTTTGTGAAAATCAAAGTTCTGGGTCAAAAGTTATGCTCGTTTGAACTTTAGGGTCAGGTGTTTCATGTGGGCTATCACAATATTTTAAAGGATCTGAGCATTGAAAATTCCTGGTGGGATTTATGATTAATCCTACATTGAATTGACCTGCTACCAATATTTTGCAACCTGCTTTGGGTTCGGAGTCTATCCGTGATGAGCTCCACATGGAGGCCAAGCACATCTCTAGGGTCTTTACTTTTCTTTTTCGTGAGTTCGTAATGAGACTCATTACACATTAATATGAGGAACATTTCCTCAGTAGGCCCCTCATCATCAAATCCACATGGAATTCACGTAGGGTTTTGAGATTTCATTCCTCCCTTTCCATTTTGGAATTGTGCCGGGCTGACACATAACACTTCCTACGAGTCTGTTACTTTGCTTCAAGTTGTCTTGAGCTTGGCCTCTTTGCCGTGATTTAGCTAAGTCTTCCCCCATATTACCAAATGCATGAATCCTTTATATTAGTCTGAGACTCTCAGAGCTATTCTTTGATTAATCAGTAGGAATCTGTCTGTTATCTAATTTCAGCAGGTGGTGGAGAAAATTGGATAACATATAACAAATGAAATGAATCCTTTACACTCAAGTTGTTGGATTTTGCATTGTAAGGAATAAAAATCATTGTCATGATGTCCATTAATTCCATGATAATTTTATAATGGTTGGATTTTTGATTTTCTAAGTTGATAGTGAGGATAGTAATGATTGGGTAGCAAAGATATTAATCGATGATTGAGTAGATAAAATAAGATATCATGTTGTTTAACATGTTTGTTAAACTAAAGAGGTGTTTTATGTTGTAGGAATTTACCCTCGCTTATATGAGCACATGTAGAACCTATATCATATTTCATAGCCTTGTCCTTAGAAATATCATGATGCATAATAAGAGAACTAATATGTGCATTGGAAGTATCCTTAAGGCATTGTATCTCATCATTGAGAGATATAATTGTAGTATTTATGGATAAAAGTTTATCTTCAAAGTCATAGTGCAAAGCTTAAATAGAGTCTAAGATAACCTTATGGAATGTGTCAAAATTACTAATAGGAGTAGTTGAAATATGAATCAAAATTTTATTCAATTGGGAAGGTGTCATATTATCAGGGAGTTGTACTTGTTTCACTAGTTGTGTGAGAGTATCTCTACATGATGGGTGTTGCTTAAGTAAATGATACAAGGATACTTGAGAAGTAGTTTCATAGGCCATGATGGTAGAAAATAAAAATGAGAAAGATAACCCCAACTTATATAGAAAAGTGTATATGGGACCAAAAAGTAAGAGATCACGGGGATAAAACCCAAACAGTGATGTTAGACAAAAAGTGACTATCATCAAATGAATAAAATTACCATATCTCAAGATAGAATTTGAATTTTACAAAACAAAAAGAGGTGATTTTGAATATTATGAATTGAAATAAAAAATTGTAAGGGATTTAGCCAAAAGAGTATATTTTTCACATTATGCCTTAATTAGTAAAAAAGAATTTTTTTATTTCCAAAAATTGGCCTCAAAATTGTGGCAAAAAGAGGTTTTTCGTTACATATTGAAAAAACAAAAATAAACTCAAAGGAATTTGAAAATAGAGTCATTATGATTTATATATGAAACAATAGGTGATTTGGAAAATTGGGAGCCCTAGAAAGTGACCCAAAGGTTAGGATGAAGCATGAAACACTAGGAATGTTTTTACACATATGATTTATGGCATGTTGTAGATGAAAATAAGGTTTGGATATGAAGATAAGATGAAAATATAAACCCTAATGAAACTAGGGTTTGGGTTTGGAGAAGAATGGGTATGTTAAAGAGTATGTAAGGGACCGGGCTCACTAATTTTTTTAATGAAATTTAAATCTTATTCAGAAGACTATGATCAAATGAATACAATAACAATAGGTAAAATCTATCACACAAGAAACAAACAATTGTGTATAATAGGGAGATAAGAGTGACTTAACTTGTATGCAAATATTTAGTATGATTTTAGGCTAGAAAATAAGTGGAACAAGTTGGATTTGGATTGGATACGCTTCATATAGAAAACTTAGATCTAAAACTCCTTTGGACAGGACTGCCTGGGTGATGATGTTTGAACTGGGTGCTAGTGTTTTAAAAACAAATCTACTTTTGATATTTTTAGGGTCTAAAATTTTATGCTCCCTTTTACTCTTTGTCACATCCACTTCATTGTAGGGTTTGAATATTTCACCTAAATATACAAAACAAAACCCTAGCTACATACACAAGGATTAAGCAAACATTAGATGAAATAAATAATGTATATTCTTGAGTCAAATTGACCTCAGTGATCACCCCAATGTGATTTTAACCAAGTGTTATATTACATTTAAGACTCTATGTAATTCTAGTGTGTGTGTGATTGAATTGTTGATAGGGTTCTTCGTTAAGTTTTGGGACAATCCACATAATAGAAGAGCAACTGCAAGATAAAGAAAGAGTTCATGGACAAAGAATAAATTCATGGAAGAATGAAGATAGCCGCAGTAAAAAGAGAAAGCCACTAAACATAGGAGAAAGCCACAGAAGCCTATCTAAATTCGCAAGTCAAAGAAGACCAGGAACAAAGTGCGACATAATTCAATATGGTCATGACCAAAATAAGTGTCTTTTGGGTTATTTTGGAATAAATATATTTATTGTACTTAATCAAATGTATGTAGTGTGCCATATGAGAGAGAGATATGTGTACCTAGAATGATGTATGTAGTATAGAAGAGTAAAGAGAGAGTTATTGTGTATGATACTAATGTAAAATATTTTGAGTTATAAATAAATATTAATGATTAATCTCAAATATTACATTCTTTATGTTCATCTATTCAAATTTATTATACCTTATCTACATTTCCCTTGCACATCCTTAACAAAACGGTGAGCTTTTTAACCCTCATAATCTGCGTTGAGCCTTAAGGTTAACATTTTGATGTCTAAGCCTAGGTTGCTTTTGTTAAGTAGATGTCCACAAAAATCTCACCACCAGATATTGGAAATCATCATTAACAAAAATTGATGATTGGTGGGGAAACAATATTTATATATTCGTTAAAGGAGAAACAATGAGGATCAAAGAATCTTAGAAAGGAATTGAAGCCAAAGTATTTGGATAAAATGGAGAAGAATTTTTTTCTCAATTTCCACACTTATTGTGGCCTTGTGTATTAGCACATGCAAAAAGAATAGAGTGTTCATGTTTTTATTTAAAGGAACCATTCAAGTGGACTCGGAGAAATTGTAAATGCTCATATATCTTAATGACCCTAAGACAAGAGCAATAGATTACAGGTTTAAAACTAGTTTAGACTCATATATTGTTACTTGGGTGATCTAGGTTTGGATCATTTTTTATAACAAGAAAGCTAAACTTCTAAGTGGAACAAGAGGAAGATTCCTTAACCAAGTTCCTTTTTTAATCAAGATCTTAAAAGTGCATAAAATTTCCTTTAGGAACATTCACTGCGGGATATCATATGTGAAGATGGCGATCCAATAGATATAACTCATCAAATTTGATGGGGTGATGGTTGGGACAAAAGAAATAAGATGGCATGAAGAAAATAAAAAATAAAAGAAATCAAATAATCGACAAAAGGAAAGATTAGGAAAATCAGGAGAATTATTAACTAAAATGAAAAGAAATCATTATGAAGAGATCAAAAGATAGTGTTAGGATAGCTATAGAGAAGAAGGAATTATAGAAAAAGAAAGAAAAACAAATATAGAAAAGGAAGAAAGAATTAAGAATTTAAATGAGAGAATAGAAAAAATAAACAAAGTTTAGAAATTAGAAAAGAAATATAAACCCACTTCAAGAGGAGGCCAGCAATTAGCTACTCCAAAAATGGAGGCAGACGCTAAGATTCTTGCTATCATTCCTGCACAAGGTGGAGACCAACAAGTATTGGTTACACCATAGATCCTCATGGCACAATATCCATTTGATAACTAAGTACACCACTCATTTTCAAGGAAAGATATGTTAATGAAATATTCACAAGAGTCAGTAACTAGATTGGAACTAGTTCTTGAGTAAGTTTTAGGAACATTAGAATGGGAAAATGCAAAATAAAAAGCCAGATTATTGATTAAAGAAAAAGGTGAAGAGGAAGATGAAATAAGTAGATTGGAAGAATTATATGAGGAATTCATAGAAAATATAAACATAATAAAATCAAAGGTTGAAGGAAAAATTAGCTCTGAGAAACAAGATATGAAAGAAGAAAAGGAAAACAAGAAAAGAAGAAGCGATGAACGATTAGAAGAAAATTATAGATTAAAAAATGTTAAAGGAAGAAATTTATTTTTGGAAGAAGATCTAATTATGAAAAGTTACCAACAAAATATGTGTCCCCCAACCATCACACTAAACCAAAGGAGATGACCCTCTAGATTGGACGCCATTCCATGTGCTACTTTACACACCACTTTGAAAAGTAAAAGAGGAAGAAATTTTGATGGATATGTATACAAATTTACAAGAAGAGAATCGAAATCAAGAAGAGATTATGAGATAATTCAAATAACTACTAGGAGAAATTTATTTTGATTTTGAACTTGTATGAGACAAAGGAAGAAAAGGAAGCCTACAAAATACTAATAACCCCAATAAGAAGGTGAACCCTCCAAGGTAGTAACCAACCATTCAGAATCAATCCAATCCTAAACTAGATGGAAAAATCTCTCAAAAGATTAGATTTCCAGTGTTCGGAAAGCATACTAATGATTTAGAAGAACATATTTTCATATTATATTCATACCAGAGAAACAATAATATAAGATATTCCTCAGCTAAATTTTATGATTTCATTGGAACATTAAGAGAAGATACCTTAAAGTGGTACATGAAGAAAAATGCCTAAAAGAACAAAGATTGGGATAGTATAGAGAAAGAATTCAAGACAAATTTCCATTTTCCTAAAGCACTTATAGAGAGTGTTGGAAAAATGGGATAATTAATTTAGTAAGAGGATGAATCAGTAAACTAATTCAAGTTATAGATTCAATAATGTCACCAGAAGGTTAGAAGAACCTCTAACAAATTAAAGAAACAGTTGAATGGTTCACCTCAGGTTTTGATACCCTATCTTAGAGCATCATTAGATGTGAAATTTTTTTCAAGTCTTTCAGAAGCCATAGAAATGAATATAATACTAGAAACACAACCTTGGAGGAGAGAAGGATAAAGTTCAATCAAGACAAGAAATGGAAATATTGTAACAATAATTGGAAAATTTACAAGTTACAACAAGAAATTTACACGAAAGAAGATCTTAGAACCATCTCACCATCAAGAAATAACATCAAACCAAAAATTTGGTGTACAATGTGATGTGTAGAGAGGACATAATAAAATACATTGTCCCATATTTGGAGAAATCCAAAAGATTTGTGGCAATTAGATGACCATTCCTCAGAAAAATCATCTTTTATTAACATATCCGCAGTAGAAAGAACTTGCTGTGGAATTTTTAGATTATGGTATTAGCATACCGAAGATAATTTCCCATTATTATAGGTAGATCCTCCTACAAATCAATTTATGTATTATAAAATATGTGGTTCTTATAATAATTATCACCATACATGTCCATCGGTTGATGATCTATCAAAGGACTTGAAATATTACAACACTCGAAGGGCTATGACAACTAGATAAAATACAACCCCTACTCTCGTAACAACAAACAAACATCTACAGTGAAAAATTTGAAAAATCACCATCATATTCAAGATCCAATAATTATTGGTCCTCCATAATATCAAGGATATCAATGTGGACAATCATAGTATACCATGGGGATATCAAGAGTAAATAACTATAACCACAAACTATTAGGGATATAACGGCAGTGGAACATACAAAAGAGGGTATAGAGGTGGGTACATAGAGGTAGTTTTCAAGGGGGGTATAATAACTATAAAAGTGGTATAAAATATCAAGGTTATTAAGTATATCAAGGGATAGATAATAAAAATAACTCTGGAGGTGTCTTCTAGGACAAAAGACTAATACATTGTTACAAATGTGGAAAAGATGGCCACTTAACAAGGAACTGTACAAATCCCGATCCTTGTGTATTTTTTCATGAATGTGGACATGATTCTCTTAGTTGTCCCAAGGATGCACAATTTTATAGGAATGGAGGAACTAAAATGGAATTATTAGGAAGAGAAACTCAAAATAATGTTTAGCATCTCACCAGAATAGCCTTGGGATGAAGATGAAGAAAAAGAACAAGAAAAGAAAAATAAAGAATAAGCATCTAGTTCTAGAACCAAATTAGAAAAGGAAAATAAAAAGGAATAAGCTACAGAAAAATACTTTAAAAGGAAAACCCATAAGAAAGAAGGTATTGATCATGAAGAACCAAAGTATAGAGATTTTTTGATATAACAAGGAGTGTTGTCAAGGAGGAACCCACACCTGACAAACATAAAATCCTATCTAACTACCTACAGAAGAAGATTCCTCTAGTGGTGAGGACTAAGATTCAAAATGAGTTCAAACTAGACCTCCATGATAAATAAGTTGAATAAAATTAAGTTATTTATAAAGAAATCACAATCCCATGAGGATACAAAGAAAAATTTCTTCAAAGAGGATGAGATAACTGCTCTTAAATAAATAGTCCAGGTTGACCATTAAATGTGGAATCATGGGTAAATTAAAAAAATTTAGTAAATATTGGAACAAATAAGAGAAGATGTTTTCATGTCCAAAAGATCAAGGCTGGTCACAACAAGAAAAGGAGAAAAAAATTCAGAACACAAATAACATGGCAAAATTCTGCCATATATTTGGATGTTAAAATATTTGATACTAACAATTACAAAGATACTTTTGGATCTAGTAGTGGTTGCTGATATCATGTCAAAGACTACTTAGGAAAAAGACTTGGTAGGCCTTGTTTAGAACCTATGATGTACCATATTGGTCTGGAAAATGGATAAAAGAAAACCCCTACCGGATTACTAAAGAATGTATAAGTTAATCTCATGGGGATTAAAAATATTGTCAACTTTGAAGTTGTAGAAAATGTAGCCACCAAGCCTATATATAACGCCATTTTGGACTTAGAATGGTTTTTCAAATGTAATGGTACACTGTATTTGGAAGAAGAAGAAGTCAATTTAGAATCAAATGGCATTTGGGTTCATGTACCTTTACAAGAAAGAATTAGTGCCGCTTGCTTAGAAGAAGTCTGAAATGATATTTAGGATGAAGATTATGCTGATATTCAAGGTATATACACTTTGAATCAAGTGAATGATATAGATATAGATTTTAAACCAAATTATGATGGAGAAATATCAGTTAAAAGTGACTCTACAAATGAGAGCTCAGATAATATAGTAGAAGCATGGGTACATGGGTTCACGAAATCTAGAATATGGAAATTACACTATGCAAGAAGATTGTCATCTCACGTAATTACCTTGGATGACGATGAATTTGAATCTATGGAGAAGGATATCTAAAAAATCACATCTAAATATGTGAAAGACATTTGTAGATATGTGGAGAGAATTATCCTTTGGTATGGATTCAATTATTTGTATAGAAACTAGGACCCTTACCTAGGTCTTGGTGTATGAACCAAAAAACAAGAAATTGTGATCAAGTGGTGAAAGAATTTTTCCACACTTTTAACTTATGGGATGCAGATCTTAACACACTTTGGGAATTACAAAATATAAGGACTTTCTTATTATTAACTCCCTTAGAGACCACATATCAATTGTTACAACAAAAATCAAACCCACAAGAGAAGCAAAAACAAGATTAACCAACCAAAATTAAAGAAATGACTTACTATTTTAAGTGGAGAAACAAGAACAAGAAGAAAAACTTGAAAATTTGAAATATAAAATGGTAGAAGGAGAAAGAGAGGTATTAGAAACAAAAGTAGAAGAGGAAAAGTATTTCTATCGACCTGAAAAGCTGAGGAATGATAATATTGGAATAAATGGAGAAGAAAATTTTGCTTAGATTGGAGACTATTGGTCAGAAGAAGAGGTGGCCAAAGTAGTAGAGTTGCTCCAAGAATGTTATGACATATTTCCTAAAGATTTCAAGGAATTGTGGGGTATAAAAGAGGAATTTGGAACAATGAAAATCCAAATAAAGGATGAGTTCAAACCACTGAAGAAAATACCCTATAGACTAAACCCTAACCTAAAGGTTAAAGTAAAAATAGAAACAAATAAAATGTTGAATGCGGGTATCATCAAACTTGTTGATGAATCGAAATGGATAATTCCTATAGTGGTCAAAAATAAGAAGACAAGGTAAATTAGAATATGTTTGTATTATAAAGAACTCAACAAATCATGTTTGCATGACCCATTACCTACTCTATTCACATAAGAGGTTTTAGAAAATGTATTAGGACGAGAGGTTTATTTATTCACTATTGGGTTTTCTGGCTACCATCAAGTCCAAATTGCTCCTGAAGATCAACCCAAGACGACATTTGATACTGAATGGGGATCATTTATGTACACAATGATACCATTTGGACTAAAAAATGCACCCGCCGTATTTAAGAAAATCATGATAAATGCCTTCAAATAATTTATTCATGACTTCCTAGAGGTATACTTGGATGATTGGACAGTCTATGGATTATTGAAAAATCACATACAAGTTCTCAGACTAATGTTCCAAATATGTAGATCACTACAAATATATCTGAATTTAAAGAAATGTATCTTTTTTACTCCTTGATAGACCCTGTTAAAACTTAATTTTTTTTACATTACCACCTCCAAAAACACAAAAATAACTAAGGAAAATTTTGGGATATATTGGATATCATATAAATTTCATAAGAAACTATGCATAAATTAGTGTGTCTAGAAGAACTTATCAAGAAAAGGACTAAAAAACAAATAAAATGGTTTAAAACACATGTTGATGCTTTTAAAATTCTTAAAGATAAAATCGTACACACACCCATTCTAATATTCCTAGATTGGAAAGTTCCTTGCCATGTGCATGTAGACACATCAAGGATCAGTATTGTGGTAGTACTGGAACAACCAAGGGAAAAGATGGATCATTCAATCACTTTTCCAAGCTGCAAGTTAGCTAAGGCTGAGAGAAACTATTCTACAACTGAAAGAAAAAAAAAGCATGATTTATGCCTTACAAAGATACAAACATTACTTATTGGATACACTATTTGTATTCTATGTAGATCATGAAACTTTAAAGTATCTATTGAGTAGAACAATATTGCAAGGAAGGATATGCTAGTGGTTGATGTTATTAAAAGAATTTGACTTTACCATCCTAGTGAAACCACAAAAATTGAACAATGACCCATACTATTTGTCCAACATCAAAACAATAGAATATATAGGACATATAGATGATGATTTTCTAGGGGCCCATTTATTCAAGGTTGAGGCCATTCCTAAAGAGTTTGATGACATAGCCAAATTACTAACTACTGGAGAATTTCCCATATAATACACCAAACAAGAAAAGAATAACTCGTTAAGCAGGGCCTTTCCTTTCACTTTTACTCGAGGAAAATTATGCAAGAAAGGACATGATGAAATCCTCAGAAGAGGAGTCCTAAAACATGAAAGAAAGAATATTCTCATAGAATCCCATGAAGGCATAACATGAGGCCAGAATGGAGGTGAAGTTACAACAAGAAAAATCATAATGATAGGATTGTGGTGGCTGACACTATTAAAAGATGCACATAAACATGCTACATATTTTGATATATGTCAGTGGGTTGGAAAACCAAATGCCAGAGATGAAATACCTCTAAGACTAGTATTAGCTTTAGCCCCATTTGAAAAATGGGCCATAGATTTTATTCGGCCCATCGAATCAGCCAAAAAAACCTCTCAAGCCAGATTTATAATCATAGGGACATAATATATTACAATATGGGCAAAGGCCACCCCTACAAAATATTACACTGCAAGAACAACGACCAAATTTATCTATGAGAACATTATAACAAGATTTGGATGCACCCTAAGCATAAAAAGTGATCAAGGAATTTTTTTTGTTAATGCTACTATCAAAGAACTTCTTGAACATTTCATGATCAATCACAATAGAAGTACACCATACCGCACTCAAGAAAATGGGACAATTGAGGCATTTAACAAGGTGTAGGCACCTAAAATCCACTTACACAATTTTATTAATAAAATTACACTAACTATCCTCTTTCCTGTCATTGCCATAATAATTAGCAGTGTTTTGTTAATCAGCTAACATTCCCCTTCTTATTCATTAATTAATGACCTTTCATTAATAAATTAACCCTTCCCCCATTTTGGATGCCAATTAATGACCTTTTGTTAGTTATAACCCACTTCTAAGTGATTAATTAAACATTATTAGTTAATTATGCCTTTTGTTTTAATAAATAAACCCATTTTATTAGTTAACATCCTCTCTTACATCCCCTAAATCATGATAATTTTCCTCTAAATAGCTTCTACAAGCTTATCCCTATCTATTAATTAATCACATATGATTAATTAAACCCCTCTCAACTCCCATAAAATGCATATCCTTTATTAAACATGCACATCCTTTGCATTTCTTCTTTGGGATTTATCCCACATCCACCAAATTGCTAGCCTTGCCCAAACATGCAAGCTATATAAGGAACCCTCCTCCTTCCCTTTCTTATTACACCTCTTTTCCATAAGTGAAAACTATATGAATTTTGATTTGAGTCATTCTCCATTGTCGGAAATATTTTCTCCACCTTGCATCCATTCTCTCAAATTGAGGAGTATGGGAAGATCCAAAGATGGCCTTGTAGCCACTTCTTGGTGAGATCTCATCCTTAATTCTTGAGGCAAACAACACTAGTTTGATTACTAGGTGATCTAATTAGGTTCATACTTCAAATAACAATCACAAAGAGTAGGAATGGCTTAACATTTAGTGGTTTTATCATGTTTATGAATTGAAGAAGCTATTTTCCATTCAGATCTTATCATGATGTTCTTTTCTGATTAAATTTTCTTTGTAGCTACTAGGTGTTAGTTTCATTTCAATTAGCATAGTTATTTTTACATGTACACATATGGCATGACTGGTGGGACTTAATCCATTGTCTCAAGCATTTTATTTCAAGATTTGTTTATTTAGTTACAATTTTGGCTAACCTTTTTTTTGCACATGTTAAATAACTTGAATTCCTTGATATTTTTTGTTAAATTTACATGTGTTGATTCTCTCTTGTAGGTCCAAAGGAGATGGGTTGTTGTTAAATTTGGGTTAAAATGGAAAATCATTGACCTTTTTGAGTTTTTCCATGTCAGAATTACGTGTTTATGACATCACACAGGAGACCCATGTTAGTGTAAGCTAGGGGTGCACTACTGTTCCTTTGGCCCTGCTACAGTAACGATGTTTTCTGCCAAATCTATGTTTTGTCTCAGACACATACTAGTGTTAACCAAGACATGATATTATTCCTCTTACCACACTACCATAACACTATTTTCTGCCAGTATGTGTATTATCTTAGACTCGTGCTAGTGTGAACTCTGCCTTGTGTTACTGTCTCTCTGGACGTGCTAGTGTAATTCTACTCTCTATCACTCTGTGTTCTGTCTTAGACCCACATTAGTGTGAACAAAGCTGCGTTATTATCTCTTTAGCCATGATGGTGTAATTCTACTCTCTGTGACTCTGTTTTCTGTATCATACCCATGTTAGTGTGAACCGGGCCACGCTATTGTAAGTTTATTTTTTAGAAATGTTTTTGCATCAGACCCGTGCTATTGTGAATTTAGATTCACTAGTGTTACTAGGGGCATGCTATTGTTATTATAGCCACGCTACTATTAAAAGGCCTGTGTTACTGTCCTCTGTTAAAATTTGGGCTCTATTTTTAAAGTTTACAGGATTTGGTCTCTCTTATTTCTAACATTTTACAAGTTTTTATGTGCTAACTATTTGTTTGCAAGATGTATTTTGAATCATTTCTTTAGTAACTTGTTTAATGGTTTTTAATGAATGTTATGCTTTCATATCTTAGGATAGAGTTGTGTATGCTCTTCCCTTGCACCTTTTAGGTGATCTTAGGAATCAGAAACAAATCTAAGCCTTCTTGCCTTTAAAAACACTTCATTAAATTCATGGTTGAGGGAATGAACAAAAAATGGTTAAAACAAGTTACCTAGTCATTTGATTCAAAAGATTTGGGTTACTTTTTGTGTATACTCTTCTCTTGCATCTTAAGACAATCTTGAAAATCAAAGGAACCATTTAATCCTATTTCATGATGTTTTAGATCTTATGGAAAACTATTAACCTTCGTGTGGAGGACCAATAATCACTTGTTAAAGAAAAAGGATCTAAAACAATACTAATAAAGTTTGTTGCATGTTGCTAACATTGTGTAAAACCAAAGTAAGACAAAAGATAAAAAACACACCACTTTATTCAAAACATTGTATTTGTAGGTTTGGATAAGAGCTATGGATTTTCTTCTTTAACTGGGGGAATTATCTTGACATAAGCCATAAAAATTATTGTGAGGATTACCCTAGGAACCCCAAAGTAGTCCACACCTTGAGGGAATTGGTGGATGAAATAGGAAGCGCTCCGCTTAACCACTTGATTAGTTAAAACCCTTGTGAGATAAGCTTCAAACTACCCGTATGAGGCCTTTATCATTAATTTGATTGTGGGGTAATGGTCCATTTATCTAGAAGCAATTCCAAATGTGCGTACATATCTTAGGTAGGAATTGGCGAGTGTTGCAACCAAAATCCTAGGAAACTATTTGGCATTGGCGAAAACTTTAACTTAACCAATAGTGTTTTAAAGAGCTCTCACAAAGTGAATTTTTTTTCGGAGTCAAAACCTTTTTAGTCGAACAAGGGGAGAGTCCATCAAAGTTAGAACCATGTTTTATTCATCACAAAACTTACTACACGTTACTTTGTCTTAGTTCTAGCTTGTACTTTAAACAAGGAAAAACTCTGCCAAAGTGAAGCTAGGTTTGTTTCATCACCACTTGGTCTACTCCTTTGTTTTCTTGTTGCCATTTTGGGACAAAAGAAAGCATACATACAAAGTGTTACTCAAGATTGTGTCCACCACTTTTTCACCCACTTACATCCTTCTTATTGCAACTGCGATAATAAGCATTGAAAATGTGTTGGTACGTCCTCAAATCTTGTATATAATTGTCTTGCTACCCACGCCAAGATGTTTCATTTATAGTTAGGATTTCTTCATCATTGATCTTGCCTTGAGGTGTTACGTTGCTTGCATCATCTCAATACAATTTTGATACTTACATCTTGTTTCTTGTAAACTTGATATAAGTTTCTAGATTACATCGTTACACTTCCCACACCTTAACAACTCCTTGGTATACTTTGACCTTGTTTCCTTCCAAATATTTCCTTAACCTTGAAAAGTGTTGTTGTTACGTTGTTCACGTCATATCAATATTATTTCAATACTAATATATTGCTTTTCCGCAAAGTTGGATTAATGTATCTACATGGTATTGTGGCATTGCTCGCATTTGTAACTTCCACTTTTTGGGATTTAGGCCTTGTTTGTATCTAGAATTTATAGTATACTATGAGTAGGAAGTCACTTTAACCCCTTGTTAATACTTACGTCTTGTTTATTTTAAACTTGAATTCAATGTTGACATTGTGTTGATCATTTTTTACCAACCTATCATTGGGACATGTTTACATATGGAGTAGTTTCTTGTAGATTGGATTTGTGTTCCAAACTTGCGTGATTGTTCCTTGTGACCTTCCATATTGTAGAATTATTTCCTAGGAAAATCCTTTTGATCCTTCGATCCTTTGGTTCTTTATTATTTTCCATTGGACATTCTTTGGCCATTGTTTGACATTCATAGAAACCTTCATAGATTGTCACACTGCATGATAGGTTCCTTATATTACTTATACTCATTTTTCAAACCTTACCAAAAACATTTCCTATCAAGCAACTTTTGAGACAATATGAACATTGGAAAAGTTTCCTTTTCAACCATTATGTTGCTAGATTTTGATCAACCATTTTGACATTTACACTTGCAACTTGTTGTCCAAACCTTGTTAGATGGTCAAAATTGTGTCATAAATATGTTTTTTTTCCTTGGACACCCTTTGGTAAATCACACAAACATCCCCTATTTGTTTGAAAAATGTTTAGTTGGCCATAATTACACTTCTCAAATTGACATGGAACTTCCTTCCATTTGAAGGTGTTCAATCATACAATCTAGGTCTAGGCATATTATCCCAACGATGCCAACCCTGAATGACTATCACATGGTTCTTCACACTTACAACAATATGGAAACTACGTTTAGGAATTCACATAAAAATACACTATCATGACTAAACCTCGATTGGTTCTTTGTGCTAGATAAACCATTCAACTACCCCTTTCCCCACTTTCATCTCATAGTTGGTGGTATGATTATGATGATTCTATCTAAACTATTATTTTGATTCCCCACAGTCTCCTGATTATTCTAATCCAAACTATTATTATGATTCCCCTTAGTATCCCAAGCCTCATCCGATCAAATTTATTTTAAGGAATAATCACTCACCTAAGTGATGTTTTCCTCCTCTAAGGATTTGTGTCACCAAAAATTCTCCCTATCATTCCTATAATTCAACTCCTCAGTCATGGTCCTCCCTTTCTCGCAGAACCCCCTTTATCTATTTCCTCAATGAAGTCTTCCTCATTTGAATATCCATGCGACTCCAACTTCCTCTAAGACTTCATCTAATTCGAATCTTGAGTCGCGGTCCCCCCTTTCTTTGTTGGACCCCATTTATAAGTCACCTAAATGACATCTTCCTCCTTTAAAGATACATGTGACTCAAAATTCCTCTAATCAATCATATAAGTCGAACCCTACATCACAATCCAATGACTAGATACACAATCCTCTTTGTTTACTTGCACTATGCCATCTTCTAGGCAAACCTATACAAACCTATTCCAAATCCACGTCTTCTTCCAATCGTGAGATATCCCAATACAAATATACTTCGTCTCTCAAGTCATATTCTTATATAAATCAAAATAAAATAACTCTTTTTCCCCTATGTCATTTTTATCATACCTTATTTTATATTCAACAATATTCTAATTATTGATGTTTGCATCCATGTAAAACTAGTCACAAAAAATGATGTGCTAAGATATATTTTCGACGCACTATCTAATTCCTTTGTGAACACAATAAGGTCAAACCTTCCCTCATCTACATCATAAAACATCTTCTAAATCTTGCACACTTATTAAACATATTTCTTCCAATCAACCTAATATGGTCGATGAACAACGACCCATACGAATCGATTTATTTTAGAATAAAGAAGCGTTCAGAGAATTCATAGGGCTACATAATGACATTACTATAGAGGATTATCGGCAAGATTATCTTTTGACCTCAATGTATTCATGTATTATGGGGAAGAGGTTGATTCCATTTGTTATAAAATAGAGGAAGATCCTAAGATCATCACACTTGATACTCCTCTTGTTCTTCCATCTTCTCATTCCCCATTACATGGAGAAATGTCGAGGTCTATCATTGATCCGTGGCCTATCTTCTCATCACCTAATCATTCCTTATATATCACAATTCCTCAATTGTAATATCTCCTTGGGTCACCTTCTAGGATCCCATCATCTTATTCTATATGTAGGCCACCTCCTAGTAGCTCTTCATCTTCTATTTGTGGGTCACCTCTGGGTAGCCCACTATCCTCTATTCTTGGGCCACATCCTAGTATCCCTTCATCTTCTATACTTGGGTGACACCCTAGTATTCCTTCTTCTTCTATATATGGGACACCTCCTGGTAGTCCTTCATCTTCTATACACGGGATAAATCCTTGTATCCCTTCATCTTCTATTTGTGGCTCACCTCCTAGTAGCCCATCCTCTTCAATTCTTGGACCATATCCACTTCATCCATCATATCATCCTTATATAAAAAATGATGGCAAGCCCACCATTATCCATGCTACTCCTCTCATCAATCCTAAACATCCAAATTATTCTCCCACTTCTCAGGATTAGAAAAATCACACATTAGCTTATATGAAACCCAAACAGTTTATTCATCAAGCTAAGATAAAAAATCTCCAAAGCTCCCAAAAAGTTAAACAACCATATAATTAAAAACCAAACGTGATTAAGGAATTCACACCAATATAACCATCAATTATGGCACAAAGTACATAAACCTATGGATAGGGAACTCAATATCCCACATACAAAAACCATGTTTCAAGATAAGTTGCAGTAATTTTTTGAGTATGAGCTCACCACAATCATCGAGATTAGAGATAATATGAATCTTGATAAGAAAACACTAGTAGTCTCCCTTATAAAAAAATAACAAACATTGTTATTGGATCTTATCACACAGAGTGACATTGTTGGTCGTAACTTCCAAAAAAAATAAAAATACAAAAAAAGAGAAAACATTAAAACACTACAAAAAAATCAAAGGTACAAATATCAAACATTAAAATAAGGTTATGAGTACACATGGATGTTATTTCCTTTCATTCCATTCCTCTGCAAGTCTCCCACCATATTCATACCTTCAATGATCTTTTGGTTAGTCTATTTGCACTCCTTGTGCGACATTGATCTCTATTGTATCTGTTTTACCCTGGTCTTTCATCACCTTGGTAAATTAAAGAAAGACTGACCTTTTAGAGATCCTATCACTATCTACATGTAATAAACTTGTTGTGAAGAAATTTTGGACTTATTTGTTGAAACTATCCAATGTTATCGTCACAATCACTTCCACATGCTTCCATCAAGCCATCAACGGTTCTTAACCCCTCATCAAAATAATAGAGAGAGTTGAAATACTTTTCATAAAGAAAAAAATCAATCAAAAAATAAAAATCAAATCAATATATAACTCTCTCTTGGGGTATTTCCAATATCTCTATCAGGGCTATGGATGCTTGGCTGGAAGTAGAGCAATGATGTGACTAGAATAAAATACATCCCCGTCAGGGCTATGGATGCTTGGCTAGAAGCAGAGCAATGCACAAATCTCATCCCACCCTCCATTCACAAATCACCTTTCAAAATAAATCATTCCTACACATTGGATAATGTGTCTTCACTTGTTGTCTATCAAATCTTCCCTTTAAGAAGTAATTAATTTCCACATGCACACACTGGGTCTCTATGAGCAAACATGACTAGTATGTTACCAAGTTTTATTTAAACCTTGTTCAAAATATTGCTTTAGTCTGTATCTTATCTCACAATTTTTGCCTTTGGCTAATCAATTTTTCATCACAAGTATTCTAGCCACATTTTCCATATCCTTACATGGCATTCAAACCTTTCTTCTAATTCGTTCATAACATCCATGTGTATAAAATTTCCTTTTTACCATGTTTGAAGGAAACTTTGTCTCTTCTTTTAATAAAACAGTCTTCTACTTCTTTTATATCATATGTTTATTGGCCAACTTGCACTAGGGGCACTCTTGCTCCTTCTTGTTACTTCATTGGTTTGTGTTCATCCTCATGTTGAACATATCTATCTTGGCTTTGATCCAACCTATCTTCTTATTCTATTTATGTGAATATTTTACCTTTGTAAATCCTCATCTCTCGCTGGGGGCATTTTCACATCTTCACTTTCTTACACATACACATGGTGTTTTTCCCTTGTAAATCCTCACCTCTTGCTAGGGGAATCCTTGTATCTTTGTTTTTGTGTACAAAAATTTATAAAACTTTCAAAAAACCAAAAAATTCACAAAATATCAAAAATCTAAAAAAATAGTAAAAATTAAAAAACCTTAAACAGTCAATTTTTTTTTCACAAAATTAGTAAACAAAACATTTACTCAATTGAATTTTTCTAATACAATGTTGTCAAACATAGAAAACTCTCATATAAAACATATCTCTTTGGTTCTTTCCTATTCTTGTGATTGAGTTTGAGATCATTTTGGTCTACCTCCATTGACAAAAGTTGATTCACTTGCTATGTTTGTACTTCCTTACACAAATGAGTTTCATGTTATTATTTCATAGGGCACATCTACCTTTTTAGACTCCCCCATCCTACATTTATTCCCCTTCCAATGTATCGTTGCTTGGGGTTTCATATTTAACCCTTGTATAACTCAAATAGGTGGAATATGAATCTAGATAATAAAAAACATTGGTACAACTATCTTGAACATTTTTTATTTGAGCGTCTTTGTCTATATTTATTTAGTTGCTTGTCTACTTGTTTAATTTCTCATAAATCGTTGTGTTTTGTATGTTGCTTTGAGTTATTCCTTGTATGTATATATAATAAAGAGCTGATGACGTAGATCATTAAGCAAAATGATGAAATAAAGTTGTTCTTACATCAACTGGATGCAAGCTATTACCATCCTCTTCAACTTCATTTTTCTTCCTTATCATTTTCTTCTATCACACTTTTTCTTCAACAACACCTTGGGAAATAGGGACCACCTTCGATCCCCCCTCCCCCTTCATTTATTCTATATGTTTCCTTCCTCTTTTTCGATCGTCGATCAACCTCTTCCATCACCCCATCAACACTCGAGGGGGCATCCTTCATTCTACTAAATTTTCTTCTTCTCCTTCAAAATTTATTTTTCTTTACTTGTCTACTATCTTTGAAGTGGCATCACTTATGCCACCCCAAAGAGGGGAAAGTGTAGACACCTAAAATATGATTACACAGTTTTATTAATAAAATTGCTTTGACCATCCTCTTTCCTGCCATTTCTGTAATAATTAGCACTTTTTCACTAATTAGCTAACATTCCCCTTCTTATTCATTAATTAATCAACCCTTCCCCCTATTCTGTATGCCAATTAATGACCTTTCATTAGTTATAATCCACTTCTAAGTGATTAATTAAACATTATTAGTTAATTACACCTTCTATTTTAATCAATAAACCCCTTTTATTGGTTAAAGTACCCTCTTACACCCCCCAAATCAGGTTAATTTTCCTCTAAATAGATTCTACAAGCTTATCCCTACCTATTAATTAATCACATTTGATTAATTAAACCCCTCTCAACTCCCATAAAGTGCACATCCTTTATTAAACATGCATATCCTTTACATTTCTTCTTTGGGATTTATCCCACATCCACCAAATTGCTAGCCATGCCCAAACATGCAAGATATATAAGGAACCCTTCTCCTTCCCTTTCTTCTTACACATATTTTTAATTAGTGAAAAATATAGGCATTTTTATTTGAGCCCTTCTCCATTTTTTGGAAATATATTCTTTGTCTTGCGTCTGTTCTCTCAAATTGAAGAGCATGGGAAGATCTAAAGATGGCCTTGTAGCCACTTTTTGGTGAGATCTCATTTTCAATTCTTGAGGAAAACAACACCAATTTGATTTCCAGGTGATCTAATTAGGTTCATACTTCAAATAGAAATCACAAAGAGTAGGAATGGCTTAGCATTTAGTGGTTTTATCATGTTTATGCATTGAAGAAGTTATTTTACCTTAATATCTTATCATGATGTTCTTGTTTGATTAACTTTGATTTGAAGATACTAGGTGTTAGTTTCATTTCAATTAGCATAGTTAGTTTTACATGTACACACAAGGTATTGGACAAAGTACTCAGAAAAATATATTTACTTCAAAAAGTAGATTGGGACTTAAAGATACCAACAACTCTATAGGCATACCACACAACATATAAAAGGATGAAAAAATATTATTCTTTTCAAATTGTATATGGACTAGAAGCCGCAGTACCTATGGAATTTATACTTCCAAGTATTAGGGTGGAAATATCTTTCAGGTTAAATTAAGATCCCTCAGTTCATGAGAGACTAATTGAATTAGAGAAACTGGATGAAAAAATATTTATAGCTGTATATAACGAAACCCATGAAAAAATAAGGCATAAAGCATGGAATGACACACACATCACACATAAAGAGTTTGACATAGGGGACCAAGTAATATTATATGACGACAAATGGAAAAATATTGGAAAATTTAAAGTTTGCTGGTTAGGTCCTTACATCATCAAGCATATACTATCATCTGGAGCCACCAAACTTCAAACACTACAAAATAGATATCTGCCCATATATGTCAATAGAGCGCGGCTAAAGCAGTATCACACATTAGAAAAAAAATTCCATCCTATCTAAGAACCAATAATTCCACAGATAGAACAAGGGCGAGGATGAAAACCCTTAATAACACCCTCACTCTACCAAAAATATGGAAGCAAGGAAAGAAGAAGAATATAAGTAGTAAGGAAATCAATCATGAAAAAAGGGATAAATAAGATAAAGACACATATACACAAACAAATAATTAACTGCACTACAAAATAAAAATTAGTGGAGGAAGGGATACTCGCACAACAAAATAAAAAACCATGGAGGAAGGGATACATGTGCAACAAAAGAAAAAGCCATGGAGGAAGGAGGACCCACGTGACAAAGCCATAAGCGTTGAAAGAAAGGAAATATCCGCGTAACATGGAAAACCACAGAGGTAAGAAGATACCCACAAAATAAAAATAAAACCCACAAAAAAAAGTAAATATTATCGAACACAGGAAAAAATGGAAAGAGCTAAAAAACACTAAATGAATACGTAGAAGAAGGTCAGAAAACCATGGTATATAGGATCACTAATAAAAACCTACAAAACAAAACATTTATTTTACTGCCTTAAAACCAATAAATGTGATATGTAAACAACATACATATATAAAAAGCATAAGTAGATAAAGGTATAATTCACAAAACCAAACATAGTAAGGGAAAAGAAGTGAAACATGAAAGTAAGAAGGGTTAGAAAGTTGGGGCACACACAATAGAACAAAAAATAGAAGAAGATGTCAACTCCCATCATTGTTGCATAGGAAGATATCCCACAACCAAAATTCTAGAAACATTCCATCAAATCCACTAAGCATGAACCAATGGGAGAATTTTCACACATTCCATTCAAATTAACACACGCATGTGACATCCATAAATACATACATTCTATCATTGTATAATACGATCACACACTCTTGGAGGTTAATAGACATTTGCTGCTTTAAACAAATTCAACTACAGAAAAATTAGAGTATAAGAAAAATGAAAAAGTCATAGCCAATCTAAAATTGGATTCATGGAGCTGAATCCCATACTTTGCAGGGAAATATAATACAATAAGGGTTATCTTTATCAACTACACAATCAAATGATCTATTTAGGTCAACCATAATAAATCAATGCACAAGTATTTGAAAGAGTTACATGATTACTAGTGATAGGGAACTCGACGTTAACAAGGAAGAAGACCCCAATGAAAATTACAATGCGGTTGATGGATGTAACCATGGAGAAAAGAGGAGTACGGATTGACGACATCAAAAATCATGCTCTCAAGTATGTTGCTAAGGCCATTTGTTTAAAAATTTACCATACAAACTGAGAAGATGGTGCACATGGATTTAGTACATAAATTTCCCTAGATATGATAAATTCCCATTCTAAATATAATTTATGTGAATTAATAGCTGCTGGGTTCCATGAGAATACCAAAAATATTAAGGAGGGAAAAAATACATTTTGCTATGGGTCAATTTTGTTATGTTTTGCAATGTACTTCACCAATACCCTCATAGCCAAGATAGAACCAGTCCAATGGTGGCAAGAAAAACCAATTGTAGAAGAAATTCTAGAACACATGAGCACAATGGATCAAATACAAAAAATCACATGTTTGATAGGATGGACAAAGCATATCCAGAAGCTAGTGGAAAATTGATCAATGGTTTCAGAGAAAATAGTGGCAAGATATGTAAATGAAATGATCTTTATTGCAGACATAGACTATAATTTCATAAGGTCCTTCATCCCATGAATTAAAAACATAACCCCAATTCCTTATGAAGCATCAAATGAATTGGTGGCCACCAGAGATAAGAAATATTCATGTGGATCCTAGAAAACTAGTACCTCCCAATATTAATGAAGTCATTGAAGAAACATGGGAGGAATTTAGGAACACATATCCAGAAGAACATGACTAAGGAGAAACAAGTAAAACAAAGCCAAAAACATATAGAAGGAGAACACAAAAGAAAAACCTACATCATAACTAACCACCACATGCCAAAAGAAAATGGCCACAAACAAAATGGTAAAAGAATCAGAAATCAATGAAGAAGAAGAAGATTCATAGCCAAAGCATATGCAAATATCAGATTCAGGGGAAGAAGAAACCCCTCCATCTCCACTCTCACCCCCATCCACAATATAAGAAGACTTAGGGCCAAAATTCACTCGAGATGTAGAATCTTAGGAGGACTCCCAACTATCCACAATTGCTTATGGGTATACAAGACATGTTTAACCCCCGATGGCATTTCAAAAGTCACCTAAAAGTATGAAGTAAGCATAAGTACATAACATGTGGCCATAATAGAGGCCGTAATTCACTATCTGCAAAGATATGCATTGGTAATATGAGATATATTCCATCTCCTCCCACATGAATTACTTAAGGAAATACAAGTCCAAATAGACATAGAACAAGAGACCATTTTATAATATTTTGGAAAATAACTTAGACAGTTAAAATAGAAGAAGAAGAAAACCATCAAAGATAGAAACTGCATTCAGGAGATAGAAGAACTAATGAGGATAACTCAAAAGATGATGAGGAAAAATAGGAGGCAAGAAAAAATAAAGAAGAATACAATAGGAAAATGAAAAAGTAAAGGGAAGAAGAGGAGTAAAAAAAATAAGCACAAGAGATTAAAGCAAGAGAAGACGAAATAATGAGAATAGAAATAGAAAAGAAGGAGAAACAAGAGGTAGAAAAGAAGAAGAAAAAAGAATAGGAAAATACAAATAAAAAGGAGGAAGAAAATAAAAAGAAGAAAAAAAGGAACAAAGACAATAGAGGGAAGAGGAAGAACGAAGAAAGGAAGCAAAGAAAAAGAAAAAGCAAGAGGAAGAGAAAAAAAATAAGAAGAGAAGAAAAAAATGGAGGATAGGAAGAAGAAAGAAAAAGAAGAACGAGAGAAAAAGGAGGAATAAGAGATGCATAAACATGAATAAGAGGAGGATAAATAAATAAAAAATAAGAAGAAAGAGGAAGACAAAAAGAAGAAGAAGAAGAAGAAGAAGAATAAGAAAAGGAGTTAGGAAGAGAAAAAGAAGGAAGAATAAGAAAAGAAGAAGGAAGTAGATAGGCAAAAGGAAGATGAAAAAAATAAACAAAAATAAAATGAGGCTAAGGAGATGGAGGAGAAAGCTAAAAATACAATGGTAGGAACAAGTGAAGTAGCCTTCGGTATAGTGTCATATTTCTCTCCTTGGGATTCAATAGAAAAAATCAAACAATTCCTCTAGCAGAGAAGACAATAATAGTCCATTCAACTACAATAAAGGGTAGTAGAAAAAACTCAAGATGGATAAATAATGCATTTACATAAGCTCTCACCCCTTCAAAAATCTACATGCAACCAATTACTGGACTAAAGTGCAAAACAAGACTGGATGAAATGATGTGCAGATATGTAAGAATCCATGAATAGAATACTGACATCCATCTAAGTGGATAAACCACACATTTAGATGGATTGTAGTCTACCTATAGAAACAAAAAAGGAACAAGAAATAAATAATATTCTAGCTACAATACCACAATGCAGGAAAATGAGAGGAAAAAGATCAAAGAAGAAGTAATAAAAGAATATAAAGTAAAAATCAAACAACCCCAAGTTCTAGAAAATCAAATACGATGGAGGGATATCCAAACATCTCTAACTAAACTAGAGACATAAGTTAACAATGAAGTAGTGTACTATGTATATGTCATAGGTTGCCCAAGCGTGACTCAAGAAGATAAGGCATAATTAGATATAATTGAACAAAAACTTAATAAAGAACCTTCATAATATGACATAACTAAATATGTCGATGGGGCTACACATAGGAAAATTATAGAACTCACATAATAATACCATAACAAACAACAAAAATGGGAAAATAATATTGTAGATATGCAAGAGTGTAACACCCCAATGGATAAAGCACTTACAAGTATAAAAAAAGAATTGGTGAATGAGAAAAAAATATTCAGCCAAATTCAATCACAATAACCTCCTATAGACATCCTTCATTTGGTCCAAGAAAACACACAACTTCAGACATGGATGCAACATATCAAAGAACATTTAGACCAGTGGTATTAGTTCAAGAAGAACATCACTACTCAATTTTCAAAATACATCCCTCAAAACTATCACTTAAAAAGACAAAGGAGAAACAAAATTTTGCTAGGAAGTCATCATATCTTGTAAATCCAGTCAGACGAGTTGAGTGAGGGAATAATTCCTTATGCCAGATGTCTAAGTTCTTGTAAGTTGATGCCTTTATTTTCTAGAGAACAACTATAAAAATAAAGTATAAACACACTGTAAAATTTGAAAGATAGGGTTCTTCAACTTTTGGTTGTCTCGAGGTTGAGACAATGTTTGAAGTTCAGGGATGATGTTGATAGGGTTATTCATAAAGTTTTGAGAAAATCTACAAAGTAAAAGAATAACCACAAGATAAAGTTAGAAGCCAAAAATAAAAGAGAAAAGCCACGGAAGACTAAAGATACCCATTGTAAACAAATAAAGTGGATAAACATATAATAAAGATGCAAAATCCTATCTAGATCTGTGAGTAAAAGAAAACCAGGAACATAGTGTGGCATAAGCCGATAGGGTCATGAAAAAAAAGTGTCTTTTGGCTTATTTTGTAAGAAATATATTTATTGTACTTAATCAAATGAATATAGTGTGTCATATGAGAGAGATATATGTGTATCTAGTATGATGTATGAGATATAGAAGAGTAGAGAGGAAATAAGTGTGTTTGAGACTAATGTAAACTATTTTGAGATATGAATATAGACTGATGATTGATCTGTGATATTGCATTCTTTTTGTTCATCTATTTAAATCTAGTTTACTTTTCCTTTGTACATCCTTAACAAAAGGATGAACTACTTAACCTTCACATTCACGTTGAGGATTAAGGTAAACATGAATTATGTCCCTTGAAGCTATGTTTCCATTGTAATAGTTGCACCAAGATAACAGGCTATAACTAATTTTCCCCCAAAATGAATGTATGAGAATTTTCTTAGAAATAGTCCCTCGTATCTAGTGAATAATGCATCCCAAAAGTAGTTCTTGAATGTTGCTCTTTGCCCAAGTAGTAAATAGTAAGTAATAGCCCAAGTTTTCCAACCCTTAATAATAGTAAGTCATATATATATATATATATATATATATATATGATTCCATTATTTGAATTTCATCATTAACAACCAAAAAAGCCAAACCAAAGTGATAAAAGAGGTTTTAGAAAAGATAATAAGTAATGTATAAATTTAAATCTAAGAAAAGGAGGGAAAAGGACACAAGAGTCCAAAGATGACAATATCACCTGTGAACTCTTGTTCCTGGTAGGTAGTAGTGTCTGGGATGCTCATAGGATAAAACAAAAAATATAGAGATGGGTCACACATTGTCCAATGTTCACAAGTAAAGTGGCCATTCCAGAAAAGTAAATGATAAGAGTATCAAAATGATAAAGTAAAACAAGTGTTGTTAATGTATACGTTTCTTACTTAGGAACCATGCATATAATAAGATACTTAGAGGTGTGATGTAAGTTGTAAGTGCGTGATTTTTTTGTCTACTGGATCCAAGTTTCTTGCACCTTGGAGGAATTACAATTATTATTACTGAGATACTGTCTTTAATTTAATTTGAACTAAATATAAATAGTTCAAAGTAACTAGTGAACTAAATAATGTATAAATGCTAGAATGAATAAAGGACACAAGCAATCTAAGATGTAATATTTTAAACCCTAAGAAAAGAAGAAGGATAGAGGACTTAGCTAATTTACACTTGATCCAAATCTGATCTGGACTGGGAAAAGTGATGAACATACTAGGAAGAGTGTCGTTATTGCTGTCTGTAATTTCTAGACTAAAGGAATAAGGCTAGACATAGGTGCCCACAACAGGACATGGGCGTCTGGGCACTGAAGACATCTTTTGGGCACCTATGACTACACAGATGCTCAGATCATAATTTTTTTGGTGTTGTAATATTGTCATTGTTGTTTCTTATTGATCACCTGATAGCCACACAATGATGACTGAGAGTACTTGTAACCTTGAAAATAGAAGTTCACATGCAAAAACTGACAAACCCCATCAAATCTAAAAAGAAAGATGTAATATGTGGAGCTGGAATGACCCCAATGATCACCCTGAGAGTGAACTTATGACCGAGTGCTACACTACATCTCAAACTCCATGTAGTTATGGTGAGTATGTGTATAATTTGTTCCCTAGGATGCCCTTGTGTAAGTGAATTTGACAGTAGGTTGTAGCTATATGTAACAATGTAATACAATGTGTGGATGGAAAAATGAACTTCCCCTTCCTATGTTGTGTATGTAGAAAATGAATTTCTTTATCCTTTTAATGGATATTATATGGATGCCTTGAAGTGCTTTAGGTGCCTTTTGGATGTAACCTTAAGTGATAGTAATAATGCTTAGTTCTTGGTCCCTCATTTTGAATACATAACTATGTATTTATATGATTCTCTTGTTTGAATTTTGTAATTGACAACTGGAAGACCAACCCATAAGTGAAAAATAATCCCAAAAGATAAAAGATACCCATTTTATGAGAAAATGATTGTATGTTCCCCGTAGGACATTAGAAGCTAGGGTAGAACACAAGATCCTCGGTACTCCTGTCTGAGTCTAGGCACTGGCTTAGTTCTATGGTCCCTCATTTTGAATACATAACTAAGTATTTATATGACCCTCTTGTGTTTTGGGTAATATCAGAATTCTGTAATTGACAAACTGGAAGACCAACCCATAAGTGAAAAAGAATCCCAAAAGATAAAAGATACCCATATGAGAAAATGATTGTATGTTCCCCTAGGACATTAGAAGCTAGGGTAGAACACAAGATCCTCGGTACTCCTGTCTGAGTCTAGGCACTGGTGTCTATGCTATACTAAGGACCCAAATCAGATTCTGGCCTGGTGTTGTAACTGTAACTTGTATTGATTTTGTGTTTGTGTTTTAATGTGTTGTGTTGTATCTCTAAGTTATTGTATGGGGTGATTTTTTTACCCAATGTATGTCCCCCTTGTTTGGGGTGCATGTGAATAATTTAAGAGAATGCGTCCCAAAATAGAGGACCTGATTCTGATCCAAAACTATATCCCTATAGGGGGCAGGGGATGTGCATGGAAAGAACCAAAGAACCTGAAAAAAAAGTGTCTAGAAAGATGTGTTAGTAGAAAAAGTAGCAAACAAGTGTGCATACAAAGTGGACTGCAAAAAAATGAGTTTCAAACATGGGACATTGCTCACAATGTCACAATAAAATTAAGGCTGAAGTAGCCAAAGGCATACAAGAAGCATACAAGACATAGGGCATAAACTGTAAACAATGGCATATAATGTCAAACAATATGAAGAAAAATGTAACAAACAACCATGGTGGCATATATTCTTGTAAGGAAAAATGCTACACATGAAGCACCCATTAACATGTAAGAGAGATAAAAAGTATGTCAAAGCATGTATGTACCAACATAAAGTAATGTGATAGTAAGAATATAAATTAATACATAATTAATAAAAATCACTTGTAATTTGTGAGAGTAGTAATGGTAGATGCCCCCAGGATCCTCAATGGGACTGTAAAAGGATAAAATGCTGAACATCATTACAACATGTGAAAATTTGTATGAGATCTACATTGACTCCAAAAGACCAACAGAACGTGCATGTGTATATAGAAAAGATATTGACATACTAAGTATCTGTCTAGCATTATAAGCAAAGTGTATCATGTAGGTATAAACAAGCAAGAGTAAGTGCAACCAAGCTATGCAATATACAAAGTATGAATGTGATGGAATGGAATGTAATGTGAATGTGATAGGAGTAGCATGCCCCCAGTGGATACATATGAGTATGAGATGAGGTTCATTCATAAAATACCCCTTAACAATCAAGAATGAACCATAGAACAAGAGGGTGTCATTAGAAGATGGTTTTATGATGCATGCTAAGAAAGATAGATCATGAAGCATAGAGCATAAAAATTGAATGTGGTGAGGTTAATTTCAGATTTATACCCTCAACAGTCGAGTATGAAACATGGAACTAGAGTGCGTCATAGGGTAATGTGTGTGTTGTGTGAATAGATGCTAGAAATATGTATCATGAAGCACAAAGCGTGAAGTGTAGTGGATGTGAGTTTCATTTCAGAATTAGACCCTTAGCAGTCGAGTATGAACCATTGAACTAGAGTGCATCATAGGGTAATGACGATACATTTTTTTATCAAAAGGTTTTAAAGTATGTAGAAACATGGTTCATGAATCACGGAGCTCTAAGTTTGATCGTAGATGCTAAATACAACTGATAGTCCTAGAAGGGGGGAAGTGCAATGCCCCTAAGTGTGCCAATGATGAAGAGTTATAGGACGATGTGAGAAGGATCATGACATGGTGGAGGAGTTTAAAATGTGTCTCGGCCATCAATGTAAGAATTATCTTGTTTGACAAAGAGAATTGGATGCAAAAGTGTAGTAGGGTGGTGAGGGATCTTGAATGGTGACAAATTATTTGGAGCTGGTAACACCGTAGAAGAATTGAGAGGAGGATTGGATGGAATGATTTTTAGAGGGGTTTGTTTAGTTGGAATGGGTAATGCTGTAGAAGATTTGAGAGGAGGACAAGGTGAACTGAGTTTTAGAGGAGTTTTATTAGTTGGAATGGGTTGCACATACGGCTCTTGATTGACCGAAGGAGGAATATTAGTAACTATGAAATGATGCTTATTAGACATGGAGGGATAATATTTAGGAGCCTATTGGGATTTAGAAATTAAAGATGTAGCAAGATGTTGAGAAGAAAATGAAATAAAACCCTAATTCTCAAGGTGCTTTATTATTCATTTAAAAGTATAGAAATCATTGTCATTATGTCCATTAATTCGATGATAATTGCAAAATGGAAGACCTTGGTATTTGATAAGCCCATAAGGAGGGTAGTAATTAGTAGATGGAAAGTTGATCAATTGGTGATTGAGGAGATGAGGAAGAATATCATGTTTCTTAGCATTGAGATCAAACTTGAGAGGTGTGGGTAGCAACAATACTTGGGGTTCATTGACACAAGCACATGTAGCAGACATAGAAGTATAATTATATGTAGAAAGAGAACTAGTGTAGGCATGGGAAGAATCATTGAGATGTTGGATTTCATCTTTAAGAGATCTAATCATTGTTTCCATAGCTTGAATTTTGTATTGAAATAAAAAATTTAAATCTTGAATACACTCTAAGATGGGTTAATTGGATAGAGGATTAGGAGCGATAGAGTCCTAAGATAGATGCTCGAAAATGGCACTTGGGTGAGTGGTGTATTGCAAGGGAGATACATAGTGTCTAGGGATTTTTGGAGAACATCATTACATGATGGGTGCATTTGAAGAAATTGATTCAAGGAGACTTGAGGAACCTTAAGAGTCATGAAAGAGATACTGATGGAATAGGGATCCAAAATCCTTTTGATGAAATTTACCTCTATTTTATGCAATTTCTTACTCTTGAAGGGCAATACAAGGTTATTTATGATTATCATTTTCCTATGCTCAACCAAGTGAGGCGTGAGAATCATTATTTCTTCCCCTTATATATTCTTATATCTCTTAGTGAGTCGGCGGAAAAAGTGAAGAAACGGAAAGATAAACCCCCCATCCATAAAGGGATAATAATTAATTTGTTTAAAGTAGGATCTATAGACATTATGATTAACAAAAATAGGGATTTTATGTGTTCCTAGATGGCCTAAAGGATATCTAGGGTATTAATGTTAATCTAATTAGGAGGACTAAAAATGTTGTATAAAAGCAATAAATAAAGTAAAACAATATGCAATAAATACTAATAAAATATTCTAAGTGAAATGAAAACCCTAATGTGCAAGAGGGCAAAGGAAAATGACTTAGCTGATTACGAAAGGCTGTCGCAGGTTGTCGCAGACCTGAAACTGGAATCTGACTATATAAATGAACACTCAGGGGCCCTACGAAGGGTAGATCCAGATTGTCTGAAGTGACACAGGCACCTGGGAGTGTACTAGGTTGCCCAGGGGTGCTCTAGTCTGAATTTTGGGTGCTGGGAATTGTGAAAAAGCTTAGGATCTATGTTCGATAGTGTTGTAAGGAGATTTGAAGCCCTGCCTCTCTTTCACACTAGATTTTCTAAATGATCTAGATGATGTCCTACACAAGAAGAATAAGAATGGGTCAGACTGACCTCAACTTCCAAACTAGTGGACTTATCACTAAGTGCTGCACTACATTATAGACACTGATGTAGTTTTGGTGAGTGTGTGTATTGTGCCCTAGGTGCTCTCATGTAAGTCACACTTTGTGAAATAACGAGCTATAGTAGCTATATAAGATGTAGATAGTATAATATAATGAATATAATCCCTCTTCCTCTAAGAATGTGTATGTGATGTAGATATCCTATCTTGAATGCATGACACTATGTGGATGCAAGTGATGTAATGGATGTAGCCCTAGATGAGGTGATAGTAGTGATAAGATGTAATGACGTAGGACCCTTATTATGGCCTTATAACTTTATATTTATAGGCTCTTAAGATTAATTTCGTAATTAATCCCGACAAGGCTGCCTGAGAAGAAGAGAAGGATGACCAATAACTAGAAGTGACCCAAAAAGAAGCGGAAGAGGTTGTGCATAGACCGGGGCACCCAGAATGGGACTAGGGCACCTCGGGGCACCCTAGTACAGGCTGGGGCACCCTGATTTCATGATAGAATGTCATAATGGTCATGATATGGGACGATAGGTATTGGGAAATACACAGGAAAGATGAAATAAAATATAAGAAAAAGGTGGCCAAAAGGTGGGATTAATTATTACTTTGTACGATTGAGAACCTTCTAAATATTAGTATAAGACTAGGCTAAATATTGTCTAATGTGCAATATTTGTGTTTACATTTGCCCTCACTTTATGTTGGTGAGTAGAAATATTAGTAACATAAAGTAGATAGAGATGCATACCTGATAACCATGTAGAGTGTAAAGAGGATGTGCCAATGGAATAGACTTAAGAATGGAATGACTAAAAGAAAAATATGGAGGAGCATGGATTTTAAAGAAGAAAAATGTGAATATAAGTGATGAGAGTGAACCTAGGGTAGAATGCGTGTGTAGTGTACCTACATGCTTAGTATGGAAAGTACCGTCACGTTGTCTTGTCATTGTCATCGTCGTCGTCATCGTTGTTGCTCCCAATTTGACTACTTGTTTCTCATACAATGGACCTATAAAGAGAAAACGATCAAGTAGTCAAATATGTATGTACATAAAAAATGTTGTGTATAGTACGAAAATGTAAAATATGCTATAATAGAAAGTTTAAATGGAAAAATGGAACATGTGCACCTTATCCATGTCGAGAAAAAGGGTGTAGAAGGGTATTCTGTAATATCGTAAGTTTTTCGAGTGATCTCATACCACCCTGGATGAAGAAGTATAGGGGAGAAATGCTCAGTGTCCTCCAACTCTAACTGCTTCTGCTGAAATTTGTTAACGAGATCTCTATACTCAGCTAGTTTTTTGGGTGCTCCTATGCCATTGGACGGAGAAGTGTAGAGAGGCCATCCACTATAACCCTTGAGTTTGTAACTGCTCCATAGAATTACTGAAATACACCATGTCCTATTAAGGCCTTTATGTATGGATTTCATAGACTAGTCTAAACTCACTCACTGTGTGTGAATCGATGTAGATACGTTGTGTTAGTAGAGAACCCTAAATGATGCCCCCCTCTATGGGGACATATCGGATGACCCTAGAAGGAGAATGTGGCCCCAAAAGAGGACCAACCACACTCTGACCTATAGACCTCTACCCTGTAGGGGGAAAAAGAAAGCACTTGGTAGATACCAAGGCATGCAAAAAAGGGGATGTCTAGCCAATACACGTGTTAGTCTGAACACATGCATGAAAATAAGTGCAAAAGATAAAGACAATGTAGAAAAAATACCAAGCACAGTAGTGTAAAAATGTGAGAAAACAAGGAGACCACACAAAGTGGGTTTCAAACATGGGATATTAGTCACGATGTCGTAAGACATGCAAGACCATCATGACTGCAAACAAAAATCAAGTGTGCACACAAGAAAAGGGAAAATCTCGACAATGGCAAACAACGCAGACAAGTAAAAACAAACATGTTATCCTGTAAAACGAGTGCTACACATGGAACACCCGTTAGCATGTTAGAGTGAAAACCCATATGTCAAAGCATGTATGAACAAGTAGTAAAAGACACTAAGTACAAAAATGAAACAATAACACTTGTATGAGATGAATGTGGATGCCCCTAGCGACCAGTATAGTAAAGGTATAAGGAGAGCATCCATGCAATGTGTAAATGTCATGTTTATACGATCACACTAGACAAAGGCATGCACATGCATGCGTGTATTATAATGAAATATAGGAAATCAAGCTAAAATGTGTAATATAATGAGCATGCAAAACACTAGTAATAAAGAGTAAATGCTACCAAGAAATTGAAATAAGTTTATGAATGGATGGAATGGAATGCAAGATGGGATGATAGGAGAAATGTGCCCCCCAACTGTATGGAAGTATATGCAGTAAGGTGCATTTTGTTTTCCCCCTCAGCAATAAATAATGAACTGTAAATGAGAGTGTGTCATCAGGAAATGGTTGAGTAGTGTTGGTTGTGTCTAGCGTGCTGCGATGAATGTGTATGTGTAGTGGTGATGAAATGAGACATGGGGATAATATGTGCGTGAACCCTATAACCAAAGTGTATATCATGATTTTGTTGATCAGAGGAGAGATGATTCAACCCTAAGTGTATATCACTATAGAAGGAGTGTGTGGGAATGATATATATAGAACAAGGTGTGCATGGACCCTATAACGTAGCGTATACTAGGACTTGTGAGAGGTGTGAGTGATGATTTAACCCTAAGCATATAACACTACATGATAGTAGAAGAAGGTGACAATTTAGCCTATAGCGTATGTCACTACGAAATGTGTGATGAGGGTATATGAGGTGTATATGAGTAGGCGGTGGCTAAAGGAATGTGGTGATTTTAGGATGAAGCATAGAAAAATATGTGATGAATGAGGTGAGGGCGGTGATTTAGCTGAAAGTGTATACCAATAATGGATGCGTAGGAGAAATGATGATGTAATAGAAGGATAATAGAATAGGTGATGATTGGATGTAAGAGGATAATGCAGAATGGATGAAGGGAGTGGTGATTTAACCTAAGGTGTATACCACTATAGGATATGATGACGAGTGTGGGTGACAATATATCCTAGAGCATTGGTCACTAGTGGTATGATGACATGTCACATGTAGGTAAGTTCCATTTGATTGGTAAACCCTTGGTAGTCGAGTATGGACCGAGGAACTAAAGTGTGTCATAGGGTGGTGAGGGCAGAGCATAGAACAATGTAGTGTAGACTACCAAGGTATGTGAATTTATGGTGTAACATGTGTAGTGGGTATGGAATGTAATGTAATAAATGTGGAGGTAGAAGTAGAATGTGTAATGATAGTAGGTAAAACTAGACCCAAGTATAAGGAAATCTAGTGTAACATGTAGCATGTAGATGATAGATAAATGCGTGATGTACGTGATATAATGTAAATGATTATGACCTATAGTGTAGTGTGTGGGGTTCAATGTAATGGTAATACCTCAATAGTCTAGTGTGAACCGAAGCACTAGGGTGCATCATTGGGTAATGAGGGTGTGACAATGCATGAGATAGGAGTGATGATAGATGTAGGATGATACAAGTATGCTAGAGGAGAGAAGGGGGGGTCAACCAATAAGGTTTAGTAATGAGGTATGACAATTGGTGATGGAGATGAGGACACCTTAGGATCACAGTCGAGGAAGGGTGGTATGTAAGACAAGAGCTATGTGGCGGAATGAAGTAGATAAACATGCGATGGGTGTACGTAAGACCAAGATCTATTGGGTTTCAGAATGGAACATGGGTTGAAACCGCAATCAGGGGACAAAAAGTTCCTCCTCTTTAATGGGAGAGGTTCCCTTATTGAAATCTGAAAAAACAAATGTACAAATCTACAACTATCAATGTTTGGATCCTGGTATCCTGGAATGTTTTCATACTCAAAAAAGATTATTAATTAGAAGGATTGGAAGAATAAAGAGATGGGAGAAGAAAGAAAACAAAAATGCTTTTGGGAAATATAGATAGCAGAGTATCTCCCTACTCACATTGAATCAAGAAAATATAGAAAAGGATCAATTACTTCACCATCGATGTAAATCTGCAGAGACAAAGTTCTAAATATTACACAGACCAGAACACAAAGTTTCTATTGAATGCAAAACAAATGATCCATTGAATCGGGAAGAGAAAGAGAGAGATAATAGAGGAAAATAAGAAATAAATAACTTCTGTACTGAATTACTTCCAAATTTACAACGTTTCCAGAAAACCTAGAATCCCCCCTCCTCTTCTATAACCAAAACCATATTCTTATAACAATTCGTGTACATCCATACTTTGTCCCCAAGAAAAGAATATTCGAAAGGAATAATGTTTGTTGCAGATCCGCTTTTAGAAAGCGACATGAAACAAATTCACTCATGAAAACTGGAGGTTTAAAAAGGTGAATATTTCAGGTGTTCGAGCATGATTACTTTAGCAGGGGGCATCTCATGATTTTTTTATTTATGTGGTCCTGCTATTTCCACCTTTTAAGCACTTTCATAGCACTCAAGTGCTTACTGGTAAGTTTTTCCCCTTTTTTATCACATATGCCCGATAAACTCCATTTTCTGATAATCAAACTTTACATCTCTTTAAATTTATCGATTTGTCTCCACAACAAACCAAAAACGTATCTCATGAATAAACAACAAGGAAATAGAGAGAGAAGAATGAAGAATGTTTCACAGTCACATTCTTTGGATCTTTGGTTCATTAATGGTGTCAAAAACTAGATGAGTGCATTTGGCTATATTTTCCCCCTTTTACCTTCAAATTCGGACCCTACATGTGGCAAGATCCAAGTAATGATGACCCTGGGGGAGAAATCTGCATTTCCTAACATTTGGGAGAAAAAACGTGATTTATCATTTTTCTTTGCCCCTTCGCAGCTTTGCTAAAGGCTGGACATGTGGCACCATCTGAGTGGCTGAGGAAATGTGGTTCAAATTTTCCATTTAAACTCTTTTAAACAAAAATCTCAAATTCTCAAAAACCTCCACCGGCCTGCTTTGAATTTTCAACATAGGCCACGTGTCCCTTTCTAATTTGTTGCGGGCCTCATCTTAGAAATTATCCCTTTGCATGAGAGGGGCCGCTCGTCTTTTTAAAACTTTTTGCCCTTTTTGGAAACAAATCTAAAATTCCTAAAGTCCTCCGCCGGTCTGCTGAAGCACATATGAACTGAAAAATAACCATGTGTCCCTATTTCATTCTTCAACTCATGATATCACCTGATTGGTTATGGGGATGTGCTTCACTTTTTATCTGTTTTGAAAAGGGGAAAAATTCCAACCTTTCCTTTGAAAGTCCATACCTCCACCATTGACTTTTCAACCCAGGCCATGTGTCCCTTTTTGATTCGCTGTTGGCTTCAAATTAGAATTTATCCCTTTGCATGAGTGGGACCGAGGGTCATTTTGGAATTTTTCATCCTTCCACCGTAATGCCTTAAACAATAAAATGGATCCATTGCCCCGAACTTCCACCAAAAATGCTCTAGCTAATCAAGGACCCGTGGGGATGCGGGGCAAATTTGACATTTTTTCCAAAATCACTAAAAGTGATAAGTTGAAAAAGAAAACCCGTCTGGCCGCATCCAATGAGAAGCAAACACCTAGCTTCACCTTCTGAGAAAGAATTTGACGGGGAAAAGAATGTAAGAAGTTGCAGGAAATGGGAAAACACAATTTTTTCCCCTAATGAAGAATTTATTTCTCTGCAAAAGGTTAAAAATGAAAGATGCAAGGTCCCACACATTCCAAACACATAAAAGAAGAACTAAAATCATTTCCCATCCATTAAAAATAGGTAAAATGTTTTAACGGTAGCAGACTGAGGAAATTTTGATTAAAAATGTCATGGGAAATGAAAACGAGCATCTAAGGAGTTTAAAACACAAATTTCTTCTAAGGCAGGGCTCCAATTTTCATGAAATTAGATTCGAACGAGTGGGGAAAATTGAGAGGACAACAAATGGCTCCTTCTAGGGATGATTTGGCAAAGGAAAGTGGTAAAATCAAGAACCTTAGAGAATTCTAGGTAATCGGATCTAATCATTGTCTTAGCCAATGGGCAATGGAGTCAAAAAGAAGAAATACCAACACAGAAGAGAACACAGAAAGGAAACCAAGCAAAAAAAAACAAGGAAAGTATGTACATAGAAGAAAAGAAAAGGATATTTACAGGGGGAGAAAGAAAGAACCGTATGAAACTATACAACCCCAGAGACTAGCTGAGAGAAAAATGTACCATTGTGAAACAACACTCTGAAAGCATTAGGCACCTTGGATTTGAAAATAGGCAGTTGGGCATACCAAATCATTGTGGGGACATTACATGGTTTGAAAATAAAACCTAAGCTAAGAAATCCATCCATATAGTGACATCCCACACTAAAAATATCCAATCCTTGTGAAGAAAAGGAAACCTACATGAAACTATCCTTTTGTGAATGAATGGTGCCATACAAAACCTTGTAAGAACCTTGGCTGCCCTCCAATTGAGTTTTTCACATCAATGGAATTAGACAATTGAATCCAATCCTCATAGCATTCATTTCCTACTTTGATGAAGTTCTGATAACATGTGTGTGAAAATTGCCACCATAGCATAGTTCAAGAGTATCACACACTTCAATTGAATCTCCCTTGTAACCATTTCCAAAAGGAATTTGGAGAAAGGGGGCAGATGACTTAACGCTATTCTAAGCAATTTCCACCATGTCCTTAAGAAACATCCCTGTTGCCTTTGCAAAATCAACAACTTTGTTTTCCACCTCTAGGATATCTTGGATCTTGGGTGCAAGTTTCACTACTGATTTGTCTTCATGATTCGAAGGGAATTTGAAATCTCATAGACTAGGAAAAAATGAATCAATCACATCATCTTCTTCTTCTTGTTTGCATCCCAAAGGGTGAGTTGAACCAGGACTATAATAATCGTGAAGAAAAATTTCAAGGTATGGCTCATCAACTTCTATTTGTTTTGAAGGGTAGCAAAAAGGTGTATGTTTGCTCATCTCATTTATAAACATAGCAAGCAGACCATTTCTCCAACTAACTCCATTTTATTTAGGTAGAGGCACTTTTTTGTCATTGAGGTAATTTAAAACAATAAGAGAATGGTCGACAAATACCTCCATCTCAGTATATTGGAATCCCTCAAACATAGGAGAAGGAGAAAACCCATTCACTTTGTTGTGATGCACCTCCTCTTTTACCAGCATGAGGTTATTTCCTGCAAAACAAGAATATCCAATCCTAGCACATGACATATATTCCTTAAACTCCATTTCAAGTTAAAATAAAGACTCAAGTTGTTTATCTTCCTCATCATTGGAAGAAAGACCAAATTGGCATGCATCATGATGGGCATTAAGAAGACATTCATTGATGAGATTAAGATAATGCTAAGGAATGAATACCTGAAGGTGTGAAGAATCACTATGAGCAGTTTTAAGAACTTGAATGTTCTCTTTTTTGTTGCAAGGTATCCCAAATCCATTGGATGAGTTTCTTCCCACTAGTTTTTTCTCACCTTGTGACATAACCATGTAATTACCACTCTCAATATCAGCATACAATACTTGTGCTTTTGTATCATCTATTTTTTGCACAATATATTCAGTTTGTTTCTCACGCATTGACTTCTTCATTTTACCATTCACTAGAATAAGAGCATGTGACCAATCCATCATGATTTCTCCTCCAACATCTTTGCAAAAATTTATGCTCAGCAGCATGCTGTAGGAAGGGGGAATATCAACTACCAAAATGTTGGCTAAAACTCTCTTCTCTAGCACAAGCAACAAAGGCTACTTGTGCATCCTTGATCCTTCCAAGCAATGGAACTTCTCTAATTTCCATTGAATAACATGAACCAAAAGTGTGGGTTAGGGTTAAGTCTAGGGAATGACCTACCTTGGTAGGCATCACATTGTCTGAGGCACCATAATCAATGACACAATTTCTGAGTTTGTGGCTAGCTATGAGGAGAGTGACATAAAATGGTTTGATCTTCTCATCAGATGAAGTAACTATTGCTACAAGGTTGGGTTGAGACAAAGGAGATGGAGTGGGCAAGAGACCTTTAGAACTAGGGGATGAAGGCTTGGATTTGGAGTTTACAAATGTCTACCATCTTAGAAAAGGCCTTGGGATGAGTTTGGTAGAATTCAGGCTTCTGATATCTGGATCTTAGTTTTCTTGAGATGCTTGATAATGTCAAAAGAACCAGAGGTAGATGGAGCATCATTGATAGGAGTAGATGAAAATTTTGACTTATCAACTCTATCATTTGAAGAGCAAGGAAGTTTTAGGAGCAGAGACATAGAGGAGGAAGGAATGGCAGAACCTACCTTGGGTGTGGAAGAAATTGGAATAGGATCTATCCTCTCCTTGCAATCACTAGAATGGCTGTAGGAGGTTCAACTTAGATATTTTAGCAGACTACACCACTTTCTCCTTCTTCTTGGCTTGTTCATGAGTCATGACAGCATATGATTCATTATTCATCTCTGCAACACTTGCTTCATAATCATCCTCTTCATCTATCCCTTCAATGGTGAGAAAATGGACATGAGATCCACTCAACTCTTCTAATTCTTCATCAAATTCCTCTTCATGTTCTTCACATATTTCATCCTCCTCCTCGTCATCAGGCTCTATCACTTCACATGTTACATTGACTGGAACTTTAACTAGGTGGGCCTTCAATTTCGAATCTAGTCTGAGGAGAGGGAAACTGATTCCTAGGCTGAAAGTTCTTCCTAGGAACATCCTGATAAGGAGCATGCTAGGTTAACTGATTCTTAAGAGTAATAAGATCATTAGCAAGTTTTTGTACCAACTGATCTGTGTTATCTCTAGGAGAAGATGTGGAAGAAGGAGATGCTTTGGATTTGGATGATTCTATCCTTAGCTTTCCAGACATGATCAGATCATCATCAACACTAACAAAAAATCTCTTATCAACATCTAAAGTGGAAAGATTGGCTCTCCTAAGTGCATAGCTCACTTCAGGTAGTTGAACATTGAGGAAGAAACATCTCTGAATCTGATCCATATGGCGTGTGTGTTTTGTGGGATCCTTGTTAAGCCAACCTATTGAATTTGGCCACAAATTCCCACATGGGCTCATGTGACTCTTTCTTGATTTGAGAAATCCGGGCCGAAGAGGGCATCTACATCCTCAACAGGTTTGAAACGCTGCTCAAACTTGGTTCATCATAGTGTTCCAATTGGTGATGGATCCAACAGGGAGATGATAAAACCAATCATCAAAATTATCTTGCAATGTCTCCACAAAAATTATAACGGATATATCCTCATGTTTAACTCCAAGAACACCACAAGCAACAATGAAGGCCACAATATGTTCATCTAGATGAACCTTCCCATCACCTCTGAATTTAGGGAAATTAGTTCTATTGTCCTCTAGAAAATTCATGCAATGGCTGGGGAAGAGCAAGAGGCCCAACCCTTTGGCCCCAAGGAAGAGGAGATGCCATCCTATGGAAATATTGTTTGGAGAGGAACTGAAACACCAATGAGAATCAAAGCATGCAGAATTAGGACTGATTTGATCCTGAGGGATGTCACTCCCAAAATTTTTGTCTCTAGTAGGAGGAGTGCTTGTCAGATCTTATTCCTCTTCTTTTTCTCGATGAAGGGAGAGAGAAACCTTGATGATATAGAAGTTGGAAATGATGGTTCTTCTTCCCCAAGGGTTCTTCTACCCTGAGTATATCTTGGAGTTGCTAGATCAAAGATGATCAAGAAGTTATTATTTAAAAACTGGAATCCATTTGCAATGAATTCCCCAGAGGAGTCACCAAAAAATGTTGGGTTTTAGAATGGAACATGGGTTGAAACCACAGTCAAGGGACAACAAGTCCCTCCTCTTTAATGGGAGAGGTTCCCTTATTGAAATCTAAAAAAAAAAAATGTACAAATATACAACTATCAATGTTTAGATCCTGGTATCCTGGAATGTTTTCATACTCAAAAGATTATCAATCAGAAGGAATGTAAGAATAAAGAGATGGAAGAAGGAAGAAAACAAAAATACTTTTGGGAAATATAGATAGCAGAGTATCTCCCTACTCACATTGAATCAAGAAAATATAGAAAATGATCAATTACTTCACCACCGATGTAAATCTGAAGACACAAAGTTCTACAGATTACATAGACCAGAACACAAAGTTTCTATTGAATGCAAAACAAATAATCCATTGAATCAGGTAGAGAAAGAGAGAGATAATAGAGGAAAATAAGAAAGAAATAACTTCTGTATTGAATTACTTCCAAATTTACAATATTCCCAGAAAACCCAAAATTTCCCCTCTTCCATGGCCAAAACCATCTTCTTATAACAATTCGTGTACATCCATACTTTGTCCCCAAGAAAAGAATATCTAAAAGGAATAATGTTTGTTGTAGATATGCTTTTGGAAAGCGACATGAAACAAACACACTCATGAAAATTGGAGGTTCAAAAAGGTGAATATTTTAGGTGTTCGAGCATGATTACTTTAAAAGTGTATGCTCGATAAACTCCATTTTCTGATAATCAAACTTTACATCTCTTTAAATTTATCGATTTGGCTCCACAACAAACCAAAAATGTATCTCATGAATAAACGACAAGGAAACCGAGAGAGAAGAATGAAGAATGGTTCACATTCACATTGTTTGGAGCTTTGGTTTATTAATGGTGTCAAAAACCAGATGAGTGCATTTGGCTATCTTTTCCCCCTTTTATATTCAAATTTGGACCCTTCACGTGGCAAGATCCAAGCAACGATGGCCTTGGGGGATAAATTTGCATTTCTTGTCATTTGGGAGAAAAAGCGCAATTTATCATTTTACTCTACCCCTCCGCAGCTCCGTTGAAGGATGGACATGTGGCGCCATTTGAGTGGCTGAGGAAATGTGGTTCAAATCTTCCATTTAAACTCTTTTTAACAAAAATCTCAAATTCTCAAAAACCTCCGCTAACCCGCTTTGAATTTTTAACGTAGGCCATGTGTCCCTTTCTAATTTTTTGTGGGCCTCATCTTAGAAATTATCCCTTTGCATGAGCACGGGTGCAACTCTTTTTAGAAAATTTTTCCCTTTGTGGAAACAAATCTAAAATTCCTAAAGTCCTCCGCCAGTCCACAAAGTGCATATGAATTGAAAAACGGCCACATGTCCCTATTTCATTCTTCAACACATGGCATTACCTGATTGGTTGCGGGAATGTGCTTCACTTTTTATCTGTTTAGAAAAGGGGAAAAATTCCAACCTTTCCCCCAAAATTCTATGCCTCCACTGTTGAATTTTCAATGTAGGCCATGTGTCCCTTTCTGATTTGCTGCGGGCTTCAAATTATAATTTATCCCTTCACATAAGTGGGGCCGCGGGTCATTTTGGAATTTTTTGCCCTTCTACCATAACACCTTAAAGAATAAAATGGATCCATCTCTCTGAACTTCTGCTAAAACTGCTCTAACCAATTAGGGACCCATGGGGATGTGGGGAAAATCTGACATTTTTTCCAAAATCACCAAAAGTGATAAGTTTAAAAAGAAAACCTATCCGGTAGCATCCAATGAGTAGAAAACACGTAGCTTCACCTTTTGAGAAAGAATTTGACGGGGAAAAGAACGTAGGAAGTTACAGGAAATGGGAAAACACCATTTTTTCCCCCCATGAAGAATTTCTTTCTCTACAAAAGGTTAAAAATGAAAGATGCAAGGTCCCACACATTCCAAATGCATAAAAGAAGAACTAAAATCATTTCCCATCCATTAAAAATAGGTAAAACATTTTAACGACAACAAACTAAGGAAATTTTGATTAAAAACATCGAGGGAAATGAAAACGAGCATCTGAGGAGTTTAAAACATGAATTTATTCTATGGTAGGGCTCTAATTTTCACAAAATTAGATTCAAATGGGTGGGGAAAATTGAGAGTACAACAAGATCTAGGTGTAGAAAAGTGTGGGTGATGGTGAACGAGGTGGGATCATACGTGTGGAAGTAAACCAGTCATGTGGAATGAAGTGAGGTGTGTAGGACTAATAGAATGGAGTGGTCATGTAGGGGCCAATCAAAGTGGTGAAGTAGGAATAGGACGCACAGGTGGTGACAACAAAGGAGCTATGTGAGGGAGAGAAGGAGGTGCAGGAGAAGCAGAATGAGAGTGCGAGGATGCTGGAGGTGAATGAGGAATGCCATCAATGGAGAAAATGTGGTTGTCATAGGTGAACTTAAGGTGCAAGTGGTTGATGGAGATAATAGCTTGGGATTTACAGATCCAATTTAAGCAGAGAAATAGGTCACAATGGTTGAATGCTTGATTAATGAAGCAAGGGATGAGAAGAGTGAGAGGACCAACTATGATAGGTAACTTAGTAACACCATAAGGCCTCTTGAATATGAAGTCAATTTGTGATGGAGGGTAGCCAATAGATCGTAAAAGAAACAAGGAACATGTACTAATAGGAGAATATGGATCAACCTTAGTATTGTTGATAGGGGTTGAGGTGATGAGGGCCCATATGTATAAATGGTTAGATGCGAATGTAGCGTGCTAGTTAGCGTGAGAGAAGGAAATAATAGGTGGGGTCGTATCAGCGCTGATGACTAAGATGTCGAGTGCTCCTACATTGGGAGGAGGCATGACATGCTATGCATGATTAGTGGAAGAGTTCATAGCCTTTTTGTCATGTTGGCTGGATTCTTTTTTAAAAAGTTTGACTTTACCCTTGTCCTTAGTGGGAGGAGGGCTAGTAGGTTTGGGGAATTTGAGTTGGTCATTTTCAATTAGATCTTGAATAATTGCGTGAAGTTTCATACAACGGTTAGTAGAGTGACCTACACAATGATGGTAATCACAATGGAACTTTTCATTGTAATTACATCCTTTAGGTCATGATGGATCTAACTTGAGTGGTGGCGGGAGGGTGATGAGGTTGCTATCGAGGAGTTGCTATAAGATGAGGTATGGTGCTATAGGGAGGTTGGTAAATGTACGTCGAGGTAGTTAGGATGGTGCCTCCTTAGAAGGTGTAACAATGTTGACTATGAGTTTAGTCTTGATAGGCTTAGACATAGAGGGTTTAAAGGGTGTCTTGTTTGGAAAACAAGAGGAGGATGAAGGCGGTTCTTGATACTTTAGTTTTCCAATAGAGAGAAGTTTAGATTCACGAAGCTTAAGAGTATGACACAGTTGGTCAAAAGAAGAAATTTTTTCAAAGAGAACACTTTCATAGAGAGGTGGTAAAAGGCTCTGTATAAATAAATCTTGTAACTCAGAATCGGCAAGGACATTAGTCATTTTGGCAAGATTATTTTTGTAGCAAAAAATATAATTAACGAAGTGCTCACTGGGTCCCTGTTTGAGTTGTGCTAATTAGGTGTAGGTCATCTTAAAACTGATGTTGATGGAGAATTGTGTGAGAAAAGCATCAGTAAGATAGGTAAAGGAGGTGATGGAATGAACAAGTAAATTGTAGAACCAATGCATAAAGTATTCATGGAGATTGTGAGGAAAACATTTGGCTAACAGGAGTTGATCATAAGCAAAATTGAGACAAACAACATGAAATGCATGAAGATGGTCCTGCAGGTCACCGTGTCCATTGAAAATGGGTAATTTAGGGGTGACAAATTTAGGAGGAAGAGGGTAAGTAGAAATAAGAGGTGAAAATGTGGTATGCAAAAATAAGGTAGAATCTAAAGAGGGAGATGTGGTGGCCTGTTGTAGATTGTGAATTTGAGCCTGGAGATCATGATATAAGGAGGTTAAATCCTAATTGTCAGCAGAAGATGTTTTTCGTTGATGTGAGCCCAAATAAGGGGAAAAGTGATTAATGAGAGTGGGAACTGAAACCTGAACAATAGAAATGGGTGGAAGTGTAGAGGTGGGAGGTTGGGTGGGCAAGGTTATAGAAGAGTTGAGCTCAGCCAAGTTAGTGGCATCTTCACAGGCCACATGCAGAAGTAAATCTAAATATTGTGGACATTCAACAAGGTGATTGTTGATGGATTTAAGGTGAGCTTCAATAAAGTTCTCATGATTCTGAGCCATGGGAAAAGGGGGAACTACACCTCAGAAAGTGTAATAAAGAAATGACAGGTTCACCAAAATGATTAAAAAAAAAGGTATTGTATGTGTTCCTAGATGGCGTAAAGGATAACTAGGGTATTAATGTTAATCTAATTAGGAGGACTAAAAATGCTATATAAACACAATAAATAAAGTAAAGCAATATGAAATAAATACCAATAAAATATTCTAGGTGAAATGAAAACCCTAATGTGTAAGAAGGAAATGGGAAATGACTTAGCTGATTATAGAAGGTTGTCGTAGACCTGAAACTGGAATCCGGCTGTAAAAAAACACTTAAGGGCCCTGTGAAGGGCAGATCCAGACTATCTGAAGTGACACAGGTGCCTGGGAGTGTACTGGGGCACCCTGGTCTGAACTCTGGGCACTGGGAATTGTGAAAAATCTCAGGATCTATGTTCGGTAGTGTCGCAAGGAGATCTGAAGCCCTTCCTATCTGTTGCACTGGATTCACTGAATTATCTGGATGATGCTCTACACAAGAAGAAGAATGGGTCAGATTAAGCTCAGTTGCCAAACCAGTGGACTTATCACTGAGTCTTGCACTACATTACAAACCCTGATGTAGTTTTGGTGAGTGTGTGTATGTCATGCCCTAGGTGCTCTCATGCCAGTTGGACTTTGTGAAAGAGCGAGCTATACTAGTTATAGAATATGTAGATAGTAGAATAGAGTGAATAGAATCTCTCATCCTCTAAGAATGTGTGTGTGATGTAGATCTCCTAGCTTGAATGCATGACACTATGTGGATGTAAGTGATGCAATGGATGTAACCTTAGATGAGGTGATAGTAGTGATAAAATGTAATGACCTAGGACCCTTATTATGGTCTTATAGCTTTATATTTATAGGGATCTCAAGCTTAATTTTATAATTAATCCTGACAAGGCCGAAAAAGAAGAAGATAAGGATAAAAACTAGTGAGAAGTGACCCCAAAATAAGTGGAAGAGGCTATGCATAGATTGGGGTGAATGGAATGGGACTAGGGCACCCCAGTACAAGCTGGGGCACCCTGATTTTAGGCTAGAATGTCGAAATGATCATGAAATGGGATGATAGGTATAAGGAAATATGCAGGAAAAATAATATAAAAGATAAGAAAAAGGCGGCCAAAAGGTGGGATTAATTAGTATTTTGTACACTTGAGAACCTTCTAGATAGTAGTATGAGACCGAGCTAAATATTGTTTAATGTGCAATATTTGTTTCTACACATTGCTCAATCAGAGAAGTAGAGGGGTATCTTGAGTGATGGGGGTAAGGTGTCTGAAACGAAAATATTTTCTTCTGAAGATATCAGTTTGGATAGTGTGTCCTAGTTCATGTCTGACTCTGATAAAGTTCCCAGTCTTCTTCTGTTACGCCCACGTAAAATACAATAGAAGTTTTTAATAGTATTAAAACGCTTAATAGAAAGGTGCAATTTCATGAGGATAAAAGTAATGAGGGTGGGAAAAAGAAGATAGAGGATGAAGAAAAAATTCAATTTGGTAAAATTTCCACTGAGTTGGTACATATGAGGGATGTTGTCTCCTTGAACAATAATATGTTGAATGTGATCCTAAAAGAATGGAATATTATGAAAGGGAAAACTGACAACATTACTTTGGATGTGGATAATTATAAAGTGGAATTTATGCAGGGGAGGTACTCTTATTTAGAGAAAGAAGTTAATAATTTGAAGGATAATATCCTTAAAATCAATAAATGGATTCTTTTTAATATCAAAAGTACTATTGAGAACCTTAAAGTGTTGGATAAGCTGGTTAACGTCCACAGGGAGGAGATTCAGGATGATAGTTCAAAGAAAATGAAACATGTGGATGGTAATATCAAATATGAGAACCTGAGTACTATCATTAATGGGCTAGTAAATGAATGAAATGAAATGATTTAGAGTTTGGAAAATAAATGAAAGGTCTTCCTCCACTTCATTATCTATGATTTTCTTGTTTTTCTTCTCTTTTTGGGGTTGTTTTTGTTGTTGTTAGTTTATGGCTGGTAGTTTTACTCACCTTTAATGTTGGCACTTTTTTTTTTCTTAAGGAATGCCTCTAAGATGATCTGTTGCCTTTATAATGGGTAGGGTCCATGTAACCTTTTTTTCACCTTATATTAAAAAACCCTATTTTCGTTTGGCATTCTTTTAGCACAATTTTAGAAATAGAAAATTATTTTTTTAGTAATTGGGACATAATTAGATAAATATACACTTTTTGGAGAATCCTTTAGAGGTTATTGTTTATAATGATAAGATAATAAAATACCCCTCCTGGTTTCATAAAATTTCCTATTTATTTTTATAAATAGCCATTTTATTGAATTAATGATGGTCATTTTTGCTACACGTCACTTTTAGGGCTCCTTTTATTTTGAGATATATCTAGACCATACAAAACATTTTGAAATTACTTCAAGGTTTGTCTTTATTTTTTTACATTAAATTAAAACCTCTTTTTTTACTTTATTCTTTCCACAATTTTCATAAATTCAGAATTACTATTTTTTGTAATTAGGGCATAAACCAAAAATATACACTTTTTGCAAAATCCTTGGAAGTTTTTATTCCACATAATAAGATTCAAAAATACGTCTTTTTTTTTAATTTACTTTCTAATTTCAAAAAGGTTTGTTTTACTAATTTAATGCCAAACATATTTTGGGATATCTTCATTTCTAATTTTAGTACTCCTCTTATCCATCCAATAATCAAATTTTCGGGATCTATATTTTATGATTTTTAAATCCATTTTATGTTAGCCTTTCCTTAGTATTTTTCATCATTTATTATGTGCATCACTCTTATAAGGATAATATCTAAAAATACCCTTCTTGGCCATATCATATGGATCCTTTATCACTATATGGTTATAACATTAACAACATTTATAGGCGTTGCAATCTATTCAAGCGTTACAATGTAATTTTGAAGAACAAATTAGATATGTGAGTAATTATATCAGTTATCATAAGGATGAGAGGACAAATTTAAAGGATATTTCCAATTCCCACGTCAATTATGTCTTTATGCATCATAATAAATCAAGTTCTAAGACTCAACTAAAAAAGTAGGATATAAATGATATGTATGATCCATTTTCTCATTCAAGTGAGGTTATATTTCTCCACAGAGGCAATAATTTGTATGTTTCATGAACTTAATCTTGAATACTAAGTCAACTGAATCATAAAGCACCTTTTTAGTTTGACAAAAATGTTTAACAATATGATGTTATATATGAGTTACTTGATAAGTAATTAATCAAGTTGCTACCTAATCATTGTTATCCCTTCTATAGGATTGAAAAAATAAAAGGCCAAATATTTTCTATTATCATGGCATTAAAAATCCTTATGAGGATTTTTATACTTTACAATGAACAATCCAACAACTCGAGCATAAGAGTTTTATTTCCTTTTATCCACAATACAATGATAGATATCCTATGTAATCATCTCAAGTCCCTGAATCTCAATGTGTACCTAAATCTATAATTTTTTTTTTGTCAAATGAGCATAATGTGATACTAAAAGATACAAATTTAGCTATACTATAAGAGTCTATAATCCTAAAGAGGATAGTAATGAAATACCTTCTTCAAAAGATTCAAACTTAGTGAAAGAATAATATTATTATATTGGGTAAACAAAAATGGAAAAACAACAACCCCACATGGCCTTAGACCATTTAGAACATACATAAGCCTCATCAAGGTGTAAAATGATATTGGATTATGTAGACATAAATCCTTCCCCACAAAAAACTGGGACATTCTAATTTGGATGGTGATATTGGTTGCGATACTAATTCTAGTGTAAATATGAATGATCATATTAATGTGTCGATTACTAGTGAGATGGAACCTGCTACATATTTATAAAATTATCTAAATATGACAGATGATGATAATGATATGTATATATCTATAGGAATATGAACATATCATCTTAATCCTTAGTTTGTTTCTAGAAATTTATATCTCACTATGGATCCCGTCCCTAATGGGGGAAAAATGAAATAAAATATCAACGATAGTACCAATTTACCATTACAATTTTTTTTGGAAAATGTAGTAGTTGGGATACTGATATTATTGATGATGAATAAATTGTTATGCCAAGTGATCCTTTATGTAAAGTGAATATTCCTTTCATTAATAGCGATGATTCTTTCCTTATCCTTGATAGCTCCATAGCTTTCCAAATTTATCGATCTAAAATTCCTTTTCATATCATCGAATATTTTTCTAGAGTATTAGATACATAACCTAACTCTAGCTTTTCCTGTACTAGTTCAAAAATATAATTCTTTGACACATGCTTATACCCGATGGTTTTGTCTTGTTATTCTATCTATGGTCACCAAGTATTCATTAATGTATAACCCCTTCTCGAATACTTGAGAGCATATGCAAATATCCCTTATTTTCTAAGAATATGTTTCCTTTTAATATATATGCCCCTACGTACTTTGGTAAGGGTGATGTTTCTAATGTGTTTTACTTTTGATACTATCTCTTTCTCTTATATGACACATGTCATGGATTATACATGAGAATCCTTTACATCTTCTCACATTTGTGGGGCATGTGCCCCCTTCATCATATGAATGCAATTAGCCTCTTCATGAGGCCCTTATTGGGTAACTCCTATATGTAATGAAATTACTTAGATAAATTTGAATATATATTTTTTATTATTGGCAAATAGTTTTTTGAAAGGGACTATACCCTTGAGTACAAAAGATGGCCTAGGAGCCAGAAAAGGAGTGAAAATAAGAGAATAAAGGATCAAAATCCAAATGTGACAATGAGGCCCAAAGTAGCCAAAAAACAGCTACCAAACAACAAAAACACTGCAAAAAAGCAGTAAAGAGACCGCGAAAAAATAACAGAAAAACAGACAAGTACAACAAAAGCACCAAAATCTACTTCTTGGCAGCTTTGTTGATGCTGGTCTTGATATACTTCCAGGATTTGAACATACCCAAAGTTGTCATGTGGGCAGCGTCAGTCTTATCCAGCTGATCAATGGTCCTTTTTCTTTCCTTATCATTGTCCCAAAGTGTTGCCAGAACTCCTCTGATATTGGAGACACTTGTGACATGTTGCTCAATGAACTCCTCAATCGCACTGAAGATGGCCATATTGTAGTCATGACAAGTTTTGGCCTTCCTTAAACGGGAGTCTAAGGAATTCAGCTTCTTGTATATATCATCAATCTGGATGTTATCAATATCCACCTCCTCCTCCTTCTTCCTCTTACATTTCTGTTTTGCCAAGTTCTTAACTTCATCCTTCAACAATTTCATATCAACCTGTAAGGCTTCCAGCCTTTTTGAAGATCTTTCCATATGCACATCCCAGGGACTGGCACTGCTAATGTTCAGTAGGTCATGTGCAATTTCAATTTCATGAGGACCTTTCTCCATAGCAAGAGTCTCAAGGTTAAGCTTTCTAGAAGCCTTGGTGACCGGCCTGGCCAAGGTGGAAGCGAAGTGGGTGGCGGGAGCAACAGTAGGGGGAAATGGAAGAAGAAGCCTGGACGGTCGGCAGGGGGGCGACAGCAGTGGTGGCGGGTGCAGAGAATGGAGAAATGGGGCTAGCAGTAACAGAGGCCGGCAGAATTGTGCTAGGAGAGGATGGGAGGCCAGGGTATTTGAGGAGACAACATTTATGCAACAGAAAAATAATCCCCTGGTGTAAAGGAACCACTTGGGTATGCTTTTGAAACTCCAAAATGGAGCGCTCAAGAGAGTTCAGCAAGTAATGGGGGAAACAAACCATGCCGGTCACCAAATAAAACATAATATTAGCAGTAATATAACTCCAAATAAAACATAAATATATATATATATAGATCATAATATGCTACCAAAATGACTTATCCACTTCGAGGGGGCAGCCTCCAATCCATACAATAAGACTCAAGTTCTCAATATGATCATAATCTACTAGCTACTAACTCTTATATATGCCCTATTATGTTATGCAAAAGCACCGAGGCTGGTCTACTAAGCACATGAAATCATAAATGAATGTGATATGACATGATAAGAGATTATGTTATCCACAAATTGTCATCCATATCTTGATATATGACCTAGGATTAAGGTCATAACATCCCCTCCCCTTTAAAGAAACATTTTATCCAATGTTGGCAATCTCTGGATGTTATTTTCGGAATCCTTCATCTTCCCATGTTGTGTCTTCAATGTCCAAATTATTTTATTTGTATAGATACTCGGTGATGACCCTTATCCTCAACTTCTTAGTGCATGTCAGTAGGATTCCATTAGGATCCAAGATGATGCATCCCTCCTCATCAAAATTTGATAACACTGACTGAGAAGAAACCTTATGCCCGATGACCTTCTTCAAGTAAGAAACATGGAAAATTAGATGTATTTTAGTTGACTAGGAAAGATCCAATTTATATGCCACACTACAAATGTTTTATAACAATTGATAAGGGCCATAGTATTTGGGTGAAATATTGTTATATTTTTTCTAATGTTTCAAAGATAGTTTCTTATATGGATGTTATCCTACAAAAACAAAGTATTTAAATTCAAAGCATCATTCACTATAGTGTTAATCAACTTTTTTATTTGTGTGCTTTTATGCCATTACCAAATTATCTTTAAGGATATAGAACACCTCCTTGTTGGTTCTGAAGTTGATCTTCAACTGCTCTTACTTTCAATTATACCCTTAAGTTGGAGGTTAGGGAAGGTGGATGGTAAACATACAATGCCAAGAATGAGGAAATTTTGGATGAGCTTTGAAATGAAGTGTTATACCACCATTCTACTAGTGGTAGCCACTGAACCCACCTCCCTAACTTATCTAAAGTAAGGCATCATAAAGAGCCCTCAAAACATTTATTTACTATCTCTATCTATCCATGTAGCTTTTGAACTGTATATATTAAACATATGGTAATTTTACTTATTGTAAAGGGATGTGACAAGGCATAAAAAGAGTATATTTAGTGAGTATATCAACAACCACCATAATTACACTTTTCCCTTTATAATTCAATAATCCTACAATGAAATGCATTGAAACCTTTTCCCATCACTCACTAGGAATAGATAGAGGTTGCAAATGTGAACAAGGAAAATTTCCAGATAAATGAAGAAAAAGGAAAACACAAATAATTATACCTTCACTACAATGATCTTACAAACCTCAAGTAAGATCATGGAAGTGATTAGAATTGTGTTGATCTTGCAAGTTTTATTTGTCAATGCTTTTGATTCAATCTCCAAATGGGGATGCAAATGATAAAATTAGTTTTCACGACGATGTGGGAAACAAATTAGTAACAATTGTATATAATTTTCCCAAAGATTTAGGGATGGATTTAATAAAGGAAATGGACTGATTTTATAGTTGACGGTAGAGCCATGGACAGTGGATGTAATTTTGACTAAACTCAAGGTTACTGATCGTAGTGACCCAATTTAACAAGTATACTGAAATAGAGTTGCAACTTTTAAGGGGAAATATACATTTGGAAGTAGAAGTTACATTCAGAAATTGAATTGTACGTACAATCCAATTACCCCAAAACTTATAGGAATCTATAAGTGGAGTCCATTTTGAGTTGGGAAGTTGAGTTCCAAGTGTATTTTACTGAGACAAGGAAGGTGAGTTGACTTGATTTAACTGGGATGAGGAAGTGGAGCTCAATTGAGAGTTAACTAGGAATGCGGAAGTGGTTATTGACTAAGAAAATAGGTATATTTTCCTAATTAAGTAACTAATTTAATTAGCTAGGATGTACACACATAATTAATTAATCATTTATTTATTAAATATTAATAAACTTAGCTAAAGTGGTGTTGTGGAATGATTTAATTAATCTAAGGGGTGTATACACATGATTAATTAATATTATTAATCAATCGCAAAGAGGGTATGAACTAGGAAGAAAATTGGGATGAACTGGGAATTAGTATGTAATTTTGGGGTGTATACATTTTCCCCTCTTTAAAGTGTTATTGTGAAGTAATATTGATTTGAAGATAGTAAACTCATGTAGATCAACATGTGGAAGGAGGTGAAGAATTTGGATGCCCTAGTGAGTAGGATGGTAGAGGAATGCCCTCTTAAATGGGTGGATGATGTAGAAAAACGGTGGATAACCATTTGATAAGAAGAAAACAAAGGAATTTGGGACAAGGATGGGAAGGATTGTGCTCATAACATGAGTGTCATTTAGAGATTTGTATATAAAAGAGAAACCTTTATTTTTCTGTTGCACAATAGAGTTTTCACCAAGATTATGAAAGAATCAAGATATTTAACCCATATGTCTATTAAAAACCACACACACAACAAATAAAATATAAAAAGGAAAACAATCCAAATATAAATAGATTAGGTGCAGGCATTAGGGTTATAAATGACCAAGATGTTATCATATTACTTGAAACTGGTCCAAGAAGTAACATCAACAATGCAATACAACTTTGAAAAAGAAGATAATCAATTATGCCCCTAATGCATACCATAATGATGATTAAGGAGATGAAAAATGCTCCCAAGGTGGAAATAGGATCATACTGGAAGAGTGGAGTAAAAGTAATCCTCATGACACTCTTGTTGAATCCTTTGTGTAAATTATAAGATTTTAAATTTCCCTAGGTGAAGTTATATCGTGAAGGAAATTTTTTATGACTTGCCTCAAACAAAGTCAACTATCATGCAAAGGGAAGAAAGTGAAAGTTGTAAGAGTGGAAAAATCATTGGGTTAGTAGATAAAGGTATGAATTTATTGAGTTTTTTTTTTAAAATTTTGAAAGATTCATTGAAGGTTTTACAATTGTAGGATTTCTGTGATAAGTGAATGTTTGTTTCAAATTTTTTATGATTTTATGATTTTTTGAAATATTTGTTTTTTTTTGGATTTTTACAAATTGTTGAAATTTTTTAAATAAAAATGCTATAGACACCTAAAATATGCTTACACTTAGCATTTCATCAGATCCAGTCAATTAACGACACTTCATTAATTATGTATTCTTCATTCCATTCTCGGATGCCCATTTGCGACACCTTCTTGGTTGTATTCCTCCTATAATCAACTTGTTTGGCTAATATCTCTCTTATTAGCTAAATATTCCTCCATTCAATCATTAAGAATCTCCACAGTTCTCTCTGAACTACTTCTGTAGGATTTTTAGGCTATCTATCAGTCACAAATGGTTAATAAGACTCCTCCTAACTCTCAATGAGTCTCTAATCACTTGCTAATCAAGTTTAACTAGCCTAAACCCTAGTTAACTAGACTAAACCAAGATTAACTAAGCCTAAAGCATATTTATCCTAATCTAATCTAAAAGTTGTTTTTGAACTTTAGTCCCACATGCACCCAAATTCCAAACTTTCCCAAGTGGAAAACTATAAATAGAAGGGTCACCCCTCCCTCTCAACCTTACACCTTGTTTACATAACAAAATCTCTCAAGCACTTTGGAAAGGCATTAGAAATCATTTGTGATAGATTTAAGCTATAGAACATTTGGATCTTGGCCATACTCCATTGTTAAGAGTTCCTCCATCTTGCATCCATCCAATCCAAATATAGTTAGTAAGGGAAGATCTAAAGCTTGTCCATGTAGCCAACCTGGAGAGATCTCTTCACTATATTTGGGAGTAAACAACACACAAATTTGATTGCTTAGAATCTAACTAGGGTCACTTTCATTAAGCTTTCATGGAGTAGAGAGATATTTAGATATGTTAGGCTGTGAATGTTTGTTTCAAATTTATATATGCATATAAATAGATAGTTTCTTGTTTAGCTCTAATCTTATGGTGCATAGTTGAGTTAGTTAAAGCTTTGAGGTTCTCTAATATCATTTCCATAGCTTTTAAAATTTTCATTGCATACATTTGGCATTCTTGGTGTGACATGAAGTCCATCCTCCATTGATGGAGGTCTTTTTAAGCTTTACATGTCCACTTCTAACCATTTTTATGCTTTTTAGGTTTTAAATGTTTGTTTTTTTAACATATTTCACATTTTATAGGGGCTTAATATTCCTTTTGATAAGGAATTTCATGGGTTGAAGCTAGAAATTAGATTTAGTGGCTAATAACTAACCTGTTTGACTGTTGAAAATTTTCATATCTGTGTATTTTACAAGTTTTACAGGGGGTGCGTGTATATGTCTTAGATCGATGTGTATGCATTGAAATAGGTGCGTTACCTTCAAAACAGGTACATACATGTCTTTAAGGAGTAAAAACACTTACACGCATGTGTAGGTGTCATTCCGGGTGTGTACCCATTGAAACAGGTGCGTACACGTCTTTCTGGTGTAAAAACACATACGCGCACGTGTATCTATTGAAACATGCACGTATCCATCATTTTGGATGCGTATCCATCACTGTTACTATTTTTTTGCACTGGGGCACGTATCCATCAAACTGGGTGCGTATCCATTGAAACATGCACGTACATGTCATTAACGGGCGCATATGTGTCAAACTGTGTTCACTACCAATCTTTTGGAGGCCATAACTTTTTCTCCTAAACTCGAAATGACTCTATTTTTGTTGTGTTAGAAAGGTATTGAAGTGAAATACACAATGGAAACATAAAATTAGGAAAATTCCTTACAAAAAATTTGTGGTTTACATTATTAGATAGCTATTCATTTTCTAGCGTATCTTAAAGTTTGAAAAATTGTTTTCTTGGCTATTCTAACACTTTGAAAGGTTTTGTGGCACTAATCAATTGTTTGCAAGGTTATTTTGGTATTTTTTTTGACTAACTTAGTTAAGTGTTTTGTTTCTTAGTTGATAAAGGTTTTCAATGTGCGTATGCTCTTCCCTTGCACCTTATAGGTGATCTTAGGAACCAAAAATACTCCCAAAACCCTCTTATTGCTTACAAAAACACTTACTTTATGCTTCCTAAGGGATGGACATTTAAAAATTGGTTAAAATGAACTCAAACTTTTGTAAAAATGTATTCTCCATAAACTTTTTTTAGTTGATTTTTCGCGTTACGTATGATCTTCCTTCACACCTTTTAGTGATCTTAGGAATCAAAAGCAACATGCAAACTCTCTTTTGATATCATGATATTTTATGGAAAAGTACTAACTCTTCACATATAAGGCCTAATTTCTTGTCAAAGAAAGGAGGAGTCAAAACAAAACATGAACCCACTAACACGTGTTTTCATATAGGTTGCGAAATGGTGTGCTACTTAAAACCATATTAAGTTAAGTAAGATAAAAACACACCATTTCACTTCACATTGTATTACAGGTTTCAGAAAAGGGTACATCCCTATCTGCTCAACTAGAACATAACTCCTTTGGCATAACGCCTTAAGCTACAACAATGGGGGTGGTTCTGAGAACCCTAAAGTAATCCACCATTGAGTAACCTAGTGGATGAAATAGGTAGTGCTCCGCTTACCCACTTAACTAGTACACATTGTGAGTTAGAGTCAAAGATTGTCTGTATTGTGGTTGCAGTGACAATAAAATTGAATGCACTAGTTGATCATTATATCAGAAGGGGGTACAGTAAAGCCGAGATACTCCCAAATCAGTCATTGCGACTCTTTGGGAAAATCACACTCACATTAGACAATATTCTAACACCTAGTTGAGAGATCTTATTAGGGAAGCCATTCTATCTTGGAGCCCACTTTGCTGGTCTATTATCACATCAAACCATCATGAAGTGATGACTTGGAGTGGGAACCTTATTTTTTGAACAAGGAAAAGAGCCCACGTAAGTTAGAACTAAGTGCATTTCATCATGAAATTAACCTAGGTATCACTTATCTTGGTTTCATTCTCACCCTCAGACGAGGTGAAACTCTACCCAAATGGCACTTAGTTTATTTCATATTTTAATTTATACCCTCACATTCTCGCAACACATTTTCAAGGTGAGAGGGAAGCATACCTCATGAGTCTTATCAAAGACAGTATTCGCCACTTTTTTTTCCTTTTACACCCATCCATGTTTGCGGCTGGGTTGTTAAATGTCTAAAGTGCACAAGTAAGTTTTTGTATCTTTTATAGTCTTTTTATCTTGATTTCAATATCATCATCATAGTTGTGATTGATTCATCAATTGATGTCCCTTTGACGTGGTACCTTGTTCGTATTGTCTCAACACAATTAAGATACTTATGTCGTATTTTTCGTAAACATGATCTAAGTATCGACATTGTGGCATTATGCTGCCCACATTTTAGCACATCCTTAGTATACTTTGACTTAGTTTGACTTCAAACATTGTCCAAATGCTTGAAGAGTGTCTCTTACTTTGTTTGTGTCATTTCAATACCACTTTGGCACTAATATCTCACTTCTTCATGAAGCTTGATTAATGTGTCCAATTGGTGTGGTTACGTGGCTTACATTTGTAATCCTCTCCCTTTGACATTTAGGCCTTGTTGGCTACTAAAATCATTGTGGTATCCTTTGATTGGGAGTCACATGTACCCTTTGTTAATATTTATGCCTTGTTCATTTCAAGCTTGACGTAAGTATTGACATTGTGTTGATCATCTTTGCATCGAACTATCATTTTGCACACACATTTTACATAGGGAGTATTTCCTTATTAATTGGCTTTGTGTTTCACACTTGCATGATTGTTCCTTATGGACATTCATCTAGATTTTTTTTTTTCTAGGACAATCATTTTTGATCTCATTGAGATTGTTTCGTCACGATGTCTATTTTCCTTGGACCTTCTTTGAAAAATCACATACGCATCTCCATACTTATGAAATGTCAAGTTGGTTTCTTTTATACTACTCGAATCGATATGGAACTTCCTTCCCTTTGAAGGTTTTCCATCACACTATCTAGGTTTAGGAATTTGTACCTAAACTACGCTAATAATGATTGAATATCATGCGGTTTCCCACACTTACAAAAATATGGAACCTATTTTTAGGAATTCAAATCAAAATATTCCCATTACAACTAAACCTCATTTGGTAATTTGCATTAGAGATCTTGTTCGGGTACCCTGTTCCCCACCTTCAGCTCATAGTCGATGGTGTGGTTTGGATACTTCTGATCCAAATTATCATTTGGGTTCCCCCCACTCTTCTTCTGATTCATATCCAAACTACTATTCAGACTCCCACTCTTCTTCTGAAGATTCAGATCCTAACTATAATTCGGATACCCCTAGATCAAATATCGAGTCACAGTCCTTCCTTCCTTCATAGGACCTTTATTCCAACTCACCTCAATGATGTCTTCCTCTTTTGAATACTTGTGCGATGCCAAGTTCCATATATCAAACATCTAATTCAAGTCTTGAGTCACAATCCTCCCTTTTTTTGTAGGACCACCTTCATCAGTCATCTCAATGACCCCTTCCTCCGTCGAAGAGTTTGACGACTCAAATTCCCTCTAGTCAATCATCCAATTTGACTCATACATCACAACTCAATGGATGGCTATGTGATCCTACTTTCTAATCTACATTATGTCGTCTTCTAGGAAAATGATTTAAGACCAGATCTAAATCATCCATTCATGAGATGATTTCCTCTAATCCTACTTCCTCTCTTGAGTCATCTTCTTCTATCGATCAATCTTCCCCACTTATCGGACCCGTTTCATCTATTCAACCTCCCATGGTTGAAGAGAAACAACATCTACTATTTGATTTCTCTCAAGATGACAAAACAATCAAACTACATGAAGATATTCCTCTAGAGGATTGCAAATAAGGGTTCTTTCTTGAACTTGATACACTCATGTATTAGACTGAAGAAGTTGATTCCTTTTATCAGAACGTAAAGGAAGATCCTAAAGTCATGGAACTTTATTCTTCTTATGTTATTCCATCTCCACCTTCCTTTGAGAATGATGAGATGTCGGGGTCTAGCATTGATCCATGGCCTATCTTCTCGTTACCAACTCATTCCTTATCTATCATCATTCCTCAATCAAAATCTTGTCTTGGGTCACCGATGAGTACCCCATCATCTTCTTCTATCTTGGAGCCACCCCTGGGTAACCCTCCATTTTCTACTTGTGGGTCATGTCCTGGTAGCCCATTACCTTCTATTCTTGGGCCACATCCTAGTATCCCTTCATCCTCATCTATATATGGGACACCTCTTAGTACTCCCTCCTCATCTATACTTGGGCCACACTCTAACAACCCCTTTTCATATTCTTCTATTCTTGGGTGATGTCCTTGTAGCTGAATTTGTTCCATCTTGGGGCCATATTCTAGTATCCCTTCATCATCTTCTATCAGTGACTCACTTCCTGGTATCCCATCCTCTTCAATTCTTGGACTGTATCATTTTCATCCATCACATATTTCTTCTGTCAATGGCTGTGGAAAGCCCACGGTCATTTCTCACATCAGTTCTAAACATCCATGTTCACTTTCTTCTCCTTCTCAGGAGAAGACAAGTCACACATCAGATTATAAGAAACCAAAACATTTTCTTAATCAAGCTTAGGTAAAAACTTCCAAGAGCTTGAAAGCCCCCAACAACTCGAATAATATCAAAATTTTAAATCAAGAGCGATTCAAGAACGCACATCAATGTAACCATCAAGTATGGCATAAAGTGCATAAATATCTGTATGGGGAACTCAATCTCCCACATACAAAATCCATGTTTCAAGATAAATCATAGTCATTTGTTGAGTACGAGCTCACCATGATCATCGAGATTGGAGACAATATTACGCCTGATAAAAAAACACGTATAGTATCCCTTATCAAGGAATTCACAGACATCGTTGGTGGATCTTACCACGCCGAGTGACTTTGTTAGTCCTAACCTCGTAAAATATAAAAAATCTAAAAATCAGAACAATTCAAAAAAAATAGAAAACATAAAAAGATCAAAGGTACAAAGGTCAAACGTTGCAATCAGGTATTGCGTACACATGGATGTTCTTTCTTCCCTTTCTTTCTCTTCTTCTACAAGTCTTTCTGTCATTTTCATCCCTTCGATGATATGTTGGTTATCCTATTCACATGCATTTTGTGAAATTTATCTCTATGGTATTTGTTTGACCTTGTTCTTTCATCACCTTGGTAAATTAAAGAATGCTTGACCTCTTAGAGATACTATCACAATCAACATCTAAAAAACTTGTTGCGAAGAAATTTTGACATACTTGTTGATACTAGCCAATGTTGTCATCACAATCACTTCCACATCCTCTCATAAATTCATTAGTGGTTCTTAGCTCCTTGTCAAACAAGAGAGTTGAAATAGATTTTCAGAAATAAAAATAATCAAAATCAATCAATGAAAATAAAAATCGAAAAGAAAACACAAATTGATATATAACTCTCTCTTGGGGTATTTCAAATAATCTCTATCAAGGATATGGAATCTTAGCTGGTAGCAGAGAAATGTTGCGATTAGAATCAAATGAATCTCCATTGGGGCTATGGATTCCTAGCTCACAAAGGAGAAATGTATGGCTATCCTTCCACCCTTCATTCACAAATCACCTATCACCTATCAAAATAAATCGTTCCTACACATTGGATAGGGTGTCTTCACTTATTGTCTATTAAATCTTCCCTTCAAGAGCTAATTAAATTCCACGTGCACACACTAGATCTCTATGAGTAAGAAGGATTAGTATGTTACCAAGTGTATTTTTTTGGACCTTGTTTAGACTCTTTCCTTAGTCCTTATCTCGTCTCACAATTTGTGCCTTTGGCTAGTCACTTCTTCATCACGAAGCTTCTAAGATACATTCATATCATTCACATTGTTCTTCTACTTCGTTCAAAACATCCATGTGTATAAGATTACTATTTTTCCATGTTTATGGACACCTTTGTCACCTTTCACAAAAACTATCTTCCACTTACTTTCTATCATGTGTTTCTTGGCCAACGTACAATGTGGGCATCCTTTATTCTTCCTAGTACTTTGTTGGTTTACATTCATCATCACGTTGAACCTATCCATAATGGCCTTGGGTTCACTTCTACCCGTGAAGAGTTTTCCTTTGAATACTCCCACCTAATTGCTGGGTCATTTTCACATATTCACCTTTCTCATACACACGTGGCCTTTTACCTTTGTATGTCCCATCTATCACTAGGGAAATCCATGCTTCCTCATCTTCCTATGCATATCTTTAGAAAAATTTCAAAATAAAAAACATTCAAATATGTTAGAAAAATAAAAAATATTCAAATATGTTTCAAGAAACATCAAAAACAATATAAATCATCCTACAAAAAATTCACTCTTTGGTTCTCGCCTATTCATGTGTGCGACTCAAGGATCATCCTGATATACCTCCATCAATAAAAGCTAGGCTACTTACTTCGTTTGTATTCTGGGGCACAACGAGTTTCCTGGTACTATTTCATAGTGCACATTTATTTTTCATCAAACCAAAGTGTCCTCCGTTATTCTCCTCATATGTCTGCTTGCTTGGGGAACCATCATCAACCCTTGTCATTAATTCACATAGGTTGAAACTGAAGCTTGATAACAAAAACATTACATTATGTTTCTATGTTAGGTTATCTTGTTTACTTTCTCATATTACATTGCATTATGTATGTTGCATGGAGTTAGGCATCTTTCACTTTCTTGTATTACATTGCATTTTTTATGTTACATGGAGTTCATGTTTTTAGCAATGGACATTTGTTCGTATATGGATTTTCATGTCATAATACACTTTTGTTCATTCTTTTTAATAAGCACTGATGATGAAGATCATTAGGAATATGATGAAAAATAAATTTTTGTAAAAGGCACTGGATGGATGTTAGCTCATTCCCCCTCCCTCATACTCCTTTTTCTTCTATATCCCATTTATTTTCTTCTTCACACTATTCTTTCTTCTGTTATCTTTTTGTCATCTTTTCAATCATCAATCAAGTTCTTCTATCACCCCATTGACAATTGAGGGGGCATCCTTCATTCTACTCATTTTTTCTTCTATCCCTTAAAAATTTCTACTTGTTTATGCTTGTCTACATTTTTTGAAGTGACGTCACTTACACCACCCCAAATAGGGGAAAATGTAGACACCTAAAATATGCTTACACTTAGCATTTCATCCAATCCAATCAATTAATGACACTTCATTAATTCCCTATTCTTCACTCCATTCTCGGATGCCCGTTTACCACACATTCTTGGTTGTATTCCTCATATAATCAATTTTTTTGGCTAATATATCTCTTATTAGCTAAACATTCTTCCTTTCAAACATTCTAAACCTCCCTAGTTCTCTCTAAACCACTTCTATAGGCTTCCTAAGCTATCTATCAGTCACAAATGGTTAATCAGACTCCTCCCAACTCTCAATGAGTTTCTAATCACTTGTTAATCAAGTTTAACTAGCCTAAACCCTAGTTAACTAGACTAAACCAAGCTTAACTAAGCCTAAATCATGTTTATCCTAATCTAATATAAAATTTATTTTTGAGCTTTAGTCCCACATGCACCCAAATTCCAAACTTTCCCAAGTGGAAAACTATAAATAGAAGGGTCACTCCTCCCTATAAACTTTACACCTTGTTTACATAACAAAATCTCTCAAGGACTTTGGAAAGGCATTATAATTCATTTGTGATAGATTTAAGCTATAGAAAATTTGGATCTTGGCCATACTCCATTGTTAAGAGCTCCTCCATCTTGCATCCATCCACTCCAAATATAGTTAGTAAGGGAAGATCTAAAGCTTGGCCATGTAGCCAACTTGGAGATGTCTCTTCACTATATTTGGGAGTAAACAACACACAAATTTGATTGCTTAGAATCTAACTAAGTTCACTTTCATTAAGATTTCATGGAGCAGAGAGATATTTAGATATGTTAGGGTTTAAATGTTTGTTTTAAATTTATATATGCATGTAAATAGATAGTTTATTGTTTAGCTTTAATATTATGGTGCATAGTTGAGTTAGTTAAAGCTTTAAGGTTATCTATTCTCATTTCCATAGCTTTTCAACTTTTCATTACATACAAATGCAAATAAATGTAAACAAATTTAAATACACAAAAAAAATGAAAACACAACATGGCTTATTAATAAGCTGGGAGGAAAACAAAATAGTGCAAGCGGTCAAAAAGACACAAAACAAGCATTGTAAACAAACCCAATATGAACATGAATGAATGAAACCAAAGTTATATGTGAATTAAGATGCCAAAAGTTTTTTGTAATTGGTTTATAAAAAATGGTAAACAAAGTGAATTTTAATAACAAACCAAAAGAAGCAAAAACATCATTACACTGTTGAAAAACCACAATGGTACAACAAAATTCACAATAGTGACATCTAATGACACTCCAAATGTGTTCCAAATTGAACAACTGGACAGATATGAATGCCCCCGAGTGATAGCTTAGAATGTGGGAGGATTGGATCTTAGATACTCCAAACAAATCTTGTTGCATCCCATTAAAATATTGATTTGTATTGGATTTAATCCTAGTGTGCCCCAAGAAAAGTTATGTTGTGAAAGGGTAAATGCTTTCCATGAGCATAAATATACACCATGGGAAAGAAAAGTTACTAGTGAAATATGATTTGGAATGATCGTGAGGAGCACCGTCAAATGGAAAAATTGTTGAGCTGTGTTATTCAGTTGCTGAAAGTTAGTCAAACATTATCTGAATGTTTTTCTTTTGACAATTTTATACTAATTTTGGAGTTTTGAACAATTTTATATTATTTTTGTATTTTGCGAAACATATTTTAATGTTTTTGAATTTTTGAAACATATTTGAATGTTTTTTATTTTTGAAAACATATTTGAATGTTTTTGGATTTTGGAAACAAATTTGAAGTTTTTGGTATTGTGCGAAACATATTTGAATGTTTTTGTATTTTTTTAAGTTTTGATCACATGCCAAGAGAAAAAGGGAATAAGGAATTCCTAGACTACAACCAACACGTCATACATGAATAAGGAAAACAAAAGCATGGAAGAAGGAGAACACAAGTGGTAGACCATGGGCATGAAGACTTGACAAGGAGAACATGTGACACAAGGCAAGGTGGAATGATGAAAGAAGGAGACCAGATGAAAATTTGAAGAAAGAAAGAACACTAATATACCCCCAACATAAGGTCTACACTTTAGAGGCTTATGAGTAGAAATTTTTAGAGGAATGGAATTCATAGGCTCTTTCAAATATTTTCCATCCTCAATGGATAATTTGTATGCTTTAGATCCAAAATTTGTAGTAATTACGTAAGGACCCGACCAATTAGGCTCAAAATTTCCTTATTTTTCACTTGGCTTGGTTGTGTTCTTTTGATTTTATTTTAGTACCAAGTCACCAATCTTGAACTGTCATGGTTTGAATTTACAATTATAGTTACGACACAGCCAATTCTGGTACACTAACAAATGATCCAAAGCACATACATGTCTCTCATCTAGAAGCTCGAGCTCTGCAAGGTGTTTATGATGGTAATATTCTTCATGCATGAGGTATAGGAGGGAAAATTGAAGTGAAGGGAGTTCAAATTCTATGGGTAATATGGCTTCAGATCCATATATTAGGGAAAACAGGGTTGCTCCACTTGGAGTGCGGAAAGAAGTGCTATAAGACTAGAGGGCAGGATATAATTGCGTATGCCAATTATGTTCATGTTTATCAACTGTCTTCTCTAGAATGGATTTGATGGTCTTGTTGGAAGCTTCGGAATGACCGTTACATTATGGGTAGTATGGTGTAGCCAATTTTAGGTGGATATGATGTTTTTTGGCTAATGATGTGACAATATTATTCTTAAAAGAGCCACCATTGGTAGTGAAAATGGCGGTGGGAATGCAAAAATGAAAAATGATATGGTTAAAAATGAACTTAGAAATATTACACCCAGAAACAATGGTAAGAGTCATAGCTTCAACCCACTTGGTGAAATAATCAGTGGTAGTGATAATGAAGGCATGGCCATCACAAGATATGGGATTTATTTTTATGATTAAATCGATCCCCCATTTAGAAAATGGCCATGGTGAAGTGATAGGATCTAAGGCTTGGGAAGGTACATGAATGAGGTTACCATGCTTTTGACATGCTTCACATTTCTTTACATAGTTGCATGCATGCATTTCCATTATAGGTTAGTAGTATCCAACATAAAAGATATTATTTGCAAGGACCATGCCACTAGTGTGTGCACCAAAAATATCATTATGTACTTAAGTTAACATTTGATTATATTCTTACTAATTGATACACCTTAAGAGAGTCCCATCATAGCCTCTTTGGTATAAGGTATCTTTGAGGATAGAGTAGTGGGAGGCAAATTGTGCCAAGGTTATTTTGTTGGCAGAGGTCATGTTTAGAGGATAAGATTTAGTTTTAATGAAGGTGTATACATCATGATACAAGGGGTGATCAAGACCAAAAATATCACAAACCATGGTGGACTCTAACAATTCATATGTAGGCACCAAAAGATGTTCAATGAGGAACTCATTATGAGTTTGATTAGTGTCAAGTTCAAGAAGGGATGCGATAGTTTCCATGGCATCCACTTCTTTGTTTTTCACATGAGGAACTTGTTCAAAAGTGATAATATGGAAATACCCTTTGAGACTATCAATCATGCATTTTTAGGGTAAAATATTCTCATCCTTGACTTAAAATGCACCATTGACTTGGTTTATACTGATAAGAGAGTCTCCAAAGACTATAAATTATTTTAACCACTAGGAGATAACAAAGCCTAAGCCTCCTATGAGTGTTTCATACTCATCTATGTTATTGGTAAAGGGAAGTCAATGTGGTAAGATTTAGGAATTATATCTATGTTAGGTGTACGCAACACAATTCTAGATCTCGAACCATGAATGTTGTAAGATCCATTAAAGAATAAAGTCCATAAGGGTTTTGCTTCTATGTATAATAGGTCTTCATCTAGAAATTCAAAATTTAACAGCTGTAAAGATGACAATGGCGTTGCGGCTAGTTGATCTACCAATGTTTGACATTTTATAGCCTTCTGGTTGACAAATTCAATGTCAAATTCACTGAGGAATGTAATATAGTAGGACATCTGTCCTATTATTACTTGTTTGAAAGTAAGTATTTGAGAGGGTTGACCTTGGAAATTAACTTGGTTGCATGATTTAAAAATTAATTTCACAACTTGTCAAAAGTGTAAGTGACTTCCAAGCAAGATTTATAAACCTATGAATACTTAGTCTCATGCTCAAGGAGTGTTTTGTTTAGGTAATACATGATTTGTTCTTACCCCTCATGGTTATGTTGCACCAATAATGCCCTAATGGCATTTTCAGTTGCTGAAGCGTATAAAAAATTAGGCTTGTCCTGAATGGGTGACATGAGCATCAGTGGAGTGTAAAAATACTCTTGACATTACTGTGTCCACTTGAATTAGACATATTTATTAAGAAGTTGGTTAAAATGGTGGCATTTATCTACAAGCTGGGAGATGAAACATTGAATAGACTATATTTTACACAACAATCCATGTAGATTTATGAGGTTATGTGGTGGTGGCATATCTATTACAACTTTTACTTTGGTAGGGTCAACTTCAATTCCCCTTCGTGAGATGATGAATCCTAGAAGTTTTTTCTAAGTGACACCAAAGACACACTTTTTAAAATTAATACGAACCTTGTATTCCCTTAATCTCTCAAAGATACACCTAAGAACAAATTTATGATCCACTTCAATCTTTGATTTGGCAAGAATATCATCAACATAGTCCTCCCTTATGTCATGAAGAAGGTTGTAGAAAATGAATGTCATGTCACGTTGGTAAGTAATACCTGCATTCTTAAGCGCAAAAGGCATGACATTGTAACAAAATATTCTATATGGGGTTGTGAAATCAATCTTGTGCTAATCTTATTTAGTAATTTGGATATGATTATATCCTGAAAATCCATCCATAAGAGATAACATCTCGTGGACTACAGTAGAATCGATGATCATGTCAATGCTAGGAAAAGGTAAGTCATCCTTAGGACATGCCTTATTGATGTCATGAAAGTCTTTATAGATATGAATTCATAAGGTCTTATTTTCAAGAGATACCATGTTTGATATCTAATCTAAATAATAAATGGACTGTATGAATCCTACATATAGCAATTTCTAGAGTTTGTCATTGATAGATGAAAATTTTAGATGCATCTTACACAACATTTTCTTAACAGAATTAGAATTAGGGCATACCAAAAGGTGGTGAACCACAAGATAAGGGTCAATGCCTTACATATCCTTATAAGAATAGGAAAATAAATTCTTGAAACTCTATCAACAACTTTACAAAGGTCTCGATTTCAACGTTTGAGATACTGACGCGAAGTTGTATCAATTTGGGTTGGTCTTCTGTACCAATATTGATAGTGGTTATTTCCTCCATCAATAGCTTAGAAGTGTCATTTTCTTGAAATGACATTGATGATTTATGTAATTCAATGTATATTTCCATATTTGAATCTCCTCTCTCTAGTGCCTCTGACAGGTTTTCGGTAGGAGATGTGTCCTTTTCTTTCTTTTTATTTTTCATTTTTGATTGCTTCCATAATGCCTCAAAAATATTTTTTCTGTGTGAGATATATATTATTTATATTTTTCTATTTTTGAATTCTTTTATTTTTGGACTAGAGATTTCAAATTCCTCACCAAAATGAAGTAGTAACATCAAGGTTAATATCAAAACCATTCTTGTGATTTGACAAGGGGAAAGGGTCTCAAGTCCCAAGGAAATCATGGATGACCTCATCATTTTGAAAGAGGTCCATGGAAACATGACATTGTTGGTCCTGATCAATAAGTGAAGGGTAGACAATGTCAAGGGTGTGGATGGATAAATGTTCAAGATAGATGGTAGTTTTTGCAAGTCCTCAAAGAGGGTATGTGTGGAATTGACCTCAAATTCAGAGTCTGAGTCCTCATCACTGGTTAATACATTAAATACTACAGGCCTCTTCTCAAAGTTTTCATATCCCAGACCATGCGTGTAGATATTATATTTAACTATAATAGGTTCAAGGGTGGGCCGAGTCCTTTTTCATTCCAGTTCATATGTTTCATCATTCTATGGGCCTTGGTGTAGTCAGTGGATTCATAACATTCAACCATCTGATCCTTGTATAACATATAGTCATCAGAGCCTTGAATGTGTTGATATCCTAAATATCCGTATTGTCTCCAAAGTGAGGTTACCAAGGAGTAAGCTAGAGGTTCCCATATGTGGGGAGTGTTAGGGCATCCATAACTACATGGTGATAATGGAAATTGGCTGACATGAAATGCATTATCAAGTTTGTATTCACCGAGACCTTTGTGAGAGAATTTTATCTCAGGTGGTGGTTTAGATGCATATGCCTATGAAAAAGACATGGAAGCATGAGAGGGAAATACAAATTTAGGATGAACGTGGTCATTAGTGAATGGGATGATGTGAGGTTCAATAGATCCAACATTAGATGGAAATTAATTTCCATTCATATAATTTTCTTTGAAAAAATTACAATACTCAAAGGGTTTGGAATCACCAAGAAAGGCGAACGCTTTTCCATTGTGAGGGAATTTTATAAACTGATTGAAGGTGGAAGGCATGACTTGCATCACGTGTGTCCAAGGTCTACCTAAAAGGAGGTTATATGATGTTTTTACATTCACATGAAAAATAGTGTCTAGGAGTTTAGGCCCCACCTATATAGGAAGTATGATAGTACCAAAGGATTTCTAATTAGTATTTTCATAACCACGAATGGTAATGATATTGACATCTAAATCACTCTCTGTATGACCAAGACAACATAGCATTTTCAAAGAGTAGATGTTTAAGGCTGCTCCATTGTCTATAAGAACCCTTCTGACATTATGGTTTGTTATATAGGATTATATATACAAAGAGTCATTGTTATAAAGATTGGGGTTTAACATATCTTGTGGATGGAAAGATAAGATAGGATTTTAAGTGATAAACTAACAATCATAGCTTCAAATTGCTAAACATCAAGATTTGGAGGAACATGTTCTTTATGAATAAAACGCATAAGGATGTTTTGTAAGTGGGGTGACACTTTTAATATCTCCATTAGAGATATATGCATAGGGGTTGTTGCTAAATTTTTTAGGAGATCATATTGACTAGAGAAAGAATATTATATATTGGAGGATGAATTTTGATTTAAGGGATCTATGGGGTTAGACACTTAAGGATCTTTAGAGGACATAGATGGTGGGTTTTATGTGGAAACCTAGATTTTATTTTGACGTGTGGTTACAAAATTATTCAAAGGTGTAAATTTGATGGTGGCAATTATAGGTGACACTTCCTCTATAAATGAAATAATTGATTCAAAATCAATGTTATTAGGATTTACCTTTGTCATCTTTCTTGTTTTCATCACCATGTATAGGGAATGGGTTTGAAAACACCATGATATTATCATATGGTGTTTTATTTGATGAAGGATCATCAATATTTATGTCACTGTTGTTAATGAGATCTTGCATAAAGTGACGAAGGTGTACACAATGATCCATTTGGTGATCATCAATGTGATAAAAGTCACAATAAGTGTCAGCTTTGTACCAATTAGGTTTAGGTTCACCTTCAACCCAAGGTTTTGTAATGGGATATGTCACCATGTTAGAATTAACAAGTTTTCGTAGGAAACTTGAGAGAGTCTCTCTGAAAGGAGTGAATCAAAATTGTTTAGTATCGTGGGAAGAGGAAGCCTCTATGCTTGAAATAAAAAGAGGTTATATAGCTTTATTGTGGGATGATTATTTTGAATGTTATGTACATTTCAGTTGTGTGTGACACCTTCATTTACCATGTTGCAATTTCAATTGAAGCTCTTATATTTTTCATGTTGAGAGCTACTATTGTTGATGTGGTGGTGCCCGCTATCTTTGGAGTGAGTTTTGATCGAACCTTTTGCAATTTTATCTATCAATATGAGCTCCATTAAAATGCACTTTGAACCTAGAATGTCTGAAGAAGTATCCTAAATAATTGAATCCCTTCTGTCCTCTTTCACTTCTCTTCATACTATTAAATATCTTACGAAAACATTTATTTGATAAAAAAAGCTACAATCTATACCAAAATAACCCCAAAAAATTCACAATAATGTAATCACAAACTGAAAAAGTCTTGAATAAAAAATTTGAATTACAATATTTATTTCAATAATAAATTTGTAATGAAATGTCAAGAATTTTTTTTTGAGAGTGTTATTAAAGTTTTCTTCAGTTTAATTATCTTCAAAATCCCTAAATGAATATAATACTTAATTGAATAAAAGCTATTTTTCAGCAAACATTGTTGTCCACGAAAAATATTTTAGGAAACCATTCTCGGTCCTCTTGTGAAAAAACTGCCCATAACTTATTTGTTCATTTCATGCAAGCACGTTATACACATATTTCAAAAATCATTGACATAAAAGTAGATTGAATGACAAAACGATGCCAAACCCTTTATATTGAGAAGTGTTTTTTGGTATCATGAATAACATTGATTACTTGAACCAAAAAATATGGGTTTTGTTGAAAAGGCTATGAAAAATTCTACATTTATAGAATTTCATAATTTTGGAAGGGATGATGGTGAGAATGCATACCAATTTCTGTTACATAGAGGAAATAAAAAAGTCTCCATAAATCGTGAATAGAATTTTTGACACTTTCCCTACTTATATTTTTCAATGGATGAATGAAGTTTCACGCTACTGCTTAGAAGAAGAGAATAGAAAGAAAAATGTTCATAACAAATAATAAAAAATGTCTATCTATAGTGAAATGCAAAAGACACATCCAACCACCACTTTATTTGGGGAGCGAATTTGAAAAGGCATCAAAAAATCCTCATCAAAATCAAAAGTTAAATTTTCTCCAATCTCAAGGAAACAAAGTAAAAATTGGTCTTTGTTCAAGCGTAAAATGTTTTCAACGTGGGCTTGTTCCTTAGGAGAAATATTATTTTGAGGATTCTCTTCATTTTGTTCATCTTCAATATCAGAGTGATAGAAAGGATTTCATACTTTTTCATTTCTTCAAAAAGGACTGTAGTATCTGTTTCTTGTTTCCACCATTTTTAAAAGAGGGGGGAAGAAAATAGAGACGTGAAAGGTAAATCAACCCTTAGCAACTTGAATGTTAATATGGAAGAGGGTTTTATGATTAGGCTCATGGATAACTTGTCCCTTAAAAAGTGAATGCTAAGATGGGAAAGGTGTTTGGAAGACTTGGATTATGCACCCCTTAACAAAGTGAATGCTAAGATGGGAAAGGTGTTTGAAAGACTTGGATTATGCATCCCTTAACAAAGTGAATGTCAAGATAGAAGCATGCAAAATTGATGATAATATCAACCTTTGGAAAAGTGAAATCCAAGATGAAAGAGAGGTCTGATGTGATTGAAATATCATGTCCTCTAGAAAAGTGAATACTAGTGGTTTTGTCAATGAAATTTTAAATGTGCTCAAACTCTAACAATGTGAATGCTAGAATGGAGGAGTGAGGATTGGTTGATGTCAAATGTACTCTTCTGTTAGCAAAGTGAATGCTAGATGGGAAGATGGTTTGAGATGTCAAAAATACTCAACCTCTAACAAAGTTCATGCTAGAAGGAAGAGATTTTATCAATGATAGGATTAAGACACAAATTTCAATCAACATGAATGATGAGAAATAGGGTGACGATGAGATGAGAGGAAATTAGAAAGTGGGAATATTAGATGATTTCGAAAAGGAAGAATCAAATGGGAAAATGATAATTCCAAAGGGATGCAAGAAGTGAGAGAAAGGTCCAAATGAGAAGAATTTGGAAAAAAATTGAAGATGATAGGAAATCCAAATAATGGTATATGAGGATTTATGAAAAAAAGTGGTAAAAGAAAGAAACCAAATATGGATTATTTGGAGAATAAAATTGAGAATAATGGTGAACCCAAATAGGAATTTGGGAAGCGTGATGAAAATGAAATGGAGATTTCAAATGGAGGAAATGATTGAGAAATATATTAAGACATAAATGTTCTAAAATAATTTTTGGAAAGATGAAAAATAGGTGATGAGTGACTTCAAATGCAGACAAAATAAAATGAGCCCAAATAGGGAGTATTTGGGATGGTGAAAGAGAAAGTGGAAGAAATATCAAAAATGGATCCAAAAAAGAAGTGTTTGGAAAGATTAGAATGATATGAAAGCTGAATCCAAACAAGGAGTGTTTAGAAAAAGTGAAAATATATGAAAGTGAAAACATAGGTATGAGTGTGGAACATTTCTATGAAAAGAAAGAAAACACAAGAAAATTCAAAAAAGAATTTATTTTGATTTTTTTTGGGCCTCTACCTTAGCTTGGCTTGGACAGTATGTGGCTTCTTGGGTGGATCTCTTAACTAGGTGTTAGCAGTATACCCAAGCAAGTGCAGTGCTATTACTAGCTTACTAATTTACGTTACCCCCTTTGAAACCCTGAGTAAAGATCTTGCTCAGAATGAATTGCATTGGGGTCACCACTAAGGATATTCGTGACTCTAATCTCATAGGTTTTACTAGTCATGTAGGATAAAGGTACCTATTTTGTCATCCAATTCCCTCAATGTGATGACTAATTTGGGGTTCCTGTGGTACTCCTCAAATGCATTTTATGGCTTAAGCCAAAACACTTCCCACAATTATAGTAGTTGGGCAATAACCTTGTCAACCACATCTGCAAATACAATGTGAATGATTCATTTTATCTGTTTTAAAAAGGTTCCCTGCACATAACGTATTAGTAGTTTTCTTAGCTCATGATCTAAGGAAACCTACAGTTAGTAGTTTTGAGTGTTTTATCAACCTTTATGAGATCGGGTCCTACAAAAAAGGGTTAGCACATTTTCCTTAGGTAGTTAACAAGACGACAAAAACAAACCCACGTTTTTGTTTTCCAAGATCACTTATAAAGCATGAGGAAAGATCATATGTGTGGGATGGATTTGATTAAGTGAAAAGTGTTAGTTACCAAAAAAAAGAGAAACAATCACAATACTGGTTTTCAAAATCGATTAAGAAGCGCGAGGAAAGAGCATGTGTGGTCATTTTGTGAGAAGTCTCACAAAAACAAAAAAACAACACTAAACGTTAGCCAAAAGTAACCACAAAACGTGATTTAAGAAGCAAAAATTCTTTTATGTTTACAAGAATACTACAAAAGTGATAAATATTGGTCCATAACACCCACTAACCTTACAAAAAGAAGTTTCACAATTAGTCTAGGTTAACGAAATAGAGTAAAAAGGTCCTAATTTAAGTAATTAAACTAATTAGTGAAAACAAGCTAATTAGGATAAAAAGGGATAACTAATTTAAATAAAAAAATTAATTAATGAAAAATAAATAAAAATAAAAAAGAGATAATTAGTGAAAAAAAAGAAAAATCAACTAACCAAATTAATTAGTTAAAATAATCTAAGGAAAAGAAGTTGTTAATAATAATAAACAAATGACATCCAAAAATAAAAATTAAACTTAGCACTTAGGTTAACCAAAATAAACCTAAGGTAAGACTATTCACGGGGTGGGGGGGGGGGAATTAATAAAAAACCATAAAATCAAATAACCTAAGTATACATTAATGATTTGCTTTGGGTTTTATTTTTATTTACATTGGGGTTTTTTCATTGTGTATGCAGGTTTGCGGGAGCCATGGCATGGCGGTGATGAAGTAGTGGTTTGGCGGAGTAGGGATGAGGGCTGCGAGCATAAGATGAGACATGGTGGTTGATTCAGGGCCAAGGGGTTAGGATCGGTGCACAAGATATGGGTGCGAGGAGGGCGTGGGTGTGTCGGGGGAGTCCAGGAGGGAGTCTACATGGTGGGGGTGTCCATGGGGAAGGGTCAATGTGGATGGGTTGGTTTCGAGGTGGGTAGATCTGTAGGTAGAGGGAGGTTTGTGGATTAGCCAGGTCACGGTTGGGCTGGGGTGGGGAGTTGGGGGGGGGGAGATGGGAAAAAATGGGGGGTAGGGGGAGTTAGCTTGGCGAGCCAACTCGCCAGGATGGGGTGGGTAAGGGGTAGAGTCAGGTAGGGGTAGCTAGTATAAGATAATAACTAGGAGTTAGGATTTTTTTTGTTTTTTTTGTCATTTTTTATAAAATTCTGAATTTGTTGTTTTTTTTGAAATAAAATATGTTGTTTTTTTTGTAATCTAAAAACTTTTTTTTGTTTGCGCAAGATGAAGGACCAAGAAAGCTACAAACAAACAAACAGAGAAAACTAGAAATTTGTAAACAAATACATAAAAATTTGTAAATAAACAAATTTGCTGTAAAACAACCCCCTGTAATTTTTTTTCACAAACATATTAGAGAGCATAATTTTTTAATTTTTAATTTCTCCAAAAATGTCTCTACAAACAGAAAACAAAAAACAATGAAACACACTAAACAACAAATGAAAACCAGATCCACAATGGTTAGTGGAATGTAAAAATCTGTAATATAATATGTATAACAGATAAAATGAGAATGAATGAAGATGAGGGTGCGAGTCCCATCGGGCATGCCAAAATGTGAACAAGGAAAATTTCCAGATAAATGAAAACAAAAACAATTATACCTTCACTACAATGATCTTGAAAATCTCAAGTAAAATCATGGAAGTGCTTAGAATTGTGTTGATCTTGCAAATTTGATTTGTGGATGCTCTTGATTCAATCTCCAAATGGGGATGCAAATGCTACAAGAGGTTTTCACGAGGATGCGGGAAACAAATTAGCAACAATTGGATGTAATTTTCTCAAAGCTCTAGGGATGGATTTAACAAAGTAAATGACCTACTTCTATAGTTGAGGATAGAGCCATGGGAGGTGGATGGAAGTTTGAATAAACTAAAGGTCACTAATTGTAGTGACCCGAGCTAACTAATAGACTGAACTAGAGTTGTAACTTTTAAGGGGAAGTAGACATTTGGAAGCATAAGTTACATTCAGAAATTGAATTGTACACACAATAAAATTAGCCCCACACTTCTAAGAATATGGAAGTGGAGTCCAAGTTGAGTTGGGAAGTTGAGTTCCAATTTTAGTTGAATGAGATGAGGAAGGCGAGTTCGAGTTGATTTAACTGGCATGAGGAAGTGGAGCTCAACTGGGAGTTAACCAGGAATGAGGAAGTGGTTGTTGACTAGGAAAATAGGTGTATTTTCCTAATTAAGTAACTAATTTAATTAGCTAGGATGTGTACACATAATTAATTAATCATTTTTTTAATAAATGATAATTAACTTAGCTAAAGTGGTGCTATGGAATAATTTAATTAATCCAAGGGGTGTATACACATGGTTAATTAATTTGATCAATCCATCGCAAAGGGGGTATGAACTAGGAAGAAAATTGGGGTGAACTGCAAATTAGTATGTAATTTTGGGGTTTCTACAAAAAGAGTCATGGGAAATTAATAGTTTCTTCCTTGTTACATAACAAACCAAAAATTCTACCATAAATATCTAGACATCCCCTTTCAACCCTTCATATAATAAATCTTTCTTAATTTTGTGACTTTTTTTAGGAACTGAGTATGGCCCCCTATTGGAGAAGCATGGATCTATAAGAGAACTTGAATTTTAAGGGTAAAGTTATTACATACGTATAATTGATCCTTTTATCATATTGCATCCCCCTTACATGGATTTTTTTGTAAATATCATATCCCATTAGAGAGTATAAATGAGAGTGTGGGTCTATATATCATTTATGCATTTTGATCTTGTTTGATCCACCCAATCTACCTATATTATGGACATGGTAGAAAACTATACTTTTATGGACTCGTCTCTTTTAGATAATGCATAAGCTACCACATTTTTTTCCTTTCTTGTAAATGATTTCAAAGTCATACCCCAAAATCTTTGTGACCCATTTTTTAATTCCGAAGATATTTATTTCTCTAAGAAGTATTTAAAGTTATCATCCTCTTTCTTCACCTTGAAGTAATAAACCATGAGATGTAGTCTCCTTTATGTTTGAATACATGAAGACTATCCATAATTTCCTTCTCATCAATTGGTTTTGAGGGATTATTACCTTTGATGTGATTACTCTCAAATGTTATGGGGTGGGACCTCTTACACGAGTACTACACCTATGCCACACCCTGAAACATCACATTCAATAATAAATATTTTAGATAAATATACTGTAGTCTCTTATTTGACCAAGAACAACCCATGGCACACTGAAACATCACTTAAATGGATTTGAGCACTCACCCGAAGTGCGCAAGGGTACCAGGTCCCTCTTTTATGGAAGCTTTGTCAAAGAGTTAGCCTAAAAAGACATACAATCTAGATCCATGTTAACCATTCAAGATAAAGCATAAATAGATCTAGATCTCAACCATAGTCTATAAAGGATCAAACAAGAACTAGTAATAGATTTACCACACAAGATCCATTAACAACAACATCAATAACAAGAATCCATCCACAATGATCCATTATATTAATCCATAGCAAAATCAATAGTTGAATACATCATAATAGTCATTACTAAGTCAAGCACCCAAATACACTAGCAACATAACCTTACATAATCTTTCACACATATTACATCTTCTCATCCGTGAAAATCCACACACACACACACACACACACACACACACACACACACAGAGGTAGCGGGGAATTTCCCTTCACTACTCATGCACTCTCAAAAATAATATATGGTAACAATAGCCATGCACCACTACAAAAGCAATTAGGAAGCATGCAAGCTTTGCTTAATATAGATTACCTATTAAAAAATCTAGTTCTAATCCTATTATCAACTTAACCCAGCATGGTGCTTCATCTTCCACCTCTTCTAAAAATAGCTTGGCGTGACTTCTAAGTTTTCTTATCAAAACATGCTCAACACTCAGTCTCATCTTATCCCATGTATGAAAAATGGCTAAGTATTGATCCCTAAATTCCATGGGTGTGAAACCATAGAGTGCAAATCTTTCCATATTCCGTACCTTCAATACTTAGACAATATTTTTCCAACCCAAAATTTACCACACATTAATTTCATTGTCATCTCGACAATGGGTAATAATTTTTGGTCTCCTCAAGAGAAAAGAATTAGAACAAAATAATGTGGGTACATAATGAATTAAAAAATATGCCAAAGAAAATGGGTCCCTTGCTCCACTGAAGGTAGAATTAACTCATGATACTCACTTTTGATCTCTACCTCTAACTCGTTCCAATTACTGAGCGCCTTATTCATCTTGTCAGGGATGTCTATGATTACACCTTCCATATCATCCATAGTCATGTTCTCACCCTCATTCTGCAACACTTTAAGGATGTTCGCGAGACTAAGGATCATCCCTTCCATTGCATCCATACACCATGCTATAAGCTTCCAAGTCTCATTTTTTTTTATCTTAATGAGGATCTTGGGCTGATGTGAGTGCATCACACTTTTCTGCCAGTAAAGCCAACATTTCCTCATGCCCAAGAGTCTTATCATTATTTACTACAAGGAATACATTATCCTTCACTAGATTCATTTCTTTGATTATTGTCTCAGTATCTGCACACATATTCAACACCAATTTTTCCTTTTTCATCTTATCTTTAAAGGTCTGAAGCAAATACTTGTACCATGTGATTCGAGCTGCTATTGTTGACTTAGTTATTTCCACCTGTGCTGTAACATCCTTCGGTTTCAACATCCACGTTATCCTTCATTTAACATCATGTGAACCAACGTGTGTAAATAATTCATAACATATGGGAATATTTGAGCCACCTTTTCCTCATATTGTGGCCTTTCCTCCAAAATCTCATCATCGATATACTTCACCATATAAAGTAATGTACATGCCTTCACCTCAGCTCTCTCTTCTTCCTTTGTCAGGCACTTAATATCTACTTATTTATCCTTTCTATCCTCTAACAGAGTTTGAATAATTGTCACTTTATCTATATTTCTGCATGTAACCTCTGTAGATACCTTCGTCAAAGTATTACATACTTGTTCATCAAAAAACCGAGTCGGCTTGATGGTTACATGGTGGGAATGTGGGATTCTCTTCATCCTATGAGAAACACATGACTCCTCACACAAATGAAAATCAAGATCATCCATGTTAGTCTGTATATTCCATGATATATGCTTATTGGTGCATGTGGTTGCCCTCTCAGGATCCATCATATCCCACCCATATAACCATTCCTTTACAACATTTCTCTAGAACCTTACATGAATTATTTTTATCACGTCATCCACATAGCCAAGGTTTGAAGTTTGTACCATATCATCTTCCTTGGGCTCACTTGTGTGCTCACCTACTTGCTCTTGTGTTTCATTGCCCACGTCCTTTTGTACTTCCTCTTCTCCCTCAAGTTACTTGTTTGTGCGTGCAACATTCTCTACTATCTCTGTGTTTCCACCAGTGCAACTTTCCTCTTCAGGTCCCTGCACACCTATATTGGGGACATCCTCATCAAAAAAAGGTTTTTTTCCACCTACCTCCTCATCCTCTCACACCTCCAGACTAGGTGTGGTAACATATTCATGCGTGTTTCTATGTGCAGACTTATCTTCATCACTATCCTTGACCGGAATATATTTTTTCCTTTTTCTCCTTTCTTCCTTGGTCTTCTTCACCAGTATTATGCATGGTGATGTATTTAGTGGCTATGAGGGACCAACACTAGTATCTAAACCTATACACCATATGCATAATTGTCTCCTTTCACGATTAAGTTCAGTGTTATCTTCTTGTTCTTCTTCGAGATTTAAGACATTCAACAAGATTTCATGTCCTTGTTCTTCCTACCTGGAGGTGTCTATTCCACTGGAATCCTTATTCCCACAGTTTATTTTCCCTTTAGAGGACCTAGAAAAAACAATTCCTCTCATGCGATCAATTTTCCATCCTTAAACTGTGGCCTTAGGTAAACATACATGCGCGCAGGCTCAATGTTTCATAGAACCATAGTATTTGGAGTTTTTCTGATGTTATCCGAATCCTTTATCTCCACATATGCCTCCTTATTGGGGTAGACATATGTCTTGCACAAAATATGAATTTCTACATCTACTTTGTTAACATAAAACTATAATCTCCGCACGTTGTGTAACCTGTTCACCATATATTTAAAATACCAAGCTGTAAATGTAAAGGGTAAATTACACCATGGGGTTTTCTCATCTGTCTTCATGAAGAACCTTCCCAGATAGAAGTGTTGGTATGCCGTGAACTACACTTATCCATCCAACAAACTATGAAGTTCACGCGGTATGCGCCACTCTTCTTCAAATTCCTAGCGCATTATCCTAAACAATTTTTCCTGACGCTTCTTATACATGTTCGAAATCAAACCATGGTAGTTGTACTTGGTGAAATTTAGAGCAGGTGATTTATTTTCCAAGGGGTATTCCCACATATTCTCCTTTGGCCTATCTGGCACACCAATTTTATTGAACATGATCAATAACAAAATAACACCTCAAGTTATTTTCTCACCTTTGTCAACTTGGGTGCACGATTTTGCCACTAAGCTTTCTGCAATGTAACCTGCAATATTATAATAAGTTTTGTTTTCCATTTTACACCCTATATGTAGTCAGTGCTTATTAAAATTTGTCCATCTCTCTGAGGCACCTAATTTGTAACTGAATAACCATGTTGCTACCTATATATGTAGATCATATATCTATATAACATTGAAAGCTCGACCCCCCTTCTTGTAGTGGTATGCGGTAGTCGTCACCTCTACTCCATAATTCTATGATAATTCACCTATAATTTTAGAACCAGAATCATGTAGACCCATGAATTTATTGATGTTATAATCCACATCCTTCTTCCCATGAAGTAGAATAAATCCTTGTGCACACGTGACATTAGCTACTGGCACAAGTGGTCGGGCTTGCCAAAGAATGACAGCTCATAATTTTTCATAAATCTGAAACTTTCCAATAATTTTTGCACTGATTTATCCAAAACCTTATTCCTATTCATCATCCTCCTATTAGTCTTTCGAATGGTCTCTACATTGATATCTTTGAAGGGTTTTTCAGTCCTTTGGTTAAAGTCGCTAATCTTGCACTGGGTCAATTTTGATGCTTATAACCTCCCTTTGATCACCTCTTCCTGGTACTAAATTTCAACTAGTCACTCCTGCAATGATTCTTTGGTCTCCCTCTTAACAATCGAGGCTCACCTTGGTGCCATTACTCTTCCCAAATAACAGGTATGCTTTGTAAACTGTAACCTTTCCATTATCTTACCCTTTCATGCTTTGTACTCAAATTAAACCCTTCAATTTCTCATGCCATAACCGTAATTTTGCCTCCATGAAACCCTAACCATGTGAACCTTTCTTCCTCACCCACCTGAAAAACTGAAACACACCTGCACGTGGATTCTTATCAATGACGTGCCGTTAATTCACCTAGTTTGCTGGTTAATCAATGGTTCTTGCACTAGCACTTTGTCACACTTCTTGATTGTGAAAGCTCAAAGGATGTAAGGTAGAAATAAAGTTGCACTCACCAACTTTATAACTTATTTAAAAATTACTCGTATTAATTTCTCCTCAATCACCACCTTACGCGGAATTAATTTTACCTCTACACTTTTCCACATGTTATACTGTCTTCTTCCACACCTAACTCTTCCACACCTCAGTCATAACCTTTTGGTGCACTCACTACTTTCCCAGCCATAGATTCCCTTATGCACACCCTCCCATGCCAAAGTACGTATCCAATGCACCTCATACTAAGTATTTTCCAATGCCACAGTCTACCTCATGTTATACTGAGCATCCATCCCTCTACGCATGGCCTTTAATCCAAGAAAATTTCTTGAAGTTATCTTTAGAACAATCTTGACCCCAAGAACCTGTAATTTTTCAATGTACACCAATATATAACAAGGTGCCAATCACTTCTTGAGCCACCCCACACTAAAAGTATGTGTGGTCCTCTGTGCATGAAATTACTTAGATAATATTCAACTATATGCGCACAAGTGCGCTTATTGAAACAAAACACTAAATTGAATTAATAAAACATAGTGACATGAAAGGAAACACATATAAAGGGAATGCAATAAAGTAAATCTAATCTAAATGAAAATACTACCTTATTAAAAAAACCAAGGAGACTTATTTATAGTAGGGCTTCGGCCTACTCCCATTGAAGTAATCAGGAAACCATGCGCCATATGATGTCTGCAGCTAAAAATTTCCTAAATCAAGTATGCACGTTACAACATATGGTCCCAACCAATGCACTTGGAATTTTCCAAGGTGGTGCAAAAAATTTGAATCATAGAAAAGAAAAATTTGTCCAAAATCAAACTATTTATTCTTAATGTGCCTATCGTGCCATGTCTTTTACCTGGCCTTTTCTGTTTTTTGTATCCAATGTGCTATGGGGCACTACTCTTTTGACTGCATCAGTTTATCAATGTGCTCTTCATGTTCTTTCTCATCATCCAATCCACCTGCGCACATAATACACAAGGAAGGTAACATAAATTCCAATGGTAAAACAACCTCTGCGCTAAACACCAACTAAAAGGGTGTGGCCTTGTTTAATCTTTTGTAAGTTATTCTATATGCCTAAAGTACAACAGAGACTTTATCATCCCAGTCCTTCTAAGCATCATAAATATTTGTCAATATATGTCCCAATATCTTATTAAAAGCCTTAGTAGTTCCATTGGCCTATGGATGATAGGGCGTTGTCTTGTGATGCACCACTAGAAATTCTGCCAATAATATCTCAATAGTCTCATTCAAAAAGTGTGTGCCCCTATCACTTGTAAAATGTAATGGACACCCATACCTTCTGATTATGTTCTCCCATAAGAACCTTTCTACAGTAGTTTCTTTAAAATCCTTTGTAGGTGCCGCTTCTACCCACCTGGTATGATAGTTTGTAGAAGTTATAATATAATGCAATCTAGTCCTATGCACAGGTGGGGAAAAATGACCCAAAAAGTCAATTTACCCCTTCTCAAAAGGGTTTGCACTTGTAATAGGCCTAAAGGGAATTTTATCCCTATGTCTAGGCTTTCTAAGGCACTAAAAATGGTCACATGCCTTACAATACTCTATACAATCCTAGTAAATCATTTCCCACCAAAGGCCTTCTAATAGACTCTTGCGCATGGTAGCATTTCCTACATAATGACCACCTATAATCCCACCATGAGATTATTCCATAATAGTTTCATGCTCATGCTCAAGTACACATCGGCATAAAACTTTATCATAACCTAACTTATATAAATCTCCTCCGATTAACATGTAAGGTGTGACATGTATAATTAGTTATTTATTTTCTAAACCCTTCATTCCTTCAGGTTCCACACAAGTACGTAAAAATACCACAATATGTTCTAAGTCATAGGGAACACAATTTAATATAAACATATGTGTATATGGAATTGTGTCCTTAATGCTCTACACGTCCTCACCTGAATTAATCCTTGACAGATGATCAAGTCTTGAATTAATTTTCCCTGGTTTTACCATAACTGTAAAGTCAAATTCCTAGAATAACATAATTCAACAACATATGCGCCCCTACAAAACATGATTACTAACCAAGTACTTAAGTGCCATGTAATCTATATAGAATATAAAAGGATTTTCCAATAAATATTGTCTAAACTTATGCAATGTGTAAATCATAGACAATGCTTCACGCTCTGTAGTTATATAATTCTGTTCAGCTGGTGTTTGCTTCCTGCTTGTAAAACATATGGGATGATCAACAATCCCATATCCAAATTGTGCTAATACTGCACCAATGACCATGCTAGAGGCATTAACATGCACATGAAATGGCTTCTCCCAAGAAGGAAAGTGAAAAATGGGTGCAAAAGTAAGTCTTTCCTTCAATGTCACAAATTTTGTTTGCTGCACCTCATTCTAATGAAAATTTCCTTTACTCTTCAACAATTTTTCCAATGACACAACAATATTAGAATACCCCTTAATGAACTTCATGTAATAACTTGTATGTCCTAAAAATCCACATAGCTCACTCTGATTGGTAGGCTCCTCTAAGCCCAAAATAACAATAACCTTAGCAGGATCTACCAACATGCCTTATTTGAAATTAATATGTAACAACAAAGTTCCAAAGGGTGCAAAAAAGATACACTTCTTAATGTTCAAATAGATGCTAAACTGCCTACATCTCTTAGACACGAGTCATAAGTTTTCACATTGATCTTTTACTAGCCCATACACAATCCAATCATTCAAATAAACTTGTTAAAACTTGTGTATAAATTCTTCAAATTCTTTTACAATAATGTGTGAAAAGACTAAAGATGCATTCTTCAATCCAAAAGGCATAAATTTGTATGTAAAACTTCCCCACTCAATGGTGAAAGGTGTATTTTCTTGATCTTCCTCAGAAATCTATACCTGATGATAACCAGACAAAGAAAATTTTAGTGGTGAATTTTTATAAATTCACAAATTGGTGAATATTATGTGGTTCGCAACCGACTTATTCACCAAAAAATTTGACCGACATGTCCCTTATACTATTCCTTTCACCTAAATTTTACACATATAAGAGCTTATGAATGTAATTCACCACAATTTCAAATCATATCATGCGCATATTCACTGAAGTTAACATAAGAAAATCCTCAGCCACCAACACTGGAATCTGAGCCGTCCAACCACAAGCCATCCTACTATGAGCCATCTAAACATGAGCCATCCAACCCTAACCCATATAACTCTGAAATTTGAGCCATCCAACCTCTTAGCTGTCCAACTCTAATCTGTCCAACACTGATCCGTCTAACTCTGATCCGTCTAACTCTGATCCTTCTAACTCTATTCCATCCAACCCTGATTTATCTAACCTTTAGCTGTCCAACCCCTAACTGTCCAACCCCTGACCGTCTAATGGTCAACCCCTAGCAATCTAACCCATTAGCTGTCTAATTATTATCTGTATAGCCCCAGGTCATCCAATCCCTTAGTCGTCCAACCCTGAGCCATCCTACCCCTAAGGCTTAAGTCGTCTGATAACTTAGGCATCCAACCCCTCAATTGTGAGCCATTAAACCACTTAGTGACTCAGTCATCCAACCCTGTTTTGTCTAACCATTTACCATCAACCAATACCGTCTAACCTTAAACCATCCATTCTTATAGCCTTTGAACATAAGAGCCACCCCTAAGGGCTTAAGCAGTAAACAATCATGGATAATATAAATTAGGGCAAGAAGATTACAAATTTAGCAAGTTCAAAAAAGGGTGCAAATAATTTGCTTGGCTATTTTGGAAAATCACATAAAATGAAGTCAGTTTCTGCATCAGTTGAAAATATCTGTATGTGGCACGTGTTATTTACTGGTTATTTAATCTTACAGAATTTAATAATTATGTTTATCATATTGTTCTTGGAACTCTTTTTTTTTATAGATAATAATTTGGAAAAGGATCCAAAGGACCATTTACAAGAAACATATTACAATATAATCCAGAGTCTAGTCAAAATATCTATAAAAAAACCGAGACAAAAAAACCTCGGGAAAGATCAACTAGACCATTGATCCAGACAAAAATCGCTAAAGGAAAACAACATAAAAACAAATTATACATAGACCACCAGTCAGCAAGAAGGTCACAAAAAGGCCTAAATATTTCAGGTTCTAGTACGAAGAGCTTGGCCCCGCTCCAACCTCTCCACCAGTACCTACAAAATGTTTCCTTTTACTATTTACTTCCGCCACTAAGCCTTGAAGGGTATCCACCCTATTCTCAAAAGATTTGATCTCCCCATTTTACTGTTGTATACCCCGAAGTAGATTCCTATTATGATCTTTCACTTGGGTAACAACTTCTTCCAAGGCTTCCACTTTGCTTACAAGAAAGACAAAAACTGTATCCTTCTCCCCTTCTTCATCCACCTCACTAGAAAGATCCTGCAAAGACGACACCATGTTCATCTCCTTCATAGCCCTTTCCTTCATTTTAAACAGCTTTGCACGATCAACTAAAGGAATATGATCTTCCCAGTCACTTTCCATATGCGTAATAACCCCCTTTATGTTCAAAATAGGCTCTCCCACTCCAACCAGTAGTAAAATTAAACCTTGATTTAAAATCAAGCCATCTTTCTTCTCTTTGAAAATTTTAACCGAGCCACTCAGAGAATTAAAAAGATAAAAGGGAATACTAATCTTACGGTTCCTTCGGAAGTGGTTAAGTAGCGTAAAATTCTGAGAGTGAACCTTCCTATATCTAACATCAAGAGTAATATACTTCATAAGATGAAAACAAACCTCTGCCCACTGACTTGGCAAAGAACTGTGAGCTATGCCATATTCCATAGAACATATTCTTTCATCGTCCCCCAAAAATATTTTGACTTCCTCATGTAGGTGAGATCTATCCTTGTAAACCTTAATGCCATCACAATCCATATTAGCAACCTTACTAATTAAATCTTCTGAGACAAGAAAACTGACTCCTCTCATCGTAAACAGACTGTTCTTCTAGGCGAGGGAAAATTCTTGAGAAATGACCTCGTCATAACCCTTTAACCTGAAATACCACCTGCTTTGAACATTTCCCAGATAAAAGCATCCCTTTCTAGGTTAGAAGATGACGATGACTCTACCCTTACTTTGACTCCCCCCATCTTCCCCTGTCTGTAAAAAATGAACTGCTGAATTTTTCCAAACCTCCCAAACCGTCGATTTATATGGTGCTTCTCCCCCATGGCACCCCAAAAAATGATTAGGAAAACTAACTACACCTGTAATGAAAATATTTCCCCAATCTCATCACTTCCATTCTCATGCTTGAGATCTCCTTTCTTCATTGATTTGTTCCTTTGTTTGGAACTCTTTGTACTCTATAAAAATTTAACTATAGATAAAATTAATACTATAGAATTAATAATTTTATAGAATTATATGCAGACATTTCAGAAATTCCTTCACAGAATAATTAATTTAAAGATATTGATGATCCATTATATTTTAAGGAAAACATTCCATCCCTTGATGACATAGAAGTACAGTAAAATTCAACGAATTCTCAAAGTACACTAGCAGAGGAAGCTTATACTCCAAGGTGTATTTACAGAAAAAGGAGACATGAGAATCAAAATATTCCTATTGACAGCTCAAATGCAAAAGTTAAATCCTAAGAAAAAAAAGAAAATATGTCAGAAGAAAGAGGGAAAACTGGACAATTGGAAGGAAATTCCAATTCCAATGGGCTGCAAAATATCCTTTTATTGAACCTATGTACACTAAAAATTGTAATGATATTCCAACATAATATCGATGCAAAATATGTGGTTAGAAACAAGGGAAGGATCACACGATAAAAATTGAACTGGACACAATTGAAAAGCACTATGGGAAAATATACATTTCCCAAAAACTAAAGGATGATAACATAGTCAGAACACATAAATGGAAAGATGCAGTGCTTATAATATAAGCATTTTTCATGTAAAACGAAAAGCCCACTCACAACATCTTTTTCTTTTTCAGCATTTGCTATTAAGACATTTGTCTTGTCTTTAGCCCATTTATTGTAGTAATCCTGTGCTTCAAAATAGAGATTCTCCAACCTGTTTAGCATTATGTCTATAATTTCATCATTGTAGTCAGTACTATATGAAATAATCCTTGACTGAGCTTTGTTTAGCAAAACATCCTACCATGCTGGTTGGCTCTCTACAATAGTGAACAATGAATGCCTTTGAGCATGATTATGGTATCTTGTATTTATTTCTTTTATCAAAATTTTTTCTCTCCTCTCGCAAGACCGAACCAAATCCACACTAGACATTACAACCTCTTGAATTGTTGCCCCCATACTATCTGATATCATATTTTCTAATATAAAATGTGTTTTTATCTGTTTGTGGAGTAACCCTTGGGGGAGGAGGAGAGTCATTGCCCATTCCATGCACATTTTTTTGTTGAGGCAGAGTAGATTGAATCATATTGTGTGTGTCAAAATAGTTACTCTTGTCTGCATTTACACTATCAAATCCTAAATACTCCTCGTGAAGGGTGATGTTGTTGAAAAATTGTGTGGATGTTACACTTAAAACAACACCTAGTGACAGTCTGGGAAATTTGGTTGTAGTAGGATGAACTATTCATGTTGACTCTGCAGGAATCCTAATATTCTTTCCCGAAGTCCTCCTTTGTGTTTGTACTTGACGTGTTGGAGGAATTGGTGGCCTCCTTGCAAGTGGAACAGTGACCTAGAAGCCATATTACCTGCATGAAGCAAACAAAAAATTGTTAGAATATAACGGTTGGGATTTGTAAATGCTAAAAAATTATAAGGAAACAAAACATGCTAAATCATTACTACCGTACAATATACCTTGCATAGAAGGAGACACAATCGTGACATTTTGATCTCCACACCCGGAATGAGTTTGATCCTCATCATCAAACTCAGTAGTTTCTGAATACAATATCTGTAGAAAAGAATAGTAGAAATATTAAAATATAGTAGTACATACATAATATATAGTAATTGTTTGAATTTAGTAATTTTATATAAAAACTATAACTTCATTATTCATACATGTAGTTAAATGTGATGGTAAACATGTTGTGCATATTGACCCCCTAGGTCACTTTTGACGAGGAGGTCTTACTGAGTGTTGATTCTACTAAATCCATGTCAGAATCAGTAGAGACCTCTGGAGGGGGCTTTACCTTTAGCAATTGCCTCCTTATGCGATGCTGCAGCTATAATTTTTCTCTGCAAAAATAAAATTGCATACAATTATTATTTTATTTAAAATATTGAAATTGAAATCATTATAACAAGTAAACAGTAAAAGTAACTATTACCAACTTACCTACTATTCTTCGAGACTAAGACCGATCATCTTGATCATTGATTGTAGTAGGAATTCTTATGCTTGCATCAATTTCATAGTACGCTTCATAATAGAAAAGCAAGAATAAAATTGCAACAAGAGAACATAGTCCTCGATTTATTAGTATTGATTGGCTTTTGCGGGCATGGGAGATATCTGATTTTTATTTTGTTGGACACATAACTACACCAATCGAATTATTGACCTACTAATGTCTGTAATAAATAATGAACTAGCCCAATATGGAATGTCTGCAGATCTACCCTATAATACAATCCTGGCTTGAAAAAATGGAGAAATTGCAATAAAGAATTTGTTTGTAATACCTTGTAAAAGAAGGCCTCTTGATGAACGATTAAGAGGAGTTGCAATTATAGAAAGGAAATGTTAGATCCTTTGTGTGGTTGAGTAATGTTAAGAAAAAAATCATTTGAAAATAATAAACTTACCATCAACCTGTACATTATAATGAGACTCCAAAAACTTTTTGTCTTCGTCTGTAAGGACAACCTTTGTAGTAACAGGCAACTTATTTTCGAAAGGTAGACCTATTAACCAATGCACGTCCTTGGGTTCAATAGAAAAATAAATTTGACGATGTTTCAGATGCACGAGAAGAATGGAAAATTGTCCATCATTATCGTTGTAAGAGGCAAGTAGGTAATCAAGGACTGATGTATCAATGTCGAATTGGGGCATGTTCACAAGCCCGGAAAATTTTGATTTTTCAAGCAAATCCTTTGGAGCATCTTTTGATTTTAGTAGAGCTAAAATCTATGGGCACATGAGGTTTTTGTATTTAAATTTAGGTGTAGGAATAGATGTGGTACTGGTCATTGCTAAAATTTAGGAGAAGTGAAATTTAGGTGTAAAATTAGAGAGCTTAGAGCACTAGAAATTTACGTATAAAAGTGAAAAAATAAACCTTGAAAGGGTATTTATAGGGCCCAGGGGTATCATTAATGAACATTAAATTCATTGGTATCAACACCCAACCCACACCATCCAACCCCTCATTTGTCCAACCCACCCATCCAAACTCTGTCATGCAACCCTTAGCCGACCAACCCTCATCGATCTAACCCACCACATCCAACCCTTGTCTGTCCAACTCCTCACTCATCTAACCCACCTGACCAATCATTTCCCATCCATCCTCATCCCGTCCAACCCCTACCCATCCAACCATTTCCCGTCTAACCCACCCATCTAACCCACCCATCTAACTCACCCGTCCAACCATTGACCATCCAACACACCCATCCAACCATTGACTGTCTAACCATTAACCATCTAACCCACATGTCCAACTCACCCGTCCAACCTATCTGTCCAACCTATCTGTCCAACCTACCCACCCAAAATTGTGAAAAATGAGGGAACAATGCTATGTGAAATCACCTTTTCCATGAAACATTTTTTCAGAAATTTTCCAACGATTCGAAAGTCAATTTATGAGATTCGCCAATGATTCAAAAGTAATTTTTTAGAGGGGTCTTCTTGAAATGAACCCTGTTCCACACACTGGTGTGGTTACATCTTTGAACGTAATCCTTTGCATCTTGGAAAATATTCTTCCACCATAGTCATCAATATTTTTTTTGCCATTGTGTCCCCTCCATAGTGACCTCCATTAATACCCTCATGCACTTCCCTAAGAATCTCCTATTATTCATGTTTCATCAAACATTTATGCAAAAATTCATCTTGAACCATTTTTTACAAGACCCCACTAATGAGCTGAAATGGAGTTACATGCACCATTAGTTACTTCTTTGTTGAGCATTCCAATGCTCCAATACAAGTCAAAAATGTAAGAAGTTTCCTATATCATTAAATTCATTTGGTACACTCTTAATCCTAAATAACCGAGAATCATACATTCTTTCTTTAATATATTGCACCCGTTTTCCATTGTCAATGCCCGAGAGGTGATCTAGTCCAAGATTATTCTTTCTAGGATTCACAACCACTAAGAATTAGAATTCCTAGAAGAGGATAATCTAGTGATAGATTACCCCATGCAAAACATCCTTATTTACTAAATACTTCAGTTCTGCATGTTCTTTGTAGAAAATAAATGGAGTGGCTAACAAGTATTGTTTGAATTTTTGCATCACATACAACATATAAAGTCCTTTACACTTTGTTATTGTGTAGTTTTATTCCATGGGTTTCAAATTTTTATTGGAAAGAAGATTGGATGTTCCATGTTTTCCTTACTAGGTTATTCTATAATTACACAAATTTTCATGCTATCTATGCATCAATGTATACATGAAATGGAGTTTTCCAATTTGGGAATTGTAAGATTGGTGTGCTTGAGAGCCTCTCTTTCATTTTTTGAAGGATTTCTGGATACACATCCTCCCATTCAAAGATCACTTTTTTTATAAATTTATCCAAAAGAAGAAAAATCTTGGTAAACCATTTTATAAATTTCTTGTAGCATTCATAATGTCCTAGGAAGGCACGCATATCCTTTTGTGTCTACAAAACCTCAAGTTGGATAATACTACATTCTTTGTTAGATCAACCAGAAGACCATTGTTAAAGATTATGTGGAATAGAAATGTCCTCAAATGATTGTTGAAGATATTCTTCTTAAGGTTTAGTGAGATTTATAGCTATTATTAATGTTTAAACATCAAACATATGCATTTATAGTGGTCCTTGACAAGATCATAGACAACCTAATCATCCAAATATACTTACAAAAACTTTAAGATATAGTCTTTAAAGGTGGGAATGATGATGCGTGAGAACACAGTAGATGCATTCTTCAACTCAAAGGGCATAACCTTACAAGAAATGAATCCCCATTATGTAGAAAATTGTGTCTTATGTCTATCTTCTTATACAGGTAGCTAAATTTTTTTGCTAGTGAACATATATATCTTATCCCATGCAACACCTTCCAAAATATCCTCTATGAATTAGGCATTATGGAACACCTTGATAAATAACACTAATTTCTTTGAGTTGACTACAATCCACATAGATTTTAATAAACCCATATTTATTTATTTATGTTTATCGCCATTATACTTATCCATGTGGACTCATCATGTATATATACTCTTGTGGCCAACATATTATTGATCTCTTCTTTTACTTTTGTGCACAAATTTGGGTTCATATATATAGTTTCTTGCACACCAATTTGGTTCCGTCTACAAAAATGATATACATTTTTCCTAAAGAAGGATGCACATCCTTCATCTCTTTATAGTGGTGTGGAAATATGTTTTTGTAGTCATGCAACAATTTTGTTATCTTTGACATCTCTTCTTCAGACCAATAATCACTAATAGTCGCATCCTTCGACTCATCCTCTATGTTAATGATAACCTTGAATAACTTTAGTGACTCATTTTCTAAATTCTTATTTTTAAGTACCTTGTGTAAAGTGATTGATGTTTCAATATTGAGATGATTTGTGTTGGCCTCTTCTTCGACATGATACACCATTTTTGTTCATCACCTTGTGTAGCCAATCTATCTCTAACCAAAATTTTTAATCCTTTTCTAGGCAAGAGCGCACAAGCTCTTGGTCATCTGTTCTCTTCAAATTCCTTGGGAAAGCGTGCCATCCAAATTTACTCTCCAAACATATATGCAACATGAAATCTTCAACTGAATAACTATCATCCTTAAAGGCATCATGTGTCATAATCCATTGTAGATGAATGGAGTAGAGGCTTAGTGTGTGGGAGACAAAAGTAATCGAAGGTATGTATCATAACGTAACCTTCAAATCCTACCATATAGTTGTTTCTCTTTGTGCCTCACTATCTACATGCCAAGCACGTACCAAAGAATGTAGCAGTGTAGTATAATCCATCACGTCCATAAGGATGATGTATCCAGAGTGATAAATGGTAAGGCCTTCTAGCCAAGCTGTTTCTACATTTCTCCAAGTGTTCTTTAGTTCTAGTGACTCTAATATAATAGGGAATCCTTCCCATGCACATGGCCTCTATGTGAATGTACATTATGCCTAGGAACTAGTAAAGAAGGCCAATTATTCACCCACCAACATGTTGCAGATCCCCTTAAAATGTACATCCTCATGTTGATGTCTTCTTTATCTAATAGCATATACACGTTCATTTCATCAAGAAAATGTTGTATGTTTCCTCTACCATGATACTTTAGTAAAGGAGCTATATTTTCTTTTATAAGTAACCACACATACTTCATTCTTAATTTTGGGCTTGATTTGGGAAGAGTTCATTTGTTTGATTAGGTAACACCACAATATCATGCAATTAGTTCATAGGATCTATGTGCCCAATTCTCACAAGCTGGACTCATCATATATGACACTGAATACACATCATCTGACTATAGTAATCCTTAAGTCAGGTAATTATGCCCCAAACTATTTGCTTTGATTTTTTTTATAGAGTGTGGTTCAAGTCCTCTCCATCATTCATATCGTAGCACTTGGTTGGTGTTGACTGAGATGACCACATGATGTGAATCAAAATCCTTCCCATGAAATTCACAAATATGTGACTGTACATTATTCCTTAGGAACTAGTAGAGAAGGTGATTTTCACATGTACCTATAGTATGGTCAACATCCAAATTCTCCACTTCTTCATCATCAATCATGTAAACTAAATTCCCATTTTATTTTTCTAGGCAAGAGCGCACAAGCTCTTCCTCATCTGTCTCTTCTTCTTCAAAGCGTGCCACCAAATTTGACTCTCCAAACATATATAACATGAGTTCTTCAACTTTTGCACTATCCCCCATCCTAAGGCGCTTTATAATCTGTAATGATCCATTCACTAGAGGATTAGTGGGAAAAATTATCAAAGGTCTTAATCATAATTAAGGTCATATCCTGCCAAACGCCATTGCTCTTGTTAACTCTACATGAACATCCCATGTGCATGTGTAACCGCTCAGCTTGGTGTAGAAATTATGTATCCAGAGTGATGGTGGTAAGGCCTCCTACCCCTCCATCTAGAGTATCTCAAAATTTTGAACATGATGTGAATCAAAATCCTTCCCATGAAATTTAAAAATATGTGACTGTACATTGTTCCTCAGGAACTAGTAGAGAAGGTGATTTTCACTTCTCGCCACTCTCAAAGTTTGTTTTTGTTTGTAGTCCACCAGTGCGTAACTATCCCGCATAGGGTATAGACTAGTATATTTCTTCTCTCTACTTGATCTTTCTAGTGAGCTTCCATGACATGTAAAAATACAACGGGGTTTCCTTCACTAGTGTATCGAGGTACCTAGATATGACCCAAATGAAACACAACATGTGGCCTAATCATGCACATAACTGTGTTATTAATCTCCCTCCTGACAATTTCATATATCCCATCTGTCCAGTTATCACAATCAACATTGGCTATATCACTCATAGACTGAGCATCATCCCACCAAATAACACCTTTATTATATGGCTTGAGCACTTCAGGATCTCTAACTATACATGTGAATATCCTATTCAAATCCTCTTCACTCAAAGGTTCTACATAAGGTGTAGCTTTCCCATATGTTAAAGGAATAATCACATGCTATTCCTTATTCTCAAAAATGATATGTCATTTATTAAAGCTAGATCAAAATTATTCACATAACATCAAGGGTTCCCAAACAATGCTAGAAATCTATCTGCTTTGGCAAACACTAAGACCTCAAAGTCCCTAGTAAACTTGGCCACTTGTATAGTAATAGTGGCATCCTTTGATACTCCAATGGGCATGGATTTAGTCATGTTTTCCATATACAACACATTTGAAGATGGCTGTAATGGTGGCCTCCTCATCTAATTCCACATAGCTAAAGTGATTTCATTCACTTCTACACATGTATCAATCAGTATATTACTCAATAATCATCCATCAAAAACTGCATTCAAAGTGATCTCTTTATCATATTCAATATTGTGAGAAGGTAAGTTTGCATGCAATATTTATCTCTCATGCTCGAATCTAACATGCATAAACTTTTCCCTTAACCATTCCCCTAGAAAATAAATGATATTTTCTTAGTGTAGCATCTTATAAACCTCCTTCAAATCATCAACATATTTTTGAGGAAGATCAACTGCCTTCACCTACTCTAGCTTCCATGACTTCTCATTCAAGCATTGTATCTCAACCTGTAATTTTCTAATAACCTCCATAGTTTCTTGATAAACTTCCTTCTGATGGGTAGGATTTGGATACTTTGCATGCAATACATCCTATTTTGCAATAACAAGTTTCCACTTTAGAGTATCATGACTACATGCAGCCTCAATGCGTGTAGTCACCAACACAAGTATTATCTTAGGGCTAGGTACTAAATTTGGCATCCATTGATCTTCCACAACGTGTTGTACTCTAAGAATTCCAATTCCCTTATCCTACTTTTTCTACTTTTTCATATTCTCATACAAATCTGGGTATTCCTCAAACTTGTGATTCTTTTTGCACCATGATCAAATAATGTTAAGAGGGCATTCATGTTTATAATGATCAGGGGATCCACATGTAAAATAGGTTACTCATGGGAATTCACCTCTTCCACCACCGCTACCTCATCCTCTCAATCCTCCATGGTAACCTCCACCTCCACCACCTCCATCAGATTTCCTTTCATTGTGATTATGACTATGTTGTTCACCTTGTTCCTTAGAATTGTTTGCAACACCACTCTGACGTACACCGGTTTACTTGGCATCATGAATCTGATCAATCAATATGCAATTATTTGTATCATGAGTGGTAGAATTACAAATATTACAATAACAAGACATGTTCTTCCTGATCACATGTTGAAACAAGGGGCATATACTTGAATCATGATCCAAATGATAGATCTCATAATCCAGCAACATGGCACACAAAAATTTACGAGGGAAATTATCCTTCGTATGTCCTTCCACCTTGCAATCTCTACACCAAATATAACTGCACGTCACATGGGCTAAATTAGGTTACAATTTTTCTAATTGTTTTGCCATATATGCAATCTAAGCCTCCAAAAATTTGCTAACTCCACTGTCTACGCTTCCAACTACCTCAGCGTGTAGATCTGCCTCCAAATCCTCGTGTGGGTCTGTAAATGTCTTATGATAAATCACCCTTATGAAAGGTGTAATCAAACCCCCAAAAAACAACTGTGCATGTTGGTTAGGGTGAATATCATAAGACAACTTAGATAACAAAGTTTAAAAATGGCTATCATACTCCCTTACACTCTCATCCATGCCTTACTTAATGTCCTTTAGTGTGTTGATGCTCTTCTGTTCAAACTCAGGTATACGGAACTCAGCTAAGAAAACATTATGCATCACAATATAACAAGTCTAGTTCAGATCATACTTCTTATACCAATTATGCACGTGCCCTTGAAAAGTAGTAGCAAAATGACCTGCCTTACACCCAGGAGTTGTGATCCCCTTAGTGTGTCATAATATTTCACACATGTGTACATGCTCAACTACATATTCAATTCCTCTATAGTTTGGTATGTGAAGAGACATCATAATAGACTTGCTGGGGTTGGTGCTGACTGTGCTCACCAGATCCAGAACATGTATTACCTCTAGTATTCCCTCCACCTCAAGATCCACCAAATTCACTAGATCCTGAACCACATAATCCTCCCCCTGTAGTGGGTACTAGACTAGAGGATGTGCTACCTTGTGTTCCAACATTTTTACTAAATTTAATCCCCATGGTTTGCGAAGTGGTAGTAATTCTAGATGTGGCACCAAGTTTCTGCCCGCCCAAACTCTATCTAGATTACATGCCAAAAAATATACCACCAACTGGACCCCCAAATAAAAAATATGACGTCTACACTGCCATAAATGAATGTGATATCTAATTAATCCCATAATTTAGTGGAAAATGAAATATACCTATCGGTACTGAAGCACCTACACTATCTTGATTCTTAATAATTGTCTTAGGAATTAGAATACCAAGCGCAAGGGCTAGATTTTCAGGTGGGATCATATGCGCATTCATGGCTCTTAGTCATTATTCTTTAGACATGATCTCATCTGAAGCCAAAGATTTTTATCTACCATGATTACCCAAATTTGGGAGTACCAAATGCTCTGGATCCACATCTTCCACGTGAGCTACAAATCCTTTGCGAGCCATCTCTCTCTGCAACACCATTCATTCCTCAACATCACGTTGCATCACCAATTCCCTCTCTCACGCTTCATTATACTTAAGTCACATTTCTTCTCTCTACCTTTCTACCACTAGGTCTTCCATCCTTCACCAGACATGCTCCTGCCCCCGCATGTGGTGGGGTTCAGCTAGCCATAGGCTGCTCTTCTAAATCTAGAGTCACAATCAAAATCTTAATTTCTAAAGGGATATCACACAAATACTATCCTTTGGGTTCACGTAAGATCTAGAACTGAACAACCTCTGGACAAGAATAAGTAGAAACAATGTACTCCAATGTGTAAATATTCAAGACACCACTCCACCAATGATCTATAATGTGCGTCCAAGTAGAATCAACATTATGTAAAGTCTGGTTGTCTTCTTGAGGCCATATAATTGTTCTATACCTCCAATTTCTCTTTGATGCATATGCTACCAGCCACTGGTATAAATCTATAGGAAAAATAGGAAAAAATGTCTCATAGAGCTCATGATACATATTCTCTTCAACACACTTACATGCATCAAACTCAGGTTAAGTGTTATATCTGTGAGAAAATTATTCCTCTAAATTTTCTACCCAACTCTCAATACTTGCCAAAGTCAACCGATATGTCTTCATCATGTAACATCCTTGCAATAAATTAAAAAGAGGTCCCATAAATGGAACCGAAATGTAGTCTCTTATTTTACCAAGAACAACCCATGTTGCACTCACACATTACTCAGATGGATCTGAGTGCTCACCCGAAGCACGCAAGGGTACAAGGTCCCTCTTTTATGTTAGATTTATCAAGGATTTAGCATGAAAAGACATATAATCCATATCCATGTTAACCATTCAAGATAAAGCATAAACAAATATAGATATCAACCATAGTTCATAAAGGAACAAATAAGAACTAGTAACAAATTTACCTCACAAGATCCATCAATAAAAACATCAATAACAAGAATCCATCCACACTAATCCATTGTATTAATCCATAGCAAAACTAATAGATGAATACATCATAATAGTCATTACTAAGTCAAGCGCGTAAATACACCAACAACATAACCTTACATAATCATTCACACATAATTCATATTATCAGCCATGAAAATCGACACACACACACATGCGCGCACGCGCGCGTACACACACACACAAACACACACACACACACACACACACACACACACACACACACACACACACACACACACACACACACACACACACACACACACACACACACACACAAGTAGTGGGGAATTTCCCTTCACTACTCATGCAATCTCAAAAATAGGTTGCATGCTAACAATAGCTATGCACTACTAAGAAAGTAACTCAAAATCATGCAAGCTTCACCTAATAATAGATTACCTATTAATAACTCTATTTCTAATTATATTATTAACTTAACTTAGCATGGCACTTCATCTTCCACCTGTTCCAAATATAGCTTGGCGTGACTTCCAAGTATTCTTATAAAAATGTGCTCAACACTCAATCACATCTTAGCCCATGTGTGGAAAACAACTAAGTATTGATCTCTGACTTCCTTGGGTGTAAAACCATAGGGTGCAAATCTGTCCATCTTCCGAACCTTCAATACTTAGAAAATATTTTGCGAACCCAACATATAGGTTACCCATATCTAGAATGGTACATATGGCCTTCTTTAATGACTCAAATGACCGGTTTGTTTTCTCATTACAATGAAAATAATATTTCTTCAATAACATTTTGAGTGGTGTTGTAATTCCACCATAATTATTCATAAATCTACAATAGTAACCTATAAGCCCTAAAAATCCCCTAATATTTTTTAGGGTTTTTGGAATATTTCAGTATACCATGTCTTGGATCTTATGGGTATCCATATTTACATCTTTATGAGAAATAATATGCCCCAAGTATTCTAATTCCCTGACTAAAAAAAACACATTTGGAGGGTTTTGCATAATGGTGTTGTTATTCAAGAGTGTCCAAAAACTTATTAACATGATGTAATGGTTCCTCTCAAGCCATGTTATACATTAATATATCATCAAATAATATTAAGATTTTTTTTTTTAGAAATGGGAAAAATATTGAATTCATTAGACTCTGCAAAGTATATGGTGTATTTGTAAGGCCAAAAGGAATTACTAGAAGTTCATAGTGGACTGCATGATTACTAAATGTTGTTTTATGAATATATTCATCGTGAATTCTTATTTGATGATACCTTGATCAAAGATATAATTTGGTAAAATAAACAACACCATGTAACTTATCTAAAAAATCTTTGATGATAAGAACAAGAATCTTATTTTTCATTTTGTATTTGTTTGGTTTCATGTATTATGGACATATGCACCAACCTCCATCATTTTTTATACCATCAACACCAGAGAAGACTAAGTTCTATGACTATGGAGAATAGTACCCTATTTTAGCATCTCTTGTATCATCTTTTCAATCTCACACTTTTTGCACATAATATTGGGTGGTTAGCTTTTAGGTACTAGATCATTAGCATGATTATGATCTCTTTTGGGAGGTAAACCTTTCCGTATATCCCCAAAAACAATTGAGTGCTCATTAATAATTATTTGTAGATATGATGGTAGAATACCTTTTAATGGTCGATATTTTAGTGAGAAGAGTTGTGCCAATAACCCATATATACCCTTCTTAATCATTTTTTACATTTGGTGAGAACTTACCAGATATGGAGTGTTGACTTCATCCCATGAAATTAAAAATTATTCCTTTTAGAATGGAAATGCATGAAAAATATTGAAATATCATCTCAACAGTTCTCAAAGTAGTAATCCACTGGACCCCTAAAACAATATTTGCACCCCCATTGAAAATGTATACATGGAACCTTGTAGCAGGTAATCTCCCTTAAATAACTTAACCTTATGGATCTTTCCTGAACAACTAAATTTACCTCCATCTACAACCATGATATAAAGCTCCGAGGCTAGATAAACAAAGTAATTTAAGTGTAAGGCCAACTTATGATTGATGAAGTTGTGAGTAATTCCAGAGTTAATTAGTATTATCACCCTTTTTTTCTTCATGAACATGAAAACCTTGATGGTTTGTGGGGTACTAATTCTTGAAATGGCATACAAAGAGATAGTTGGGTGATATTTTTCATCCTTGGTCTTAGGAACCTCTTATTCCTCACTAGTTTATTCCTTCTCATCTTATTCCTCATTAGGACCCTCAATGTAGAATTTTTTTTCTCAAAACATTTATGTCCCTTGATCCACTCATTATCACAACTGTATCAAAGCATATAATTGTGTCCTACTTTTTTGAATTTTTATACCTTCAGCAAAATATGTCCCAAAACCAAAACATGACCAAAAACATATAAAATATCAAACACATATTTTTAGGAGCTTAAATATACCAAGGCACAGGGTATCCAAAGTTTACCTAAATTTTTAAAGTTTTAATATTATTTTTAAATATTTATTTACATGTCATATTTTAAAATATTTTTTGTCTCCAAGTAGGACAAACTTATATTCTTTTACCTAACTATAAAATATACCTTTTGTGTGCTTCTCTTTAATTTTTTGAAGATTCAGTCATGTTAGTTAGGGAATTGATGGTGTTATAATCAATCATTCCTTGCGAGTAGCTTGGGACTCCTTCATTTTACCATATCTCTTTCCTCCACTCGTCAAACAACTATCATGGATTGATATTGAACTTGGATTAATAAGACAAATATCAATTTGGATTGGATATGATTCCACCCAAGAAAATATGATTTATATGATCCTATAATATGTCATCTACTTGTAAGGATAAATTTTGGAACTATTGGATATAATCCTTAATTGTTCTTATCTATCGTTGTTTGGCTATCTGGCTAAAAAAGTTATTTGTTACACTATTATTGTAGTGTCTAGAGCTCATTAGTAAACATAGACCATGTAATAGGGATACCATTATTTTTATTTTTCTCACACATCCATATATACCAAATGAATTATTATGGTTATAAATATTACCACATTATGTCCACTTGGGAATTGATGCCAATAAAAAAATTCTCCATTTGATTAATCTAGGTGATCGGATCATTTCTATTGAGCTTGTGCATTTATAATTTTGGAATAATGTTACGCCATTGGTTTGAAGATCCACCATGGTTAGATTGGTATTATTCTAAGTGTGTGTTACTTGATGAATCCATTTATCTTGAATGGAAATTATTTCCAAAATTCATACATGAGCTCATTTGCAATAACTTCTTCCTTAACTACTCAAATTCCATATTCATTTCACCCATCACTATTTGTACTCCATTGTCTATTTTTTGTTCACTTCACCCTTCATTAATTTCAAGATATTATCAAACTTGGCATGTACATTATTCACCTTTGATGTTCATTATGTCACGATGTTGGGTGACTATCTCTAATGCCCCCAAAGTTGAAGATTCAAAATATATATCTTCCTTATTAGGGGTCATTCCTAAAGTGGATTAACCATTCCCTTGGCCTAAAGTTTATATTCTTGTCATGGTGTAGGGTTTTTTCTTTTGGTTTATGTATTAGGGTAAAAATTTAGGGTTTGGGGTGTTGTGAATTTATTGGTTGAATATATGAACACAAAAACAAGCCCTATTTAATATTCAGAAAGATTTATGAAAATATAATAACTTAGAAAAATCACATAATTTTCAGCCTATGGTGTGAGTTTATGAAAAACCCCAAAATAGATATAACTTGTGCAAAAAAAATATTAAAATTTGGAGAGAACCTTAATTGAATTATGCACCTATGGATAAAAAATTACAAAAAATATATAGTTGAATTTTCACAATTAGGGTTTTGACCCATTTATGGCCTAGATCGAAGATTTAATACGACTTGTAATGGAATTACTTAGATAGATATGAATACTAGTAGTAATATAGCTCTAAAGAAAACACAACTATATAGAAAGATCACAATATGTGAGTATAACGACTTAGCCACTTCGAGGGGGCAGCCTCCAAACCATACAATAAGAATCATCACTCAATTGCTCAATATGGTCATCATCTAGTAGCTACTAACTCCTATATATAGCCTATTATGTTATGCAAAAAACCAAGGATGACCTAATAAGAATATAAAATAATAATTGAATGTGATATGATAAGTTAAGAAATTATGTTATCCATAAGTCAGTCATCCATATCATGATATATGACCTAGGATTAAGGGTGTATAACTATACTACCCTCATTTCTTGTATATAGTTATTTTCAACACAATTGAAAAACATTCAAATAATCACATAATATAAAAACATGATAATATGTATAAATATACAAAAATGGGAATTTCTTATTGTTTTATTGGCTAACTTGTTTCTTTATACATGTTGTTTTTCATGTTGGTTTGATATATAGCATAGTTACTCTTTACACACATGTGTTCATGTCATATATTGAGATTGATGTAGGACATACACATATTGATACACAATGATAGGGTTTTTATTGGTTCTTATACTACTCTTTTGGGGGCATATATGATTTTATTTGATTATATGTTACTTTATACCTTCCTCATCATTATTGATTATATGCATAATGCTTATTGTTATATTTTGAGATAATAGGACTAATATGTGTCTTGTGCAGTGCTAACCTATCTTACTATCTCTATTTTTACTATTACTATTTTCTATACTAGCTTCATATACTATTGTCATTGTTTTCTTATACAGGGTTATTACTACATTGTTTTCATGTTGTCTTATTTGAATAAAAATTTATGATTCTTTACTTTATACAACTTGAGTGCCTTGATCATATTACGATGTCATGGGTATCCCATATTTATAGTTCTATGCCTATATTGTATGTATGCACTTGTTTTTCTATATGTGGCACACCATTCCTTTTATTGTGATTGTCTTGTGACAGTGTGGGTGTCACATGTTTGTTTTTATCTGTCTATACATGGCTATGTTTTTGTATATTATTACTTACTTTTCTCTACATTGTTGTTTCCACTACTATATTATTTATATCTTGGCTTGTAAAATTATTGATTTTTCTATGTTATTACTACTTTAGATTATGACATGATTGTGTAGACACCAAAATATGCACAAAATCATTATTATGTCATGATTTTACTGGATTTCTATATACATGAGTTTTGAATAAGGGAATAACATCTTAGTGGCATTAGTCTCTTATTTTATTGCTCTTTATGGTTTGACTCAACCCTATATCTTATTATTTCATCTTTATGGTTTGAACTCAAGATATCTTACATAGATCTCTAGTAATTACCTTATATTATTTTGTTTTTTCTAACTTTGGTCCAAGAACATACAATAAGGTCATCTATACCATACAATCCTAACCCTTTTATACATTCTTGACCCCTATTGATATTCAGTTGTTTTCTCTTTTTGGGCCCAATTTTTTTTACTTTTTTTTTATTTCAAATTCTATCTTTAGGGTTGGCATTTCCTACCACTAAGGTTTGAATTTCAAAATAAGAACTCATATATTTACAAGTCTAATATAAGCATTTATTATCTAGTAAGAACTTATCTATATACCATCTACTGAGATATGTAAGTAATATAAACATCTACATACTGCACACATAGCATAAGAGGCCATAAATATGAATATGTCATCTACACACAAGGGTTTATATTAGGATACAATATCATATCCCAATATTAGTGTTGATGCACAAGGACTAGGTTAAGTGATATTTGTATGCACATCAACACAAATAACTAAGAAAAATACATTGATTATGAAATTTTGTGCAATTCTCAGTGACTCACAAACAGGGTGACCACTGAGGTTAGTCTCAAAAAAATTTTGTATCTTTATTTTGAGAGCTAATAATTTCTTGATAATGTTGCAAGATAGCTAGGGTTTGTTTTGCAGGTTCATGTGTGACATCTAGGGTTTCATGCAAAGTTAAAGATACCAAATAGTGAAAATTATCGACACTCTAAGTTACATATTCCCATTTTCTATAATGGTAAAACCATATAGTTCAATCAAGATAGTATATCATGTTTTGACCATTTGGTACGATCATACCCAAGAAGCTCCAAAAACACAAAAGTTGATTTGTTCAGTTCTCAGACTATGTTACTATTCCAGACTACTCATCAACACATCCTTACAACCTCCTAAACTAGAAAAATTCTTATTTTTATCTCAATTACAATTTTAATTACATATATCTAAATGTTATTACGATTTCTATATTGTATACTTCTCTTACCTAATCTACAGTATAAATCTAAAATGTATTCACAAGTTTAGTTATTATAGTATCAATTCAATATAACTTAATTAATGTTAATTAGGGTTGATACATTTTGGTGAACCCAATTTTTATTGAACCCTTCACTTAATTTAGGGTCTTTATAGCCTTTTTTATTAGTATTGTTGTTTTCCCCAACCCTTTGGTTGACTTAGGTCATGTGGGTGATCTTTATGAGTGTCCTTAATGTTATCAATGTCACTGTGGCTTGTTATTGGGATTTGTAAAGCTGAAAGGGTTATTGTCCCTATAATCAGGTCCATACCACTTATAGTTTTTCCTAGTCTCCTAATATTTCTCATCTAATTCCTATTTATTGTAATTTAGAAAATGACTCTACCACTTGGTTTCTAAATAAGAGGTTTGGTTATGATGACATCTCAAAATCAAAGGTTATTTATTTTTTCTCTCGTATTGAGCATGATATCATATATAATTATGATCAAGAGGATAATCCCATTATATTTTGAGATGAACCACCTCAATTTACTAATACACATAAGAAACCTCATTCTACTATGTCTATTGTATCGAAAAAAACTATCGAGGATATCCTAGCACTTGTATTACCCATACTCACCACCAATGATACTACTTCTCATAGCCTCGAGGATCATGTAGATGTTTGAGAAAGTGATGGTGAACAACCACCTTCCCCTACACTAGTAGATGCCATCCTAATGCCACAAATCCTATAAAATATAGTGATGATGATAGTGTTTATAACTTCCATGCAGATAATATCCCTTCCACTTTACATTGATTGATGGTGCCCCTATGTTTCTGATAATGACCTATAAGTTTTTCATAGTTCATTCCCTAATGATGACACATATGATGATCCTTATTTCCTTACACATGATTCTACTTATGTTTCTACTTTTCCTCTTGAATGTAAAGATAATAAAATTGACTGTAACATCTCTATTTCACTTGTACATGATTCTACTTATGTTTCTATTATTCCTTGTGAATGTGAGAGAAATGATGTTTCTTGCACCATTAATGTTTCTACTGATACTTTTGAATGCAACAATGATATAAATGAGTATATTCTAATTGCATATATTATGATTTCTTCAAATTTTGTTTCAATACCTTATCTTGAAATAAAATAAAATGATTCTATTTATCCACCACTTATAAATGATAATGTGCATAATGATGGCATGGTTTCTATTTTTGTTATCAAACATGAACATGTTTATTCCCCTTCAATTACATGTGATACACATGCTCTACTTTCATCTCGTGATTTGGTTAACTTTTTTGTGGATAATAGTAAAAATTCTTTAGATCCTCAATGTGCAACCAAGCTCATATCACCACAAGTTCTATCTAATGACATATCACCCTATATTACTTTTAAAGGAAATAGTTTTCTTGTGGCCACTATTAATGGTATGGTAAAACTGTTGAATGGGCCTCTACACTTCTATGTCATATCTCCTCAAGAGATCTTCTCTCTTATGCACGTGGTAGGATATTTTCAATGTAAAGTACAACATGAACTCTAGAGATCAAAACTTACTATAATAGAATTGATTTCAATACTATTTATGGAAATTTTATTCAATGTAAAATCTTTCAATCTCATCTCCCTAGGAATTTTTTCATGCCCTATTTTTAATTGTTTGATGGTACCTTAGATCCTTATCTGCACCTTAAGCATTATAGGGAGCTTTTGGCCTCACATAATAATGATATATTGATTCTCAAATCTTTCCCTAAGAGTTTCTCCAAATATGCTATGTATTGGTTTACACACCTTCCTAGTGGATATCTTAGTGTTTTTCTAGAGCTTGAAGATGCTTTTCTAGCCAAATTTAGTTACAATAGAGTCCCTAGAGATACATATGATTGTTTAACTTCCTTACATCAAGGTGAGAACAAACCTGTATATGACTATATCTTAATTTTCAAATCAAACATGTATTTATTATTATATCAACCCATTGACCTAGGAATGCAATTTTTTTTTGTAGTCTCATATAACCTCTTAAGGAAAATTGCTTTACAACACATGTGATTCATTTACAAATATTTTTCTAAATTTCATTGATCTAGAGTGAGAAATTACACTCCCACATAAACCTAAGAATCCAAACGAGAATATTGTAGTTTCTTCATTATGTATGATTATGATGCACCATTAGAATCGATACCTAATGAAAATCAAGTTAAGGTGTTAAATTGCGGTAACAATTTTTATCATCCACATCCTAGACCAAGATTCATCATAAAGGATCCTCCTAGGACTAAATTTAAACTAATATATTTTCAAAAACCTATTGATAGGCCACATGACATCCTACTTACACTAATAGATAAGGAGATGATTAAATTACCATGTGATGAACATAATGTCTCTCACAGTCTTGAATGAGAAAAGTGATGGAATTTTTAAAATTTACATCATATTAATGGAAACCGTGAAAATGATTGTTATGCATTGGATGATAAACTTAAGTTACTCAAGGAAAAAGGAATTATATCTTTCGAGACACACCATTTTGATAGATCTACTTCACCTCCTCCATGAAATCATCCTATAGCAAGTGTTAGTCTCACTAATAATTACTATACTAATGTATCAAGTGACGTTTCGCATGATGAAGTAATTCCTCCATGTGAGTTTCTACAGAAAAAAAAAATTCCTTTCCATGGAATAGAAGTTTTTTAAAAAATTTACACATGGGACTCATATAACATCTTTGGCACCATCAACAACATGTAAATTTAAGCTCAAGCTTCACCTTTGATTTTCACAAAATGCATTATCAACCTCTATAGTGACTTATCGCACATATTCCCACTTAATTTCTTCATCACAATGTTTTAAGTAAACATATATTACAATCACTATCCACATTTTGTCTTACTATCACCCTCTCAATAAGTACCTCAAAACATATATGAGGATCACACTTCCTTATTTCTTATGAATAGGTTTCTTCTCCCTATATGATCATGAAACCTTTTGTAGAGGTTACATACATACCACCCATTATGCTTTCTCATCACTATACACCCATCGATAATCACATAATCAATTCAATAATACAATAGTATTCTAATCACACCTATATTATGATTTCTTACACATCACACATCACATACCAAAGTTAAAAATAAATATGCATAATCTAAATACTAATAATGTGCACATAATAACATCCACCCACCAACACATAACCACATTAGAACAACATCACATATATTTAAAAATCATTAATAAATATATCTATCTCATCAACTACGCTACAAACATTATAATCATTATGTCAAACACAAATTTTCCACAAGTCCAAAATCAATCTCAATATATATACACAAAATAGTAAATACAATATGCAAAGGAAGTCACCCTTCATGTATTCAGTCATCATTATCTTTGCTTCTCTCATCAGGAATAGGATCCAAAGATCTCAAGGATCATCCAATATCACCATGATCTATAGACCATAACTTCACTCACTAGTGTGCTAATTTCTCATGTAATTTGGCATTTTATACCAGCACATGTACATATTAGGTATGGGAATCCACTAATATTTTTTTAAAAATCTTGCACTTAGTCCCTGTTTGGGCCTCCAAATTCCACACACACTCTATTTATCTCTCTTATTACTCACTCTACAATAATAGGCATGTGTCTATTACCACTACAATTAGATCAAACAAATACTCATTTTCACCTGCTATATTTTCTGCACACTCCAATATACCTCATGTCGCCACATCCCCCATAATGTTATGGAGAAATGCTTACATAGATACATCTATAATGGTGGTCTAACATGAATCACCTGCAATCATTAAGACACAAATATCACCACCTCATAAGTCAACACCATTATTTATATTTGTCACTAATGAAATATCACACATCATATACTATTTACATTATGCAATGGTTTCCGCCACCACATCTCCACTGAGGGAATATCTCCCTCCCTTGCCTCCTCCAACGATAGGTGGAGGAATATCTACACCACCTACTCCTCTAGGTATTGTATTACATACTAGATCACCAATCACAATAGGAAACAATTAAACCCATCTAGTCTCTACCTACCACATGTGTATGTTGCATTACAACCCACATCATCATGATCACTCAGAAAAACCATTAGATCTACCTCATTAGTTGGTGGGGGAAATATATCATCTGGTGTTTTCTCTATCTGATCTCACTCTCTAGAATTTGTATGGTTTGATCTCCTCCATGGATATGGTGCCAGAGGTACCTTCTACATGAGCCCAAACTTTTATATCATGTGCTCATACCAGAATAACTACCCTTGGTGGTGAAATCAATCCTATAACCACATTTACACTGCATCTACCAAATCTTGAATTCATCCAATGGCCACCCTCTTAAATCCTTGCATGGATTCCAAATGATATCATGTGGTCCCAACCTATCCAACATAGATTTATAAGTCATCGTATTAAACTCTCACTTCCCTAGAATAATCCATCTTACAGAAAAAAATCTTTAGATGTGCCCAATATATATAATTCCATCCAATTGGTCACATAACCATAATTTTCTCATAACCCCATACACACAATAAGGTAATCACTACTACACTACCACTATGGTTCTCTAATGTGAACATATAGAGATCCATTTATATATAGGACAACCCACAATGAACCCATGGATATAGTGTTTGATATTCCCTTATCAAGTAAAAAATTTGCTACATTTTGTATGATATAGACACCCCACCACCATCTACTAATAAAAATGATGCCAACAATATACAAATATACTTGCACAACCAAAGAACACTAAAAGTAACAATATATCTCAATATAATTATGGGCTCTCCAAAGCCACCATGCCTCTCCCAAAATATGCTTTCCTACCTCATATGATAGGGAATGTCTATGGGTAAAACTTGTACCCTCTCACATGTAATTGGTAGCTAAAATTTTTTATAAACATCCTCTATTTTAATATTCACCTCCATTGTTGGGATCCAAAATGTGAAAGTATTTTCATTGCATCACTAACATAATATCATGATAAAATGCATATTTGGGGGAAGATCACCTCACCTAGCCACATATCGTAATCCAAACCTATCTAATATATCCCAGCCCATATTATCCAAGATCAATATAAACAATGTCATCACATGATGGCCTCCACAAAATCTCGTATATGGACACCTCTCTGAAAACAAAAATAATTTCTTTCAAACATCATATTATAATAGCACAAAATATCATCATACATCAATCAAATCTATGCATATTATCTAAACAACATCCAAATAATTATGTTTTACCACCTATCTTAGAGCCATACATCTTAGGGTAGGACTATATAGTTCCCCCACAATTCCAATACCAAACCATTTAATATGGTTTCATCAATATATCATAAATGCACAAAATAAAAAAAAATCATTTTTTTGGAAAACCTATCATATTTCATGAAAAAATGGCATTAATTGCACTTACCATCTCATGGGTCATCTGTTCATGAATAACATCTCTCACCCACTCAAATTATAATTACATGTCCTCTTTGGCTCATGACATCTACTCAATCTCATAGCTTCTATCACACTCAAACACAATCACTAAATGAAAAGTACTATTTACTTTTTTGTCTTACTATTATATAAATAATTACTTGTGGCACTAAGCAACTAAACTTATTACCCATCGTAATGTAATAACCATATCTTCACAATAGTATGGTCCATAATCTAGGCCCTATTCCCTAGATTTACATTCCCATTGCAGTGTCATGATCATATTTCTAATTACTTCTATAAAAATACATTACTACATTATATCACACACCCTATACAATTGTGCGCAAGGTTTTCTTTAATAACTTTAAATTTGAATATATTGCACATATACTACTCCATTACCTCTTATTGATCACTCTAGATGATATTTCACAACACATTACCTATATTTGTCTCCCCTCAATTACAGAGTCTCTAAACTTGTTTCATCCACTCCTTTTCACCTCAAGTGACACTGTTTCAAATTCTCTCTTTCACTAAAAGGGATAAAATATATAGGCTAGCCATATATGGTCGTCTCCCCCTCTTCTCCCAAATCAGCAATAAACATCCAATAGATTGGCCACACAAGGCCATACTCCTTCACATACATTACAAAATAATCAAGTAAGGTTCACTATACAAGGTCTAATTTCTCTCTTTGTCACATAGTTCAATCTAATTATATCACCCAACATTCACTTTTGAGTACAAAAGTGCACTAAGAATTAGACATACACAGTCACAGACATGAAATTTTGTTACGAAATTACTTGTATAAATTTGAATATCATCAGCAATAGAACACCAAAGAACACAAGATTGTAGATAAATGATCCCAATATACAAGTAGAATAGCTTAGCCACTTCAAGGGGGCAACCTCTAAACCATACGATGATTAACTATTCCTCACACACACACACACACACACACACACACACATCAATCCTATGTTAAGGAAAAACCAAGTCTGACCTACTAAACATACGAAAGCATAAATGAATACATATGACAAGAAGATAGATTATGTAAGCCACAATTCAACACAACATATCCAATATAAGCTGTAGGACTAGGAGCGTAGAAGGCCCATCCCCTTCAAAGCAACATTGTCCCCAATATTGGGAAACTCTGGATGTTGCTACAAAAATGCTTCCTCCTCCCATGATGCATCCTAAATATTCATATTCTTCCACTTGATCAAGTACACAATAATGACTCTGGTCCTCAATATTTTTGTGTGTGTCTGAAGAATAGCTTTAGGTTCCAATACGATCCTTCCTTCCTCATCCAGTTCAGGAAGCATTTATTGGGTGGAAATGTGCTGCCTAATAAGTTTATTCAAGCAAGAAACATGGAAGACTAGATGTATTTTACTTCCTGGAGGGAGCTCCGGCTAATATGTCACACTACCAATTTTATGTAGCACTCGCTAAGGACCTTAGTATTTAAGAGCAATCTTATTATCTTTCTTTTTTTTGTTTTAATGATAATTTCTTATATGGATACAACCATACAAAAACAAATTCACCCTCTTTGCTCACTACGATGTTGATTAACCTGTTGCTTCATGCGGTTATGTGAACTCTCAAAATTATCTCTAAGATTATAGAGTACCTCATGCTAGTGTTGAATGTGATATTTGATTTCTCTCACCTTCAGGTTTGACCTTTGAGCTAGAGATGAGTGATGGAGGATGGTACCCATAAAGTGCCATAAATGGAGACATTTTCGAGGAGGTATGAAATGAAGTATTATTCCACCATTCTGCAAGTGGTAACCATTGCACCCAATGTTCTTGTTTATCTGAAGTAAAACATTGAAGATATCCGTCCAAAAATTTATTTACGACCTTAATTTTCCCATTTTATTGAGGATGATAAGATGAAATCTTGTCCAATTGGGTATCCCAAGAAGATAAAAAATCAGTCCACGAATTTCTTGTAAATATCAGATCATGATCACTTGCTATAATTTTGGGCAGACAATTGATATTTTGAACTGTGTCCAAAGATGAGATGAAAAATATACTAGTTGTGAAAAGATGAGCCATGGCACAAAAATGAGCATAATTTGTAAGTCTATCCACCATGACCATAATGATGTTTTCCCATCTAATTTAGGAAATCCTATGATGAAATCCATCGATACCTCTTCCCATATCTCGCTAGGAATAGACAAGGGCTAGAGGAGACCCGATGTCTGAATGATCTCACCCTTATTATGTTGACACACCAAACATTCTACCACAAAGTTTTAAACATCTCCTTTCAACCCCTCCCAAAATAAATCCTGCTTAACTCTATGATAAGTTTTTCAAGAACCCAGAATGGCTATCTAGTGGAGAAGAATGGATATCTGAAAGAACATAGTGTTTAAGTGTAGAGTTATTACAAAAATATAATCTATTTTTGTACCAAAATGTATCCCCCTTCCATATAAATTGTTCTAATATATTTGGATCTATCTAGAGATATTGAATAAGAGTATGGGTTGCTGCATCTTTTTATCATTATTCCTTTTCTTGATCTAACCAATCTGCATTTAGTTTAGAGATGACACATAAAAATGATTTTGTGGACTCATCCCTCCTATATAGATCATCAATGATCAAATTTTCCTTCCCTTTCTTATAAATAATCTCAAAGTCATACCCCAACATCTTAGTGATCCATTTTTGTTTCTCTTTTGAAGATAATCATTGATCCAAGAATTATTTCAAACTATAATGATTGGTTTTTACCTTGAAGTGTCTACCCATCAAGTATGGTCTCCATTATTTGAATGCATGTAATATTTCCATCATTTCCTTCTCATAGGTGGGCTTCAACAAATTCTTTCCTTTTAGTTTTCAGATATGAAGGTCTTGGATAAATCTGGGGTTTCTAATACTGGAGTGGTGCAAATTACCACCTATAATTTTTCAAATGCCCTAGAAGATTTCTCACTCTGATGAAAGCAATATTTCTTCAATAATTTTGTGGGTGGTGTTGCTATACTGCCATAGTTTTTTACAAATCTACGATAGTACCTTGTGAGACCTAAAAAACCTTGTAAATTCTTGAGGGTTCTTGGGAATTCCCATTCCACCATGGCCTGGATCTTGTGTGGTTCCACCTTAACACCTTCATTAGAGACAATATGGTGAAGTATTCCACTTCATGTACCCCAAAAGAACACTTCAAAGGATTGGAAAATAGTTGATGTTTATTTAGGCCTTTCAATACTGTGTTGAAATGATGTACATGTTTCTCATAGGATTCGTTGTAGATGATGATATCATCAAAAAATACCAAGATAAACTTCCATAGGAAAGGTTTAAATACTGAATTCATAAAACACTGAAATTTGGATGGTGCATTAGTAAGACCAAAAGGCATCACTAGGAATTCATAATGCCCTTTGATGTGCAGAATAATCAACCAATGATATTAGGTCTCATACTATACTGTTCATTAAATGTCAACCAAGGGCATAAGCTTTTTAAAAGGCCTGAAAAATATATGCTACAGTACTTTGGAGTGAAGTCTTTGTAGGCTAGAAATTCATCAAAGAGTATAAAGTAATGCTTGTGCAAATTGGAAAGTATACTATGGAGGTTGCTGATCTGTAGATCTAAAACTCAACACATTATGCACTCATTAACTTTTAGAAATGAAATGAATAACTGATAATCAATCCACAAAACATAAATAGGAAATGGAGGAATAGGATCTTCCTTGCAATTCCTTCCGAGGGGTCCCTTCCTTGTGCAGAAGTGAGTTCCTATCCTACCCTAGAAACTCACAGAACTGCTCAAGAAGATAAACGATTCATCTATTGAACTGTAGCAATTAAAGATTGCTACAACAAAGAGATTAAAATGAACTTAAGAGCACAAACTCACATTAATATATTATGTCTTCACACATTTACAATTCTGATTCCCTCATACAACTATCACTTCATTCCTTAATCTATTACTCCTTTTTTTTCTTACATTTCTATCTAAATATATATATAGACAGATCAATAACTTATTCTATACTAGGAATATGATCAAAAACCACTCAAACAAATTATAGTTTTTCTGTTTCACATTTGTTGAGTGAAGACAACTAATTCCTGTCTTATTTACATGATAAGAACTAATTACAAAACTACTTAACAAAATAACCATAATATTACATATGATGCATTAGGATAGTTGGAACTTTTTGTCTTATACTGCAGTGTGAGCGGGATAAGTTCTCTTTGGCTATGGGCAGCTAGAGGTGCATACTACTATGTTATTACAGGTAGTTCTGGAAGATGCTATGGGCAAGTATGGAGCTCGCTACGGGTAAGATAAATCACCCAAATACTTCTTAAAATTGTCCAAACAATGCTGCCACTTGGTTAACTCATTTTCCAGCTTCATATGCTCAACTCCATATATTTCATGATGCCTCATTTTTTTTGGATCTCATGATTCTCTCTTATAATTTCCCAGCCAGTCGCTACGGGCTGTTGTAGGAGCACAACCAGAGTGCTACAGGCTGCTATAGGAGCACAACTAGAGTGCTACACGCTAGGGCCTACTACTTGAAAAGCTTATGGCATCTTGTAATTTGTTCATGGAGACATCAAAAACATCAATTTTCACAAAAGACAAGATTTACCAAAGTAAATAAGTATATTAGATCTTAATGAGCATACAAAACTAACTATATGCAAAATCATAACTTTATCTCATATCAACCATCAAGAGGAGATCAAAGTCTCAAAACTGTATGTGTAAGAGGATTTGAAAAGGATTTAGATGGGGCCAATATGTGGCCTCATCACACCCCCCCAACTTATCTTCTTGCTCATCCCTGAGAAAGCTGGATCATCTTGAGGGCACAATATTTTCTATAGTCATAGGGGTCTTGATTACCTATCTGGCCATATCCATAGAGACCTCCCCTTATCCTAAGTTCATGCCATATGGATATTTATTATTCTTTATCCAAAGGTACTATTTCCCTCCAATCTGGAATGGGATACCAAAAGATGGGAGTATGAAACCTCAATCTTATCCATCATTCCTTTTTCATTCTTAACAATTTTATGTAATCATGAACCATTTTTAAGGCCTGCTTAAAATTTGTAGGTGAGTTTGGCTCTTTATTTATTAATACAGTGGGAAACTCATCCCATCTTGATTTATATGATACATAAGTTGTTTTACCTTCTTTATCCAGGAATATCAAATATAGGTTCTAGATAGCTATCCACCTTTGCCTAACCCATGTAGCCAATCTATCCTCTGATACAAACTCTGCCCATTCTTTTATAGTGTCCTCAGGGTAACCACTTTATCCCCTTATCATTAAGGAAGAATGTTTTTCCATTTCTAGATACTCATCTGCCTCTTCTTTTCTTATCTTCTCATTTTTTAGGTAGGATGTGAAGGCATCTAGAAGTATGTCACCCAGGTACATGTTAGGATTCCAATTTACATTAGAAGGAACAAAAAAGTTATGGATATAAAACTCACTCAGTTTTGCCTGAGTGTCAGGATCATATTCTCTATACATGTTAAAGAATGTTTTGGGGTTATCCACAACATAGGGAAGGTTATTGTATACTTTCTCATATCTGAAATGTAACCATTTCTCCTACAGATATAGAGCATATACTCGTGGTAGAGGTCTGCATTCTAAAATCCTAGTAGAAAGATCATACATATTTTCTACTTTCATCTTGAGTCCCTCTATTTCTGCTTCCTAATTTTCCACCTTCTCCACCAATGTGTCATGTTTCTACCTTGCTTCAACATGTCCTTTAAATATTTGTACTAGCCTTTGAAAAACATTGTAATCTTCAAAAAAAAATTCTTCTAAGAATGTATATAGGTCATCCTTAGGGCCAGCTGAATAGGTATTTTCAGAAGTTAGGTCAAAATGTATTACCTCAGGCTCTGTTGCAGGCTGTTTTTGTGCTTTATATGGGACCATATAGAGTAAGGACTCATTATTTCCTCCCTTATATTTACCTTCATATTTTGGTTCAGGTTCCAGTTCTTCTATAGGCTCTTCTTCTTTTTCTTCTTCCATGGGAGTCTTTTCCAAGGCTTCTGCTGCTCCTATCAAGGCATCCAATCCTCTTGTTCCCTCCAAGTTTCTTATAATGCTTCTCAAAATGTGGATTTACTTCAGTGTTTGCTTCAGATTTTGGAATTCAGGTTCTTGTTTCCCTTAACTTTTCTCCTCTTCAATTTTTTCCTGATCTGGTGTCTCAGGAGGTATTTGTTCTTACTTCTCCTCTTCTTCTGAACTGTCCATATCTCTTACTATCTCAAAACCTTATTTTGTGATAAATACTTCTTCCTTTTTATTCTTTTGAGGTGCTTCTTCACTGATTTCTATGGTCTTTGTTTGTGTTGTTATTTTCCTCATCTTATGAGATCTTCTTACAACTATTATTTTTCTCTTTTGTTCTTTCTTGGGGGTAAATTCCTCTACTAGCTTTTCTTTTCCTTTTTTCTTAGGTGTTGAGGTAGTCTCAGTTTCTTCAGGTGCCTCCTCTACTATAGGTGTAGAGGGTTTTTCTTCCTTTTCCTACATGTTATGCTCCCTAGCAGGTGATGTTGCCTTTACACCTTTCATCTTCTTGGAGACAGAGCCCCTTGATTATGCAGAAAGAGAGGCATTTTTTTCTTTCTGAGGGCTACTTTTCTTACTCCCTACCTCTTCTATGGTTTGCTTTTTTGAGGAAATTATGAGCCTCCTTCTTCTTCTTCCCATAGTAGTAGAGCTCCTAGTATTTCTTGCTACGGGTATGCTAGACTCTTCTTCTCTCTCCCTAGGGACCCTTATGATATGCTTTATTTTTGACCTCCTTTCTTGTTGTGGATGTTTCTCAGGGGTTTATTATTTTTCCACTCTTTCTTCAACTTTTTATCGACTCTTCTCTTCTTCTGATGCTGCAGGTGGCTGGTCTGGATTCCCTATTACCTGGTTTAAATCAATCCTAGGTTGGATGTTTTGGAGGCCTTACTTGGTGATTAGCCAGATCAGATAGTGATGAGACAAGGTGTTATTTGCCCCTTTCTAATATTCTTTTTCCATTTTCTTTAGGCTATCTAGCAAGTGGTTTGGGACATTTATTACTATTCCATGCCTCAAGCGATTTAAGTATTTAAATTGTATTGTATAGAGTAGGGAATACCTTCCTTCACATGTGAAGTACTTGATGATGAATGTAACAATTTCTCTCTAGGCCTCAGGTAGGCTTCTTGTCTCAATACCCCCTTTTATCTGATTGTATTGCTCTGCTCAGAAGAATTACTGTCTGATTTGCTGTGCATTGGGTTTCTCTTCCCAAATTTTTCCATTTTGAGGGATTCCTGTCACTTTCCCAATCAAGTCTTCTATTACTAGAAATGATATGCCAGCTACTGTGGCTTGCTGTTGGTCAAATGTTCTTACAAATTGCTATTCTCTCTCACTCGAGTATTTGGTTAGCAGCTGGAAGTAATTTGTCCATTTAGCTTGTTCAAATATATCCTAGTAATGAGGGTTATTTCTTAAGGGTGTGACATCGGTGGGCTCTCTATGAACAATTGTTCCTCCCATAGCTTCTGCAGACAATTTTTTTCTCTCTGCATTGGTTGTCACCCTTTTTGTTTTGCTTCATCACATCTCAGGGGCAATCTTTAATTGTCCCCTGTAATCGAGGCATGCATCATCATTTCCTAGGTTCTCGTGTTGTGGCCAATTAATTCTACCCGTAGTGAGATCCAATCATGCCTCCTCCACCAGACATATGTCACTCGTCTCGAGTGAATTTTTTTTTCATGTGTGTCATTTATTTATTGCTGAAGGGAGTTATTAATGTCCCTTCATGATGGTGATTGAAAAAAATTAAATGATTAAGGCGTATATTTAATTTTAACATGTCTTTTCAAGAAATAAATACGTACTACTTGTAGATATTACCTTTTTACCTTAGTACCACCTATTTTTCCTCCACTTGACACATATTTATGGGAATATGCTTTGTCCAAGGGTTTGGCATGCAACACTTCTTCTAATGAGTAATTTGATTGCAAGGATCATTTGAAAAATGATTGCTCTTATGGAATTTGTTTATGTAATTTTTATGCTTAGGTAGATCAGTCATGAGGTTCCTCTCAGACTCGGCTGGAGGTCCTTGTTTCTATTTGTGCATCTGCAACATGTGAAAACCTGTAAAATGATACCTCCTTTCCTGATGCTTGTGATTTTTATAAACTTACATTCCTTCTTCTTTTGTATGATGCCTGCAAGTTCTAGAGTGGATTTGTGTATCTCTTGTCTTGACTATCCATAGCACTGCTTTGCTGCAGTACTCTAAAATTGTGCCCATAGTGACCATGAGGTGGCCCATAGTACTAAACAGGTGGCTTGATTTAACCAAGGGGTTTCCCGTAGTAAGTAAGGAATATTTACAGGAAGGGAAAGAGTACCTGTAGCATGAATTCTACTTTGTGTAATTGTTTGTGAGTTATCTTTTGCCTTACCTACTTTTAAATATGCCTGTGGATGTCCAAAAATCTACCCGTAGCACTTTTAGAAAGTTCCCGCAACAACTATTTGAGGAGCTCGCAGCAACTGTTTGAGGAGCCCGCAGCAACTGGAAGGTTGCCCGTAGCAACTATTTGAGTAGCCCACAACAATTGGAAGGTTTCCCGTAACAACTGATTGAGTAGCCCGTAATAACTGGAAGTGGTAAAAGTAATGTGTTAAGAAGGTTTGGATTAGGTGTTTTTATTTCCATGTTTCTTGAAAAAACACATTTTTCTTTTCCTTGTTTTCCTTGTTTTTAGTTTTTGCCCCTGAATGGCCAGCGAGTTGGCTTTCCATTTAGGCCCTTTTTCATAGTTCTGAGCAGCCAGCAAGCTGGTTTTCTACCCAGAATCTACCAACAATGCCCAAAAAGGGTTTCATTGTTGGTTTTTTTTTTTAATCCTGCTAATGCCTGTAGCAGAATGTTTATTATGGCCCTATTAAGGTCCATATACAACATTTTAATCTTCTTCCCATGGGAGGTAGAGATCATCCTCCCTTCCTTCCTCATCAATCAACTTTTTCTTTGAACTTTGTGGGTTAATATGAGGGTTTTTCTACATGGAATGCTGCACTTGTTGTGAAAATTGCTCCTTTGATAAGGGTTTCTTGTATACTTTGAGTTTGTGACCGTTAACCAGGAGTTTGAATCTTACTAGATCAATTGTTCATAGTTAGACTGCACCATTGTCATAGACATGTTCGATCTCATATGGCCCAAGCTAGCTTGTTTGCAATTTTCCTTTGTGATCTTTGTATTTTGAATCAAACAGTAGGTTCCAATCTCCAAGTGTGAACTACCTAGGCTTGATGTATCTGTCATGCCATCCTATTCGTTATTGTTGTATCAATTATGTGTTCTGAAGTGCTATTTGTATGTACTCATTCAAAGCATTGAGCTGCATCAATATTTGTTTGTGTGCTTCAGAAATATCAATTCCCAGCTCTATTACAGTCCTCAAATTTTTGTGTTCAAATTCTATTGGCAGCATTGGTTTCTTCCCATATACCAGCTCATATGGTGTGAAACTCGTAGTTATTTTCCATGTGATTCTGTATGCCCATATAGCCTCGTGGAGTCTGGAATCCTAATCCTTTCTTAATAGATTGACTGTTTTGGTCAGGATATTTTCTAATTCTCTATTTGTGACTTCAACTTGGCCATTAGACTGTGGATGGTATGGTGTGGACTTCTTGTGTCTTAACGTATATTCTTCCACTAGGTCAGCAATGAGATCAATAGTAAATTGTGGCCCTTGATCTGTAACTATTTCCCTTGGTACACCATATCTTGTGAATATCTCTTCGTATAAGAAGGCTGTTACTTTCTCATCTCGAGCATGTGTTAGTGCTTTTACTTCAACCCATTTGGTGACATAATCTGTACATACAAGGATGTACTCTTTGTTGTTTGATTTGGGGTCTATGGGCCCAACAAAGTCCAGCTCCCATTTGTCAAAAGGTTCCAGTTGCAACTGAGGTTGTAATGGCATCTCATCCGACCTTGTAGGCCTCCCCATACGTTCACATTTATCACAGTGGGTTGTATATCTGTTTGCATTCTTATGCAACGTAGGCTAGTAGTATCCTGTAGTCAGGATTTTGACTGACGTTATTTTTGCTGCAAAGTGTCCTCTACATGGCTCATCATGGCATGCTTTGAGAATGTCAACTACTTCATCTTCTCATAGACATCTTCTTATTACAAAATCAAGTCTAGTATAGAATAGAAAACCAAAAATCCAAGAGTAATTACCGCGTTTCCATATCAAGGCACACTTCTCTTTTGAGGAAAAGTGATGAGGCAGTTGTTTAGAAACGAGGTAGTTTGCTATATCAGCAAACTAGCGTGTAGAGATAGCGAGGGCGAAGAGGTTCTCATCGGGAAATGAGTCATCCACTATGCCATCCTCTTGATTGCTTTGTAATATTGAAAGGAAGTCAGCTACAATGTTGTCCTTAGTTTATCTAGTATGGTAATGTCAAATTCTTGCAACAAGAGAAGCCATCTTACTACTCTTCCAGATACCGATGGTTTATTCATGAGGTACCTGATGGTAGCATGATTTATTTTTATGAAATTTTGATAGCCTATGATGTAATGTTTGAACTTATTGATTGCATACACAACTGCCAAGAATTCTTTCTCCGTCACCATGTAGTTCAGCTTTGCTGCTTGCATATTTTTTCTTACAAAGTAGATAACATAGCTGAGATGGCCTTCTTTTTGTCTTAGTACTATACCTAGGGTAGTATCAGAGGCATCTGTATGTATGTGAAAAGGAAATTCCCAGTCTATTCCATGTAATATGGGGGTTGATATGAGCAATTTCTTCAATAGATTGAATTCTTCATTACAGGTGGAAGTCCATACAAACTTAGGATCTTTGTTTAGCAAGGTGAACAATGGGGCTGCTATTTTGCTGAAATTGTTGATGAACCTCTGAAAATAACCTGCATGACCCAAGAATTTGTGTACATATTTTTGTTTTTGTGGTACCGGTAGGTCCTTGATGATAGCAATCTTGGTTGGGTCCACTATGATTCCCTTTTTAGAGAAATGGTGTCCTAACACTATCCCTTCCTCCATGAGCATGAAACATTTCTTATGGATTAGGGATAGATGATTTTCTTGACAACATATTAATAAATTTCCAAGTTATTCAGACATACCTCAAATGTGTCTCCGTAGATGGTGAAGTCATCCATATATATCTCTACATAGTCATGTGAGAGATCTGAAAATATGCTAAGGACTACCCACTAAAATGTGGCAGGCACATTGCATAATCCAAATGGTAGGACAACATATGCGAATGTTCCCCATGGGCATGTGAACATGGTCTTCTCTTGATCCTCAGGAGTAATGCGGATCTGATTGTATCTACTAAAACCATCTAAGAATGTAAATTATTTCTTCCCTATAAGTGTATCTAGAACTTGATCAATAAATGGTAGCGAGAAATGGTCCTTCCTTGTAGTTGCATTCAATTCTCTGTAGTCTATACATATACATCACTCACCTCCTTTTTTGGGTATAATGACTAACAAAGAAACCCAACGGCTGTTAGAGATTGGATAAATGAATCATGCATCTAAGAGTTTCTGTATTTTAGCCTTGATTATTTCTTTTATTACTAGGTTTATCCACCTTTGTGGTTGGCGTATGGGTTTGAATTCCTCTTTGATGTAAATGTGGTGTGTACACCTTTTTGGGATGATACCTTACATGTCTTCATAGTCCCATGGAAAGGATCCTTTATTTGCATGTAATATGGTTGTCAATTTTCTTTCTTATTCTATACTTAATTTGTTATTTATGTGGAGTGTCTTACCTGGCATTATTTCTATGGATTTTGTGGCTTCTGTCATTTTCTCTATGCTGCTGATTGATTACATGTGGCTATAGCTGATGGAATATCCTTTGATCACTTTTAGCTGGTTCTTCTTTTGACCATAGATTAGAAAAAGGACAATGAATACAAGGTAATTCTTCAGGAGTGGATTTTTCTACACGATAGTTGTTTTGCACTATGTTGGAGATGATGGTATCCTCTTCTAGATTTGTCAATGTGAATGCATGATCTATTGTGAAAGCTGGGTAGATGGGTACCTCTTCTTCTTCTTCAATCTAGACAAGTTGGTCTTTGTCTTGTGATACCTGTGTTGGTGGGTACAAAACTAGTTGCTTGGTGATGTTCTCATTTGAAATCTACATGTTTCTAGATCTACAGCTAATTAATGCATCTGCAGTGGCCAACCATGGCCTTCCTAAGATCAGAGGATATCCTCCAATTTTTGTTTTTGGCTGCAATATAATAAAATCTATAGGGTACTCCCATGAATCTACTGATATGACCAGATCTTCTATGATTCCTTCTGGTTATACTATGGATCTGTCTTCCATTTTCAGCATTGTAGATGTGGGATGAATATGTTGCAGGTCTAATTTATGCATTGTTTCCATTATTATGACATTGAAGGAAGCTCCCAAATTGATCAAGGTATTATGGACTTGTTTTCCATTGATTTGAACAGTGATAACTGAACATCCTGGGTCTGCATATTTCTATGGTAGCATTCCTCCCAACATGATTTCCACCAATTATCCAATGACATGGACTGTATTAGGATCCTTCTTCTTCCTTCCAAGTTTCCGAAGGCACAAATCTCTGATTGCTTTGGAATAAATGGGGACATATTTAATGGCCTGAAACAAAGGGATCTTTACATAAACATTCTTTAGCTTTCCTAGAATATCAAACTTAGGTTCAGCAGGAGTGCGTTGAAGGTTCAGACATTTTGGGAAGGGTGGTGATATTGTTTTTGCATTCTCTTTATTGGCTGGTTCAGGATCATCCTGTGGTTGTGGTATAGACTGTGGAATGGATATTGTGGGTTTTTTCATTATGGGTGGACTTGGATGTGGTAGAGTTCTTCCTAAACACAGGTGGACTTTATTTATGTCCACTATATAGGTGGGGTACTGTGGTATTTCAGAAGTACATGTTGTTTGAGCCAAGTTATTGGTAGGATTTGGCACAGGTTGAGCACGTATTTAAGCCGGTTTTGTTGGTTGTGTGTTTGAAATTATTGCAGGATGTTGTGGTTGTTGTGGGAACACACCTTGCTGATTTCCCTAAGGTTACTGCCCTCTCCATAGTTTCTGCCATGGGCTTGCAAGATTTTTTGGACCTTGGGTTGGATAGTTTTTCCATTAATTATGTGGTGGCTACCATGGTTGATTTTTCCAGGGTGGAGTGGGATACTACTTCCATTGATTGGGATTCTATGGTTGTTATATATTCCAATGTGAGTTGGGAGGGGCTGGGGGCATCCAGGTATTACTCCATCTAGGCATGTTATTTACATTTTGATTGAAAAATGATGATTGTGAAAATGGTGATTTTGATCCCACACCTAGATAGTTTTTCCTTGGCTGCCAAGGTTTCCTTTATGCCATGTAGAACACTTGGTCTTCATCTCCTCCTATGGCATGTAGTGCTATGGAATTTGGTTCTTCAGATGTAATGTTTGCTACATTTTTCTTTATAACTTGACACTTGTAATCAACTTGCTTCTTCCGATAATCTGGGCAGTAGACTGTAAGGGCTTGGTCCATTGCTTGTTGTTTCTATTTGGTGTGCAACGTATCCAGCTGTGTGGCCATGTGGCTGATTATATCCATCTTCATGTCCCATAGCAGATTACTTACATAAGCTATAGAGATCCCACTAGCTGATGCTGGTAGCATCTTGTTATTCCGAAGTTTACCCAACGTTGATTGTGAATAATTCTTCCCCAGTTGTTGCATCTCCTTGAAGGTTAGCTAAGATGCATATCCACCACTCATGAGGTCTAAGGCTTCCAAGTAGTCATCTCATATTCCTTTCAGAAATACTAGCTTGAGCATTTATGGGTTGAGATTAGTTTTCTTATGCTTCTGCAAAGTGAAGGTGAACCTCTCCGTGTAGTCTTCCAAAGATTCATCCTCATCTTGAGTCATGTGGAATACATCATTTTTTCTGAAGTTTCTACCATTTCCATATTCCTGATATTTGGTCAAAAAAAATTTCATCTCATCCCAACTACTGACTGTGTTCCCCCTAGTCCCATGAACCATCTTAGTGTTACATCCTTCAGGGTGGTTGGAAAGAGCTTGAGCTTTTGTTCATCCATTCGGTAGTCATGGCTTCGGCATAACACATCATACTCAAATAGGAATGTATTTGGATCCTCATTGGACATCCCCCTGAAGTGTGGGAGGGCTGAGGGTGGAATATTCTTCATAGGAATTGGGAATTCAAAAGTGGGGGTAGTAGGTTCTCTACCTTCAACTTCATTTCCTGATGCTCGATCTATGGCATATTTCCTTGTTATACGGATCCCAAGAGATTTCAGAATAATTTCCTTGAATTCTCGATAAACCTCCCCCTCAGTATGATAATGTACAGATACTTGAGGTGTTGTATGGTGGGAAACATTAGTTTTAACAAAACTTGCTGAATTGAGTAGGTATTCTGGTGTTATTTCTCCTCGTGGAGTATGGGATTCATTCGAATCCTCCTCTTGTCTTTCTTTCACTAGCATGACCAAGGTCTTCTCTACTTATTGTTACTCTTCTTGAATACATTGCAGCTCCTCTGCCACTCTTCTTCTTTGTGTGGAAGTATACTCCTTGTCTTGGGAGATAAGTATCTCCTTTGCTGTAGTAGTTTATTTTTTCTTTGGCAAAAATCTTTCGAACGAGTCTCGTTCTCTATGCATAAATTTTCCAGCTCTCTCTTGCTTTTTCCTATGTATTTTTTTCTTTTTCTTTTTTTTAAAAAAATATATGAGGGGGTTGGTCTTTAATGCTATTTGCATAAATTGAGCAATGCAGTAATGACAAATTTATCCTAGAAAGCATGAATTCTAGCTCCTAGAAAGCTTTTGGAATAATAGGAAGGAAAGCTGATCTAGAAAGCAAGATGACTATTCTAGAAAGCATGAATGGTTATTATAGAAAGTGGGAAATGAAAGCATGAATTGACTGAAAGCGGTAAATTGAATCACTTCTATGGTATTGTCTAGACACCTTCCCTGACAACTGTGCTAAAATGATGTGCAGAATAATCAACCAATGATATTAGGTCTCATACTCTGCTGTTCATTAAATGTCAACCCAGGGGCATAAGATTTTCAAAGGGCCTACAAAATATATGCTATAGTACTTTGGAGTGAAGTCTTTATAGACTATAAATTCATCAAAGAATATAAAGTAATGCTTGTGCAAATTGGAAAGTAAACTATGGAGGTTGTTGATCTACAGATCTAAAACTCAACACTCTATGCACTCATTAACTTTTAGAAATGAAATGAATAACTGATAATTAATCCACACAAAATAAATAGGAAATGGAAGAATAGGATATTCCCTGCAATTCCTTCCGAGGGGGCCCTTCCTCATGCAGAAGTGAGTTTTGATCCTATCCTAGAAACTCACAGAACTGCTCAAGAAGATAAACGATTCATCTATTGAGCTGTAGCAATTAAAGATTGCTACAACAAAGAGATTATTACAATGAACTTAAGAGCACAAACTCACATTAATATATTTTATCTTCACACATTTACAATTCTTCTTCCCTCATACAACTATCACTTCATTCCTTAATCTATTACTCCTTTCTTTTCTTACATTTATTTGAATATATATATATATATAGACATATACCTAACTTATTCTTTACTAGGAATATGATAAAAAACCACTCAAACAAATTATAGTTGTTCTGTTTCATATTTTTTGAGTGAATACAACTAATTCCTGTCTTATTTACATGATAAGAACTAATTACAAAAATACTTAAAAAAACCATAATATTACATATGATGCATTAGGATAGCTGGCACTTTTTGTCTTATATTGCGGTGTGAGCGGGATAAGTTCTCTTTGGCTACGGGCAGCTAGAGGTGCATACTACTCTATTGCTACATGTAGTTCTGGAAGATGCTACGGGTAGGTTTGGAGCTTGTTAGGGGTAAGATAAATCACCCAAAGACTTCTTAGACTTGTCCAAACAATGCTGCCACTTGGTTAACTAATCTTCCAGCTTCATATGCTCAGTTACACATACTTCATGATGCCTCATTGTTGTTGAATGTCATGATTCTATCTTATAATTTCCCAGCCAGTGACTAAGGGCTACTGTAGGAGCACAACTAGAGTGCTACAGGCTGTTGTAGGAGCACAACCAAAGTGCTACGGGATAGGGCCTACTACTTGAAAATCTTATGGCATCTTGTAATTTGTTTATGGAGACATCAAAAACATCAGTTTTCACAAAAGAAAAGATTTGCCAAAGTAAATAAGTATATTAGATCTTAATGAACACACAAAACTAAATATATGCAAAATCATAACTTTATCTCATATCAACCATCAAGAGGAGATCAGAGTCTCAAAACTGTATGTGTAAGAGGCTTCAAAAAGGATTTAGATGGGGCCAAAATATGCCAATATGTGGCCTCATCACCCTTGATGAGTTTTGAAGGCTATTTTGTGAATATATTATTTATTTACTCTAATTTGGTGATGCCCAGACCATGGTTCTAGTTTTGTAAAATACATTGCACCATACAACTCATCTAATAAATCATCAATGATAGGAATAGGAAACTTATCTTTGATAGTATACTTGTTAAGTTCTACTTAGTCTGGACACATGTACCGTATTCCATCCTTGCAATGTACCATCATCACTGGAGTATAATAAGCACTCTAACTATGACGAATAATACCCATTTCCAACATTTCCTCCACCATCTTCTCTATCTCACTATTTTGCACAATGTGCATGAGATATCATTGTAACTGGGTAACATTGGACCATATCTCAAGTTGTGGGACTTGCATACTTGATATGGACCTCTAGAGGAGGTTGGTTCCTCTACTAGATCCTAGCACTAAAATACTCCTAAGGAAAGAAATGCAACTATTTACTCCTTATCTATCAATTCCAAGGGACTAGGGAGAGAGAGAGAGTGCATGAAAACAAGGAAATCCTACACTAGATAGGTGCTAACACTAGAAAAAGGGGGTGTTGGATAGTTTAAAATGCATGAAAATGGGAAAATATGAAAATGGAGAGGATGGACAAGCATCACAGACCAAAAAAAATACAATACACCATTTCCATAAGAATAACAACATTTAAGCATGTAATGAGAGATATGGAATGCACAAAATACCTGCAAATGTGGAGTAGGGAAAACTTTAGTGGCGAATATTTTTTAATTCACGAATATTCCAATTTTCAAAATTTGAAATTGGTGAATTTTTCAGGTATGAATAGGGACTGGGTCGCCAAAATTTTCCAAGTACAAGTTAATGTTAAGGGTTAGTTCACCTAGGAGTTTCCATCAAAAACCAAATTTTATCATTAAAATCACCCTTATAGCAAAATTAAAATATGTCAAATTCAGCTCATATATATATTCTATGTAAGTATTTATATAATATAGTTTATTATTCATAGTTCTAAACATCGAACTTTACAACCTCCATAAATTCGTGATTACCAAATATTTCATTAAGTTTTTACTTTTAAATTTGGAGTACTTGGAGGACTTGTGAGAAGAGGTAGTTATTTGCTTTCTACTTTTAAAGTACTTTGGTTTGGAGGACATGTGAGTAGAGGAAAATATTCAGCAGGGTACCATTCAGTAGCATTCAACATGGTATCGGTTAGGATAATTTAGAATGCTACTGACTGACAACATAAAGAATGCTTCCGACTGGTAGCATTATGTATGATGCTAGCTGGTAGCATTTTGTATGCTACCAATGTTAGCTGGTAGCATATAGAATACTATCATATGGGATCTTGAAAAATGCTACCAGATGGTAACATACTATATGCTACTAGCTAGTAACATTCTGCATGTTGCTGACACATAACATGTGTCATAATACCATTCGGTAGCATTCTGTATGCTACCGATTGGTAGAATTCTGCCATGCTACCATCTGGCAGCATCCATTGTTCTTTTGATTGCATTTAAAATATTTAGAACTAGTTAGATGTTGATTACATTTATCTAATTTAAATATTTTCATGTATAGGTAAAATGGATTCTCTGAACAATCAATGAAAGGCAGAAACACAAAAATGAAAACACAACATAGAATTTTTTTTCACCCCCACAAAAAATGAAGATCCAAATTTCTACCACTGGAAACATGAACAAGGGTTATAGTAAGTTGTAACAGACTGTCATAACCATTTGGCATTTTTTTCTTTTAATTTTTTCATTAGTACAATTTAATTTTTTAATAATTTTCTAACGGTCGAAACATTTTTTTTTTTTGAAAACATAAACCCCTTCTGTTAATATTATTCAAAATAAACCAGTAAACTGAAACATAAACCCTAAGGAAACAATTATTTCAGTAGATGAAGATTATATAGACATAGGCATGCTAGAGCTTGAAGATATTCCTACTTGTATGTTGTAACAAAATATCATAACCATTTGGCATTTTCTTGTTTGAAGTTTTTTATCAGTACCGTTAACTTTTTTTAAATAATTTTGTAATCGTCGAAACATTTTTCATTTTTGAAAACAGACACCCCTTATGTTAATTTTATTTAGAATGAAATAGTAAACCAAAACATAAACCCTAATGAAACAATTATTTCAGTAGTTGAAGATTATATTGACCTAGAAGATGAAGGCTCAAATGAAAAGATTCCAACAGAAGATGATAATGATAGAAACCTTTAAAAAAATAGGTCTAGGAGAAAGAAGAAAACATCTTGGACAATTGGAAGGTCATTTAAAGTAGATTGGGAATAAAAATTACCATTTATTGAGCATGTACAACCAGATAATAATAGTGATACTCCAAAATAATGTAGATGTACTATTGGTTCTTGGAAATTGGGTAAAGAACACATAATGCAACTTAAATTAGACACTATAGAGAAGCATTGTGGAAAAGTCTTTTACAAAGTCAGTGATAATGATGGGAAAAAATAATGAATCATAAATGGAAAAATGCAAAGGAGTGCATGCATGTAAGATATAAGGAGTAATATGATAATAAAATGAAACACACAATAAAAATTCAGGAGAAAGGAGGCACCATAAATGAAAATTTTGGAAAAGATGCGAATGAAAATCTAAAGGCGAAAACCTCGTAGTTTTCAACCATATTCTTTATTTTGAAAATGGCTAGACCAATTTCAGACTTTTCAAAATATAAGAAATTGTTCAAGTTCAATGAGGTTCCAAACCTTCCAAATTCACATTGGTCAGAGAGAAATTCATGTGAAATGGTGAGATGTCTAGCGATGATTAAACAAGAAGATTTGAAATAAAATGTAAAGAATTCAAATTTCATCTCCATTTCAATTGATAAAGTTATAGCCATTGAAAAAAATTCATGGGTTTACATGCATGTATATACATTCCAGAACCACACCAGAACACCTCATCTGTATTGGTTCATAAAATGAAAGAAAACTGCAATGCTGAAAATCTTTCCAAATTGGTGATATCTAATTTGAAGGACATAACAGCAATGGATAATTACTATATAATGACAAAGCTAATTTGTGTGGGTGTTGATGGTGCATTAGTGATGCAGGGTCGTATAAATGGTCTATGCATGTGTCTCTAAACATCTATTGCTCCTTACATGATTCATATTCATTGCATGGCTCATAGGATGAATCTTTCATATAGGATAGTAAGCACATTCGAATGTGTTTAGAAAGTTGAAGAGATTATCCTTTAAGTGCATGCATACATGTCAAGAAATCCAAAAATATTTATAGAGTTTTAGAAGTTTTCACTTGGAGCCACAGATGTTAAGAATCTTCTTAAAGATGTTGATACTAGATGGATTTTTATGTATGAGCTTGCACACATAGCTTTTTGAGGAATATCCATTCTTTAAATGGTTTCATGTATAAGAACCATAGGCAAGTTGACATGGATAAATATTTTCTTTACCAACTTACATACTTTGAAACATTGTTAACACTTTGTGGGATTCTTCCAATGTTACATGAGATGAATTGCATAACAAAACTTGCACAAGAACGGTCCATATATATAGCTGAATTCATTAGGTTTATAAAAAGGGTGTGTCAGAATCTAGATGTTTTATATAACTCTGATGAATTCTTTAAGGGAAATGTTTTCAGTCACTGAAAACCTCTTACAGATTTAAAATATCCTAACAACTACTTCAGATTCAATATATCTGGTCATCTATGTATCTTTGTTAACGGGAAAGAGATTAAAATGCACACATTCAAAAAATGAGTAGATGTTGCTAGAGTAGAGTTTGAAGAAGTTCCTATTACATGTAATTTATATGATGCTATTATATCTGAAACAAGGAAAAAACTCCATAAAATCTCCCAATGCTTATCAAATGAAATTAGAGACTATTTCAAAAAAGGAGAGCTTCTTGAGGCCATGGGAGTTGTAAATCCCAACTTCTGGAATCCTCTAGGAGGTGCTTCTGTTGATACATTTAAAAGACACATGGGTACTATAATTAAAATTTTTTCACAATCATTTAAATGTAATGGATTTAAAATTAATGGTATTCTTCAAAAGGAAACTCTTGCATTGCAATCAAATGATTTCGGCCAGGTAATGAAGGAACAATTTGATGAACTGAAAGATCCAATAGAGAAAGGAGCAATAACACTTCTATGGAAAAGGTTGTATCCTAGTTCCATCCTTCATGAAAGAATAAATGAGTATTCCTGACTGTATGAACTGTGTCAGAAAATGATATTGGGATCAGTTAAAGATGAAAGAATTTTCAGTGCATTAACATTTATAAAATCAAAATATCAGAATAGACTTGATAAAAATTTTGAGACCTGCTTGAGAATGTACATTTCAAGATATGACGTAGATACATTTCCTTATGAATGGGTAATGTATGTATGGAATTATCTTGCAGAGAGGAGAGGGATTAGTAATACTAATACATGGAGTGCAGATAATAATGAATCAGTGACTGAAAATCATAGCGAAAGATTAGATAATTTTTTTGGGTAGAAATCTTTTCAAAATAACTTTGCATTTTATCTAGTTGATATTGAATAAATAATACTGATGTACATTTTTATTCTGGATAGAAATTTTCATAACAGGATTCTTATTATAATTATGTATATTTTATTTTTGTTATGTGCCTGTACATTTTTTAATATTATTTTCATTGTTGTAATGTGTTTACTATTTAGATTATTTAAATGTGTCATACTTATTGTTCTGTTTTCTTTTAAATTTAAAATATAATTACATTATTGGAGAATTTTCACTATTTTTAGATAATTTCTGTTTTTGTTCTTTGAAATATAAATGCTACTTGTAGTTCACTATTCTGTCAACAAAGTATTTTAAAATGATAATAATAAGAAATTTACCATGTAATAAATATAAAAAATATAATCAAAAATAACATTCACATTAAGAATCAATTTGAATAGAAAAATGGTCACAACTAACAATATATTATAAAAAAAGTAAAAGTAAATTTCTACAATCCACATTGATTAAAGTTTGTATCTTTCAATATTTCATCTAAGCTGAAACAATTTTATAAAAATATTCAACAACAACAATTATAATTTTAGAATGTGTTTTGCATAGTCAACTTTGAGAAGATTCTTCTCTATGCCAACAAAGTATTTTAAAATGATAATATTAATAAGAAATTTTACCATATAGTAAATATATTTGAGAATAAAACTCACATTCAGAATCAATTTGAATAGCCAAACAATCACAATTTAACAAAAGTAAAAGTAAAATGACACAATCCACATTGATTAAAGTTTGAAACTTTCATATTGTCATATAAACTGAAACAGTTTTATAAAAAGATTAAATAACAATTATAATTTCATAATTTTTTTGCATATTCAACTTTGAGAAGATTCTTCTCTATGTACTTATTTCTCCTGCACTAACGAACTTTATTTGACAACAACAGATTGAACCAAATCCTTTGCAACAACTTCAATATTTGAAAGAATCACTTTTTCTTGATTTGAAACTTCACTAGCAGACAATAATGTTTAATCTTCTGCAGATTGCTTCTTCAATATTATGTCCAGATCCATTGAATTTTCCTTTATAATTCTTCTCAATGTATTATTATGCTTGTTTAGGACAACAAACTTCTCTTTTAATTCAATTGCTGCATTTACACTTTTCCTTGCACTTTGTAATTGCATATTAATCACACTATCCTCATTCTTCAATTTTTCATACTTTGAATGCATTTCAAAAGAGAAAAAATATTAGTAAAATTTCAAAAAATGAAAATAATACTTTCAAATCAATTGTTGCAAAAAATGAAAATTAAGCACATTAGTAAAATTCATACAAAAAATGAAAATAATAACTAAAATTTTAGTAAGACTTACCAATTCCTTATCTCGTTCCACATTTGCTATAACTACAAGGCCATTGTCTCGCGACAACATATTGTGGTAGGCTTGTGTTTCTGCATTTAAATTCTCAACTCTGTTCAACATAATTTTTAACACTTCATATTCATAATTATTATCAAATGTTATAGAGCCAGACATAATCTGATTCAACAAAATATCAATATTTTGTGGCTCATTCTGATGTGAAGAACACAATATTTGTCTTTGGTTATGATTTTTATATACTGAATTTATTTATTTTATCAGAACTTTAGCCCTCAACTCCCACAATTTCAATTATTCAACCTTCTTCGTAATAAGATCAATATTGTCTTTTGTGTTATCAACCAAAAGAACACCAAATGGAAACTTAGTTTTTCTGGTCATTAGTTAAGATAGTGATAACTTGTACTAGAGATGGTGTTCTTAATCTATCCTGTATTCCTGGAGAAGGTTGCCTTGCCACATGAATCATATCTTGGGGATTGAATGTTCCATGCTCAAAATGTCTGCTTTCAATCCCAAGATACTCCTTATCTAAATCAATATCGTTCAACAATGAAACACCCTATCCACTAGGAAAATTTTCCACTAACAACATTGGAAATTCAGATGGAAAATTAAGTGTGCCTCTACTTGCAGTTGGCCGAGAAAATGAAATATTCTTTCCAGTGAACATTGTCCTCATATTTCTTAGTAAGGTTAGTGGAGGTGGCATTTTCATTTGTGGTGGATGTTGAAATGGAAGCCCTAAGACATTGAATTGTAATTTTGTGAATAATATGAAGAAATTAAAAATTCAAACATAATAGAAATGAAAAATAAATTAATTCATATAAGATTATTAAAAATTAAACTTACTTTGATAAGAGGAATGTTACTAAGGTGCAAATGAAGCCTGATTTTGTTCATGTTGTTGTTGTGGAGGAGTATATTGGAAAGACTGGTAGTTGTGATCTAAAATATAATCTAGAATTATCAATTAAAGATCTATCAGAGTGTTGAATTTTATATCATCAATTATCAGTAAACATATAAAAAACAAGAGATTCAAAACTTGCGGAAACAAACTGATTTCTTGAAGAAATTTCTATGTCCTACGTTTGGGGACGTTGATACCCTGTTCTACTGGTATTTTCTGCAGCAAAGCAATATAAATTGTATGAAAATTTGAAAGTTGAAACACATACAAGTTTTATATAATTAATTACATTTATTTTAATTTTTTTAAACATATAAACATCATAAATTAAAGTACCTGTGATTAATGTTTGTGGTATTTTGGATGATTGGATATGAGGGTTTATGGAACTCCTCATATTTTTAGGATGTGGAGGGGTGTCCTCCTATGTCTGCTGATCATCAAAAATAGTAAAAAAATATCCTGAACCTGGTAGTAAGTGACCTCTGTTATCAGCATCCCTTCGTGATGCAGCCGCAAATGCCACCTTCTGTTATAATTTAATAGTAAACTATTTAATTCATTTAAAATATTAAATTTAAAAGATAAATATTCATAATTATAATATGAAAAAAAAATTAAAAACCATTTAATAACAAATTGGCCTTATGACTCGTCTCTTTCTCTTCATTTGTTAGTGTTAAATTCAAAGCTGGTTGTGTTGAATGCATTGCTGTCAGAGGAGAGGTGCCGTGTAAATTATATAGAGACTCATAATAGAAATAAAGAATAAAATTTGTTGAGTAGATGGTAACATTATCATTCAAATGAATAATTTCCAAATCAGATCTTATCCTAGAAGATAAGTAGCTACACTAGTCAAATATTTGTCCATTTAAGGTACAAATGATATACACTAAATCCCACCAAGGAATATCTGTATATCGACCTTGTAAAATAATTATGGCTTGGAAGAACTGCACAACGGCCTACAGAAATGGGTGACTGAAATCCTTGAGTTGAATCCCTCTTTTTGAAGGGTTTTGGGAAGCTATAATTTTCAATACAACAAACATAAACATTTTGTTAGTAAATTTTGAACATAAAAAACTTTTTTAAATTAAAAATAATGAAAATGAAATGTTGTAAAAGAGAATATAAAATTACAAGTAGAAGCAGCTACAACTGCATCAATAGAAAACTAAAAATTAGACTCCAGATACTTACATTCTTCATCCGTTAAAATAACCTTCATCGTGACAGGATCCACATCTTTGTGTGGTAGTCTTGTGAGATGCTCAATGTCATCAGGTGATGTTCCAAATGACTCTGTATGAGATGGGAGTGTATAATGAAATGTGAAAGTGGAAGTGTCATAGTTCAGCAGAAGATTGTTAAGTGATCTGTGCTCCATCTTAAATCAGGGCATATATAATAGCCCTTTGAAACTGGTTGCTTTGATCCAATCAGAGTACGTAGTAGGATCATTTAGAAATTTGTACAATTGAGGAAATACCAGGCTCTTGTCTGAAAACTTCTTCATATTTTTTGTTGAAGCAACTGGGCTCTTTGGCTCTCTAGAAGTGTTCTTTATCCTTGGTAATTTTTCAAACTGTTATAAATTTCCTATTTGTAGTTGTGCTTTGGCATTCTAGATTTTTCCTTCTTGTATGTTTGATGTCCTTTGGCATTCAAGTTTCTTCTTGTGTTTTTCCTCATATGCTTGCAGCTCCAATGCTCTGAATTTCTATTGTGTGGAGTGAAAATGACCTTCTTTTATGTATTTATAGGAGAAAAAGTGGTCCATTGGCAACATTAAATGTGTCACCGGCCAGTAGCATGTAAATGTTACTAGTCGGTAGCACTATACATGTTGCCAACTGGAAGCATGTAGAATGTTACCGGCCAGTAGCATATGGAATGCTACCAGTTGGTAGCATGCATAATGCAACCAGGCCGGTAGCATTCCTTAGTTTTTTGACTAGAAGCATTAAACATACTATTGGTTGGCAACATTGTGCATATTACCATCTAGTAGCATGTAAAATGCTACCAGGCTGGTAGAATTCATAATGATATGGTAGCATGTTACTGGTAGCATTATGCATGATACCAGACAGTAGTATGCATGATGCTATGGAATCGTTAGCATTATACATGCTCACCTTCCGGTAGAATGTAGAATGCTACATGTCAGTAGTAAGGAAAATGCCAATGGTTGGTAACATGTAGAATGTACAAAATGCTACCGGACGAGTAGTCTTTTTTTATGCTATCGACTGTAACATGGCATTTTGGTACCTACTACTGGTATGGTAGCATTCTACCATTGGTAAAAAAACAAATTGGAAAATCACCTCCCCCAGTGAAACAAATTTTCCTGTAATCATGCCATATAATTGAAAGTGGATTTACCAATATCAACCAAATATTTTCTAAGGATTTTTTTCAGAGGGACCCTTAAAATTTTCTCTGATATGGAGGAGAGGCAAGAGAAAACAATAAGAAAACCCAGGATAGCAAGACAATCACACAACTGAAATTTTATTGCTCCATTAAAATGCACAGGACAATACATTGAGATATAGAGGCAAAATCTTGAATTACAAAGCCTAAAATTGAAGGCTCTTAGTTCCCACATTCACTCAGCAGCTGAAGAAGAGAGAGAAACATAAAAAATTGTCCAACTTTTTTTACAAAATGATGCTCTCTTTACAATATATAAATGAAATAATGAGAGATGAGGGAGATAAACTCAAAATTTTCATTCAACCACCAACAAGAAGCATTGAATGACCTACAAAAGTGATGAGAGACCCTACAAAACCCATCCCATCCTATCTTGTGCCTTATAGAAGAATAAATTTGACTCCAAGTATCCATTTAATGCCTTTTTCATTATGACTTGGAAGTGTTCATTTGAAACTGGGACAGTTTTCTTCATTTTTATCCCACCTACTCCATCTAAATCCATTTTTAAATGATCCTCATGATGAAGTACATGAAAATGACGAATACATCCAGTATAATTTTTATTAAAATTTGGATAATCCAGGAGATCGAGTTATGATCCATGTGGGTTTCTAGGGGTCGGGATTTCTCATTTGCAAAAATTTTCAGCCTCTGTTCCTATTTTAACTTGTTGACAGTCCGCATATACATTTGGGCTCTATTTTTTCCTTGTATTGTGTATGTGGATTATATGTGGGTACGAGGAACTGATTGTTATGTAGAACTGGGGCCTCGTGTTTCTTTGAGTCCCAAAATGCCTGAACTCCCCACATTCAACTCTCCCACCTCCATTCCCAAATCAGAAAGCTTGATTAGCTCATCGAGCTCTCCCTGTGACTCGCCCTTTGCTTTGTGCCTCCGTTAGTATTTTTGTGCCTGAGCTCTCCTCATGACCCATTCCTCTCGGGCCCTCTAGGCCCGTATAACCCTTGCACATTCCGCATGTAATCCACATCCCTTTGCAGTCCCATTGGAAATCAACGTCCCAAGGCCTTGTGAACAAGTTCCCCGCATGTCCTCCAAAACAGCCCACAAAAAATGAAACCTTGGGCCCATTCACTTTGTTCCTCAGACGAATCGGCCATGTCGGGAACGAAGGCCACGTTCCATCTTGACACTTTTCCAATCGTGCCCGTGGTGCCCGATATTACTGATCAACCTGGAATATATAAATCCTGACCCCTTTCCTCTTTGTGTTGCGGCCATTGAGCCTATGCGGAGAAACAAACCCTAGGTTGACTTGTAGCCTATCAGTTGCACCAATGACTGTTTTTACCACAATGTAAGGGGGAACTCTCAACTTAGTTTAAATTATCCCCAAGCCTGGTTCTAAGAACCTTAGTGCAGTCCACACTAGTTCCATCCATATTATTAGAAGCCACAATGCACTGCCAACACCCCTTTTCTCCCAAATTTTCTCCAAACTTAGCCATTTGGCTTTTTCTCAAGGATTAGGGATTTAGAAAAATACAATGAATATAGATGTCCCCGAAATCCACTTTTGACACCATTATCCATTTTTGTTCATTTTAAAACCAAAAATTTTGACTTGAATTATAGGATTTTTTAGTGCCCAGAAGTTAGGGAACCTTTTAAAACCCATAAGAGGATCATAAGTCCACCAAAGGAGCTGCAAGTGTCTCAAATCAACTGGGAACTGCCCCATTTTTTTGGAAATTCTACCTATGAATCTCTAGATTCTACTATCTAAGTTCACTTTTCCCCGAGTTGTCCATTTTTGCCAAGGGGGTTAAAAATGGATAACAATTTGGCAACTCACAGGGACATCTGCCTACTAGATGAGTTGATCAATGGCCTTGAAGCATCCATTGGGCATGGAGTCAGCCTGACACTCTGAAATCTAATCCTGAACTTTAAAATTTCTACCCCTGAGTTGTGTGAAGTGCTTCTTGAACCTGGAACTACTCCTTTGCTCGAATTTTCAAACTTTTGTAAGAAAATATTCAAAAGAAGGTTTTATGCGAGTGGAAATTTGTTTTGAATCTGGATTTCCTTCTCATTTTCCTCTGCAAATCTGATATGTGGGATGAAGAATGAGGCTCTGAAACTGTCCTAAAATCCTATTTCTGCTAAGTAAGAAGGACTGACAATTGAACTGGTGATTTCTTTGCAAGGATAAAGCACTGCAGAGTTTATAAACACTTGTTGATTTGGAATGCTTGGAACTGCTATTAAAACTAATTTTCCCTCATGAACAATGCCACTTCAAATGAGCTATGCAAGAGTAACAAACAACACAACACACTATGTACGAAAGGGGAAGACCATACATGCCCCAAGTGGAACACACAAAGTGTGCCCAAGCACTTGTTCTACTGAAAGCAAACCTACCTACTCTACTTTAACCTGAGGCAAGGAAAACTCAAACAAAATCGTTCAACTGGTAGGGAGAAGTAGCTTCCCTTCCTCACAAACTGAGACCATATTACTGATTTGGAACTGAACATGGTCATATATGAGAGTGAAAAACTAACTATGAAGCTCAATCTTCCACCTAATTCATCAAGGCATCAATTAGAAACAAGAAAAATTCCTCTTTTAGTTGCTCTTCATTTAGATTTGAAGAGGCATTACAGCTAATCCTTGGCACTTTGAAATTCATCCTCATGCTCAAAAGTGAAGCATGACCTATTGTGGCTCCTCTGATTATGGCTCTAATGCTAGCCAAGATATTTGATTGGGCTAGGTACTGATCCATGAAGTTTGCCCATGCGCTCTAAATCACCAACTCCAAGAATGAAGTATTTTCTTATAAACATTTCTTGGAAAAGGTGACTATTTGCAAGTTGATTTGGCTCTTGTGGTGCTTTAACAACTAGTTTGTCCTCTACCTTAATGAACGATATGAGAATGGTGCCATCCTTGATCTCTTCCTCTTCAACATGAAACTCCTAAAAATTAATTGCAGTAGTTAATGGAGTCCTTGGTAAATCACTACAACTGGTTGAATCTTGTGGATCACTTGAGAGTTTCTTCTCCTCTTTATCCAATGTGAAACTTGAAAGAATAATTTCATAGTTTGATGAAGCTTTTGGTGAATCGTTGTAGCTTTTTGAAGTTGGTGGATCACTTGGGAGTTTATCCTCTTCTGCTTGAAGACCAAACTGATTTCTTGTCTGATTTCCTCCTCCTGCATGAAGTTTAAGAGGTAAAATTATTCAATTTTTTGTTCCTAAAGATTGTTATGGGAAGCAAGGTATTTTTGGATGCTTTCATCCATGATGGATTCATCAATCAAATCATTTTAAAAAAAAGATGAAGGAAGAGAGAAATCTATATTTTCATTACCAAAAGAAATCCAAAATCTCTCTATGATCTATCTTCATGTAGGCCCTTTGAAATTGATTTGTTTTCCTTCATGTGCTCCTCTTCTTGTGGATTTAAAGACGATTCTTCTTCCTCTTCAACTATTTCTACAACTCATGATGGATCAAAAACTTCTAAGAAGATGGTGCCATCATGCACACTATATTCAGAACACAAGAACTGCTGATCATATTCTTCTTGAATTGGTTCTTCTACAAACTCAGTCTCCCCCACTTGTTCTTCAATTTCAATCTCTATTGAATACTTAGTCATTAATGGAATTTGAGTGATATTGAATCTTTTTTCCCACTCTTTCAAGTTTTTTAAAAGCTCCTATTAGAGATCACAAGCACTAAGAGGGGTGGTGAATCATTACAGACTAAAAATTTAATGCATCCAATACAAAATTCCTTGATTAATAGCATTGGTGAATCATGATCATTTCAACAAACACATGCAAGAAGATAATGAAAATGAACAAAAAATTTATAGTGGGAAAACATTTACAGGAAAAAAAGCCATTTTGAAACCAAGGCTTTTATTAGGAACACCAATTCCAAAGCTTACAATGATTTGGTTTCATTGAACACCCACTCAACAACTGAAGCACTCACTTCGAATTATCCAAGCACCCACTTGAAGAAAGCTAAGCACACACTTAGCTGAAATTATATATAATTTTTATCATTTAGTAAAATAATGCTGAATACAATGGATTATGATCACCTTCATGTAGCTTTCATTACACGTAGATTTGCAACTCTCTCTCTCAATCTTTCAACCTCTCTCCAACTCTATCTCATTCTTCATGCATCCATCTGAATTGATTTTGAGTTTTTGTAACCATATAAAATCAACAGTTCATTGATGATTCAAATTTTTATTTGTCTTTGTCTCTACACTTATGGATCACCGATCCTTTCCCAATTGATAAAAAACAGTAATAATAATTAAATATTGATTAAATAGATGAGCTCCAATTTTTTATTTTTTTGATTTAGTGTATTTTAAGCAAGTATTGGTGTCACATTGGAAGTTCCCATTTTTAACACTCCTTTGTTCTTTAAAACATATATTTTTTTCTTTCATGATGTGGATGATAAAATCATGTTTTTAAAAAGTCCAAAAATGAGAAAAATTGATTCTTGGAGTGTAATATATCTCCATGTGGATTTTGGATGCCCATGAGGAACAAGATTTAAAAAGCTTTACCAATCCACATTAATATTACACATTAAACTTTATAAAACCTTATTATATCATCTCCTTGTAAATCAGATAAATCGGATCATTTGGGAACAATATGAATTTGTGCCTCCATTGGTTGGTTCATCCAGACCTCATTTCACTCGCCTTCTCATTTCCTTTGTAAATTAGACATATCAGATATCCGGGGAACATGAGGAACTGGGGTACATGGGTTTCCTTTGCCTTTTTCTTTTGCACCATCTTTCCTCCACATTACATTAATTCTCCCTTTTCCTTTGTTAATTAGGTCATCATTAGTTTTGGGGAACTAAGGTTCTCGTGGTACAATACCTCCTCAGCCTTCTAGGACCACATCCTACTCCCTAGCCACACAACACTATGTATTTACATTGTGGATCAATCTAGGATTCAGGGAACTTGGTCTCATGTGGAACTTGTGTCGTTCGGATCCACTGTGCCTAGCACCTTCCATCTATCTGAAATGAAAAAAATTCATGTGTTTCGGGTCAAACTCACTTGTGGGGAACCAAAAATCACTTGGTACTTGTTCCATTGAGATCCCTTGTGCCCAATTTATCTGTTCGACCCGCAATACACTAGCCTCCATCCAATCCTTTTTCCTGCGGACCAAAATGAGTTTAAGGGAAAATTGGCTTGTGAGGAACCAAGCTATCAAGGTATCCAATGTCTAAACTACCTACACAACACTGATCCCTTTGAACTCTAGTTCCATGGGAACCTGTTCCACTCACATCCCATATACCTATAATGTACTAAAACAAATAAATACTGATTTTTCACAAATTTTTCTAAGTACCAAAAAAAATTATTTTCTCCAACTAGACTTTGGGAGTACTTAGGACATATGAATTTGAGTTTTATCCCTCTAAAAAATGGAAACAAGCGTAATAACCTTTTTAATACTTCTAATGAACTCAAGTGAACCCCTTTCTCACTGTCTAAGCATACAATGACCCTGAATCATCCTGTAACCATTCTGAAACCATTTTGAATACTAAATAAACTATCTAGAGACCATTGTACATCATTGAATCACTTTTCCATCAAATTAATCATCTTTGACCATGTTTGACCACCTCATGATACCACTGTACCTACTGATACCTGTTGAACCATGCACACCACTTAGAACCATTTGTGAGCTGGCACTACCAATCAACCTTCAACTTCTCTATTCATACCATTTTACAATCAATGTCACTTGACATCAATGACAACACTAATAATAACAACCAGGGTCCAAAAAACTCCCCCTTTGTCATTGATGGAAACATACATAGAAACTTGATGACAAAAACATTTTCAAACTAGGTTTTTGACACTCTCTCCCCCTTTAACATATATGACAAAGAAGCAACCTTAAAAAATTCTGCAAATAAGCTAGATAAAATATATTCTTACCTTGTATGATGTTAAAGCTCCTTGACCACAAGATCCTACTGGGAATGTAATCTTGTTATAGACATAAAATCATGCACATTATGCATTATTTAGCTAGGTCTTATACTACTATTTAAAGGGCTCTCAAGTGAAGAAAGTACTAATTAATCCCACCTTTTGGCCATCTTATTTTTATCTTTTATTTCATCATTACCATGTATTTTACTACACATATCCACTTATTTCACAATTTTCCTATAATTTTAGCCTAATCTAGGGTGCCTAGGCCTGTACTGGGATTCCCTGGTCCCACATGGGGTGCTCTGATCCATGTTCCAATCTCCTACTTCTTTTTGGGGTCTTTCTAGCCATTTTTCATCCTTATATTTTTCCTATTCATCCATTTCAGAGTTAATTACAAAATTAGAGCAAGAGAGCCCTATAAATACAAAGTTACGAGATCATATTGAGGGTCCTAGCGTCACTTACTACTATCACTCTATCTACAGTTTCATTCATTACATCACTTACATCCACATAGTGTCATGCATCAAGGCTAGGAGATCTGCATCAACACACACAACATAGGGGGAGGATTCTATTCTATTTCATGCACACATGATATTACATTTTATATAGTTATTATTACTCACTACTTCACAAAGTGTGACTGACACAAGATCACCTAGGGCATGAAATTCACACACACACAGACACACACACACACACACACACACACACACACACACACACACACACACACACACACACACACACACTAACACACTAGAAACTATATTTGGGTCTGAAATGTAGTGCAAAACTCAGTTTAGTAAGACAAATGTTATCGCAGATGAGGTAAATCCAACCCATTCATTTCTCATATTTTATTTTTAGGGTTTTTATACTTCTTTGTCTCTTGCAGGGCATTCCTTCATCTTGCGTTATTTCACACACTCGATGTAGATCGGTAGATCTAATGTGACATACATATAATATTCCAAATCATCTTGAGACCCTATGAAATCCATATTATGAAATTTTACAGAGACCAAGGTGCCTAATCTGTAGACCAGGGTGCCACACGGTGCCCCAGTAACTTCAAAGACACCTCATTCTATTCAGATCCTCTAGATCTAGCCTTTTTGGGACTTCTAGGTGATCAATCCTACTTCTAGATTTTACTGTCAAACCTGCAACAACCTGCAAAAATCTTCTGCAATCAACTAAGTCATTTCTCCTTATATATTTGCATATTTGGGTTTGATTTCATTTACTATAATCATTTAAAATCATTTCCATATCATCTTATCATAGTCTACAACATTTTAGTCATCATATATTAGATTAACTAGTTGCTATACTTCATATAGTATTAGTCTAATTTTAGTTAGTCATTTTTTGTGAACCTGACCTTCGAATCCACCTTCATTCAAGGGATTTTATCATTCTTTATACCATGGCTTCTAATCTTTTTCAAGTATCTTTCATTGAATTGATTTAAATGCACCCATCTTGTAAAGATGATCTTCATCAAACCCTAGAGAATATGCATCTTCCTATCAACATATTTCCTACCTAATTCAACACTATTTTTGGTCATCTTTTTGTGTACTCCCTTGATTCAACTTCCAATCAATCTATTTTAAAATCAATTCAAGATCTTCATTCTGTATTTCAAGTTCTTCATTCTGTATTTCAATATAAATTTAAAGCTATGGAATTCACAATCACATCTCTTAAATCTGAAATTCAATAGCTTAAGGATACTTCTCAGGCTCATGATTCTTCATCTTCTCATATATATCCTATGTCTTCTATATGTTCTCATATTAGTGAACCTAAAATCTTACTGCTACCCATGCCTCTCAAGTTTGCAATAATTGCTAGGCAACAAGATGTTCTTCCTAAAATCATAAATCATCTATTAATTAGCTTGCCATCTACTCATGGTTATCCTCCTTGTTGGCTTGCAAAATATCATGGTCTCCCATATTGTAATCATCATCAAATCAATGGACATAATGACAATGATTTTTCTACTTTACAAAAAATAATTAAACATCTTGAGCATCAATGATTCATATCATTTACCACACAATGTTTTGTTACATGGTCATCTCCACTTGTTACATCTCAATGGGTTATTAAATTTGATTCATCTAATGAGCATCATGCCATTAATTCTAAGGGAATTCAAGAGCCGCCTAAGAAACCACCCCTAAACATCGATATGTCACCCCTTATTGAATCATCTCAGGAATCACCAAGTCAACATAAGAAACCTCCTCTTAAGGATGATCTTACTTCTCTTTTGTTAAAGGTATCAACCATCTCACCAATTTATACACATCAATCACCACCTAAAGTAAAGCTTGGAATACCTACATCCTCTATAGATCCTACATACGTTGATGATTGGGACCCAAATGATGCTTACTATGATGATGAAACATTTGATGGTTACACTTCTTTATCACATCCAATCACTTTTGTCAAAGCTACTACTGCTACTGATGAACAAGACACATCTCAAGTTTCACCACCATCGGATGGTCCTATTGTTGCTTCATCCTACCATTGTGTTGGATCTCACTCTTATCATGACATAAATGAAACTCTCCCACAATGACATGAAACCTCTCATGTCGCTGCATAGATCTCCATCATCGTAGTAAAATTGGTTGGCATAACACCTAATCCCCCCTCATTATAGCATATTTACATAGTTCTACATCACACTCTTCACATTCTCATACCCTCATTTTCTTGCATTAGGCATACTCATCACATAATTTAGCATCGTTTCCTAATGAAGAAATATTTTGCTTCAGTTTAGACTTGACTGTTGAGGGATTACCATTACACTGAACCCCACACACCACACTTTAGGTATTATACATTACATTACATCATCCCTTATGCATCATACACTATTGATTATACACTTATTCTACATTACACTAGTCATCATTACCTATGAGTCTAATTTTACATTCCATCCATACATTCTACACACTACACTAGGATACATTATATATGGGTCTAGCTTTACATTCTATTACCAGACATTTTATTTCCCATCTACACCTATCGCCACATATTATGTATTTTACACACCCAACATATCTTGCATTGCATGGTTCATATGGTTCATTTATACATCATCTATATTCTACACACTATGCTAGATTACATTTCATATGGGTCTAGCTTTAAATTTTACCATTATGCATTCTATTTCTATATACACCTATTATTGCACTTCACATATTACACATCCTACACACACTACACATTCTATATTGCATTACCCTCACTATGCATTCACATACCATATTATTCACTTGTTCATTTCTACTACGTTATTTTCTACACGTTGTCATCACCATCCTATGATGCACTTTAGTTCCTCGGTCCATACTTGACTATTGAGGGTTTACCAATCAAAGGGACCTTAAATTCACCATGTGACATTCCCTCATGCGAAAATTCACCATGCGACATTTCTAGCATTAGTGACATACACCTTAGGTTAAATAGTCACCTATACTATCATCTTGTAGTGGTAAACACCTTAGGTTACATCACTACTCACTCCTTTCATCTTGTAGTGACATATGTTTTAGGATAAACTCATTACCTGTATCCATCCATTCATCATAGTGATATACAATTAGGGATAAATCATCACTCCTCCATTCAACAAGTTGTGATATACGCTTCGGCTATAGGGTGCATGCACATCTCTCCACATGTCACCTATCCTCACCGCTACACCTACACACTCACCATAGTGTGCTAGAAACAACCAACACTACTCAACCATTTACCAATGATGCACTCTCATTTATGGTTCATTATTGACTATTGAGGGGGAAAACAAAATGAGCCTCATGGCATACATTTCCATCACTACTCAGCCATTTACCAATGATGCACTCTTGTTTATGGTTCATTATTGACTATTGAGGAGGAAAAAAAATGAACCTCATGGCATACACTTCCATCCACTCAGGGGACACATTACTCCTATCATTCCATCTTGCATTTCCATTCTATTCATCCACACCATACTATATTATAGTGGGGGCATTCAATTTTCCTTGCTAGTGTTTTGCATGATCAATTTACTACACATGTTATACTTATTTCTTATATGTCGTTATCATACACACATGCATGTTAATGAATTTTTTTAGTGTGATCCCATATAAAAGAATCTACATGTGGCATGGATGCTCACCTTCCACCTTCATATATCGGTCGTTGGGGGAATCCACATTCATCTTATAAATGTGTTATTGTTTCATTATGTACTTAGCATCTTATATTACTTGATTATACACGCTTTGACATATTGGTTATTGTTCTAACATGCTAATGGGTGTTCCATGTGTAACACTTATTTTGTAGAATTACATGTTTCACTGAATACATATTTGTTTCTACTTGTCTACTTTATTTTCCATTGTATGTGGGATTTTCCCTTGGCTTGTGTGCAAACTTGTTTGTTTTTTATGGCCATGAAGGCCTTGTGTGTCTTGTGACATTGTGAGTGATGTCCGATGTTTGCAACTTACTTTGTGCAGTTTACTTGTTTTTTTACATGTTTACACTAATTTGTTTGGTAGTTACTACATTGTCTATGTATTTTACACTTGTCTTATTGCATGCATGTGTTTTCGAACTAACACTTGTTTTGGCTAGCCATACCCTTTTGTCCGTGCCTTGGTTTCTACCACGTGATTTCCCTTTCCTCTACACAGTAGAGTTCTACAGATTAGAGTGTGATGGTTCCTCTTTTCTGGTTGCATTCTCCTTTCAGAAATGTCGCATGTGCCACCAAAGAGAGGGGAATCATTAAGGGTTTTACATACTAACACAATGTATTTACACCGGTTCAGTGCAATGAAATTTATTCCCTTGGCATTATGAGTTTATATACAATGTATGAGTTCAGACCAGTCTACAAAATCCATACAAAACGGCCTCTACAGAACATGGTTTCCTTTGGCATTTTTAAGGAGCAGTTACAAGGTTGGAGGTTACAGTGGGTGTGCCTCTCTACACTACTTCGTCTAGTGGCACCGAATCACCCAAAAAACTAGGAAAGTACAGAGATATCTTCACACATTTTAACAGAAGTGGTTAAAGGATAGAGGACACAACATTTCCTCCCTATACTTCTTCAGTCAGGGTGGTGTGAGATCGCCTGAAAAACTCGCGACAATAAAAGATATCCTTTTACACCCTTTTTATCGACATGGATCAGGTACACATGTTCCATTTACACTTTTATTTTTGCGTATTTTACATTTACTTACTTTACACACACACATATGCGTATTTTACACAATTTTTTTACATACACACATATTTGACTACTTGATAGTTTTCTCCTTGCAGGTCCTACCGTATGAGAAACAAGTAGTCAAATTTGGGGAAACAACAACCAAAAAAATGATAACAAAAATGACAACACACCGCAAAAAAACTTGATGTTACTAACCATGAAGTTATACTACACACTGCAGCAACTACACATGTGTTCTAACCTAGGTCCACTCTCATCAGTTTTTATGTGCATTTTTCATCTTTAGAATCCACGCTCCTCCAATTTTAATTTTTTTAATTCCACGCTTGAGTCTAGTCCATCGACACATGTCTTCTACACTCTACATGGATATCAGGTATGCATCTATAGCTACTTTATGTTACCAAGCGTTCCACTCACCAACATAAAGTGGGGGAAAAATGTAGACACAAAATCATGCACATTAGGCATTATTTATCTTGGTCTTATACTACTATTTAGAGGGTTCTCAAGTAAAGAAAATAATAATTAATCCCACCTTTTGGCCATATTTTTTTTATCTTTTATTTTTTCATTCCCACGTATTTTCCTATACATATCCAATTATTTTGTAACTGTTCCATAATTTTAGCCTAAACCGGGGTGCCCAGGCCTATACTGGGGTACCCCAAGGTGCCTTGGTCCCACCTGGGGTGTCCCGATCCATGTTCCACTCTCTCATTTCTTTTTGGGGTATTTCTATCCATTTTTCATCCTTATCTTTTTTCTAGTCGGCCATGTCAGGGTTAATTACAAAATTAGAGCAAGAGGGCCCTATAAATACAAAGTTATGAGACCATAATGAGAGTCCTAATGTCACATACTATTATGACTCCATCTAAAGTTACATCCATTGCATCCACATAATGTCATACATCAAGGCTAGGAGATATTCATCAACACACACAACATAAGGGGAGGATTCTATTCTATTTCATGAGTGCATGCTATTACATTTTCTATAGTTATTATTTCTCGCTACTTCACAAAGTGTGATTGGCACAAGATCACCTAGGGTAACATGCACACACAACAAAACTACATTTAGGTCTGAAATGTAGTGCACCACTTAGTTTAGTATGCCCACTATTGTGGCAACTGAGGTCAGTCTGACCCATTCATTTTCACATATTTTATTTTTAGGGTTTTGATACTTCTTTGTCTCTTGCAGGGCATTCCTTTATTTTGCATTATTTCACACACTCGACACAGCTCGATAGATCTAGTTTGATAGACAAATAATATTCTAGATCATCTTGTGACCCTACGAAAGCTAGATTATGACCTTTTACAGAGACCATGGTGCCTATTTTGTAGACTAGGGCACCCCAGGGTGCCTCATTATTTTTAGATCCTCAAGATCTAGCCTTTTCAGGATTTCTGGGTGATCATTCCTACTTCTGGATTTTACTATCAGACATGCAATAACCTACGACAATATTCTACAATCGGCTAAGTCATTTCTCCTTACATCTTTACATATTAGGGTTTGATTTCATTTTCTATAATTATTTAAAATCATTTCCATACTATATAGCGTAGTCTACAACGTTTTAGTCCTCATATATTAGATTAACTAGTTGTTATACTTCCCATAGTATTAGTCTAATTTTAGTTAATCACATGCTTATTTTTTTCAAAACTCCCCCTGAGAAGATACACTCCATGATGGTCTTCAATATTTTCATCCATCTCTTTTCCATTCCAAGATAGAATCAACACTTTCTATTCCAAGATAGTATCATCACTTTGTAGGAGCTGATATTGCATGTCAAAAAATAGTAGTGCCAAGAGCTAACCGATTAGCTCCCCCTCACATGAAGTTTTTATTTCACTGTGTAGGAGTTCATTTCACATAAATATGCTCCCTTAATCTGTCTTAATCCTCCTAGTTGCAAGTATGATTAGGAATGAATCCCAACTCATTCCTTAGATGCTCAAATGTTGCTTTCGGTAGTGGTTTTATCATTATATTAGGAATCTCTTATTTTTTGCTGACATATTATAGATTGATCATCCTATTATTCACTTGTTCCCTCAAAAAGTTAAATCTGATTGGGATGTGATTGGTATTTTAGTGGAACATAGGGTTCTTGGAAACACTGATAGCACTAGTATTGTCACAAAATAAAGGGACTGAGTGATCAATATTTACCTCACAGTCTTCCAATGTCTGTTGCATCCAAAGAACTTGAGTGTAACACATGACATCTAATATATACTCTACCTCACAAGTTGAAAGTTTTACTGAAGTTTGTTTCTTACTCAACCAAGATATTAGGAAATTACCAACAAAGAACACACCACCACTTGTACTCTTTCTATCATCACTATCTCCTGCCCAATCAACATCAGTGTATGTTTTGATGTTAAAATTATTAATTTTAGGATACCACGGTCCATATTCAAGGGTTCCCATGAGGTATCTTAGGATTTTTTTGACTTCCTTAAAGTGTGTTTCTCTTGTATATTCTTGAAATCTTCTAACAAGGCCCACAATTTGCATAATATGAGGTCTTCATGTAGTGGAGTAGAGAAGACTGCCTATCATAGACATATACAAAGTTTTTCTACCTTTGGTGAGTTGTCCTCTTTGTTCAGCTTGTAACCCACTTCCATCGGTGTTCCTATTGGTCTGCATTCTTCCATACTGAACCTTTTGAGCATTTATTTGATATATTTGGTTTGGGATATGAAGATACCTTGGTCTAATTGACTGATTTGTAAGCTTAGAAAGAAATAAATATCCCCAAGAATGGACATTTAAAACTCTTTTCTCATCACATTAGTGAATTCATGAATCATCTTGACATGATCTCCTCCAAATATAATATCATCCACATATACAATAAAAATGAATACATGTTTTCCTTCTTCTTTGATATAGAGATTACTGTTAACAACACCTTTTCTGAAACCTTACTTAATGAGGTATGTGTCCAACCTATTGTACCAAGCTCTAGGATATTGTTTGAGTCCATACAAATAATTTTTTAACCTACACACATAATATTTGTCATGAGTTAGAGAAAATCCATCATGTTGTTCAATATATACCTCTTCACTTAGGTGTTCATTTAAGAAATCTAACTTGACATCTATTTGGAATTTTTTTTTTCTTATAAACAGTATATGCCAGAAATAATTTGATTACTTCCATCCTTTCCACTGGTGTAAATGTTTCATCAAAATCAATTCCTTCCATTTGTGCATAGCCTTTGCATACCAATCTTTCCTTGATTCTTGTTATTTCACCTTTCTCATTCAATTTATTTCTGAACACCTATTTTATTCCTATCTTATTCTTGTCTTTAGGCCTTGGTACAAGTTTCCAGGTTTCATTCTTTTCAATTTGATCTAGTTATTCATTCATGACATCCACCCAATGTTGGTCCTTGCTAGCTTCTACCTCATTCTCAGGTTATATTATGGATAAGAGTGTTACGTCTTCATGGTTTTTCTGATCTCTTATCTTTCTTCTTGTGAGAATAGCTCCTTCTTTACTTCCAATGATCTAATTTTTTGGATGATCCCTCTTAACTTGTCTTGAGGGTGTCTTGGTGTCTTTTATTTCTTCCACTTCTTCCAATCCTTCATGTGTACATTCCACTTCTTCATCATCTTCTTGATCTTCATGGTTGTCCTTAGACTAAGTACTAGACTTTTATGGATAAGACTCATCAAATTTCACATTTATGCTCTCAACTATCTTATATAACATCTATAGGATAAACTAACTATTGAATATCCAAGAAATATTCCTTCATCACTCCTAGAGTCTAATTTGCCTAAGTTTTCTTCATCCCTCTTTATGTAACACTTACTTCCAAAGACTCCTATGTGTTTTACATTGGCTAGCCTATCTTTTCAAATTTTATAAGGTGTTTTGCTACTGTTCACTCTTAGTTGAGCTCTACTTAGTATGTATAAAGTTGTGCAAACTGCCTCATTGCAATAGCCATTAGGAAGTTTGGATTCATTCAACATAGTTATGGCCATTTCTCGTATAGATCTATTTTTTATTTCAACAAATTCATTTTGTTGAAGTTCCCTGATAGTTGAGAATTATATTCCAATCCTATGTTCTTCACAAAATTCATCAAATTCATCGGACCAAAATTCTCCACCTATGTCAGATCTCAGACACTTGATTTTGGTATTTTTATCATTCTCCACAAGAGATTTGAAAGTTTTAAATCTATCCAGAGCTTCATATTTGTGCTTAAAACAAGCTACCCATGTCATTCTAGTGAAATAATCTTTAGAAGCATGAAATACACATCACCTTGTAAACTATTAGTTCTTGTAGGCCCACAAAGATCTGTACGGATAAGCTCCAAAGATCTAGTTGTAGAATACTCCTTGGATTTGAAAGATATTCTTGTTTGTTTTCTATGCATACAGGATTTGCAAAGAGTATCTGTTGGTTTTACAATCTTTGGCATATGTTTGACACCATTTTTAGAATTGAATTTCACAAGATTCTCAAAACTTATATGTCCCAATCTCCCGTGCCACAACCAACTATCATCAAGTTTACTTGCAAATCATTTCTATTTGTTTATTTCCTTGAGAACATATATGTTATTCTTGGTTATTTTATATTTTTCTATTTTCTTTCCTATTTTACCATTTATTACATCACAACCTTTTTCATGAAATATTAGATTGTAACCTTTCTTACACATTTGACTCACACTTAACAAGTTGTGCTTGATACATTCAACATATAGAACATTTAATTGTTTTTCCATTGTCTATACTCAGAGTTCCTTTTCCCACAGTGTTTATTGAATTATTGTCACCAAACCTAATAGCTCCTGATGCATTGTTCGATAATGAAATAAATTTTATTTTATCTCTTGTCATATGACTATAACAACCACTATCTAGATATCAGATCTTGTCTTTCTCTTGTACATGAAAATAATTTTGTATAATCATACCAGATTTTTTCCCTTTGTTGGATTCCTTCACAACATACTTTAGTTTGGTTTTTTAGGGGGTTTTTGGTTACACATCATGGCTATGTGACAAATCTTGTGACATTTTTAGAAAACAAAACTATCACTCATTACATTTTCTTGTGAACTATAGTTTCTTTCATGACCCCTAGAATATCTTCTACATTTAGCAGCTTTGTGTCCAAATTGGTTACATGAAAAGAAATAACCATAGAAAGTATGTGGGAACCTTATAACATAGGTGATTCTAGGAGTATTTGTTTTCCTCTTGGTATTTTTGGTTACTTATTTATTCGTATCATGAGAGGTGCTTGGTTTTGGTGTAGTCTTATTCTCCTTCTTCTTCTCTGGTTCAAATTCTTTACCTTCTTCCCTGAATCCTATTCCAGATTTGTCTTTTGTATCCCTTTGAGTGCTCAATATGTAAGTCATAATTTTTGAGATCTTCTCTAGTTTCTCATATACCTTGAGTTTGATATTCATTTGTTCCATTTCATTACTTAGGCACTCTAAATCATATTTCAGTTTCAAGCATTCATCCTCTTTTTCCTTATAGGATTGAGAGATATTTTCAAGCTGAGATTCAAGTTCTTTGAGTTCATTATTTCCTTTTTCTTCCTTTATAATTTTTCTTTTCTAAAAAATTTAAACGTGTTATTCGTAGTCTTTCAAAGTGCATTTAACTTTTGATTCTTTTATCTACACAACTTTAATTCTTCAAGATCAGATACCAGTTCAACTTCTAGATTCACATTTTTTTCTTCTTTATCGGAGTCTTCATAGTCAATTGTATTATTTTATTTGGTGTTGCATTCTTCAAAGACATCTATGGCCATAAAAAAGCATTCAGAATGAGTTTCATCATCCTCATTTTCAGAGTTTCCTAAGTTGCTTGAATCAACTTCACTTTAATTCTCCTTTGAGTATAAGTTATTTTGTTCTTGAAGAGCTTCTTCCGACCATATTTCTTCTTGAAGTTCATCTTTTTATTGCTATATTTGTGACTTTCTTCAGACTAAGATTCCTTGTTCTTGTTTGGAAATTTTGTAGTAAAATGACCTACTTGTCCACAATCAAAGCATTTAAATGGGAGCTTACCTTTATATTTTCCTGAGCCTATGCCTAGTCTTCTCACAAACATTACTTTAATCTTCTCATCATCTACTTCATCCTCCAAATCTGATTCTTATTTTTCTTACTTGAAGTCTATTTCTTCGCTTTGAATACAACTTACTTCTTAGTATATTTAGATCAAATTATCCTCATATCATATACTGAAAAGATACTTTGTGGTTCATCCAAGGTTAAGGTTTTCATGTCTTTGGATTCCTCAACAGCTGATACCTTTGCATTGTACTTGGGAGTTAGAGATCTTAGGAATTTATGGACTATGATAGATTCTTCTAGCTTCTCACCTAGGCCTCTGATCATATTGATCACTTCATCTAACCTCTACATGTAGGATGTAATAATCTCATCATCTTTCATATTTAAGCTCTCAAATTAAGCTCTGCAGGTCTGAAATTTGGTTAATTTGACCTTTTCATATCCTTCATAAATACTCTGAAGCTTTTCACAATTCCCTAAGATATGGTACAGTGCATTACTTTCAGAAATTAGTTTCAGTTAATCAACAAAGAATGGAATTCATGGATCTTGAATTGCATTCATATGATACCTTGTTTACTGCAAATGTAATTAGAGTGGTTGGAGGTGTGTATCCATTTTCAACACTATTTCATTTATCAAAACCAAGTGACATAATATAATTTTTCATTCTTATCTTCCAGAATGCATAATTAGTTCCATTGAAGAGAGGTGATCTAGACATTGATAATACACCTTGTGATTGATTTATTTCCATGCTTGTGAAGTGAGGATCTCCTTGAAGATGTTAAGCTCCCACCAGAAGGACTCACTCTGATACCAATTGTTAGAGATCAAAATAACTGAGATGGGGATGAATCAATGTAGACTAAAAATTTAATGCATCCAATACAAAATTACTTGATTAATAACATCAATGAATCACAAGCATTTAAACAAACACATGCAAGAAGATAATGACACTGAAAACACAATTTATAGTGGGAAACCCTTTATGGAAAAAATGTAGTTTGAAACCAAGGATTTTATTAGGAGCACAAATTCAAAAGCTTACAATGATTTAGTTTCATTAAGCACCCACTCAACAACTGAAGCACCCACTTCAAATTCTCCAAGAACCCACTCAGCTAAAAATACATATAATTTTCATCATTTAGTAAAATATTTCTAAATGCAATGGATTATGATCACCTTCATGTATCTGTCATCACACACAGATCTACAACACTCTCTTTTAGTCTTTCAATCTCTCTCTAACTATCTCTTAGTCTTCATGTATCCATCTGAATTGATTCTGATTTTTTGTATCCATCTACAATTAGCAGTTTATTGATGATTCAATTTGGTCTCTGTCTCTGTCTCTACACCTTTGGCTTGCACTTCCTTTCTCAAATGATAAAAAACAATGATAATCATGAAATATTGATTAAATAGACAAGCTCCAGATTTTGGTTTTTCTAATTTAGTGCATTTTAAGTGTATTGGGGCCACATTGAAAATTTCCATTTTTAACACTCATTTGTGCTTTAAGACATATATTTTTTACTTTCATGATGTGGAGGATGAACTCATGTTTCTAAAAATTAAAAAAAAGAGAAAAATTAATTCTTGGAGTACAAGATATCTCCATGCAAATTTTCAATTCCTGCGAGGAACAAGATTTAAAAAGCTTTACCAGTCCACATTAATATTGACCATTAAAATTTATAAAACATTATTATATCATATTCTTGTAAATCAAGTAAATCAGATCATTTGGGAACAATAGGAACTTGTTCCTCTATTGGTTAGTACATAGACCTCTCACTTTTCCCTAACTTCTCATTTCATTTTTCAATCAGACATATCAGATATCCAGGGAACACAAGGAACTGGGGTACATGAGTCTCCTTTGTCTTGTTCTTCCACACCACCTTTCCTCTACATTACATTCTTTTTCCCTTTTCCTTTGTTAATTGGGTCATAATTGGTTTCGGGGAACTAAGGTTCTCATTGTAAACTACCTCCTCAACCTTCTAGGTCCGTATCCTCCTTCCCATCCACACAAACTATGTCTTTTTGTTGCAAATCAATCTAGGATTCTGGGAACTTAGTCTCATGTAGAAATTGTGTCATTCAGATCCACTATACCCATAATCTTCCATCTATCCACAATGAACCAATTTAATGTGTTTCGGGTCAAACTCACTTGTAGGGAACCAAGAATCACTTGGTACTTGTTCCAGTGTGTTATCCCATGAAATTGGCAAGGGAAATTTTACGGGTAACCATACCAAAATTTTGTTCTAGTCCCTCATCAGGGACCCCTCAGCGTTCGGAACGTTGCAAAAAACCCTTTTTCGAGAAATCTGGTTTTCCGAACTTAGCCTTTTTTGGGTCTTTTTGGTCGGGCACACCTAATGTCAATGCAACATAGAGTAAGCATGCGCCCCCTTTAAATCCTTTGGCGCACGGTTTGAAGTTTCAACACATATTTCGGTGCACCTCACCATGTTACGCCTTTCTTGCATGCGCTAAGGTGCATGCGCCTTTGTATCAATAATACTTTTGTTGCGCCACGTTTTGGTGTGCCAAAGGTGCACTTATTTCCGTGTTGAAAGTAATTTTGGTGTGCCAATGGCGCACATAACTTCGTGTTAACATGTGTTTTGATGCGCCAAAGGGCGCAAGATTTCCCGTGTCAATAGGCATTTTGATGCGCCACTTCAAAAAGTGGTTGGCACATTTATTACAACTTTTCCTATATATAGGCACATCCACCCTGTCACTTTCACCAGTCAGAAAACACGTGATTATTCTTTTCCCTCTGCACCTGTTAGCATGCCTGTCATTCTCGTATCACGTCATGGACCCAATTTCACCTCTCACATTATATATATTTCTAGTAAGTGGTCCTTATTGCTCTTGTGTTTTGTGTTTTGGTTATTGGCTTTTTGTTTATGGGGTTGGATAAAATAGATCTGTGAAACCATGAAACCTCCCTTTGTTGTTTTTGCTGTCCTCCCCCATGCACTTCTCCCTCTTTCCAGATTTGCTGGTAAAGAGGGCTCTGCCTTTGATAAATCGCTAGGCTCTCTTTGTTTTAGCCCGTTCATCATCCAAGGGACCATGTAGAAGAGATTTTAACACATGTAACCCCTCCAGAGGAAGAACAAAGACTTAAAAATTGATAGACTACTTTTTTCCTCTTTGGTGCAGTCGCCACCTTTGCAACATGAAGTACAGTCGCGCCAACAACGCATCCACCATGCCTGTTGCATAAAAAATAGTTGCGCCCTCAAAGCGCACTTTCCTTGCTTGTTACACCCGCTAACCCTACGCCCTCTTGGCACACCAAACTCGTACGTAACATTGAAAAAACTTGCACCATTGTCGCACCTTGCATCCATGCAACACCAACCTTATTTGCGCCAAGTAGAAAATTGTTAACGGCGCAGGCGCATCCCTTATTACATCAACATCATGTCATGCAAACCTTCCATGCGCCGTGCCAAGTTCCCCTGTGGCGCATGAAAAAATGATGTTACATGTATTAAACCTACGCCCTTTGGTGCATCTTGTACCCGTGTAACATGAAAAATATCAGCACCCATTATAAAATGCATATATATGGCACATGCGCAGTTCTGCTTGCAACAACAAAAATGTCATCTGCAGCATCCATGTGCCCTATGCCCTTTGGTGCTGATTTATCCCTTGTAGCACCCCTTTTCTGTGTGCCATACTATTTAACCCTGCAACCTGTAGTATTCATGTGCCCTGCGCCCTAAGGCCTTAAAATTGCTAACTCTTCCTTCTGTCAACGCTTTAATGGAAGATCAAACAGCTAATATGAATTTCCTGCGTTGGGTTTCACTTCTTCTTCTTGTAGATTAGCAACTGAGTTTAGGACTACATATGTCAACATCAAGCAAGAGACCTACCAAGTCTAAGGGTAAAGCCAAACTCACAGAGGAAGAAATGAAGTACAAATATCAGAGGGTCAGGATGCCCGAATCCTAGGTAGAGTGTGACCTGGACATAAGAGACTCGGAACTTGGTCACATTGATATGGAGGATTTCTGGGCTAGAACCAGAAGGGTCACAGGAAGTCCGTGGATGGACAAACTGGTAGGCAGTGGACTGCATTTTGTTGGAGGGATCCCAGTTAGTGCTGTGAACAATGAGTTCATGATGGTAGTAGCCCGCTACTACAACAAAGACACAAGATGCGTCCAGAATGAGAAGGGTGAGGTCGTGATCAACCTCACTTCCTGAAACTTTGAAATAATGCTCAGCATCCCTCACCACCAACACTTTGTGGCCGTAAGCCAGGAAGATTGCACCAAGGCTTGGGAAGATAATGAGGATCAGTGTATGCAGTTGATGAATGAGGTATACCTAAAAAAAAGAAGGTGGTCACCAGATGGCCACAAGTCATTCATCGCAGCAATTTCTCAGAGGAAATCAGTGATACAATCACATTCATGAGTAGAGTATTTGGGCTTCCTGATGCCCACTACTTTCACAAATGGATGCTTAGATACCTGGAGACAATGAAAAAAAATCTACCAGAACTAAAGATGGAAAATAGTATCCCCCAGTTTACAAAGATTAATGATGCCTTCTTCTACGGCATCGTCTGCCTTTTGAGGCCAAACATGACTCATGATCGTACGACCAAGAGCATTGTTGTAGCTATAAGGAAATGGGGAGCCTTGTTCACATAATTCCCCACCTTTACCTATCTAAGGGCAGCCAACTTCTTAGGGGAACCAACCAAATTACCGAGATACACCTGCCCCAAGTTGATCCTGTTGGAGTTGTCAAGACAACTTATAACCTACCACGAGAAGTGCCTAAAGAGAAAGAAGGGTGGAACTCCTTTCCCCCTCACAGTGGGCAGGTATACTTGTCTCTCTCACCACAAAGCACGGGATATGTTTACAGAACTGGAACTGCTAAATTTAAAGCACAACTTCCCAGAAAAGCCCACTTTCGACTCAAGGAATTGTCTACCTAGAGCTAAACTCAATCTGATCCATGTTCCACAGATTGAGGATATTTATATCGACATATATCATGAGGTCGAGCTCAGGAGGAAAGACCATTCCCGCTTGGCCTTGGCTGAAATATTCTAGTACGGCGTGGCCATCGTCCCAAAAGGTTATCAAACTACTGATCAAGAATTTGATCAAGTATATCTTGACACGGGTGGGGATGACTTGCCTTTCACTGTAATTGACAGAACCAAAGCGCCTCAGACAATAGAGGAAAGGGTCAAAGAAACTCTGCAAAGAACAGAACACTGGTGTAGGATGAATGGTCTCATCTACCTTGGAGTTGATTTCACCACTTCTTCGTTGGAAAATGCACCTTCCAGGTCAAAACAGCTGCCAAAGAGTAAAGGGAAAGACAAAGAGGACGAGTCAAGCTCCAGCCAAGAGGAAGTTCCTGAAAGTCCTCCTTCCGCTTCACAAGAACGGGTTGTAATCCCGGAAATCTTGGAGAAAGAAGCAGTGGAAGATGTTCCGATAGGCACATCTACTCAGGATGTTTCCACTACTATAACCATTGAGGTCCCTTCTATCCCTTCTCCCTCTCCTCCTTCCCCTCCTCAGGTGACCCAAGTGACCATTCCTTTGGTCGTATCCTCTCCCCCGTCTTCTGTTGTTCCCCCTTCCTCATCGTCCATCTTCTCTTCTCTCATGGAGCTGTCCCCCACCATTTCTTCCCTCATCTCTTAGCTCCCTTCCTTTCCCATGTCTACCACCCCTGCAGTACCTCTTCCTCCCGTGAGCACTTCCTCGGCCTCCCTCTCAATGCCACCTCCAAGTGTCTCCACACATTTTCCTTCTACTACTGCAGCTGCTCCATTTACTATTTCAGGTCCCTCTCCCATAAGTCCAGAATGGATCTCTCAGGACCTGAGCCAACAAAAGAGGAAAGTTCCCATCGCACCGATGGACTTCTTCATCATCCCATCAAAGGGGACCAAGAAGCAAAAGCATTTAACCCGCTTCTCTCAGAGTGTGTCAGGAGAGAGAGTAATGGAGATAACATACCCCAATCCTTTGAAGGATAAAAAGGATTTGTCTTCGACAAATTACACAGTGACCCAAGTCACAATGGGGACATCTACAGAAAGCCTTCAAGGAAAGGCCCTATCTGCAATTGACACCCTTTGGTCGTATCCTCTCCCCCATCTTCTGTTGTTCCCCCTTCCTCGTCGTCCATCTTCTCTTCTCTCGCGGAGTTGTCCCCCACCATTTCTTCCCTCATCTCTTAGCTCCCTTCCTTTCCTATGTCTACCTCCCCTGCAGTACCTCTTCCTCACATGAGCACTTCCTTGGCCTCCCTCTCAATGCCGCCTCCAAGTGTCTCCATGCATTTTCCTTCTACTACTGCAGTTGCTCCCTTTACTATTTCAGGTCCCTCTCCCATAAGTCCAGCATGGATCTCTCAGCACTTGAGCCAACAAAAGAGGAAAGTTCCCATCGCACCGATGGAATTCTTCATCATCCCATCAAAGGGGACCAAGAAGCAAAATCCTTTAACCCGCTTCTCTCAGAGTGTGTCAGGAGAGAGAGTAATGGAGATAGCATACCCCAATCCTTTAAAGGATAAAAAGGATCTGTCTTCGACAAATTACACAGTGACCCAAGTCACAATGGGGACATCTTCGAAAATCCTTCAAGGAGAGGCTCTATCTGTAGTTGACGCCCTTTGTAAGAAGCTCCAAGAAGCAAAGGAAGAGAAAAGGTTGTTAAAGGAGCAAAATAAACATCTTCTCCACACCTTGCAGAAAATGGGCAGTGCGCCTCCTACAACTACCGCCGAAGCTCCTGAGCCTTTGAACCAGGACAAGATTAATGAATATGCCAAAATCGGCGAGCAGGGCATGGCAGTTTCCACCTGGAGGAGCCAAATCCTCAAAGACAGTGAAAAAGTAATCGCCAAGCTCTCTGACTTGTATTTGAACATCAATCAAGGTGAACAAAGATCTCCAAGCGTTACAGCGGGACCCATATTCAGAAGAGCTGGAACATGCCAAGACTGTAGCACAAAACCTTTCAGACAAATGTTTGAATGTTCAGTTGAAGATCTGGTCAAGTTCGGCGTCTTCGGCCATCCTAGGGCCCTCAAAAAAATCATGTCCACTCTGGATTACCAGGTGGATCAGGTGGAATTTGTCCTAGAAAAGATCGACAAGAGTGAAGGAAGAAGCCCTGGACGCGATGCACCAAATGGAACGGATCATGTCTTGAACATGTCGCCAGGGTTGCTTACTCACTTCCTTTCACTTTACGAAAAGTATGATGAAACCATCCAGATCTTTAAGGAGATCGTTTCTCAAGGGATGGGGCCAGAGGTCACTTTTGACACCGAAGTCTATCAACAACCTGCTGGCTTGTCGGGACTTCATTGGGTTACTCATTGATAGCGGTAGAAAATGACTATTCCAAACTCCCTAGAGAAGCTCATAGATGAGCGGGAGACTTGTGAGGCTGATCAGTGAGCGGCACAAGGATCCTTCCCAGGATCAACTTCAGGGCCCATGATCAACAAGTTTATGGAATACCGCTGCTCAATTCCATATCTCGTCACCTGAGCAACAACAAAAGTAGGATCCACCCCCTTTCGGCCGCAAGATGATGATGACGAGTAGCTTCTTCTTCTTCTTCTTCGACTCTCTCTCTTCTTCGACTTTCTTTTTAGGAATATCTGAAGTATGTTGACACAAATGATGACATCATCCATGTTGCATCATGGGATGATGTTATCCATCAAGTTGTCAAAAAGTCAACAAATGACTTTTAGATATCTCTTGTAAGATATCTTTGTAAATAAGTTGTTGGCTTTCTTTTGTCCCTTCTTTTCTTCTCCTTCTTCTATAAATACCCCAATACTTGTTGTATTGAAGGATGAATGGATGAATATCTTTCAGATGAAAAATAGAAATGAGGAGAAAAGGACTTTGTAGCTTTTTGTAACAGAAGGAAAATATTAATACAAATATTTAGAATTTGTGCTGAATACATGTGTTATGTGCATCTAGATCTTTCTTATGTCAGATTTGTGTGTTTATTCTATTGGATCTGCTTCTACTTTTATTTGTCATTTATTTATCATCAGTATTGCTTTGCTCGTTTATGCAAGTAGGTTTGGCTCTGTTTACTACCAATCCCAAAACATAAACCTTCTGACCTTTCTGCTTCAGAATTCATTTCTTTTCTCCCTTCGGATCCTAATCTTTCTTCATCCCCTCTTTCCTTCATTCCTTTCTTTTCGTAGTCGGAAACTACCCCTACTGGGATGAGATCCCAAACCCCCTGAAGGCATAATATTGTGAGACTTGCACAAGATTCCTACTGGTAGAATAGCAATAAACCAGTTTTGCTTTGCTGACTCAAAGAGGGGTTATGCCCTGCACACTATTGGCTTGTTTATCCATAGATCTACCCTTAGCGACAGATTTTCGGACCAACAGTTTTTAGCGACTCCGCTAGGGATTGAACAGATCTATCAGATCTATGATGGTGTTGTGATAGAAAATCAGTAAAAATCAGAAAAATCACTACTTGTTTGCAAATCTGCACTTTTTGTTAAAAATCCAAAGATTTTGTAAAGGTGATCTAAATCAAAAAATTTCTTCTGAGATCCATAGATTTGGCCTAGTTGAAGGTCTTTAATTCGCTGAGTTTTTATAGAAATCAGTATTTTGCCATAGATCTGAGTTTTTTGACTGTCTACCAAAAGATTGAAACCCTTTGAAAAAGTCAAAATTAGATCTGAAAATCAGCTTGCTAATCTTTTCTACCATTTTATCCTCACTGTTATTTTTCATTAACCGCAATTGGTTTTTTGAAGAGGATAGTTTTTAAATATTTAGAAAAGTACATGCTGCTGGTTTTTTCCAGAAAAGCCAAAAAATCAGCAAGTACAGCCAAAAAGAAATTTTGAATCTGCACTACAAAATTGTAGATCTGGAAGGTACACTGGCGGGTGAACCATTTACTCGTAGCAGGAGAGCTCGCAGAGAAGTCGATCTTACCTTTGACCTGCTTCAAAGGCACATCTTCAGTATAACACCGGATCGCTTCTCGTCACTAAGTTTAGCTGACCGGTCATCCAGGAGTGTCTCGCCTCCACGAAGGAAGCATCTCTGATCAAGAACGTCTACATCACTTTGTAATGCTCTGTTGCTTAGCGGAACCACAGTTCTAGCTTGCGTCCTCTTTCCAGCTTTTCAAATGGCGGTGCCATGGGGAAATGTTATGGGCCCTTTGGAATTACCACATCCTGTTCACGCACTTCCACATGGAAACCGAAAGAATTTTCTCAAATTTGATGGGAGCAGAAACCAAAGCACGGATTCACACATATTTGAATTCATCATGTCATGCAGCATCCTGGATGTGACCCATGAAGATGTGTTAATTCGCCTCTTCTTAGAAACTTTGCAAGGGCCCACAGTGGAATGGTTTCAGCATTTGCCGGCCGGATCTATTACTAGTTGGGCCACCTTGCAAGATGCTTTTGAAGACAGGTATAAGTCTTCTGAAGACGCGTTCACATTACTGTCAAAGATCACTCACCTAAAGAAAGAGTCTAATGAAACTATGCATGATTTTATCGCAAGGTTCAATGCATTAATCAACCACGTGCCTGTTGTCATGCTTCCAACACCAGAAAATCAAAAGTGTTTCTTCATAAACGCTATGAGCTCAAAAGTAAGTTTCTTACTCCTGCAAGAACAAGTAGCTACCTTGCCTCTTGCCCAAGCTGCTGCCATTCGGATAGAGGACAACTTGCTAATATATGACAAATTGAAACGAGAGTCATCCAAGTTCAAAGCTGTAAATCCTTCTCAAGCCACTTCGTCTGATCCGGCATTTCAGAAGATGGTAAATGACTTGCTCGCATTAAAGAATCAGTTAGCCCAAGCTTCCCCCAATTCCTCGTACTGGGATATTCCACGAAGAAATTTTACTCCCAACAGCGTCCCGCATAGGCCGCATCTGCCTGCAACTGCTCCACGGTTGGCGCTTGAGGCTCCTTCGGTCAACGCTTTGGCCGAAATCAAAGAAGAGGAACAAAATTACAAAGAACCTTCATCTCAAGGAGAAGATGATCAAGATGTCGGTGAACCGACTGGTGACTCTACTATCGGGTATATGGAATTTGATGAGGAAGAATCTGACGAAGAAGAGGGTACCCAAGGATATGCAAGTAGACAATCATATGTTGTTTTTACCCACTCGTAAGGAAAAGAAGTAGAGGTCATTGCCAATGTGTAGAAAGAGAAGGCTGCATCTTCCACGCCCCCAACTATTGCTAAAAGAGGTAATCCTCTTCCTACTCAACCCCCTGTTAAGTCTTTTATAAAGAAATATTTTCCTCCCATCTCTCCTCCAAATCAGCCTTCTTCTATTTCCATGAAGACCAGTAGCTTTACCCTACCATCATGAAATGAAGGACTCATTCCTCCACCAACACAACCCTTGGCCGCATTTGACATAATTGACCACGCTAAAAAGACCAAGATTCAAATGTCTGAAGCCGAGTACCTTCAGTCAAACCCCGAACAACTTGTAAGGTTGACTGAATACATCCAAAGTCAGGCTGTCATGACTAATCAGGTTTCCCCAAAAGGAATCCTTTCCACCACTCCTTCATCCTGCATAAATGTTGCCTCGACTTCAACATCAGGCAAGATAGAACCTTTCTACCTCTCCCTCCTAATCAATGACCACAAACTAAGCAACTGCATAATTGATTCTGGAGCTTCCAATAATGTCATGCTGGTAAAATTCACCCATGCTCTAGGCCTCACCCTTACCAAGCCTTTTGGCAGATGTTATTCCTTGGAAACCAAACAGGTTCCGCTAATCGGTCAAATCAAGGACGCTTAGTTCGCATTTGTGGTGTTCCCAGAGAAAAGAGTAAAGATGACCGTCCTTGTTGCTGATATTCTGGCAGTGTATGGAATTCTACTAGGAAGGAGCTTTTGCAGTGAAGTTGGTGGGGAGATTCATATGGACTGGTCTAAGGCTAGAATCCCTGTCAAAGGTGTAATGCAAACCTTGGAGCCTGAATCTCAAAAGAAGTACCTGGTTACTAACTCTGATGAGCCCAAAGCCCAAATTCTCTTCGAATCATCAGGGATGGGAAACTATTTCTTGTCTACCGAGTCTGATAAGGGGGATGTCCTCGTCCAAGTAGAGGATCTTAACAAGATCTGGACTTTGCAGTTCGACGGTAGCTGCGCGACTAGTGGGTGTAGCGCTGGTGCCGTGCTTATATCTCCCGAAGAGGAGATTATTCCTCTCTCTTTCAAGTTGCAGTTTTTCAACATGAATAATACTACTGAGTATGAATCCTTGCTGCTTGGCATGCAAGCCGTGAAGGAAAGAGGGATCAAAAATCTTAAGGTATAAGGTGATGTAGAGCTGGTTGTAAATCAAGTTAATAGGATATACCAAGTGAAGAATGAAAGGCTCAGACATTACCGCAATGAGGTGTGGGACACCATTGAGGAGTTTGATGCTTTTTCAATAAAATCCATCCCAAGAGCTCAGAATGACATGGCCGATTCATTGGCCGTTTCAGCATCCCTCATGCTCCCTCACCCAGGTTTGAAAACAAACAAATATACCATTGAGGTGGTTTTCCACCCAAGCGTGCCGGAAAATTCTCAGCATTGGCAAGTATTCAACAATGAAAACCAACTCATTGCCTTTCTAGGAAAGGCAGAAATTTTTAGTGAACTTCATTTTGAAAGATCCACTTCTGCATGCCGTGAATCTGTTACGGATCAAGACAAAGAATCAAAAGGGAATGATGACATATGTCAGCTCAAAGGAAATAAAATCCTAAAAGGCCTGGTCTCCTTAGAGTGGTTGTTCGACAAGCATGATCACTTTGTTAAAAAGAAGAGGCGAGATGATCCTATTTCCTCCCCAGAAACCGAACCGGTCAATTTAGGTTCGGTAGAACATCCGCAGTTTGTGAACATTGGAAAATGTTGCACACCTAAAGAGAAGTAGAAGTTTTTCAAATTACTAAAGAAATACATGGATGTATTGGCATGTTCCTATGCCGATCTATAGTATTTCAAGCCAAAGGACATCCAACATGATATCCCATTGAAAGAAGACGTCAAACCTTTTCACCAGAAGTAGAGACATTATAATCCTAAAATTTCAGGTACTATCCAGGTTGAAATTTAGAAAATTCTAGACGCACGGATTATTCTTCCTATCCATCACAGTACCTGGGTCACAAACATTGTGCCAGTGCACAAGAAGAATGGCGAGATACGCATATGTGTAGATTTTCGCAACCTGAATCAGGAGTCCCTGAAGGAAAACTACCCGCTTCCCATAATGGACCAGGTTCTGCAAGTAGTAACTGGATCAGAAATGTTGTCCATGCTTGATGGTTTCTAGGACTATAATCAGATTGAAGTCTCATCTGAAGACCAATTTAAAACAACATTCACTACTCCTTGGGGTACGTTTTCTTACAGTAGGATGCTGTTTGGCCTGACCAATGCTGGCGCTACTTTCCAACGAGCGATGGACTTTGCGTTCAAAGGTATGATGGGGAAGGTCATCATAGTCTTCTTAGATGACTTAACTATGTTCTCCAAACAACGAAATAATCATTCTGATCATTTGGAGCAAGTATTGATTAGATGCCAAGAGCACGGGATCTCCCTGAATCCGAAAAAGTCCGTTTTCAGAGTCATAGAAGGAAAATTGCTAGGACATGTTGTTAGCAAAGAAGGGACAAAGATAGATACCAAAAGAGTTAAGGCTATTCAGAGCCTTACTTTACCCACAAGCAAGACCGGCGTTCACTCTTTTTTTGGAAAGGTGAACTTTCTCAGGCGCTTTGTTCTTGATTTTGCTGAAAAGACTTGTCATATATTAGACATGATGAAAGGAACGCCAACTTTCTGATGGAGCGAAGAAGGGAAGAAGTTGTTTGAGGAAATAAAAGCCTCTTTTGCTCATGCGCCAGTCCTGGTATGCCCTGATTTCTCCAAGGATTTTATCATGTATAGCTATACATCTGAGCATACTGTATCTGCCATCTTGAAGCAAAAGAATTCTAAGGATGTTGAATCCCCAATTGCATTCATGAGATCTCCCCTCAAACCTCACGAATTAAAAATGTCTTAGTTGGAAAAGCATGCATTCGCCGTTGTCAAAGTAGTCAAGAATTTCAGGTATTACATTTTAAACTCTCATACAGTGGTGCTGGTCCCTGACATGGTAGTCAAGTCAATTTTAACTCAACAGGAGTTAGGAAGCCTGCAGGGGAATTGGATTGCGAAAGTCCAAGAGTATGATCTAGATATAAAACCAACCAAGCTGGTAAGGGGTAAGGGCCTATGTTAGCTTATGGCTGAAAAAAAAGATTCAGAAGACCTTGAAGAAAAGGATGATTACACCAATGGAGCGCAAAGCCAGTCGGTACGTACCATTTTCATGCACAGCTGCTATTTTGTAGGGCCCCATCCATTTTGGAAGAAATTTTCTCTGTCTTCTTTTTTTGTATCTGGAATCATATACTAGGACCAAGTCATTCACATGAAATGGAGACCATCGGATCTTTTGATCAAAGTATTCCTTCTGCTTCATTTTCTTCTTATGGCTTGTATCCTTTTCTATTTCCCTCATTTCCTCTAGCAAATGAAGATGTACCAACCTTTCTTTTACTGAATCACTTTCATCCATCCTTTCATTTTTCATAACTCTCACAGTGGGAATATCAAACTCAATAGGAAGAACTGGATCAATGCCATAGGCCAACTGAAATGGGGAGTATCCTGTTGCTAACTTTGATGTTGCCCTATATGCCCACAATGCTGCATGAATCCTTTTATCCCATTTATGTACCTGCAAGGCTGCATCTTTTGTTAGAATTTGACCTCAGGCACGGTCATTTGTTCGTTCCAACCATGTCCATTAGTGCTTGGAATTGTATGTTGTTGCCTTCCTGTGCTTGACTAGAAAACTTATTGACTAGGGCTTCTACCACATTAATGAAGTGGCTTCCTTGATCTGTTATAGATTATCTAATGGACAACCAAATCTGGTGACAATGCGTTCATATATGTCAACCTTACCACTTCATCCATGTTGTTTGCTGTTTTCAATGGCCTAGCTTCATACCCACTTGGTTAAATAATCTGTGCGTTCCAACTACAATATACTTATTGCTGACGTGATGTACGCTTGGAAGTGGACCTCACGAGATGATCTATTCCCCATTTTTTCTATGAAGGGACCAAGGGGATAGTATAGGACATAATGGAGCTCAGATGATTAGTCTTACGGTTACCATGTGTTTGACAAATATCACATGTCTTACAATAACTTAGTAACAATCTTTAAAAAGAGCTGGGCTAGATGATAATCAACTGCATGTGGCACAAGATCCTTTTATGACTGTAAGTTGTCCAGAGAAGCAGCCCTCTACATCACTACCTATTGTGGAATTCTTCTCAGCAGCAATCCTTTCACTATGATCATGTCCAACTGCCCTCTTGTACTGTCCATCAGTGTCCTATTCGATTATAATGCTCCATGCAGAACCTAGAATATGGACGACTGGCTTGAGTAATATTTCTCTTATGTCCTTGCATTGGCACACATCAGTACAACTTGAATTCATTAAGATAATTCCAAATATCTATGCTAAATCACTAGGGTATTGCCTGTCTATTTAGGGAGAACAATGTTGCATCGGGAAAATCCATCATCATCACTAAGATAGGATCCTAAATCCATCATAGGCTCGACGAGAGTGCATCTGCATTGACATGCTTCTTTCCTAGCCTATCTATACATATCAAGTTCAAATCTCTTAAGATAAGCATAAACCTTATTCATCTTGCTATCCTCCCTGATGGGTTCCAGGCATTATTAGACAATATATTTACAGAGCCTGATGATCCGTTACAACTATAAATTTCTGCCCTAGCAAGTAATTGTCTAAACTTCTTTACAGCAATATAATGAGTTCCAGAGCCTCTTTTTCAATTACAGTATAGTTTACCTCAACACTGCTCATTTGTCTGCTCCCAAAGTAAATTGACATGTTAACATTCCCGGATTTTCATCCTTTTGGCTCAAAGTACTTACCTAGTGCTGCATCTGAGGCATCATTGTACACAATGAATGTTACTGTGCTCCACATCTGGATTCTTCAAAACAGGTGAAGACATCAGGGCTTCCTTCAGTTGTCCAAAATCTATCATGACGCCTTGTTTCCTGGTTACACTTAAGCAACATCCTTCTTCCTAATACATGGGTTAGTGAAATATGCAATCTTTGGAGGAAAATTCTAGTGATCGAACCTTCTATAGTAACCCTTCATGGCTTCTAAAAATCCGATCCTCGAACTTACTTCTATTCATAGTGAAATGGTAAATCTTTGATTTTTGAAACTTTATCAGGATCAGTACCAATACCATCTCTGGATACAACATGCCCTAACAAAATGCCTTTAGAACATCCAAAGACACACTTTGTAGGTTTTACTGAGGCTTGTGCTTCATCTAACCTTTGAAATGCTGTCTCCATCTGGTGCAGGTGGTCCAACTTGCTCCCATAGATGCAAAAATCATCCAGAAATACTCTGATGAAAGTCCCAATGTAGGGTTCGAACACCCTATTCATCAAATGCTGGAATGTTGCTGGAGCATTACACAACCCAAAAGGCATAACTCTATAAGCAAACATTCCCCAAGGAGTGGTGAACGTGGTCTTCAGCTGATCTTTCTCTGCTATACGAACTTGGTTGTAGCCACTATATCCATCAACAAAACTATAGCACTCCTAGCCAGCTACTTCGTCCAAGATTTGATCTGAAAATGGAAGAGGGTAATGATCCTTCTTTGTTGCCTTATTGAGCTTCCTGTAATCAACACAAATGTATAGCTTCCCATTCTTTTTTATTGAGATCACAATGGGAGAAACCCATTCTGAATTCTCCACAGCAAATATGAATCCTGCATCAAGCAACTTATCTATTTCTTCTTTTACAGTCTTGGAAAAATTAGGATTCATTCTATATGGCATTTGCTCTATGGGCTTAGCACCATCTACCAGCTCAATACAATGTTCTACCCAACTTACTTGACAGAGTTCCTTGTAATCAAAAGTGAATAGGTGTATGTACCTTCGAAAGAGCTAGAGGTAGGATTCCTTCTCACTCTCCATCACAGCATCACCAATCTTTATTTGTTGGAGACGATCATCAACTTCTTCTTCAGATAATTTTATGGGGTCCTGGGTTGGTGTGACTGGAAGAATATCCATGACTGAAACATCAACCTCACTTTCTTCATCTTCAGTGTCCACTTCACTAGTGCTAGAGTAATCAGAGGATGTCCAATCATCAGTTTCATCACTTGAATCCACAGGTTCTGCTTTATGATGTCGAGGGATCACGTTTATCTTCACCCTCTCTCTACCATGTCCAAGTGTCATGAAACCTTCATTCCAGTAGTTTCTTACATGAACTCTCCTTAGCCATGGTCTTCCCAGCAGCATTGGGTACGCAACAGTACCATTTTTCATCACCTGAAAGTTTACCACACATACAACACCCATAATAGATATTGCCACATTTGAAACTACACCTTCTGGTTTATTTTTTCCCTTATTTAATGACCTTAACATAAGTGTTGAAGGGCGATCAATTTTTAAACCCAACATATTCATTACAGACTCGGTCATTACATTAACTGCAGCACCTCCATCAACTAAGAAATCATGAATTGAAATACCATTACATAATACCTCAGCTTGTGGAGCATAGGGATCTGCCTCTGCCTCCAAAACAGGGACCTCAACCTCCTTCCTTCTTCGAGCATTGAGTCCACCTCGCAACTCCCCGCCTCTTCTCAGAAGACATAGCCAAGAGTTGACCATATGTAATATTTGCAGGCCTTTTGGACAGATCTTCCAAGATGGAGTATGGTCCTTGCCCCTGTGAAATCAGAAAATCCTGCACACCCAACTTTCTTCTCCTATGTTTCTTACTAGTTTCTTCTTTCATCTTCTTAGGATCATTTCCATCTTGATTATCTTTTTCTTTCTTTCTTTTTGTTACAAACACATCTACTTCATTATTTCTACTCTTATCTACTACATCAAAAGAATTCACAGGTGCTTTTCCTTTATCATTATCTCCCTTACTAGATGTAGAAGCTCTATCTGGACAATTATACTTATAATGACCCTTTTTATAACAACCATAACAAACAAATTTAGAAATATTTCTTTTTGGACCTCTATCTCCTCCCTGAGAACTAAATTCCTTTCCTTGAAGAAGATTAATAGTTAACTGACCCATCTTTTTGAGCAGATCTTCATACTCAGTAGATGTATTAGGAGAAATATTTGTGCTCACCGGGAGTGGTTGTGGATTCAGGACCAAAGGTGATGGTGTAGGCTCTACTTTAGCAAATATTTTTTTGGGCTCCTCTTCCATGCTTTCTTCTTGCCTTCTTGCAATCTCCTTTGCTTGTTCAATGGTAGCTGGGCGGTCATACTTCACTCGTTGTCTGATCTCCGGCTTCATCCCAAGAATGAAGTGCTTACAGAGGAGATTATCCACGCCATTCATCAACCCATCCGCTAGTCCTTCCTTCCGGATCTGGGCATCGAGCTTCCTCCTTAGCTCTAGAACACGAGCATGATAATCCCTTATCTTCTCCTTCTCTCCTTGGGATAGCTTTGTGATCTCGATCATGAGATCTGCATATTTCTGTTGTTCACCAAATTCTTCAAGAAAACTTTCAGTTAATAAATCCCATGAATTTTTCACATTATCACCTAGTGTTTCAAACCACCTAAGTGCTGAACCATCCAAAAAGGTAGGAAAAAATTCAGTCCATTGTTCCCTTCTTATAAGGCCATTACAAATACAAGATCGCTTAAATTCTTGAATGAAAGAAGAAGCATCTTCATTAGATTGAGCTGAAAAAATGGGAATCTTTCCCATTTTCAAAAGTAACCACCGTGAAATACCAACTCACAAGTACAATCAACAAGACTTATGTGCACAAATAATTGGAATCACTATACTAGAAAGTGACTTTACACCTTTCTACAGTAAAATAGAAATGACCATGGTAAACTATGGTAAAACTTGACTTACTACGGTAAAAACTGACTTTACTGTGGTAAACACTATTCACGGTAAAAAGTGAAGTTACTGTGGTAAATACTATTCACGGTAAAAAGTGACTTTACTGCGGTAATTACTATTCCCAGCAAAAAGGACTTTACCAAGGTAACTACTATTCATGGCAAAAATGACTTTAACATGGTAACTACTATTCACGGTAAAAATGACTTTACCATGGTAACTACTATGCACAGTAAAAACAAGGTTACCCTCCAATTGATTTTTGACTAAGTGGGAATATCTCTCCAGAAAATCCACCAACGAGGAATGGTCCCGGCGACGGAACCAAAATGTCATCACCAATCTGGCACTATGATAATTCTTCACCGGGAACTCCTCGTACTATAATTATTTACTAATGCACAACCTTTATTTTGGTGGATGTAATCTTTAACTGATGGCTTCCTTTGCACACTTCCTACAATATTTCTCACTACTTCTTTCTATGCTAAATGAGGGGGGTAGCCTCTCTATTTATAGAACTTCCAGGCTTATCCATCTTATCTCTAAGATAGGATAAGAAATCCACTCTGACGAATCATATTCCATACCTTAACTCTTATCTGTACATGTAAGCTTATTTGTTAAGATAAGATAAACCTTATCATTTTACATGGGTTCCACATTTTTAGACTTTTTACAAATAAAATACACAAAATATTTATGACCTCACTCCTTGTCCTTATTACCAATATAATATTTCTAATTCCTAATCATGTAGACCCTACTTCTCTAATTACCCAAACTTTGACATTTTAACATTACCGGACCACTTACGACAAATATTTACTTTTTACAACATTCCTATTGTACTTTGACTATTACCGTACTCCACATTATTGGCGGCACCGTACTGACGGCACCGTTATCTTCTATCAGACGCTACTACTAATTACACTTAACAACATCCTATTCCTAATACATACATTAATGAAATAGAAATTATGGAGGAAAATTTTAGTGTCGACAGTCTCTCGGCATGTCACCTTTTCAATTGTTATATGGCACCGATGCCAAGCTTCCCACTTCTGCTGAACTCCCTACTCTGTGCTTGGCACGAGCAATCGAAGATGAGAATTTCCAGAATTCTCTTGAGAAGAGGATCATGTATCTAGCAGAGCTCGAAGAAAAGAGAGTAAGAGTGGTCGACAGGATCACTGAGCATCAGAATCAGGTAAAAATATTGTTTGATAAAAAATCTAAGCAAAGAAATTTCCAGGTGGGAGATCTCGTCCTTTTATAGGACAAATAAAGAGAGCCAAAGGGCATACATGGAAAATTTGATTCCCTATGGAGGGGACCTTTCAAGATTAAAAAACTCAATGGAGAGAACAGCTTCTATCTCTCGTATCCAAATAGAACTGGAATCCCGCTTCCCTATAGCGGGAAGCATCTGAAAATCTTCAGGAAGTAGAGCTTTCTCTCTTCTTTGTACAGTTACTTCAGTTGTGTGTTTGTTTTTATCGTGTGTTTGATTTTTTTGGTTGTGTGTTTCCCTTTTTAGTCGCCCTTATTTTTGACTCTGTTGCCCAATGGATAGGCACATGTGGATCTGGGATTATCTACCCCTGATTTTCGTTCAGAGATAGTCCCTAGAAAGAGCCAGCTGTTATCCCGTGAAATTGGCAAGGGTAATTTTACGGGTAACCATACCAAAATTTTGTTCTAGTCCCTCGTCAGGGACCTCCGCATTCGGAACATTGCAAAAGACCCTTTTTCGGGAAATCTGGTTTTCCGAACTTAGCCTTTTTTGGGTCTTTTGGGTCGGGCACACCTAATGTCTATGCAACATAGAGTAAGCATGCACCCCCTTTAAATCCTTTGGCACACGGTTTGAAGTGTCGACACATATTTCAGTACACCTCACCATGTTGCACCTTTCTTGCATGCGCCAAGGCGCATGCACCTTTGTGTCAAAAATATTTTTGTTGCGCCGCGTTTTGGTGCGCCAAAGGTGTACTTATTTATGTGTTGACAACACTTTTGGCGCACCAAGGGCACACATAACTTCGTGTTAACATGTGTTTTGATGCGCTAAAGGGCGCAAGCTTTCCCATGTCGACAGGTGTTTTGATGCGCCACTTTAAAAAGTGGTTGGCACATTTATTACAACTTTTCCCATATATAGGTGCATCCGCCTGTCAATTTCACCAGTCAGAAAACACGTGATTATTCTTTTCCCTCTGCACCTGTTAGCACACCTGACGTTCTCGTATCGCGTCGTGGACCCAGTTTCACCTCTCACATTATATATATTTCTGGTAAGTGGTCCTTATTGCTCTTGTGTTTTGTGTTTTGGTTATTGGCTGTTTGTTTATGGGGTTGGATAAAATGGATCTGTGAAACCATGAAACCTCCCTTTGCTTTTTTTGCTGTCCTCCCCCATGCACTTCTCCCTCTTTCCAGATCTGCTGGTAAAGAGGGCTCTGCCTTTGAAAAATCACTAGGTTCTCTTTGTTTTAGCCAGTTCATCATCCAAAGGACTCTGCAGAAGAGACTTTAACACATGTAACCCCTCTAGAGGAAGAACAAAGACTTAAAAATTGATAGACTACTTTTTTCCTCTTTGGTGTAGTCACCACCTTTGCAACATGAAGTACAGTCACACCAACGGTGCATCCACGATGCCAGTTGCATAAAAAACAGTTGTGCCCTCAAAGTGCACTTTCCTTGCTTGTTACAACCGCTAACCCTGTGCCCTCTTGGCGCACCAAACTCATATGCAACATTGAAAAAACTTGCGCCATTGGTGCACCTTGCATTCATGCAACACCAACCATATTTGCGCCAAGTACAAAACTGTTAACGGTGCAGGAGCATCCCTTATTACAGCAACATCATGTCATGCAGACCTTCCATGCACTGCATGAAGTTCCCCTGTGGCGCACGAAAAAATGATGTTATACGCATTAAACTTGTGCCCTTTGGCGCATACTATACCCGTGTAACATGAAAAATATCAGTGCCCGTTATAAAATGCATATATATGGCACATGCACACTTCTGCTTGCAACAACAAAAATGTCATCTACAGTGTCCATGTGCCCTGTGCCCTTTGGCGCTAATTTATCCTTTGCAGCACCCCTTTTCTGTGTGCCATACTATTTAACCCTGTAACCTATAGTATTCATGCACCCTGCGCCCTGAGGCCTTAAAATTGCTAACCCTTCCTTCTGTCAACGCTTTAATGGAAGATCAAATAGCTAATATGACTTTCTTGCATTGGGTTTCACTTCTTCTTCTTGCAGATCAGCAACTGAGTTCAGGACTACATATGTTAACATCAAGCAAGAGACCTACCAAGTCTAAGGGCAAAGCCAAGCTCACAGAGGAAGAAATGAAGTACAAATATCAGAGGGTCAGGATGCCTGAATCCCAGGCAGAGTGTGACTTGGACATAAGAGACTCGAAACTTGGTCACATTGATATGGAAGATTTCTGGGCTAGAACCAGAAGGGTCACAGGAAGTCCATGAATGGACAAACTGGTAGGCAGTGGACTGCATTTTCCTGGAGGGATCCCAGTTAGTGCTATGAACAATGAGTTCATGATGGTAGTAGCCCGCTGCTACAATAAAGACACAAGATGCGTCTAGAATAAGAAGGGAGAGGTTGTGATCAACCTCACTTCCCGACACTTCGAAATAATGCTCGACATCCCTCACCATCGGCACTTTGTGGCCGTAAGCCAGGAAGATTGCACCAAGGCTTGGGAAGATAATGAGGATCAGTGTATGCAGTTGATGAATGAGGTATACCTGAAAAATAAGAAGGTGGTGACCAGATGGCCACAAGTCATTCATCGCAGAGATTTCTTAGAGGAACTCAGTGATACAATCACGTTCCTGAGCAGAGTATTTGGGCTTCCTGATGCCCACTACTTTCACAAATGAATGCTTAGATACCTGGAGACAATGAACAAAAATCTGCCAGATCAACGCTTCGAGTGGGCAGAGATCATAAGCAGCACCATATCTGAGCAGCTCCAACAACTTATCACAACAGGGAGGTTCTACATCAACTCCTACGTAGTTTATGTTGCGGCCTCTGAAAGAGATTATCTAGTCTTAATGCGGTGCGGGGTTTGGCCCCAAGTCAAAATATATGAATACTATCCAGAACTAAAGCTGGAAAATAGTATCCCCCAGTTTACAAAGATTAACGATGCATTCTTCTATGGCATCGTCTACCTTTTGAGGCCAAACATGACTCACAATCATACGACCAAGAGCATTGTCGCAGCTACAGATAAATGGGGAGCCTTGTTCACAAAATTCCCCACCTTTACCTATCTAAGGGCAGCCAACTTCTTGGGGGAACCAACCAAATTGCCGAGATACACCGGCCCCAAGTTGATCCTGTTGGAGTTGTCAAGACAACTTATAACCTACCACAAGAAGAGCCTAAAGAGAAAGAAGGGTGGAACTCCTTTCCCCCTCACAGTGGGCAGGTATACTTGTCTCTCTCACCACAAAGCACGGGATATGTTTGCAGAACTGGAACTGCTAAATTTAAAGCACAACTTCCTGGCAAGGCCTACTTTCGACCCAAGGAATTGTCTACCCAGAGTTAAACTCGATCCGATCCATGTTCCATAGATCAAGGATATTTATATCGACCTATATCATGAGGTCGAGCTCAGGAGGAAAGACCATTCCCACTTGGCCTTGGCTAAAATCATACAGTACGGCATGGCCATCGTCCCAAAAGGTTATCAAACTGCTGATCAAGAATTTGATCAAGTATATCTTGACACGGGTGGGGATGACTGGCCTTTCGCTGTAATTAACAGAACCAAAGCACCTCAGACAATAGAGGAAAGGGTCAAAGAAACTTTGTGAAGAATAGAGCATTGGTGTAGGATGAATGGTCTCATCTACCTCGGAGTTGATTTCACCACTTCTCCGTTGGGCAACGCACCTTCCAGCTCAAAACAGCTGCCAAAGAGCAAAGGGAAAGACAAAGAGGGTGAGTCAAGCTCCACCCAAGAGGAAGCTCGTGAAAGTCCTCCTTCCGCTTCACAAGAACGGGTTGTAATCCCGGAAAGCCTGGAGAAAGAAGCAGCGGAAGATGTTCCGATAGGCACATCCACTCAGGATGTTGCCACTACTATAACCATTGAGGTCCCTTCTATCCCTTCTCCCTCTCCTCCTTCCCCTCCTCAGGTGACGCAAGTGACCATTCCTTTGGTCGTATCCTCTCCCTCGTCTTCTGTTGTTCCCCCTTCCTCATCATCCATCTTCTCTTCTCTCGCGGAGCTGTCCCCCACCATTTCTTCCCTCATCTCTCAACTCCCTTCCTTTCCCATGTCTACCTCCCCTGCAGTACCTCTTCCTCCCGTGAGCACTTCCTCGGCCTCCCTCTCAATGCCGCCTCCAAGTGTCTCCACGCATTTTCCTTCTACTACTACAGCTGCTCCCTTTACTATTTCCAGTCCCTCTCCCATAAGTCCAGGATGGATCTCTCAGGACCTGAGCCAACAAAAGAGGAAAGTTCCCATCGCACCGATGGACTTCTTCATCATCCCATCAAAGGGGACCAAGAAGCAAAAGCCTTTAACCCACTTCTCTCAAAGTGTGTCAGGAGAGAGAGTAATGGAGATAGCATTCCCTAATCCTTTAAAGGATAAAAAGGATCTGTCTTCAACAAATTACACAGTGACCCAAGTCACAATGGGGACATCTTCGGAAAGCCTTCAAGGAGAGGCCCTATCTGCAATTGATGCCCTTTGTAAGAAGCTCCAAGAAGCAAAGGAAGAGAAAAGGCTGTTAAAGCAGCAAAATAAACATCTTCTCCACTCCTTGCAGAAAATGGGTAGTGCGCCTCCTATAACTGCCGCCGAAGCTCTTGAGCCTTTGAACCAGGACAAGATTAATGAATATGCCAAAATTGGTGAGCAGGCCATGGCAGTTTCTGCCTGGAGGAGCCAAATCCTCAAAGAAAGTGAGGGAGTGATTGCTAAGTTTACCAAATTATATTAGCATATCAATCAGGCGAATAGAGAGCTCCAGGTGATAGCAGGACCCATTTTCGAAGAGCTGGACCACACCAAGATGCAGCATGAGACCTTTCAGAAAATGCTTGACTGTTCAGTTGAAGATCTGGTCAATTTTGGCGTCTTTGGACACCCCAGATCCGTCAACAAAATCCTTTCTACTCTGGATTATCGGGTTGATCAGCTGGAGTTTATCCCGGAGAAGATTGATAAGATAAAGGAGGAAACCTTGGATGTAATGCATCAAATGGAGCAGATTGTCTTGAGAATGTCTCCGGGTTTTCTCAATCCTTCTTTTAACTTAAGAAAGGTAGAGGAAACTATTCGGATCTTCAAGGAGATCGTTTCACAAGGGCTGGGACCAGAGGTCACTTTTGACACCGAATCCATCAACAACCTGCTGGCTTGTCGTGACTTCATCGGGTACCTGATAGAGGCAGAAAATGATTATTCCAAACTCCCAGAAAAGCTCACGGACAAGCGGGAGACTTGGGAAGCTATTAGTGATCGACACAAGGATCCTTCCCAGGATCAACTTCAACCCATGATCAACAAGTTCATGGAGTACGGTGCCCAGTTCCACATCTCGTTGCCTGAGTAGTAGCAAAAGCAGGATACTCCCTTTCAGCCACGGGACGACGATGAATAGTTTTCTTCTTCCCAAATTTCTCCTTGTAATTATCTAAAGTGTGTTGGCATAAATGATGACATCATCCATGTTGCACCATGGGATGATGTCATCCATAAAGTTGTCAAAAAGTCAACAAATTACTTTAGAATCTCTTGTAAGATATTTTTGTAATTTAGTTGTTGGTTTGCTTTTGTCTTCTTTTCTTCTCTCCTTTTATATATACTTGAATACTTGTTGTATTCAAGGGGGTGGATATCTTTTAGATGAAAAATATAAGTGAGGAGAAAAGGCTTTGTACTTTTTGTAACAGAAGAAAACATTAATACAAATATTAAGACTTTGTGCTGAATATGTGTGTTATGTGCATCTGATCTTTCTTATGTCAGATCTGTGCGTTTATTTTGTTAGATCTATTTCTACTTTTTTTTGTCATTTGTTCATCAGTATTGCTTTGTTTGTCTATGTAAGTAGGTTCGGCTCTGTTTACTACCAACCCAAAATGTAGACCTTCTGACCTTTCTACTTTGGAATTCATTTCTTTTCTCCCTTCAAATCCATCTTCTTTCCTTTCTTTCCTTCATTCCTTTCTGTTCTTCGTCGGAACTAATCTACTGGGATGAGATCCCAAACCCCCTGAAGGCAGAATGTTGTGAGACTTGCACAAGATTCCTGCTGGTAGAGTAGCAATAAACCAGTTTCTTTTTGCTGACTCAAAGAGGGGCTATGCCCTGCACACTGTTGGCTCATCTATCCATAGATATTCTCTCACGACAGATTTTCAAACCAACACAGTGATCTTCCTTGTGCCTGGTTTATCTGTTTGACCCGCAATACACTAGCCTCCATCAAATCCTTTTTCCCTGAAAATCAAAATGAGTTCTAGGGCCTCCAATGTCCTAACTACCCACACAACAATGATCCCTTTGTGTTGCGGCCTCTACATCCATGCGAGGAACTCTAGTTCCATAGGAATCTATTCCATATGCACCCCATATACCTGTAATGCACTAAAACTAATAAATACTCATTTTTCATACATTTTTCCAATTACAAAAAAAATTATTTTCTCCAACTAGACTCTGGGAGTACTTAGGACATATGAATTTGATTTTTAGCCCTCTAAAATAATCGAAAAAATAGTACTAACCTTTTTAATACTTCTAATGAGGTCAAGTGAACCCCTATCTCATTGTCCAAGCATGCACTAACCTCGAATCATCTTGCAACCATTTTGAAACTATTTTAAATGCTCAATAAACTATCTAGAGACCATTGTACATCATTGAAGCACATGTCCATCACATTCATCATGTTTGACCATGTTTGAACACTTTATCATACCACTATACCTGCTGATACCTGTTGAAACATGCACAGCACTTGGACCATTATGTGAGATGACACTACCAATCAACCTTCAACTACTCCATTCATACCATTTTTACATAAATGTCACTTGACATCAATGAAAACATCAATAATAATGACTAGGGACCAATAAATCCTTCTTGACTTATTCTTTGATTCTGTTCTTGCCAAAATGGGTTTGGGACTACAAGAGTAGTGGTGGGTTGGGATTCAATTGATTTTTGCATTGTTTATGGTGGAAGGGAAGGTTTAATTTCTTATTTTTGTGGAGGGAAAGGAGTTTTGGATGGGAAAAGGGTAGAAGGAAGAAGGTGGTATAGAATAGAGGGGGAAGAGGATGGGAGCAACAGGTAAGAGGCTAGGATCATGACACTCAGGTTGAAATGACATAGATTGGGGAAGGGAAATGGGAAAGCTATGAGATGGAAGTGTATTATTTTCCCATTAAAAAGGTTTCTTAACACTAGATCCATAAGACTCCATCTTCTCAATCCACTTTGCAATTTGTTGAAGCATCTCAACCATGAAATCTAGATTTTACAGAAGGCTGAAATGTCTTAGCATAGGACCAACCCATGGACAAGGGACCCTGAAACTAATTCTAAATGCTTTCAATTGAGATGTAATCCTAATCTACACCATACTTGCCTCCATTCTCTATATTTTCCTCTACAAATTAGTATCCTCCATGGAGTTTCCATCATCACCTGAATAACCTTGTTCTTGATAAACATCTTGGTTGGGAAAATAGCCACATGGATCAATTAGAGTTGGGTATGCCAAATATTGTTTATGACGAGGTTCCTAAAATTGGTCTTAAAGAGAATTTTGAAACTATGGAGGTGAAGTAAACTGGTTTTGTTACTGTAAATAAGAATTTCATGATGGAAATGAAGTCATGATTGATTAAATTCATGGATGAAAAGAAAATTAAAGGTATGGAAAGAAAAATGGATGGAATGGATGGAAATAAAGGTCATGAACTCAGAAAATGGTTTATATTGGATCAGTGGAGTTTCCAGTTGTCCTTAGAACATGCCTCCAAACGATGATTTTTCATCAAGAGCACAATAAAATTGATGAAATGAAAATGTAACCAAGATACACACTTGCTAAAGATATGACTTATGTGTTTTCCCATCGGGCGTGCTAAAATTGTTATCACCAAATTAAAGCACCCTCTTATTTTCCATGTGTGTGTGCACGAGCTATCAATGTAACTAGGTAACATTGTACCATATCTCAAGTTGTGGGACTTTCATACTTAATTTGACCTCTAGAGAAGGTTGGTTCCTCTATCTAATCCTAGCACTAAACTTCTCCTAAGTAAGGAAATGTAACTATCTACTCCTAATCTATCAATTCTAAGGGACCATGGAGAGAGATTGTGTATGAAAATAAATAAACCCTACACTACAAAGGTGATAGCACCAGAAAAAGGTGGTGTTGGACAGTTCAAAATGCACGAAAATGGGAAAATATGAAAATGGAGAGGATGGACAAGCATCACAAACCAAAACACATACAATACAACATTTTCATAAGCACAACAACATTTAAGCATGCAATGAGAGATATGAAATGCACATAATACCTCCAAATGTGGAGGAGAGGAGAGAGAAAATAATAAACATAGCCATGATAGCAAGAGAATCACATAACTAAAATTTTATTGCTCCATTAAAATGCATAGGCCATTACATTGAAATATAGAGGCAAGATATTACATTATAATGCCCAAAATTGAAGGATTAGAGTTCCCGCATTCACCCAACATCTAGAGAAGAGAGAACAACATTAAAAAATGTCCAGCTTTTGTTTTTTACAAATTAGCTCTCTTAGTACAATATATGAAGAAATAATGAGAATGAGGGAGAGAAACTCAAAATTTTCATTCAACCACCAACAAGGAGCATTGATTGACCTACAAAATTGATGGGAGACCCAATCCCATTCTGTCTTGTGCCTTGTTGTTGTCCTGTGTTTTTACAAGGGAAAAATTTAATAGAAAGTAGGATAACGATACTCCTGGGTAAATTTTTTTCAAGTTTTACCTTTCCAAGACACCTCGGGTCAGCCTATTCTTAACACTAACCTTACCCAGTAAACATTGGTCCTCAATTGGATGTCCATCTAGTCTCCCTAGTGTATTTAGGAAATAAAATTCAATCCCCCTAGGTGATTTAGGATCTTTTGGAGAATGCCAACTTTTGAACAGGTGAAAATCATCGAAAGGGTCATCTCGGCCTAAAATTGACACTTACTAAAAATAGTAAGTGGTCCCATAAACACCTGCCATAAATAGTAAGTTGGTCCAAAAATTGGATTCCACTGTAGACACCAAAATTGGGTTACACTCCCCTTGTTCCCTTGACAAATAACCAACTTGAATACACTCACCTAACCATGGCCCCTTTCCCCACTCTAATATTAATTTAATTTAATTAATTCATGATCTCACAATATATATTATTCAAATATCCTAATTAGATAATTCCCACGCCACCACCTCACCTATACACCTCATCTAGTCACCTCACCCTAAGACCTATTCTTAGTATGTTGTCATAAATAACTAAGACCTACCTAAACCCTAAAATCCATGGAGAAAAATGAATGAGATCCAAGAAAATCAAGGGGATCTACCCATTTTAGAAAACCTAGGAAATCCCGCCCTAACCAACGCTGATTACCCTAAACTGCCACCGGTTAGCCCTGAACTGCCGTCAGTTACCATTTAATCCCCAAAAAAACCTTATTTCGAGGTTGGCACATTTCTGAGAGAAAAAGATGAAACGAGAGCTGCATGCAAGCACAACCAACCTTTGTACATGCATCAAAGCATCCACAGCTAGCACCAGAAGCAATCACAAAGCCACTTGCATTCACGGGAGAATCCTGGGAAGCACCATCACCACACCAAAGCTCCATCCATCTAACCAACTACCATTGCCAACCAGACATAAAGCTCATAGAATAGTAAGTGTTTTGTTAACCAACACTTGTCCATTGTCATTTTAGTAGACTCTTTTACTTTTGTTATTAGTTTCTACTTGTGTTCCCATTCACCCATCATTTGCCTTCATAAAAACTTGATCAATCCTTCACCCATACCCTACTAATAACTATCCCTGAGCATACCTAAGACCCACACGGACCTTGCCACTACCATTTCCATTTCCATTTCCATTTAGCCTCAGATCTGTCACCACACCAATTTTTTGATAAGTTTCCTATACCCCGACCATACCAACGACGGTTACCCACAATCGTCACCAGTTCACCCAAACCAACATCGGTCATACTAGAATGTCGTCGGTCTCTGTGATTTTATTCTTAGACAAAGAATAGAGCTTAAAACCTCCACCAAATACCCAAAACAGCCCAGAATCAAACCCTGCCCAGTACTAGTACTCTGACAGATACCTTGACCTTCAGATTTAATCATAGCTTAGCCTGTTGTGAATTTTTTTTTATTATAGTCGAATGAGATACCTAAATCATTTTAACTACAGTAGGATTTCCTTTATTGTCAACATTGAGTTGTTTTAAATAGTGGATTGATAGCCATCTAGGGATTATCACACTTCCCGGATCTAGCATATGCTAGGCAGTCCACTACATATATTGTTAAACTTTTATTTGGTGCTCTTGTTTTCTATTTCAGGTAGTTCCTCCTAGCCAAATGAAAGCTCTCATGATCAGTTCTGGATCAAGAATTCATATGCGTGCAACAACCTACAACCAACATTTTAACAGGCATTCCTCCTAACCCTTTACCCTTATGTGTTTTGTCAATATTCAAAGAAACACCCTAGAATCAGGTGAAACATTTTGGCACGCCTGGTGGGACCCATTTGAGGTTTTTTGTATTTACTTATTTATAGGTGAAAATTTTCATGTTTGTTTCCTTTCTAAAAGGTTCTCACATTAAAATTTCTCCCTTTGAATCTTCTCCTCTTCTATTGTCTAAAAGCAATCGTATTTTGTGCTTTAAAATGAACATTTATTCCCTTTCATTGGTATCACATTAGTGAAAGAGCATCCCTTCTCATGTTTATCTTCTTGTGTCATTGAGTTCAATATTTTTATTTGGGTTTAAAAATCAACTTCATTTCATTCTATTTTTTTGCATTAGATCACATTAACTGAGGGCAACCTATACGTTGGAAGTCATTCCTAGCTAATGGTTGACAAACAAATCTTAGAAAGCACATCTTCTCTCTCTCTCTCTATGTGCCTTACCAAATTGTAAAAATTCAAAAATATACACATTCTTAAATGACATCTTTCTTGGGAATGCCTGTCAATGATCACACTGATAAGAGGATTGGCAAGTACTCCCCAAATCGCTACTTCTATCGAGTCATACTTCAGAGGAAGGCCTGCCCTTTCCATAACATACCTAAAACCTCTCCTTGTAGATCTCCTTCTTCATAGGAAGCCATCCTCACCAAAAATTCTATTCTAAAGTTCATGAGTCAGTCCTTAATAGCATAAGCTGAACAAACATAATGAAAAAATCACTCTTAGGATCGTATTTTTCTTAGAGTTTATGCTTAGCTTGTGTTTTGAGGTGAGAGGACACATTCTTCATTTTATTATTTCCCCTTGCATGCTCCTCATCATAGTTAGTGTATTCCAGCTTCATCTGAGTGTTCCTGGAACCTATTTTCATCATTCTCAGAATTATGGGTTTTATTCCATATCTGATTTTAACTCACAACCACCTTTTCTTCATCGATATTTCAATTTCACAGAAACTGGTGTTAGTCCAGTGACCGTCGTCAGTTACCCTCTAACCATCATCAGTTTTACCCAACTGGCGTCAGTTTATTGTTCTTTTGGTTAACCTACCCAAAAGAACACCTGCATCACCTTATTTGCTATTTGGAGTCTCTGTCACTCTCATCATATTCACCATCCTGATAAATTCCATCAACATCTTATCTACTTAGAAGATCATCAGTTTTTTGCCTTGTTTTGACAAACTGTCCATTTTCACAGTGACTAACCGTGGTTATCTGTGACCGGCGTCGGTTTACCCTAACTGACATCGGTTAGCCCGTGTAATTTTCTAGCTAACATTTTAACCCCAATTCACCTACCACCACCTATTTTTTCCTATCTTTGTTGTATTTCTGTGTCATTTACAGAAAGTAATCCTACCACGTTAGTACTTGTCCACATGGTGCTTACGCATTGCCAATCAAACACCCTCACATTTCACACTAGTCATCAACCACTCCCACCTAGTCCTTCACCCCCTTCCATTCGGTCACCCATGGAGCCTATCTAACCTATCACTATCACTATAGGTGATGAGGAGTTCACACATCTCCTTGACCAGAACCATGCCGCCTTACAGTTTTATCTTTCCCACTCGTCCACTCGAGATGCCTCGGGTCAGTTGATATACAACATGCCCATATCTATACCCCCAAATCTCATTCCTAGTTCTACGTCAGCCCCCTCTGGCTCCACGCTACCCTCACATGCCTTACCTCCTATCATTTCACAGCTAGGTCCTATACCTACTATGACCTCCGTGTCTGCCATATCTGTTGCACCTGCCACATCCACTATACCTTCGCTAACCACCTAGAACATAACCTCATCCACGCCTATTGTCTCACATATACCTGTAGCTACACAACCACCCCCGGTGTCGGTGATCCCTACCCCTTTTCAAAATATTGTCCTTTCTATTCCATAGTCATTAGCCCCCATTACTACTAGGGTCACCACGACCCTTCCACCTCCATATACGTACTATTAGCAGCCTTCTGTTTCATCTATCATTCATTCTGGGTATGTTTCCCCTATCTCACTCCCTCCTTCTCAATCTACCTATATGGAAGCACCATATACTGGAATGCCACCCCCATCATATGTCTAACACCAACACTCTTATACTACAGGAGGTACCCAATCATCATAACCTACCAATGACCTAATCAAGTTAATGATGGACAAGATGTAGACACTGGAAGCATCGATTTCTGGCACATGCAATTCTCTCACCTACGATGAGATTTTTAATGAGCCTATCCACCCATCCATTTCTATCCATCCATATCCCATGCATTGGGAAATGCCTAAATTTAACCACTTCAACAGCAAAAAATACCCATAATAGCATTTGCGGTCTTCAAACATGGGTGTTATCTGATCACTCATGATGACACTTTTCTCTTGAGGACCTTTCCCATGTCTCTGACTGGGCCTGCATTATATTGGTATAGTGGGTTACCTAGACATTCTATCTTCTCATTTAATCAGGTAGCTCAAGCCTTCTTGGATCACTTCTCCATCAATGTTGTTAAGAATGTTACCATGACTAACCTCTACTTTACGCGTCAATATGATGATGAATCTATCATAGATTTTGTCACTCATTGGCGTAGCCTGATCAATCAACTCACATTCCAACTACCACAAACCAAACTCATAGAGCTCTTCACATGGGCTTGTGTTAGATATATCTCACTGACCCTATAGGTCCAGAATTTCCAAACCTTCGATGAGGCATCATCATGGCACGAAAGCTAGAGATTCAGGCCATCGAAGAAAAGAAAATCCAACTATGAAATAAGAACTCGACATTTAAGTCAAATGATACCTCTTCTTCTTCGAAACCACAAAACAACTATTTAAAAGCCAAGGGAACCACTAACGTAGTAGTAACCAAAGCTGGCCCAGCCCATCCATCAAATCAGGCCAACCCCTCATCCAATCTTTCACCTGTCCAGACCTTTTAATTCAGATGAGAACAATGGAAATACACCCCTATTAGGGATCCTTATTCCTCTATCTTAGAACATCTCATTAAAGATGGGGCCACCACCCTTCCTCCTATAAAACCACACACAGGTTTTGATCCTACTCACCCCACACCCACGTGGTATAAAGAGCACGACTTCTGCAACTATCATCAGGTAAAAGGTCATAATGATGAAAATTGTATCACTTTCTAGAACATTGTCCAGGAAATGCTCGAGAAAGTTGAGTTAACCTTGGATAATCCTAATTCACCTACCAATCAAAACCTACACATCTTTAAGAAACCATTTACTAATCACACCCCTTCTTCTAATAAAACTGGAGAGACCTCAACTCATGATAGCCATACCCGCGAGGTCCATGCTATTTTCAGTGACACACCAGTTGCTTGCCAATTACCTCATATTCCTTCCATAGAGGAAATCCTAGCCCAAAGTCCTCCACCTACACATGAATGCACTCCATCTATTCCTCCACCCATAGAGGAACACCTTTCGTCTCCTCCCTCGCATCTGAAGGAGCCTTCTGTTAACATCGATACCATTTCACCTTTAGCTTCTCCACCTAGAGAGTCATCACCTGCAGTACCCCTCCGACCCATGGAAGACACTTATTTATATCCTCCACCTACAAAGGAGCACCCATCATCTCCTCCACCTATCAAAGATCCAGTAGAAATGCCTTTTCCTCTAGGTGACCATTCTCCATCATCTACCCAAGATCCTGCGGACTTACTTTCAGCTCTCTTACCCACAGAAGATGAAGCTAGCAAATTCCCTGTTTCTAAGACACATTTTATGGGAATCTCCATTGGATCCTCATCAACCTCACCCACTACAGTGTCATTCTCACACTTAGCTGACCACCTGGATTATGTGGATAGAGCCTTACTTTGGGGGTGTCTTCTACTTCCTGTCTCAACACAAATGCAGATGTCATTCGCTGACACTTCCACTATCTATCCAAAAATATTCTAGTCAATCAAGCCAAACAAAACCACAACTATTAAAAATTCCCCCACGATACCACTCATGGCTCAAATCACACCCCTACCCATAACCCAACATGCATCTAAATCCAAACCCACACTTGGATCATCTTCCCTACCTAAACATATTACTACCTTAGGGGTCATCCCAACGGTCAGCCTCACTCATCCACCCATTAAATTAGATTTAGCTACATCCTCCAAAGCCAACACTAAGATTAATCTGGCACCAAAACAGACAAACCAATCCCCTAGATCTCATACCCCAACCTCATCAATCACACCTTCATCACCTTCACCCCTTCCATCCATCTTAGGACCTTGCCCTTCTAGACTGGTTAAGAAACATCCACTCGCTAGTAAAATAAAAACATAGCAGCCCATTCCTTCATCACAAACCTCTAACATACCCAAGTGCCCGACACAAATTTTGCTCAAACCTGTAACATTTTTACCACCCCTACCTCCAATACCATCAATAACTTCTTCACTACCCACTACACTTCAATCTCTCTCCCTCACACCTCCTACGTGATCTGCACCATCTACCTTCACAAAAAATTTATTATCCCCATGGGTAACCCACCCTCTTCCACCATCTAATTTTCCCTCTAGATCTTGTGCACTCGTATCACCTTTAACCAAGAAGGTGCAGCCTAAAAACAAAAATCCTCTACCCTCCAATAAGGTAGTCACACCCACCATGGACTCTCTTGCCAGTTCATCTATCATGTCCCTACCCAAGTAGACATGACCAACACCAAAGACCACACTGACACCTAAAACTGTAGCTCGACCCACTCTCCCTCTTACAAAGACCCTTCCTATACAATCAGCCACACATGTACGCAAACCCACCTTCACTTCCCATTGTGATCCATTAGCAGGATCCTATGCCAAAATCTTAATGAACCTCCTTGAAACTTCTGTCTTCACATTACTACCTCTCAGACCTTATGACCTACTCAAACCCAAACCAAAAGGGTTTGACAACACCAAAATTTGCACCTACCATCATGTGCCAAGGCACGATGTAGAGAATTGTAAGGCTTTGAAAATTATTCTTATCCAGTTGTGTCCTCCTGAAGAAAACTTTGATGATGATGACCTTCTCGATGAGAACCCCATTTCACCAGCACCCATTTCCACAATTATTCCCTCATTGCCTACCCAGCGACCAAAACCTCCACCTCCATAACTCCTAGAGCCACCCCAAGATTCAAAATTAACATGGTTCGCATAAGAGAACTCGCCAAACCACCACCCAAATGTCATTGTTCCCAACTCATATCACAATGACCCTTCCTGCCACTTGGCTTTTGTCCTTCTTATCACTATACCTTTCATAGATCACCTACTTCAAATACCTCCCCACTTCAAATCAACATGATACACGTTGTTACCCATTCTTAGAAGGAAAAAGGCAAGGAAAAGGCAACCAACCCACCCACTAACTCTATACCCAACATACCATCTACACCCACACCTAAAGTCACTATCCGCAGCCCCATATATCCTATTTCTAATGGGGTTACACATCATGCAATTCTCAAACAATTACACCAATCTTCCCCCAAAATGTCCTTATATGACCTCATCCAAACCTTAGAATCACATCATCAAGCTCTCATGGAGGTTCTACAGTCTATTAAGGTCTTACCCAATGACCCTACACCTGTGGCCTCCATTATTACACCTCATCATGTAGCCTCTCTCACCGAATTACCATTTTCTCCTACACATCCACCTACTCACCAAGTAGCCACTCTTAGCTTTTCAGATGAAGAGATCACACCACACCAAACTAATGACCCAGATCCAACTCTCTTCATCTTTGTCCATAACAATAATATCTGTGTATGATGTGTTATGGTCGATGGGGGCACTAGCATTAATATCATCTCCTCCCATGCATTCAATCAAATGCACATACCTGACAATTGCATGCATAAACACCCCGTCATGTTGTGTTCATTTAATGATGCTATCATTCTACACTTGGCACCATTATCCTCCATGTTCGTGTGGGCCCCCACACTATTCCAGAGGTATTCTACATCTTAGAGGGGGAATTTAAATATAACCTGTTGCTTGGTAGACCTTGGATTTGTGTCATGGGTTGTGTTCTTTCCACTTTGCATCGTTGTGTAAAGTTTGAGGATGAAGGACACACCTATACCATTTCGAATGACCCATCACTTTTTAAGACCTGTAACATGCTTTACCAACCCAATGAGGTTCTTATACCCATTAAGGCATCTTCATGCACAACCACTGCATCTTTACCTATACCTTCACTCACTAGTGCTGCCGCTACCTCAACTCCACCTACATCCTCCATTCCTACCACTACCACGACCTCCATAGCTGAGCCGTCAGCCTCCCAATCAGCTGGCTCCACCTCCAAGTCAACCTCTAACATGTCGTCTATCCCAGCTACCCACATATCAACCATTAGTCCCTTAGAAGGCATTTTTCAATGCATCACTTTGGGGGAGTATTGTCTATATAGTGTCAGCACATTCCTTACTCCACAAGAGTATGGAAGTCTTTACCAACACCCTCGCTATGATCACTACATAGGAGAGAACCTCCTTTATGGTCCTCCCTACCTTCGTAACAATCTCACCTATGGGGGACTTGATACTACCACTTATACACCTGAACCACCATCACAAACCCACCCATTTTCTACCAACCTCTAGTCACTCACCAATCGCCATTTCACCCACACCTTCCTACACCAATGTGCGTGGAAGGGTTTTGGTTTTGGATTTTACAAGAAAGGCTGCCATACTGTTATTCCATGTACTACCCACAAACATAATGACCGTAGTGGTATTGGCTTTGCTGAACCACCTACCAAGAAGGCCCGCATTGAACTCGTTGAGGACATTATCCCTTCTCTAGCTTCTTCACCTTCTCCACCTTCTTCACCACCTTCATCAACAGAGTCGATGGATCTAGAATCAATTCCTCCTATATTTTTTTTCATAAACACCATTTCTTTGGGGCCTCTGACTTATCAATGTGAGGGTGAGGCTCCCTCTTCTCTTCCCTTCCTATATCATAAAATGATCAATGATGATACACCTTCGATTAACATCATTCCATGTCAGGATGATGAGTCTATACTCACCTACCTTGGTGTAGAAGACTCATATATTCATCGGTCATTACCATATGAGACGTAAACCATGTTGAATGAATCGACTATCGAGATCAACATTCATACTCAGGACGACTCACACATTCTAAAGATTGGACAATCTTTAGATGCTGTTGAACAGGAAGCCATCACTTCTTTTCTCAAAACCCATAACCACGCTTTTTCTTGGTCTTATGAAAACATGCACGGTATTGACCCCACCATAGTGGTCCAAAATATCGTAACCATTCCCAATGCCAAAACCGTAAAAAAAAAGTTGAGAAAAATGCATCCTCAAATTGCTCTTCTGGTCAAAGAATAACTTCAATGCCTTCTTTCTGTTTCCTTCATCTTACCCATTGATTATCCTCAATGGATTTATAACATTTTCCCTATCACTAAGGTGATAGGGGGACTCCACATTTGCGCAGATTTTCATGACCTCAACCTTGCTTGCCCAAAAATATGACTTTCCTCTACCCAGTATTGACCATCTGGTTGACCTTACCACTAGTCATGAGATGATAACTACCACTCATGGATGGTTTCTCAGGTTATAACCAAATCTTACTTTCCCCAGAGGATCAACACAAAATTGCATCCATCACCCCTTGGGGGGCCTTCTGCTATCAAGTCATGCCTTTTGGCCTTAAAAATGTTGGTGCCACATATCAGCGGGCTATGACTTACATCTTCCATGACATAATACATTGTATATTGGAAGATTACGTGGATGATCTCCTAGCCAAATCTAAAAACCACTCCAAGCATCTAGCCGTCCTCAAAACCATCTTTAACCACCTTATTAAGTATTGTGTTATCCTTTATCCCAAGAAGTGTATCTTTGTGGTTATCTCAGGAAAACTCCTGGGATTTATCATCTCCTTACGTGGTATAGAGGTTGACCCTGCTAAAGTTAAGGCCATTCTTGAAATTCCTCCACCCACTAATCTTCAGAAACTCTGTAGCCTGCAAGGTAAGTTACATTCTATTCGCCATTTCATTTCACAATTGTGTGATCAGTGTTAACCATTTCATCATCTTCTCAAGAAGGATGTCTCCTTTAAATGGGATGATGACTGTCACAAAGCTTTTGAAGCCTTAAAACAATACCTTCTCCAAGCACCCGTACTCATTTCACCTAAAGAGGATCAATCCTTGGGAGCCATGCTCACTCATTGTGATGAATAACACAAGGAGCATGTGGTTTATTACATAAGCCGTAATATTTTAGACTACAAAACACAATACACCCATGCCAAAAAACTTTTCTTAGCCTTAGTTTTTGTTTCCACAAAACTCTGTGTTATGTTTCTGGAGCATGTTTTCATGTTAGTGTTTGGTACACCTTCCATGTGTTACACTCGGATATTTTTATCGCAGTTCTACTCGCCAGTGAGTGGGTCAAGGGAGTTCAGGGGCAAAGCCCCTGAAGAAAATTTTCATGGGTGGTTTATTAACCCATGGGTAATGGGTAACCGTTATGGGCTGTTTTTGGGCCCATGGTTTTTTTTTGTACCCATTGTTTTGTAAAACCACCTCGTTGGCTACCTATTGATGTACTTATAAATAGATGGACATACAATAGGATTTATATGAGTGTGTTTTGTGAAGGTGAATAGTATGGGCGAATTCAAGTGTGAATTTGGGAGGGTTTGTTGAGGGCAGCTCCAAACAAGATCTGATTATTATAACTGTGAAGACTGTTGGCTTGTAATAAAATCTGAGAAAGTGTTCTCGGTGGATGTAGCCCACATTGGGTGAACCACGTTAAATATTGTCTTCGTGTTGTGCATATTTCATTTCTGTAATTCTATTCATACTTCTTATTATTGCGATTCTAAGGAATTATTCCGTATTAGATATAATTAATTCCTAACAATTGGTATTAGAGCCTAGTTTGGTTTGCTGAAGTGTTGAATTGTAGGGAAATTTTTTAGGTTGAGTGGGAGCTATAGAAGATGATGGAAGATCTAGGGTTGATAAATTCAATGGGCAAAATTTCAGTCTTTGGAAGATGCAGATGGAAGATTACCTTTATTAGAAGGATCTTTATACTCCGTTGTCTGAGAAGGTGAACAAACCCTCAAGTATGACATATGCGGAATGGGATTTGTTGGATCGGAAGGCACTTGGAACAATTTGGATGTGTCTTACATCTTCGGTATTATTTAATTTTTCAAAGGAAAAGACTACAAAAGAACTGATGGATGCATTAGGGAAGTTGTATGAAAAACCCTCTGCCTCTAATAAGATATTTTTAATGAAAAAGTTGTTTAATATGAAGATGTATGAGAATGGTTCAGTAGCAGATAATCTAAATGATTTTAATATAGTTGTAAATATGCTAGCTTCAGTTACAATAGAATTTGATGAAGAAGTTAGGGCTTTATTAGTTTTATGCTCTTTACCTGAGAGTTGGAATAGCCTGGTCATGGCGGTAAGCAACTCAGTTCCTACTAACTCAAAGTTGAAGTTTGAGGATGTTGTAGGGGGGATTCTAAGCAAGGAAATGTGAAGAAAAATCTCTGGTGAATCTTCTACTTCAGGGAATGCTTTGACAGTGGAAACTAGAGGGAGATAGAAGAATAGAGGAAACCGTGGAAAATCAAAGGATCGAGCAAGGTCAAAATCCAAAAGAAAGATTGTATGCTGGCATTGTGGAAAGTCTGGGCATGTAAAGAAGGACTGTTGGGAGCTTCAGGACAAGAAGAAACAACAAGAAGAAAACAAGGAGGCAAATGTGGCATCGAGTAATGTATGTTAGGATGCTTTGATTCTTTCTTTGCATAATATTACCGAATCTTAGGTTTTAGATTTAGGGGATTCTTTTCATGCTACTCCACATAGGCATTATTTTGTTGATTATGTTCAAGGGGATTTTTGGCATGTTTTTCTTGGTGATGACGAGCCTTACAATATAGTTGGAAAATGTTCTGCTCAGGTTAAGATGCAGAATGGGAATACATGGCTATTGAAGGATGTTATACATGTGCCTACATTAAGGAGAAATTTGATATCGGCGGGGCAATTGGGAAGTGATGGTTGTACTGTGATATTTATAGCTGACTCTTGGAAGGTTACCAAGGGTGCTCTTATGGTGGCAAGAGGTAAGAAGGTTGGAACCTTGTATTTAACCAATGATAGTACTAATGATTGTAATCTTGTGGCTTCAGATGTAGATACAACATTATGGCACTATAGGTTCAGTCATATGAGCCATAAGGGCATGGACATCATAAAGAAGAATTTTCCTGTATATATAGAAATAGATTTGGATTTATGTGAGAACCACATATATGGGAAACAGAAGCGAGTAAGGTTTCTCAAGTTTAAACCTATGAAGAAAGAGAGTAAGTTAGAGCTGGTACATTTTGATGTGTGGGGGCGGGCTCAGGTATCATCTCTTGGGGGATCAAGTTATTATGTTACTTTTATTGATGATGCAACAATGAAAGTTTAGGTTTATTGTATTAGAAAAAAATCTGATTTATTTGATACTTTTGTTAAATGGAAAGCCTTGGTAGAGAATGAAATAGGTCTTAAGTTAAAATGTCTCAGGTCAGATAATGGAGGGGATTATTACAGCAATGAATTTGATGATTATTGTTCTAAGAATGGAATCCTCAAGCAAAAGATGGTTCTAGGACTCCCGCAATAGAATGGGGTGTCAGAAAGGATGAACAGAACAATAATAGAACACGCTAGGAGCATGAGGATACATGCAGGACTACCTCTTTATTTTTGGGTAGAAGTGGTGAGCACAGCTATGTACTTGATAAACAAAGGACCCTCAAGTTCCTTGGATGGAGGCATACTTGAGGAGGCTTGGTAAAGAAAGTTGATTAATCATTTCTTAGAGTCTTTATATGTGAGGTGCTTGTTCATATTGACAAGGATGATAGGACCAAGTTAGAGGCTAAATCAGAAAAATTCAATTTTATTGGTTATGGTGGTGATGACTTTGGATTTAAATGTTGGAGTATTAAGGACAAGAAAATCATTCGGTCTAGAGATGTGGTCTTTAATGAGAAAGTCATGTATAAGCAACAGTTGTAGGAAAATAGGGAAGAATCCAAGAAAGAATATGTAGTGGTAGAGGATCTTCCAGATGGGACAATGACCCATGAATCAGTTCAGGAACCTACTCAATAGGAAACCCAAACTCCTATAGTGATGAGGTCTTCTAGGGTAAGAAAAGAACCTAAACATTTTTCTCCTTCTCTTTATTATTTATTACTCACTGACAGTGGAGAGCCAGAGAAATTTGATAAAGCAATGCAGGTAGATGCCAGTAAGAAGTGGGAGCAAGCCATGGATGAGGAGCATAAGTCTCTCATGGAGAACCAAACTTGGGATTTGGTGAAGCTACTGGAAGGAAAAAGAGTATTGTAAAACAAGTGGGTGTACATAGTTAAAGATGAAGAAGGAGGAAAAAAAAGATATAAGGCCCGGTTGGTGGTCAAGGGGTTTGCACAGAAACATGGTATAGATTTTGATGAGATTTTTTCTCCTATAGTAAAAATGACTTCTATCAGAACTGTTCTTGGAATAGTGGCAGAAAAAGAATTGCACTTAGAACAGTTAGATGTAAAGACTGCATTTCTCCATGGTGATTTGGAGGAGGAGCTATATATGCAACAACCAGAAGGATATGAAGTCAAAGGTAAAGAGGAGATGGTGTGGAAACTGAAGAAGAGCTTGTATGGCTTGAAACAAACTCCACGTTAATGGTATAAGAAGTTTTATAGCTTCATGATGGAGCAAGGTTATATTAGATGCCATTCTGACCATTGCGTGTATACAAAGAAATTTGAGAATGGAAGTTATATTATCCTGTGTTTGTATATTGATGACATGTTGGTTGCAGGTAAAAACATGTAGGAAATAAAAGTACTCAAGAAATAGCTAAGTGAATCCTTTGATATGAAGGATTTGGGGGTAGCCAGACAAATCCTTGGTATGAGGATAACTCGGGATACGAAGGAACAGAAGCTGACTTTATCTCAGGAAGAGTACATTAAGAAGGTATTGGATAGGTTTAACATGTGGGATGCTAAATCGGTTGGGACTCCTTTGGTAGGCCATTTTAAGTTATCAAAGGAGCAGTGTCCCAAGACAGAGTAGGAAAGAAACGAGATGTCCAAGGTACCTTACTCATCAGTGGTTTTTAGTTTGATGTATGCTATAGTGTGCACTAGGCCTGATATTGCCCATGCAGTGGGAGCTGTGAGTAGATTTATGAGTGATCCAGGTAAAGAGCATTGGCAAGCAGTAAAGTGGATCCTTCAGTATTTGAGAGGGACCATGGGGACAGTTTTGTGCTACAGTAGATTAGACACCACTTTACGTGGTTATGTAGATTCATACATGGCTAGAGATGTTGACAGCAGGAGGAGCACGACAGGTTATATTTACACTGTAGGTGGGACAGCAGTGAGTTGGATTTCATGACTACATAAGCTAGTGGCTTTATCAACCACGGGCGCTGAGTATGTTGCTACCGTAGAGGCAAGAAAAGAGATGATTTGGTTACACTAATTCCTTGAGGAGTTGGGGCAGAAGAAGGAGGAATGTAAGCTACATAGTGATAGTCAGAGTGCTATACACCTAGCTAAGAACTCTACTTTCCAGTCCAGGATGAAGCATGTAACACCTTGGACTGTTGTTACTTCCTCCTGAGCATACAAGTGTTGATATGTGATTTCTTTTGTAAAAAGGATGTGTTCCTTTGATTGAGAAGTCATGCTTGATATGGACTGTACCTTCTTTGAAATTGCAGATCTTTGACTGAGTTAGAATATGATTGGACTCTTTTAATTCTTTCATTTTAAACCTCAGTTTAATATGATCTCGGAATGAATTATGGAGTTATCCATCTTTAAGACCTAGCCTTGGATCAGTGGCATTGATCCAAGTAATGCTTTAAGTTTATTTGGGATGAACTAAAATTATAGACCTTTCGCAGGTTGTAAGGTCTGAATGCATCGAATAAACTGTTTCAGAGTCTAACTCAGGTTGATCGTGTTAAATGAATTGGTTCCCGATATCGTAATATCAGGAAGGTCTTGATCGTGGACCAAGTAATAAATTTAGATACAGTTATTTCCACTAGCCTATTGGCAGTGCAGGAGTGAACCCTGTTCGTGAATGTATGTTGTAGATTCTTTTTCTGAGAATTTGAAATGTTAGACCTAAGCTGGATTTATTAAGGTTAGTAACCTAAAACTAAACTATAACCTAGGGGTTAGATTAGTGTTAATCTAACCTAGGCCTAGGCTATAAGCTAATGTTCTAAGTTAGTATCTATGTGCTATGAGGTTAGACTAAGTGTTATCTTAAATCCTAACCTAAGTTACTAACCTAACTAATGAACAAGGAAGAAAGGGGACCTATGTAAGGGTGTGAACCATGGGTGGCAGTTTCTATGGCATTAAATGGAGGGATAAGTATGAAGGACATGTAATTTGGTAGAAGTTTTTAAATGGCTAGCTAGAGCCGATGTGGCAGGTCGCCAAAGTTGGAAATGGTCTTCGAACTGGTTTTATCCATCGCCAACTATGGTGGTCGGTTGCAATGGAAATTGAGTGGGAAATTAGGAGTAAATGCCATTTATGAACTCGGTCTTCGAGCTCGGGTTTCATGGGAAGGCATGCAAAATGGAAAATTAGTAGTTTGTTTCGTTTTTCATGCGCTCCGGTTTTCCCTCTGCCTAATCACTGGTTCTTCACACCAGTCTTCTTGGTGTTGCATGGCAAGTATGAGCATAACTAGCTCTTTTCTATGGTAAGGAAAATTTATAAGTCATGGAAATAACAAATTTTTGTTGGTAAATCTAACTTGGAAAAAGAGGAGAAGGCTCGAGCTCTTTCAGTGGTCTTCTTTGGATTTTTAAGAAAATAACCAGGCATGTTAGGCCCTAACCTTTAAAAATCTTGCTTTCTTTCAAATGATTTCATTAGAAAAACTCTGTTCAGATGATTTTTGGGTTAGATGGTTATTATGGTAGCTTTTGTGATTTTTGTTACTGTATCTTCTTGCTGGTTCGATTTTTCAATTTAACCCTTGATGGGTGTGTATTGTGTTTCGAACTGTTGCACTATTTTGTTGTGTTTTGCATTCCGGCTTAAGTTTGTGAAATGCATGCAAGAAGGTGTACTAGACCTGCTCTGTGAGAGCCCATGAATTGTTCCCTTGTTGGGTTTAGGCTATAGTTAATACTTGTTGTTGATACTTGTCGGAAAGGATACTGATGGACTTTTGTTTGAATGTTCAGTTTAATTAGATTTCTTTGTAAGTTCTGTCGTGGTTATTATAGGTGGTGGTTACTGAATCTTGTTGGGTTTTGCTATGATACTTAGGTTATGTTGAACGGATAACTGGCTGTGTTACAGTATTTAATGCGACCCTGTAGAAGTTGTTTTTCCCTCCCTTGTGTTGCAATTACGAGATTTAACCTGTTGATGGTTTGCATTATATTTATTTATTTACAAGATGACTCTGTGGAGCCCTTGGATTGGTTCGTATATTGGACTACTGTATAATTCATGTATGTGAATACTGGTAGCATGATTTTGTCGGAGTCCTGGAGGGGTAACTTGTAATACGACTTCTGTTATCTTGTAATGTATACCTTAATTTATGTAATGAATTTTTGGTATAGACTCAGTTGGTGTACTTTTTACGTTTCCTATCTGTGTAAGCTTAAGCGAATAATGTTGTAGAGGCTCAGTTGGATTCCTTGTTATGAAATCAGTATTTAGCTTTTGTATAAGCCTGATTTTGAATATTTACCATTGTTGGCACAGTTGGAATCATTAACTGATATTTATCTTGTATATCAGCTTCTGTAGAAGCTTTATCATGTATACTGTTGTTCGGATTCAGTTGAAATCCTTGATAGGTAACCAGTGTATCTGCCTCTATGTAAGCCTTATTTTGTACACTTGTTGTTTTTGGCTCTGTTGGGTTCCTTAAGTATAGATAGATATCATGTATCTGGGCTTCTGTAAAATTGGGTCGTGATTACCATACTTTTCAAACTCTGAATGAGTTCAGATGTGAATACAGTATGTTATGTTTCCTTTCAGAATAATTCCAGTTAAATGAGGCTGTGCATGTTGCGTGGATTTTGTATGAATATCTCTACATAGTCTTAGGGAAACATCATTGCTTTAATGTCAAGGAGTCTCTTGTTGACTGTGATAAAAGAGAAATTCTTTGATTTTGACCTTGAATCTAAAGCCTTACAGTGTTTAGTAGGGATTAGAACGAGCTGTAGGTTGCTGAGAGGGATTGTTGTCGTGTTTGAGCATGATTACGTCTTCTGTTGCATGGACATCTAGTCTTGAGCTTGATTGAACTAAGGAGCGGTCGACTGCACCTTGACAGGTGATGGAAGTGAATATCTTCTTGTTTGTCGCTTCATGTGGAAGGTCATGTGGAGTTTGTTTGGTAGATAGTCATCACTGTTTGGCGTGAGAGCTACTGTACTACTAGTAAACTACAGTAGTTTGTTATATTTTAAACTTTAACAAAACTGTGGTGCTTTTGTTGGCCTTGTCTAATTTATTCGCATGTGTTTAAGGTGAATGCTCTGCTCTTGGAAATACGGTACAGTCATGAGCTAGTTCTGAGGGAAATATATATGATTCGTTTATTTCTCTTCTGTTGTAAAGTATAGGTTGATATAATTGTTTATCTAACTTTTGGAATTGTTCTAACATGCTGATGGAATCATGAAAGGTTATGATATTCATTTATTATGTTGAATATATTAGTCCGTCTGATGTTATTGTCCTTGGGATTCAGATGGATAGTTGTTTAGATGCATTTGTCTTCTTGGTCACTAACGTTTTGATGAAATATTTGAAAGGTATCTGAGACTATTTAGTGACTATAATATGAGCTACGCATTTATAGTCATGTTTGTATTACAAGAACATAGTCTGAAATATGTTTACTTGTTTGGTGAAATGATCTCATTTAAATAGGCTGTTTAATGAAAACAGTTGGTGGATTGCAATTGTTTTAAGAGTTAGTGCTTATCATGCTCAGTTCATCGAACTGACCCATGTTGACAATTTTTGCAGATGGTTGCCGTAAGTGGTAAAAGCACACAGATCCGATAGGATGTTCAGATTGTTTAATTTGGTTTTATGATGAATTTCAGCTTGATTCTCTAAATGTACTATATGAGGAAAGATGTTCTTTTTCCGTTGAGTATTGTATCAAGTAAGCTAAAAGCATAAAATGTATTTGATTAGCCTGAAGGGAATAAAGTGAGATATTTGTTACTTATGTGTTTGTATTCTTATCTGGATAGTTTGACCTTCTTCAGATCAAATGATCTTGAGAGCTTGTTATTATTGTTTAAATTGGAGACTTTTTGTGATTACTATTGTAAGCTTGCAAGAATATGTGAATGAATACTTATGATTGTTTAGCAGTTCTAGTATGTTCTATCTAAAGCTAAATTGAAATTTAGATCACTGTCTTTCTGGAAGCTAGGGTAAAAATAAACCTAAGCAAGATGCTAAACAAGCTGGATTAAATTATTAATTCCTAGTCTTGATTAAGCCAGGACACCGTTTAATTGGATTCTTAATCATTATATCTTGATACTAATAAGTAAGATATAAATTCAGTTATGAGAACTGATATAAACCAAAAAATGGTTTGGTTAGCAATCTCATGTGAAGGATGGGAGTAATTGTCCAATTTCGTTGATTTAGAATTATGTATATTCTATGAACTCTTTGATGGGACCTCTAGTCTTAATAAATTCTCTTGTGTATTGGGGTTTATTAAGAAGGGTCATTCTAAGGTGAGGAACCCAGGGTTTGGGAAAGACTACTCTTCAAGGGAGCGTCTTATGGTATAATTTAACTCAACGTATGTAACACTTTTTTTATAAGTAGATATTTTTGAGGCGGATTTAAAGGTTGACGGCACAAGTCAACTGCAGGGTTGTACCTCTGAGAAGATTAGGATCTTCTCGAAGATACAACAATGCAGGTGACTTATGATGACACCCTTTGCATTGATCGTTAAGATTTACACCTTAAACTCGAACAAGTTACTCTGGGACCGATTAGTAATGTGGTCACGTTATAAGGCTGCTTAGGAGACTCGGGGTATCTTGACACACTGGTTTAACTAGGGTTGACCCAGTATGTCATCGTATCCCTAGTCCTCGGGAGCATCCATATAACGTTGTCACCTTACTAATCCATTTCCGAGTGAATAACTTGGGATAGGAGGGACTGACAGAAGTCAGTATAAGACATTCTACATAACATAAGAATGGGGTGAAGGACGTATTCCAGATTGACGAGTATGCCATTAAGGAATACGAGACATAAGCAGTATGTTTCAAATCTTTGGCCAAAGTATCGCAAGCTGCTGATTGCGTTGTCCTAAGTACCTGGTCTAAGGGATGAGATGCCGATGAATAATGGTAACAATTATTCAGATAGGTTCCTTAGACAGAGCATTTTGAATCCCAGAATAGGGAAGAGAACCGCAAGAGTGGTGTGTTAAATAAAAACGCCAACTCTTATTACTCATGAATAGATCGGTAGATTACCGAGTCATGGAATGAATAGATCGGAGGTACTCCGAGTCATTACAGCTGCATATGGTTATCTATTATAATAATGGTTATTTGATTTGTGAGTTCTAAATTACGTATTTAGAACCAGGATGCATTTATCAAAAAAAATTTTTTTAACTTGTTCTAATGTATAAAATGAGGATGTTACAAAGCATATACAGTTGAGATATCACTTCATCAGGACAGCTTTGGAGGAAGATAAGTTGAATTTGGAGAAGATTCATACCAGTTAGAATCCTACAAACATGATGACCAAGGTGGTCACAAGGGATAAACTAAAGCTATGTTCAGCTTTGATTGGCATTCGTGGATGAAAATGAAGGGTTGAGAAGCTTGCTCAGTGGAAATCAGTCTCCAAGTTGGATATTGTTATGTTTGTGGAGCCTATTTTCAAGTTAGAGTTTGGTACACCTTCCATGTGTTACACTCGGATATTTTTATAGCTATTTATTAACCCATGGGTAATGGGTAACCGTTATGGGCTGTTTTTGGGCCCATGGTTTTTTCAGTACCCATTGTTTTGTAAAACCACCTCTTTGGCTACCTATTGATGTACTTATAAATAGATGGACATACAATAGGATTTATATGAGTGTGTTTTGTGAAGGTGAATAGTGTGTGTGAATTCAAGTGTGAATTTGGGAGGGTTTGTTGAGTGCAGCTCCAAAAAAGATCTGATTATTGTAACTGTGAAGACTGTTGGCTTGTAATAAAATCTGAGCAAGTGTTCTTGGTGTATATAGCCCACATTGGGTGAACCATGTTAAATATTGTCTCCATGTAGTGCATATTTCATTTCTATAATTCTATTCATACTTCTTATTATTGTGATTCTGAGGAATTATTCCGCATTAGATATAATTAATTACTAACACTCCGTCATTACCTACTCAACCACAAAACCTATGTTGTGACCAATACTGACCAATTACACTTCATCTATGCCAAACCTTACCAAAATCAATGTGCCACATGCTAGCTTATGATTCTAGTCGACCTCGACCTCAAATTCACTCATCAAAATTCCATCAAGGGCAAAACTATCTCCAACCAATTGATCGACACACCTATTTTTGGGTACCAACCTTCTAACTTTGACTTTCTAGATGAGTAAATTACTACCCTTTCCCTGGATGAACCCACTTACCAAATGACACTCTTCTTTGATGGTTCCAAGTGTCAGCATAGAGGTGGGGTTGGTGTTATACTCATTCCACTTGAGGGTGAACCCATGCCTTTATCTTTCAAACTCTATTTTTATTGTACAAATAATATTTCTGAATACGAAGCACTCATATTGGGTCTCTAAGATGCCTATGCCTTATATGTTAAGTCAATCAACATCTTTGGTGATTCTCAATTGGTTGTAAACCAAGTCAATGGTATATACCAGTGTTGTAATGAGATAATTCAAAATTATAAACATCATGTGGACATACTTTTGACCACCTTCGATCATTATGCCCTTCAAATAGTCCCACATTCAACCAATAAATTTGCAGATACCATGGCCTGCTTGGCTTTTCAGATACCCACTTCACCCGCCGACTCTAAAATATTTGACACCATACAAAGACTCCAATCACCTTCTTATTTACCTCGTGAATTTTACTCTATCAGAACCACTACTCCCAACCTGAGTGACCTTTGGTATAAACAATACTCAGATTATCTTTCCCTCTCCATCTTTCCTCCTGACCTCACTCATAATGGACAACGTGCCTTTCTTTAAAAATTATCTCATTACGTCATCATGAGTGGCCTCCTCTATAAGCGCAACTTTGATGGTATTCTCTTGTGATGCCTTACGAGTTCTGAAATTCCTTATACCATTAAGGAAGTTCATGATGGCATATGTGGAGGTCACTTCAGTGGCCTTGCTATTGCTAAGCGTATTCTTCGCCTAGGCTATTACTGGCTGACCCTTAACCATGATTGTTGCGATTACGTTAAGTGTTGTGTAAAATTCCAACAACATGCCAATCTTGATCATGCACCCAGTCATGCTTTACAGGTCACCCATGACCTTTGGCCCTTATCTCAATGGGGTTTGGATCTTGTTAGAGAAATCAATCCCCATTCTTCTCAATGACATCAATGGATCATCACCACTACTGAATATTACACCAAATGGGTTGAAGCCATACCTCTCATCTCCACAAAAGCCAAGAAAATATGTGAGTTCATCAATCATCACATCATTTTTTGCTTTGGTGTTCCTCACCGCCTCATCACTAATAATGGAAAATAATTCAAAAATAAAACCTTACGAAAACTTTGTGACGCCTTCAGTATTCAGCTCAATTTCTCGTCACCTTGATACCCAAAAACCAACGAACAAGCCGAATCCACTAATAAAACCTTGAACAAAATTCTCATGAAAGTGGTTAATGATACTGGGAAGGACTGGCATATGCACATTCCTTTCACCTCGTGGGTGTACCACACTAGTATTCACACTTCCACTACTGCCACACCTTTTTCTCTGGTTTACAGTACAAAGGTTGTTTTACCTCTCGAAGTTCAGATTCCCTCACTCCGCATTTCTCTCCATGACATGCTCAATGATGATGAATTTTTCTAGGACCGTTTAGCACAACTTGATTTATTAGATGAACATCATCTTAATACTCTTGACCATCTTCAAGTTTACCAAAATGGTATCAAATGTGCCTATGAAAAACGTGTCCATGAACGAACCTTCCATGTCGATGACCTTGTCCTAAAAGAAAATCAATAAGTAACCAAAGCAGAAAAAGTAAATGGGGAAAATTTTCTCCTAATTGGATTGGACCATACATCGTGACTCATACTTATGGATTAGGTGCTTATCATTTATCTTCACTCGACAGTAAACCCAAACCTGAGCCCCTTAATGCCTTGCATCTTCAACCATTCTACTGTTGACTTTCATTCCTACCTCACCTTCTGCCTCTTTTCATGCTCGTCCCTTGAGTGATTTTCACTTCCCTCCTTTTACTATGCTACCCCCAATGATTAAACAAGAATTATGTGCATACCCATCAATTTTTATCTTCTCTTAAATATGTGTACCATTGCGCTGCACATGGCATGATTTTCATGGATACTTTTTGTCTGCTTTCAGATGAGATCCCATGGTCGTTTCACCTCTCTTTCTAAACAAGAATCTGATTCTTCACCTTAGTCTTGTCCATGACTTAAAATCCCTCACATGGGATCCAACTCCTTGAGTCAAACTTCCAATAAAAGATGACTCCCTCAAAAGGACATATTTCTCTCTACATCGCTGCTATAAATAGATTGCTCCCTCGAAGGACAATTATGTAAAGCCTACTTTCAAAAAAAAAAAGAGCATCTGAAGCTTCCTGCATCGATCATCTTTGTGAATACCTCAAGGAGTTAATTTCTTCATCCCATAAAGACTTCCCACATCGATCAGTCTATCTCAAATACAAGTCAAATAGAAAACTTTTTCATCATGGACTTGGCCATTGTGATCTTGGATCTCTTGCCCAAATGCATGCTACCAAATACCATATAAACTAACCACTTTTCACCCTCTCGCCATTCACACTTTCATTTCAAACCACCTCAAGGTAGGAACTGAGACATTTGGTAATCATGTGACTACTTTTCACCTTTAGAATAATCAATCATGTAGTGTTTTTAGGGTCTTATGTTCATCAACCTATCTAAGGTATGACCCACCCGTTATGATCCTTACCAATCAGGTGGCTTTCTTGCCTCCTCTTATCTTTTAACCTTCTTCATTACATATTGATTACCTTATAGAGGACTAGATTATCAATTCTTATCTTTGGGTAATAAATTTTCCTCTTTCACCATAATCAACTTAATATCACCCATACCTAAACGACCTAGACCCAATCATGCTTAGAACCTACCAACTCATTTTCATACCTACTAGCTTATGGGAGAACTACATCGGCCTAAGGTTCCTTTTCGCTAGGACTATGTAGGCAGCACTCAGAGGTCATGAGGTCCTTGGAGGCTAGCTTGACCACTCTCTACCCTAACCAATTCACCTTTCATTGTCCTAAATCACATTCTACCCTAGCTAGTTTCCTTTTTTATATCAATAATTGGAAATAAAACAAAAAAAAACAGATTACTTCACATTTTTATCATCATCATTCATACATTCATTATGTCTATCATGGCTTTATCATTATCATGCATGTTACTATAAAACATCTCAAATGTGACCCATATCATCATTAATTGCACACATTAATCAATTATAGATTCAATCCATGCCTAAACCAAAACTTGAATCCATCCATGCCTAAACCAAAAACCTAACTCAATCCATGCCTAACACCTGACTCAATCCATGCCTATGACTTAACTCCATCCATGCGTAAAACCTGACTCAATCCATGCCTATGATCTGACTCTATCATGCCTACACTACTTGGTTTCCAACACATATACAAATTAAAATAACAAGATAACCACAACCATGTATACACATAATGACCATAATCATCATCTCTATAAATAAAAACATCCAAACATGTGTCTCCATATACATAAATCTCAAATATCTTCGGCGCATAGGCTGGTGTATATAGAAAAATACATAAAATCTCATATACAACCTCAATATCTTCGGTGCGTAGGCCAGTGTATATGATCAAAATAATAAAACCTCTCATATACATTCTCACTCTCTTCAGCACGCAGGCCAGTATATATCAAAATGAATAAATACATCAAAATGGAGAGACATACATTAGGCATCATCCTTTTAAACATCCTCGATATCTGTCTTGCCTGTCTCCTCCTCCCTCTCGGCTCCTGTCCGGTGGCCTGATAACATCTCACCACCTATCATAGGTCGTGGTTGGGTCCCTATTGGTACATCACCTAGAGATGGTCTCCGTGAACTGGTGGCCTCACTTTGATCCTATCTTAGGGCTTGATAGCCCCCTGTGATCTCCACACTATGGGTACGGGATCTAGTCCTCTCACTCGAGGTCTGTTGCGCCATGTACTCTCCATAGGATAGAAAATCTATCCCCACTACCATCAACTGATCTTGGTAAAACCTGGCCTCACCTAAGGCATCCCGTAACCTTGATATGGGTACTATGTGTGGTGGCCCCATAAGCCTCTTCCCCTATGCCTGTCTTGTGGGACCCTATCCCGCCCCTACCTGTGAAGTGGGACCCTGTATAGTGCCTATGGTGGTGCAATATGCCTCATACCTTGTGTATGTATCTGGGCCTTTAATGCCTCAATATGTGCCTGTGTAGTGGCCAACTGGCCCTGAAAACCTATAACTTGCACCTATAGCACGACCACCTACTCATCATCACCATCTCCATCCCCACCCTAGGCCATCTGGGCTAGTAAACTAGCCACCTATGCATGCAACGCGGCCACCTCTACCTCTGAACCTACCAACTATCCCTATACCATCCCCAACTGTGTAATCAAGGTCGTCACCTTCCCCTGTAGGGTTTTTCTTTGAATGGTGATAGTGGTTAAATCTGGCTGCACTGGCCTGGGAGGTACTACTCGTAAATGATCTACCCACCACTATCTATACCTATCAGTCACCCCAACATCATCTATCCACCAGTCTATCACATGCTCCTCCTACAATGTAAGTACTGTCAACTGTGGTAGCGACAGTGGTCTCTCCACATCATCTCTCCGGTACTGTGGGAAAGGTGGTGGTATATCCTGCGGCAGTCCAAACTGCCATCTGACCCTGTCTACTGGGATCATCTCATGCTCCCTTGCATGATGCCCCTCAATCCATCTGAGTATCTGTAAGCCATCTAACTCATCGTCCATCTGTCTGTATGAGGGATAACCCACATACAGTCTCCAAATAATGTCCATGTCAGACAATCCCTCAAGTAACTGCCTTTAATAGGCTACATCATGTGTAAACCTACCTGCTCAATGCTCTCCCATCATAGGAACCCATTACCTGTACCCCACCTGAACAAAACTAGGCTCAAATGCATCTTCTTGGGGCATACTAATTGGATGAACACAAACAATGTGCTCATAGGCCCAACAGTGAAGAATAAATGTGAAACATAAACTGAACCTACGGAGCTGCCCATATGCCCATAACTCTCTATATAATTACACCAAAAATGTTGGCACTCATGAAAAATAGGTCCTATACATCATCATATCAGTTAGGACTCCCATTAGTGATCATGGGAATCTCCCACCCTTTTCATCCGACAGTGCAAAATAGCAGACTGCCTCCATCAATAATACTACTAGCCTCATCTCCTCTGGACGAGCTAGGTACATCTCTCCATAACTCAGGCTTGCACTGTGGAATGTTAGTTATGCCATTCCCTCACCAAATACTATCAGCATAAACTCCTTAAATGCCTCTGAGGAGATCGAGTATACCTGCATCCCCAATATAAGTAACCACAGGATCTTGTACACATCCTCCAGGGTGACTGTCATCTCCCTTGTTGGTAAGTAGAATGTGTTGGTCATTGAATCCCATCTATCAATGAGAGTGACCATCAGACTCGGCTGCTAGAATACATGCTAGTAGCACTTGACCCCACTCAAGACCACATATATGACATGCCTCCACTCCACGACTATCGCAACCCCACAAACTATCAAGAGTAGGGGTGGCACCCTGTCTTGCATCCTCAACTGATCTCTCTCTTGCATCTAGAAAAAACATCATATAAATATACCTTAATCATAACCAAAATCTCACTCGAAACCTCACCTATACCTAACACCCTACCTCTCTTTCCCTAGACCCTCTTACCTTCGTATCACATCTTTCTTCTACCCACCCTAACCCTCATCCACTATCATTCACCCTTACCTATTTTTACCCCTTACCTATGTTATGATTTTCCCCAAAACATCTCTTACTTACCCCTACCTATCTCACTCACCTAACCTAAGTCACTTTTGGCCCCTTTTCCCCCAAATCATGACTGGTACCGGTAACCCGTAACCGACCCTAGTCCCCCTTACACCAGCATCGGTCACCTATTTCGTAACCAACCCTAGTCCCCCTTACACTAACATCGGTCACCTGTTTCATGACCGAAGCTGGTTCGGCACCACCAACATTGGCTAATATTCAACTGACGTTGGTCACTTTTGCTGTAAAAACCGTGACATCCAAACCCCCTTCTTCCTACAAAATTCCTTTTTCTCTTTTCTACCCACCCAATCCTACCCAAATCCCCCCTCCACCCTTCCCAACCCCTCCTTCACCCAAACGCCTCTCTCCTCATTCCTATTTAACTTGATTTTCCCTCCCAAAATTCAAACTTCATTTCCCCCTCCAAACCCATTTTTCCCCACCCGACCTCTAAATCAATCTAACTCACAAAACAAAGAAAACAGATTGACTCTTACCTCATCACGCTACTGCTGCCATGGTGGTATGTTGGGCCACTACACCAGTGGTCCACCCAACCCCTCTCCTACCTCTGTCATCACCCAATGAACTGTCTCACCTCCAACCAAATGAATCGATCAATCTGATCTCGTGGACCCACCTATCATCTGTCAATCACCCGCTACACCACTTTCCAACTCAGCTCTCCATTTTGCATGGATGCTTTCCACTTTTCTCTCTCTCACCTGTCATTTTTCCCAATTCGGTAAAAAACAAATGATTTGAAAAGCACAAAAAAAAATCTTTTTATAACCTACCCAACTTGACTGGCGACCGTTTTACCTTGACCGACATCGGTCTTGTGCCCTATCTTACCATGGTCGGTCCATCGAGACTGGAATTGGTTCATTCAAACCATCATCAATTATCCTGCTTAGTCTTTTTCCTACCCCCTACCCCCACTTTCCTTGCCTGCATCCTTTTTACCTTACCCACACCTGACTTGGACACTTCACTTTATCCTCTTGACCTCATCCTCTACTACCTCACCTCGTCCTAATTTGGAGACTCATTATTTTACCCATACCTCGGCCCTACCCGTGCTATGACCTAGTTACTTGGACTTGGTACATTGCTAGTGACATGTGATCTCATGTGCTCGCTATACCTTGCGGCACTATTACCTTTGTTGATTGACATACTAACCTTACCTTACCTCTTGCCATGACCGTTTATCCTGACCCAACCTTTGGTGTACCGGAACATACCTAAACATTCCTGCACCTGACCTGTAACTTGTTTCCAGACCATATCTTATACCTTGGATACCAGAATCACCTCAACCTTGTTTGGATAAACCTAGTGACCTTAGAAAATGTAGAGTTTTCCTACTCTTCAACTTGGTACCATGTTGCAGTTTATATGTGTGTGTGCGTTTGAGTGTTACTACCTTTCACCCTGACCTGTTACCTGGATTACCCGATTAGACCATTTTCCCTTTTTCCCCCAATTTCCCACCTTCCTCTTCATCACATTCACCTTTTATCAAACCACTCACCGATTCTTCCTTCTGCCTCATTAGTTCCTAGTTTGAGGGGGATCACCTTCACCCACACAAGGGGCAACCACATCTTATTTTTATCGGCGTCACTTACTAATGCAAGCTACGCAACAAAAGGGAAAAAATGTAGACACCAAAATTGGGTCACACTCCCCTTGGTCCCTTGACAAATAACCAACTTAAATACACTCACCTAACCATGGCCCCTTTCACCCCACTCTAATATTAATTTAATTAAATCAATAAATGATCTCACAATATCTTTTATTTAAATATCCTAATTAGATAATGCCCACACCACCACCTCACCTATACACCTCATCTAGCCACCTCACATTAAGACCTATTCTTAGTATGTTTCCATAACAAACTAAGACCTACCTAAACCCTAAAAATCAAAGTCTACATTCCCTCTAACCACATTCCCCCCCATTAAAAAGAAATCTTCCATTCTAATATGTAGAGAAAAATGAATGAGATCCAATAAAATCAAGGGGATCTGCCCATTTTAGAAAACCTAGGAAATCCCACCCTAACCAAAGCCGGTTACCCTAAACCACCATTGGTCAGCCCAGAATTGCCGTCAGTTACCATTTAATCCCCAAAACAACCTTATTATGAGGTTGGCACATTTCTGAGAGAAAGGGACAAAACTAGAGCTGCATGCAAACAGAACTAGCCTTCATACGTTGTTGGTCCGAAAATCTGTCGGTTAGGTAGGTCATGGGGAAACAGGCTAATAGTGTGTAGGGAAGAGCCCCTCTTCGAGACAACGAAGTGAAACTGGTTTATTGCTAATATATCTAGTAGGAATATATGTAAATCTACACTATTCTAACTTCAAGGGGTTGGGGATCTCATCCCAATAGAGGTAGTTCCAACTACGAATAGAAAGGTAGGAGTGAAGGAACGAAGGATGATAGATCTGAAGGAAGAAAAGAAATGAATTCCAAGATGGAAAGGTTAGAAGGTTTGTGCTTTGAGCTGGTAGTAAACATAGCCAAACTTACTTGCATAAAAAAAAAAGTGATACTAATGAACATATGATAATAGTAGGAATGAATCCAACAGAATAAAAACATAGATCTAAATTAAGAAAGATCTGATGCAAATAACACATACATTAAGCACAAAGTCTGAACATATGTATTAATATTTCTTCTGTTACAAGAAAACACAAAGTATTTCTCTCCTCACTTCTCTTTTCATCCAAAAAATTCCCACCTTGAATACAACAAGTATTCAAGTATTTATAGAAGGAGAGAAGGAAAGAAGAAAAAAGCAAACCCACTACTTACAAAATATCTAGAAAATATCTAAAAAGTCAATAGTTGACTTGGGTAAGTTTTTGGATGGCAACATCCCATGATGCAACATGGAAAAGGTCATCATGTATGCCAACATGCTTTTTAAATATTTTACAAAAATGATCAATGCATACACGAGAGGAGAAACTACTCATCATCTCTTTGTTCAAACTTGGTGTCTTGCTTTTGATTAGGAGAGTCGATGTGACACTACGCTTGATATTCCACAAACTTGCTTATCATTGCTTGAAGTTGATCATGGTTCGGCGGCAGTCATAGGAGGAGTGTTGCCCATTTTTTGTAATGCTTGTAGGAGATGTTTGTTTTGTTCCTTGAGTATCCTTTTCTCCTCTTTTGCCTCTTGGAGCTTCTTGTAGAGAGCATCCATGGTAGACAAGGCTTCTCCTTGTAGGCTTTCAGATGAGGTCCCCATTGCGACTTGAGTCACTGTGAAGTCTATGGGAGATAGATCTTCTTTTCTCTTGGTGGGATCCAGGTAAGCTATCTCCATGACTCTCTCCCTTGAAGTGCTTTTAGAAAATTGAGTTATCGCTTTCTACTTCTTGGTTCCCTTCTTTGGAATAATAGAGAAATCCATGGCTGCAATGGGAAATTTCCTCTTATGCTGACTCAAATGGTCAAAAATCCAACTAGGACTTATGTGAGTTGGAATGGAGGGAGAAGAAGAAATAGGAGTGAGAGGGGGAGCAATAGAAGAGGCCTTATGGAAGTGTGTTGAAACACTCAGTGGTGGCATTAATAGGGAGTCCAATGCACTACTGCTTGTGGGGCTTGGAGTTACTAACGAGGAGGAGAAGGATGTGGAAATAGAAGGGATCATCATTAGGATTGAGGAAACATTGGGTGACAGATCCGCAAGAGAGTAGAAGATGGAAGAGGTAGGAGATGGAAGGGAGGAAGGGAGAGGAGAAGACACATCCATAGGTATAGATGCTTGAATGATAGGAGGAGGAGAAGAGGCAGAAGCAGGGATGTTGGGTACCTTAGTAGTTGGGATAACATCCTATGTGGACATATCCATTGAAACCTTTGTTGTTTCTTCTTTACCTGGAGACACCAGGTCGACTACTTCTCAGAAGTAGGAGGAAGGATCTCAGGAGTTTCTTCTTTTTTTCTTGGTTTGCCCTCTTTGTCCTTCCCTTTTCGTTTTGGCACATGGGCCAGCCTTGGAGGTGCACTGCCTAAAGGATAAGTAGTTAAATCAACTCCGAGGTAGGTGAGACCATTCTATTTTCACCAATGTTAAATGTGCTGTAATGTGGGCTTAACCCTTTCTTGAATGGTTTTCGATGCTTTGGCCCTGTTGATCTCCGCAAATGGCCAATCATCCCCATATGTGTCAATGTAAACCTAATCAATTTATTGATCAGTTTCTTGAAATTCCTTTGGGATGATGGCTACGCCATGGTTGATGATCTCCTCCAGAGCCAGTCGGGAGTGATCCTTTCGCCTAATGTCTATCTCATGTGTCAGGTCAATCCAAATGTCCTCGATCTCAAGAACATGGATGGGATCAATTTTTTCCTTTGGGAGGCAACTCTGGCAGTCTAAGGTTAGCCTTATTAGGAATTTGTGCTTCAAATTTAGCAACTCTAGCTTAACATACATCTCTCGTGCTTTGGCAAGTGTAGGGTAGGTGTATCGGACAACTCTAAGGGGGAATGGGGTTCCTCCTTTCTTTCTCTTCATATACTTCTCATGATAAGTGATTAGCTACCTTGATAATTCTAAGAGGACCATTTTTGGCCCTGCAAACCTTGGCAGCTTCGTTGGTTCTCCCTTGAAATTCATAGCTCTGAGGTATGTGAATGTGGGGAATTATGTGAACAATGCTCCCCATTTCTTTGTAGCAGCAATCAAACTCGGGCTGGTCCGACTGTGTCTCATTTTTGGCCTTAGCAAGCAGATTACCTCATAGAAGAAGGCATCATTAATTTTAGAGAATTGGGAGATGCTGGCCTCGAGCCTTAGCTCTAGGTAGAACTCGTATATCTTGACTTGGGGCCATATCCCATTTCAAGTTAACCCTGCGAAATCCCTTTCTGATGCAGTAGCGTATACAACGTAGGAATTCATGTAGAACTTCTTGGTTATTAGAACTTATTGAAGTTGCCAGGAGATGGTGTCACTAATGATTTCACCCCAGCCGAAGCACTGATAAGGTGCATTCTTGCTCATATTCTCTAAATACCTCAGCATCCACATGTGGAAATAATGGGCATCATGGAGCCCAAACAATCTGTTTAAGAAGGTGATTGTATCACTCAATTCCTCATTGAAGTCACTACGATGGATGGTTTGTGGCCATCTGCTCACCGACTTCTTGTTCTTCAGATAAATTTCATTCATCATCTGTATGCATTTATCTTCATTATCATCCCATGGCCTCTTGCAGTCTTCAATACTTATTTCCACATATTTCCTATAATGGGGAATTCCCAAGATCATTTCAAAGTGATGAGCTGTAAGGTTTATGATTGTCTATTGTTATTTATTTTTGACACATCTAGTGCCCTTGTTATAACATCGAGAAACCAACATGATAGACTCATTATTTATGGAACTTACTGGAAGCCCAGCTACAAAGTGTAGTCCACTGCCTACTAATTTGTTCATCCACATGCCACTTCTTGCCTGATTGGTCCTTTCCCAGAAATCATCCATGTCGATATGACCTAGCTCAGAGTCTCTGATGTCAAGGCAGCACTCTACATATGAGTCAAACATTCTGACTCTATGATGCTTATACTTCATCTCTTATTCTGACTACTTAGCTTTAGCTTTAGCTTTAGTTGGTTTCTTGCTTGATGAAGACATATGTGAGCTCAAGGATGGATGTTGTTGTTCTACAAGAAGAATCAAGGAGGTCCAACAGAGAAGAGCCATGTCAACTTTCATGTTATTCATAATGAAATTTTACATAATGAAGAATGAGTAAGTGTGAGCCTTAGGGCGCAAGGCGTAGGTTTATAGCAGGATGTAGGGGTTCTGTTATGATTTGGTGCATTTGGAAAGGTGTCAACATAAGAAAATTTGTGCCAGGTGTTGACATGAGAAAAGTTACGCTAGTTTAGAAAGGGCAGAATTTTGAGAGGTGTTGCATGATAAGTTTCAGCATCAAGGATAAAGCGTGGGACACAAATTTACAGCATGTGACATGTTATGTTGATGTTAAGGAAGTTGCACCTGTGCCTTAAGAACAATCTGCTTTGGTTGGGCAAATTTTTTTTGTGTGTTTTATGTGTTTAAAGTGCGCCAAAGTGCAACTATGGGAGGTGTAACATGGAAAAATAGTGTGCCAGGGGTTTCAACAGTTTGATAATTTTAGCAATTTCTTGATTTCTTTTCCTCTCTCTTTTAGATTTTTTAGATGGCAAAGAGAGGGTTTGTTTGGCAAGGAAAAAAATAGGGAAATATGGGTTTTTTGGTTTCTTCAGAGGCAGGGTTCTTCCAGATTTGTAGATCTGGAAGGAGGGGAAAAAGGGATTTAGATGGTTTGTAGATTGTTAGGTTCTTTTAGATTTAATCTTTTGATACAAACCTAGTACTTAACACAAAAAAAAAAACAACAACAAGGAGAGGATCCACTTACCGGGATTTATAAAAGACGAAGAACGACGTGGGGTCCACAAGCTCGAAAAATGACACGTGGGGGTTGACAAGGATGGCTGATAGGTACAGAGAAAATACCCTTCTTAATTTTCAATTCATGAAAATGATAGGTGTCAGGCACATATTTATAGAAAAAAATGACATTTATGACCTCACCTTTGGTGAAATCTTGGGAGTGTTGACATGAGGGAAATTACACCAAGGAGAATGCTTTGCGCAAATGTTTTGGTTTTGACACCATATTTTCAGCGCCAAAGGATTAAGAGGGGTGTAAATTTAGTGATGTTGACATAACAATGAGTGCACCGAAGGATTAAGAGGGGGACACTGATTTTGGTGTGTCAACACTCTGGAAATTACGCCCAGTGTAAAAAGGGGCACAACTTCAGTCATGTTGACATGAAGATGGGTGCACCAAAGGATTAGCAAAAAGTGACTAAGTCTTACAACATCCTGTTTTTTTGAAAGGAAGTTTGGGCTTCTTCAAACGTTGTCAAACTCCCTTGGGGGCCAAAACAGAATTTTTGGTATAGTTATCTGCAAATTTCCCTTGTCAATTTATGTGCCTATCCATTGGGTTACAGAGAGTCAAAAACAAGGCCGACCAAAAAAATGAAAGAAAGGGAAAACACTACAAACAGAAAGCAAACACACAACTGTATAAAGAAGAGAGCAAGCTCTACTTCCTAAATATCTTCAGGTGCTACCCGCTATAGGTAAGCAGGAGCTTGGTTCCATCTAGATATGAGAAATAGAAACTATTCTCTCCATTAAGCTGCTTGATCTTGTATGGCCCTCTCCAAAGAGAGTCAAACTTCCAGTGCATACCTTTCGGTTCTCTTCATTTGTCCCATAGAAGAGCAAGATCTCCTGCTTTGAAATCTTAGTTTTCTTGTTGAACAACCTCTTAAATTGATTCTAATGTTCAGTGATCTTGTCAACCACTTTCACTCACTTTTCTTCAAGTTCCATCAGGTACATAATCCTCTTTTCAAGATAATTCTGAAAAGTTTCATCTTTAATTACCCGAGCTAAGCACAGAGCAAGAAGTTCTGCGGAGATAGGGATTTCAGCATCGATCCCATATAACACCTAGAAAGGTGACATGCCGAGAGACCTCTTTGGAGTGATACAATCCACCCACAAAGCATTGTATAATGATTTGTGCCATGACCGTTGGTTTTCATCAACTAGCTTTCGTATGATAGTCACCAGGTTCTTGTTGCTGGATTCTGCCTAACCATTTCCCTGAGGATAATAATCAGAATTATGAGCCAAGGTTATCCTATATCCATAAAAAAACTAATTACTTCCCATGAAGAGAAGTTGGAAGCGTTGTTAGCAACAATTTTTTGTGGAATGCCAAATCTCACAATAATATTTTGTTTGATGAAGTTGCAAACAACTTCAGAAGTGGCATGCTTGAAAAGTATGGCCTCCACCCATTTCATGAAGTAATCCGTTGCTATTAGAATGTAACTATGTCTAGCACTCGATTAAGGATTGAGTGCTCCAATGAAATAAATTCCCCATTTCCTGAATGGTTTGTCAATAATGATGGGCCTAAGGGGAAACGCATCCAACTTTGGTTTGCCAATGAACTGTTGGCAAAGTTCACATTTCGCTACCCAGGTGGCTACATCCTGAAATAGTGTCGGCCAGTAGTACCTAGCCCGAATGATTTTATGTGCTGTCACAAATGAGGAGAAGTGACCACCGTAGGCTAATTCATGAAAACTTTTCAACAATTTTACCTGCTACGGCTTGTCAACACATCATAGAAAAATTCCATCAATTCCACGTTTGTACAATCCATCATCCCATATGACATATCTTGCAGATCTAAGCTTCACCGTTTGCTTTTCCTTTGTGGTTAGGTGAGTTGGGCATTTGCCATAGGTGAGAAATAACATGATGTCAGAATACCATTCATCGTTGGTTGCGATAAATAGAACCATGGGCAAGGAATCCAATTTCTCCAGTTCATTTTGTTCTCTATCAACATGATCAAATTTCTCTTCAGGTACCTATGAGTCTTTATTTTCAGCCAACAACTAACATAGGCCCTTACCTCTTACCAGCTTGGTTGGTTTGATGTCTAGGTCTTATTCTTGGACCTTCGAGATCCAGTTCCCTCGTAAGCTCCCTACATACTGTTGAGTCAAGATAGACTTAACATTTGTATCAAGAACCAACACTACTATATGAGAATTCAGAATATAATAGTAGAAGTTCTTGACTGTTTTTACTACAGCAAAGGCATGCTTTTCCAATTGCGACATCTTTAGTTCATGAGGCTTAAGAGGAGAGATCATGAAAGAAATCGGGGATTCAATATCCTCAGAATTATTTTGCATCAAGATAGCTGATATAGAATGTACAGAGGCATAACTGTACATGATGAAATCTTTGTTGAAGTCAGGACACACTAGAACAGGAGCGTGAGTGATGGAGGTTTTTATGTCTTTGAATGATGTCCTACCTTCCTCACTCCATCGTAATGTTTGGGACCCTTTCATCATATTAGATATATGACAAGTCTTCTCAGCAAAATAAGGAACAAAGTGTCTAATAAAATTTACCTTTTCAAAGAAAGAGTGAACACCAGTCTTTCTTGTAGGCAAAGTAAGGCTCTGAATAGCCTTGACCCTTTCGAAATCTATCTTAGTTCCTTCTCTGCTGATGACATGTCCTAGTAGATTTCCTTCAGTGACCCCAAAATTTGACTTCTTGGGATTTAGCAAAATCCCGTGCTCTCGGCATCTAATCAAGACTTGTTCCAAATGATCGCAGTGATCACTTCATTTTTTGGAGAACATGATCAGGTCATCTAGGTAAACTACGATGAATTTTCCCATAATACCTTTGAATGCAAAGTCCATTACTCATTGGAAGGTAGCACTAGAATTGATCAAACCGAACGACATTTTTTTGTAGGTGAAGGTACCCCAAGGAGTGGTGAATGATGTTTTGACCTGATCTTCACACGTGACTTGAATTTGATTGTAACCTAAAAAATTGCAAAGCATAGACAACATTTCTGAACTGGTTACTACCTGTAGCACTTGATCCATTATTGGCAGTGGGTAGTTATTGATCAGGGGATCATTTTTTTGAAAATGTTCCCTAAACGATCCCTATATTATCGTCGATGTGGTGGGTCCTTAAGACACCATCATGTTCGATTTTCCTCTCAAGGATTGACAGGTGAGAACTTAGTTGTCATACGTTCATTTTGAATATCACTATTATATGTACTTGGGTTGAAGTTCCGGTTATTACTTTTGTAATTCAACTGATATTCAACTGGTCCATGTTAAATGGACCAAGCACACGTTATTTGACTATGTTCGGGATTATTATTATCCAACTTGGAGTTTTTCGTTGGATTTACCGATCGATTTGCCTTATCGGGACATGCCAAGTGGAATATATCATATCCTATCAACTCGAGTGTATGTATATATCCAAACATTACCAATATCTCCTTTGGCGCAAGATATTTGGTTAACCTCCCATAAGCATTTCATGTATCTGTCGTGCCTAAAAATAGTATGGCTAAGTGCCACACATTTTATTGCCAAACATTAGCCTCAGTGGAGTATAGAATGGTTAAACAAGCGGTTGGCCATGGGGCAAACCCATGCAATGTGCAGCATAATGGTGGCTCAAAATTCAATCCAAGGCCAACAACTTTAGCATGGGATTAAATGCTTTCCTTAAATGAGCGTGCCCATCAATGTGGGATTAACAATCCAAAACCGCGGGGAAAATTGTAGGAGGTGGGATTTGATCCCCTGGCCTCATGGACTCCAAGACAAATCCTCATAACCAACTCACCAAAGAGGCTTGGGCACTTGGTTATAAAATGGGTCGTTGCAACTTATACAAGAGGGGTACAGATTTGTGTAAGCAGCCATAAGGAGGTAGTTTTTAGGAAATGCCATTTTTGAAGGCCTTGCACTCAGAATGAGAACTCGGAGTAAATAGGTGAAATGTGGGGAATTATGAGATTATTCCAACGATGTAAGATTTGATGTTTTTTTTTTTAGTTTTAACATATTTTTGGAAGCTTTGAATGCAGATTTTAACAGGGATCTACAAGACAGCTAGTTGGAAAACACAAATTTCAGTGCACTTCTCGTCTGAAAATGTGACTTGGTGTAAACATGAAAAGTGTTCAAAATTTAGAGATGATCTCAGATATATGATTTGTTTTTTTCATATAATGTTTTTAAAATCTCAATTTTTAGGTGTTTTTATAACGCAGTTGCAAGGAGATCACATTGTGAAAACACTGTAGGAGCCACAGATCATTCCTGGGACAGTTTCTACTATTTTTCAGAGTTCTTCGGACATTGATCAGCTCGTTTGCAGGTTTTGATTCATTAATTGGTTATTTGTAAGATTTATTCTACTTACATTTCAATATTATTAATGGATCGGTTCAATCTCGAGCTCGGGGATGAAGGAATTTCCAAACCCCGTAAATAATCTCTGTTTCTTATCTGAGTGTTCTTAGTTTTTTGATTATTTATTTGCTACCCAAGTTTTCCGCACTTCTATGGATGCATAATAATCAGAATTTAATCTATTTGTGGAGTTTAGAATACTTAAAAATTGGTTAAGAAAATCACGATCTTTGGAAACTTTTAAAAGTGATAAAAATATACAACACACATTTTCAAATCAAGTTTGGTATCAGAGCAGTTAGATTGTCGGATTAGCTTCTAATTGTGGTTGGAAATTTGGCTTCAGTTTCAATATTGATTTCAGTCTTCAGTGTGTAGAAATTTTGGGGCTTGTTAATCTACTTTTACAGTGTGCATTTTTGGAAGTACATGTTGTGTTTGCAGGAACTGGGAATCATGGGCAAGTCATCCAAATAAGATCAACTGCATGAGCTTGAAGCCAAAAACCACCAACTCCAAGAAGAAAACTCTTTCTTGAGAGATAATTTTTATTCCTTGGAAGAGGAAATAGTGCGGTCAAAATCTGAGCCACAATCCTCTATAACCAAGAAAGAGGAGTATGTTAATAAGATGCTTGAAGAGAGCAAGAAGTTGATGGGCTTTGTTAAAGAGTTGCAGGAAGAAAGACGGACCAAGAATGCCCTCTTGGAAAAGTTGCAACAAGGTGAACATAAGAAGGAAATGCATTCCAAATCAGATGTAGGTACTATGACAGAATGCACTGTAAGTTGTTCACATTTTAATTCTTCCTCTTATTCAGTTTCAGATATTCCTTTCGGTTAGTTTAAAAAACACACTAAGGGAATTAGGATCTAAGCTAATGGTTAAGATGGGATTTAATGGAACAGGGCCTTAGTAAAAATGTACAAGGTGATGTTAACCCAATACAGGTAGAGGATCAACCTCGGTTTGAAGGTTTGGGTTATTCTAGTGGGAAAATGGAAATTGGAGAAATTTTCAAAGCAGCTGAAGAAAGATAAGCTTCCAACAGCTAAGGGTCTATGCCACTAGAATTGCAGGATTCCGCCATCAGCAGGAACAATGAAAGGTGTAAGAAAATAGGTAAAAGAGGTAATCAGATTCCACCTCCTTCCACTTACACTAAAAATATCACTAAGGGAAAATCAAATCCTAAAACTTCTAATACACTCTTTCAGTTGGAACAATATAGCTTTGGTAGGCAGAAATATGCTTTCCCTTGCACATTTTGTGAAGGTACTAATCATTCTGTTGCATATTGTTGGAAGAGGAAGAATTTTATTAAGAAGTTAATGCCTTTTGTGAATGATAAGGTAGGTGCTAAAGAAAAATTTCACCAAGGAAAGGCAAGAAATGGCAAGAATGTTACCTCTCCTAAACAGGGGAATCATTCTCGTAGACAGAGTTCTGAGAATGGTAAAATGGGTAAGACTCCTAAAAATAGGGAAGTTAAAATTTTGTTCCCATTGTAATAGGAATGGTCATGATGTAAATGTTTGTTGGTTTGTTCCTAAACAACAGAAGTGGAAAGTTGTTAAAAAGAACAATATTGTAAAACTAGCAGTGCTAAACCTAACTAAAACTCATTTTGGTACTGAGAAGGTAAAACAATCAAAATGGAAAAACCCAAGTGATTGGTTGGTAAAAACACTCCTCAACTTTATATTTGCACTACAATAAATTGTTGATAGTAGGTAAGCAAAAAAATTTCAGAGCTATATTTTAGGGATTCCTATTGATTGATAAGGATTTGTTCCGAAGTTGATATTTAAGCTTTGAAAATGAATGGGAAGAGCTGAAGAGAAGATTTGAGTGATAGGTTCATCATACTCATGTTTTGTTTTCTAATATTGGTTAGTAGTTCCATTGTTGAAAATAGTGTGCAAGGATAGGCATCAGTAGCATGTCTAAATTTGAAACTCGCAGTTTTATACGGTTGTTAGTTGTGTAAATTCGTTATTTGCAATAAGACACTCATTTTGGGAAAATTTTATTTTTGTAACTATGAGATGTGGTTGCAATTAGGGGTGTAAACTTATTACACTAACAAACTGGTTTGAAAAGGCACCAGGTGATCATTCTGTAGATTATGGCAGTTCACCAATTTGGGTAAGCATACAGTTTATAATCTATCCCTTTATAGTTCAATGTATGGATAGAATATTTGGAAAATTCATGTTGATTCGGATTTTGACTATATCTATTTTTTGCGTTGATGGTTTAATTATTTCGGATAGTGAATATTTGCAGTTGTAATCAACATAATCACAAAGTGTCGGTTGAACACTAGCTTCCATTATAGATGGGTGTTATTATCTGACTTATTATTTGTGATGGCGATAGAGTGTTTTTGCTAGATTCATGTTGATTCAGTTGTTGACTATAGCTATTTTTTGGCATTGATAGTCTATTTTATTCTGGATAGTGAATACTTGCAATTGTTACAGTTTCAGATGGACAGTGGGCATTAGCCTAATTGTGGGCAGTTTAGATGTCTGGTATACTGATCTGTGTTTATGAAATTGTAATTTAAGGTAATCGGCCATATAACAAAGTGATATTTGAACACTATCTTTCCATAATAGAATGGGTGTTATTATCTTGTCAGTTAATTGTGATGGCATTACAATGGGGTATGACAGTTCACAGGGTGTGTGCGTAGAGTTGACAGGGTTACAACGTTTCAGTTGAACACTAGCTTGATTGGGTGTTATTATCTGATTGCTTATGTAATTATCTAATCAATTATATCCATTTTTATTAACCTATAATTTTATTTTGGGTTCTTGTATGTGTTTGTGCAATGCAGGAAGAGATAACATGTTTTTGTGGGTTGATACACAGCTTTTTGTGGACAAAAAGCCTTTCTTAGTGGGGAGGTGTGATCAGGGGATAATTTTTTTGAAAATATTCCCTAAACATACCTAAATGGTGTTATTATAGTAGATCATCTCGAGATCTTTCTAACGACTGTGAGAACGCGAAAAACGGACATCGGGAGCTCTAGATATGTCTGGTCAAAGTTCGGTCAACGGGAAAGTCAACTCTAGTCAACTGGTCAATAATGGACCAATCACACTTTGACATGTGGTGAAAAGGCAAAGGGAGTTGTTTTTTGGTTTTCGATCGATTTTCCTATCGGGAGACGACAAGTGGAATATATATATTTGACCGAGTTAATTAAGCCACATTACATATTCCACGCATTATATTTGGTTAACCTCCATAAGCATTATTATAGGTGCCTAAAAATAGTATGGCTATGTTTAACCATGCTATTGCCAAAATTCCACATGGAGGAGAGAAGGAGGAAGTGGTTGTTATGGGGCAAATCCATGCGTGGAAAATGGTGGAAAAAGGCCGCTCCACATGGGATTCATCCCATCTAAAATAAATGCCAATCCTTTATAAAATGCAAATCCGCCAAAAATAGAAGCCGCTGGGATTTGATCCCCTGACTTCATGGATCCAAGATCAATCCTCGAACCAACTCACCTAGGGGCTTGGGCGCATGATAAAATGGGGCGTTTCATCTTATACTGGGGGTACAGGTCTGTGCAAGCAGCATAAGGAGGCAGTTTCAGAAAATGCCATTTTTGAAGGCCGTGCACTCAGATTGGGCATTCGGAGTAAAAAGATGAAATGAAGGAAATTCTGAGAAGATTCCAAAGATGTAAGGTTTGATCTTTTTTGATGACTTTTAACCTATTTTTGGAAGCTTTGAATGCAGATTTTAACAGGGATCTTCAAGACAACTAGTTGGACAACATGAATTTCAATGCACTTCTGGTCCAAATTGTGACTTGGTGTAAACATGAAAAGTGTTCATAATTCAGATCTGATCTCAGAAATATGATTTGTTTTCATAGAATGTTTTTAAATATCCATTTGTAGGTGTTTTTCTAACACAGTTGCAGGGAGATCACATTGTGAAAACACTGTAGGAGCCACAGATCGTTCTTGGGACAGTTTCTGCTATTTTTCAGAGTTCTTGGGACATTGATCAGCTCATTTTGCAGGTTTTGATTCATTATTGGTTGTTTGTAAGATTTATTGTACTTGAATTTCAATATTATTAATGGATCGGTTCAATCTGAACCCGGGGACGTAGGAATTTCCGAACCCCGTAAACAATCTCTTTTGTCATCTGAATGTTTCAGTTTTCTGATTATTTATTTGCTACACAAGTTTTCCGCACTTATGGATGTAAAATAATCAGAATTTAATTAATTTGTGGAGTTAAGAATACTTAAAAATTGGTTAAGAAAATCACGATCTTTGGAAACTTTTAGAAGTGATAAAAAATACATCTCACGTTTTCAGATCAGTTATCCTTTAAGGATGACTGGTTCAAGTTGTGAAAGTCCACACATATGCATATCTCACCATTATTTTTCTGCACAGGCACAATATTTGAAACCCAGGTACTGTGATGAATTGGAAAAATAATTCTTGCATCCAACATCTTTTGAATTTCAGCCTGGATGGTACCTGAGATTTTGGGGTTGTAATGCCTTTGCTTTTGACGAAAAGGCTTGACATCGTGCTTGAGCAGAATGTTGAATCAAATGTTCTTTGGCTTGAAATACTTTATATCAGCATAAGACCATGCCAATACATGCATGTATTTTTTTAGCAACTTAAAGAATTTTCACTTTTCTTCAGGCGTACAACACTTCCCGATATTCACGGAATGAGGATGTTCTGCAGTACCTAGATTGACGGATTCAGTTTCTGGAGAAGAGGAAGGATCATCTTGTCGATTTTTCTTGAAGAAACAGTCATGATTATCAAATAACCATTCTAAGGAAACAAAACCTTTAGGAATCTTATTTCCTTTGAGCTGTATCACTATGTCTTTTTTAGATTCATGTGCTTGACTGGTGAGAGACTCACGACATGTAGAAGTTGATCCATCAAAATGAATTTCTTTGAAATTGTCAGCTTTCTCCAAAAAATTGATAAGTTGGTTGTCATAATTGAACACTTTCCAGTGTTGTGAATTATCTGGCACACTTGGGCAAAAAACCACTTCAATGGTATATGTATCCATTTTTAACCCTAGGTGAGGGAGCATAAGAGAGGCTGAGATGACCAATGAATCAACCATGTCATTTTGGGTTCATGGAGCTACTTTGATTGAGAAAGTGTCAAACTCTTCGATGCTATGGCATACGGAATTGTGGTAGTGTCTGAGCCGGTCATTTTTTACTTGGTATATCCCTTTTACCCAATTGACAATTAGCTCAGCATCACCTTGCACTCCTAGATTCTTGATTCCTTTCTCTTTTGCAGCTTGCATGCCAAATAATAAGGATTCATACTCAGTAGTATTATTTGTATTAAAGAACTACAATTTGAAAGAAAAAGATAAAATCTCCTCTTCAAGAGATATTAGAACAGCTCCAGCACCGCATCCACTTATCGCAAAACTACCATCAAATTGCAATGTTCATAATTTTGTAAGATCCTCCTTTTGGATGAGAACGTCTATTCTATCTGAGTCGGTGGATAGGAAGTATTTTCCCATCCCAAATGATTCAAAAAGAATCTAAGCCTTAGGGTCATCATAGTTGGTGACTAGATATTTCTTTTGTGACTCTAGTTCAAGTGTCTGCATCACCCCTTTGATAGGAATCCTGGCTTTGGACTAGTCCATATGAATTTCCCCACCAACTTCTTTATAAAATCTCCTCCCTAGTAATATTTTATACGTTGCTAGAATATCAGCTATGAGAATAATCATTTTTACCCTTTTCTCAAGAAATTTTGTGAATGCAAACTGCGCATCCTTGATCTGACCAATCAATGGTACCTATTTGGTTTCCATGGAGTAGCATCTGCCAAAAGGTTTAGTAAGTGTGAGGCCCAAAGCATGGGTAACCTTTACTGGCATAACATTATCAGAAGCTCCAAAATCAATTATACAGTTACTTAGTTTATGACCATTGATCAGGAGAGATAGGTAAAAAGGTTTAATTTTCCCTGACACGGAAGTTGAGGAAAAATTTACGTGAGACGTAGGAGGATTGGGAAGAATTCCTTTTGGGGAAATGGGAGGAGGGACGATAGCCTAGCTTTTGATTTACTTAGTTAATCTCATAAGCTGCTCTGGGTTGGACTAAAAGTAGTCAACTTCAAACATCTGGATCTTGGTCTTTTTAGTGTGATCAATTATATCGAATGCGACCAAGGGTTGCACTAACGAAGGAATAAGTCCTTCATTTCACATTTGTGGAGGGGGATTATTGCTCTTTATGGGACTTGAGGAAGGATGAATTCGAGGAGAGACAGAAGGAAAAGATTTCTTTACAACAGGTTTAACAGGAGGTTGAGTAGGAAGGGGATTACCTCTTTTAGCGATCATTGGCAGTGGAGTTACCACAGCCTGTTCCTTTTGTTTTTCAGCAGCAACCTTTTCTTCTTTTCCTTGTGAGCGAGTAAAAACTACGTATGATTTTCCGATCACGTACCCTTGGGTACCCTCTTCTTCATCAGATTCCCCATCTTCAAATTCCATATACCCAATAATAGAGTCACCAGTCGGTTCACCGACATCTTGATCATCTTTGCCTTGCAATGAAGGTTCTTCGTAATTTGGATCATCTTCTTCAATTTCAACCAAAGCATTAACCAGAGGGGCTTCAATTTCTAACCTTGGAGAATCAGCAGGCAAATGCAGTCTTTGGGGGCCATTGTTGAGAGTGAAGTTCCTTCATGGGATATCCCGCTATAGAGTGGTAGACAATGTTTGAGCCAACTACTTCTTTAATAAGAGCAAGTCATTCACCATCTTCTGGAATGCTGGATTTGATGAGGTAGCCTGAGAATAAGTTAAAGCCTTTGATTTTGATGGCTCTCATCTTAACTCACCAGATATAAGGAGGTTGTATTTTATCCAAATGGCCATAACTTGAGCAAGGAACAAGGTGGGTATTTGTTCTTGTAAAATAAAGAAACTTACTTTCAAACTCATGGCGTTCAAGAAGAAACATTTTGATTCTTTAATGTTGGCATCATTGCAAGTGGCACATAGTTAATCAATGAATTGAATCAGGTGATAAAATTACACATGGTTTCATTGGCCTCATTATTCATGTGAGTGATTTATGACAACACAAATGTTTCTTCCAAAGGTTTGTCTCTGTCTTCAAATGTAGTCCGCAATGTGGCTCAACTAGTGATGGATCTGGCTAGTAAATGTTGGAACCATTTTGATGCAGGCCCTTGCAAAGTCTCTAGAAAGAGATGTACTGATACGTCCTCATGAGTTATGTCTAGAATTATGCACAACATAATAAAAACAGTTATATGCGCATCCATGCTTTGATTTCCGCTCCCATCAAATTTCAAGAAATTCTTGTGATTTCTGCTAGGGAGGGGGTGGACTGGATGTGGCAATGCTAGAGGACCCATGGCATTTCCCCATGGTACAGGTGGATTTACTGCCATTTGAAAATTAGGAAAAAGAATGTGAGCAAGGACTGTGGTCCCACTTAGTAATAAAGCACTGTAAGTTGATGTCGAAGCACCCTGTGAAATCTGGATCTTTCGTGGAGGCAAGACACTTCTTGTTGATCGATCCATTGAGCTCAGTGATGTGAATTGTGCTGGAGTGATACTAAAAGTGTGCCTTCAAAGTAGATCAAAAATTGAATCAAATTCTCCAAAAGCTCTTCTGCTACGAGTAAATTGTTCACCCACTAGCGTATCCATTCAGATATGTAACAATTAAGAGCAGATTTTCAATAAATTTTTTTTATACTTGCTGATTTTTTGAATTTTCTGGCAAAAATCAGTAGCATGTACTCTTTTTAATATTTAATTTTATCCTCTTTTAATAACAACTGATTTCGGTTTTTCTGACAAAGATTAATAAGGATAAAAGTGAGTCAATTTAGTAGGCTGATTTTCGGATCTTTGACCTGAATTTTGCAAGGTTTTGAAAATATCATAAAATGTCAGAATCTCAGATCTACTGAATTATACAAGTTTTTATAAAAACTCAGTGAACTAAAATCTTCTATCTAGTCTAGATCTATGGATTTTCATAAGGAAATTTTCAGTTTTGACCACTTATTCAAAAAAATTGATTTTTAACAAAGGGTTAAAGATTTGCAATCTGGTAGTGATTTTTACAGTTTTTTAGTTATTTCCTTAGTTCGATCCCCAGTAGAGTCACCAAAAACTGTTGGTCTGAAAATTTTTCGGTTAGGCAGGTCATGGGAAAATAGGCCAACAGTGTGTAGGGCATAGCCCCTCTTCAAGACAATGAAATGAAATTGGTTTATTGCTAATCTATTAAGCAGGAATCTGTACAAATCTACACTATTCTAACTTTAGAGGGTTGGGGATCTCATCCCAATAGAGGTAGTTCCAACTACGAACAGAAAGGTAGGAGTTAAGGAACAAAGGATGATAGATTTGAAGGAATAAAAGAAATGAATTCCAAGATGGAAAGGTCAGAAGGTTTATGCTTTGATCCTGTAGTAAACAGAGCCAAACTTACTTGCATAAAAAATTAAAGCAATACTGATGAACATATGATAATAGTAGGAATGAATCCAACAAAATAAAAACATAAATCTAACTTAAGAAATATCTTATACAAATAACACATACATTAAGCACAAAGACTGAACATATGTATTAATATTTCTTCTGTTACAAGAAAACACAAAGTCTTTCTCTCCTCACTTCTATTTTCATCCAAAAAATTTCCACCTTGAATACAACAAGTATTCAAGTATTTATAGAAGGAGAGAAGGAAAGAATACAAAAGCAAACCCACTACTTACAAAATATCTAGAAAATATCTAAAAAGTCAACATTTGACTTGGGCAAGTTTTTGGATGGCAACATCCCATGATGCAACATGGATGAGGTCATCATGTATGCCAACATGATTTTTAAATATTTTACAAAAATGATCAATGCATACACGAGAGGAGAAACTAATCCTCATCATCTCTTTGTTCAAACTTAGTGTCTTGCTTTTGATCAGGAGAGTCGATGTGATACTGTGCTCGATATTCCATAAACTTACTGATCATTGCTTGAAGTTGATCATGGTTGGGACCATTAAAATGATCATGAATGACTTTGCAAGTTTCTTTTTCATTCTTGAGCTTGTCAGGAAGCACAACAAAAGTGTCACATGCATCGATTAAAAATCCAATGAAATCACGGCATGCTAAGAGGTTATTGATTGACTCTCAGTCGAAAGTGACCTCTAGTGCCAAACCTTGAGTGACGATAGCATTGAATTGTTGGAATGTATTGTCTTCTTCCCTCAAGTTATATGATTCACTGAGCATCCCAAGAGACATTTTTATAACTATCTACTCCATGTTGTATTGTGCATCCAGGGCTTCATCTTTAATTTTATCGATTCTCTCCAAGATATATTCCATCTGATCAACCCAGTAATCTAATGCAACGAGAGCTTTATTATGTTCATGTGGGTGATCGATAATTCTGACCTTCAATAGGTCATCAATTGAGTAGTTAACCATTTCTTGGAATGTTTCATGCTGCAACCTAGCGTTATCCAACTCTTCGGATAGGGCGCTTGCTACTGCTTATAGCTCCTTATTTGCTTGAGTTATATCCTAATAGAGAAATGTGAATTTCCCAATCATTTCTTCACTATCTTCGAGGATCCACTTGATCCAGGATGATACTTCTGTGCCTTGTTCACCAATCTTAACATATTCATTTATTTTTTCTTGACTGAGAACTTGAATGGGTTCGGCAGCAGTCACAGGAGGAGCGTTGCCCATTTTTTGTAATGCTTTTAGGAGATGTTTGTTTTGTTCCTTGAGTATCATTTTCTCCTCTTTTCCCTCTTGGAGCTTCTTGCAGAGAGCATCCACGGCAGACAAGGCTTCTCCTTGTAGGCTTTCAGATGAGGTCCCCATTGTGACTTGAATCACTGTGAAGTTTGTGGGAGACAGATATTCTTTTTCTTGGTGGGATCTGGGTAAGCTATCTCCATGACTCTCTCCCCCGAAGTTCTTCTAGAAAAGTGAGTTATCACTTTCTGCTTCTTGTTTCACTTCTTTGGAATGACAAAGAAATCCATGGCCACAATGGGAACTTTCCTCTTATGCTGAATCAGATGGACAGAAATACAAGTAGGACTTATGGGAGTGGGAATGAAGGGAGAAGAAGAAATGGAAGTGAGAGGGGGAGCAATATAATAGGCCTCAGGGAAGTGTGTTGAAACACTCGGTGGTGGCATTGATAGGGAGTCCAATGCACCACTAATTTTGGGGCATGGAGTTACTAACAGGGAGGAGAAGGACATGGAAATAGAAGGGATCATCATTAGGATTGAGGAAACATTGGGTAACTGTTATCTCAGTTTTGAGTTTACGCCAAAACTATCAGATAACCCTACAAAATTTTTAAGTTGGTTTTGCAAAATTGCCTTTATGAGAGAAAATCGGGTTTTCAGGTTTCACCGACAGGACAACATGTGTTTTAGATGTTTCATGTCTAGTGTTCCCCGAAACCTGAAACCTGCATCGACTAAGGCGAGTCGGGTTTGCGGAACTTCTGAACATCGGAGCATGTCTTCGTCTAAGCATCATGCTTCATGTCGATTATTTCCTGCAGCCCGAAACCTGAATTTCCTAAGTCCTTCATTTCAAGTTTTCAGAACTTTGAAGCATCTAAGCATCATGCTTCATGTCAATTGTTTTCTGCAACCCGAAACCCGAATTGCTCTAAACACCTTTGTGTCAGGTTTTCGGACCTCCCGAGCATGCTGACATGGCGTTAATGCCAAGTTGTCGGGTGAGTTGGCACGTGCCAGCCAAAGTGTATTAATTGTAATTTTTCTTATATATATGCGGATTTCCACGTCATTTTTACTGGACGTATTTTTACCCTCGTGGATTTTTCGCAGCATGCTTCTCCAACCCTCGAAACCTGAAATTCACCTGTGCCTGATTGAAATTGCCTATTTTCGATCTTTCCTTGCATTGGTTGAAGGTATCTCTCTCTTCATTCTTTTGTTTATGGTTTTTTATGGATTGATTATGTATGGAATTCTTCCCATTTTCTTACCAGGTTTGTGGGGTTTTTTATCTTTTTCCTTTTTGAGGTTGCTTTCTTAAACCGGGTTTATGTTTTAGGGTGTATCTCTTTGGAATTATCATTTTGTGTTATTTCCCCGAATTGTTGTTGGAATTAAAATATGTTTTGGTATATGAATGGTAAAGAAAGAACTTGCATGTTATTAAAATTCAACAAAAAAACCCTGTTCCCTCTTCTCAGGTTTTGAAGGGTGTTGTGCAGCATCAAAAATCCGCAATATATCAGAAGATTTGGCGTGTCGGGATTTCTCAAGTCTCCGACATCCTCAGCGTGTCGGGATTTCTCAAGTTTCCGACATCCTCAGCGTGCCGGGTTTTCTCAAGTCTTCGACATCCTCAGTGTGTCGGGCTTTCTCAAATCTCTGACATCTACAGTGTGTCGGGAATTTCCGCCCTTTCGGCATCTCCAGTAGGTTAGGGTTTTCACAGTGTGCAACATCTCCTGATCTCTGAAACTCTCTTCCTTCGAAATCCCTCATGTCAAACCCTGGTCCATCGCAAGAAAAATACTGAGAAGTCAGGAAGGATGAAATACAAGTTCAGAAAGGTGGATTCTCCATCATATATCAATTGCAATTATGACATTCGAGATACAGAGCTCAAAAATATAGATATTAAGGATTTTTGGAGTAGGGTAAGGAGTTCCTCCCAAACTCCATAGATGAAATCGATAGCCGATAGTGGTTTACCTCTTACAGCGGGTTTTCCCATGTCCCCCTCAGTGCCCTAAATTCATCTTAGCCTGCGCTTCCAGTTATGACTCTGCTTTCCCGTGCTGTGAGAAATCAGGCAGGAGAAGTTGTGATCAAGTTAGACAAAGGTTACTTTTGATGACCTCCTCAAACTGCCCAATTTTGAAGAATATGGAGAGTTAGCTATCAAGTCAGCTCAGAAAGCTTGGGATAACAATCAGGAAGATTGTATCAAGCATGTAAATAAGAAGTTCCTGATCAAAGCCAAACCGGTTGTCTCCAGATTCCCAATACTTATCCCTAGGAGTGATTTCATTCAGAAAATCAATGACATCATCACTCTGTTGAGTCAGTTTTTTGGTTTACCCAAATCAAATGTTTTCCAAGGGTGTATGTATCAATTCATGATCACCATCAAGAAGAATCAACAAGGGATTGATTGGGGCACTCTCATTAGTAATGAGATAGATTCCCAAATGACAACAGTCTTGTCCACAGGGAAGTTTTATATGTCTTCATATGTCACCTATGCAGCGACCGGGATGAGAAACTATCCCGAGTTGGATATCAAGGGAAATAGGATGGTGAACCAGGTTTATCAGTACTTCCCTCAACTGACAAGAAAATGGTATCAAGACCAATTCAGAAGGGTAAATGATGCCTTCTTTTATGAAAACATCTGTAGGTTAAACCCTGAATTAAGGAAGACAAGAGTCTCAGATGAGGCCTGGGATGAAGTTTCGAAACGGGGTTGTGTCTTCTTGCAATTCAAGAAGTTCACATATCTTTGGGCAGTCATGTACTCTGGGGATCCTTTCCGTCTGCCCTGATATCCAGGGGATAAATTGAACTTGATTGAATTGGTTAGGCAATTATTGGATTTCCACAAGTTCCAACAAAGTAAACATAAGGCTGTTGTATCTTTCCCAATTTCTATTGGGAGATACACTTGTTCGATAGTGGTAAAAGCTAAAAATGTTGTCCATGAGCTTCAGGACAATTTGAAGAAGTATATGAAGCCCCAAGATAGGTTTGACATTCGAGGAGTCCTCAGAGCATATGGAACTCTGCACCTCCACAGACCAAGCATAGAAGACATCTGGATTGATCTACGTGATGAGGTTGCTATTCGTAGAAAGGATCATAGCAGATTGACACTTGCTGAGATTCAAACAATTGAGCTTGCTGACTTACCAGAAGGTACTAGTGACAATGAAAGTGTTATGGATCTTTCCTATGATGGACTAAATGATGATCAATATGTTTTTCCACCTATTGATTGGTCAATCAGTGAAAAAGCCTCCATTACAGATAGGTCGGCTCTGATTCTTGCACGCACCAAAGCATGGATCTCCTCTTGGGGAATGACTTTTAAAGATGATAAGTTTTCAAAGTTGGCTGCTTCAAAGGTGGGGCCCTCCATAAAGGAAAAGGACAAAAAATCTTCTAAGGGACCTATAAAGGTCAAGTTTGTCAAAAAGAGGAAAGAAAGAGAAATCTCTTCAATTATTTCTCCAGTTGAAACGGTGGATGTGCCAGAATCACCAAAACCACCAGAAATAGGAGAAATTACTTTGGAAGAAGAAGGAAACTAGCCTCTGGTTTCATCATTTGTTGATTGCCCAACTGAAGAGACCTTATCTCTTGCATCCCAGGCTTTGGAGTCTGAATCTGCGCCTCCCCCCTCACAACCACTCCTACCTCCTCATTCTCCATCAACTTCTTCAATCATGGCCAGTATTTTCTCTGGACTCTCACCCCTCTTTGCTGGGACCCAAGTGATCACCAACACGCCCCCTCCTGTGCCTCTTTTTATCGGATCTACCACCACATTGGTAACTATTCCCCCTCCACTAGTAGAATCTTCTCCCCTTGAGAGTATGATACCATCTTCTACAACAGTGGCAACTTCCTATGATACACCGCAATGGCTACTTGAGCAAACTCCGAGGAAGAGGAAGGTGATTGTACACATACCAGCCTTTGATTTCATCTCACTCAAGGATTCTACTGCTAAATTAGCCAAGAAACCTAAAACAATTTCAAGGGTTTTGGTGGACGCTTCAGGGGATAAGTTCGCAGAGATCGCCACTCCCGTGACTGACAAAACTAAAGAGGACATAACAGCCTCTGATTATCAGATAACCAAGGTGGTTCTAGGAAGAGTGATAGCAGAAGGGGTGCAAATAGATGCGCGGGATGCCACAAACGTGCTTTGCCAGAAGTTGAAAGAAACAAAAGACAACAGAGATGAGCTTAAAGGAAAAGTGGAGCAGTTGACTGAGGTTTTTCTTAAACTCTCAAAACCCCTTGAATCCATACCATCTTCTTTTGTCCCTGTTGGATTCGATTTCTCATCAGTTCCTACAATTGAGAAGATTTCTAAAAAAGGAAGGGTGGTCGATGAATGGATCTAAAGGCTGCTCCAACAGGGGAAGGAAGTGATTCAAGACATTGTGAAAGTTCATCAATCTTTGGGGGACATGCAGAAGGATGGAGAGAAGATGGATGATTATTTCTCTCAAGAAATTGGACATCTTGATTTGAATTTTGAAGCTCTCCAGGTATTAAAGAAAATACCATCACATCTCTTGGTAGAAGAAGGCATCATCCCACATACGGATAAGCATTTCCAGTTGACCAAAGCCATCAGGTTCAGAGTAAAGATTCTCAACGAAGCCTGCAGTAAATTGAGAGAATCAAGGGATAAATTGATTGATGGAAAAAGTGATCTGGAAGAAGAGTTACTGAAGATTTTTCCAAAGGTGTCAGTTGGAAACTCAGGTATCCTATCAGCAGATGATCTTTTCAAACAAGTCCAAGAGTCTGTTCAGCATGAACCAATGCATGGATTTGGTATTGAGATCATTGATCAGTTTCTAAGAATTAAACATTCTTTGGAGGCCTTGAGAAATCTTAGAAAAATATTGAAAAAGATTCCTGGCAGTGCTAGTGATACCCTTGAAACCTGCAAAGTTTTGAATGATCATTCCACTGCGCCTGATGAAAACGAAATGCAAGGCATAATTCAAAAGTTCCAAGAATTTCGGAACAAACAGTCTCAGCTGGAGGAAGAGAAAGATGAGGGAGTGAAAGATGATGATTCAGATTAAGTCTTGATGTTTCATGTCATTTCAATCTTGAAATCGACATGTCTTTTTCATTTCTGTTTCGTCACATAGGAAGCAAATTTTGAATTGGTCTCCTGCGCGAGAGTCAAGCAAAATAGAACTCTTTTTAAAAGAACATTATTTTTTAGGATTTATCCTATTTTCTCTCATTTCCTTTTATTATAAATAAGGGATGCTTATGCATTCCAAAGGGTCAAGATTTTTGGAATATTCGGAGCTATTGGAGAGAAGAAAAAATTTGTGTTTTCTTTTAATCATTTTGAAGAATAGGAGTTGATATTATTTTGCAAAATTTGTGTTGTGGGATATATCTTTCTTAAGACATTGTTCTTACATTCATGATCTTAAGATATTATTTGCGTAGCATCTTAGTGTTTCTAATCATTTCAGACATTATATTTATGATCTAAAGCCCGTATGATTATTTCGTGCTCTGTGTTTACTCGAAATAAAATACGTTTCTCTCATTTCCTTTCCATTGTTCTTCTTTCATTGTAATAGTTTCCGACTCAGTTCATTTACGAAAGCAATACCTTTGAATCATGTGGATGTGGATTTTAGGATTTTATCCCAACCCCAATGGTTAGATTAGTGTGAATACTGTATATATCATTTTTGCTATGTTTTATATTAGTAATAAGCAGGCAGCCTCACCTGTCTTTGAGGAGGGATTTAATCCCATATACTGTTGTTGAACCTCATATTTTGGATTGACAAAATATCCAATCAACAGTAATAGATCCACAAGAGAGGAGAATATGGAAGGGAGGAAGGGAGAGGAGAAGACACATCCATAGGGATAGATGCTTGAATGACAAGAGGAGAAGAAGGAGCGGAAGTAGGGATGTTGGGTACCTTAGTAGTTGGGATAACATCCTATGTGGATGTATCCGTTGAAACCTCTATTGTTTCTTCTTTACCTGGAGACACCAGGTTGACTACTTTCTTCTCAGAAGTAGGAGGAAGGATTTCAGGAGTTTCTTCTTGTTTTCTTGGTTCACCCTCCTTGTCCTTCCCTTTTCCTTTTAGCACATGGGCCAGCCTTGGAAGTGCACTTCCTGAAGGAGATGTACTAAAATTAACTCCGAGGTAGGTGAGAGCATTTTGTTTGCACAAATGTTTGGTGTGATGTAATATGGGCTTAACCCTTTCCTGAATGGTTTTCGGCACTTTGGTCCTGTTGATCTCCGCAAATGGCCAATCATCCCCTTATGTGTCAAGGTAAACCTGATCAATTTCTTGATCAGTTTCTTGGAATTCCTTTGGGATGATGGCTATGCCATAGTGGATGATCTCCTCCAAAGCCAATCAGGAGTGATCCTTTCACCTGATGTCTATCTCATGTGTCAGGTCGATCCAAATTTCCTTGATCTCAGGAACATGGATGGGATCAATTTTTGCCTTTGGGAGGAAACTCTGGCAATCGAAGGTTGGCCTTGCTAGGAAGTTGTGTTTCAAATTTAGCAGCTCTAGCTCAGCATACATCTCCCATGCTTTGGCAAGTGTAGGGTAGGTATATCGGCCAACTATAAGGGGGAATGGGGTTCTTCCTTTCTTTCTCTTCATGCACTTCTCATGATAAATGATTAGTTGCCTTGATAATTCTAAGAGGACCAGCTTTGGCCCTACAAACCTTGGCAGCTTCATTGGTTCTCCCTCGAAATTCACATCTCTGAGGTACGTGAATTTGGGGAATTTTGTGAACAATGCTCCCCATTTCTTTGTAGAATAAATCACACTCGGGATGGTCTGACCATGTCTCATGTTTGGCCTCATCAAGCAAATTACCTCATAGAAGAAGGCATCATTAATTTTAGAGAACTGGGAGATGCTGGCCTCGAGCCTTATCTTTGGGTAGAACTCGTATATCTTGACTCGAGGCCATATCCCATTTTGAGTTAACCATGTGAAATCCCTTTCTGATGCAGTAACGTATACAACGTAGGAATTCATGTAGAACTTCCTAGTTGTTAGAACTTTTTGAAGCTACTGGGAGATGGTGTCACTGATGATTTCACCCCAGCTAAAGCGCTGATCAGGTGCATTCTTGCTCATATTCTCCAGATACCTCAGCATCCATTTTTGGAATTAATGGGCATTAGGGAGCCCAAACACTCTGTTTAAGAAGGTGATTGTATCACTCAACTACTCATTAAAGTCACTACAGTGGATTTTTTGTGGCCATCTGCTCAATGACTTCTTGTTCTTCAGATAAATTTCATTCATCATCTACATGCATTTATCTTCATTATCATCCCATGCCTTCTTGCAGTATTCAATACTTATTTCCACATATTTCCTATGATGGGGAATGCCCAAGATCATTTCAAAGTGACGAGCTATGAGGTTTATGATTGTCTGTTGTTCTTTATTTTTGACACATCTATTGTCCTTGTTATAACATCGGGAAACCAACATGATAGACTCATTATTTACGGCACTTACTAGAAGCCCAGCTGCAAAGTGTAGTCCACTGCCTACTAATTTGTTCATCCATGGGCCACTACTTTCCTGAGTGGTCCTTGCCCAGAAATCATCCATGTCGATATGACCTAGCTCAGAGTCTCTGATGTCAAGGCTGCACTCTACATATGAGTCAAGCATTCTGACTCTATGATACTTATACTTCATCTCTTATTCTGACTACTTAGCTTTAACTTTAGCTTTAGTTGGTTTCTTGCTTGATGAAGACATATGTGAGCTCAAGGATGGATGTTTTTGTTCTACAAGAAGAATCAAGGAGGTATAACATAAAAGAGCCATGTCAACTTTCATGTTATTCATAGTGAAATTTTACATAATGAAGAACGAGTAAGTGTGAGCCTTATGGCGCAAGGAATAGGCTTATAGCAGGATGTAGGGGTTCTGTTATGGTTTGGTGCATTTTGAAAGGTGTCAACATAAGAAAATTTGTGCCAGGTGTTGACATGAGAAAAGTTGCGCTAGTTTAGAAAGGGCACAATTTTGAGAGGTGTTGCATGATAAGTTTCAGCGCCAAGGATAAAGCACGGGGCACCGATTTACAGCATGCGACATGTTATGTTGATGTTAAGGAAGTTGCGCCTGTGCCTTAAGAACAATCTGCTTAAGCTAGGTGCAGAATTTTTTTTTGTTGCATGTGTTTAAAGTGTGCCAAAGTGCAACTGTGGGAGGTGTAACATGGAAAAACGACGCACCATGGGTTTCAATAGTTTGATAATTTTGGCAATTTCTTGATTTATTTTCCTCTCTCTTTTGGATTTTTCAGATGGAAAAGAGAGGGTTTGTTTGACAAGGTAAAAAGCGTGGAAATATGGGTTTTTTGGTTTCTTCAGAGGTAGGGGTCTTCCAGATTTGCAAATCTGGAAGGAGGGGAAAATGGGCTTCAGTTGGTTTGTAGATTGTTAGGTTATTTTATATTTAATGTTTTGATACAAGCCTAGTACCTAACACAACAAAAACAAAAACAACAACAAGGAGAGGAGCCACTTACCAGGATTTATAAAAGATGAAGAATGACATGGGGTCCACAAGCTCAAAAAATGACACGCGGGGGTTGACAAGGATGACTAATAGGTGCATATTTATAGAAAAATTGGCATTTATGGCCTCACCAACAGCCTTTGGCACGATCTTGAGAGTGTCGAAACAAGGGAAATTATGCCAAGGAGAATTCTTAGTGCAAATGTTTTGGTGTTGACACCATACTTTTAGTGCCGAAGGATTAAGAGGGGCGTAACTTTAGTGATGTTGACATAAGAATGAGTGCAATGAAGGATTAAGAGGGGGCACTGATTTTGGTGTGTCGACACTCTGAAAATTGTGCCTAGTGCAAAAAGGGGTGCAACTTTAGCCATGTTGACATGAAGATGGGTGCGCCGAAGGATTAGAAAAAAATGACTAAGTCTTACAACATCCTAGTTTTTTAAAAGGAAGTTTGGGCTTCTTCAAACATTGTCAAACTCCTTTGGGGGCCAAAATGGAATTTTTGGTATAGCTATCTGCAAATTTCCCTTGTCAATTTTTCAGGATAACATACATGCATTAGAGCACCAGAAGCAATCACAGAGCCACTTGCATTCATGGGATAATCTTGGGAAGTGCCATCACCACACCGAAGCTCCATCCATCTGACCAACTTCCATTGCCAACCAGACATCAAGATCATACAATAGTAAGTGTTTTGTTAACCAGCACTTGTCCATTATCATTTTAGTAGACTCTTTTATTTCTGTTATTAGTTTTTACTTGTGTTCCCATTCACCCATCATTTTCCTTCATAAAAACTTGATCAATCCTTCACCCATACCATTAAACTACCCATACCCTACTGATAACTATCCCTGAGCACACCTAAGACCCACATAGACCTTGCCACTACCCTTTCCATTTCCATTTAGCCTCATATTTGTCACCACACCAAGTTTTTGATAAGTTTCCTATACCCCAACCATACCGATGATGGTTACCCACAACCATCACCGGTTCACCCAAACTGACATCAGTCATACCAGACTATCATCGGTCTCTGTGTTTTTATCCTCAGACCAAGAATAGAACTTAAAACCTCCACCAAAAAAACCAAAACATCCCAGAATCAGACCCTGACCAGTACCAGTACTCTGATATAGACCTTGACCTTAAGATTCAATCATATATTAGCCTATTGTGAATGAATTTGCTTATTGTAGTCGAATGAGATACCTAAATAATTTTCACTATAGTAGGATTTCCTTTATTATCAACATTGAGTTGTTTTAAATACTGGATTGACAACCGTCTAGGGAGTATTACACTTCCCGAATCTAGCATACGCTAGGATTTCCACTGCATATACTATTTAAATTTTATTTGGTGGTCTTGTTTTCTATTTTAGGTAGTTCCTCCTAGCCAAAATGAAGCTCTCATAATCAGCTGTGGATCAATAAGTCATACGCGCACAAAAACCTACAACCAGCATTTTAACAAGTATTCCTCCTAACCCTTTACCCTTATCTATTTCGTCAATATTCAAAGAAACGTCCTAGAATCAGCTGAAACATCCACAAGAGAAATATGGTGAGAAGAACAAGTTCAAATTACCAATATTCAGTCGAGGTCCAAAAAAGTTGATTTTTTACACTTACTAAAAATAGTAAGTTGTCCTTCCCAACCATAGTATGTGTTGAAGAATCATGAAGTTCAAGTTTTCAGGAGTGAAATTGGCACAATCTCTCTCTTATGAGTATGAGATAGGTGACAGTGATATTTATTTTATGGATTTTAATGATCTCAAATCTCACATGATGGCAAAGGAAAGAGGGAAAATAAAAAATAAGGTGTTCAAAAGTGGGTTATTCATAGCTATAGGACATCCCGTGTTTGTAGAATACACTGGATTAGTCTTGGCCTACTCCATCACTATGATCCTGATACACAGATAATTTGAGTGGAAAATGGTATGAAAATGGTATTCATAGCCCCCAGAACCATCTCACTCGCTTGCATATTCCAACACCACCCCATATGATTATCATCATGAAGGAGAAGGACGTGCACAAGTGGGAAAAAATGGATGCATACCTACAAGGGGTTGCATTAGGGTCATGGATGAAGACATGAAGAAATCCATTAAGGAAGCCAAAGAAACTTTCAAGAAGTGAATTTCGTGAAGGATATTTAAATGTAATCACCCTCCTTAGCAGGGTGATGGGAGAAGCAAGTACAAAGGATTTTTAGGATTGGAAGGCTCTTTTCATCCTAACGGTGATTAAAGGAAAATAAAATATAGATTGGGGGTAGATAATAAGTGAAAAATTTCATCTATAGCTACTCTAGGTTCCCACGAAAAAGAAGTTCTACATGACTTATTATTTTGTCTATTTTCTTTCCTAATCGAGGTCATTCAAGGGATTGGCTCTCGTGTAAAACATTTCTACCAAGGTTCCAGCATTCGAGAAACTCCCTTAGTTGGTAATAGAAGAAATTCACAGACACTTCACCCTCTTAAATAATGTATTCATGATGTTCATGGTCAAAAATTTGGAGGGTGATTTAGAGGCATGGATGTTGCCACAAATGGTGTCCTTAATCAGAAAATATGGTTCCTATTTTATTCAATTCTCGACTTTCTCCTACTTGCAAGTTTCTAGATTTGACCAAGCTCTACTAAGGTTACCCAAGTACCTTAGTGATCAAATTATGTTGTTTGAGCTCTACAAGAAGCTCACGCAGTTGAACAACAAACTCAAGAATAGAAGAAAGAAGATTTTCTCATTTCCCATCTCTCTCAACATGTTCACATGTAAGAATGTAAATGATGCATCTCATTTAGAGGCTGCCTTCACACACTTAACTCTATATCCCTACATTTCTAGACCCAAATTTGACATATGATCTGATTATGATGCCTTTTATATCCTTGAGTTACAAAATGTTTCACAAATTGAGTATTATTGGGCCAACTATGTTAATGAGTTCAATGTGCGGGAGGAGGTTCACATGAGAATGATAATTGGTGAGTTGAAGAATTATCAATTCCCTTGGTATGATGATGGTTCGAAGGATGATGGAATGGAACTGTATGATCCTAAATATGGGGAAATCAAGGATTCCCCATTTCCTCAATTTAATTAGCACATTTTTGACTATGGAGATATCAGGGAGTAGACTGAAAAAAGTAATCAGAAGAACAAGAGAATGGTTCCAAAGGAAGAGGTCCATTTCTATTCAATCACAAAGTATCCCCATAAGTCAGAAGAAATATTCACATTAGTTATCATCAAAAGTGGTGGAAATTACTTCAAGTTCAAGACAATTTGGAGAAATTTCAAAGAGAAAATCTACTGATTTAGAGACTTCTTCTCACGAAAAGTCACCTAAGAGAGCCAGGACAAAGGAAGACCTAGTTGCAGAAACACAAGTTGTAAAAGAGCACACAGTTCAGGACCCAGTTCTTGAGTTTCCACAAGATTCCTCGCCTCTTATCAACACTAATTCCTCTCCCATCCAGAAGATGCCTCTTCCACTTGAGAAAGGAATAGTTGATATGTATGTCATGGATCTTGAGTTCGATGAAATGTTCCCATGGATACAAGAGACAATAGCACCTGATACACACATTTTTCAACAATTCAAGGTCCCCAATTTATCTATAATTTTATTGTTGGCAAAGGGAAAAAAAGAAAGCTTACACACATGCCCTTATGGTTCTATAGTGGAGACACATGTGTCTAGTATATTGAGGTAGCACGACCTAAGGTGATCAAGCCAGTGGATGAAATGACACTGGTTGATTATGAAATGAGCACAATCCAACTAGGGTTGGATACTCATGAAGGATATTTGCATATGTATTAAAAGTCTTCCACTCACTTGGTGGTGAGGAACAAAGAGTACAATAAAAATATTGATGAGCTTGAAGGATAGGTACAAAATCTGGTGGATCCGAGTGCTTGAGAAATTCCTATCAAGGAAGTTACACCCATCAACAAATTCAATCCAAAATCTATCAAGAGGACATAAGAGCTCATGGTGCAAGGACGAGTTAATAGCTAATGGATCAACATGATTGCCAAAAATGAAAATTCAGTACTTCAAGAGGCATTCAAACTCTTCTCCTACATGTGTGCCACTGTAAACAAGGAATAGATGATTAGAGAATATCTCAAAAAATAAAAAGATCAATGATACTCTCTTCATCCGTTGGTAGTGGAAATAGGAAACACTCGCTCCCAGGAGCTAATTGACAAGAAGGTTTTTGACACCCCTTCTGAGGAATTTTCACATGTGTGGGAAAGGGCCTTGGATACTAGATATAAAATGATCAAGTGAGCCATTGCAGAGTTGGATGAATAAGAGAAATCACCAAATCTAGAAACTTGGTGTGCTTACAATAGGAGAAATCACAACAGTTGACGAGTTGATTGGGCCATTTGAATAACATGTCAAGGAGGAGGGAAACCCATTATCTTTTAATAAAGATACTTTGGATTCCCTATCAGATATTTGTGCCACTATTACACTCATTACATAAAAGAATCCATCTTGGTTCAAAAAGTGCAAATATAACAACAATGTTTCAAATGGGTGGAAAAATATTCTAAGTTGTGTGTGTATTCCTCATGTCAACAAAGTGGAAACCTACAGTAACTCATTTTAGCAAGGAATTCAAAGGTATGGATATTTTCTTGATAGCATAGGATGGAGACTGGTAAGGAAGTGAGATCAAGTCTACTATAGCGGCCTATTCTTTTGCATGATCCTCTCTCTCTCTCTCTCTCTCTCTCTCTCTCTCTCTCTCTCTTCCCCTCCTTCCCCCAACTTTATATCTCTTTAACGTTCTAATTTAACGTTAGGGTTGCACTTTTTGATATGCCTTTAAGTCAATTAAAAGTGACTTCAAAATAATAATGTAAAATTAAGTCACCTTGATTTTATAAAAGGGAATTAACATTTTTTAGGAATACGAATGGTCTAAAGTTAGAAATAGGGCATATGAAGTGTCATCGGGGAATATGAAGAGTCATTCTTTCTCTATAAGTTGTAATGATTCCCTCATTCAGTCGTCTTCTTAGCTTATTGTATTCTTGTGAATTCATGAGAGATTTTTTGCCTACTTGTGGAAGAACAAAGAGTTATCCACTTTTTGTTATTCTACCCCTCTATAATTTCCTCCATTTCTCTATAATTTACAACTCTGGATTTTTAATGCTAATAAAGGAATAATTTTGTGTTTTCCATGACATATGAATGTGTGCATATTTGTATGACTAGTTTCCTCTAGCTGGTAGCATTAAAATTTTGTTGTTTTCTTCTCTTTAATGCATGTGATGAAATTTCTAACTAGTATGTGTAGGAATCTAAGTTTTTACTTACATCATTAAATCCCCTACCTCTCATTCTCACTCCCTTTCCCATTCTCCTAAAATAATCCTCTCTAGCAAGTGATTTCTAGTTTTTTTGCAAGGTCAGTGGAGTGCCCTTGTTGGATCCCTGACCACAAGGCCACTAGGAAAAACTCAATTTTTCATGTGCATGCAAATATGGAAGTTACACTGTCTAAGTAGAGGGAATTTTAATCCTAGAGTGTTGGAAAGAAACTCACAAATTTTTCCACCCAATAAATTTTCTCGCCAACAATTTTTGGTGCCCACTCTGGGGCAGATTTAATGGCATCTGCATCCAAAAAATGACCTCAAAAAATAAAAAATAAAAAATCCAAAAATTAAAATAAAATGGAATTTGGAAAGTCACCTGAGCCTTATGTCTCCAAACCATGGCAATTCTGGGTAATCCTCATGTTGAAAGACCCGAGTTACTATTCCACATTAAAGAGGATATAGCTTTAGATTTGTGAGAGGCTATCTGTAATAACAGACATAGCTTCACTTAGTATTTCATTGTAACAAGATTACTTGACCTTGAAGAAAAATGTGATGCTGAATTAGAAAGAGCAAGGAAGATTCAAGAATCATAAAGAAGAGAATAAGTTTTCAAGCTGGTAGATAAAATATATACTCGTCAACAAAGGAAAGAAGGATAAGCAGAGCCTATCTTCAAGGAACTTCAATGAAGAAAAGAACTGGTAAGAAATCGAAGGTCTCCCCTTCTTCTAACAATTTATCTCACCGGAAGTTGAAGTGTTGTCAACCCGTTGGATGTCGAGTTTTTGTACATAGATGAGAATCTTGAAGATTACACGGACATGGAAACTGAAGAAGAGTCCCAAGAAAGAGAAGTAAGAGCAAAAGTTGAGTTAAGAGACCAAATTGAAGAAATTAAAAGAGCTCAATCCAAAACAAACAGAAGAGTAGCAACTGAAGTTGCGACCTTAGAAATATTGGAAGCCATACTTAGGAATGAAATTGTAGATCATGAAGAATTTAGACCAAATGTACCATGGGGTGGAAACACTAGCCCACTTGCTCTTCCTCAACCACTCCATGAGATACCTGTAGACACCTAAATTCCTCTCTTGCAATCTTATTGCCAAAATGCACACAAATCACTCTCATTGTTGCCAATTCCATTATAATTAGTGATTTTTGATAATTAACTAACGCTTTCCCTCTATTTTGGTTAATTAACAATGCTTTGTTGATTATCCACCCTTTTCTACATTCAAGATGCCAATTGACGTAAAATCGTAAGCCATGTTATCCTCTTCTGGGAAACAATTAGCGTTATTAGCTAATTAAGCCTATTTTTCCCTTGATTTGGTCAATATGCCCTAATATTGGTTCAAACCCCTCTTATGACCACTCAAAATCACCCGATTCACCTCCAAAATGTCTCAACAAGCTTTAAAATCTTATCCTAGCCTCCTAGTTGACCCTAAGTGGTTTATTAAGGATTCATACCTCTTAATCACTTGTTAATTCACTAATTGTGATTAGCAAGGCCTAATCATGATATCAGTGGTTCTAATCTGATTTGGGGCTTTTAGTCCCACATGCACCAAAATACAAGTTTCTCCCAAAAGGAAAACTATAAAAACAAGTGCACCTCATTCCTTTATACTTTACACCATGCTTTGATTTGCATCTCATATAATAAATATGATATATAGCCAAGTTCAATCCTTTCCTAAAGCCTTCAACAAGGTTAGTAGATGAATAATCTAAAGTGACTTAACAAGTCATTTGGAGAGGTCATTTCACCATTGTTTGGAGTAACAACCATAACCATTTGATTTCCCTCTTAGGTCTATTTAGGCCCATGTTAGGTAATTCAAACATATTAGTAGGCATGTTTAATTAGATCTTGCATTGTTTTCATACTAGTTAAGCATTCCCTTTAAGCTTCTATCTTAATGTTACATTCCTAGACTTAGAATCCTTGGCTAGATGGATGGCAATGGTGTTAGCCTTCCTTGTTTATTCATTGTTAATTTTCTTTGTAAATTTTAGGGTGCTTTCATTTTATCTACGATACCTAGTTGAAGGCTTTTAATATAGAGACTTGGCTATGTCACCATTTGGATTATATGTAGATGCCAAATCAAAGAAATAATGAAAAGTTTCAGGTAAGTTTTTCAATTTTAGCTAGTTTTACTTACTCCTTTGGGAGGAACTTAGTTTAGGAATGCATTTGTTCCTAACCTCCATCCAGACATTACGATTCCAAGTTTCTAATGCATGTTTAGCAACCTTTCAAAGCAGGTAATCTAGGGAGTCAAATTGACCAAGCGTTGATTAAGGGGGATTCTGAAGACTTGTCTCATGTGATCAAATGCACTTTAAATCTAAGTTTAAATAAATTTTTTTCCTAAGCTTGAAACTAAACATCGTTTTGGAGGTGAATGGGATTATTATAGATTCAGTAAGAGGGTACAAGTTGTTAAGAACCAACATTTAAAGGCATAAATGTACCACCTACGGAGTGAAACATCGTAACACCTCTATTTGAGGATCAATTTGTCCATCTAAAATAGTTATAGGTTATGGTTAAATACCCTAGAAGAGGAACCCTACGAAGACTTACGCACCTACATCATGGTTTAGCATAATGAATGTGGGTTTCAATAAGGGTCATAAAATGAACAAGTGTTTAAGATTAAAACACTATTATTCATTAGACCTCACTAATCGACAATGGCAACATTGAAGTAGACTCTGTGTGTCGTTTTAGTAATAAGATTGCAATAGTGGAATTTAGGTGTCTATAAAGCTTAGGAATCTTCAAAGAGCCTTTTCCCAATCATGAAGAGAAGAAAAAATCAGATCAAGGGACAATCATCTTCAAATAAAAATTCCAAGTATATGTCGAACAAAAGACCACTTTGATGCCTTGATAGGTTATGTTGACCCACTCATTGAGAAAATCAATACAATTAGAATTAAAACAAGAGAGTGTGTCATGGCAACAACGAGCTCACCTTGTTATAAATTATGAACCCACTCCCCCTCCTCCTCAAGAGATTCATTATGATATGTTAGATCAACTAGAGAAAACTACAACTAATATTTCAATCTTATACCTTCTAAAAATTTCTAACGATCATAAGGATATACTTTGCAAAACCTTACAAGGATCAAGAGTATTTATTGATGTTGACCCTACACATTTACAAGCCATGGCAGCATAAATATCTCCCGTAAAACACATAACCTTCAATCCGACAAAAGCCTTAATTGAAAATCCCTCCCATAACTTACCCTTACATATTGAGGTAATAATCAAGCATTGTAAGGTCAAGAGAGTGCTTATGGATGGCAGGTTCGGTCTTAACATTTTTACTCTTAAATTAAATTATCAACTAGGTGGAACAGAAGTCTATTTGGAGACAAAATTCATCACCATAAAGGTATGACAATGAAGAAATATAATTAGGTGGGATGATCACTTTTTCATTAGAAGTTCGGTCCCTTCACTCATGATACAAAGTTCCATGTCTTGGACCTGGAGCTCCCCTACAACATCTTTCTCGATCACCCATGGATTCATGCCATGCAAGATGTGCCATCTATGTATCATCAGTATTTAAATTTCTAATATGAAGGACAAACACTTACTATAAAAGGGGATCCCCAACCCTTTTCTCATTGCAGAGAATTGTCAAGGTATTTTCCCACTATTTACGAGTGTCCGTCTACAAAAATTGTTGTCCCTGTTCATTCAGAGGCCCTCGCTTCACGAGTGGATCCAAACACCCTGACTCCCAGTGACAAGGGTACAGCTACATTGGAATATCCTTTTGCTACGTGGGAGATGAAGGTCATAAACAACGGTTGTGGAGAGTATAATCTTCAGCAAGCCCTTATGATTCAAAACATTCCTCTATCATCCCAAGCACGTGGTAGACCATGTTATAAATTCCAGCGATCAAGAGATAATTTCCCCTTCGACAATTTTGTTTCAGGTGGCTTGCTAGAAGATGAAATAATTCTCAATGAAATTATATTTCATCTTCAAGATGATGAAATGGCTTCATGTTGCAATTCATCTAGATATGTTATTCCTAACAGAATAATGCTTATTATGAGATACTAAGGACGTGGTTGTGGACGATATGAGAAAGGTTCATTAGAAGCTCTTCTAATACCTCCTCTCATAGTGGGTAAATTGGGTATTAGCATCTATTTCTATGAATCCCACCCTTCAAATAATGAGTGTCTCTTTTGAGAGTGAGGATTGTTTGTCCAAAAATGAAAGCAAAACAAATTCCCGAGGTATTCTTTATGAAGACCTCACCTCTATGAACCTATTCTCTAATATGGCTATCCTTACCATAACCCCTATTGCACCCACCGTATCTCCTATAAATCAGATATTAAATCTTATATACCCACCACTAGTGAATTAGGATCAATAAAAACACGTACATATTGATGTGTTTCAGAATGATGAAGCTATTGGCGAGTTCTTAGGCATCAGAGATAACATTATAAGAAATTATCATAAGAAGGTGTTCTCCATTCAAATCAATGTGTGCATACTTCAGAGAGGAAGTAGATTTGTGTGGAAACTTAAGTGAAAAATTAAAAAAGGGTAAGAGTTCCAAAGAAAATCCTTGCAGAAATAAAAGGGGAAGTCCTATAGTGAAAACCTCTTTGAGGTGATTGTGGAAAAATAAGCAAAAAAACATATGAAAAAGATAGTGTACCCATATAAATATGATGATCACCTCCCTGAACCAATTTTTGTAGAGGAGAATATCGATCTCCCTCCCGATCCTACGCCCATGGGGGATGAATCAAATTTATTAGTGGAAGATACAATAGATGTTAACATCGGCACAGAGGAGTTACCGAGGATAGTTAAGTTGGGAGCTTCACTCTCATCCAAAGAATAGAAAACATTCACAAGACTATTGAGAGAGTATGCAGACATCTTTGCTTGGTCTTATGTTGACATGTCAAGACTGGATCTTGCATTAGTAGTACACAACATTGTGGTGTACCTACATGCTAAGCCCATCAAACAAAAGATTTTAAAGATGCACCCTCATGTCGCCTTATTGTTAAAGGTAGAGCTAGAAAATTTATTAGAAGTAGGCTTCATCAAGCCTATCAACTACTCAGAGAGGATTTCTAATGTGGTACCAGTTCTAAAAAATCTATTCGGTATCAGAGTGTGTACTGATTTTAGAGATATTAACAAAGCTTTTCCCAAGGAAAAATTTCCTCTCCCTAACATCGATAGGATTGTTGATTCTACTACTGGTTATGAGATGCTATCAATCAGAGATGGTTTCTCAGGTTATAATCAGATAAAGATTACAGAGGAAGATCAACACAAGATGAATTTCACCATCCCATGGGGCACGTTCTGTTACCAAGTTATGCCCTTCAACCTTAAAATGTAGGGCTACATATCAAAGGGTGATTCCTGTAATCTTCCATGATATGATAAGTGACATTATGGAATATTATGTAGATGATACACTAGATAAATATAGAACTCGGTTAGAGCACCCAAAGATTTTTTGGCATATCTTTTAGTGCCTAAGGGACTACAAAGTCCATCTTAAGCCGAAGAAATGTGTCTTCAGTGTGTTATCTGGGAAATTACTAAGATTTATTGTATCAAGGAGAGGAATAGAGGTGGATCCTACAAAGGTCAAGGCTATCACATAAATGCCTCCTCCTAAGAATATTAGACAACTGCGTAGCTTACAAGGAAAAATTTAGGACATTAGAAGGTTTATTTCACAGCTAGCAGAAAAGTGTCATACGTTCACACATCTTCTTAAAAAGGATGTTAATTTCACCTGGGGGCTAGAAATACAACACACATTTTCTCTACTGTAATAATACTTGGCTAAACCCCCCATTCTCATGTTGCCCATGATAGGAGAACCCTTTTTGTTGTACATCTCTGCTGCATATTTTGGGATTGGGGTACTATTGGAGTAATATGATCAAGAGCAGAGAGAAAAGCTTATATACTACTTGATCAGAACATTGATATCATATGAGCTCAACTATTCGTAGATCGAAAAGGATTGCCTAGCTGTAGTATTTAATTTTTAGAAGCTACGCCATTATTTTCTCAACCATAAAGTCAAGCTTATTTCAAAGGTCGATCCACTAAAGTACTTATTGTCTAAACCAACACTAACTGGAAAGAGGGCTAACTGTATTATCTTATTAAGTGAGTTTGACATCGAGTACGTTCATCAAAAGTTAGTAAAACGACAGGTCCTAGCAAATAAACTAGTAGAAGCTCCACTATCAGGTACCGAACCCTTGAGTCTGGAGCTACCAGATGCATCCATCATGTACCTTGAGGAATTTAGTGTTTGGAAATTGTAATTTGATGGCTCCTTTACCTTTCATGGTTTAGGTTCCAAATTTGTATTAATTACTCCTACAAGAGATTTGATTCCCCAAGCATTTCGACTCGGGTTTCCATGCATGAATAATATAGAAGAGTATGAAGCTCTCATCATAGGGATGAAGCTAGCCATCAAATGGGATATCAGAAGAGTTAAATGAATTGGTGATTTAATGCTTATTATCAAACAGGTCATAGATGAATACAAGGTCAAGGATGAAAAGTTGTTACCATACAAAGGAATGGTTGACTCCTTGAAATAATTCTTCGAGAAGATAAAATTTGAACAGGTACCAAGAGCCCAAAACAAAGAAACATATGACATTACTACGATAGGATCTATGTTAAGCATTCCACCAGGGAATAATGACATGCCATTCTTCAGTCGAAAATCTCATAACAGTAGCATATGACATACCAGACTCTTGTTTGGTGTGCAAGGTTGTTGGTCCCTTTTCACCATGGTATGTTGAAATATTTAATTACCTTCATGATGGAACATTTCCCACTAACATTTCCCATTCTTAAAAGTGCACCCTCATCTAATGTATAGCCCATTATACCCTACTTGGGGGCACCCTCTTTCGCTGAGGCTAAGATAGGAATGCGTTGCGATGTTTAAATTTGGACGAATCCATTCACACGATCAAGGAGATGCATGAAGGAATATGTGGGGCTCACACTAATGGGATTATCCTTGCAAAGAAATTTCTTAGAGTAGGCTATTATTGGCCTACCATGGATCATGATTGTTGTAACCATGTGAAGAAATGTGTGGATTGTCAAAAATACGGCAACTTGATACATGCACCGATGTAATCTTTGCATCCTATCACAACCCCTTGTCCATTCTCAAAGTGGGGCCTTGATATAATAAGGAAACTCAACCTATCTCTTCAAATGGTCATAAATTCATCATTACTACAATTGAGTACTTTACAAAGTGGGTAGAGGTTGTTCCTCTCACCTATATTGAAGGTGCCCATATCTCTAAATTTATCATGAACTATATCATCTGTTGATATGGTATCCATTCTGTTATTATCACTGATAATGGTAAACCATTCAAGAATAAAACCATGAAATCACTCTGTAAATGCTTTCATATCCCCCTTAAGTTCTCAACCCCCTATTACCCTCAAGGTAATGGGAAAGTTGAGTCTTCCAATAAGACCTTAATTCACATCATGGAGAAGATGGTGAACAAGATAGGTTGTGACTTGAATTTACAAATTCACCCTACCCTCTGAGCATTTAGAAATTCTATCTGTACCCCAACAGGTGAAAATCCATACTCCTTAGTATTTGACACTGAAGCCATATTACCTTTATATATTGAGATCCTTTCTTTACGTATCAAGCTAAGGGACTACCTGAATGAAGAGGAAGACTATAGAGTAGCTCGACTGGTAGAGTTGGAGCTATTAGATGAGAAAATACTTCACGTTCTCAATCACCTTAAATTATATCTAGGTCGAGTGTGGTGAAGCTACAATAGAAGAGTCATACCTTGTCAATTTGAGGTAGGAGATTTGGTGTTAAAAGATAATAAGAAGAACACCAATAAGGTTCATGAAAAGAAAGGGAAATTTTAACCCAATTGGATGGGACCATATGTTGTGGTTACCAAGTTTGGTTTAGGTGCCTATAAGCTAGCCCATGCAGATGGTCAAGAGATTCAATAAACCATGAACGCAATGCATCTTAAACGCTTCTATGCTTAAGTATGGGGTCTCTAGGATATCAGGAAAAGAAAAGAAAGTATAAAAACAGAAAAATAAAAACATAAATAAATAGGTGCATCCAATAGTGAAAACCATGTAATGGTGGAACTTTGGACAATTCCTTTGGTGAAAACCAATTTTTGGTGCCAAGGAAGGGTCCATTTTTCACAAGCATTTCAGGTTTAGGGGTATGAAAACTTTTTCCTAAGTTGGTTGTTTTTTACCTTCGTCTAAATCCTTTGTGAGCCTATCTTTCTTGGCCCTAACCTGGGTAATCTTACCTTTTAAAGGAAAATAAATGAACCCATCTAATGCTGGGGGGAAAATTTTTAGCGTCACTTTTGACATATACCGCATGGCATTCTGCCCTTGTACATCCCATCTAACATTGGGGACATCCACGTTTCTTCATTTCTTTACACATTTTCTTTGGAAAATTGTTGAGAAAATATAAAAAAAACATTCTTATAACTTTCGAAACCCCTAAAACATGCAGAAATGTCCTTTAGAAAAATAAAAAGATTCATATACATTTGTATAAAAATCCAAAATAATAGAAAATTGTCTTAGAGATAAGCCCAAAAATAGTGAAAAACGTTCCAAAGATGGCCCGGAAAAACAAAGTAGTAGTTTGCTTACTTGTAGTTGTTGGTTTGTATGGTTGTTATTTACATTGTTGTTTCATGTTGTGCTTTAGATTGAATTCACCAGTTTACTTAGATTGAATGGTGTTTAATCTGTAGTCCTTTACTTTGAGTTCATTTTATCTTGCATGTTTTTAAATACATGTGTTGTTTTGATTAGATTTGTTTAAACTTGTGCTTGTTAATTTTTACTTGTACATTGTATTATCATATTCATCATCATATCACTTAAAACCATCACATCTATACATCATATATTAAAAAATGCTAAGTTTACATCATGCATGTATGCTAAAGCTAATCATCACATATCGTATCATCAATGGGGCAAGAGGGGTTGCGCATGATCAAAAATTTATCCCCCCCACACCAATATCAAAAATATAAACACGGTTTACTCAAAAGTATCTCATCAACATGTAATATGACATAAACTAAGGCTATCTCATAAATTAACAAACATGTGATACAAACATAAAACATAAAGATTAAACATGATATCTCATAAATAACATGTGGTACATCATTAATCCATCTATCATCATACATCATCAAATATAAATGTCCGTATACAAAACAGTGTGTCTCAAAAGTACATCCGATATAATGGGCCATCATGGGCATCTATACAAAACAAGGTGCCTTCATCATGACGTATAATAAAAAAATATGCATATTGTACATTTGTACAAAAAAGTGCCTTCATCATGAGGCATGATAAAAAATTATTACATATACATCCATCCAAAAGTATGCCTTCATAATGGAGATGGTACACCAAAAATATACATGTAGGTACATAAAATCAATAAAATTCGACCATGACTCGAGCCCTCTCCAAAACTTCCTGGTGTGGAGCTGTTGTTAGGCAATGACATCTGGGATGTTGGAAGTGTAGAAGGTGTTGTGTAAGGTTGTACAGAACCATGCTTCTCTGAAGCTTTTTTTCCCAAAGGACCGTGTACATATCGCACTGATCGTGATTGTCTTTGTGATTTGGCATGAGACAAGTTTTCGGCTATCTGACTATACTCAGTAACTCTCTGATCAATCGGTAAGGCTGCATAATACAGCATCTTGTAGTATGTCACCTCACCTACCACCATGGCACTATGTCTAATCAACTGTTGTAAACTTGAGGTAGTGTCAGCCTGCTATAGGGCATCACACTTTGCTCTCACAGTGAACAAATGAATCCACAACTAACCTCACTCTGCGATAGTTTAGTCCCTCTCTGCCTACAGTTGTAGGCTATCTGTAGTCACATGATCTTAGTATAGCATAGACTATATCCTCTCTTCCCTGGCCAAGTCCTACTCGGTAATGAGTTGATCTCTCTCAGCTATGGCCTGGAGTAGTAGGGATATTACCTATTGTAGTTTTTGCACAATGGCCGCCTATCCACCAGCCAGTATATCCTGAATATCCTCATCCATGGGCTGCTCAACTACCTACTCATTGGCTAGTATGTCTTCATCTATATGTCGCTCTCCACCCCTGTCATCTCCTCCATCTCTCGGTGGGCTATGTGGTGGACTCATGCCGGGGGGGTGATAGAGGTGCCTGCAAAGGTGCCCATAGTGGAGCCTGACGAGGAATTTTTTGTGCTAATATATGTGGTCACACTACTTCCTGTGGCCACACCACTACCTTCTACTACACTAAAACCCACTATTGAATAAATAATTATTGTACGGGTACCTGTTGTTTTCCTCCCTATTGATCTAACTTGCCAGGTATCTATGCCCTAGGTGGTGGGCCCTAAAATCACTATGCCATTGCATCTAGTACCTCTTATGTAGAATAGTCAAGCATCAAGGTAACACTGTGGTATACCAACCTACATAGTCTTGTGTAGTACCAAGATCAGCTACATGTCCATGCTACGCCCAAGGATGGAAAACCACTTATAAAAAGTTGGCTCAAGCTCAACCTAACCTAATCCGATGACCCATGATAAAGACCTCTCTATATCTCTGGGAATACCACATCTCACCCCCAAGAATCCCCTAAATAACTCTAAATTGATGATGAACCTGGTCTACTCTACACCACTCCATAATGTGTCTCATGCTCCCGAGAAGGAAATGATCTGTCATCATAGTGCACATCTCAATAACATCCTCCGACCACTGATATAACCTATATGACCACCATGTAATCATATGGGGCTTTAGCTCATCAAACTCGTACCTGTAATAATTAATATCTTCTGAGTGGCCACATATATCCTCCCCAATTGGAACCCAACCTATAAGATAAGGCTCCCCAATGACTCGGGCTCTCAAAACTCCCGTAGGGCAGCCGATCGTAATATGGTCCCAAGCCCATATCTGCATTAGAGTGGCAGGACCCATAAAATTCTATCTATGGTAAGCTATCAAGTGAATATTTGTGTATAAGTGAGCCAGTATACATTGACCCCAGCAGTAAACCTCTCCTTGTAGAAGGATGTGAATAACTACAATGAGGACAAAGGGAAACCGAGCACCATTCTTGTCAGGAAACAATATGCCACTGATAAGAGATAGCAAGAACATAGGGACTCGACCTAGCCACTAATCAACCATGCATCTCCTAATCATAACTAACATACCTCAGTGGGGTATATTTGTCACTCCAAAAGCCATGGTTGTATATCACTCAACCCGGTCTAGATGACCGTCATAAGTAATCAAATGTCCCTGGATAAGAACCCGCAAGATCTGCCACACATCCTCTAAAGTAATGCTAATCTCTCTAGTAGGCATCTGGAATGTCTGGCTCTCATTCCACCATCTCTCAACTAAGGCTATGAGCAAGCCATGGTCTATGGTAATCTGGGGCATATGATCTACGTGTGCTAGCCTAGTCACCTCTAAAGTGATCTCCAAAAAAATCTAGTCGCATCGGCTAAAGGTCTCCTCATAAGCCCAGAGCCGCACATGTCACTCCCTTGCATGTAGCATATCTAATTCCTCCTACTAAACCAATCGGGTCATTTAATTATGATAATATTCTTCTATTTGAATCTATCATTTATTATTATACTCTATCATTTAATTTTTCTAGTTTACCACATTATTCTTCTATTTTTATACAAGTATCATCTTTTCCTAAAAACTAGGGTTCGCTAAAACCTAGGTTTTCTTCTAAAAAGCCATCTAAAAGTGAATTTTATGCACTTGCATGCCCCTAACAGCACCAGTGTACCCCTTTGAGCACCATCACACCCCTATATGCACTGGCACATGCTTCTTTGCGTAGGCGCATGCACGCCCCTACCAAAGGTATCCATTTTGCACTAGTGCACTCCTTTTTGCGCAGGCACATGCGCCTCCCCGCCTAAAAATCCAATTATGCATAGGTGCATTCAAGTTATGCATAGGAAAATGAACGTCCATGCATAGTACAACACAAGCACACCCCTAGGGTTGCACCTGCACATTTTCGGTGCCAAATTACCCTAAATCTGCTCTAATAATGCGTGAAAAATAACCCAAATTAAATACTGATAAATCACAAGGGGTAGAAAGAGCTTCATGTACCTCAAGTTCATCTTCTGGGAGCCTCATGTACTCTCTCACATGATCTACACAGTGTTTTTGGCTCTGCACCCTTGTCATCTTCTCCCATAGGTTAGAGCTACGATCAATGGTAAATGGTAAGTGAATGAGGTAAATGAGTTAGTCGCGATGGCTTATATACCCATTTTAACCTCCCATGATGCATTTCTCACCCTTGGGGAGCCTTGATACCATTGTGGTTCTTCTAATTTCTTTTCATATTGGCCGCGATGATTATTTTTAATAAATAATTATTTTAACACCCGTTGATTTCCCTAGAGGATGTTTTTGCATCCCAACGACCTTTTCTACTACCTAGGGTATAATTTTTCCTCGCGGTCACTTTTAATGGTGTTTCATGACTTAATTATTTTTTCTATAATATTTTCTACCATAAAAAATTATAACAATAAAAAAAATTCAATAAAATTAATTAAATCATTAAAAATCCAAAAAAATTGTAAAAATTTAAAAAATTGGTAAACAACGTGCATACAGCTGAAAGCATGTATCACTGACATCATCCTCAAACATCGAAATTGGTCCTACAAAACCATATTTCTAATGCTTTTGCTTGTTTTGGTCTCAAATGACTTACGGATCATCGTGATCTACCTTCATTAACAAAATATCGACTACATGCTATGTTAGTACTCTCATATAATAATGAGTTGCCAGAGACTATGTCATAGTGCACGAAAGCTTTTCCATGGGACTACTTATGTCCTTCATTTTTCCCTTGCATTTTTTATTTCTTAGGGCATCATTTTTAACCGTAGTCATTACAACATGAACAGTTGGGAACTTCACCTTGATAACAAAAACATTGGTGCAACTATCTTAAATGTTGTTTGTTTGAGTGCATGTGATTGTGATGGTTTCTCTGTTGGGTTAGATGGTTTACTTTATCATATTTCATTACATTTTCTATGTTGCATGGAGCTAAATATAATTTTACTTTCTCATATTTCATTGCATAATGTATGTTGTATGGAGTTACTTATTTTTAACAGTAAACAATTATTAGTAATTTAGCTTTTCATGGTATCTTACACTTTTGTTTATTTTAAATAAAAGTTGATGATGTAGACCTAGAGGAAAAATGATATAAACAAGTTGCTTATAGAAAGGTTAGATACAAAGATTGGGCTTATCCTATATTCTCCATTAATCATTTGCTATCACTTATCGTTTATTACAACTACTAATTTTTCTTCCAAATCACCCAGGGCAATAAAAAACTAGGTTTATCCATGTCCTTATTATTTCTCAATACCTAAGGGTTTCATGCCCTTTCTAACCCATTTTCTTCTATCATTTTCAATCATATTTTTGATCGTCAATAGACTTCTTCTATCACCCACTCGACACTCGACGAGGAATCCTTCATTCCACTAATTTTTCTTCAAACCTTAGCAAAAAAATCCCTTATCAAACAAATCTCGTATCGAATTAAACATATGAAAATATTTTTCCCTTGTGTCCTTTATGTTGCCCAATTTTGATCAATGTTTTTGACATTTACAGATATAAATTATTTGCCAAACCTTGTTGATTTGTCAAAATTGTGTCATTTTGATACATATTTTCCTTAGATTATCTTTGGAAAAATCGTTTTATCTAGGTCTATGCATTTTTCAACAATGACTGAATATCGCATGACTCCTTATACGTATGACAATAAGGAACCTAGGTTTCTACATTCCCATCAAAGTATGTCTATCACAACTAAGCCTCATTTGGTTTTTCATGCTAGAGATCCCATTCGGGTACCATGTTACCCACCTTCATCTCAAAGTAGGTGGTATGTTTTGGATGCTTTTGATCCAAATTATTATTCAGGTTCCTCCCACTCTTCTTCTGACTCCGATCCAAACTATTATTATGATTCTACAAATTCTCATCATATCTATTCATCTAATTTAAATCTTAAGTCACAGTCCTACCTTTCTTCGTAAGACTCCCCTTATCAGTCACCTAAATAACATCTTCCTCCTTTAAAGATCCATGTGGACCCAAGTCTCACTACTCAAACATCTAATTTGGTTCTTGAGCCACGGTCCTCCATTGCTTTGCAGGACCTTCCTTACTCTCCACCTCGACAAACTCCTCCTCATTTGAAGATCTGAGCCACTATACATACCCAAAATTATAGGGTACTACATCACCAGAAAGAGGTTAGACAACCCCAATGATGATACAGGTCTCCTTGCAAGGTGTTTAGGATCCAGAAAAGCTCGTCAAGTATACGTTTGTATCCCGTATGCCTCATCCGGCCTCTGCATGCTTTGTTCTACCCTCTACCCCTCTTTTTCCTTGAATTTTGGTCTTAAGTGATAATACTACCGCCCTACCTGGGTGGTGGTCTCGTGACCGCCACCCAGGACAGGGTGATGGTTCTGTGCGCATTTTCTAAAATGTTCTGACGATCTTGTCAAACATAAAATTTCTATTTCTATTTACATTCTTCAGCTACTTTGCTTTGTATTTATGTTTTGGATTCCCTATGAATAGTGTTTTTCTTTTTGTTTAATGGTAAAAGAGTTCCATTCCAGGTTACCTTCTAGTGAATGTATTTGTTATACATAGCCAGCGTGTTTTCAAATAAGAGGCCCCTCTCCTTCTCTGTTTAATCATTCAGTCTTTTGATTTTCTTGCTTAGAATTCCAATAGTTTCATGTTTTGCATCCATTATTAGTCTTCCTTTGATGTTTAGATGTCATTTGATCTTCATGTTTCAATCTTGCTTCATTTTTGTTCCATGCAAACTAGTTTAGAATAAGATAGTTTCATTCTTAGATTGGAATCCATTTAGAGTTGCAAGTTTTTTCTGGTCACAAAAGATAGTTTCTATAACTCTTGGCATATTTGTGTTGTATTCCCGTAATAAATCATGCTAGGAATTGCATAGTCAAGCTCTGTTCACTTGCACTATCTCTCTCTTACTCACATTGTATTTGGTCTATATCCAAAGCTGTCACTGTTTGATTACCTTATTCTGCTGATGCTATCATATAAATTCTTTTCTAGATTCATGAGAACACGAAGGAACGAGGAGATCACATTGAGGGGACAAAGTCACACATAACTATGGATTTACCACTATTCTGTAAACTCTAGGTTTGAGCTATCAAAGTTCTAGTTACAACGTATCAAATAGAGTAGTAAATTATTTCATTTTGGTTAAAGTTTGCTTTCAATATTTCCAGGGAAGTTGTGGGGAATGATAGTTTCTGAGAAGCTATGATTCATTCCTCACTTCTGAGGTAGGATTGAGAGTTTTTTGATTAAACTAGTTGGTTATATAGATATTTAGGATAAACTCACAACTGCACAGGTAAATAGCTACATCAGGCTACTTTGCTTGTTTTGGTTCTATCATTAGATTAATTGTCCATTTTCTAAAAATATTAGAATAGCTGCTCTTTTAATTTCGTTAAAATACTTTATCGAAAATAAAAAATAAAAGAATACATGCATAGTGTAATACATCTTTCATAATTAGTTTATTAGTTTTAGTTAAAATTGAATCCTTTTTTCATGACAATAACAGGACCTAGAGAGCTTAGAGAACACATATTTGAACCGATAGTGCCTCAACCAAATCTACCCACAACACTAGCTGATATAGATCAAGACCTTAGGATCCAGGTATTTCGAGCAACAGTAAACCTACGAGAAATTAGTGAACAACTAAGAGAGTTAAATATTGAAGATGACAAGGCATACACATTTTGGTCAAACCATCCTAACTATAGACTACCTTAATAGGGTATCCATATGACTGTACAAGGACTCGAAAGAGAAAAAATATTTGGTTGCGATCCTCTAGTTCCACAACCCAACGCAGGAGACCTCCTCATCGACATAGACACTAGCTTACGCATTCAAGTTGCCAGAAAACTTTTAAGGTATTCTAAGAAAATTACACAACTCCTAATTCTAAACATAGAGGCTAAAAAGGTTTATGATTATTGGATAGTCAGAAGGAGAGATTAACTCTTCACATGACCATAGGAGGTCTGCCACAACCAAAAACTTATGGTTGTGATCCACATGTCCCACAACTTAATGGGCTTATTGATCAACCAGACATTGATGCTAGTTTACGAACACTAGTATTTAGGTCCTCACCACTCCCACCAGAAATCATTACACAATTCTCCTTATTAAACGTAACAGCCAATCAAGCTAAGGATTTTTGGACTAGACTAGATAACCGTCCATAAAACTCTGAAGAATCCACTACACCTCCCATCACCATTTTCATGACCTTGTCTGGAAATATACATGAAGCACCTATGGGTCACTTCTCATGTATCCAACAGCCAATAAACATGATCTCAGTATACCTCGACATTAATTGGAGCCTCCAAACAGCTATTATATCCAAACGATCCATTACACCAATTCAAGTTAGGAGGGCCTTATTGACCTTAGATTCACATATTCCATTATTGCGTATTGAGGACATAAGATTACCCAACTAATTTTTCTATATCCATATATATTCCACATTCACCGGCCATCTCGGCATGACCTCGAAAGGTCAGGTACAAGGAAGAGTTACTTATAGATTCCCATGCTCGCATGTCACTTTTCCATCGTACAAAATTGGTGAACCCAACGTGAAACAAATAACTGTTTCATCTTATCTACCTCATTAACCTTCACATCAGCTTCACCAAGAAAATTAGTGAACCTGACGTGAAAAAAACAATTATTCCCCTTTTATTTTCATTTTTTTCTCCCACTTTCGCTCTGTCCCATTATTCTGCAGGTATTCATATACCCTCGAATATGTCGGGATACAACGCATATGGCAGACCTCTCTTAGGTCTCGAAGCAAATTATGATCAAACAAATAGACAACCGTCACCCTTGCTTTTTGTATGGGCTGATAACTATTAAAGTAATTACTTGTCATCCCAAACTCCCCCTCAAAGAACTAGTTCTAGTTCTTCATTCCGAATTGAGGAGTTGGATCAACTTACACAAACACAACAACCAGAGTGCTTAGGCTCTAACAATATGATGTTTACTGGAGAATCCATTTCATCTCCTCGGGTCTTGTTCAGACCACAGATCAGTAGATAGTCAGATCCACTCCCATTTTTGGATGAGGAGTACTTAGCACGCTATGCTAGAAGTGAAAAATTCTTCCAAAACATGTACCCACCTATAGGGAGTTTGCAAATACAATCCTATACCCTACTCCAAGAAAACACCCCATTCCTCCACCTATGGGAAATGCCCTTAGAGAAACTTGGAAAGGTAATGATCAATTCATAGCAGGGTATCATACCCCTTTACAACCTCAAGGTATAAAACAAACGCCATTAAGGGAAAACACTGTGTCTTTGCCAATAGAGGTCATTTCAGCCTTAGTTGAGAAGGTTAGAGGATTGAAACTTGCTCAAGCAAATCAAAATTCATATTTTGGGCAAGTAGGAATCCCCAACCCTCCACATCACCCCAATCAGGTTGACCTCCTTATAGGAACAGGCACATTAGGCATGCCTCCTCAACATCCGTATAGTTACCCACAAAACACACCAACTAGGACCACATTTTCAAACACCACTCTAGTTGGAAATATGATACCTCCCGGCTTGGCACCAAACAACCCATACCAGAACAATGATCTTCCCTACTTAAACATTAATTCAAATTCACCACAAGGAGACATGTTCTCTTCTCCCAGGATGTTTGTTCAACCACAGGGATTCCCTTATGTCCCTACAAATACATATGCTATGCCATATCAACAAACCATGCCACCCCCACCCCCTCAACAAGCACCATCGATGGTCGAGGCCTATGCAGTAGGGACTTATTCAGAATATTTAAAAGATCCCCTAGACTTCACGATATGAAGTTTTATGCTTCCAAGACCTCTTCCTGATTTACCCAAATACAAAGGGGAAGGAGATCCAAATGCACACATTAAGGCCTATGCCACAACCATATGGGAATTACTCCCTTGGGATGGGGTTGTTGCTAAGATATTCCCTAAAACCTTAAAGGGTATTACCCTTGATTGGTATTAGAGAATACCTGAAGCCTTGATACACTCATTTAAACAACTCATGTCAGATTTCATCAAAGCTTTTGATATGAACAAATTGTTAAGAATAGGAATCAGGGAATTCTTACATATTAAACAAGAACATAATGAATCCGCTGCTCATTTTATTCAAAGATGGCATATGGTTCTCTACTCATCAGCAAGTTCTCCAAACATGGATTAGATGGAACTATGTGATTTATTCCTTCATTCTCTCAATAGAGAGATAAAGGAAGAAGTCCAGAAGTTACCACTAAGAACTTACGATGAAGTACTTGAGAGTGCTCTCTGAATCGACCAAGCAGTGATAGATAGTGGTCGTAAGACATAAGGAACAAACGGGAAATTAATCACTCCCAATCAAAACACCACAACCTATCCTAATACCGGGAATGTTATTCAAGGACCTAAGATCCTTAACAAGAACCACGGAGTTACAACAGATGGAGTAACTGACCAAACTAAAAGAGAAAATGTTGCGAACATTTCCCCACCCGTTAACAATAAATGAAATAACAATTTTACTCCAATGATCAACGTGGTGGATTTTAATCGTCCACCATGATCACAATAACAACAATAATGAAAAATCCAAACACAAGGTCCAAATTGAAACCCAACTGAATATCAGAGTCAAAACCAAAGGTAACAAACTCAAAATTTTAACTCTAACAACTAGCAACCTTATCATAATTTTGGGTCACAGCAGGTTTCAAATCAACAACCTTGAAATTAAAATCCCAATTTATATTGTGGTTTCCACAAAATTCAAGGCCACGATACTAGGACTTGTTGTGACTATAATAAATTAATGCAACATTTTCCAAAAGATCAAAAACAACAGCAACATATCTATAGAAGTGTTTGGAGTGGGTACTATAGAATTTTCTAAGAACATATCTATAAACATATCTATAAACCCCTCAAGATATTTAATGATCCACTCCCAAACCATTCTAACAATAACAAGTTAGATCCAAGGGGAACAAACAAGGGTGTTATAACAGGAAATAATGATCATGAAGCTTCAACTTCATTAAATCCACCGGTCGCACCCCAATTAAGAATTCGACCGCAAACCAAGATAGTTGGTCTGGTAGAGTTAGACACCGAGCTACCCATAGAAACCATAACAAGAACACGGGAGTATTCTTCTCAACCAACTCCAAGTTATGCATTGGAACTAGAAAACATTCAACAAATGTTGGTAAAACCCATAGGTGCCGATGATTTAATTAATTATTTAACGAAAAACCTTCTCTCACATCTCCTTCTTAGACTTGTTAAAGAACTCTCCTACCCATAGGGGTACTCTCTTAGAAGCATTAGGCCTTGGTCATTTAATTAATATTACCCCTCCTCCAGAAATGCAAGTAAACCATGTAGACTTTGACGTCTACCCTCCAGGGCAGCCAGATAGGGATACTGAGTTTATATTTGATATAAGCAAAATACCAAAAGACATAGAAATTGTGCGAAGAGGCGACCCAACTTTACATTTACAAGTATGGGTTTACAATAATTATGTTAAACGTGTAATGATTAACAATGGGGCAGCAGTTAACATAGTCCCCTTTGCTTTTCTTGAAAATTTAGGATATGGAGAGACAAAATGTTCCACAACATGAAATACACTAAGAGGTTATGATAACCTCAAGGCCACCTCAATTGGAACCATAGTTTTACTAGTCACTTTAGAACCTAAGACGGTCCTCACCAAATTTTATATTATAGATCAGGAAACCAACTATAATATGATCCTCGATCGGCCATGGATACAATGCATGAAGGCAATCCCTTCCATGTTATTCCAAGATATAATATTTCTACACTTAGGGAAAATATTTGTGGCACAAGGTGACCCAAAACCCTTCGATATACACCTAGCTGATTTGAAGAAAATACCAGGTGTTCATTCTGATTTTGAACTCCCAACAAATCAAATTAGTAAACCGATTAATTCAAAACCAAAAGAGAAGTTGATACCCACCATAGAGTTGGAAATTACAAATCTATTCGAGGTCATCCCGACACTCAACAAATGAGGCCAACGTTATAGAAATGGTGTCATTAGGGACTACCACAAAAATTTTCAAGTTGTTAGAGAAAGATTTTCCAATTCTCCTACCATTTGATTCTATGGGTATGGGATACACCCTGGGAATTGCTTCTCTTCCATCAGATGAAGTTTGTATGGTAGAAGTAACCAAAGTAGAAGAAACAGATACGAAAAATATCTCAATATCTAGTTTTCCAAGCAAATATTGGACTCTCCACTTTGATGGAGCTAGATTTCACTTTGGAGCTGGGGAAGGAGTGATCTTTACCTCACCTGAGGGAAATATCCTACCTTTCGCCTTTAAATTAAACTTTGAATGTACAAACAATGGAGCTGAGTATGAAGCTCTCCTCCTTGGCCTTATCCTAGCCAAAAGAATGGGTGTCGATAACATTAGAGTGCTAGGAGACTCGCAACTAGTCACAAACCAAGTCTTTGAGATATATGAAAATAGGGCTGAACATTTACAACTCTACAAAACAACGGTATTATATCTAAGTAAGGGATTAAACTTCATATCAATTGAAGCAATCCCACGAGAGCAGAACATTCTCACAGATTCAATAGCAAACTTAGCTTCCTGTTTCACTCCAAACAGTGAGTTGGAAGATACAAATTTCACAGTATCACTTTGTACTGAACCGTTAATATATAAAATACCAAAAAACCCACTCCTCACTCATGGAGAAGCTAAGAATGATTTTCCTATCTTGGATCACTTTGACGATGATAGAGTCACTCTCAAATATCTAAACACCTATACAAAGCTACACCTTTCTCACCATATAGTGGATATTTCCCTAATACCACATTCCTCTTCCCATTTTGAAAATCCCATGGTAGATTCTCCTCCATAAAGAGATCTCGATATCTATGAGGTAGAAGATGAAGAAAGATTGGAACTACCTCTAACCCCACCCAAATTTGAAGAAGGTAACACTTCTTTAATAGAAGAAACCATTGACATAAACATTGGGACGGAGGAAGAACCAAAATTTTTGAAGTTAGGATCCTCGTTAACTCCAGAGGAGATAGAAATACACACCCAAGTTCTCAAAGAACATCAAAAGGCTTTCACATTTAACTATAAAGAAATGATGGGCATTGCACCACACATCACGGTACATAACCTTGTCACTAAACCAGATACAAAACCAATTAAATAAAAGTCAAGACCAATGAAGCTAAAAGTGGCTCTCATGGTAAAAGAGGAAGTAGTAAAACTTCTCCAAGTAGGATTCATCAAACCCATTGACTATTCACAATGGGTATCTAATATCATCCTTGTTCTCAAAAATAATGGGAAGATACACATTTTCATAGACTTTTAGGATATTAACAAAGCTTGTCCCAAAGATGAATTCCGGTTACCATCCATTGCCGTTGTTGTTGATGCAACAGCTGGATTTGAACTGTTGTCCCTCATGGATGGGTTCTCAGGGTATAATTAGATTAAAATGTCTGAACATGATCAATCCAAAACTACGTTTATAACTCCCTGGGGAACTTATTGTTATGATGTCATGCCATTTGGTCTTAAGAACGCCAGCACTACATATCAGCGGGCAATGACATACATATTCCATGATCTTATCCATAAAATTGTGGAATCCTATGTAGATGACTTATTGGCCAAGGCCAAGAAGCACTGCGATCATCCATAAGTACTCCGTATCATCCTCTCATGATTGATTGAATATGGGATCACATTAAACCCAGAGAAGTGTGTGTTTGGTGTGACAGGAAGTAAACTTCTAGGTTAAATTATATCTTCACGAGGGATTGATGTTGATCCAGCCAAAATCTAGGTTGTTCTTGAAATGATTCCACCATCAGATGAGTCTGGAATCAGGTCATTTCTTGGGAAACTCGGTTCAATCCGAAGGTTCATCCCAGATTTAAGTTTTTCCATTCATCCAATCAATAATCTATTAAAAAAAGATTATAGCATTGATTAGAATGAAGAATGCAACAAGGCCTTCGAAGTAGTTAAATGCTTCTTATTGTCTCCACCCACACTAATGCCTCCCAGACCAGACCACCCTTTGATTCTATACTCACGAGCCACTGATGTCTCGCTAGCCTACATGCTGGCTCAAGAAGAAAATGTTAAACGAGAACATGCAGTCTATTTAATTATCTGAACATTGCTTGATTATGAAACACGTTATACATAGGCAGAGAAAGAATGCCTTTCCATAGTATTTACAAAAAACATTTAAGATATTACATGTTAAACCAAGAAACAAGGGTCATTGTAAAGATAGATCATTTATGAACATTCCTCACGTAAGGGTCTTTTTCTGAAAAGGATGGGCATTTTATAACCTTAATGAGTGAATTTGAGTTAACATTTGTAAACCAAAAATCTGTTAAGGGACAAATCATTACAGACTAGTTAGCTAACAATCCATTAGATGGAGGTGATCTGGTAAATCTAGAATTTCCTGATGAGTGTATATACTTTGTCAAAACTAGGCCCCCCATCTCTACATGTCCCTGGTACACAGATATCATTAATTTTATCATGGACCACACATACCTGGAAAGTGCCACATCACAAAAAAGAAGGCGGTTATGCATTATCACTGCTAAATATGTTGTTTTAGAAGTACTCTATCGTAAAGCCTTCAACGACATGCTTCTAAGATGTGTTGACATAGAAGAATCCAAGAAGATTCTTTATGAATCCCATAGTGGGATATGTGGAGGCCACTTTGGTGGTCATGCCACTATTCACAAAATATATCGGATGGGATATTTTTGGCCCACTATCGAACACGACGCAGTAGAGTTTATATGTAAGTGCCAAAAATTCCAAGAATTCTCTCACGAGATTCACATGCCAGCATAATCCCTGTAACCAATAGCAACCCTGTGGCCCTTCTCCACATGGGGTCTATATTTGATAAGGAAATTCTCTCCCTCATCAACTGATGGCCATAATTTTATAATTATAGCCAAAGAATATTTTACCAAATGGGTAGAGGCCATGCCTCTCACCACCATACCAAGTTCGGTAATTTCCAAGTTCATTCAGAACCAAATCATTTGCATGTATGGTGTCCCACAAGTCATTATCTCAGATAATAGCACATCCTTTAAAAACGATGAGGTCCATGAGTTATGTAAAAAATTCAAAATAAACCATCACACGGCCTCTATTTACTACCCTCAAGCCAATGGACAAGCCGAAGCAAAAAACAAAACATTAAAGGCTATTCTCCTCAAAAAAGTTAAGGAGAACAAGTGAGATTGGCATCTAAAACTATATCTGGCCTTGTGGGCCCATCAAACCTCAATAAAAACACCAACAAGAGCAACCCCTTTCTCGTTGTTATTCAAGGCAGAAGTAGTTCTCCCACTTGAGGTTGAAATACCTAGTCTCCACATCTCATTACAAGGGATTTTGGACGAAGAAGCTTACAGGGAGGCACACCTCTCTCAACTAGAAATACTTGACGAGGCCATGCTCAATGCTGAACAATGACATAGATCCTATGCTGACCGGATGTGGCAGCAGTATAACAAAAAAGTCTATGAGTGAGAAATATATGAGGGAGATCTAGCTCTAAGACTAGACAACCAGATTGATAAGAAAACTGGAGAAGGAAGGAAGTTCTAGCCCAAGTGGTTGGGCCCATACTGAGTCATGAAAGACTACAAAAATGGTGTATATCTCTTATGCACACTAGAAGGTGAGGAATTCAATGAAACTATCAATTCCTTGCATCTTAAATAGTTTTATGCATAAGACATCAGAATCACCACTTATACATTATAGTTACCTACATTGCATTAGTCATGTTGTTGTTTCATTTTGTCCACTCATTTCATAAAATTTATAGTCAAGGAACTTACTCTTAAGCAATCTATTCCAAATTTCTGAAAATATTGGCAAAAGCATTCAAATCACATCTCTTCAAACGTCATCAAGTAATTTCAAATCTTATCATCAAGTTTGACAGACAAGTATTGATGAAAACCATACAAAGGCCTGCATAATTGGTTTTTCTCTTTCTTTCTACTAGGTAAAGTTGTCCTTACCTACGGTCTATTCTAGAAGCTTCTTGGTGTCACATCTATCCCTCATATGTCTCTTTGAAAGAAATGATATCCCAAAGTCATAGATCAGAAGTGTCAAAATAAAATAAAATCAAAAATGCCAAGCAAACATAATATTTTATTTTACACACTTCTTTGCCCCACCAACATTTGGTGATAAGCCTGCATCGCTTACTAGTGGTGCGAGGTTGGGAAAGGAAAGAAGTGCCCTTAATCACCTATATCTTGCCTTTGGTGACAAACCCATGCTTCTTACTAGTGGCATGAGGCAAGGTGTGGGGGGTCGATTCACACAAATCAACAAATCTTGGTATTATAGAAATACAAATCAAATTATATTAAGTGAAAACAAATGTCCAAATTCCAAAGAGATCAAATCCTCAAAACCAGATTTGGTCAACCAAGTTGCCATTTATAGATCTAAGTCGAGATAAACTGGAAAGTAAGTGGCATTCTAAGCTTGGTGGTAGTTCTGAGTAAGGTAAGTGTGTAGGTCTAAGTTTGGTTTTTGTCACTAGTTTGTCTATCTCTCATCATTCCATTCAGTCAAACTCATACAATTTGTGCCCTTCCCAACTCTTGGTGTTGAGCCCTCACATCTTACTGGTTGGGTGGAGTTGGGAGTGGGGCAAGCTTCAGCTCTTCATCACTATACATTTATCACGTTTTTCCAACATAAGAAGAAATCACAGACATTTCCCAAAGAGGCCAAAAGTTCAATACTACAATGTGTTCGTCATCACATATCAGCACTAAAAAAGCATATAAAGTAAAACATTTTGTTTAGTATTTGCTATCACTTGTCATCCATTGCATGCATTCTGAAAAGAGTGAAAATAAATACTCTAAAAACATCTAGTATACACATTGGAAATGAGTCACAAAATTCTAGACACCAAAGAGTCTAGATCCAAAAAGAAATATATATATATATATATATATATATATATATATATATATATATATATATATATATATATGTATATATGGTGTTTCATGTACAATGCCATCATGCACTAAGGCATGGTCAAAATAATCAATGAGCTCAGAAAATAAAAAAACAATTGTACAAATATCCGACTAAAAGTCACTATAAAATGGACATTATGATCTCTCAATCTCTGTGAGATCCCTCAGAAGGTGTATGACCGTGCCTATGAATCCTGCTGTTGTGATGCTCTAAATGGATGGAGGGCTCACGATCATGGCCAGCAGTTGTGGTCTCACTATGACAGTGACTCCTCCTCATCAAGCACTCAGTAGTCCTATATCCAGCCAGCTCGGTGTGAAGGGAAGTAATGATCTTTCACCTTCTAGACAGTGGCAAAGACATTTGTATGTCTACCAAATACTAAGGGCTCCCCAACATCCTCAGTAAGCTTGGCCCGAGTACCATCAGAAGGGAGCAATAGAGTGTCAGTGTACACTTGGTGAATCAAGTCTCACCATCCCTCAGTAATCACTGCAAGTAAAAATGAGAATTGTACACGTTAGAAAGTTTTCCAAAATAAGACCAAAGATAAACAAAACATCAAAAGGAAATAAAAACTAAGAAAATCTAACAAAAACAAAGTCGAGAAAAGAGTAGTAACTCACTCAGATCTCCAGGCCTCTAGGTGGGATCTCTAGGGTCCGTGCATGCCACTGACATTGCTACTGAATATCATCCCTCTCCCACATCTAGAGCAATATGATGGCCTATCACGGACTCACCATCTCCCCCTAAATCTCAAGAAGGCAACTCCTCCAGAATTAGAGTCACCATCTCTATGCTCCACTCCTCCCTCTCAGCCTGCAAGATATCCTGAGTGTCATGCCACTCAGAATCATTGTCATCCTCCTCAACTATCCCTGCCAGCTCTGATCTCTACCTCCTCTATCTTCCCCCTGATAAAATCCTCAAACTTAGAGTCCATGTCAATAGGCTCATCTCTGCTATGAGAAGGACCGGTGCCAATTTGAAGTAAGGGTGCTTGAGGAGCATTGACTACCCCTCAAGCACAAACCACCCTCCTAGCTGTAATGCGGATACCAGGAGTGACCGTATTCAACCCTAGCCTCTAAGACCTCCCCAAGCCTCACGAATAGATCTATACACTGGCCCCACTTGAGGAAACATGTCAATATATGGGAGGCTGAACTGCTATGGTACTCTATCAAAGGGGTGGATATCTAACTTCCTCATCCTATCTACCAACAGACTGGTAGTGTGGAAAGCGATCAATGTGAGTGTCTCCTCCCCCATAACCCTATCATGGATTGATAAAGAGTAGCCTCCATGTCTGCAGTAGTCAAAGAATCCAGTGGCTAGTGAGGCACTCTAAGAATGGTCATCCCTATCCACCTCGCTTGTACACCTCTCCCATACGGGGTGATGTGCTCATACACCCAACTCATGACAAGAGTAGGGTGGCTCAATGACTATCCCTTGTAGTCTTGACCACCTTAAAAAATCATGGTAGGTGGTCCCAAGGATGTCTACTCCCCAAGCATAAATGTGGTCATGGCCCTCAATCTATGTAATTATGGGAGCCCAAAATATAAGAGAGTGTCACCTCCCTTGTCCCCAATCAATCTTGAAGCAAGGATGCCCATGATAGCCTTGCTGAGCATAGGAATATCTGAATCAAAATGGAGCAAACCTTTAACCCCTTCTTCAGACCCCATGGAAACAACCTGGCATCCCCCATATAATTGGCCCACTGAACCAACTGAGATCTTGACACTGTTGTCTTGAGAGATAATCTCCTCCCAAGGATCGGAACCCCCAATATACGGTAGACATCCTCCAGGGTGATGGACCACTCACCCCTCACACCTGGTAATCGGAAAGTGTTCTGATCTGCATCCCAATATGAAAATAAGTCACATAATATGTGACTAGAAGGTGTAACATGAGGAACCTGTGTGATCCTCCAAATATTGGCCCTCTGCAGAGTGTCTCGCTCTATCTGGGTCAGTATCTCTAACACTGCTGGGAGCCAATCACACTCCCTCTCTCTACTCCATCTAATATACTCCTCCTTTTGCATCCACCCAAAACATAGAAAAATATTAAGTTAGTAACAACATCCAGCTAGAAAAATTACCAAAAACATGTAAAAATGCTAAAAATACAAAAACAATTAAATAAAACATCTTTTTTTGCATTTTGTTATGAACCACCACCCTGTGCAGAGTGGCGGTTCCAACCGCTGCCTTCTAGGGTAGTTGTCCCATGACCGCCACCCAAATCTAGGCGGTGATCCTGTCCCAAAGCAACGAATGGCTCAAAAGCCCTAAAAACACATTAAAAATGCAAGAAAACACCATTTTTAACAAAATAAAGACCTACCCTATGGGCACCCCCTAGAGACTCATTTAAAACTAGAATTTTTGAAAATGTTCCCCCCATGACAAATATTTCAACATTTTTATGTTTTGGATTTAAAAATGATAAATTGAGAAGAACTAACCATGAGACTTCGCACTAGCCAATGTTCCACTCTCAGAGGCATGATCACGTTCTCATAATGGATGTTTTGTACTATACTCTCGTCAAAATGGTCACCATGGGTCCCAGAGCTCCAAAACCACCAAATCAACGTGCATAAATGAATAGTAAAATGAGTTTGTTATATATATATATATATATATTTATATATATATAGCTTTTGAAACCAACTCTTTTCACAGGGCGTAGGGTTGGAGCATTGACAGAGGTAAGTTCTATAAACCCTACCACGCAGATGGTAAGTCCTCACTTCATATCAATTTAGTTTTATTTCTCAATTTATTTTATCTATCTGCACTTGAGTCCCCTTTTTCATTTTACAGATAGCGGAGATTTTGGATGGTGACTTTCGACACACAGCCATGTCAGGTATAACTCCTAACTCCCCATTTTGGACCATCATACTCGGATCCACCGTTTTACACCTCTTCATGGCTAAGAATGCTTCTCCAAGGGGGTAATATGTATGTACCCAAAACTGTAGGGTACTGCACAGCTGGAAAGAGGTTAGACAACACCAATGATGATACAAGTCTCCTTTCAAGGTGATCGGGATCGAGAAAAGCTCGCCAAGTATACGTTTGTATCCCATATTCCTCATTCTGCCTCCACGTGCTTTGTTCCAGCCCTCTGCCCCCATTTTTCCATTCATTTTGGTTTTAAGTGACGAGATCGCCACCCTGCCTGGGTGGCGGTCCCAAACCACCACCTAAGACAGGGCAGTGGTCCTGTAACCGCTGCCCTGCACAGGGCGGTGGTCCTGTAACCGCTACCCTGTTAACAGTGCGGTGGTCCTATGCACAACTTTTCCAGAATGTTTCGAACTGATCACGTCAAACATAAAATTTCAAGTTTCTATGGTACATTCTTCAGCTACTTTATCTTTGCATTTATGTTTTGGCTGCCCTGTGAATAGTGTTTTCTCTTTGTTTAATGGTAAAAGAGTTCCATTCCAAGATACCTTCTAGTGAATTCATTTGCTATAAATAGCCATGCTTGTTTTCAAACAAGAGGTCCTCTCCTTCTCTATTTAATCATTCAGTCTTTTGAGTTTCTTGCTTAGAATTCCAATAGTTTCATGTTTTTCATCCATTATTAGTCTTCCTTTGTTGTTTAGAGGTCATTTGATATTCTTGTTTCAATCTTGCTTCATTGTTGTTCCATGCAAACCAGTTTAGAATAAGATAGTTTCATTATTAGATTGGAATCCATTTAGAGTTGCAGGTTTTTTCTTGTCACAAAAGATAGTTTCTAGAACTCTCGACATATTTGTGTTGTATTCCCACAATAAATCCTACTAGGAATTGCATAGTCAAGCTCTGTTCACTTGCACTATCCCTCTATTACTCGCATTGTGTTCAGTCTATATCCAAAGTTGCCATTGTTTGAGTACCTTCTTCTGATAATGCTATCATATTCATGCTTTTATGGATTCACAAGAACATGAATGAACAAGGAGATCACACTGAGGGGAAAAATTCACACACAACTAGATTTACCACTATTCTGTAAACTCCAGGTTTGAGCTATCAAAGTTCTAGTTACAACGTATCAAATAGAGTAGTAAATTATTTCATTTTGGTTAAAGTTCACTTTCAATATTGCTAGGGAAGCTGTGGGAAATGATAGTTTCTGAGAAGCTATGATTCATTTATCACTTCTGAGGTAGGATTGAGAGTATTAAACTAGTTGGTTATTTAGATATTTAGGATAAATTCACACCTACACAGGTAAATAGCTACACCAACCTACTTTGTTTATTTTAATTCTATTACTAGATTAATTGTCCATTTTCTAAAAATATTATAATAGCTACTCTTTTAATTTCGTTAAAATACTTCATTGAAAATACAAAAATAAAAGAATACATACATAGTGTAGATACATCTTTCATAATTATTTTATTAGTTTTAGTTAAAATTGAATCATTTTTTCATGACAATAACAGGACCTAGAGAGCTTAGAGAACACATATTTGAACCGATAGTGCCTCAACCAAATCTACCCACAACACTAGTTGATATAGATCAAGACCTTAGGATCCAGGTATTTCGAGCAACAGTAAACCTACGAGAAATTAGTGAACAACTAAGAGAGTTAAATATTGAAGATGATCAAGGCATACACATTTTGGTCAAACCATCCTAACTATAGACTTCCTTAATAGGGTATCCATATGACTGTACAAGGACTTGAAAGAGAAAAAATATTTGGTTGCGATCCTCTAGTTCCACAACCCAACGCAGGAGACCTCCTCATCGACATAGACACTAGCTTACGCATTCAAGTTGCCAGAAAACTTTTAAGGTATTCTAAGAAAATTACACAACTCCTAATTCTAAACATATAGGCTAAAAAGGTTTATGATTATTGGATAGTCCGAAGGAGAGATTAACTCTTCACATGACCATAGGAGGTCTGCCACAACCAAAAACTTATGGTTGTGATCCACATGTCCCACAACTTAATGGGCTTATTGATCAACCAGACATTGATGCTGGTTTACGAACACTAGTATTTAGGTCCTCACCACTCCCACCAGAAATCATTACACAATTCTCCTTATTAAACGTAACAGCCAATCAAGCTAAGGATTTTTGGACTAGACTAGAGAATCGTCCATAAAAATCTGAAGAATCCACTACACCTCCCATCACCATTTTCATGACCTTGTTTGGAAATAAATACGAAGCACCTACGAGTCACTTCCCACGTATCCAACAGCCAATAAACATGATCTTAGTAGACCTTGACATTGATTGGAGCCTCCAAACATCTATTATATTTGAATGATCCATTACACCAATTCAAGTTAGGAGGGCATTCTTCACCTTAGATTCACAAATTCCATTATTGTGTATTGAGGACATAATATTACCTAACTAATTTGTCTATATCCATATACATTCCACATTCACCGGCCGTCTCGGCATGACCTCGGGAGGTCAGGTACGAGGAAGAGTTACTTGTAGATTCCTATGCTCACATGTCACTTTTCCATCATACAGCCACCTTAAATTTATCTAAGCCGACACCTATGTCGAATTCATCTAAGTTGAAACCTACGTCAAATTCATCTAAGTCAACCCTATGTCACAATCTCCTAATTTGACACCCATGTTGCAATCATCAAATTTGACACCTATGTTGTAATCTTCTAATTTGATTCCCATGTCACAATCATATAAGTCAACACATATGTCACAAACACCCTAGATGAATCCTATGTCACAATCATATGCTGATTTTCTACATGATCCTCGTTGTTTCCCAAAAACATGTCATCTTCTAGGAAATTTAATACCAATTATCTATCTCAAATCCATGTCTTCTTCTACTCGCGAGACATATAGATATAAATATACTTCATCTCTTGAGTCATCATCTTCTCAATCTTCCACACCAGGTGGACCCATTTCTTCTAGTCAACCTCCTATGCTCAAAGAACAAATACCCCTACCACTCGATTCATCTGAAGATGAGAAGACGATCACAGAATTCCTAGTGTCACACAACAACATTCCCCTATAGGATTAAAATAAAAGGATTGAATCTTGACTTTGATACACTTGTGTATTGGGAATAAAAAATTGATTCCTTTTTTTAGAAAATAGAGGAAGATCCTAAGACCATTGAGGAAGATCCTATCTTTTCTTCACATCCTTCTTTGCATAACATGATTCGTCAATCACAATCTCACCTTGGGTCACCACCTGGTATCCCATTTTCTGCTTCTATATGTGGGGCACCTCCAAGTTTCCCTTCATCGTCTATTTTTGTCTCACCTTCTAGTAGCCCATTTTATTCTCACCTTGGGTCATTGTACGCACCCAAAATTACATGTGCTATATTGTCAGAAAATGGTTACAAAAGTCCCCAATGATGATTCACATCCTTTTAGAATATGTTCGAGCTCCTAAACACATCTGCAATGTATATTTGTAACTTAGACATCCTTAGCTTTTCCATGATTTTTCCAGCTTCCTGCTCCATTTTGTGTATGTTTTGGCCTTTAGTACCAGGACAGGCAGGGCAGCGGTCCTGAGTGATTTTTCCAGATTCTGTCATGCGTATTTTTAACATGCGACGATTCACTTAACTTCACTTTTAGGATGTGTTTGTGAACCAAAGTGCCTTAAAATAGTCTTGATTGATTACTTCTCCTTCCCTTTTCTATTTTTGCATGTGCTTTAGTTAGTTGGAACTACCTCTTCTTGTCTTGTGCATGAAGGCACATCCCAACCCCAATTCTTATATATTCCATGCTTGTGTTAAAGAAAAATGCCTGAGAATTTTTTGTATCTTACATAGTATTGCTGCCACAATCCTGTTGGAAATTGTATAGCCAAGATCTGTTCACTTGTGTTATCCCTCTTCCACTTGCATTGCAACCAGACTTCCTTCAAGTTGCCATTGCTCAAGCACCTTTTCCTACTGATTCCTTTTCATTCCCAATTCCTTGGACTCATATGGACACACAGAGAAAGAAAGGATAAATTGAGGGGAAAGATTACTACACAGCTAGATTTACCTCTGTTCTGTGAATTCCATGTTGGATTTTTTGTTTGATTTCCTTCATTCCTACAATTTATCATTGTTATGTCATATAAAATAGAGTAGAAATCATTTTCCTTTCATTTGCAAGTAATTAGTTAATTTCCAAGAGAGTTTAAATTGTTAATAACAACTTCCTATGACAGATCCTCTTCTTCCCATCTCTATGGATTTGAAGGAGATAATATCTATAGGAGGTTGTCTATATATAATAGATCATTTAGAAAAGTTCTTTTTTAAGTTGGTTTAGTTTCAATACACTCAGCACAAGTGAATAACCACACCGGGTTATTTTTATTTGTTTAGTTTTAGTGTAGAAATATTTTAATTATTTAGAATAAAACTAAATTATTGTTTGTGATTGTAATATTTCAGTTTCATGATTTGTTTAGATTAATTTCCTTTCAGCAGTAGCATAGATTGTTAGTTTTAGCTTGGTTAATTTGAACACTTCAAACTAGATCAACACTTATATCCAAGTTAGGAAAACAAACCATAGGGAATTTACGCTACCCGTTCATATCCTCTAAATCTCTTCTTTGCCAATTCAGCTACTTGGAGATCACACTACCAAATCTTAGTCATTGATGCTCCTGTAGTTAGCCACACACATTCAATATCGGCTTCTCCGGTAGGACCTTGGGGGGTCGAGTGCAGTTGAAGGTTGCATGTCAATTTTCATCTATACAAATTGGTGAACCCAACATGAAGGATTAATTACTTCTTGTTTCCTTTCTTTCATTGTTATTACCGCATATTTCCATTTCTTCCCCTATTTTGGTAGGTATTTACAATTTATAAAATATGTATGGAAGAGAGTTTAGTGGGCCCTTTATCTATGATATATATTACACAAACATTCAAACAAAACACTCCCATTCTCTTTTGAGGTGGGATGACAATTACACAAGTAATGTCCAAACCTCCTCTAGTTACACTTCAAACCCCATTAGCTATGTAAGGATGGAGGTGGTTGATCAACTGTTAAACATGAAATATGGTCAACCCAATAAAAACCATGTTGTTATCACAAATGGAATAGGTTCTTACCACATATTCTTGTCAAGACCTCACATTGCCATGCAATCAACAGAAGATGACACATTTGCATGAATAACAAATCCTCTTTGTTAGATAGATGATTCTTTGGATAGAATGAAGGATACAACCTCTAAGACTTTGAATGCCTATCCTAAGATTCTTACTTCTGAGGAGGAAAATAATTATAACACCGAATAATCCATAACATGGTATCATGAGCTTGATCAATCAAACCCTACGCCATAGGCACCCCAACAAGGGACTTTATCCTCTCCCAATGATCTTATTTCTACTTTAGTAGGGAGTATTAGAGAACTATAAAGTGCCCAAACTTCAAAACCAACACATGCACTAGGGAATAACAAGGGGTATCTATTTGACAACAAAGGATACATCCCTTCTAATGAGAAACCAACAAAATATGCTATACAACAAGGTTATCTGGTTCATTCAAATCCAAGTGATCTTCTGATAGGTTTAGATACACTAAGGATGGGTCCTCATCCTTCTCAAGATTATCCTAGATGCAAGATCTAGCCGGAAGTGCATTCTCGAATGCTACCACAATAGAAAATATGATGTTCCCTAGTTTTATGCGCGCTAGTCCATATCCTGGTACTATCCCACCTTACATGCACATGTATTCAAAAACTCCCTAGATGGACCCATATACCATTCCCACTCCCTACATGCCATATCAAGGGACCCCATACGTTCTCGTCAATGCTTATAATGTAGCTTATCTAACTCCTCCTCCTCCACCTCCTCATCAAGGATCTTCAATGGTGGAAACTTACGCAATGGGTACATATGCTAAGTACTTAAAGGAGCCTCTTGAATTCACCATACATGGTATTATGCTTCCACGCCCATTGTCAGATCTTCTAAAATTTAAGGGAGAAGGAGAAACAAATGCTCATATCAAGGTCTACACCACTACTATCAAGGAATTAATTCCTTGGGATGTTGTAGTGGCTAAGATATTTCCAAAGACTCTCGAAGGAATCACACTAGATTGGTATTACTGTATTCCAAAAGCTTCTATACATTCCTTTAAACAACTTATTTCTGAATTCATCAAAGCATTTGACATGATCAATTTTTTGCGTACATGGATTAGGGAGTTCTTGTATATTAGACAAAAGAAAAATGAAAATGTCACCCATTTCATCTAGAGATGGTGCCAAGTTCTCTATTCCTCTACAAGAAAACCTAACATGAACTAGATGGAACTTTGTGATCTCTTCCTTCACTTGCTCAATCAAGAGACTAGGGAGGAGGTCCAAAAGTTTCCTTTCTGTAGTTATGAGGAAGTTTTGGAAGGTGCACTTCAAATTGACCAAGCCACAATTGATATTGGGCATAAGATCTATGGTCCCAATGGGAAATTGGTATTCCAAATCAAATTAAAGCAAATTATCAAAACAATGGTGCCAAAAACCACGGACCTAAATGTGTGAATCGAAATCGTGGTGCTACCACGAATAGTGCTACTAATCAAGCCAAGAACGTTGGTTTTTCAAACAATGACAACAATAGCAATAACAATAACAATAACAATAACAATAACAAATTGGGAAATCAAAGAGGCACTAACACTATGTCATATGTCAACACAGTTGATGTAAATTTTCCACCACAAAAGTAAAATCAAACCCAAGGCCCGAACCTGTATCAAAACTTTGGCCAAGGGTAAATGAATCATGGTTATATCAATCAATTCCAAAACTACAACCGAGGTTGTAATCAACAACAACAACATTATTATCAAAGGTCAAGGTATTATGACCGTAACCTAGAATGTGGTTTCCATAAGGTTCAAGGTCATGAAAATAGGACTTTCCGTGATTGCAACAAGTTTCTGCAAAGACTTCCTGAAAACCAAAGGCAACTCTTTGTAGACATGTTCTTAGCAAATCCTGAAACAAACCCGTAGCCTAGTCATACTGGACCTATCACACCTAAAAATGTGAACCCTAAACATCCTAGGGATTCCCAAGTGAATCCTCAAAATAGAAACAAAGGCATTCTTATAGGGAAGAATGATCATGAAGCCTCAACTTCTAACAACTCTCAAGTTGCTCCTAACCTTGGTTTAAATGATAATACAAAAATATTGAGGTTAGTCGAGCTAGAATGTGAACCATAAATTAATGCAACAACTTGGATGAAGGAGTATGTTTCACAACCCCTACCCACTCTTTCCTTCCCATAGGATGACGTTCCTACAATCACAAAACTAGTAGGATCCTATGATTTAATATCAGATTTGAACAAGACCTTTTCTCACATTTCATTTTTAGATTTACTAAATAATTCACATGTGCATCATTCTGCGTTGCTCAATGCACTAGGAATTGGTCATCTAATCCATGTTACAACACCTCCTAGCACTCAAATAAATCATATTGAATTTGACATACATCCTCTAGGACAAAACGATAGGGATACTAGGTTTTTTTTTGTTATAAACAAGATGCCATCTGATGCTGAGATTTCTCGAAGAGGTGATACTACCTTATTTTTACAAGTCTAGGTTTATAACAATTGCATTAAGAGAGCCATGATTGAAAATGGGGCTGTTGTAAATGTGGTTCCCTTCTCTTTCTTGCAGAAGTTGGGATATGGAGAGACAAATTTTTCCTCTACAAGAAACACATTGTGGGGGTACGACAGTCTTAAAGTGACCTTGATTGGAACTATAGTTATTCCAGTCACGCTTAGTCCAAAAACCATATTGATGGAGTTTTACATTATCGATAGGTAAACAAGTTATAACATGATCCTTGGGATACCCTAGATTCATCGAATAAAGGATATTCCTTCTACCCTGTTCTAGGAGATTAGGTTCCTCTATTTAGGGAAGGTCTTCATCACTTAAGGGGATCCTAAGCCCTTTGATATACACTTAGAAAAATTCAAGAAGAATAAGGGAGTCCATATGGAATATTAACTTCCTACGAATCAATTGAAAAAACCACCTTGATCAAAAGAGTTAGTCCCAATCACCTTGAGCATGCCAAAGGTTGAGGTCGTTGACCTAAAAGAATTTGAGGTGGTAAAAATAGGTAAGGATAAATCAATATCTGTGGAAATAGTGTCCACTAAAACCACAATGGAAATCATGAAATTTTTCAAGGGTGATGATTTTATATTCCTCCCATTTGAACCATAGGGGATACATAGTCTTCTTGGTTTAGCATCTCTTCCCTACAACGACCTAGGTCTAGGTGTAAACATGACAGAATTAACAAACAAAGAAGGGAAATTTGAGATTGAAACGATGCCCATCAAAACCATCTTTGAGGGGTTTTCCTTCTAGACCCTAGTTTTAACCCATGTGCATTTAAAACTAAGCTTACCATATCAATGGGGCAAGGCCTCATCATTCAACAAGTTTCACAAGTAAACACAACACTCTACATTGGAAATAAGGCTGAGAAGCATAGTCATGCTCACCCACACATCATGTCTCAAGAACATGACAAAGAGGTGCACGAACACCTCTTTCAAAAAAATGATTTTAATGATTGGACATATACACTTCTGGGCAAGGGTTGTAATTTTAAACCCAGAATGTTAGGCCCTTGTCAAGAGAATGGAAATTTTGAGGATCATGGTTCTCCACTATGTACTATTAGGGGTGAAGAATTTGATATTCATCAACTTTCTTCACCTTAACTATCATGACATGTAGTTTCACCTGTATTTCCATATGTACATTATTGCATCTACATTGCATTTTCATCTTCAAGTTCATTTCTTAAAGTTTGTGATCAAGTGATTTATTCTTAGAGTAATTACTAAAAATTTATAAAAACATTGGAAAAACATTCAAATCATGTCTCAACAAATCTTCACTATGTCATCAATTGTTTCTGAATCAATTCATCAATTCAAGCAAGGTAAGGCAAATCTTTGACAATAATCACACCAAGGCCTACATACATGGTTATGCTTATAGTTTCTTCTAGCTTAGGTGTCTTTGTGATGAGGCCAGAATATGTCTGATTAATGTATAATATATGATCTCATATTACTCTCCTTTTGATTAAGTTTGATTCCATTGTGCGAATTTTAGTTGATCTGATATGAGTTAGGATGTAACTATCTGTATTTTGATTGATTGTGATCCTAATGTTAAAAGCTTTTAAATTTCTAACGTAGTGTGTGTTTAAATTCAGTTTTGTAATAAAGCAGGTCTAATAAGTTGAGGAAATGAAGCAGGTGGCGTTCAATATTTTTTTGATAGCATTTGTTTCTACACAGCTTAGTTTTGGAACTTCCAAGCTAGATCTAGAACTCCATCACACAGTCATCATTTAGTTCTGGAGCTCTAGTATTTAGTTCCATGATTTTTGGACTTAGTTCCGGAATTCCTGGGGACAACTCCGGAACTCTCACAGGTTTTTGTTCTTAACAATTTCCTATGGTTCTGGAACTTCTCCAGAGGTTCGGAACCGATGGGAGTTATCTATTTTAAACCACATCTAGAGATTTTACATCTACGAACCTTCTGAATGCAGATCTAGGAAGAGTTATCCTATAGCTATCTGATCAACTGCCATCCGACTCAGGATCTATTCTAGGCATGATTCGATTTCATCATAATCATTGAGACAACTGTGATTGTAAAATGTATATAAAATTAGACCTGCAGTAGATAGAAATAATATAGATAGAATGAGATAGAAATAGAACAGAGAAAAGAAATAGACTAATTACTCAGATCCAATACATTTTGTAATACTGAATGTTTTATCAATAAAATAACCATTCTGATTTGAGAGAATTCTAAGTTGTTAAATCATGATTCAAGGAGGAGAAAGGGCCCACTCCCCTAAGGACCAAGATATTCATTTACTTGGTATTTATATTTCTTCAACAAATAGCTTAGATCTGTTAATCTTGTATTGTTTTAGTTCTTTCAGTTAAACTCTCTTGTATACTTGTTCCTGCAGGTGTTTAGATAAATTTTTATATTTCTTGCAATTATTTTCAAGCATTCTAAATTGAGTGTGTTTATTTCCAAAAGAAAGTGTGTTTAATTTCATAAGCAAGTGTGTTTATTTTCCAACAACAAGTGTGTTTCCATTCTACATGGTGTGTTTCCTTTCAACAAATCTTTCAGTGTGTTTTAATTTTAGCAAGTTTTCATAGTTTGATTTGAATAAGATTTTACCAAGAATTCCTTAAGACATTAAAGAGATCCCCCAGAAAATACAAAAATAGCTACAGTCAACTACTAGATCAGTTAAAGTACTCTTGTTGCATATAGCTTTAGACACACCCCTGGTTTGATATGACATCAACAAGAAGTTTATTAAATGAAGGGAATGATGAAACCCATCACTTTTCCCATATATCCTGTTCTAGAAGCTTCATGGCATCACATCTATCCCATAAAACATCTATTTGGAAATAAGAACATTCTAAAATTTTTACCTATATAAATAAGTCAAATGCAAATCCACTAGAAAATTTTATTTTACACATTTCTTTGCCTTACCAACCTTAGATGTTGATCCTACATCTCTTACTAGTGATGTGGGGTTGGGAAAGGAGATAAATGTCCTTACTCGTCCATGCCTTGTCCATGGTGATGAGCCCATACTTCCTACCGGTAGCATGGGGCAAGGTGTAGGGGGTCTCTTTGACAAACTTGAGAGTTAGAAACAATGCATTCAAATATTGTGAAATCATAAGTCAAAACAAATTAAATTAAATGTATAAAATTCCAAAAGAGTTTAAAACCTCAACCAGATTTTCTCAACCAAGTGGCCATCTATGGATCTAAGTCTAGATAAACTGGAAATCAATTCACATTCTAAAATATGAAGAAAACTTGAGTAGAGTGAGGTTGTAGTGTCCCAATTTTGTTTTTTCAAATCCTTTTCTTTCTCTCATCATTTTCATTCAACAAATTTCATAACTTGTGCCCTTTCTGACTCTTGGTGTTGAGCCCTCACATCTTATTGGTTGCATGGAGTTAGGAGCAGGGAAAGTTCGTTCACTTATCATATCACTCTTTTGCCACATTTTTCCAAAACAATACGAAGTACCAAAAGTTATTTATAGAAACTAAAGTTCAACATTATAATGTGATTGCATTATCATATATCAGCATTACAAAACATAGAGAGAAAAGAGATCATTCTATTAGCATTCATATCCACCACATACATTTTGAAAAGCATAGAAAAATAGAAGTTATAAACAACTAAGAGTACACACTTGAATCAAATCATAAATGGAATTCAACTCTATGCAAGGAATAACCGATCCAAAAAGAGATATTTGTACATATCATGGTGTGTCATAGTTTTTTACAATTCCATCGCACACTAGGTGTGGTCAAAATGCTCGCAATGAGCATGAAATACCAAAACATCATATATGCCTCACAAAATGGAGACTAAGAAATAAAGGCACTCTACCTATCCGCATCTTTAAGGCCCCTTATGACTGATCTAGTTACGAATTTCTTAGGAGTTATTCTCAAAAGTAGTCAAATAGAAAAGGGCCAAGCCTAACGCAAAATAACACTCCCAAATCCATTTCAATTCAAACATACTCACAAATGAAATGGTCATTGTGGGCCCAGAGCTTTACAAAAAAAATCACAACGAGGATATGAACAAATGAATTTGAAAATGAGTTTATTTAGATATATATGTTGTTATAACTTTGTTTTAAGTGCACATGTTCATAGGGTTGGAGCATTGGCGTAGGTATATTTCTATCTTCCAGCACAAATGGTAAGTCCTCTTTTTGTTTTAATTTAGTGCTTATTTTTTGATATTTTATCTATCTACACTTAAATTTTCTCCTCATCTTGCAGGTAGTGGGAGTTTGGATGGTGAAATTTTGACACACAGGTGTGTCAAGTATAGCTTCTAACTCCCCATTTTAGGAACACCATACTTGGATTCTACATTTTACGCCTTTTCATGGCTAAGACGCTTCTCTGAGGGGGTAGTATGTATGCACCCAAAATTTCATGTGATATATTGTTGGAAAACAGTTACAAAAGTTCCCAATGATGATTCATGCCCTTTAAAAAGATGTTTGAGCTCATAATCCCATCTGCAGTGTATATTTGTAGCCTAAACATCCTTACTTGGCTTTTCCACACTTTTTCCAGCTTCCTGCTCCATTTTGTGTATGTTTTGGCCTTTAGTATCAAGACCACTACCCTACCTAGGTAGCGGTTCTGAAACCACCGCCCAGGCAGGGCAGCAATCCTGGGTGATTTTTCTATATTCCATCATGCATGTTTTTAACATGTGATGATTCACATAACTTCACTTTTAGGATGCGTTTATGGACCAAAGTGCCTAAAAATAGTCTTGATTGCTTGGTTCTCCTTCCCTCTTCTATTTTTGCATGTGCTTTAGTTATTTGGAACTACCTCTTCTTTCCTTGTGTATGAAGGCACATCCCAGCCCCAATTCTTATATATTCCATGCTTGTGTTCAATCAAAAGGCCTAAGAATTTTGTGTATATTGCATAGTATTTCTGCCACAATCCTACTAGAAATTACATAGCCAAGCTCTGTTCACTTGTGTTATCCCTCTTCCACTTGCATTACAACCAGAATTCCTTCAAGTTGCCATTGCTCATGTGCCTTCTTATGATCTTTCTTTTGCATTAACAATTCCTTGGACTCATATGGAAACACAGAGAAAGAAATGATAAATTGAGGGGAGAAATTACTACACAGTTGGATTTACCTCTATTATACAAATTCTAGGTTGTTTTTTGTGATTGTAATATTTCAGTTTTGTGATTTGTTTAGATTTGTTTCCTTTTAGTAGTAGCATAGATTGTTAGTTTCAACTTGGTTAATTTAGACACTTCAAAATAAACCAACACTTAGATCCTAGTTAGAAAAACAAACCATAGGGAATTTACATTACCCGTTCATAACCTCTAAATATCTTCTTTACCAATCTAGCTACTAAGAGATCACACTACCAAATCTTACTCACTAATCCTCATGTAGTTAGCCACACACATTCAACATCGGCTGCTCTAGAACGACCTCGAGGGGTCGAGTGCAGTTAAAGGTTACATGTCTATTTTCATCCGTACATTCACCACCTGGTAACCCATCACCTGCTTATATATATGGAGAACCTCCAAGTAGCCCTTCATCATTTCTATGGGGTTCACCACCTAGTAGCCCACTTTCTTCTATATGTGGCTCACCTCCGGGTATCCCCTCTTCATCTATACTAGGGGCACATCCTAGAAGCCCCTCATCTTCAATTCTTGGGACACGTCTGAGTATCCCATCATCTTCTATATATGGGACCCCACCAGGAAGTCCTTCATCTTCAATCTTAGGGCCACATCCTTGATCTTCAGTCTATGGGACACCTCTTAGTAGCTCATCCTCTTCAATTATTTCATTGTACTCTTTGCATCCATCACATTATCCTTCCATAAATGATTGTGGAAAGACCACCATCACGTCTCACATAAATCCTATTCATCCACTTTCTTCTCCTACTTCTCGAGATCAGACAAGTCACGTAATATCTTACAAGAAAATCAAACGGTTCCTTCATCCAAATAAGATCAAAACTTCATAGAGCACCAAATCTCACAACAATTCAAATAATCTTAAATTTCAAAATCAAACACGATTAAAAAATGTACATCAATGTACCCATCAAGTATGGCATAAAGTGCATAAACCTATGGATAGGGACCTCAATAACCCACATGTAAAATCCATGTTTCACGATAAAACATAGTTATCTATTGAGTATGAGCTCACCATGATCATCAAGATCGGGGATAATATAAACCTTGATAAGTAAACATGCCTAGTCTTCCTTATAGGAAATCACTAACATTGTTGTTGGATCTTATCACGTCAAGTGACCTTGTCAGTCCTAGATTTCAAAAAATACAAAAATATTAAAAAAATGAGAAAAAAGTAATATCAAAGGTAAAGATCAAACATTGCAATCTGGTATTGAATACACATGGATGTTCTTTATTCCCTTTCTTACTCTTTTTCTACAAGTATTCATGCCATTTTCATCCCTCCGGTGATATTTTGGTTATCCAATTCACATGCATTTTTTGACATTTACTTGTATGGTATCCATTTGAACTTGGTCTTTCATCACCTTAGTAATTTAAAGAACGACTAACCTTATAAAGATCCTATCACAATTAACATCTAAAAAAACTTTTGTGAAGAAATTTTGGACATATTTTTTGACACTATCCAATGTCATTATTGCAAGTACTTCTACCTCCTTCCATCAAGCCATCAGTGGTTCCTAACCTCTTGTCAAACAAGAGACCTGAAATAAGTTTTTAGAAAGAAAAAAAATCAATCAAATCAAAAAGTCAAAGCTAAAAGCAGAAGCAATTTGATATATAACTCTCTCTTGGGGTATTTCCAATAATCTCTACCAAGGATATGGACACCTGACTGGTAGTAGATAAATTTTGTGATTAGAAACAAATACATCTCCGTCGGGGCTATTGATGAGGCCATAAATTGGCCATGAATTACCATTATTTTGTCCTTCCAAGTTACCTCTGAAAGTGGATTTAAATATAATATAGGAACTTATAGTTTACTTAAGATAGAATATAGGATATATGTCTTATTCATTCTTTATAAATATTTTTTTATCTATTTTTTTGACTAATTCTATTGATTATTTGGGAAAAGATGTAAAGTCTTGTGTATGCAGGTAATAAAGGAAAGATAATGCTAGTATTGGAAAAAGTGGAATTGATCATGGATGGTGTATCTAAACTCAAAATTGATTTTATATTCAGATTCCTCAAAAAAAATTATGCAAGTTAAGAAAAAAAAATCATTTCAATATGAAATCGCATGTAAAAGTTATAGATGTTTTAAGTTAGCTCCAAAACTCGTAAATTTAGTTTCGGAACTTACAGGTTTAGTTCTGGAACTCGCAGGTTTAGTTCTGGAACTCGCAGGTTTAGTTCCAAAACTCACATATTTAGTTCTAGAACTCAAAAATTTAGTTCCAAAACTTGCATCAATCGAATAACATTTAGTTCCATAACTTGCAATTCGTATATTTATATTTTCAAGTAATTAAAATAGTGGACAAAGTTGCAAGCTATAGAATGACAGTTAGTTCCAAAACTTACAATGCATGGAAAAAGAATATTTAGTTCCAAAACTTGCGTAAAATTAATGACAACTTTAGTTCCAGAACTTTCATGAAAGGAATGACAACTTTAGTTCCAGAACTTGCATAAAAGGAATGACAATGTTAGCTCCAGAACATGCATCAACGAAATGACAATTTTTTAGGAATTGTGAAAAATCAGAGAATCCAATAGAAAATATGAGAGAGCTTTTTGTTGATAGCAATTTTTTTATCATAAACCTCATTCATATTTCCTACAGGTTTTAACAATGAAGATAAATCTAACTTTTAGTGAGCTACAAGCTGAGGAAAAAGTGTATCAGACGAGCACTAAAAGTTCCATAAACAAACATAAAAGTCAAAAAAAAAATATGAGAGAGGTTTTTGTTCATATAAATGTGTTTTAAAAAAACCTCATTCATATTTGTTATAGGTTTTACCAATGAATAGAAATCTAACTTTTAGTGAGCTGCAGTCTGAGGAAAAGTGTATCAGACGAACACTAAAAGTTCCATAAATAGAAATAGAAAAGTCAAACAGAAAATTTGAGAGAGATTTTTTTTCATAACAATGTGTTTAAAAAAGCCTCATTCAGATTTGTCATAGGCTTTACCAATGAAGATAAATCTAACTTTTAGTGAACTGCAGTTCGAGGAAAAAGTGTATCAGACAAGCGTCAAAAGTTCCACAATTAAAAACAACAAAGTCAAATGGAAAATCTGGGAAAGGTTTTTGGTCAAAATCATCTTTTGAGGAAAAAACTCCTTCCAATAATGTAGGAGAATAAAATCATTATTATTCTTGTTACCAAAAACCAAGGATAATATTTGGGAGCAAATCTTCCTAAAATAAGCAAGATAAGATTTGACTCCAATAATATATCTATCTCCATATTTTGTGGAGATGAAAATATTAGTTGTTAGGATTGGAATAAAGATAAGATCAGGTTGTATTTCCTAAAATAAGGATTTGGTTGGATGCATGAATTATAAATGTAACCTTCTACACTGATATATCTAATTCTTTTCTCCCAAAAAATAAAGATTCGTTCTTTCTTTCCAATATTTTGAAGTAAATTTATTCTACAAGTTCTGAATTAAAAGTATAAATTAAGTCCCTTTCCAAGGAATGAGTTGGACACTCATTCCAAGGAAGATGGATCAATGTGTTAATATTTGTTTCTTTATTTCTAAAGTTTTCCTTTTGTTGTAAACTTCTGATTTCATGTTATGTGATCCTTCTTCAGTACAATTTTTATTGTGAACCTGCAGGTGTCTTTTTATCTTTCAATTATTTTTAATTCAACAATTTCATTTATGCAAGTTTCATTTCTTTCATGCAGCCTTTATTTATGCAAGTGTGCCTTTATATTCCTACAAGTGTGATTTCCTTTATGCAAGTGTGTTTACATTTTTGGGAGTGTGCCTTTAAATTTCTACATGTGTGATTTATTTTATTTAAGTTTGGATTGTGTTTAAAGGAGACGCTTTCCGAGATCTTCTTCTCTTAATGCATATAGATTTCAGACACCAACTTGGATTGACATTATTAATGGCGAGGATTGACGACCCTCATCAGCGATGGATGCCTAGCTAGAAGTGGAGCAATGTATGTCTCTCCTTTCATAATCCATTCACACACAAAAATCAGCTTTGAAAAATAAATCATTCCTACACATTGGCTAGGGTGTCTTCACTTGTTTTCTATCAAATCTTCCCTCCAAGAGGTAATAAATTTCCACGTGCACACATTGTATATCCATGAGAAAATAAGATTAGTATGTTACCAAGTGTATTTTTTGGACCTTTTTCAGACTCTTACTCTAGTTTGTATCTTGTCTCATGATTTATGCGTTTGGATAATTATTTTTTCATCGCGAGGCTTCTAAGCTACATTCACAACATTCACATTGTTCTTCTAATTCATTCAAAACATCCATGTGTATAATGTTTCCTTTTTTCCATCTTTGCGAAAACATGTTTCCCCTTCACAAAAATAACCTTCCACTTGATTTTATCATGTGCTTCTTGGAAAACTTACGTTGGGGGCATCCTTGCTCTTTCCTAACACATCATCATCATGTTGAACCTATCTATCTTGGCTCCAATTCAAATTTTGTGCGTGAAGAGTTTTCCTTTAAATATTACCATCTAATGCTGGGGGAATTTTTACATCTTCACTATCTTACACATGTGCATGGAATTTTTCCCTTGTACATCCCATATGTCACTGGGGCATCAACATTTCTTTGTTTCATGTACATAGATTCTGAAAACTTCTTTAAAATAAAAAACATTCAAATATGTTTCAAAAATAAATAACATTCACATATGTTTCAAAAATCAAAACATTCAAATATGTTTTGGAAAAACCCAAAAAAATGGTAAAACAATAAAAAAACCCCAAAAATTGGTAAAATCATTAAAAATCCAAAAAATTACAAAAATTCAAAATTTTATAAAAATTGGTAAACAACATACACACAGTTGAATCTTGTATCACTTGAATTGTCCTCAAACATCAAAAAATTTCCTATAAAAACATCTTTCTAAGGTTCTTGCTTGTTTTGGTCTCAAGCGACTTGCGGATCATCGTGATCTACCTCCATTAATAAAGGCTAGGCTGCATGTTATGTCAATACTCCTGTGAAACAATGAGTTGTCAGAGACTATGTCATAGTGCACGAAAGATTTTCTGTGGGACTGTTTGTGTCCTCCGTTAGTCCCCTTGAATTTTCTTGCTTGGGACACCATTTTGAACCCTTGTAGTTACAACACAAACATTCAAGAACTGCAACTTGATAAAAAAAAAACATCGGTGCAACTATCTTAAATGTTGTTTGTTTATGTGTTATTGTACTGGTTTCTCTGTTAGGTTAGCTGGTTTACTTGCTCGTATTGGATTGCATTTTGTATGTTTCATGGAGCTAAATATATATTTTTCACTTTATCGTATTGCATTGCATAATGTATGTTGCATGGAGTTATGTATTTTTAATAGTAAACAATTATTAGTAATTTAACTTTTTATGTTATCTTACACTTTTTTTTATTTTAAATAAAGGTTGATGATGTAGACCTAGGGGAAAATGATATAAATAGGTTGCTTATTGAAAGGTTGGATGTAAAGATTGGGCTTGTCCTATATTTTCCATTAATCATTTCTTATCACTTATAATTTATTACCACTACTAATTTTTCTTCCAAATCACCTGGGGAAATAAACAACCATGTTTATCCCTATCATTATTCATTCTCAATAGCTAAGGGTTTCGCATCCATTCTGACCCATTTTCTTCTATCCATTTCACTCATAGTTTCGATTGTCGATTGACTTCTTCTATCACCCCATCAACACTCGAGAGGGAATCCTTGATCCTGCTAATTTTTCTTCAAAAATTTTCATTTTTATGCTCATCTACTATATTTGAAGTGAAGTTACTAACTTCACCTCAAACATGGGCGAATGCAGACACCTAAATTAGAGCTTTGCAATCTTATTGCCAAAATGCACATCAAATCTTTCTCATTCTTGATCCAATTGTTGCTCTATAATTAGTGACTCTTTGTACTAATTAGGCTAACTGTTTTCCCTCTATTCTTGGTTAATGTGAGCAATTGAGGTTTGTTGATTATCCACCCTTTTCCACATTTAGGATGTCAATCGACATCAAATCATAAGTTTGTATCCTCTTCCAGGAAACAATTAGTGTTATTAGTTAATTAAGCCTATTTTTCCCTTGATTTGGACAATATGCCCTAATATTGGCTCAAACCTCTCTTATGACCACTCAAAATCACCACATTCACCTCCACAATGTTCAACGTAGCTTATCCTAATCGTAGCTGACCTTAAGTGGTTGATTAAGGTTTCATACCTCTTAATCACTTGTTAATTCACTAATTGTGATTAACAAGGCCTCATCATGATTAGCAATTCTAATCTAATTTGGGGATTTTAGTCCCACATGCACCAAAATACAAGTTTCACCCAAAAGGAAAACTATAAAAAGAGTGCACCTCATTCCTTTATACTTTACACCATGATTTTATTTGCATATCATATAATAAATATGATATATAACCAAGTTTGATCCTTGCCTAAAGCCTTCAACAACGTTAGTAGATGAATAATCTAAAGTGACTTAACAAGTCATTTGGAGAGGTCATTTCACCATTGTTTGGAGTAGCAACCATAACCATTTGATTGTTGCCTCTTAGGTATATTGTAGGCCCATGTCAGGTAAGTTCAAGCATATTAGTAGGCATGTTTAATTACATCTTGCATTGTTTTCATACTAGAAGCATTACAATTTGAAGCTTTATATCTTAATGTTTAAAAAAATAAATTAGGTCCCATGATAGATGGATGAAATGGTGTTACATTTAAGTTTTTAGTCAAAAAATGGCACTCGATATCAAGCTACCAATCAAAAGGTGCTTTCACTAATAATTATTTCCCATAAATAATTCCTATTTAAATGAATTTTCCCTAAACTTGAAATGCACTTTTTTCACTAAAATTATAGTTTTTGATTGTATACAGGATGTAACCACGTTTTTGCATTGTGGATTTTAAATTTCCACAAATATGAGTGTAGCACCAGCATTGCCGTGAGACCCAAAAAACAACAATTGAAGCTTCACAAGTCTGAAAAACACCTAGATCTAGATAAATCTTCCAGAGATCTTGTAATAATGATTTGGGGCCTACAAAAAGTAATCTCCAAAATCTATCTGCACTATGCGGGCATGTAAACCTTAAGAAAGCATGCAAATAAGCTGACATACCCATAAACTAGGCAAAACCAACACAAAATAACACCCATATACAATACTTGCAAATAATGATCTCAAATGAAAAATAAATTTGTAGAATAATAACTTCAAAAAATCTCAATACCATCTCGGATTTGATACCATATCGGAGAAGCGCTTAACCCAGATCTACTAGTTCGACATGACTTGCATAGGTGAATGATGCGAGGTGTGAATTGTTCCAAGACAAAAAAATGCAAGCATACTAAGATTACAAAAACATGAAAATGCAAGAGAGATACCATTGCAATAACACAGAAATAAATCCAACTCAATATGATTTCAAATAAAGATAATGCAAGAGATGTACATATAGGAGGTGAATGTGTAATCTCCTCCTAGAATCATGAAAATCTCCACCTAAACCATAGTGATAACCAACAACTAGAATGGTGTAGTCAAGTGGTGACTAACACCATAGAATAGTGTAGTCAAGTGGTAACAAGACACCTAGAATAGATGTAGTCAAGTGTACACCTAAGAAAACATATCACATAAGTGTAGGAAAACGCTAAGTGAGGTGGAATATCCCATGTATGATAATAAAAATAATTGAGTGAGGAAAACAAATCATACTACCATTGAGCCATGAAATACAATGTTGCATTGTGTTGTGTGTATAAGCCCATTATGCAATATATGTGGAATATGTAGTTCCAATGTGAAATGTATGGTATATTTTTCAATCATCTAGTGTGCAACATTGTCCATACATTCCTATTCAAGTCACAAATTTGGAATATTTGACAACACAAGTTCCAGAAAATGAAAACTAGTTGAGTTTGGGTCTATTGTTGGGTCCTTTAATCCTTCATTTTAATTCCATATAATTAGGAGTCTTAGGAGGTGGTATGAATAGCTATATAAGTATCCCACTAATTGATTTAGGGAAGACAATTCAAGTTTTTTGGGAGAACTCAAAGTGCTTGAGAGAAAAGTATGGATGCATGCTTAATACTCACAAAATCATGATGATGGTCGAATAACCATAATAATGGTGTAAAAGAACTATCCCCAAGAGTGTTTCAAATAATGCATGGAAGATATACCATGTACATATGTTGTGTACAAGGCCAAATCATCGACGATCACTCTGATGCTATTCTTTCTGTGAATAAGATATTCCCAAAATTTGTGTTACTGTTCTAAATATGTGTTCATTTGATCTTTATATCGATGTATGATTTTTTATTTTTGAGTTGTTCTTCCATGCATATTTTTTGCACAACAAGGTGTGATTTGGCTCCTTTTTGAACACCCCACCAATTTGCATCATTACCACCACTATTGTTAATAGATAAGCTAAAAACTAGTTTGCTATTGTAGTCACTAGTAAGGTTGATCATTAAGCTAAATTATATAAGTTTGACCAATTTGTGTTTAATTAACCCTCACAAGTCATGATTTTTGATGCAAATAAATAAAGTAAACTTTGACATGAGTATTCTAGTAATCTTAGCTATCACTCATTACAAAATCTAAATAAACACAATATGATTATTGGGTTGCCAAAGGCGTCCTTCATAGATGGAGTTTGTTTATGTTGTGTACTTGGAAAATAACACATGGATAAATTTCTAAACGAAACATCTTGGAGTTCCAGTGAAAAATTGCAGTTGGTTCACAATGACCTCTTGTCATTAAATACATGCTTATCTTCATTGATGATTTTTCAAGAAAAAACTTATGTCTTATTTTTGAAAAACAAAATTGAAGTCTTTGAGAACTTCAAAAATTTTAATGCAATTGTTAATAATTTATCTAAGTGAAAAATAAAATGTCTTATAACTAATAATGGAGGAGAGTTTTTTAATAATAAGAGCATTATCTTTTGTGAGCAAAAATACATTCAAATTCAACACAATGTGTCTGACACCCCCAATAGAATGGTGTAGTGGAGTGTAAAAATAAAACACTCAAGAAAATGGCTAGTTGTATGCTATAGTCCAAAGATCTGTCTCCTCAATTTTGGGTAGAAGTTATTATGTACAAACTATTTACAAAATTTCACTCACCACTCAAAACTGCTTAGTATGTCATTAGAAGAAAAATGGTCTAGTGTTAGTTCCAATGTTTTTGACTTCAAGGTTTTTGCATTGTTAGATTCTCTTGTGATGCCACACCCATCATTTGACAAGGATAAGGTAACTGTAGAGATGGTTTTCAGACCCAGTGTGCTTGATAATGCAAATCAATGACAATTCTTCAATGATGATAATCAAATTCTGGCTTTCTTAGAGCAAAGAGACAATTTCAATAATCTCTTCTTTGAAGGAAGTGAGAATCCACATAGGTAAATGGTAGCCAAAGAGGAGAAGCAAGGACTTGATGCAGAATGAGTGATCAAACTGAAAGGAAACAAGATCCCTAAAGGCCTAATTTCTCTAGAAGACCTCTTTGATAAACATGATAGATTCATTCAAGAGAAGACAAAGCAATATTCTGAGTGCCCAAATGTTTTTAGAAGGAAAACATCGGCACCCACAAGAACCCAAGAATGGTCAACATTGGGAAGTGTTGTTCACCTGAAGAAAAGAGGAGGTTCATGTTGTTTCTCAAGAAATATTTAGATGTTTTTTCCTATTCTTATGATGAGCTTAAATCCTTCCAATCGAAGGAAATGCATCACTCAATTCCCTTGAAGTTGGATGCCAACCCGTTCAAGAAAAGTAGAGGCCATACAACCCAAAGATAACATACACTATCAAAGAGGTGGTGATGAAAATTATCAATGTAAGGATCATATTTCCCATCCATCATTCCACATGGGTGGCGAACATTGTGCCAGTTTGGAAGAAGAATGGAAAAATAAGAATATGTGTGGATTTTCGTAACCTGAACCAGGTGTCACTAAAAGATAATTATCCCCTCCCCATCATGGATCGGATTTTGTAGGTAGTCACCGAATCTAAAATGCTCTCCTTGCTTGATGGGTTCTTGGGGTACAACCAAATAGAGGTGGTGGAGGAGGATCACACCAAGACAACTTTCACAACACCCTGGGACACTTTTGCATATAGTAAAATGCCTTTTGGTCTAATCAATGCAAGAGCTACATTTCAAAGGGAGATGGATCTAGCATTCAAATATTTGAAGCATTGCATTGTCATATACCTAGATGATCTCACAATATTCTCAAAAAAGAGGGGAGACCATATTCATAATTTGGAATAGGTACTTGTGAGGTGTAGAAAGAACACCATATCCTCAAACCCAAAAAGGTGCATTTTTGGAGTTACAGAAGGTAAGCTGCTGGGGAACATTGTGAACAAGCATGGAGCACACATCGATCCTGAAAGAGAGAAAGGCATTCAAGCACTATCTCTAGCCACAAGTAAGAAAGGAGTCCACTCCTTTGGCAAGGTAAAATTTCTTCATCGCTTTGTTCCAGAGTTCACAAAATTGACAAAGCACATCATCACCATGATGAAACCTCAAGCAAGCTTCAAGTGAAATGATGAGGGAAAATCATCTTTTAAAGAAATCAAGAAAGCTATTTCTAAAGATCCGACTCTCATATCTATGGATTTCAGTAAAGAATTCATCATGTATTGTTATGCATTGGAATATACGGTCTTTGTTGTTCTTGTCCACAAGAATGATGAAGGTGTGTAAGAACCTATTGCTTTCATGAGCTTCCTATTGAATAAGCATGAACTAAACTACATCCAATTGGAGAAACATGCCTATTCGGTGGTCAAGGCCATAAAAAATTCAGGTTTTACATACTCAACTCTCATACGGTGGAGATGGTGCTAGGTAGTGCAATCAAGTCCATCTTGACACAACAAGATCCTAGAGCTAAAAGAGGAAATTGGGTTACAAAGAATCAAGAGTATGAATTGGAGATCCAGCCCTCCAATTTGGTGTGGTGAAACTCCCTATGTAGATTGATCACTGAAGATGAGGCTCTCAAGGCCTAACATGGTTAAGATAATTGTTCTTGCTCTATTTTTCTCGAAGATAGTATGCAAGTTCTCTTCGTAACTACTATCGACGAGTGGTACGCAAACATCACTTATTATCTAACCTATGGATAATGCCCTCCTCATCTCAACTAAAATCAATAGAGAACACTCAAGATGAATGCGAATTTTTTTGTGATATGGAACCACACACTCTACAAAAGAGGCCTTGATGGATGCTTTCTCAGGTGTGTGGACAAAGCAAAATAAGAGAAGTTTCTTAAAGCATATCACGACCAAGCGTGTGGTGGGAATTTTTTAGCAATGGTCACTGCACATAATATTCTCTAAGGAATATATTATTGGCCTACCCTCTTTGTAGATACAAAAGAATGGGTTTCCAAGTGTGAATTATGTCAAAAATTCATTGGGAGACCACAACATGCAACACTACCACTCAGGCCAGTTGTCATTGAAGAAACATTTCAGTAGTGGGGGATAGACTTCATTGACATATTATTTCAAAAAGTGGGTGGAGGAAATCCCAGTTAAGCAAGCTAACATCGAAACGGTATGCAGTTTCATCAAAGATAATATCATAGTATGTTTTGGATTACTGCAAAATATTGTGGTAGACAATGGCACCTATTTTTCTTCAAGAGAGTTAACAAAGTTCTGATATGGCTAGGGAAATGGTTAAGCCAAATCAAGTAACAAGAACATCATGACCATTTCCCGTAATCTCATGAATGAAAACCAGAGGAATTGGCACAAGAAGTTGTATGATGCATTATGGGCAGACATGATCACTCCAAAGAAAGCAATAGGTATGCCACCATTTCAACTGCTATATGGAGTTAAAGTGGAAATTCCCATTACAGATGAAATACCAAATCTCAATTTTCTCTAGGGAATAGAAGATGAACAATACAATGATTTTATTGACAAGAGGATCCAATTTCTTGAGAAGCTGGAAGAGAATAGACTCTGAGTGATTGATCGTATCAGAGAGCATCAACTAAGGGTGAAGAAGATCTTCAACAAAAAGGCTAAGACCAAGGAATTCAAATTTGGAGACCTTGTTCTATTATTGGACAAGAGGAGAGAGCCAAAAGGGAGCCATGGAAATTTTAATTCATTATGGATTTGTCCATTCTTGATCCACGAGACTTGCGGTGAAAACATATTTCTACTCTCGTACCTAGATGAGACTCCATTAGAGTTGCCCCATAACGGGCAATATTTGAAGCAGTATCATCATTAAAAGTGGGTTTTGCCCCACTCTATACCATAGGTGATTATTAGGTGTGTGTTTCCCTTCCTATTGTGTGCGTTTTCCCTTTTGTGTTTTGTGTGTTTCCTTTCATTGTTTTGTGTGTGTGTGTGTGTGTTCTTCCTTTCAAGCTCTCTTGTAAGTTTCATGTGACTCTTGTAAAGCCCAATAGATAAGGCAATGGTCAATGTTTTGTAAGCTAAAATTATAGGGTTCCTCATGTCATGTCTTCATTGTGATCAGTCCATACTATGCCCCTAAGCTAGATCCAGTTGTTGTCTTGTGTTTTTGAAGGGGCAAAATTCAATATAAAGTAGGAAAATGATACCCCTGTGTCAAAAAAATTCAAGTTTTACCTTTCTAAGACAACCCAGGTCAACATATTCTTAACACCAACCTTACCCAGTCAGTTTTGGTCCTTAATTTCATGTCCAAACAATCTCACTAGGTGATTTAGGAAAGCAAAGTTAGTCCCCATAGGTTGTTTAGGATCTTTTTGAGAATGCCAACTTTTGAGCAGCTTTGGGAAGGGCTACCACTAGCCTTCCCAAGACTAATGCACCCCATGGAGAGAATGCGAGAAGAAAAATTCAACAAGGAGATGCATTCAAGTTCCAAGAACATTTGTGAAAATATTTTGGAAATATCCGGAGGTTTTGGAGCTAATTCCGCAAAAGTAGGTTTTCGGGCCTAAAGGAGCAAACACCATGAAGGATTACTTGAACTTCAAAAAGATTTTTTGGGAGATACATGAATATTAAAGAGCCCAATAAATTACCTATGGATATTATTTTACATTCCCTAAATGGTGCAAAAAATGATACATCATGAAAAATTATACACTCTCCAAGGGAACTCATTCTTCTAGCACACAACTGGAGGTCCCGAGAAATAAGGGGTCATTTTGAGATTATATATTAATAATTGAAGATTTAAACCATCACCATTCAACTCATTGGGTGGTTTCAATTCAATTTAAAATAAAAAAATTCCTAAGAACTCATCTGGAAGCTCAAGTTGTCATCGTTGCAAGTTGGACTCAAGGTAAGAGCTCTCGCAGTTAGTCATTTCTTTAGGTGGACATGTGTCAGCACCAAGATCCTAGTAGGATTTTATATCCCTAATGTCCCTTTTCAAAGTCATGTAAGGGAAAATAAAATTTTCCCATCCCTTTTTATCCCCCATAACACCATCATGACCTCTTGTTTTCCAGTTAAGCCCCCATGAGCTAGTTTGAGCCTTCCCTCTCCCAACACGCATGTTTGACAAGTGTCAACACCAATTATGGGGCACATTTTCTTGTCCTAGATGTCCCTTTTCTAAAGGTATGTAAGGGATACAAAAATACAACTAGACCAATTAATCTCTATGGTTCCTCATGCACCCAAAAGTTAACTCCCAGGTGCTTTTTTCCAGCCCCATCACTAAAGCGCACATCCAACCAAAACTTGCCAAATGACAACACCATGCTCCTGAGGGAATTTTATGTCCCAAATGTCCCTTTGCAAAGGGAATTAAGGGGAAAAAAAATTCCCAACCCCAAAGCATGATTTTTAAAACTTATAAATACCAAACTTAGCTTTCCTTCTTGCCAATTTCTCTCCCCACGCGTTCATACCCAACCAGAATTCTGCCGAATTTTTTCTAGATCTTCTCACCTCAATTTCTACATGCAACCAACTCCATAAAATATTATTCATGCTGAAAATACAAATACCTCAGAAAATAAATGGATCAAAACAATGGATAATGAAGAGAAAATGAATATTTTTCATCCAGAAAACCCTCTTATTCACCAGGTAGTAAAATTCTCATAACTTGAAAAATATGGCACAGATCGAAGTGAATTTTTTTATTCCTTCATCATTTTCAGAGGCTGTAAAACCTCAAGTGATCTATTTCAAATGTATGGAAAGGAATTTTTGCAGTGAAGAAACCCTCTTTTCCTTGCACCAAAATTTCAAATTTTAATTCCTATTTCTCTAGTGATCGGTTTGCAACGAAATTTCATCTGTGAAACAAGAAAGGAAAACCCATATAAAAAATAACATTTTCATCAAGATCCTAGGAGGGGAAGTGTTTATGAAAATTTTAGACTCCATTAATGGTTGTCATGGTAGCTCCATGGTCGTAACCACTGCCAAGTCAAAAATTCAAATTTTAAAATCTCATAAACCGACAATCGGGTAGATCTGAGATTTTCAGAGGATTGATATCAGGCAAAAACCCATATAAAAATTTTCATTTTGTCATGATTTGATCAATAGAACCACACTTACTAAAAATAGTAAGCCTTTTTACACGAGAGACTGCTATTTCAGGTAAGTCCTCATCTGAAGAAGCTACGAAGAAGGTGGTGAACACAGGGGCTTCCCTTCCTTCCCCCCATATTTCTCTCTCTTCAACATTATAATTTTGTGTGTGGATTGTAATTTTTGATATGCCTTTAAGTCAATTAAAAGTGAATTTAGAATAATAATGTAAAACTAAGTCACCTTGATTTTATAAAAGGGACTTAATATTTCTTAGGAATACGAATGGTCTAAAGTTAGAAATAGGGCATATGAAGTGTCATTGGGGAAGATGAAGAGTCATTATTTCTCTATAAATTGTAATGATTCCCTCATTTGGTATTCTTCTTATCTGGTTGTATTCTTGTGAATTCATGAGAGAGGTTTTTCATATTTGTCGAAGAACAAAGAGTTATCCATTTTCTGTTATTCTCCCCCTCTTATTTCCTCCATTTTTCTATCATGTACAACTTTGGATTTTCAATGCTAATAAAGGAAGATGTTTTTATTTTCCATGGCATATTATTGTGTGAATATTTGTATGCATGGTTTCCTCTATCCGGTAGCATTAAAATCTTGTTTTTTTCTTCTCTTTGATGCATTTGATGAAATTTCTAACTAGTGTGTGCAAGAATTTGATTTTCTAGCTGCAACATTAGTTCCCCTACCTCTAATTCTCACTCCCTTTCCCACTCTCCTGAAAAATTACTCTCTAGAAAGTGACTGTTAGATTTTTCTCAAGGTCATTGGATTTCCCCTATTGGATCCCCAATCACAAGGCCACCAGGAAAAACTCACTTTTTCATGTGCATGCAAATACAAAAGATGCATTGTCTAAGTAGAGGGACTTCAACTTCCAGAGCTTTGGTAAGAAACCCAATTTTTTTTCCACCTAGCAGATTTTCCCGCCAACACTTTTAGAATAAGAAATTTGACTCCAAGTATCCATTTAACACCTTTTTCCTTACTTGGGATGTGTTTTTTGAACCTGGGACATTTCCTTGCATTTTCTCTCATCTACTTCACCTAACTCTAACTTTAAATGATTTCATGATGAAGTACATTGAATTACAATTCCAATGAGTACAATTATACCAAATTTGGAGTTATGTGGGTCAAGATATGATGATGCAAGTTTGGAGGGGTCAGGTTTCCTATTTGCAAATGTTTCAGCCTTTGTTCCTTGTTTTACCCCATAGTCCGCATAACACTTGGTTTCTTTTTTTCCTTTGTTCTTTGTTATGCAGATGCTATTGAAGTGTGGGGAAATGATTGTTGCGTGGAACTAGGGCCATGTGTTTATTTAGGGCCCAAGATGCCCAAAATCCCCACATTCAACTCTCTCACCTCCTGAGATGCCCGAGATGGCATGTGTTCCTTTATTTAAGTCATACACTTAAAAGCTTCATCACACCTACATCAAAAGATGGGTAATTCATCAGGATATATCTTGAATCTAAAAATAGGTTACAAAATATAAGAATGGACTTTTACAGGGATCAAATCCTCAGAAAAGATCACAAATATTAAAATGTGGTAGAATTCAAACAAGGTAAAAAAATTATAGTACAGTTAGGACCATGGTATGGTTTTGACCATGATGGATTTTTTTAGATAGGGGAATATTCTATGGATTTTTCAATTTCTCCAAATTATATCAGATATATAAAATATTCCTATACATATTCATTTACAGATGATTCAATTTAGAGCATGATATTAGAGGCATGAGTACTCTCCTTCATTACACTATCTAGTTCAATTACAAGAATAGGGTCAGGGGGCATAGGCCTCCTTCTCCCTTATGATTTCTCAATATATATATGTTTAATCTCAGCATCATAAAACTTTATGAGGGTAGTATAATATCCATCCTTTCATGGTTTGTTTTTACTCATCAGTTACAAAATGTATACACTAGAAATCGATAACATGTCCTTGTGCAATGCTAAGTTTGACTATGCTCCCTTATCAAGGAAAATGTTCAAATTGATAATCGGATCACTTCACCTATCTAACTCTTCTATAAATATATTATATTTACACTCTCCTCTATTATAAAATTTTGAGCATATTATTCAATCAAAGTAGTATTAAACCTCTAATATTCATGACACAACTTTTGGTTTTGGTATTCATCTCTCCAGTTTGAAAACATATGAGATGGTAAAGATGTGAGGTTTGGTCTTAAATGACTCATACACTCTTGCCCCTTCACATTCAACGACTCTAATTTCAATTTCAAATCCTTTCATGGGTCATTTCATCTTCCTAGTATCAGTCTTATTAGATTATTTCACTAATAAAAGGTTATATAAACAAGTCATTATCACTTTATAACTCACCCGACATTCTCAAAAGCTACTATTGCAAATATATTTCAAAAATCACTTAAATGGTTCCTAAATATTCCCAAATTAACTATAGATCATCTAAAACAGTTCCTATTACAAGTATAAATCACTCAACTAGCTTAAGGAGTCTAGTTTCATCCATTTTCAAGCATGTATAATGTCATATAGCCATCTTTTAGCAATATAAAAGTCACTCAAAGCATTGCACAAGGGTTTCAATAAACACAAGGGTTAGGCCACATAGTTGAGGCATACCACATATCACCACTACCACATTGGGTAGATTATATAGTACATAGTTAGCATGTTATATTGGTGTAAAGAGACATGAGGGAACCCCTAGGAGGATGCTTATTTATATACACTTACATAAGCACCTAGAAGAACTACATGAGTATTGATTCCACAACAAGACATATAGTTCAACACTTAGATTAGTTAAACAATTAAGATTATTACTACCAAGGGTAGTCTAGCCTCGTTACAGACACATGTTTTATCCTTTTAGTTTATTAATGTGATAATTAAGGGTTCTATAAGCTACTAGGGTTTCTAATTTTTTGCAGGTGATTACAAATCATACCAAAGTTGTGAAAGCAATAGATATTGTAGTAAAAAAATCATGCACTTTAGACATTATCTAGTCTCAGTCTCATACTACTATTTAAAAGGTTTTTGAGTGAAGAAATTACTAATTAACCCTTGTATTTTGACCATATTACTTTATTTTATGTTGTCATTCCCGACCTCTTGCACTCGTATGCCCAGTCATATTTTGTCATTTCACATTATTTTAGCTTTGATTGGGGCAATTAGGCTAGTACTTGGGTTACCATTAGTGCCTTGGTCCCACCAAGGGTGCCTCAATCCTTTTTGAACTTTCCCGCCACCTTTTGGGCACATTCTAGTCATTTTAGCTTCTTATCTTTTTAGTGGTTGCCCATTTCGGGGTTAATTAAAAAATTAGATCAAGAGAACCCTATAAATATAAATTTATGAGACCGTAATGAGGGACCAAGAACTAGTAACTATTATCATCCATATAGGGTTGCATTCATCTAAGGCATTTAGATATCATTTGCATACATTTAGTTCCATCGCAATGGACAAGGTTGGTTCATCTGCATCACACAAGCATATGAGGGGATTCTATTCTATTATATTCCATACACCATTATATTACATTTTTACATCTAGTTATTTCTCACTACTTCACAAAGTGCAACTAGCACAAGAGCACCTAGGGAACACGATGCGCATACACACTAGAACTACATTTGGGTCTGAAATGTAGTGTATCACTCAGTTAGTAATCCCACTATTGTGGTAGATGAGGTCAGTCTAACCCATTCATTTGCATTCTTCTTCTTTTTAGTGTTTTAATAATTTTTGTGGTCTTTTGTAGGTCTTTCCATCATCGGGGATTATCAATGACACCTAGAGAAGTGCATCAAATTTAATGCGATAAATAACAAGAGTTTAAAACCACCTTCCAAACCTATTAAACTAAGTTTTGGACCCTTTTCATAGACTAGGGTGCTCATTATGTAGACAAGAGCACCCACAGGAAGCCTAGTCCCTCTCCATGTGCTCCATTCTAGCTAGAAATCTCATATCCATCCTTTTCGAGACGTCTGCACAGTTGTTCCTAATTCCATATTTATTTTGTTTACTCTGCAACACATTTGAGTGAGCTCCTCTAATCATCTAAGTCACTTCCTCACTCTTCTTGCACATTTGGTTTTCTACTTTTATTATATTAGTTGCTTGGGTCATTTTCCATACTTTTTTATTGCATTCATTTACTGTATTTACATGTCGTTCTAGATTAGATAAACTACTATTGTTCCCTGTAACACCCTTGATAGTTGTTATTTTCTTCCTTTACTTTTCAAGTGTTGACATATGATTTTCCTTATAAATATATGTTCTTTTGATATATGGAGATCATGCTTGATATGGATAAATCATATTTTGTTCTTAAGATCCTTTGACTAAATTAGAATGGTTTCCTTTGAATTCATTTTTCACTTCTTATAGGGTAAATTGTAATATGGCTTAAGAGTTGTAAACTTATCCATTAATCTGACTCATCCTTGGATCAATTTCATTGATCTAAGGAATGTTTTAAATTTTCTCTGTTTAACAAATGGTAAATTGACATTCCATGAATTAAATATATGCATGACTGAACTATGATTGATTACAAGTTCTTTGATTGTTGTGTAAACGTGTTTCTATTTAGTCGTATGTTGTGTTTGGATCTTTTCATTTTGATAGTGGCAGCATAATGCCGACGCAAATGAACTATAGCCTATACACGGCTTAGGAAATATTCTGGTTCCTAAAACTAAAGGGATTATCCCACAGAATCATAAGCTAGGTAAGAATATACATATTTACTACCTAGCTATGTTAACTAATTGAATTTTATTCTAACCTAAGTTTTTTTCTAATGGATTATGGAGAGGTTATCTAGGTTATTTAAATTACCCTGAAAAACCTAATGCTATATGGTTGATGTGATAATCTAGCCTAATGCCTAAAAAACTATTATGTTGCTATTAATATAACCTATGTAGAAACTACCTAAGGTGGTAATTTATTGATTTGGTTATATTCTAAGGTTATATATCCTAAGCTAACCTAAGATCTAACCTAAGTAATTATGTCTACCCTAAACTAGTGGGCATGAAGGGGGACTTGGTGGTCGCATGTATCTCATAGGTGATGGTTCCAAGGCATTTAAGTTGTTGATAAGGTTTTTAAAAGCATACGTAATACTACCAATATGTGGAAAGGGATAGTTGACTTGGTGGAGGCTTATGTGGAAGTGTCACTAAAATGGAATTCCTTGTTAAATTTTATTTGTGCATTCGCTAAAACTTGGAAGGTGGTGGCAAGGAAGGATAGGTGGGAAAATAGGAATTAAAGGAATTTATTGTTTTCGGTTTTTGTGCTCAAACCATTTTGTAAGGCATTCAAACGGGTTTGTATGGGGTTATTTCACTTTGCATGTTTTGCAATTTTCACTCTGCACGCTCTCTGTTTTTTCGAACCAGCAGATTGAACTGCACTTAATGGCTATTACTTGATATTTTTGACCTATTTTCAGTTCGTGGGATATATAAGAGGCAGTGTGGAAAAAGAAGGTGGTTGTTTGATCTTTTGTGGAGAAGAGGAGAAGTTGTGAGCTTGGCTGGAGGTTCTCTTCAATTTGGTAGAAGCGCTATCAGGCATGATAGGATCTAATCTTTAAGATCTCATGCTTTCTTATAAATGTTTCATTAAAACGATTATGCTCTTTTGAGATTCTTGGATTGCACATCATATCTAGTTATTTGCTTGTTGGGTTTATTAAATCTTGTGATATTGGTTTTGAATCCTTGGTAAATGATGTTCTGTTTGGAAACTTACCATGTATAGTTCTTAAAAAAAAAAGAATGCATGCAAAAACGTATTGCTGTAACTCGGTTTTTCATTCTGGAACGGGTAATGGAAGTATTCTGTTTAGATAATCTTCGTTGCTACTTAAAAATGGTTCAGAGTTTTTAAGAACCTTGGGTTCTGTCTGTTCAGAGTTGGATTTGATTTTTGGGTTCTATCGTGAGCTTGTTGAGCTTGTGTTTTATTTGTAGAGCTTGTATTCGAGCTCGTATTTGGTTTGGAACTTGGATTCTAAACTTTTGTGTTTGTTAAGAACTATTGATAGAGGTTTTTGTTGTTCTAAATCATGTTGGAATCTTGGATATCCCTGGACTGTTGTTAAAGCCCTTATATAGCTCGGTGTTTGTGTATTAGTTCCTTACGATAATCTAAACTGTTAATGTTAGTTCATAATGTACATGGTACTTGTATGTTATTACTCATTTTGGGGCTCAAACTTTGGTGAGAAACTTGATTTCCGTTGGGGATAATATTTGGCTTCACATTTTGATATGAATTTGTGTTGGAGCCTCTAGTTTTTCTAAACCAGTGTTGAAATCTTGGGTAACTCGGGACTATTGTTGAAGCCGTATGTGGCTCTGTACTCATGTTTTACTCTTGTGGTATTTTTGGAACTGTTAATTGAAGTTCATGATTTCACCGCACTCTTATCTTGTTATTTGTTTGATTCTGAACTCTCGTTGGAAACTCATGTTTCTATTTGAGATAGGAATCAGGACTCCTTGTTTTGAATATGAACTGTTAATGGATATTTGTAACTTATATTGCCTCATACTAAGATACAGAGCATATCTGAGCTCATGTTGAGTTGTTGGATAATTTGACACTCATACATGAAATTTAGTACTTAGTGTTTAGAAATAGTAGCAGGAACGATGTGTACGGTTCTGTTCTGGTATGTTGAGTTTTCTTTGAGATAATGATTTAAACTTGGATGGGAACTTGTTGTTTCCCTGAACCATGAATATTTACTTGGGTAGTCCTGTACCTTTGTGAGAAGCTTGTGTTAATCATTGTGCTCACGATTTTGTACTTTAAAGCTCTGAGATGGTAGTATTATCGACATGTTTGATTTGGTTTTGGTATTTGAATTGGGTTTTATTAACTTCTTAAAGAGTTTAAAACTTAGAAATTTTATAATCAAACTACTTACTCAAGGAAATCTAGGAGAGTAGATTAAATCAAGTTGTTTAAAAAACCTTGGGATTTAACTGAAACATTTTCTAAGGATAATGGGATTTCAGTCTGAGTTTGTTGATACTTCTGATCATGTTTAACTTATTGATTGGTTATTTTTCTATCTCTTGATGGATATAGTAAATAAACCTTGTGTCTTTATAAAATAAAGGAATGTGATTCATTTAGAACAGACTATGTTTTAGGACTGTTATTTGTATTTCATTCTGGGTATGGAATTGAAACTCGTGTTCATTGAAAGTAAAGAAGTGTAAGGAATATGGCAGTGTGCTTTCTTATTACTGGATAGATCATTGGTTGAACTTTTCTGTTTTGATTCTCTTTTTATATAGAGATTTCTTTATGAGTTGTTTGTCTTCCGTTACCCAATCATTTGTAGAAATGATGTTGGAAGAGATTATTCTATTCGGTTTTATTGAGTTGGAAATGCCAGCTTGCTTGGAAAACTATTGTTTAACATGACTTTACTTGTTGGTTTGAGATGAGTAAGTTTGTCTCTTATACTCCATATTTTTAAGAATTCTCCTTGGATGAAATCGAGTAGAGATTATCTCCTGTATGAGTCTACTTTGATTTTTGAACATTGTTTCAGATCTTTAAAAGTTAACTTCTATATGTGGAAGTAGATTTAAAATTGAAGGTAAACTGATTGATTCTCTATTCCTTCTTGGATTAAAATGAAATTATGTTATGATGAATATCTTAAATGTTAAATTTTAAGGTAGTTATCTTTTAAAAGAAATAGTTAAATCACATTTTGAATATGTTATGTTTCTCGGATGGTTGGGGTTTGTGCATAGTTTGTAATGGTTTATTCTTCTTTTGTTTAGGAGTTAGATGAGTCATCCTAATAAGAACCATGCTTTAAACTCTTCCTTTGGCTTGAAGCAAAGATAAATTTTGATTTCTTATATGAAAGATTGGGAACAATGAGATGTTATGATATGTTGTTTGCCTAAGGATAATTGATAGGATCAATTAGACTCTAATTTGTAAGGCTGATATGGTGGATTATATTCTGTCCTTTTCTTGGAAGTGAAATCAATTGTTTAAAATGTACTTCTTTTTCATTGCTTTTGATATATTGATTATATGATGTAATAATTGTCTCATTAAAGCAGATTTGTTTTAATGGAACAATTATTGGAATGCACTTCTTTTTAAGGCTTAGTGCTTATCATGCTCAGTTCATTGAACTGACCCCGTGCTAGCGATTTTTGCAGATGGACTTCATAAGTGATAAGGAAGGCAAAAAATTATGTGATGCATTGGCTGATTTAAGTATGATTTTTGTGAAGAACTCTGAATCATTCTTGAGATTGTATTGAAAAAGAAAAAGTAGTATTCTTTTGTAATGAAGGCAGTTGTTATGTAGCATACCTAAATGTATAAGTTTTAGAGATGAATTAAATGTTGAGAATTTATTTACATTGGATGTGTAAATTATCTTGTACTTTCATTAAATAGATGGAATCCTATCTTGTTGATATTCTCCATATTATTTATATGCTTAATGGAGTATTCTTAGATAAGTTTGACAGTGGGAATTGGACTAATTTCCCTAAAGAGGATGCAACTTCTTAAGCTGCAGAATTTGATGTCATAACTAAACAATTCAACATAGTAATATTATATGGAATGAACATTCAGTAATAACTATTGAATTTGTAATGATTTATAGGGGTGTTAGGCCCCAACACTTAATCATGTAAAGGAAGATTCTTCCTTTATCTTAAGAATTTAAATACAATTTAAGACATGATTCCTAATTATTAGACTTCGTTAATAAATTCTACTTAGTTACAACCTAGATGGTTGTTACACTTCCTTGAATGGTTAAGTCACAATAAATGGAACTTATGATGTTGATATTCTGTTATGGTTGATGGCTTGTTAAGTCAAGTAAATAACATTAAAGGCAATCTTAAGCTAAGAAAGTTCTTTAACAATCAATTGAATCTGTTGTAGAGAAGAACTTAAGGAGTGTTGGATTAGGGTTAGGTAAGGTTGCTGAAATCTATTTTTAATAATCCAAATTAATTAAATTTATAATAAACTCCTTGAGGTATGTACATCTCGATGAGGTTGTTCTGTAGGATGCTGGCACATGCCAACTGCAGGGTTGTACCTTCAAGAAGATTAGGATAATTCTCGTAGGATACAAAAGATGTCAGTACGACATGTGGCAACACCCTTCTGCATTGATCATCTAGATCTACACACCTGGGACTTGATCTTAGTTTCTCTCTATATGTCTGGTTAGTAACATGTGTTAAGTTATGGGGTTAGCCCCCTAAAACTTATGATACCCTTGTTTCACAAAATGGGGTTGACTTAGGTTGACCCAGTATGCCAACTTACCCTAAGTCTTAGTGAGCCTCCCCCTATCATATCATATGTTGTTAACTCGATAGGGTTAAACTTGTTAACTGGACTGAAAAAAGTGTTAAATCTTGGGCAAGTGGACTAAGGAAGTCAGTAAATGACATTGCTAGATAACAATAGAGTGGGGTGAAGGACGTATTGATGAGATTTATGACAAGTATGCCATCAAGAATAGTAATACGAACAATATGTTAGAAATCTTTGGCCAAAGTATCACAAGCTACTAGTTGACGTTGTCCTATGTCACATAGTCTAAGGTTTATGATGCAACGATAAATATTGGTAACAAATATTCAAATAGGTTCCTTAGCAACAGATCACTCAATACCCTGAATAGGGAAAGAGAACCAAGTATATGTAGTACCCACATTAGGAGATGGAGTAGAATACTCAGTGAAATGGAGAAGTACATTTGTAATAGATCGGTAGTTCTACCAAGTCAGGAAACCAAGGCTATATGGGGAGCATATCAGCTTTCCCATGAAGCATCTTCATGGTGGGATAGCTGTAAGGCTGAGTGAAATATTGATGAAACTAACATCACTTAGGATCAATTTAAAATTTATTTTAGGCAATGAATGCCATCTACTATCATAAAAAATGACTGAATTTAAGAACTTAGCTCAAGGAAAGCTAACAGTAACTCAGTATTGGGAACGGTTCATGAAACTCGTCAAGTATGTACCTCGGTATCAAACTGATGAGAAATTTAGGATATGGAAATTCATTATGGGATTGAATCCAATTATTAGGGGAGAAGTTGATGTTCACATCCTAACCACTATGGAAGAGGTTGTTGAAAAGGCCATAAAGTAGTTTCAGAAATTAAAGGCTATTTCTACTCATAAGGAGGAAGTAAGGAAGAAATTTTCGAACCCCTCTTCAGCTTCTCTTGCACCTAAGAAGGGACCATGGAAGAAGTTTAGTAATAAAAATAATTTTTCAGCTGAAAATAATAAGAAAACAACAATGAATAAGACCTATTGGAAAATGCATAGAACAATTTTGCCAAGAATAATAACAATGGACAGAAGTCCTATGGAGGTCAGAATAATAACTTTAAGGCTAGTAATAATTATGAGTCTAGAAAGGGACCTGTAGGAGGCTGTTATAATTGCGGCAAGGATCATTACACAAATCAATGTCCTTTAAAGAAGGATGATCATAATCAGCAACACAAGATACATGTTGCAGTATTTGACAAGCAAGATACAACTATATAAGTTCTTGGTAAGTTATTTGGCATACTTGTAACTATTCTTTTTGATACGGGAGCTACTGAATGTTTTATTTCTAGTAAACTTGCTTCGAAACTTAAAAGAAAAGATGGAAAAATGGATAAATCATGGACTATACATTATGGTAATAATTCTATTCATACAATTAGTATGTGTCTTTTTGGAGTTGTCTTTGAATTACTTAACTTTTCCATAGAGTTTGATCTGTATGTTGCACCTTTAGGGTATTATGATGTAATCATAGGTGTTGATTGATTAGCAGAACATAAGGCTAAAGTGGACTGTTTTGAAAAATGCATTAGTTGTTTAGATGACCTACAGAAAAGAACAGAGATTCAGGGTGTGAAACATGAGATTTCTGTTACGAAATTATTAGCTATGTAACTTAAAAAGGCCAAAAATAAAGGATGTACCTTATATGCAGTAAAAATTTCAGAAACTACAGAGGAAAAAAATGATTTTATGGATCGATATCCGTTGTTACGAGACTTCAGTGATGTATTTCTAGAAGAATTTCTAGGTCTTCCACCCAAAAGGGAATTTTATTTCATGATTGAGATCAAGCCTGGAACCGAACCTATATCTAAGGCACCATATTGAATGACTACTATAGAATTAGTAGAGATTAAGGCTCAATTGCAAGAAATTTTGTCTAAAGGTTTGATTAGACCAAGTGTTTCACCTTGGGGAGCACCAGTGATCTTTGTGAAAAAGAAAGATGGAACACTTAGATTGTGCATTGATTACAGAATGTTAAACAAAGCAACAATCAAGAATAGATATCCACTTCCTAGGATTGATGATTTATTTGATCAGATGCGTGGAGCATCGGTATACTCCAAGATAGATCTTTGATCTGGGTATCATCAATTGCGAATTAAGGATGAGGATATTCATAAAACAACTTTCAGAACAAGGTATGGACATTATGAGTTTACGGTTTTACCTTTTGGATTAACTAATGCACCTGTGGAATTTATGAATTTAATGAATAATATCTTTCAAGAATACTTGGACAAATTTGTGCTCGTATTCTTGGACGACATTCTCATATATTCTAAAATCATTGAAGAGCATCATGAGCATTTGAAAGTAGTTTTGGAAATTATGAGAAAGAGACGGTTGTTTGGTAAGCTGTCCAAATGTTCTTTCTATGACACAGAAGTCCACTACTTGGGACATGTAATAAGTAAAGATGGAATTGTTATAGATCCTTCAAAAATTACAGCTATAACAGAATGGCCTACACCAAAGAATGTACATGAAGTTAGAAGCTTCATGGGACTTGCTGGCTACTATAGGAAATTTGTAAAAGACTTTTCTAAGATAGCTGCACCAATAACTTCCTTACAGAAGAAAGATAAAAAGTTTTTTTGGAGTGAGAAATGTGAAATTGCATTTAAAACCTTGAAGGGATAGTTAACTTCAACACCTATTCTTGCAGTACCAGATCCTGATGGAGATTTTATGGTGGTAACTGATGCATCCGGTGAAGGTCTAGGAGGTATTTTGTTACAAAGTGGTCATGTAATAGCATACGAAAGTAGAAAACTTAAGTTACATGAGTTGAATTATGCTCCACATGATTTAGAGCTTGTTGCCATTGTTCATGCACTTCAAGTTTGGAGGCATTATCTGCTTGGTAAACCATTTGAGTTGAAAACTGATCATCTTGGGCTGAAGTACATTTTCACTCAGCCAAATCTGAATGCAAGACAATGAAGATGGTTAGATTTTTTGTCTCAATATGATTTTGACATAAGTTATATAAAGGGTAAAGAAAATAGAGTGGCTGATGCTCTAAGTCATAGGAAGCACATTTCTGCTCTTATAACACTAAGAACTCAGTTTAAGGATGAAGTAAAAAGTGTTATGGAATCTGATTCTTACTTTCAACAAGTAAAAGCAGCACTTGCTGCAGATTCTAATGATTTGAGGTATAAAGGTTTTCACTTTGATAAAGAAGGAATCTTACGATTTGAAAACAAAGTCTATGTACCTTTACTTAATGGTTTGAGAAAGAAATTGTTAGCTGAATTTCATAATTCACCTTTCTCTGGACACCCTAGCATTACAAAGATGCTTGCTGATATAAAACAAAAATATTTCTGGAAAGGAATGAAGAAAGATGTTATTGATTATGTAACACATTGTCTAGAGTGTCAACGCGTAAAAGTGGAACATATGCACCCAGCCGGTTTATTGTATCCTCATAGCATACCGCAGTATAAATGGCAGGTAATAAGCATGGATTTTGTACAAGGGTTACCTATGTCAAGAAATAAACATGATGTTATTTTGGTAGTTGTTGATAAACTAACAAAAGTAGCTCATTTTATTGATGGAAATATGAAAGATGATTCACTTGTTTTGGCTAAAATATTTGTACATGAAAATTTTAGATTACATGGAGTACCTGAACTAATCATATCTGATAGAGATCCTAGAATGACATCAACATTTTGGAAAACGCTTAATGCAGCTCTAGGAACTAAGCTAAATTTCAGTTCTGCGTATCACTCGGAAACGGATGGACAGACTGAAAGAGTAAATCAAGTTTTAGAAGATATGTTACGGATGTATTGTATGGATCAGTAGTATAAGTGGGAAGAATATCTTCCATTAGTTGAATTTGCTTACAATAATACATATCATGCTTCTCTTAAGATGGCACCTTTTGAGGCACTTTACGGAAGAAAATGCAGAACCCCTGTTAGTTGGGATAGCATAGAGGATAGAGAGGTAATTGGACCTGAAATCCTTACGGAAATGGAACAACAAGTTAAGTTGATTCGTGAACGCTTGAAAGAAGCAGCAGATAGGAAAAAGAGTTACACTGACTTGAAGAGGGTTGATAGGAAATTTGAACTTGGTGAGAAAGTATTTCTTCAGGTTAAACCGAAAAAAGAGTTCTATAACTTTTGGCAAGGCTACCAAGTTATCACCTCGTTATGTGGGACCTTTTGAGATAGTTGAAGTAATCAACCCTGTAGCTTATCGTTTAGCATTACCTCCTACTTTGTCACGAATGCATGATGTTTTCCATATTTCTTTGCTTAAGAAATACGTTTCAGATTTATCACACGTGTTAAATTAGAATTCCTTGCAGGTCCAAGACCCAGGAATAATCGTGGTTAAACCCATTCAAGTGCTGGAAACTCGCCAGTTGCATTTAAGAAATCGAGAAATAAGTCAATGTAAGGTCCAGTGGGACCAGTTTAATGAAGAGAGTGCAACTTGGGAAAATCTAGAGGATATGAAAACTACTTTTCCATATCTATTTGATCAGAATTGATTTTGTTGACTGATAAAAATTTATGATTTTATCTTTACATGACATTAAATATGCCAGTTTTGGGTAGATATTTATTTGATTTGGATAAACAACTATTTAATGCTGATTTCTTGAACTATAAGATTCTAATATATTTTGACTTATGGTAAGAGAAGTGAATGAAGTGATTGTCCTGAGGTATATTGTTAAAAAAAGAGGGGAGGTAATCATCGGGATGATGATTCTTTTAAGGAGGGGAGCATGTAACACCCTTGATAGTTGTTATTTTCCTCCTTTACATTTCAAGTGTTGACATGTGATTTTCCTTATAAAGATATGTTCTTTTGATTTTTGGAGATCATGCTTGATATGGATAAATCATCTTCTATTCTTAAGATCCTTTGACTGAATTGGAATGGCTTCCTTGAATCCATTTTTCACTTCTTGTAGGTGAGTTGCAATCTAGTTTAAGAATTGTAAACTTATCTATTAATCTGACTCATCCTTGGATCAATTTCAGTGATCCAAGGAATGTTTTAAATCTGCTCTGTTGAACGAATGATAAATCAACATTCCATGAATTAAAATACGTATGACTAAACTATGATTGATTACAAGTTCTTTGATTATTGTGTGAATGTGTTTCTATTCAGTCGTATGTTGTGTTTGGATCTTTTCAGTTCGATCGTGGTAGGACAATGCTGACGCAAACGAACTATAGCCTGTTCATGGCATAGGAAACATTTTGGTTCCTAAAACTAAAGGGACTGTCCTACGGAATCCTAAGCTAGGTAAGAATATACATATTTACTACCTAGCTATGTTAATTAATTAAATTTTATCCTAACCTAAGCTTTTGCTAAAGGATTATGGAGAGGTTACTAGGTTATTGAAATTATCCTAAAACCTAATGCTATATGGTTGTGTGATGATCTAACCTAATGCCTAAAAATTATTGTGTTGGAATTAATCTAACCTATGTGGAAACTACCTAAGGTGGTAATTTATGGATTGGGTTATATCCTAAGGTTACCTATCCTAAGCTAACCTAAGATCTAACCTAAGCAATTATGTCTACCCTAAACTAATGGGCATGAAGGGGGAATTGGTGGTCGCATGTATTATAGGTGACATGGTTCCAAGGCATTTAAGTTGTTGATAAGGTTTTAAAAGCTACATAGAGGGTACTGCCAATTGTGGCAGGGGCTAGTTGACTTGGTGGAGGCTTATGTGGAAACTTCACTAAAATGGAATTCCTTGTTAAATTTGATTTGGCATTCGCTAAACTTGGAAGGTGGTGGCAAGGAAGGATAGGCAAGAAAATAGGAATTAATGGAATTTATTGTTTTCGGTTTTTGTGCTCGAACCATTTTGGAAAGCATGCAAACGGGTTTGTATGGGGTCATTTCACCTTGCATGTTTCACAATTTTCACTCTGCATGCTCTCTGGTTTTTCAAACCAGCAGATTGAACTACACTTAATGGCTATTCTTGAGATTTTTGACCTATTTTCGGTTCGTGGGATATATAAGAGGCAGTGTGGAAGAAGAATGTGGTTGTTTGATCTTTCGTGGAGAAGAGGAGAAGTTGTGAGCTCGGCTAGAGGTTCTCTTCGATTTGACAGAAGCGCTATCAGGCATGATAGGCTCTAAACTTTAAGATCTCTTGCTTTCTTATAAATGTTTCATTAAAATGATTCTGCTCTTTTGAGATTCTTGGATTGCATATCTTATCTGGTTATTTGCTTGTTGGGTTTATTAAATCTTGTGATATTGGTTTTGAATCCTTGGTAAATGATGTTCTGTTTGGAAACTTACCATGTATAGTTCTTAAAAAAGAGAATGCATGCAAAAACGTATTTCTGTAACTCAGCTTTTTCATTCTAGAACAGGTAATGGAAGTATTCTGTTTAGAATAATCTTCATTGCTATTTAGATATGGTTCAGAGTTTTTGAGAACCTTGGGTTCTATCTGATCTTGTTGGAGTTTGTGTTTTGTTTGATCTTGAGCTTGTGTTTTAAGTAGAGCTTGTTTTCGAGCTCATATTTGGTTTGGAACTTGGTTCTGGTTTTGTGTTTGTTGAGAACTATTGATAGAGGTTCTTGTTGTTCTGAACCAATGTTGGAATCTTGGATATCCCTAGACTATTGTTGAAGTCCGTATATAGCTCGGTGCTTGTGTTTTATTTCCTTATGATAATTTGGATTGTTAGTGTCAGTTCATAATGTACATGGTACTTGTATGTATTACTCATTTTTGGGGCTTGAAAATTTGGTGAGAAACTTGAGTTCCATTGGGGATAATATTTGGCTTCACATTTTGATATGAATTTGTGTTGGAGCCTCTAGTTGTTCTAAACCAATTGTTGAAATCCTTGGGTAACTCAGGACTGTTGTTGAATCCATATGTGGCTCTGTACTCATGCTTTACTCTTGTGGTATTTTGGACTGTTAATGTGAAGTTCATGATTTCACCACACTCTTATCTTGTTATTTGTTTGATTCATTGGAAACTCTCGTTTGGAAACTCGTGTTTTATTGAAGATAGGATTTATAGGACACTCCTTGTTTTTGAATATGAATTGTTAATGGATATTTGTAACTTATACTACCTGAGACATACTAAGTGTACGAGCTCTATTCTCATATCTGAGCTCATGTTCGAGGGTTTTATTTGTAATTCGAACAGTTTAAAACACTAAACTCTTTCGTTGAACATTGATCAAGAAATTTAGTACTTAGTGTTTGGAAATAGTAGCAACTGAAAACGATGTGTCGGTTCTATTCTGGTATGTTGAGTTTTCTTTGTTAATGATTTGAACTTGGATGAGAACTTGTTGTTTCCTTGAACCGTGAATATTTACTTGGGTAGTACTGTACCTTTGTGAGAAGCTTGTGTTTGTCATTGTGCTTAGATTTTTTACTTTCAAGCTCTGAGCTAGTAGTATTATCGACATGTTTGATTTGGTTTTGGTATTTGAATTTAGTTTTCTTAACTTCTTAAAGAGTTTAAAACTCAGAAATTTTCTAATCACAACTACTTACTCAAGGAAATCAGGAGACTGATTAAATCGAGTTGTTTAAATATCCTTGGGATTTAACTGGAAACATTTTCTAAGGATAATGGGATTTCAGTCTGAGTTTGTTGATACTTTTGATCATGTTTAACTTATTGATTGATTATTTTTCTATCTCTTGTTGGATATAGTAAATACACCTTGTGTCTTTATAAAAGAAAGGAATGTGATTCATTTAGAACAGACTGTGTTTTTAGGACTGTTATTTGTATTTCATTCTGGGTATGGAATTGAAACTCGTGTTCATTGAAAGTAAAGAAGTGTAAGTAATATGGCAGTGTGCTTTCTTATTACTGGATAGATCATTGGTTGAACTTTTCTATTTTGATTCTCCTTTTATATAGAGATTTCTTTATGAGTTGTTTGGTCTTCCTTTACCCAATTATTTGTAGAAATGATGTTGGAAGAGATTATATTATTTGGTTTTATTGAGCTGGAAATGCCAGCTTGTTTGGCAGATTGTTGTTTGACAAGACTTTACTTGTTGGTTTGAGATGAGTAAGTTTGTCTCTTGCACTCTATCTTTTTAAGAATTCTCCTTGGATGAAATCGAGTAGAGATTAACTCCTGTATGAGTCTACCTTGATTTTTTGAATGTTGTTTCAGATATTTAAAAGTTAACTTCTATATGTGGAAGTAGATTTAAAATTGTAGGTAGACCGATTGATCCTCTATTCCTTCTTGGATTAAATGGAAATTCTGTTTAGATGAATATCTTAAATGTTAAATTTTAAGGTAGTTGTCCTTTAAAAGAAACAGTTAAATCACATTTTAAATTTGTTCTGTTTCTCGAATGTTTTGTGTTTGGGCATAGTTTGTAATGGTTCTTCTTCTTCTTTTGTTTAGGAGTTAGATGATTCATCCTAATAATAACCATGCTTTAAAATCTTCCTTTGGCTTGAAGCAAAGATAAATGTTGTTTTCTTTTATAAAGGATTGGGAACAATGAGATGTTATGATATGTTGTTTGCCTAAGGATAATTGATAGGATCAATTAGACTATAATTTTTAAGGCTGATATGGTGGATAATATTCTATCCTTTTCTTGGAAGTGAAATCAATTGTTTAAAATATACTTCTTTTTCGTTGCTTTTGATATATTCATTATATGATGTAATAATTGTCTCATTAAATTAGAGTTGTTTTAATGGAACAATTATTGGAATGCACTTCTTTTTAAGGCTTAGTGCTTATCATGCTCAGTTCATTGAACTGACCCGTGCTAGCAATTTTTGCAGATGGACTTCGTAAGTGAAAAGGAAGGCATAAAATTATGTGACCATTGGCTTATTTAAGTCTGATTTTTGTGAAGAACTATGAATCATTCTTGAGATTGTATTGAAAAAGAAAAGAAAAGTAGTATTCTTTTGTAATGAAGGCAATTGTCTTGTAGCATACCTAAATGTATAAGTTTTAGAGATGAATTAAATGTTGATAATTTATTACTTTGGGTGTGTATATTATCTTGTACTCTCATTGCATAGATGGAATCTTATCTTGTTGTTATACTCCATATTATGTATATGCTTAATGGGGTATTCTTAGATAAGTTTGACATTGGGAATTGGACTAATTTCCCTAAATAGGATGCAACTTCTTAAGTTGCAGAATTTGATATCATAACTAAACAATTCAATATAGTAATATGATATGGAATAAACATTCATTAATAAATATTGAATTTGTAAATGATTTATAGGGGTGCTAGGCCCTAACACTTAATCATGTAAAGGAAGATTCTTCCTCTATCTTGAGAATGCAAATAAAATGGAAGACATGATTCCTAATTATTAGACTTCGTTTAATAAAGTCTACTTAGTTACAACCTAGATGGTTGTTACACTTCCTTGAACGGTTAAGTCACAATAAATGGAACTTATGATGTTGATATCCTATTATGGTTGATGGCTTGTTAAGTCCAGTAAATAACATTAAAGGAAATCTTAAGCTATGAAAGTTATTTAACAACCAATTTAATCTATTGTAGAGAAGAACTTAAGGAGTTTTGGATTAGGGTTACGCAAGGTTGCTGATTTAATAATCCAAATTAATTAAATTTATAATAAACTCCTTGAGGTATGTACATCTCGATGAGACTGTTCTATAGGATGTTGGCACATGCCAACTATAAGGCTATACCTTCGAGAATATTAGGATCTTCTCGAGGATACAATGATGCAGTCGACATGTGGCAACACCCTTCTGCATTGATCATCTAGATCTACACACTTGGGACTTGATCTTAGTTTCTCTCTAGGTCTAGTTAGTAACATGTCTAAGATATGGGGTAGCCCCCTAAGACTTAGGATACCTTGGCACATGGGGTTGACTTAGGTTGACCCAGTATGCCAACTTACCCTAAGTCTTAGTGAGCCTCCCCCTATCATAACGTATGTTGTTAACTCGAACTAGGGTTAAACCTTGGGAAAGTGGACTGACGAAAGTCAGTAAAGGACATTCTAGATAACAATAGAGTGGGGTGAAGGACATATTCCAGATTGACGAGTATGCCGTCAAGGAATAGTAATACGAACAATATGTTAGAAATCTTTGGCCAAAGTATCGCAAGCTGTTGGTTGCGTTGTCCTATGTCACCTAGTCTAAGGTTCATGATGCAGATGAATATTGGTAACAAATATTCAGATAGGTTCCTTAGACAGATCACTCAATACCCTGAATAGGGAGAGAGAACCAAGTATACGTAGTATACAGAAAAGTATTCAATACTTAATGTTAAACATGAATAGATCGGTAGTATACCGAGTCATGAAATGAATAGATTGGTAGCACACCGAGTCATTACAGTTGCATATGGTTATCTATTATATGAATGGTTGATAAAGAATGTGTGTTCTAAATTATGAATTTAGAACATAGAACATTATTTTTTAAAAAAAAAAAATCCCTTGTTCAACTATATGCTTTTACACCCATACCCACTTTTGTTGTTACTGAATCATTCTCTTATACTATTTTGCCTATTTCTACCATTTCCATTTCTGTCATTATTCCTACAAATAACTTTACACCATCTTTAGTTTCTCATACACAACAAGTTTCATCTGTTGGTACTCAAGACTTAACTACTCTTTAGCAAGACCTTCAAGTTCAAATTTGTAAGATACAAAAGGCCACTTCACATGCGTCACCATCTTTGGATTCCACCTTGTTATAGCATACTCCAGTTGCACCTGCCATCTCCACTTATCCACTTCCTCCTAGTTTTTTCACCCCTAAGATTCCCATTTTCAATGGGCATGGTGACCTGTAAGAACATCTTAGAATATTTCATATCGCTTGTCTTAATTTTTCTGATGTTCATGTCCTTTTGGAAAAAATATTCCCCCGTAGTCTCCATGATTATGTGATGTGTTGGTTTTATGACATACCTATTTACTCCGTATCTTCATTTACACATCTATCTGATGCCTTTCTTACTCATTTTTCTATCAATATCAGCTCCAATATCTCTTACGCTCAATCAACATAACTGAAACAAGGACCCAATGAACACCTATCCAATTTTTTTCTGAGATACAAAAATAATTTAGCTAAGATATCTAATGTGATAGAGGACTTTTAACTTTAGGATTTGTTTATTTAGAGTATAATTTTCCCTGCTCCAAGAAAGTGTTCTCTTTGAGACCTCTCCCTCTTTCGACCAACTTAGTCACATTCTCAAGCTTCATGAAACTAAACTCTTGTCCATGGAAAATTTAAGTATCAGGAACATGCTTCATCCTCCATTCATTTTCCAAAAAATATGTCATTCAAACCATTTTCCACTAAGCCAACCGACACTAAAATCACCGTCAACGCAGTCAATCCTAATAAAGAAGTTTAGTCACAACAACCTCAGTGTGTGTTTATTAACTTTCCAATGGCTCCACATCTCATATTGAAACAACTTCTCGAGATCAATCTTATTACCCTTCCCTAACCACTTTAGTTAGAACCATCATAACAAAAAGGTAGGAACTATAATTAGAACTTCAATTGTGATTATCATCAATGCGTGGGACATTCTACAAATAGATGTTTCAAAATTTGTACAATCATTCAAGATCTAATTATTGACAACAAAATAGAGTTTCTAGAGTCTACTAAATCTACCCCGACCAATGAAAAGGGTAAACTTACGCTCCTTAATAAATAATCTCAACAACATGACAAGAAGACATCTGAATATTTTTCCAATCATACATATCACACAGTACCTCCTCCTAGATCAAGAGCTTTAGATTTCTTAGTAGCAAGTACTGACTCTTCTCCACCAATAATTTTCTTTTCCAATCATGATTATCATGTGAATTTTACTTCCAATCATTTACATATCCATGCATCTATTGGTTCAACCTTTATTAACAACACTAAGGTTGACCCATCATGGATGGTTAGTGCATGATCTATTTCACTCCTCAAGGCTATCGGCTATCCTTAATCACAAATTGAGTACCCTTTCAACAAACCCTTTGGCATTCTTAAGCTACATGTTACTATTTTTCATCTTACTCTTCTAGTGGATTTCCTCATTGGAAACATATTTGACGGATGTGACATGCTTCTTGGTCTCAATTGGATTCATCAATCTCAATATATCATTTATATGAATCATTTATGACTTAAATTTATTCACAATAATCAGGTCATTTCTATTAACGAAGTTCCTCCTTCTACTCCATGGTCACCATCTCCTCGTACAGTAGATAACACATCATCTATTTCTTCTAGCACATCACATTTTATGTTTCTCAAAGCATAGTCTACTCCTAACACACCTACTCGAGCATCGTCTACATGACTGCATCGTTCTACTAATTCTACACATATGTATAGGCCCATTCCTAAGACAGTTACTACATCTCGACATAGGTCACTGATCTATAAACTCTCTACTTGGGAATCATTCACATAATCACAATTAAACACTGATGTTCTACTTTTGATTTAGAAAATGACAGATATAACTAGTGAATGAATTTTCTTATTCTTAGAATCAATAATTGCAGGGAAAGGAAAGAATGTAAACTCATGAACACCAACCATTTTTATCCTGGAAACCTCTGGAGGAGGAAAACCAGTTGGGAAGGGAAAAAATATCTTTCTTCCCACTTTTAATCATCCAAATTAAATAAAAAGTACAGAATTTAAAATAAGTATGAAAGAGAAGTAGATAATATCTCACTCTTCCTCCCAATTACTTGTTTGCTCTGCCTCAAAACTCCTTTCTTCTAAAAACACAATTCCAACACTAAGAATTCCTTGCTCACTTGCTTCCATGATCAAAAATATCATTCCTACATGTATTTATAGCCTTTTTCATGTCCACCTATGCACTTGAGGATGGGAAAGGTCATGGACGAGAAGAGACACAGATAGCCTTTCCAATTTTGGAACTATTCATTTTGAATTTTATTTTCTGTCTGAAAGTGACAGTATCACCGCCCAATGTAGACTAATGATCATAGGACCGCTGCCTTAGCTGAGTGGTAGTTATAGGATCACCACCCTTGTTGGGCATTGGTTCTTTAACTACCGCATTACATAGAGCGGCAGTTCTCTTAACATAAAGACAGAACCTCTATTTCGTCATTTTCCTTCTTTGTTGTTGGCTAATCTGATGAAGTAGAGTCATTTTGGATCCCTATGGATCATGCCTCCATTTCTTAGGAGGCTTTTGGTCTAACAAAATATTAGTGGGGGAGTAGATGAGGAATAATTCCCTCACTTTCTCCTTCGAGTATCACCAGGCCTTCCTTAGTGTCTTCCCTTTTAGTCCAACCTACTAAGACTCCTACAGACCTCTTCTAGTCTCTCTAACCTTTTTCTGTAGCACTACATCCTCCTCTAATTTACCTCGTGAGTCAAAGACACAATACTCAATGGAAGATAAAAACTATAGTTATTCATCTTCATTTAGCATGGATGGATCATATAGGTGTAAGTTCTCATAGTTTACTACTGAGTACATCCTCATAAATGGAAGCAAATCAAGTTGACAGGAATTTTCTTGAACCTACTCCAATATGATGAAGGGTCCATATTGTAGTGGCTTGAGCTTCTGAGATTGACCTTGTAATCTCTCCTTGCTCAAGTAAAGCCAAACTCTATCTCCTACATGAAGTTTATGCTCTCTGTTGTGTTGATTGTGCCTAGCCTTGTACTTGTCTTGATATTTATCTAACTGTAATTTGACTTTGAGATGGATTTTTTGGATCCTCTTAATGAATTTGTTTTCTCTAGTCATCTATGTGTCTCATGCCTCCTCTGCATCTTGCTATCCAATTTCTATGTCCAGCAGATTTATAGGTAGATATCCCAAGCATGTTTCAAATGGTGATTGTTGGTTTCTCAAATGTGCACCCACATCTTGGACCTCTGAAAAGGGGTTGAGGTGTCTGAGACCACAATGGAACCATCCCCCAAGTTGTGGGACCTTGTGAAGTTCAGACAAATCTCTGGAGAAGGTTGGTTACTCTATTTATTTCTGTTGCTACTGGTACTCTTAGTGTTGAAAGGGGAAACTTAAACTAAGAATACCAAGGGACCAGGGAAAGAAGGATGACATGATGTAAACTAAACTAAAAGGTGATAGCACTAGAAAAGAGGGATGAACACTATCTATTCTAAGAAATAATGATAGTGAATGTGTGAGTGGAGGCTATACATGAGTAGCATAGAAAAACATGCATTCACCAAATCATTCTCATGGAACACAACCAAATATGGGACTACATGGGACATTAAGTAGCACAACAATACACAATGCAAGAGAAAAGGTAAGAAGAAGGAACGTAAACATGCTAGGACAGAGAATAGTCACAAAACGATGCTTCTGTTACTTCCAGAAATGAATAGAACTGTTACAATGATAAGGAGGCTAATATCCACATGTAAGAACCAAACATGGAGGTCTGTAACTCTAAGTACAGAAAATGTGGAGTCCTTAGCAACATGCGTTAGGATCCAAAGTTTCCAACATAGAAAATGAGCCTTGATCTTACATTTATAGATGAATCCATGGAGGAAGAAGGAAAGAGGAGGGAAAAACCTGAATTTGAAACACAACCACCAACAAGAAGCATTCAATGTATGTAAATCCACTTGGAAATTTGTCAAATACACTTCCCCATGCCTGTTCCATGTGTTGAAGACAAAAGAGAGTGGATCATACCAAATTGGGTGGTTGGAGTAATCAGATTTGCTCATCAATGTTCAGAGATATGTTTTCCCATTTCTCACCTACCAGATCCACCAAAATTTGAATTTTGAATTTTCAGCACTGTAGTTGATGTCAACAGCTCTTTGATAAGTCCAACCACGCACCGATCTGAGCTCTATAGTTGATGATATGGATGTCAAAATATGTCAGATTCGTTGGCATATGTAAAACACGTGGCACGTGCTAATTGGCTAGAATGGTAGCTAAATGTACAATTACTTGTCATTTCTGCCATGTGTCAATCATTCATTTGTTGTAAGGATTTGGCATCTTGTCTGGTTACACGGGGCCTACTTAAGTGTGTCAAAATATGATCTGGCATAGATGGATGCGTGGAGGAAATAGAGGAAGGTGTGGAGAGGGCTTGGGGGGAGATGAATCAAACTGGTGACGAGAGAACATATGGTTAAGGCGCAACTATTATAAAGTAATGGGTATGGTACGCAAAGGGCCAAGGACTTAGGTGCGTGGGATGTGAGGAAATTGACTCAGAAGAAGGTGGATGCATGGAAGGTGAGTGCAAGAGAGAAGTGGAATGAGGAAAGGAAAAGGGGCACGTAGGTAAAACTGTGACCAAAAGAATGTGCCAAATGATTTTGAGCGCGCTCAATTCTTCACTAGATATCTTAGGTCCAGAATGTATATGCAAGTTATCCAAATCGCTAATGGAGCTATTTGGATAACATTTTTGGTGAATTTTCAGAGGATCTACCTGCTAGATGCAAGATACCAATAGCCTGAAGCATCCATTGGGCATGGAGTCTTATTGTTCAATCATGAAAATTCCCCTGTAATCTCTTGAAAATTATATCTGCACCCTGTTCTAAATCTCACAACTACTGAGAGAGGCTCTAAATTCTATAAGTAACAAAAGAGCATGCATGCAAGAAGCACACAAGAGGAAAGAACTATGTACAAACAAACAATGTGCATAGAGCACACTTGGAGGAATTAAAACTACTTTAATATATACAACATAATGTAACAAACCTAATGGAAGGGTTTGAGATAGATCCTGTTTCCTAGGATTTACATCGCATTTCCAATCGGATGGGTTAACTCAATAGAGTTAGATTCTTTGTAGGACTTGATGATGTATGGGCCACTCCAATGTGCATCAAACTTTGAATGGCACCCTAGTTTAGCTCTATCAGCATCCCATTTTAGAACTAGGTCTCCAACTTTGAAAGCTTGAGGTCTAGCCTTTCTATCAAACCATTTCTTTGTTACTTGTTGATGTTGTTCTAGCTTGATCATGATAGAGTTTTTGAGCTCCTCAAGATGAACCAGCTCTGCTATCCTAATTTCTCTCTGATCTGGGCCCTCAAATTCTAGCTATCGGGCAAGCTCTAATGAATTTAGTTCTAATGTCAAAGGAGGGGTAGCCTCCTTGCCATAGACAAGCTTGTAAGGTGAAGTTCCTATTGCCTTTTTGACTATTACTCTATCTGCCCAAAGCATGTGCAAGACCTTTGTATGCCACTTTATTTGGCTGATGTTCATTATGTGCTTCATGATTCTGATCAGGTTCTTGTTTGTTGATTATTTCATACCATTTCCCTAAGGGTAATAGTTGGAAGAGGTTTTCAGGTAAATTCCCAACTTAGATCCCAATCAATGATTTTAGCACCAAGAAAGGCCTTTGCATTATCATAGATAATGGTTTGAGGAACACCAAACCTTGTGATTAAAACTTTTAGAAAGTCAAGGATGACTGCCTCAATTGATTCCTTAATTGTGACAACTTTTGTCCATCTAGTGAAGTAATATGTAGCTGTCAGTACCCATTTATGTCCAGTGGTTGAAGGTGGATTGATCATGCCTATGAAGTCGAGACCCAATTGTGCAAAAAGGTTGATCTACTTAGATTGGTTAGAGGGGAAGTGTTACCAATATTTTCTTTCCCACAAAGAAAGCACGCTCCTTGCTTTTTGTGACCCACCTATGTGCATCTGTAAATAGGGTACGCCAAAAGATACCTACCATTATGATCTTTATTGCTATAGTTTTGGTAGAGAAGTGTCCACTAGAGAATCCATCATGAAATTTTGCTAACACTTGTTCATTTTGTGTGCCATTGATACATCTTAAGAACATGCCATCTAGTTTTATTTTGAAGATAATTCCATCAATCAAAACATAAGGAATAGATTACAACCTCAGATGCCTTCTATTTACTTTATTCAAACCGGGAGGGTATGCAACCTCGGAAAGGAATGTTATCATGTCCTTCATCCAATCACGTGTGCCAGGGTATATATTCTACTCATGTTCTACATGCGGGAGGTATTCATCTAGAAATAATGAAGCCTCAGGTTCACTCTGCGCATCCTCAACAATTTGCTTGCAGATTACACAACCTCTTACCAGCTTCATGGCCTTAATAGTCACATCATATTCCATGCTTCTTGTCACCCATCACACCCTCTTCTCATGGATTTCTTCTCCCATGATGAAGTATTTGACAGATGAATGGGTTACTAACACCTTGATATGATTTATGGTGAGCATAATTTTAAATTTCTTGAGCGTGCACATAATGGCAAAGACCTTCTTTTTCGTGTGACTATATTTCAATTCATAATCCTTCAGCATCTGGCTGAAGAAGGCTACGATTTGTTCCAGCCCTTTTTTGTTATCCTATGTCAGGATAACAACAATTCTTGCATCAGCACCATAAGCATAAAGGATGAAATCCTTTGAGTAATATGGATTGATGATTGTTGGTGCACAAGAAATCTCCTTCTTGATCTTGTTGAAGCTTTCTCTTCCTTTTTTTATCCATCTAAAGGTTATGTCCTTCTTGAACATAAGGGTGATGGGCCTAACCAGTCCCAAAAATTTAGGGATAAAACATCTAACAAAGTTAATCTTACCAAGGAAGGACTGTAAGGCCTTTTTCTGTGCCAGCAGGAAAATGTCTAGGATGGCTGAAACATGGTCAGGGTCAATTGTGATGCCATCCTTTAAAATCACATGGCCCAAGATCTTGCCCTGAGCCACTGCAAAATTACTCTTCTTGGGGTTAAGAGATACCCCAAATTCTCTGCATCTCTTAAAGACTTTTTCTAGGTGTGTTATGTGATCCACGCTCTGCTTTAAGAAGATTATTATATCATCAAGGATGAAATCGTTGATGTAACCTTTGAAGGCAATATCCATGACATGCTGAAATGTTGCACCCGCATTTGACAAACTAAAGGGAATTTTATGGTATGCATATGTTCCCCACTTGGTTGTAAATTCCATTTTGAATTGATCCTCTTCCTTGACCAAGATCTGGTTGAACCCCAAATACCCATCTAGCATGGAGAACCTTTGTGTGCCAGCCACAGTCTACAGAATCTGCTCCATTAAAGGCAAAGGATAATGATCCTGTAGAGATGCCTTATTCAAATCTCTAAAATCAACACAAAGTCTGATTTCACCATTCTTCTTGTGTACTGGAACTAGATTTGCAACTCAGGTAGAGTATTTGATGGGAAAGATAATATTTTCCTCGATGAGTTTAGATAACTCCTTTCTCATGAGGGGCTCTATCTTTGGATTGATTGGCTGTTGTTTCTATCTGATGATATTTATGATAGGATCAAGGTCAATGGAGTTTCGAGAAAAACTTGGATCAAAACCTTTAAGGTCTTCATACTCCCATGAGAAAATGTCAGTGTATTTTTTACAGAGAGAGATGAAGGCCTATTTTTCCTCATGTGCACAAGTCCTGCTGAGTAACAGCTCCTTTCTACACATAATAGTTATGGAGGAGAAACCCTCTTATGCAGTGTGCATGTATCTATCCTCACCCTTAAACTCATCATCAAGGCTGAATATTTTCTCTAAGGTGACCAGCCCTTTAAGCAACTTATTTGTCTTGACCTGTATTACTTGGTCACCATAGCTGTCATGCAAGTCAGCTTGCATACTTGATGAAAATTCAGCTTCATTCTAGAATGGGTGGTCTGATTACCATCTTAATGTGTTGAGTATTTCCTTTGAAAAAGTCCTCAGCAGGAGAAAAATATGAACCGAGCGCGGCCATTTAGTCAACTTCTTTGTTCATTTTGTGTGGGACTACTTGTATATTAAGGGCATCAAAGCTCTCAACTAGGTCCCAAACTCTATATTTATAAGCTTTAAGAAGCTTATTATTTGTCTGGCATTTGTTGGTGACCTCATGGATGACCAATTCTTTATCCCCAAAGATCTGCAACACTTTAATTTTCTTCTTTTCAGTAATAAGCAATTCATGCACCAATGCTTCATATTTTGCCACATTATTAGAACATGTAAATTGTAGCCTATGCATGAAGAAGAGTTTCTCATCCCTAGGGGAAATGAGAACCACCCCTACTCCTGTGCTGTTTTTACTTCTGGATCCATAGACCGGTTTGAACTTTGTCTCCAAGGAGCGCGCGTGGAATTGTAGCATCTTCTTCTAGAATGTAATAAGTACCAAGCCCATTTTCATAGGCTTCCAATTCTTCAGGATAGGGATCAAATTTGTGATGCCTCTTTTCCCATTCATCAAGTATTAGGTCTAGAATATAGGGTTGAAGAGACTACTCTTCAAGAACTGAAACTTGTTCTTCCTGGATAAGATAATTGGCTTGGAGAGGAGATGGGACATATGGCTCTACATGATAAGAAAATATAGGTGCATCTTGTATGGTAAATCAGGTACCATACCTTGTCTTGAGTAACATATAAGACCAATCAGAAGACAAGTAACTACCCACTTTAGCAGTAAACTCTCTTGATAGACATAGGGTAAATAAAGGAGGTAGGTCAATAATTGATACATCTTGAGTAATTTTTAGGCTTGGACATGCATGGAGGGTTAACTCAAGATCCTTGATGAATCCTAAGGTGGTTACAATTGATCCATCAAGTTGTAGGACTCCTTTTGACAAAGGGATATATTTCAGACCTAAGACATCAGCTATCTTCTTAGGCATAACAGAAGTACTAGCACCTGAGTCAATCAAGTAGTTATGCACTAGGTTTTTGCCTATAATCAAGGACATATAGAAGGGTGGGGTTTTAGAAATTTTGCTTACTTTTTTCTCCTCTTCTTGGCAGATTTTGATAGAAGTGTGTGGCTTCTACATAACCAAGTTAGCATGTGGAAGCTACACCAGAGCTTCATGCAGCAGATCCCTCTGAGATGGAATGGTCAGGGCATCCCACATTGTGATGTTTATGTTTGTTTTCTTTATCTAATCAACAATGCTAAATGGAATCCCCCACCTTGTGAATTTCGGGAACAATAACCCTTCTTGATTGTTCAGGTGTGGAAGCCTGAATTTTGGTTGGAGTAGGGGCTTGGCCTACCAAAGGATGGGCACGCATTGCTTCAGAAGGATCTTTACATGGGACCTCCTGCATAGGGATTTGAATATTTTTGCTGCAAGAGGTCTTGTCTGATTATTTTTTCTTCTAAAGATTTGCTTACATTGTTAGGACTGTGACCTGCATGCCAAACTCTAATATTCTTTTCTTATATCTTGTGTTGTCTGCCACTTGAGTCCGTGGTCTAGTTGTATCTTCTGTAACTTGGTTGATTACACAGAAGTCCTCTGCACCAAATAATATCAAACTAGTTTCCGGAGGAACTTCTGGATCTTTTGGATTATCTTCTTCATGGGTGCTTGTTGAGGGCTCACAGGATGACACATTCTAGATCATGAAGGCTTGGGCACACGCAACATTATCACAATGGTACTAAATATGAGGCATTTTACAAGTAAAGCACCATTGTGATTCTTATGCCAAGTTGTTCTGAATTAGAACAAGTGTTCAGCTCACACTGGGTGCTGGGAGAGAAGGCGTGGGATGGAAAAATTACAAGGGCAGATGTGGATTAGGCTGTCACCTATCATTTTCTAGTTGGGCACATATCTCTGATTTCCATATATATTCCACCAAGGCTGATTCCCTTGGCCATGAGCCTGATTAGAAACGCCTCTATATGTTTGCGCTAGCTAATTTTCTATCGATATGACCTTGTTTGATAATTTTTTTATCAAGGCCTTCAATTCTTCATCTTCCTTTTGTTGCGATGGAGAATAGGATGTTCAGGCAACTAGTTGCATGCTTTTCTCAGGGGTAGGAATAGGGGCCATAGAATGTTGGGCCTCTTGTGACATCTCTATGAACAATGGCATTGGTGGTCTAGGAGCCAAATTTCCTGCCTAAATGAGACTATTTTCTACCCTTACTACAATGTTGTAAGAAGTTGGTAGAGTCCTACCCCCCATAGAATGGATCATAACTGAAATATCATTGTTAAGCACCTTCAAATATTAGAGGAAAGAATGTTGGGCTGTAGGTCTTACCAAAAGAGGAATTATATCCCAAGTCTTTTGAAATCTGATGTTAAAATCAGTCATCTTCTCATTGGGTGTTCTCCTTGTTGTTGTTAGTTTATCCACCAAAGATAGGTGATCTGAATTGTCTTCAAAATAATAACATAGAGTTGTTCCCAGCTCATCCCAATTGGTGATAGATCCAAGTCTCAAGCCTTGGAACCATTGAAGTGCTTTACCTTTGAAAGAGGCCACAAGCAACCTGACTTCTACATCATTATGTTTGATCAGATAGCATGAACACACATTTACTACATCTTGGATATGCTCCTGAGGGGTGACTTGATTCTCACCAGTAAAGTAAGGAATACTTTTGAGTGTGTCATTAGGCATATCATGTTGCACGGCCAAGAGTAAGGGACTCCCTCCATCAAAGTTTGCAAAGCTTCTTAATTGAGGGGGTGGATGATGCACCATTACAGGGCACAAAGGTTGTATGTTTTGAGGAGTTGACGGGGCACGATGCATTGGAAGTAGAGATGCATGCGCTAGCTTCCCGAAACAAAATTTTCTCGAGGATAGCTGGAGGTATTCAAAAGAGTCTTTAGCTGTTACAATTCTTCTTCTATGCACTCTTCTCATGTAAGGAACTTAGGACTGCTGAAATAGAGATTTTAAAATATTGAGAGTCACCAGATGTGTTTGAAATAAGCCTCTTCAAAGGCTGAAACATTAATCTCACACACAAAAACTTAGAGATATGAGATTTGAGCTTTCAATGCTAGTCCCACTGGGCGTGCCAGAAACTATTGGTTACTCAAATGTGCACCCATGTCTCGGACCTCTGAAAATGGTCTGAGGTGTCTGAGACCACAATGGAACCCTCCCCCAGGTTGTGGGACCTTGCAAACTTAGGACAAATCTCTAGAGAATGCCGGTTCTTCTATTTATTTCTACTACTACTACTACTACTACTACTCCTAGTGTTGAAAGGGGAAACTTAAACTAAGAATGGAAAGGGTCCAGGGAAAGAAGGATAACATGAAGTAAACAACACCAAAAGGTGATATCACCAAAAAAGAGGGATGAACACTATCTATTCTGAGCAATAATGATAGGGAATGTGTGAGAGGGGGCTAGACACGAGTAGTATACAAAAACGTGCATTCACCAAATCGTTCTCATGGAACACAACCAAATATGGGACTGTAGGGGACCTAAAGTAGCACAACAATACACAATGCAAGAGAAAAGGAAAGAAGAAGGAATGGAAACATGCTAAGAGAGAGAATAGTCACAAAATGATGCGTCTGTTACTTATAGAAATGCACAGAACTGTTACAATGATAAGGAGGTTGATAGAAACATGCAAGAACCAAACATGGAGGTATGAAACTCAAAGTACATAAAATGTGGAGTCCTTAGCAACATGCTTTAGGATCTAGAGTGTCCAAAATAACAAATGAGCCTTGCTCTTACATTTATAGATGAATCCATGGAGGAAGAAGGAAAGAGGAGGGAAAGCCTGAATTTGAAACACAACCACCAACAAGAAACATTCAATGTCTGTAAATCCACTTGGAAATTTTTGAAATATGCTTCCCCATGCCTATTTGATGTGTTGAATACAAAAGGGAGCAGATCATACCAAATTGGGTGGTTAGAGCAATCAGATCTACTCATCAATGTTCAAAGATACATTTTCCTGTTTCTCACCTACCAGATCCACCAGAATTTGAATTTCAAATTTTTGGCACTGTAACTGATGTTAGTAGCTCTTTGAAAAGTCTAGGTACACATTGATCTAAGCTCTGTAGTTGATGATATGGTTGTCAAAAGATGTTAGAGTCGTTAGCGTATGTAAAACACGTGGCACGTGCTGATTGGCTAGAATGGTAGCCAAATGTACAATTATTTGTCATTTCTACCATGTGTCAATCATTCATTTGTTGCAAGGATTCGGTGCCCTATCCAATTATGCATGACCTACTTAAGCATGTCAAAATATGATCTTGCACATATGAATGCGTGGAGAAAATAGAGGAAGGTGCGGAGAGGGCTTTCACAATGCACGCAGGGAGATGAATCAAACTGGTGAGCATAGAACGTATGGTTAAGGTGCAACTATTACAAATTAATGGGTGTAACATGCGAAGAGCTAAGGACTTAGGCACATGAGATGGGAGGAAACTAACTCAGAATAAGGTGGGTGCGTGGAAGGTGGGTGCAAGAGAGAAGTGGAAGGAGGAAAGGAAAAGGGGCGCACAGGTAAAACTGTGACCAAAAGAATGTGCCAAATGATTTTGAGCACACGTAATTCTTAAATAGATATCTTAGGGCTAGAATGTGTATACAAGTTATCCAAATCACTAAGGTATCTATTTGGATAATAGTGACTTCATAGTGGATGTGTGTACTTCTAGGTTCTAGGAATGTTGAATGTAGGCTAAGGCCTCATCCCAAGTCGTTGGGTATTTGCTATTATACACTCTGATCAACTGTACCAAAGTCCTATTCACCACCTCTGTCTTTCCATTTGTCTTTGGATGGAAATTTGTGCTCCTCTGTAACCTGGTATCCATAATGTCCCACAAAGTAGTCCAAAAATTCCCCAAGAATCTAAAATCCCTGTAAAAAACAATAGACTTTGGTAAGCCAAAATGCACCCATACATTAGCAAATAAAAGATATGTTGCCTCATGTGCTTTTACTATCTTTTTACATGCCATAAGAATACACATCTTACTGAATATATCAACAAAAACATAGAGATATTCATGGCCATGTTTAAACATATGTAATCCTCCTACAAAGCCCATAGAAATTTCCTCCCACATATGAATAGGTACTGGAAAAGGCATATACAAACCCTCCTTCCTAGTCTTAGGCTTACTAGTACAACAAAGATTACATCCACGTATAAATTTTGATACTTCTTCTTACATATTGGCCCAATACATGTACCTTTGCAAGTGGGCCAGGGTCTTACCAACACTGAAATGTCCTACTAATTTTGAGGTATGTGCTTCCCTCATCAATAGAAGTCTTTCTTCTTTAGGCACACAAATCTTCCCCCATCGGTAGAGTAGCCCATCCTTGAGATAACAATCTTCAATCCCTATCCTTTCAGCCCCTTGGGACTGCAACTTCTGAAATGTCATCCCAAAGTCTCTTTCCTAGGCATATGCCTCTCCATAAGCTTCCTTCGTGAAGGGATTGATCTGAGAGATAGTGGCCAAGCAGGAGGAATTCTCCTATGTAGGCAGCCAAGACAACATGTCTGCCACCAATTTTGTACTACCCTTCTTGTATTTGATCACCAAATGAAATTCCTGAAGGAACCCCATCTATTTATAGTTCTTTGCCTATTGCAATTTAGACTATACTTGAAAATACTAGAGAGGTTTGTGGTCAGTGTGCACAATAGTTTTTGTACCCAAAAAATAATGCTTCCATTTTTTAATGACCTGAAATAGTGCATACATTTACTTATCATATACTTAATATCCTCTAATTTTTGAAGTAAAAGTTTCATAATGATAGCATACAATTTTACCTCCCTGAAGCAACACTGCACCCATAGCATAATCAATGGCATCTGTCTCTACTTCAAAGGGCTGCTGAAAATTAGGAAGAGAAAACACTGGAGCATGAAAAATCTTGTATTTTAATAACTTAAAGGATTTTTCTTTTTCCTTACCCCAGTCAAAACCCTTACTCTTTGTGGCCACTATGTGTAGAGGTGATGAAATTACAAAGAATCCCAAAATGAACTTCTGCATGTATTGTACTGCTCCCACAAAACTCCTAGTCTTTGTGGCTCTTGTTGGTGTTGGCCAATTGGTGATGGCTTCCACCTTCTTTGGATCTACTCATAGCTCTCCTCCTCCAACCATGTGCCCAAGATAGACAAGTGACTATTTGGCAAATTCACATTTCTTCATATTGCAAAGTAGTTGTTTCTCCTTGAGAACTTGCAAGACTTGCTGCAAATGAGTTAGATGTTCCTCCCTTGTGGAACTAAATATCAAGTTATCATCCAGATAAACAATTACATATGAATCTATGAAATCTCGTGATACATCATTCATAAATCTCATAAATGTATCAGATGCATTGCATAAACCAAATGGAAGTACTAACCACTCATACAAACCATGTTTTTTCTTGGAGGTAGTCTTCCATATATCCCCCTCCTTCATCCTGACTTAGTGATAACCTGATTTGAGATCCAACTTCGTGAAGAATTTGGCTTGTTGAAGCTGGTCCAAGAGATCATCTATGTGGGGAAGTGGATGTATGTTCTTTATGGTGATCTTGTTCAAAGTGCGGTAGTCGATGCACATTCTCTAAGAACCATCCTTTCTTGGCACCATCACAATAGGTAAACTTCATGGTAATGTGCTCAGATGTATCACACCCTGGTCTAGTAGTTCCTGGAGTTTTTTCTTTACTTCATTACTCTCTAGCAAGGATTTCCTATACAACCTGATGTTCAGTAGAGGGGAATCTTAAAACAACTAAATCTCATGATCTACTTTCCATTTTGGTGGTAACCCACTGGGAGCCTAAAAAACTTCCTGAAAAGATTGAATAATACTATCCAAATCATGTTTTCCTTGGTTAGAAATCTCTAAAAATTCTACCCCATCTTGTTTATCCTTTAACAAAAGTAAACAAAATTGATTATGATTTTCCTGAATAAGTCATTTTTCTTGGTTAAAACTCACCATAGTAACCTGTGTATTACGTTGGTGTGCCCAGATGTTATAGCTGATCTCATCCTTAACCCATCTATATCAATTTTCCCTTCTCATAAATATAACATCCCTGATATACAAGTAAGGACTCCCTGAATACAACATCAAAAGCATCAAGTGGAATAACATCAGCTTCCAATACATCAATATACTGAGAATTTATCCCAAAATTGACCTTACATATTTTTTTTACCTGAATTTCAACACCCTTCTTCACCCAATCCAAAGGATAAAAGTGAGGATGCTTGTAAGTCTCAAGACCAATCTTCTATACAACTACTTCAAAAATCAAGTTAGACTAAGAAACAATATCAACCAAAGCATTTACCTTGGTTCTCTTGATCTAGATTTTAATTTGGAATAGTATACTCATCTCCTCTTCCTGGTTGTCCATATTGGTGGCCGTGCATCCAAGCCTTTCATCTACATCAGAATCATCTTCTATTTCCACCTCCCCTTCTGTCTTTACATCTGTCATGGACTTCTTTGAGTCCTTGGTTCGGTTCTTTGGATGTAACTCCAAATGTAACTTCCAACATGTAGCGTCAGTATGACCATTGATATCACAGTTCTTGCAAAAAATTCTTGGGATCTTTACAAGTATTTAAAGTAGTGGCAGCTTGTTTACCTTTCCCTTTCCACTTACCTTTGTTACTTTTTTTCCCATTTTCTTTATTCTGCTGATTTGTCAACTGCTTTTCACTTGGATCTACTTCTCCTTACTTATTTTCATCATCTATATAGTATGCATGCACACACACATTGTTGAGATCTTTGGGCATTGTGGAGATGACTTTTATTCGAAGGTGAGTGTGAATTCCTCCCAAGTACTTAGCCAGAATATTCTCATCCTCCAAGTCCATATTTAATAGCATGGCCTATCTCCTAAACTCCGTAGTATATTCCTACATACTTTTACCACTTCCTTGTCTAAAATATTGCCATTTAATCATTTGGTCAGTCTTGTGGCCAATTGTATAGAATTTATCTCTAAGTAATTCTTTAAATTCTTGCCAAGATTTTACAATAGGAAGTTTCTTCTTTTCACAAGTGGCTAGATGGGTTTCCCACCAAATCAAAGCATATCCATCCATTTTTAGACCTAAAAAGGTGATCCTTTGTGCCTCAGTGACATTATGGATCTTAACCATTTATCAAGCAATTATGCATCTACTTGTCCTTCAAAGCTTTTAATTTCAACTTTTGTCTCAACTTTAAAGGGAGCATGATCATATTTTACCTTCTCTCTTGCATTTGAAGTCTATTCTTCACACTTTTCCCCATATTATTCCTCATGGTGGTTCCTCCCTATGCTAAAATTTTTAGCTAAGCCTCAAACCACTGATTCCATGGAGTCTTGCTTAATAGAAGTCATCTTCTACAAATCTAGAAGTTCTTCTTATCTTCTAAACATCATATCCATCATGGTCTCTAGCATCTCAATTCTACGGACCAAGTTTTCTTCCTCCATTTGTCCCTGAACTCTATGTTTCCACTTCCTTGTAGAAATATTTGGATCACAAGGTAAATCCTATTCACCTTTAGATATTGTCACTGTCATACAAATACAAGAACAAATACCACAGTCCTGGATACTTGTTAGCTCTGATACCAAAATGATATGTAAACTCTCTTCTTTGAAATCATTCATAGAATCAAAATTAAATGTTATTGTTATACTTTTGATTTAGAAAATGACAAATATAGCTAGTGAAATAATTTTCTTATGCTTAGAATCAACAATTGCAAGGAAAAGTAAGAATGTAAACTCATGAACACCAACAATTTTTATCATGGAAACCTCCGGAGTAGGAAAACCAGTCGGGAAGGGTAAAATGCTATTTCTTCCCACTTTTTATTGGCCAATTCAAATACGAAGTACATAATTTATAATAATTATGAAAGAGAAGTAGATAATATCTCACTCTTCCTCCCAATTACTTGTTTTCTTTGCCTCAAAACTCCTTTCTTCTACAAACACAATTCCAGCACTAAGAATTCCTTGCTCACTTGCTTTCATTTTTCCATGATCAAAACTCTCCTTCCTACATGTATTTATAGCCTTTCTCATGTCCTCCTATGCATTGGAGGATGGGAAATGTCATGTAGGAGAAGAGACACAGACATCCTTTCCAATTTTGGGACTGTTCGTTTCAAATTTTATTTTCTGTCTGAAAGTGACAGGACCACCCGCCCAATGCAGACTGGTGGTCACAATACTGTCGCCCTAGCTTGGCGGTGGTTACATGACCTCCAAATTGGTTGGTAAGTGGTTTTGTAACTGCCACTCTACATAGAGTGGAATTTCTATTAACATAAAGATAAAACCTCTATTTCCTCATTTTCCTTCTTTGTTACTGATTGATCTGATGAAGTAGAGTCATTTTGGATCCATATGGATCAGTCACCACCATGGTTTATTCCGCACGGGTCTTCATCATCTTTACATTCTATATCATGTCGATTTCCATCACCGACACATTTTTGAAGCCACGAACTTCATCTTATATTCATCCCTCACACATGCATAGACTTTATTCACCAACACAACGTCTGTCTACTATACCACTATTGTTAGAGCATAACCATATGTTTTCACCATTACATAAATTTCAGATAGAGGACATTCATCCTTCACATTCATTAATTAGCCTACATATTTATGTACACTTAGGGGGCATCAAATATAATACACCCCCATATTCATATTTGCATTCTCATACATCAATCTTCTCACCTAGGAATACTCATCACACAATTTAGCGTCGTCATTACCTGATGACACACTCTTGTTCTTTATTTCACACTTGACTATTGAGGGATTACTGCACATGAACCCCACACACTTCACCTATTCACACATCACATGTCATACATCTTACATCATATATTCTACATTTAGTCTACATTGTGCATCTACACATAATACATCATACTAGTCTTCATCATACTCATTTGAAATTGCATCCTACATATTATACACTTTTAGGCACACTACACATATTGCTTTCAATACTATACACTACATACCCATCATATGGTCTTTTATCATCTTCATTACATATACTACATCATCTTCTACGTGATGCACTCACTTCCCTATGACACACTTTAGTTCCTCGGTCGATACTTGACAGCCGAGGGTTTACAAATCAAATGGACCTTATCCTTCTTACATGTTCATCATTTGACCTTCCATCATGTGACATTACTAGGTTAGTGACATACACTTTAGGTTAAATGGTCACCTATTCATTCATCTTGTAGTGATATATGATTTAGGCTACATCACCATTCTCTTTATTCATCTATTAGTGATATACGCTTTAGGCTAAATCAACACTCTTTCATTCATCTTGTCGTAATATATGCTTTGGCTATAGGGTTAATGAACACATCATTTCTAGGTCACATATCATCACACATACACTTTCATTACAGTGCGTTAGACACAACACACTATTAAACCATTTCCCGATGATGAACTCTCTTTTATGGTTCATTCTTGACTGTTGAGGGGGAAAACCAAATGAAATTCACTCTATACATTTCCATTCACTCAGGGGGCACGCGGCTCCTACCATCCATCCATAACATACTACATATTATGGTTACTTTTACTCTTGCTTAATTTTGTTTGTTTGTGGTCACTTTATTACACATGCTAGTCAGATTACTCTTATGGCATTTATCTATGTCATCCACATATGTGTGTTCTCATCTTTCTCTAGTTTTGATCATAGATACAAGCCTCTTACACGTAACATGGATGCTCACCTTCTACCCTTTCTACACTAGTTGTTAGAGGCATCCAAATTCATGTATCACATGTGCTATTGTTCCATGTTGTAGTTATAACTTTACATTACTTGGTTATACATGCTTTTGACATACTAGTTCTCTTTCTAACATGATAACGAGTGTTTCATGTGAAGAATTTGTTATGCAGGGATATTTTCTTCCATACTTTTTTGTTACATCATCTTATATTGTTTTTTTATATGTGGGCCTTGCCCTGTGTTTGGTGTGCACACTTGTTTGTTGTATGTGGTCATGATGGCATTGAGGCTTGCATGTCTTGTGACATCATGAGTGGTTTCTCATGTTTACAACCCACTTTTGTGGTCTAATCTACTTCTTACGTGTGTACATTACTACTTTTTTTGGTAACTTATACACTGTTTACATAACTTATACATTTTTTTCTACATGCATCCTATTTTAAAATAAAACTTGTCTTTGGGTAGCCTTCATGTTTGTGTGTGCCTTAGTTTCTACCAATCGCATTCCATTCCTTCTGCAGGGAAGAGTTTTAGAGTTCATACGGTTGGTCCTCTTTTGGGGTTTCATTATTCTATCAACGATATCACATGTGCTCCCAAAGGGGAGGTGTCATTTGGGCTTATACATACTACACAACACATTTACACTGGTTCATTTCAATTCACTTTTTGCCCTTGGCATTGTGGGTTACATACAATGAGTGGGTTCAGACCATTCTATGAACCTCATACATAGTGGATTTCATAGGACATGGAACTATCCTTAGCATTCTGGGAAGTAGTTAAAGGTTTGAGGATACAACGTAATTCCTCCCTATACTCTTTATCCAGCAGCGTCGAATCACCCAAAAAACCAGGACGTACATAAATCTCTTCACACACATTCAAGGAAGTAGTTAAAGGTAGGAGAATAAAATGGAATTCCTCCATATACTTCTTTGGCCTATGGTGTCAGATCACCCAAAAAACCCTGACAGTACAGGATATCCTTCTACACCCTCTTTCTCGACATGGATCAGGTGCACATGTTCCATTTACATTTTTCATTCACATGCTTTTTACATTTATGCATCTTTTACATTGTGTTTTTACACATACATACATATATATTTGACTACTTGAACGTTTTCTCCTTGTAGGTCTGGCCATATGAGAAACAAGTAGTCAAATGGGGGAAAAAACAACAACAAAAATGATGTCAACAACAACAACAATTTCAACAATAATTTTCGTAGTAGCACATGCCATACTAACCATGCACGTACATCACACACATTAGCAACTATACATGTGTTTCCACCCTAGGTTCACACTTATCACTATTTTTTGCACTTTTTCATCTTTAGTTTCCATGTTCCATCATATTTTTGTCATTCCACACTTTTTCTAGTCTTATGGCATGTTTTCTACTACAATATTTGTGTACATCAAGTACACATCTCTATCTACTTTATGTTACCAATATTTTTTCTCACCAACATAAAGTGGGGGAAAATTTAGTCACAAAATCATGCACTTTGGACACTATTTATTCTCAGTCACATACTACTATTTAGAAGGTTTTTGAGTGAAGAAAGTACTAATTAACCCCCATCTTTTGGCCATCTTACTTTATTTTCTTTCTTCATTCCCTACCTCTTGCACCTACATGCCCATTCATCTTTTGTCATTTTTCATTATTTTATAATTTACTAGAGCACCCGGGCTAGAAATGGGGCACCCATGGGAACCCTGGTCCCACCAGGGGCACCCATGGGCACACTAGTCCCACTAGGGGAACCCATGGGTGCCCTGATCCCACCAGGGGAGCCCTGATCCTTTTTTAACTTTCTCACCACCTTTTGGGAAATTTCTAGCCATTTTAGCTTCTTATCTTTTTGGTGGTTGTCCATTTCAGGGTTAATTACAAAATTAGATCAAGATAACCTTATAAATATAAAGTTATGATACCATAATGAGGGACCAAGCACTATTCACTAATATCATCCACCTGGGGTTGCATTCATCTAAGGCATTTGGAGATCATTTGCATACATTTAATTCCATCACAAAGGAAAAGGATGGTTCATTTGCATCACACAAGCACAAGAAGGGATTTTATTATATTCCATCCACCATTCTACTACATGTTTACATCTAGTTATTTCTCACTACTTCACAAAGTGCACCTGGCACAAGAGCATCTAGGGCACATGATGCACACACACCTGAACTACATTTGGGTCTAAAATGTAGTTTAATGCTCAGTTAGTAATCCCATTATTATGGCAGATGAGGTCATTCTAACCCATTCATTTGCATTTTTTTAGGGTTTTGATACTTATTTTGGTCTCTTATAGTTATTTCCATCATCTTGGATTATCAACAACACCTGGAGTAGTGCAATGAATTTAATGTGAAAAACAATGAGGGTTTTATATCACCTCTAAAACCTATAAAACTCAGTTTTGTACCTTTTACATAGACCAGGGCACCCATTCTGCAGACCAAAGAACCCACAAGTTCCCCAGTCCCTCACCAGAAACTCCAGTCCAGCTAGATAGCTTGGATCCATCCTTTTCGAGACCTCTAAACAATCGTTTGTGCTTCCTTATTATTGTATTTACTCTATAACATAGTCCAATAAGCTCCTCTAATTAGTTGAGTCACTTCCTCACTCTTCTTGCACATTAGGTTTTCTACTTTTATCATATTAGTTTCTTGGTTCATTTTCCATACTTGTTTATTACATTCATTTATTGTATTTACATGTTGTTCTAGATAAGATTAACTGCTATTATTCCCAATTTTAAGTTAATCAAATATATATGGTGAATATCATTTATTGAAAAGTGAACCACATAAAAATTTACATGTCAATATTGTCAAAGGGTCTAAGACCATACATTTCCAAGTTCTAACCATATAGTTCTAGCCTAGAATGTTTAATAGTTGTACGATTGTATTCTATGCAATTTATAGTTCCATAACTTGTATCAAATCATTTATAGTCTTTGATCAACCTATTTCATCATCCTACACATCTATAACCTCTTTATAATGCATTAAAAAGCTAAGTATATCTCTCTTTTTGTGTATTTGAGAAATTATTTAACGTTGATCAATTGTTTCAATCATTTCAAGCTTGAATGCATTATTTTGATTGTGTATAATTAATTTTGGGAGTTAATTAGATCATAATAGTCTATATGTTGCAAACCCTTACATCCTCTTTAGTGTTATGTACTTTCCAAACATAAAATATAAATAGAGTGTAAACACAATAGTATAAATTGAATGTATATTCATCTATAGATGTGTGGTCTATGGGTTTAGTAGAATGTGTCATATTAGCTAAGTTATTTGTAGGTTTTCCTTCCTCTTCTCTCAATAGATTCTTGTTGTCACTTTATATTGCACCCTTAATTGAAATTGGGCTCATCACCTCAAAGAAACATGGAAATACCTCCAAAGTGTGGGACAATTATGTCGTTTTAGGTCAATATCCAAAGAAGGTGGGATTCCTTCTATCCTAGCTCATTGTAACTATCTATTTAACACTAAAATATTGGTAGCTAATCCTATCCTAAGAATTCCAAGAGACTAGGGTTGAGAGAAAGAGATAAATTTTGAAATAAAAAAAAGGTGATATACTAAACTATAATATGGTACAATTTTATCTCTAGAGACACTAATATAACATTGCATATGAAGTTCAAAAGAATTACACACACAACCCTATCAGAAGTGATAGGGTAATAATGAATTCATGCAAGAGGAATGAAAGATTTATAATAAACAATAAAGCATTAAAAGGAATCAAACTTTCATATATAATATAATGAATTCATCCATTTACAATTTCATAGAGAAAAGGAATGTGAATATTACAAAGGCCTATGAACACAAGCTTCAAGCTCAAAAGGAAAAATCTCTAGGACTTAGCAGAATCGACCATTTTTTATGTGCCAATGTACTTACATTTATAGAGAAAAAAGAGAGGAGAGAATCAAATCACATCCTTCATTGAATGATTCAAACCACCCTGTCAATCCTCAAGGACCAATCGTCACTTATTTTGCATAGTAGGTATGGGTACCTGACATTCCTTCCAATCACATGCCTTCAAATATTCTAGAAAACAATGGTGTTGCTTAAAATTTAATTCTAGTAGCTGGGTGGTTGGGAATTAGATTTTGGTTATGCACAGATATTCCTTCATTTTGTGGACTTCTGATGTTCTACCTTGATGTTTTACTCTTCTATAGGTTTATCTTCACCTTCTATAGCTTTAGCAATGTTTTGTGATTCATAGATAACTCGCAACTTTAATTTTCACTTTTTCCTTAATATGTAATCTATCATCCACTATACAACATTTTTTTTACCTCTGTGGGTTTGTTTTCCACTTTTTAGAATTTGTTGCATTCCTTGGAATTTTCCTATGTTACGTGGATCCTTTGTTTCATGGATTTTACTACATTCTGTGGACTTCTGAGTTTTGCAAATTTAATTTTCCTTATGCCATGGGTTTTAACTTTACTTATTTTACAGGCCTATGACTTGTGTGGTCTTATAAATCTTGGATGATTCTCTTTTTGATACATATCCATTCTTTTTTCATTTATGATCACCCACAACACTATCTCTTCATGTTGTGGATTTTTTACCTCCATGGATTCTCCTTTGTATGTGGATTCCGTAAGTTCTATGATACACTATCCTCTCCATGTTTTCATAATACTAAATTTATTTATTTTTCATCTTTTCAAGAAGGTGTCGCCTAAGTCTAGAATTTAGATATAGTTGTCCAAAATAGCATGAGTGTTGTTTTTACAATAGTTTGGAGAATTTTGGGGAACATATTCCTACTTGATGTACTAATCAATAACTTGGCATATCCGTTGGGTATGGATTTAGTATATAAGTTCATTTATTCCTTAGCATACTTGTGTTCTTTGTTTATTCATCATTTCACATATTTTCAACATGATGTTGCATCTAACCTTTCCTTCACAACTTCTGTAACCTATGAAAATTGTAAATGGGGCTAACACTTGTGTAACATAACACTTAATCAAAGGATCACCATATAAGGATTGAGGGATTAAAATAAATTAATGATCACAAGAAAATACAATAGAAAGGATCCTCCAACAATAAGACAAAGGAAACACAAAACATAACAACTATGTATATGATACAATAGACAAAACTTAGAAGGAAGATTTAAGATAAATCCCAATGATAGGGATCTGGAGTGCCTCTCCATTGAGCTTTGAAATTTCAAAAGAGTTATAATGCTTGTATATTTTTATCATATATGGCCCACTCCATAGTGCATCAAACTTAGAGTGCCACCTTGGTTTAGCTCTATCAACATCCCATTTCAGAACTAAGTCCCTTGTTTTGAATGTCTGGACCTTGGCCTTTTTGTAAAACCATTATTTTGTTGACTCATGATGTTTATCCAGTTCAATCATGGTAGACCATCTCATTCATTCAAATTAAATGAATTATTCCATGTGGATTATTCTTTCATCCTCGCCCCCAACTCCATTTATTGTGCCAATTCCAAAGATGGCAATTCTAGAGATAATGGAAGCCTGACCTCTCTACCATATAATAGAATGAAAGGAGAGTTACCTGTAGCTCTCTTAGGTGTAATCCTATCATCCCAAAGAGAATTTTTTATATTTGCATGCCACTACCCCTGATTCATCTCCCTTATCCTCTTCATGATTATGATCAAGTTCTTATTGGAATATTCAGCCAAACCATTACCTTAAGGATAATAATTGGAAGATGTTTTCAAACAGATGCTTTACTTGAGAGCCCAATTCGATATTTTGTAGCCTAGGAATGCCTCAGAATTATCATAGATTATGGTTTAGGGAACCCCAAACCTTATCACAATATCCTCCAAGAATTCAAGGATAGATGATTCAGTTACTTCTTTTAGTGCCACAACCTACGTCCACCTTGTGAATTAGTTAGTTGTAGTTATAACCCATTTGTGGCACATACTTGATATTGGATTGATTATTATAATTAAATCCAATATCCATTGAGAAATTTTTTTAATTTTCTAGATTAGATGAAGTGGAAGAGATGTCAATTTTTCCTCACTAATGAATAGGGCACATTCCCTACATTTGTAGACCCATTTGTGAGCATTCATGAATAGTATAGTCCAAAAGTATCTGGATCTCAGGATTTTGATTGTTATGGATTTTATGGAGAAGTGAATACCAAAAGAACTATTGTGAAATTATATGAGGACCCTTTTCACTTGTTCTTATTGAATTAATTTTAATTTTAATTAAATCAAAACATTGTAGAGTTACTATTGAACCAAAATATGTATAAATACAGAAATATATAAATGACACAAGCAAGCTAAGATGTAATATTTGAAACACTAAGAAAAAAAGGAGAGAGGAATTAACTAATTTATGATTAATCTATAATCATTCTAGACTGGTAAAAGTGACTAGCAAAATGACCAAAGTGTCACAAATTCTCACAATAAATTATGAGACACAGGAATAAAGTCAGACATGGGCACCTAGGACAGGTCAAGGGTTATTTGGTATTTAGGACCACTTCTGGGTGTTGGTGACTACACATGATCTCAAGATACATTTTCTTGTGTATCGCATGGTTTTTTTTGTTCCCTTTTGATTTCATGATAATCACACAAAGATCGTCGAGGTTACATGTAACCTGTAAAAGAAGAGTTCGCCTGCACAAGCCCACAAGCCACATCAAACCTAAAAAGAAATATATAGAATGAGGAGTCAAACCGACCCTGAAAGTCACCCAAAGGGTGAAATTACAACCAAGCATTGTACTCCATCTCAAACTCCATGTAGTTTCCATGAGTGTGTGTATAAATTATGCCCTAGGATGCCCTTGTGTAACTGTACTTGATAGCGGATTGTAGCTAGAATGTAACAATGTAGTAGAATGAGTTGATGGAATAAAATAAAATTCCCCTTCCTATGTTCTGTATGAAAATTTGATGCATCCCTTTTCCCTTGGATGGATGCTATATGAATGCTTTATATTTTTTTAAGTTATTTTTGAATACAAGATTAGGTGGTGATAATAATGTTTAGTGCTTGGTCCTTGATTTTGAACACATAACTATGTATTTATATGATTCCCTTGTTTGAATTTTGTAATTGACAACAGGAAGGCCAATCCATAAGTGAAAAATATTCCTAAAAGATAAAAGAGACCCAAAAGCAGCAAGTAAGGTGAAAAAGAGTCAAGGGAACCCAGAGGGGACAAGGGCACCTGGGCGCTTCTGTCCTGGTTGGGCGCTAGTGTCTAAAGCTATAGAATATAAATCAATAAAATTATGACTGGTCTATAGGGTGTGTAAGACCCAATAGAAAACAAGAAAAAAAGCAAAGAGGCCAACTAAAGTTTTCAATTACTAGTTTTCTTATTTAGGAATCATGTAAATGCTAGTATGCTTTTAGGATCTAGAAATGTACCCCAAGTGCATGATTTTGTGTCTACATTTTCCCCCACTTTATTTTTTTGATAGAATACTCAATAATATAAAGTAGATAAGATATATGTGTATTTCATGATCATGTAGATCATGTGGTGAAATGTGTGCCAAGTGGACAAGTGAAGTGTGGAATGATTACAAAGTGGAGTGTAGAGACTAGGAAAGGAAAGTGACCCTAGGGGTGAAACGTTTGTGTTACATTATACCTATTTTTGGTGTAGATTGTGAATATTGATTCTTGTAATGACGGACCTAGAAAAAAGAAGAACAAAATATTAGTCAAATTCGTGTATATGAAAAAAATTCATAATTATGTAAAAGTGTGTAAAAAAGAAAGTGTGCACCTAATTGAGAAGAGTGTAAAGGATAGAAAAAGTATCTTGAAAATGTTGTGAAGAGAGATTTTTTTAGACGATCTCATGCCAAGACTATTTTTCAGATGATCTCACTCCAAAGAGTAAGTGTTGGGGAGAGAGGTCTAGTGTTACTCTCCTTCCATGACTCTTTCCAATAAAAACCACTATAGATGGTGAGTTTCTATTTTGTTCTTGTTTTCCCTGTTTTGTTTCAAATTAGTTTCGAGTTATAATGATTGAGCTGAATGTAGGAGATAAATTGTACTCTCTTGCTAGAGGATTGTTCATGTAACTATAAAACTTCTTTGGAGACTTATGTGAACTGTGTTGATATGAGAAAATAATTGTATCTTCCCCCATGAAATTAGCTCCCAGGGGATGAAACAAGCACCCATGTGCTATTGTTTGCTATTTAGCGTTGGTGTATGTGTTATGATTCTAACCCAAGTCTAATTTTGGGCTATTCTGTGATTGTCTTCCTATGTTCATTTTGTATTGTGTTGAAATATATTGTACATTTAATCTTTGATAGGGGTTATTTTTTCACCCAATGTATGCCCCCCTCATTTTTGTTGGGATTAGCACACAGTTTGTACAAATAATATATCAGATCTAAACATACATGCAATAAAAGTGGATATTCTACCAAAATAAATATACAAAACAAGATATATAAAATAACACCAAATTTAACGTGGTTCACCTAGTGTGGGATACATCCACCAAGAAACAATCTAATGTATTAAACAAATCTTTCAGAAGATATACAATGAATATTTACAATCTTCCATGCCTCTCACGATGTACAATATTTTCTTTCTCTCAAGCTTCTCCTTCTCCAAGAATTCTCTCTCACAATTATTTCCACATAATCATTAACTCTCTCTTCTAACCCTACCTTTCTATCTTATAAATACCTTATACAAACTTTGGGCACTTAGCCATGCAATTACAATCAATAGATCTACTTTAATAATAAAATTAGATCTAATTCTCATGAGTTAAATAAAACACTCATGCACAAGTAACCGATGTCGGTTAGCCCTAACTGATGATGGTTCCTACTTTCCTGACCGATTCCAGTCATAGGTGACTGATGTCAGTCCCTACATAACCAATTTTGGTTACTGTGTTTTCCAGCAAGTTAATATAGCAAGCTAAACTGAAGTAATTAAGCTCCAAATCTCAACAATCTCCCACTTGGAGATAAATTACTGCACTATATCTGTATAATGTCATTCTTTGATCCTTTCCTTAGCTTTTTTTCTTCCTCTTCAAGTCTCAAACTTGAAGACCAATAGAATTGGAGTGTAGATCTAACTTATCTTTCGCTAATAGATTTTTTAGCATATCCACAGGTTTTTTACTCGTATGAATGTTCTCCAGCTTCAGCTTCCCATCCTCCTATACCTTCCATATGAAGTGACATCTCAACTAAATGTGTTTCATTCTAGAATGAAATGTTTAGTTCTTTTCCAAATGAATTGCACTCTGACTATCATTGAAAATTTTACAATCATCTTTCTCCTTTCCCAACTCTTCTATGAACCTAATCATCCATATCATCTCTTTGCTAGCCTCTGTAGCTACAACATACTCTTCCTCTGTAGTTTACAAAGCCACAACCTTTTGAAATCTTGATATCTAGCTAACTTTCGTCCCACCTACTATGAAAATATATCCAGTAGTCCTCCTTCTAACATCTAGATCTCCAGCCATATCTAAATCAACATAGCCACATAAAGAAATATTCGAACCTGCATAGCATAACTGCATGCTAGATTTCCCTCTCAAATACCTAAGTATCCATTGGACTTATTTCCATTTCTCTTTACCTATATTAGCCATAAATATACTCACAACTACCACTACCTATGCAATGTCTGGTCTGGTTTAAACCATAGCATACATGAGACTCCCAACTGCTAAAGCATATGGTACTTGTGTCATGTATTTGACCTCCTCATGTGATGAAGGACATTGATCTTTGCAAAATTTGAAGTTTTCAACCATAGGTTTACTTACATGTTTTTAATTCTACATTTTAATTCTTTCTAACACCTTGTAGATATAATCCCCCTGAGACAAATACAATTTCTTATTCTTGATGTCTCTGTGTATTTACATGCCAAGGATTCTTTTTATAGCTCTTAAATTTTTAACAGTAAATATGTGAGCTAGCTTTCCCTTAAGCTTACCAATATCCTACATACTTGATCTTGCAATCAACATATCATCCACATATGGTAATAAAATAGTATAGCTCCCATTTTCAAGCTTCTTAAAATAAATACAATGGTCAGATTCACATCTCAAGTAACCATACTCATACATGAAACTATCAAAGTTCATGTACCATTTCCTTGGAGGTTTTTTGAGTCCATATAGACTCTTTTTTAACCTACACACTAGTTTTTCCTTACCCTTGAATTCATACCCAAGTGGATGCTGCATATAAATCTCTTAATCCAAATCACAATGAAGAAAATTTGTCTTCATATCTAGTTGCTCTAAATGTAAATCATGTACTGCAACTATACTCAATATAGTACGTATGGAAGTAATTTTAACAACAGGAGAAAATATTTCACCAAATTCAATACCTTCTTTCTGTGAAAATCCCTTTATTACAAGTTTTTCCTTGTACCTTTTATGTCCACCCTCTTCTTCCTTAATCTTGTAAACCCACATGTTTTGCAATGTCCTCTTACCTGCTGAAAACTTAACCAAATTCCAAGTCTGGTTTTGTTCCAAGGATTCCATATCCTCATCCATGTCATGCTTCTGATGTGCATGGTTCTCATCATGCATTACTTCTTAAAAAAAAATTGGTTCACCATTATTAATAAATAATAAATAATATAGAGAAGGTGTAAATATTTCTAGAGGTTTACTTAACCTTTGTAACCTTATCACATGAGTTTGGGGTACCAGAGGTTCATTTTGGACCTCCTCAACATTTGTTTTCAATTCTACAAGTGACCGACATCAATCACCTATAACCGATGCCAGTTCTGCTAACCGATGCCAGTTTTGCTCTTCTGTAACTAACACCGATTTAGCTAACCAATGTCGGTCAGGGGTCAACCGACACGGGTTACTATGTAACCCTATAGGTACGAGTTTTAAATTTGAGAGTTCATTTTTATTCACAAAATTCTCAACCAGTTCATCCTTAGGTGCCAAAACTCGATCCCTGTACATTCTCTTTTCATTCCATTTAATGTCACGAATCCTAATAATTTTAGAATTCTCTAAAGCCCAAAAATGGAATCTAAAATCACCAGATCCATAACCAATGAAAGTGCATCTCTTGGATTTTACATCCAACTTTTTTCTATTTTCCTTATCAATATGCACAAAATATTTTGAACCAAAAACTTTAAGAAAATAAAGATCTACCTCTTTTCCAGTCCAAGATTCCTCTGGTATTTCTCCATCTAGTGAACTTGAAGGCCCATAGTTAATCAAATAAACTATTATATCAACTACAAGGGCAATCCAATGTGTATCCTCATACTTCTAGCACGTTCCATGATTATCATGTTCATTCTTTTTGCAACATAATTCTCTATTGGTATTCTTGGAACCGTCCTTTCTCTACGTATTCCATTCACTGAACAATAATAATTGAAAGACTTGTTACAATATTCACCACCATTTTCAAATCAAAGGCACTTTAAGGCCTTATCACATGAGTTTGGGGTACCGGAGGTTCATTTTGGACCTCCTCAACATTTTTTTTCAATTCTACAAGTGACCGACATCAATCACCTATAACCGATGCCAATTCTGCTAACCAATGCTAGTTTTGCTCTTCTGTAACTAACACCGATTTAGCTGACCAATGTCGGTTAGGGGTCAACCAACACAGGTTACTATGTAACCCTATAGGTACGAGTTTTAAATTTGAGAGTTCATTTTTATTCACAAAATTCTCAACCAGTTCATCCTTAGGTGCCAAAACTCGATCCCTGTACATTCTCTTTTCATTCCATTTAATGTCACGAATCCTAATAATTTTAGAATTCTCTAAATCCCAAAAAATGGAATCTAAAATCACCAGATCCATAACCAATGAAAGTGCATCTCTTGGATTTTACATCCAACTTTTTTCTATTTTCCTTATCAATATGCACAAAATATTTTGAACCAAAAACTTTAAGAAAATAAAGATCTACCTCTTTTCCAGTCCAAGATTCCTCTGGTATTTCTCCATCTAGTGAACTTGAAGGCCCATAGTTAATCAAATAAACTATTATATCAACTACAAGGGCAATCCAATGTGTATCCTCATACTTCTAGCACGTTCCATGATTATCATGTTCATTCTTTTTGCAACATAATTCTCTATTGGTATTCTTGGAACCGTCCTTTCTCTACGTATTCCATTCACTGAACAATAATAATTGAAAGACTTGTTACAATATTCACCACCATTTTCAAATCAAAGGCACTTTAAGGCCTTATCACATGAGTTTGGGGTACCGGAGGTTCATTCTGGACCTCCTCAACATTTTTTTTCAATTCTACAAGTGACCGACATCCATCACCTGTAACCGATGCCAATTCTGCTAACCAATGCTAGTTTGCCTCTTCTGTAACTAACACCGATTTAGCTGACTATGTAACTGTTGTCAAAATTTCACCCCCCCAGGGTAAATTTCGATAACATGCATCAGAGTTTTGCAGTTCCAGGAAAGTAGATTGAAACAGGAAAAATCACGAAAAATGGCTAAGTCCTAGTCCTAGGAGCAGTCGGGACATTTGGGACATCTAGGCGCGGATCGGCCAAAAAGCCTCCAGGCGGCCCGCTAAGCATTTGGGACAATCAGGCCAGAAGTACGCGGTGGACGCGAGAGGCCGATCCGGCCGAAAGAGGAAGAAAACGACTAACTGCTGAGCAGGATAGTTCAGGACAAGAGTACGCTAAGTACGCGAACCGGCCGGATCGGCCGAAATGGAAAACTTAAGTCCGAAACAATGTGGGATAAGTGGGAAAAAAAGACACGAATCGGCCGGATCGGGTGAACTGGAAGAATTTGTCCCACGAAGCACTGGGACATTTGGGACAAAAGGACGTGAACCAGCCGGTTCGGCCGAAACAGGGAAATTCAGCACTGGGGAAAATGGGACAAAGGGACGCGTGGGACGCGGATCACCGAAGGAGCCGAGAAAGTCAAGAGCCAATCAGATTGTGCCACGTGTCATCGGCAGATGAGGGACAAGGAAGCCCAATTTGGGCGGATCGGAAGTTTTTGTCCCAAACAGCACTGGGACATCCGGGACAAATGTACGCGAAGGACGTGAAAACCTGAAAATCCCAAAAACCAATGAGAAGCTACCACGTGTCCTCACCAAGGCATGTCAGAGAGGTCAAGAAACCCGACAGGCTGAAGACCTTGCTCATCCAATCAAATCATGACATGTGTCACAAGTGAAAAGGTCAAAAAGTCAAAGGGCGAGTTTTGAAGGGTCAGCCCGAACCAATGGGATAGTGCGACGTGTCCCAGCTAGGGCCCACAAGGAAATTTCAAAAGAAATCCTACCGAAAGGTAGAGGAGAGAGAATCACGCGACCAATCAATGCGTGCCACGTGTCATCCAGGTGGCAGAACGCGGGAAAGATTTCAAAACACGTTTTCGCCTGTTTTGTGCCCTAAAACTTTAGACCTCCATAACTTTCGATCCAGAGCTCGGATTTGCACGTTATTTATATCAACGGAAAGCTTATGAAATTCTCTACATGATTCTGGGATCAATCTCAAATTTTGGTGCAGTCTGGAGAGAGAAAATTGAGAAACAGCTCTGACGCGTGATAATGGCTAGAAGCGATGTTTCAACAACCAGTTTTCATGCACATGGGTCGCATTCTTCTTCAGCATGGCCAGAAGTGATGTCTTAACCACTAATTTTAATGAAGAATGTGTTTTGGTCAATGGTTGGGCTGCTTACATGTTTTCCAATGTTTTTTGTCTCCTGGGCTCGACCCATGCATTGTATAAAGCCAAATTTGGCTCATTTTATATGGGATGACAAGTGGTTCATATTTTCTGCTCTGCCCTCCCTTCTTTTCTTCTCTAGGGTTGGAAATGGAGTTCGAACCTCCTCCCTTGCTCTGTAATGGTGTTTTTGCCTTTTACTATTGAAATGATGTTCTGTGCAAACTTTTGGAGCAACAAAACATGTTTTGTGATGCATCTGTCCATCCTTGCTTGTTTTTGCTTATTCTCTTCTTACCTCTCTTCATTGCAGGTATTTGTGCATGTTTGAATGTTCATTGCAGGTTTGGAGCTGTGTTCATGGACTTTTGGGACATTTTCTGTGTGAAATCTATCCTTGGGCCTGTGATGCATCTGTCCATCCTTCCCATTGCTCACCTCTCTTTGTTCCATGGCAGTTTTGATATATGTCCAACATTCTCCTTCTCTGGTGTATCATCGTTTTAGTGTAGGCTTTTGTTCTTTCCCTTTTCTCTCTCTCTGTCTCCTTGGCATGGTTAGATTAGGATTATATTAGCTTTTCCTGCACTGGAATAGCTTGTGGCAGGTAGTTTAAGAGCAGGAACCAGCCTTCTCTGGAGATTCCTTTCTCATTTTATAGGTCCCACACCTGGAGAAAGGATTCAATGTTGTGCAATCACACTGGATACCTGAGTGATCAACCTAGAAGCCTGATCTGCATCCAGGGGTGCTGTGATTTTGCACCAATAGTTTTGGCATGTCGGGTGGGACCTTAGAGGTCTTCCACTTCATCTTTTGTAGGTTGGTGTGTTCTTATGAAGATTTCAGCCTTTGGAGGCACTTGCAAACACATCTGGCGACTCCATCTGATCAGCAACCCATTTTTGAAGTTACAGAACCATTTTCCATCCATTCCCATTCATCCTTCCTTCCATCTCTTCCATCTTCTTTCATTCTATGAATTTGTGCAATCATGACTTCATTTCCATCATGGAATTCACATCAACAACAGCAGTATATCACACCTCCAACATGTTTTACAAATCCTCCAAATCAGCATTTTGAGCAGATTCAAGATCAGTATGCATACCCATATGAGCAACTGTGCCAAAGTCAGTTTGGTTATGGAGCTTTCCAAGAACAAGGGTGTGCATATAATGAAGACCATCAGATCCAAGATGCTGGTCTGTTGGAGAAGATCCAAAAGATGGAGGTAAAGATGGTGCAGTCCAGAGCAACAGCTCAAATGAGAGCTTTCGAAATCAGTTACAGGACTCCTTGTCCATGGGGAGGCCCTTTTCCAAGACACTTCAGCCCTCAAGAGAAGCTGGACTTCATGATAAAGATGCTGCCCCAACTTGCACAATGGACAGCAAAAATAGAGGCCTATACATTCGGTGTTGAACAACCTTGTCAATGGGTAAGTTCTACACCATCATCTGGTTTTTCTCTTCCCATTACTCAAGCAGCATCATCTCATTTGGACTTGAAAATTTTAAACTCTCCATCTGCTGTCCCAAATGTTGATGGACCATGTCTCCACCTCTCAGTCTTCCACCACACCTCAATTCTTCTTTCCTTTTTCCTTCTAAACAGTCATCCCCTCCACAAGAGCTAAATGAAATACCTCCCACTCCAAAGAAACAAGAGGTTTCACCTCCTCCACCACCACAAAAAAATGTCAAATCAGTTGAGTTATAACCCATCCCTCCTCTTGCATTCCCAAATCCATGTTGGGAGGATGACAATCAGAATGCCAGTCAAGGAAAACAACAGCAAAAAGAGAAGCCAAACAAAGATGAAGAAATTCAAAGTCTGAAGAGTTGGGATCTTAGATTTGGGATGACAAAGATCCCCTTGATGGCTAAACCTACAGAAGAGGCTAGGGTTGGAGAACAGGTGGTGGTTAGGACTGATTTTGTTGCAGTAGAAGAAGAAGATCTTGCAGTCACAACTTGTCCTCTAGAGCAGCAGATTGAAGAGTTTGACTTGACAAACTTCATGTTGGAGGAAGAGTTCAATCAAGAGCAAGATTGTCTTCAAACATTGGAGGAAGGAGAAGCTGCTCCAAATCCAAAAGAAGAGGAGCACATTCCAGCTGTGGGGGAGAAAAGTGCAGACCCAAGAGCTCTGAGCACAAAGCAGGCTACAAGAGAACCTTCAGTTCTTCTTTCTACTTCACCTCTCTCAAGTTCCAGTGCTGAAGAGGAGTTTGACCTCTCAAAATCAATGTTGAAGGGAGAAAGCAACCATGGTGGTCAAGTTACAGATCAAGAAGACACCATGGAGGAAGTTGAATATTTGCAGCAGGACAGCAATAAGGCAGTTTATCTGTCAGATTTGGAGAACTGTTTTGATGGAGAAGAGCCGGTTGAGTTTCCACCTTTCTCTCTTTCATCATCCACACTCCAAACACTTGAGTCTACTGTCATGAAGGAGGGCATTCATTTACAACAGCCAGCATCTTATAATAGCTCTTCAGAATCAAGATTGGAAGATTTTAATCTTTCAAATTCTTCATTGGAGGAAGAGAAAGGACAGAGGAATTTCACCATTTCTTCCACACCATCCATTCAAGAAGGTCTACAAGAAGACTCCATTCTTGGGGTTGAAAATCACAGAAATGGGCATACTCAAAGGACCATACCTTGCCCAATCAGGTATTTGGATTCATTGGAGCCAAAGGAGAAGTCACAACCAATCATGCTTTCTTCTGAGCATGAGGGTGAGCTACAAAGTACCAAGGATCAGTTGCCATACCTCTTCAATTCAAATGCAGAGCAACTAAAAGAGGTATTGGATTTGTTTTCAGCTAATACTTTGATGATTTGGATAGAAGACCAGCTTCTTGTTGATTTTCCATCCATCCAAACAGCCATGATCAGTGCCAAATCAATTGCATGGCTGCCACTTTTGAGAAAGGGAAGCTATTTCTCACAACCAATTGCAGGGTTTGTTTAGCCTGCTTCTGCTTCCAGTTAGAGTAAATTAGGTAGGTTTGCTTTCAGTAGAAGAAGTGCTTGTGCACACTCTACATGTTCCATTTTGGAGCATGTATGATTTTCAGTTATGTACATAGTTTTTGTTGTTGTGCTGGTTTTGCTCTTGCACAGTTCATTTCAGTGGAATTTTGGTAAGAACAACTCCATGTCCGGTGGGTTTCAAGTGGCTCATAGGGAAGTTTTCAAAGTTCAGATCATTTTTCAGGCTTGCTTATAACTCCATGCCCAATGGATTGTGAAAGGCCACTGATCTTCTACCTAGCAGGCAGGTGACCCCGCTGAGTCATCAAAACTGTTGTCAAAATTTCACCCCCCCAGGGTAAATTTCGATAACATGCATCAGAGTTTTACAGTTCCAGGAAAGTAGATTGAAACAGGAAAAATCACGAAAAATGGCTAAGTCCTAGTCCTAGGAGCATTCGGGACATCTAGGTGTGGATCGGCCGAAAAGCCTCCAGGCGGCCCACTAAGCATTTGGGAAAATCAGGCCAGAAGTACGCGGCAGACGCGAGAGGCCGATCCTGCCGAAAGAGGAAGAAAACGACTAACTGCTGAGCAGGACAGTTCGGGACAAGAGTACGCTAAGTACGCGAACCGGTCGAATCGGCCGAAATGGAAAAATTCAGTCCGAAACAATGTGGGACAAGTGAAACAAAAAGACGCGAATCGGCCGGATCAGGCGAACCGGAAGAATTTGTCCCACGAAGCACTGGGACATTTGGGACAAAAGGACGTGAACCAGCCGGTTCGGCCGAAACAGGGAAATTCAGCACTGGGGCAAATGGGACAAAGGGACGCGCGGGACGCGGATCACCGAAGGAGCCGAGAAAGTTGAGAGCCAATCAGATTATGCCACGTGTCATCGGCAGATGAGGGACAAGGAAGCCCAATTTGGGCGGATCGGAAGTTTTTGTCCCAAACAGCACTGGGACATCCGGGACAAATGTACGCGAAGGACGTGAAAAACCTGAAAATCCCAAAAACCAATGAGAAGCTGCCACGTGTCCTCACCAAGGCATGTCAGAGAGGTCAAGAAACCCGACAGGCTGAAGACCTTGCTCATCCAATCAAATCATGACACGTGTCACAAGTGAAAAGGTCAAAAAGTCAAAGGGCGAGTTTTGAAGGGTCAGCCCGAACCAATGGGATAGTGCGACGTGTCCCAGCTAGGGCCCACAAGGAAATTTCAAAAGAAAGCCCGCTGAAAGGTAGAGGAGAGAGAATCACGCGACCAATCAATGTGTGCCACGTGTCATCCAGGTGGCAGAACGCGGGAAAGATTTCAAAACACGTTTTCGCCTGTTTTGTGCCCTAAAACTTCAGACCTCCATAACTTTCGATCCAGAGCTCAGATTTGCATGTTCTTTATATCAACGGAAAGCTTATGAAATTCTCTACATGATTCTGGGATTAATCTTGAATTTTGGTGTAGTCTGGAGAGAGAAAATTGAGAAACGGCTCTAACATGTGATAATGGCCAGAAGTGATGTTTCAACAACCAGTTTTAATGCACATGGGTCGCATTCTTCTTCAGCATGGCCAGAAGTGATGTTTCAACAACCAATTTTAATGCACATGGGTCACATTCTTCTTTAGCATCGCCAGAAGTGATGTCTCAACCACCGATTTTAATGAAGAATGCGTTTTGGTCAATGGTTGGGCTACTTACATGTTTTCCAATGTTTTTTGTCTCCTGGGCTCGACCCATGCATTGTATAAAGCCAGATTTGGCTCATTTTATATGGGATGACAAGTGGTTCATCTTTTCTGCTCTGCCCTCCCTTCTTTTCTTCTCTAGGGTTGTAAATGGAGTTCGAACCTCCTCCCTTGCTCTGTAATGGCATTTTTGCCTTTTAGTATTGAAATGATGTTCTGTGCAAACTTCTAGAGCAAAAAAACATGTTTTGTGATGCATCTGTCCATCCTTGCTCGTTTTTGCTTGTTCTCTTCTTGCCTCTCTTCATTGCAGGTTTGGAGCTGTGTTCATGGAGTTTTGGGACATTTTCTGTGTGAAATCTATCCTTGGGCCTGTGATGCATCTGTCCATCCTTCCCATTGCTCACCTCTCTTTGTTCTATGGCAGTTTTGATAGATGTCCAACATTCTCCTTCTCTAGTGTATCACCATTTTAGTGTAGGCTTTTGTTCTTTCCCTTTTCTCTCTCTCTCTGTCTCCTTGGCATGGTTAGATTAGGATTAGATTAGCTTTGCCTACACTGGAATAGCTTGTGGAAGGTAGTTTAGGAGCAGGAACCAGCCTTCTCTGGAGATTCCTTTCTAATTTTACAGGTCCCACACCTAGAGAAAGGATTCAATGTTGTGCAATCACACTGGATGCCTGAGTGATCAACCTAGAAGCCTGATCTGCATCCAAGGGTGCTATGATTTTACACCAACAGTAACCCTATAGGTATGAGTTTTAAATTTGAGAGTTCATTTTCATTCACAAAATTCTCAACCAGTTCATCCTTAGGTGTCAAAACTCGATCCCTGTACATTCTCTTTTCATTCCATTTAATGTCACAAATCCTAATAATTTTAGAATTCTCTAAATCCCAAAAATGGAATCTAAAATCACCAGATCCATAACCAATGAAAGTGCATCTCTTGGATTTTACATCCAACTTTTTTCTATTTTCCTTATCAATATGCACAAAATATTTTGAACCAAAAACTTTAAGTAAATAAAGATCTACCTCTTATCTAGTCCAAGATTCCTCTGGTATTTCTCCATCTAGTGAACTTGAAGGCCCATAGTTAATCAAATAAAATGTTATATCAACTACAAGGGCAATCCAATGTGTATATGTTAGTGTAAAATCACAGCACACCTGGATGCTGGTCAAGTTTCTAGGTTGACCAGACTATTATCCAGTGTGATTGCATAACATTGAATCCCTTTCTCCAAGTGTGGGACTTTAAAAGTGAGAAGGATTCTCCAGAGAAAGGCTGGTTCCTATTCCTTTGTTCAGATGCACACGAAATATGCAGAGGGTTTGCTCAAAACCTAATCTAATCTGCCAAGGAGACAGGGTAAGAAGATGCATAAAAATAAATCTAAGCTAATAGAGGTGATGCACCGAGGAATGAAGAACACCTATCTTGCCAGTAAACACCGACCATTCAAATGTGATATAAGATCATGCACAGATGAAAAAACTTGTAGTGAAAGACCAGGAGGATGCAAAATGGACATAGAGAGGGTTGAGAATCATCCACAGACATGTATTACTTGCTCCAAAGATTGCTACAATACACTATAGAATGCCAAGAGGTAGAGTCGTATTACAGTTTCAAATGAGAGGTTCGAACTCCACAAATTTGCCTGATAGGAGGAGAAGGGGGGAACAAAACAGAAAAATGTTCGACCTTTTGAAAGAAGCTCCTCTTTACAATATATAGGAAGAATGAGAGAGGGAAAAGAGAGGAAATTCAGAATCTACCCCAACCACTTCTAGGTCACATTTAAAATCATCTCATTATGGCAGAAGCGGCGGATCCTGGAAAAACGGCGGGCTATCTAACAGAAGCGGCGAACTGTTTGCTGCATTAAAGTTGGTTGTTGAAGCATTACTTCTATCTATTACCACACGTCAGGGATGTTTCCTTAATTTTCTCTCTCCATACTGCACCAAAATGCAAGATTGATCCCAGAATCACGTAGAGAATTTCAACAGATTTCTGTTGATATAAAGAACGTGTAAATCCGAGCTCTTGATCGAAAGATATGACAATCTAAAGATTTAGGGCAAAAATAGGCAAAAACAAGTCAGTGGGAAAAATCTTTGAACTTTCCCCATGCTCTGCCACTTGGATGACACGTGGCAGGCTCTGATTCACTGAGCAATTCTCTCTCCTCCACCTTTCTGTGGGCTTTCCTTTGAAATTTCCTTGTGGGCCCTTAAACTTGGACACGTGGCACTATTTCATTGGTTTGGGTCAGTGCTTGAAACCTCACCCTTTGACTTCTGGACTTTCTCCCTCGTGACATGTGTCATGATTTGGTTGGTATTCGGGTCTGCCAGCTTTCCACTTCCCACGCGTCCATTTGTCCCAGACGTCCCAGTGCTGTTTGGGATTGAAACCTTAATCTCATAGCTCCAAGCGAAGACATCTAGAATTCTTGCAAAGTTTATGAAATCTGAGGTCTCCTGGCAGTGGCTACTTGCCAATTTAAGTACTTTTGTGGTGTTACCCAACGGTTGGCTCTGAATCTTCTCTTTGACCTGTATGTTAGCCGTTTCTACGGAAACTAGGCATAGGGTTGAAAGATAGACTCCAATGTTACTAAACCTCTAGGAAGCTTGTTGTCACAGCACACTACTGGATCCCCATACTGTGCTCTAATCGGTTTGTAGTCCTAGCTGAAATCAGCCTCTTCTTATAAGAAATTGACGATAGTGTTGATATCTCAAACACCTGCCAGCTGGTGTTATATCTGGAACTGCAGCATCACAATCACATGGAAATGGGCTGTGTTTTTCCCTTTGATTTGTCAAAACATCAAAAATTGCTCCAACAGCTACGAGCCTTTATCCACGGCTTCATTTCTCCTAGGTATTGGACGTGATATGAAAGCTTCAAAATCCTCAACGAGGTACCCATACCATGTCTTGTAGTTCTTTAGCAGTTCTATTCTTGTAACATGTTGTCCCCTGGACTTGATTGACGATTAGTTTCAAGTCACCAAGCGTGCAAGTTCTTATTCTCTTCTTGATTGCCAATGATCCTTGCACCAGCCTTCAGATTCAGCAGTGTATTTGAACAGGAAAACGGAACAGAAGGCTAAGTAATACCTTATACCTGTGGTGAGATGAGAATAGTTCCTCCTCCTGCACCGTTTCTACTCATTGATTCCAACAAAGAACAGCTGCCATACTCATTCTTGCCTTATGATTTGGATTGGGTTGATGCTGGGGAGAGGTTGATCCTCTTTGTAAACCATAAACCCCCTGCTGAGAGGGGGGGGGGGGGGGGGGGGGGGTGTCTTCTACTTCTGATAAGGATCAAAAGCATGCACCTTGTTGCCATTCATTCAAGAGGCAAATCGGGCACTTCCAACCTTGGTGTCATCCGTCAGTGATAGGGTGATCTTCTGATCAAATGCTGAGTAATTTGCCTTAATCTGGCTTGGAGTGTAAGGCTCAATATGGAAGTTTGAATAGGTTCAGACCAATTGTGCTTAGTCCATACCTTGTTCTAAACAACATGTGAGACCATATACGACACTGAAAGATAGCCTCCAATTTTAGCATTGAAGTCTCTTGACAATCACAATGCAAAGAGTGGTGGAATGTCATGACTGATACATCTTGTAAACCACAACATTTTGACTGCATTCAAGGTAAGACTCAAATATCTAAAGCACTCCAACTGTTGCTATTGCTGTCCCATTAGCTGCCACTACCGCCTTGTAGATGTTATTTCATCCTGAGCCCCGAGCTGATCAGCTATCTGTTTAGTAGGCATACGGAGCTACTCCCAGAGTCTAACATGCAATTATGTACTACTGATTTCCATGATTAACGAAACATAGAAAGGGGGGTCTTCAACATCCTACCTGTTGTGCTCATGACTTCCTCCAGACTGGGCAGCATTTGTAAGCACTTTGTTTGCATCTGAAACCTGCTGATTTGAAGCTTGGCCATTCCTCATGTGATCTTGCAGCAGATCTCTTTGGCCTGGATGGATAGGGATTCTCGCATAGATATATGACTTTGTCTTCTTCATCTGGCAATGACACTGAATGTGATAAAGGATCTCTCTCTCTCTGTCCCTTGGTTTGGATGTTTATTCCTTGTAATGTGGGCAACACAGACAGCTGCATTTGAGTTGGCCTAGGCTGTTCTTGGGCTGCCCTTGTGCATTTGAAACTGGAACTTGCTTGCCAATCCTTTTATGGAGCCGTGGAAGGTGTGGATTGGCTGGGGCTAATAGTATCTTCGCCCAAATTCCCTCCTCCTTTTTGACCTTGTGTTGGCTACCACACCTGGAACTACTTGATTCATGCCACAACAGAAATCGTTTTGCTTGGCCAGTCACAATTTGGTGTCATTTGGGGCTGATTGTGTTGCGGCATGTTTTCTTGTTGTTGACTCATTTCCTTGACTGCCCTCGCCCGCACACCAGTAGTTGTCACCATCAATGCTTGGTTGAGAGCACCATTGAAGCCACAGGATTAGTTATTGGGCTCATTACATGGAAAACACCAATCATATTCCTGTAGCAATGATTGTTCTGTGTTTGGCAACTAATGCCTTTAGAGGTAGATATGGCATTTGGATTATAGGGCTGGAATGGGTCTATTGGAGGAGCCTTGTTTGATTCATATTTACAGCTGGATTAGGTGGTCTTTGTGGTTGTATGCTCCTATTAGCTAGCTTGGGGGTTGATAAGAAGGTCTGAAAACCTTGGGCTTGTTGCCTCCTTGAGGTAACTAGCTCATTGCCTAGGTTTTCAACTGTTTCATGACCTCTTGGAGTTCATTTGAAGACTAGAGGATGAAGTAGAAGATTTCACATTGAACTTTGATTTTCTAGGGGTGGGAACAGGAGCCAATAGTGGGTGCTTGACTAGGCCTGGTTTTCTAAGTTGGATACAAGGGCATGGAAGGCCTAGGAGCCAGATTTAACCAGCATTGAATAAGACAGTTTTCAAGCTCTTAATGGCAAATGGCTATAAGCCAGTAGAGTAAGGTTCTATGCCTCCATAGATTGAATACACATAGGAAATATCAGAATTGCAAAGCTTTAGGTAATATAGAAAAGCACTTTCTGCTGTTGGCCGATGCCACTGGGAAATCCGTATCCCAAGACCCTTTGAAATCTGAAGTTGAAGTCATTCAGCTGCTTGTTTGGGGCTCTCTTGGGTGTCAGCTGCTCCAAAAGACCAAGATTATCCCCTGTTCTCTCTAAATTGCTCATGAAGTGCAAACACAGCTGTCCCAGTTTGTGTAGAAACTAGCTCAAGGCTCATAAACCACTGTAATGCTTTACCCTTGAAGGAAGATGTGAGTAACTTGACAGCCACTGCATTTATTGATTTCATGAATTTACATAAAGGTTAGCCAATATCTTTAACATGAATCACCTGAGTAGTCTATTTTCTCCAGTGAAGTAGGGATGTTCTTCAAAGGCATGCAATAGGACTGGATGTGTGCATTGAGAGCAAGTGGGCTGTTGCCTGTGAAGTTGACGTAGGGTTGTTCTGAAGCCATTCTAAATTGGTCTTAAAACCCTTGTTGATGAATGAAAGCCCTAGGTGGAGGAGTAGAGAGTTCTGTTTGGTAGTGGAGATGGATGACCTCTGAATCCTTCTTCCTCTTTGCCTTCTTCTCGGAGATAATTGTAGGCATTTCAAACAAACACTTCTTCTTCTCCGACTCTTGGACCTATGTGATTCTTCTTCATTAAGTTTTCAGGCCTGCACTGTTGAAAACTAGTTTGATTTTTCCCCTTGGAGCACAGATATGCAAATAATAGATCTTTTTAAGCAAGAAAAATGTAGCAGATGCACCATCAAACCCCTGCCTACAATAAAAATGAGACCTCTAAGGGTCCCACCGTGCATGCCAAACTGTTAGTTTGGCAAAATCATAGCACCCCTGGATGCTGGTCAGTTTCATAGGTTGACCAGACTTTATCCAGTGTTGATTGCCACAACATTGAAATCCCTTTCTCCAAGTGTGGGACTTGAAAAAAGTAGAAGGAATTCTTTAAAAAGGCTGGTTTCTACTTCCTCTGTTTAGATGCACACGAAATATGCAGATGGTTTGCCTAAACCTACTATCTTCCAAGGAGACAGGGTAAGAAGATGCATAAAAATAAATTTTAGCTAATTAGGACGTGATGCACTAAGGATGAAGACAAACCTATCTTGCCAGTAAACACAACCATTCAATGTGATATAGATCATGCAACAGATGACAAAATTGCAGTGAAAGGACTTAGCGGAGGATGCAAAATGGACACAGAGCAGGGTTGAGATATTCCAAAGCATGTATTACTTGCTCCAAAAGATTGATACAATACATACAGAATGCCAAAGAGGCAGAGTTCATATACCATTTCAAATGGATTCGAATCCACCAAATTCGCCTGATAGAGGAGAAGGAGGGAGCAAAAAGACAAAATGTTCGACCTTTTGAAAGAGCTCCTCTTTACAATATATAGGAAGAATGAGAGAGGGAAAAGAGGGAAATCAGAATCTGCCCCCAACACTTCTAGGTCACATTAAAATCATTCTCATTATGCTGAAGCGGCGGATCCTGGCAAAACGGCGGGCTGTCTAACAGAAGCGGTTGAACTGTCTGTTTCATTAAAGTTGGTTGTTGAAGCACTTACTTCTGTCTAATTACCACGCAATCAAAGGACGTATTCTCAATTTTATCTCTCTAGACTTGCACCAAAATGTAAGATTGATTCCCGAAGTCATGAGAGAATTTCACAGGCTTTTTCGTTGATATTAAAAGAACGTGCCAAATCCAGAGCTCTGGATCGAAAGATATTGACATCTGAAGATTTTAGGAAAAAACAGGTCTGGTGGGAAAAAATCTTTGAACTTTCCCACGCTCTTCCAACGTTGGATGACACTGGCAGGCTCTGATTCACCTGAGCAATTCTATCTTCCTCCACCTTTCTGCGGGATTCCTTTGAAATTTCCTTTATTGGCCCTTAAACCTTGGACACGTGGCGACTATTTCATTGGTTCGGGTCAGTGCTTGAAACCTCGCCCTTTGAACTTCTGGACTTTCTTCCCTCGTGACACGTGTCATGATTTGGTTGGGGGGGGTATTTTTTGGGGTCTACCAACTTTCCACGTCCCACGCGGTCCATTAGTTCCCAGTAGTTCCCAATGTTGTTTGGACAGAAACTTCCGATCCACCGAAAATAGGTTCCCTGTCCATTTTTCTGCTGGTGGAACACGTGGCGATTGCTTGGTTGGCTTTCAAGAGCCTCCCTTTCAGGCTATCCGCGTTCCCACACGTCCCTTGTGCCCGGATGTCCCAGTGGCTGAAGTTCCGCCTGTTTTTGCCAACCGGCCGATTTACTCCTTCACGTCCATTTTGTCCCAAACATGTCCCAGATATACTAGGAACCAATTCTTCCGAACACTGAAATGGGCTTCCTTTTCTCTCAGCCGCTTCACCTTTCCACCATCCCTTCGCCATCCTCACAGCCAGATGTCCCAACATTCTTATCGATTTTCTTCTCCTTCGGCTGAAATTCAGTTTTTGCGTCCCACGCGTCCCGACGGCCCGATTTGTTCCCTTTGCGAAAAGTTCTCCTTTTGACGAAACGGGTGGTTCACGCCCTTTGCGTCGATTTGCTAGATGTCCCTTTGGCTTCGCGGCCACCTGGAGCTTTTCGGCTGATCCGCACCTTGAGTGTCCCAACTGTTCTCGACTTTGCGAGGACTACGACTAGCCAATTTTCACGATTTTCCTATTTCAAGCTGTTTTTTCCGCTTTTCCACCTTTCCTCAGAGCATTGATCTTTTCCTCTCAGACAGGGGATTAGAAAAAAATTTGAGGGGAACCCTGAAAACATGATTTTTGCCTGAATCAATCCATTTTGCCTGGACTTAGAGAATTCTGATGCATGTTATCAAATTAACCCTTAGGGGTTGTGAATTTTGGATAACAGATATCCTCATAATATCTAGGCATGTGCCCATTATTATCATTGTTCATTCTTCTTGCAACATAATTCTCTATTGGTATTCTTGGAACCGTCCTATTCTCTACGTATTCCATTCATCTTAACAATAATAATTGAAGACTTGTTACAATATTCACCCACCATGTTAGATCAAGGCACTTTAAATTTTGAATTTATTCATTCTCAACAACCTGATTTCCCACTCTTCTTCTGAACCGGAAGCCATATCTACTCTTCAGCTCTGAGTGCTTGATCGGGAATATAATGCTCGCCTCTATTAGCTTATTTAGCTCTTTCTTCATTAGAGGCTCAATGTGAGGGTTGACTGGTCTCTGCTTCTGCCTGATGGGCTTAGCGTCTGGATCCAATTCTATGGTATGCTAAGTCAGGTTGGGATTGAAACCTTTCAAGTCTTCATAGCTCCAAGCGAAGACATCTAGAAATTCTTGGCAAAGTTGTATGAAATCTGATTTCTCCTGTTCAGTGGCTACCTTGCCAATTTTAAGTCTTTTGTTTTCCCCAACCGGAATTGGCTCTGAATCTTCTCTTTTGACCTGTATGTTAGCCTTTTCCTTACGGAACTAGTCATTAGGGTTGAAGATAGACTCCAATGTTACTAAACCTCTAGGAAGCTTGTTTGTCCACAGCTACACTACTTGATCCCCATACTGCTGCTCTAATCTGTCTTGATTCCTAGCTGAGAATTCAGCCTCTTCTTATAAGAAATTGACGATATGTTGATCATTCTCAAACACCTGCCAGCTGGTGTTATTATCTGGAACTGCTAGCCTCACAATCACATGGACATGTGGCTGTGTTTTTTCCCTTTTGATATTGTCAACCACATCAAAAATTGCTCCAACAGCTACGAGCCTATCCACGGCTTCATTTTTCTTCCTAGGTATGGACGTGATATTGAAAGCTTCAAAATCCTCAACGAGGTCCCATACCCTGTTCTTGTAGTTCTTTAGCAGTTCATTCTTTGTAGCATGTTGTCCCCTGACTTGATTGACGATTAGTTCACTGTCACCAAAGACGTGCAAGTTCTTTATTCTCTTCTTGATTGCCCAATGTATCCCTTGCACCAAGGCTTCATATTCAGCAGTGTTATTTGAACAGGAAAACTGGAAACAGAAGGCTAAGTAATACCTTATACCTTGTGGTGAGATGAGAATAGTTCCTCCTCCTGCACCTTTTCTACTCCTTGATCCATCAAAGAACAGCTGCCATACTTCATTCTTGTCCTTATGATTTGGCTTGGTGATGCTGGGGAGAGGTTGATCCTCTTCATGTAAACAATAAACCCCTAGCTCAGATTCTTCTACTTCTTGATAAGGATCAAAAGCATGCACCTTGTTTGCCCATTCATCAAGAGTCAAATCCGGGATACTTCCAACCTTGGTGTCATCCTCGTCAGTGCTAGGGTGATCTTCTTGATCAAATGCTGAGTAATTTGCATTAATCTGGCTTGGAGTGTAAGGCTCAATATGGAAGTTTGCAATAGGTTCAGACCTAATTGTAGCCTTAGTTCCATACCTTGTTCTAAACAACATGTGAGACCAATCCGCTGAAAGATAGCCTCCAATTTTAGCAGTGAAGTCTCTTGACAAGCACAATGCAAAGAGTGGTGGAAGGTCTATGACTGATACATCTTGTAAAACAACAACATTTGGACATGCATGCAAGGTAAGACTCAAATATCTAATCACTCCAACTGTTGCTATTGCTGTCCCATCTAGCTGCACTACCCCTTTAGATGTTATTTCATACTGGAGCCCTAGCTGATCAGCTATCTGTTTAGGCATTACTGAGCTACTTACCCCAGAGTCTAACATGCAATTATGTACTAGCTGATTTCCAATGATTAACGAAACATAGAAAGGGGGGGGCTTCAACATCTTACCTTGTTGTGCTCCATGACTTCCTTCAGACTGGGCAGCATTTGTAAGCACTTTGTCTTGCATCTGAACCTGCTGATTTGAAGTTGGCCAATCCTTCATGGTAGCTTGCAGCAGATCTCTTTGGCCTGGGATGGATAGGGATTCTCACATAGATATATTGACGTTTGTCTTCTTCATCTGATCAATGACACTGAATGGTGATAAAGGATCTCTCTGCTGTCCCTTGGTTTGCATGTTTATTCCTTGTATGTGGGCAACAACAGCTGGCATTTGAGTTGGCCTAGGGGCTGTTCTTGGCTGCCCTTGTGCATTTGAAACTGGACTTTGCTTGTCAATCATTTATGGAGCCGTGGAAGGTTGTGGATTGGCTGGGGCTAATAGTTTTTCTTCGCCCAAATTCCTCCTTTTTGACCTTGTGTTGGCTACAACACCTTGAGAAACTGCTTGATTCATGCCACAGAAATCTTCTGCTTGCCAGTTCACCAATGTGGTGTCATTTGGGGCTGATTGCTGTTGGAATGTTTCTTGTTGTTGATTGTTTCCTTGACTACCCTCGCCCTCCACACCAGTAGTTGTCACCATCAATGCTTGGTTGAGAGCACCATTGAAGCACATGGATTAGTTATGAGGCTCATTACATGGAAAACACCAATCATATTCCTGAGCAATGTTGTTCTGTGTTGGCACTAATGCCTTAGAGGTAGATATGGCATTTGGATTATAGGGCTGGAATGGTCTATTGGCAGGAGGCCTTGTTTGATTCATATTTGCAGCTGGATTAGGTGGTCTTTGTGGTTGGTATGGCTACCTATTAGGCTGAGCTTGGGGTTGATAAGAAGGTCTGAAACCTTGGGCTTGTTGCCTCTTGAGAGTAACTAGCTCATTGCCTAGGTTTTGCAACTGTTTCATGACCTCTTGGAGTTCATTTGAAGCACTAGAGGATGAAGTAGAAGTTTCACTTGAACTTTGATTTCTAGGGGTGGGAACAGGAGCCAAAGTGGGTGCTTGACTAGTGCCTGGATTTTCTAAGTTTGGATACAAGGGCATGGAAGGCCTAGGAGCCAGTTTACCAGCTTGAATAAGACAGTTTTCAGCTCTAATGGCAATGCTATAAGCAGCAGGTAAGGTTATGCCTCCCATAGATTGAATTAACATAGAAATATCAGAATTCAAAGCTTTAAGGTAATATAGAAAAGCACCTTCTGCTGTTGGCCTGACTGCCACTGGAATCCTATCCCAAGACCTTTGAAATCTGAAGTTGAAGTCATTCAGCTGCTTGTTGGGGGCTCTCTTGATGGTTGTCAGCTGCTCCAAAAGAGACAAGTTATCTCCCTTCTCTCTAAATTGCTCATGAAGTGCAAAACACAGCTGATTCCAGTTTGTGATAGAACTAGCTCCAAGGCTCATAAACCACTGTAATGCTTTACCCTTGAAGGAAGATGTGAGTAACTTGACAGCCACTTGCATTTCATTGATTTCATGAATTTCATAAAGGTTAGCAATATCTTTAACATGATCACCTGGAGTAGTCTGATTTTCTCCAGTGAAGTAGGGAATGTTCTTCAAGGCTGCAATAGGGACTGGATGTTGTGCATTGAGAGCAAGTGGGCTGTTGCCTGTGAAGTTGACGTAGGGGTTGTTCTGAGCCATTCTAATTGGTCTTAAAACCCTTGTTGACTGAATGAAAGGCCTACTAGGTGGAGGAGTTGAGAGAGTTCTGTTTGGTGGAGATGGAGACCTCTGAATCCTTCTTCCTCTTTGCCTTCTTCTCGGAGATAATTGTAGGCATTCAAACAACACTTCTTCTTCTCCGACTCTTGACCTTGTGATTCTTCTCATAAGTTTTCAGGCCTGCACTGTTGAAACTAGTTGATTTTTCCCCTTGGAGTCACCAGATATGCAAATAATAGATCTTTTTAAGCAAGAAAAATGTAGCAGATGCACATCAACCCTGCTACAATAAAAATGAGACCTCTAAGGTCCCACCGTGCATGCCAAAACTGTTAGTGCAAAATCATAGCACCCCTGGATGCTGGTCAGGTTTCTAGGTTGACCAGACTATTATCCAGTGTGATTGCATAACATTGAATCCCTTTCTCCAAGTGTGGGACTTGAAAAGTGAGAAGGATTCTTTAGAGAAAGGCTGGTTCCTATTCCTCTGTTTAGATGCACACGAAATATGCAGAGGGTTTGCTCTAAACCTAATCTAATCTTCCAAGGAGACAGGGTAAGAAGATGCATAAAAATAAATTTAAGCTAATAGACGTGATGCACTAAGGAATGAAGAACACCTATCTTGCCAGTAAACACAAACCATTCAAATGTGATATAAGATCATGCACAGATGACAAAATTTGCAGTGAAAGACTAGGAGGATGCAAAATGGACACAGAGAGGGTTGAGAATCATCCAAAGACATGTATTACTTGCTCCAAAGATTGATACAATACACTACAGAATGCCAAGAGGCAGAGTCATATTACAATTTCAAATGGGAGGTTCGAACTCCACAAATTCGCCTGATAGGAGGAGAAGGGGGGAGCAAAACAGAAAAATGTTCGACCTTTTGAAAGAAGCTCCTCTTTACAATATATAGGAAGAATGAGAGAGGGAAAAGAGGGGAAATTCAGAATCTGCCCCAACCACTTCTAGGTCACATTTAAAATCATCTCATTATGGCTGAAGCGGCGGATCCTGGCAAAACGGCGGGCTGTCTAACAGAAGCGGTGAACTGTCTGTTTCATTAAAGTTGGTTGTTGAAGCATTACTTCTGTCTATTACCACGCATCAAGGACGTTTCCTCAATTTTATCTCTCTAGACTGCACCAAAATGTAAGATTGATCCCAGAATCATGTAGAGAATTTCAACAGCTTTTCGTTGATATAAAGAACGTGCAAATCTGAGCTCTGGATCGAAAGATATGACGATCTGAAGATTTAGGGCAAAAATAGGTCGGTGGGAAAAATCTTTGAACTTTCCCCACGCTCTTCCACTTGGATGACACGTGGCAGGCTCTGATTCACTGAGAAATTCTCTCTCCTCCACCTTTCTGCGGGATTTCCTTTGAAATTTCCTTGTGGGCCCTTAAACTTGGACACGTGGCACTATTTCATTGGTTCGGGTCAGTGCTTGAAACCTCGCCCTTTGACTTCTGGACTTTCTCCCTCGTGACACGTGTCATGATTTGGTTGGTATTTGGGTCTACCAACTTTCCACGTCCCACGCGTCCATTTGTCCCAGATGTCCCAATGTTGTTTGGGACAGAAACTTCCGATCCACCTGAAATAGGCTTCCCTGTCCCTTTTCTGCTGGTGACACGTGGCGTTGCTTGGTTGGCTTTCAGCTCCTTCAGCTATCCGCGTCCCACACGTCCCTTTGCCACGGATGTCCCAGTGCTGAAGTTCCCTGTTTTGGCCGAACCGGCCGATTTACGTCCTTCACGTCCATTTGTCCCAACTGTCCCAGATTATCTAGGACAAATTCTTCCGAACCACCTGAAATGGGCTTCCTTTTCTCTCAGCCGCTTCACCTTTCCACATCCTTCGCATCCTCACAGCCCAGATGTCCCAAATTCTTAGTCGATTTTCTTCTCCTTCGGCTGAATCAGCTTTTTGCGTCCCACGCGTCCCGACGGCCCGATTGTTCCTTTGCGAAAGTTCTCCTTTTCGACCGAACCGGGTGGTTCACGCCCTTTGCGTCGATTTGTCCTAGATGTCCCTTTGCTTCGCGGGCCACCTGGAGGCTTTTCGGCTGATCCGCACCTTGATGTCCCAACTGTTTCGACTTTTGCGAGGACTACGACTTAGCCAATTTTCACGATTTTTCCTATTTCAAGCTTGTTTTTTCCGCTTTTTCCACCTTTCCTCAGAGCTTGATCTTTTCCTCTCAGACAGGGGACTTAGAAAAAATTTGAGGGGACCCTAGAAACATGATTTTTGCCCTGAATCAATCCATTTGCCTGGGACTTGAGAATTCTGATGCATGTTATCAAATTAACCCTAGGGGGTGAATTTTGGATAACAGTATCCTCATAATTCTAGCATGTCCCATGATTATCATGTTCATTCTTCTTGCAACATAATTCTCTATTGGTATTCTTGGAACCGTCCTTTCTCTACGTATTCCATTCACTTAACAATAATAATTGAAAGACTTGTTACAATATTCACCACCATTGTTAGATCAAAGGCACTTTAACTTTGAATTTGATTCATTCTCAACAAGGGATTTCCATATTTTAAGTCTCAAAAACATCATATTTATGTTTAATACAATAAACCCATACCTTTCTTGTAGCAACATGAATGAAAGTAACATAATATTGGGATCCTCCATGAGAATCTACCTGGTTTGGTCCCCAAACATCTGAGTGTACAACCTCTAATTTCTGCTTCTTCTTAGTTTCCCCAACTTTGAGAAATCTCACTCTCTTTTTCTTTCCAAAGACACAATGTTCACAGAAATAAAGATCTAAATCTTTCAAATCCAATAACTTACCCTTAGCCTTTAAGATCTACATTCCTTTTTGACTCATATGGCCCAACTGATTATGCCACATGTATGCATATGAATCTGAAGTAGATTATACAAAAAAGGAATCAGTAACATGGGTAGATAAATATAATGTTCCTACCTTCTTGCCTCTTATCACAACAAAGGCACCCCTGGTGACTTTCCAAGAGTCTGTTTTGAATGTAACCATGCAACTAGCTTCACCTAGTTTCCCTGCAGAAATAAGATTCCTCCTGAGGCTTGGCACATGCCTCACATCTTTCAATACCCATGTATTTCCATTCTACAATTTTAGATGAAATTATCATTTACCAGTAATACTACAAGGTTCATCATCACCCAAATAAACATGCCCAAAATTTCCCTAGACATAATAATTTTTTAAATAACCCTTATTAAGGGTTGCATGGAAAGAATCTTCTAAATCTAAAACCCATTATTCTATTATATTATCCAAAGAAATAATAAGATCATCTTGCATTACCCCTACTACAATAGTTTCCTCTTTACCTTTGTCTAGGTGTTGGTTCTCTTTACCCTTCGACCAACAATCTTTTTATGCATGTCCTTTATTTCCACAATTCCAACAGGTAATTCCCTTACCTCTGGATTTAGATATGCCATTACTTTATTTTGATTTCCCATTATTCTTACTCTTTGATCTCTCCTTTTATCTACCTCTGCTTTCTACATTCAAATCATTCCCAAATGATGATTCCTCTGTAATTTTCCTGTGAATTTCTTCATTCAAAATTATACTAACCGCATCATCAAACTTCAAAATATTATTAGCAGATGTTGTATTAGTAACAACCATTACTAATTTATCCCAACTATTAGGAAAAAACATAAGAATAAGAGTGCTTTCACTTCATCTTCAAATGAAATATCAATAGATTTTAACTAGTTACAATAGATCGGAAATCATTCAAATGACTAGATGTAGATCCACCTTCATGTATCTTAGAACTAAATAGTTTCTTCATCAAATAAAATTTATTTGAAGCACTAGGTTTTTCATATAAATTAGCAAGAGATTTCATTAACTCTACCATAGATGTCAATTCTATAATATTAGAAGCCACAGATGCTACCATGCTTAATCTTATAAATCCCAAAGCCTTTCTGTCAAAAATATTCCATTCTTCACCAGTCATCTTCGTAGGTCTAAAATTTTCATCCAACGGTAAGTAAAAATCTCTTTGATATAGATAATCCTCAATCTGCATCTTCCATGATTGATAATTTCGGCCGTCAAACTTCTCTACATTGTATTTTTTCTTATACCATTTTTGTAGCTCCCACTCAATCAAAAAACCCTCTGTCAGTAAATATGTCAACACACAAAACCCTCAAACAAGGCTCTGATACCAGTTTTTGGGATTAGCACATAGGTTGTACAGATAATATATCAGACCTAAGCATACATGCAATAAAAGTGGATATTCTACCAAAATAAATATACAAAACAAGAGATATAAATCAACACCAGATTAACGTTGTTCACCCAGTGTGGGCTATATCCACCAAGAAACAAGCCAATCTATTATCCAAATCTTTCAGAAGATATACAATGAAGATTTAAAATCTTCCACACCTCTCACAATTTACAATACTTTCTTTCTCTCAAGCTTCTCCTTCTTCTCCAAGAATTCTCTCTCACAATTATTTCCACAATAATCATTAACTCTCTCTTCTAACCCTAGATTTCTAGCTTATAAATACCTTATACAAACTTAGGGAAATTAGCCATGTAATTACAATCAATATATATGCTTTAATACTAAAATTAGATCTAATTCCTATGAATTAAATAAAAAACTCATGCACAGGTAACCGATGTCAGTTAGCCCTAATCGATGTTGGTACCTATATAATCGATGTCAGTTACTTTATTTTCCAGCAAGTTGATATAACATGCTAAACTGAATTGATTGAGCTCCACATCTCAACAATTTGTGGTGCATGTGACGTCGGCATGAGTGTGCATCCCAAAAGAGAGGACTGGATGCTGATCTAAAATGTATCTCTGCAGGGGAGGGGATGTGCATGGTAGAAACCAAGTCACATGCAAAAAGAAGTGTCTACTAAGATGTGTTAGTAGAAATTTAGCAAGCATGAAATAGAAGACTAATATAATAAGCAAGTGTGCATACAAATTGGACCATGAAAAGTGGGTTTAAAATGTGGGACATCACTCACAATATCACAAGACAATCAAGGCCGAAGAAACTAAAAGAATACAATCAGTAATCAAAATAGACATAGCGCATAGCCCGCAAATAATGGCATACAATAACAAACAATGAAAGTTAAAATGTATTAGACAACCATGGTGGCATATAGTCCTACAAGGAAAATATTGCACATGAAGCTCCCATTAGCATGTTAGAAAGATAAATATTATATCAAGACATGTATGTTTCAATGGAAAGTAGTGTGTTAGAAAGTAGTAGTAAATAATAAAACAATAACACGTGTAATATGTGAAAGTAGTAAATGTAGATGCCCCTAGGAGCCTCACTGGGACTCATAAAGGATGAAATGTTGAGCATCATTTAAATGTGTGAAAATATGTAAGATATCTATATTCACCTCAAAATACCAAGTGAGCGCACATGTGTTTATATAGAAAAATAATGACATACTAAGTATTTGGCTAGAATAAAAAGTAAAGTGCACCATGTAACTAGTATAAAAAAGCAAGAGTAAGTGCAACAAGGATATGTAATATGATGTAAATGAGTGTGATGGGATGATATGCAATTTTTGAATATGGATAGGATCAGTGTACCACCTAGTGGATGTGTATGAGTAAAATACCCCTCAACAATCAAGAATGAACCATAGAACAAGAGTGTGTCATCAATAAATGGTTTGATAAATGTGTGCGAGAAAGATATATAGTGAATGTGGTGAGGTTCATTTAATATTAAGACCCTCAGAAATAGATTATGAACTATGTAACTAGAGTGTGTCTAGGGTAATGATGATACAAATAATATATCAAGATGTGTAAGATTATTGAAAAAGGTTAAGTGTGAAGCACGAAGCATGATAGTAGATTTCATAGAAAATTTATGCTACTAGGAGGGGGAGACAGAAATCATGATTCCCCTAAGTGAAATAAGGATATAAGGATATCCCAGGATAATGAATGGCAAGGGCCCTTCACCCAATGTCTAAGGAGATAAAGGTATGTGACGATTCTTTAATATTGGTGGAGTATGAGAGTAATGATGTACATGTGAAGGATACCTATGTGGTGAAGGAGGTGGTGAACACCTATGTGAAGGGATTTCTTTATTAGGGGACTTATGTCGACGATATGGACTAGTGGACTGATGTGGATGACAATTTTTTGAAGGAGAACATGTGTGAATAGGAGAACTAGGTGTTTATTTTGCCTTAGATTTGAGAGGCCCTTGAGGTCTAGATGTTGTAACTGATGGAAGGATGTCATCAATAATAGGTTTGGGTAATGGTGTGCATGGTGGAATACCTTTAGTAGTGATAAATTTATTATTGTGAATGAACTTAAGACATAAATGATTCATAGAAAAAATACCTTGAGTGACATGGAGCCAAGGAATAACTAAGATCATGTAACAATCTTCGATTAAAGATGCCTTAGTGAATGGCACAAGCATAGTGAGAGGCCCAATTGTAACGGGAAGCCTAATGTAGCCAAAATAAATAGGAACTAGATATGTGATAGCTGAGATTGAAAATTTTATATCATTAAGAAGTGCAATAGATCACACATTGATAGGATCCTTTGGATAGATCATGGTGTTATTGACAATGTACGAATCGATAAAAACATTGATGTGTAATGAATCAGAAGATAATGTTGCATGATAATCATGATCAGAGAATGAAATAGTTGGTAGTTATGTAACATCATAAGTGATAAGAAATTTAAGGGGACCTAATGAAGGAGGTTCATAGTGTGATATGTATAGTTAGCTGAAGTATTAGTAGCTTTCTTGTCATGTGTGGGAAAAGGGGCATTAAATATTTTTAGTTTTTTTATCGTTAACCGGTTTAGAAGAAGATGGATCGGGGATCTCAAGTGAATTATTGTCAATAATATCTTGAATTAGATGTTAGAGTTTGAAGCAGTGATTAGTAAAGTGCCCGATGAATTGATGATTATCACATTTAGTATTTTCATCATAATTGTAGCCATGAGCGTGAGATGGATCAATATTGAGTGGTGATGGAAGATTGATTAGATTAATTTCAAGAAGCTAAGGCAATAGAAACTTAGGTGCATATGGTAAATTTTTGAAAGTATGCTTTGGAGGTTGCCATTGAATTTTTTGAGGTGGAGAGATGGAATTAATAGTTTCCTTTACTTCGGTAGGCTTAGGAGATGGCTTGAATGTTGATTTATCTTGAAATTTATTAGAAGATGATGAAGAAGCATCCTAATACTTTAATTTTCCCATAGAGAGTAGTTTTACTTCACACATTTTGATAATATGACATAATTTATCAAATGAAGTAGATGTCTCAAATATGACACTCTCCTAAAGAGGTGGTAAGAGGTTTTGAACAAAAATATCTTGTAATTTGGAATCAGCAAGCACATTGGTCATCTTAGCTAGGTTGTTCTTATAACGTAAGACATAGTTCACTATATGTTCATTATATATTTGTTTAATTTGATCCAATTGTGCATACAATATCTTATTAACAATATTGATGGAAAAGTGAGCAAGAAAATCATTGGCTAAATGTGTAAAATAAGTTACCAAATGAACAAGTAGATCGTAAAACCAACGCATGGTATAATCTTGAAGACTCCTAGGGAATAACTTAGCTAATAATTTGTGATCATCCACATAATCAAGACATACCACATGAAAATATTTAAGATACTCTTAAGGGTCACCATGACCATTGAAAGTGGCAAACTTAGGGGTGACGGAATTCAGAGGAAGTGGATATGTATAAATTACGTGTGCAAAAGGATTGTGAAGTAATGAAGAGGAGTCAAGAGATGGAGAGGAGCGTGAAGTAGCCTGCTAAATTTGATGGATTTGAAATTGTAGATATTGATTTAGAGAAACTCGGTATTGTGTGCCAGAATAATATACTTACCGAGTGTGAGAAATAAGAGGAGTTAAATGGTTAGTAGGAGTAGGAACAGACATTAGAATAGTAAAAGTAGGTCATGCTGGAATAAGAACACTCAAATAGACATCAAATCCTAAAAAAGAAAGATGCAAAATGAGGGTTCAGATTGTCCTCAACCACCACAATGGTGGAATTACAAATGATCATTACACTACATCTCAGACCTAATGTAGTTCTATGTGTGTATGTGGAATTGTGCCCTAGGTTCCTCTTGTGTCAGTCACACATGGATAGCGTGCAAGTAACTAGATGTAGAAGTTAGTAAATTTGTGCATGGAATAGAATGAACTTCCCTCCTATGAAGTGTATCCAGATGAACCAGCCCTTATGTGCCTTGTGATGGAGTTATATGGATGTAATGAAGCTCTTAGATACCTTGATTGATGTAACCTTAGGTGGTGATAGTAGATGCTTAATGATTGATTTTTTATTATGATAACATAAATTTATATTTATATGATTCCTTTGATTAGATTTCATAATTAACCCCGAAAAGGCTGACTACCAAAAAGATAAGATGATCAAACGGCTATAAAATACCCAAAAAGTGTAAGTAAAGTACAAATAGGACATGGGTACCTAGAGGGGATGAGGGTGCCTAGTGCTGGAATCCTTGATGGGTGCTAGTGTCTAGGATAACAAATGTTGAAGTATGAAAGACAGATTGAGTAAGTAGAAGTGTAAGACCAAGAGAAGTAATAGAAAGGAAATAAAGGTGGCCAAAGACAGGTTAATTAGTACTTTTCTTACTTAGGAATCATATGAATAGTAGTATGTAATCAGGACTAGAAAATTACCCAAAGTGTGTGATTTTGTGTCTACAACATCAAGGAAAGAGTGAACCAATTCTAGATTATATTTTACACTTTAGTTATTGCATGCATCAATTATTATTTTAGCCCATTGATTTAGAAAAGCAATTTTTTTTTTTTTCGTGGGTTAATTCCCCCCTTAAAGGTAAAGTTATTATATGATACATACGACTCATTCACTCTTTTTTGTTATAAAGTTATTGAACTATAAAAGGATCTCATTGCAAATAATTTCTTAATACCTTCTCCCACTTCTTCTATTCCTCCTATTCCTACTAATTCTTCCCCTAGTTCATCTATTAACCCTCCTACATGATCCCCATCTCCACCTCCATGTAAGTGTCTTCCTTCCCCTCCAGGACATTGGCATTCACCTAAGTCTTCTTCATCTCACATTCATGAACAATTGTACTTTTCACATAATGATAAAGACCATGATGTTCTGCAAACCATACTTGATAACTGACTCATTTTTGTGCCTTCTACCTAACATCATACATCTCACCACTTGCAATGCCAGTGTGTCCACCCTTTCTGTAATTTCCACCACATCAATGGCCACCATGATACTGAATTTTATGCTCTCCATGATTTCCTACAATAATTAGAAGATGAATGTGTCATTTCTTTCCACTCTCACTCTTGTGAGTGCTCTCTCTCCTCGTCCTCATAAGCAAGATTCCACCACTTTCCACTTGTCTCCTTCACCTCCATATAAACTAGTTATCTTTCCCCCTCCTAAGGTCATTATCCATCTACGTCCTCTATATAATCCACCTATGGTTAGATCCTCTCATTCTTCACACATTGCTATAATATCTCATTGGCTTCCTAATCCCCTTTCTTCTGCACTTCCTCCCACCACACTTATTCTTGGATCCATTCCCTCTAGCATAAAATTTGACACTTACCCTCCTATCATTGTTGATTCACATGTTCCATCCATGCTTTGCAGGCCTCTTAATATCTAGTAGATGACATCCACTTTCCATTTCATTACCCTATGATGCACTCTCATGCTACGGTTCACACTTTACTATTGAGGGTGGAATACATCAATGAACCTCTCCTTTCACACCTCATTCTCTTTACTTCATGTCATATCTTTTCTATAATCTCCTCACACGTAGAAAACCTATTTCCTGATGATGTAATTTTGGTCTATGATTCATTCTTGACTGTTTAGGGGGCATTTATAAATTAACCTCATTCTCACACTAGGGAAAATAACTTCCCCCCCTTCATTCTCATCACTCGCAATTACGAACATTATTTCACACCTCATCATTATTCATTTATCAACACATCATTATTACTACTTTTATTTATCTACTACATTACATCACATTACCGTTTCTATTTTATCTACAACATTACATCATGTGCATACATTTCTATTCACCATATGCTATACTATTCATTATTATTCAGATATAATTCCTACGTAGTCCATTGCTCAGCAATTCTTTTCACATCATTAAAATTCTCCAAAATCAACAATATTCAATACATCAATCATTCTCACACTACACATCAACTCTATCAACCTAAATACACACTACCAAGAATATCACATCATCATTACATAGTATACAATCTACAACGATTATAGTGGGACATCAACACAAGTCAATGTGTGTGTTTGTGTGTCTATATCCTCCAAAATCATAAGTTATAAAATACAATCACTGGGGGGAAATCCCCCATGCATCAATACAACATATACAATACATCACACAACATCCTCACTATCACTATATAAAAGCACAAGATCTATAGAATTAGAGGCTTTTCCGCTCACTCTATTATTAGAAAATAGGACACTGAGGGGGGTGAATTAGTGTCAATTTAAATTTTCTATGACAATTCATCTTCAATCAGATTCATAATCCTTTATTTCAGATTTCAACAACATAAATAACATGTAACAAGAAGCACACACAAGAGAGAGACAAGGATTTTTAAGTGGGAAATTCAAACAGGGAGAAAACCCAATGAACTAATGGACTATGCTCACAATGGTTACAAGTATTTTGAGCTACACCTCAAATAATGAATAAAATAATTCAAATCAAGCTACTACTTGATGATTTACAAGCAACAACTTGCAAGAAAGCCTCTACTTTCAAGTTTTTATAAGCTGCAACTCATTATTCACATCAAATTTTGATTACACACTTCATAAATTTTTTAAACAACATATTTTGATACTATATCATCTCACAAATTCTCTAACACCATTTACACCTTTTCATTATCTTCACCTCATATCAAACTCTCTCACTAATCTCTCCAAAACATTCAACATACATTTTTCTCTCTTACATTCTCAATATAAGACACTACTTCTCTCAAACCTTCGACAACAATTACAAATAAAAGGATATCCTTTTTTTTTATACTAGAGTAGACTACTTCACACCTTATCACCTTCATTTCCAGGTAATCTTGACATATCCTTACTTTCTCACTCAAACTAGAGAGATCAAATGACTTTTAGTTTAACTGTTATGAGATGCATAAAGACATCTGACAGTGCTCTGCCACATGCTTAAACTTGCAAACTTCTTCAAGATGTTGAGAAGGAAAAGTATGAAACTTGTAGGCTCTTTGTATACATGTTCAATTGTCTGTAGAAGACAAACTTATCATTTGACTTCTCTTGCTAACATAGAAACGTTTCTTCAGGTAGTATCAAGTTCTACCAAAAAAATAGTTATATAGCTTAAAATGATTCTTTACACGTGTAACAATCAATGCGTACATTAATCATACCTTATTAGCTCCCTAATAACTCACATACTTCTTCCTTTGAGGTACACCTATCATTTGAACCTTAATTTTGTTTGAAACTCTGTCACAGTCCTTTACCATACTATGTGACAGTAATGTCTTTAGTTATTTAGTTCATGAATGAAATCATCTTAATCAGGTTCATAAAACACCTCTTCCATAAAATTCTCAACCAAAGCTTATCCTTTGTACTTTTAAAGTTACACTATTAATTCTCATTTTTGACTAAGAGTCACAAGCTATTGCATTGTTTTGAAAACATTTGAAGAAGACAAACCCTTTATTTTAATCTTGGCAAAGTTATTCAACATGATCACTGGTATGTATTTGAAGGAGAAGACATTCATAAGCTTAAAAAGGAGAAAAAAGAGTTCCATAGCCTAGAAATATTGAAATGAAGGCATTGAAATAATTATATCAAGCTGAAAAATAAAACACTTCTTTAAATTTCCTTCATCATCAATATACTGTGACAGGGTATCTATACTTTTGAAAAGAGGAAAAGTTTAATCTTCAAGATCTTGGTCATATGATGTCTTTATCATTTAAGATATCTTTAGGTACATCTTTCAAAAAATTCTAAGACCAGCACCCAACTCCTCAAGTCCACATTTGTATGATATCATGCTCATGAGATCATATTTTTCTTGATCTTTACAAACTTTGCTCAGGTAGGGTTTTAGATCTCAAACCATAGGACGTTGATTGAGGGCTTATAGCAACCTAAATTTCTCTTTTGTACAAATACAAAAATGTGATTTTTTTAATGAATTATTTCACTACCATTCCCAATCATTCATTTCCATGACACAAGATGATATATCCCAAATTTTTAAGGTACAACATCAGTTCTTCATGACTATTACAAACCATAATGCTCAGTCCTCTAAAAGGCCAATTTTACATAAGAAGGGCATTATCCTAGGTATATAAATCATATCTTGAGAAAAAAAAATCTTTGGAAAACCTATCACAATGAGTGCATTTGAAAAAATTGTAGACATGTCATTGAATGTAACCATTCTCATCCTTAGTACACAATTTCTAAAAACACTACAAATCAGATAGATCTTGGACAATCCTTGATGTCAAGCCCTCACTTCATAAGATCCTCTTGTGGAATAAATTATTCAAATAATACATGGGCACTTATTTCACCATCTCCAGTGTCAAGGTTATAGAGAAAAGGATTGCAAACACAACACAAACCCTAGATTTCTTGAATAAGTTTTGTACTATAGTAGTTTAAGGACAATGAGATTTAGACACAAAAATTCATTAGAGGAAACAAAAAAAGGACTAATTAAATAAACCTTGACCTGTTGAAGGAGAATCAAAACATTTTCTATGTCAAAATTATATTTGTGCATCACCATCATGATTGTACCTTTTAAGCACCATGACTGAGCATACACAGCTTGCACAGGCTGAGTTGGACTTGTACTAGGAATACCAAGCTTAAGGAGCACTTAAAGAATATTCTTGACCTAGAGAACACCTATTTCATCCTTGAATAGTTTAAATAAATTTTCCAATTTATTTAGTGACAACCAACCTAATTTCATGCCTATTGGTTCAAAAAAGTGATTAGGAGAGAGAAAAATAGGGTTAGAAAAATGAAGAGAACTTTCTTTTTCTTCCACCTTTGGTCTTAAAATTTTTTACAAAATTTCTTTCTTGGATTTATCTTAAAAATATACTTTTATGATTTATCTGAAGGAGGATTTATAAAATTTTTTGGAATTTAAGAAGACGGGTTGCTCAAATTACATTCCTCAAGAAACTAGTTTTAGTAAAACTTGAATAACTTAAAAATTACATTTCAAAACTTGATGAAATTTGACACAGAACACCAAAACACATCCCTTTACATTATCCATATCTTGGTTCCTCATAAATTTTCCTTTAATATTCATACCAATCTCATTTTCTCATGACTTCAGTGTTAGTTCTCAAAGGCAGTTTTATTGAACATTTAAATTTTTGCCTCGAGGAGCTCAAGCCCTGTAGATGCTCATACATGCCTTAAAGGGTAATATTAGGCTTATAACATGATTACATAGGATTTTCATGGCCTTCATTGAGCTATTTCCTCATTAGGCTCTAGAACTAGGCCTAAATGAGCCATTTTCAACTATGACTCCCATAACTTGAATTGATGCTTACTCTAAAAGCTCTTACACATTTTGGAACCAACATTTCTTACCTATAAAACACCTGAGCCAAGCATACTAACCATCTCTATACCTTCAGTGGGCATCAACCTCATTGGCCAAGCTTGTAGCCTCTGAGACCATCCTGAAATATCAATGATCCAGCTTAAGACCACTAAACACCATTGATAGGAACTTATTTGCATGAGATTTCACTTATCCATTATTATCAATTCCATGTGAAATCATTGACAATATCAACCAATGGAATATGATTCAACATCTATGTCATTGCTCTCGACCTCTATATCTCTCTAATGGACTCCATAATACAGAAATATCGATTGTCTTCTCTATAAATTGGCCTTGTAGCTCAACATATTTAGAAAAAAACATCCTGTGTTGGGGATCCTCCTACAGCTTGTCTATCTAACCTATTATCTGCACAATACTCATCACGCTTACTCAATAACATGGTACATGTGGTTACTATTATAGCTACCAACTCGAACAAATGGGCATGCTCGCCTGTAATCACATCTACCTTCTCTAGCATGCCTCCTCCCATGATCACATTTGGAGGTATGTTCCATGTCAATGTGTGTATCGATGAATCTACAATCAATGACCAATAGGCATCACCTGCAATCACAAAAACCAACATTAGTTACTATATATCATTGTAATATCTAGTAACTAAATGACAACTCACATATAGAAATGAAAAATACTTACATTTGGCTCATATCATTGCTACACCATCTACATTGGGAGCAAGTGTCCGCCCCTCTACTCCTCTAACCACCAGATATTATGCCACATCTACCACTACTAGAATTATAAACACCCATTAATGCATCTCCCATCACTCATTGTAGGCCTAGGTACACCTCGCATCGTCAACATGTATAGGATATATAGTCGCATTTACCTCATCTGGACTAGAATGCATTATTTTTCCTCCTAACAGGCTCAGTCTCACTCCTAGTTGTTTCACTTCTCTAGTAAATCTCAACCATATATAGCTCCGAGGGCACACCCTAGGCCATGTCAAACTATCTAGATACTCATTCACCCTAAAATAACTCTGTCACCCCTGGGAAGCGATCCTCTAACCACATGGTGCACCAAACACACCGCAACTCCAAAAAATCCTCCAACTAACCTATATATTCTATGTACAGTCTCCCTATAATGGCCCCATGACCCATCTGATATATCATTGACCAATAGGTGTTCGTATTTTCCCTCCTAATACAATTTCCTTCCCACCTCACCATAACTATCTCAAGTCAAGACCAATTTTCCTCTAGCCCACTAAGTGGCCTCAATATCTCTATACGCTCATACGCCCATACGTGAAAAAAAATTGTGGCTCTTAGTCCACCCCCATGATACCCTACGTAAATCTATATAAATATCTATAGAAGTGGGCCAATACACACCACACCCATGTATACCTAGTCCCATGTTCCTCTATCCTATGAAAAATAACATCTATGTTGTATAATATCCCAACTCCTCCACCCTCTAATGGCACTGATGACACTAGAATCACTACAATAAACTTCTACAACCATGGAACATTGGATCTTAATATCACATCTATGTTAATATGAGTCTTTTCATGTACTCGTCTGCCAGTGAAATACTACCTCACTACCCTCATCTGACTACAGGAATCCACTATAGTTATCACCTATGTTCTCTCTCCTATAATAAGAAACTACAATATCTGGTATACATCCTCTAATGTAACTATCATATCGCCTATCGAAAATTAGAATGTACACTTATATGTACACCATCTATCACAAAAATTAGTCAACATAGTTATATTATGGGGTACTTCCCCCAATCTAACAATGTTTCACAGGCCGACATGGTCTAATATATCACACTCTGCATCTAAAAATCCCAAAGAAATGAATGTACTCAAGTGAGGACACACATGAAACTCTTTGTATATACCTCTACATAACACAACATAGAAAAGAAAACCTTATATCAACACACCTTATAGCTCATCATAGCCCAAAATTAATCAAAATTTACACATTTTATAACATATTGCCCAAACCCTCCTCTGGAACACCAGCACCTAGGAGTAAGTCATGGGCACCTAGAAATAGCTCAATAGCGCATGCAACTAAGCCATAGTGTATCTAAGGATAGAAATTCCCCAACTACTTCCACCCAGGTTAGAAAGGCTGAAAAATACAACAATTTTTTTTACTAAAATTGATGAAAATAAACATATTTGACAAAATTTTCCAAAAATAATCAAACTTATCAACTCATTATTTATCTACAAAGCCATAACCACCGCTACCCTCTTAAATATAGTCAAACTTGCTACTCTAACGTGTGACATCCTCACATCTCAGAGCTCTAAATTTTTTTATAATATGTAAAATAGGGTTGAGGGGACTATACCCCTTACATGTCAGAGCTCCAAAGTGAGCAGATAAAAACATTACAAAGCATACAAAAAGATACATATAGAAGGTTTATAATAGTCAAGATCCTCTATGAGAATATAATCCAGTACAAAAAACAACAAAAAGAGTAATAACAACACAAACTAAACCAAAGTATTACTAACAACAATAGTAAATAAACAACCACCCAAAAAAACATAACTTTTTAGATTTTTCCATACCGTCTACAACTTTATCACATTTCGTTGATAGAGACTTAATGCTGGCACCCAACGAAGCCAGGTCACATTTAGCATCTTCCCCTTTCCTTTTCTTTGGATTTCCATGCTCGTCCACTTGTATGTATGCATAAGCCAAGCTAACCGAGGGTTTGAAGATGTTGCATAGTGGATCTCACAGTAACAATACTCCATTTCATATAACTGTGTAATATGGCTCTAATACAATCCACCTCATTAGAGAGGTTGTTCCAGTTAGCTTTCATAATTTCAAGACTACCCCCACTAGTGATTTTGGCCACATCTTCAACCTACATTTTCATAGAATGCCAGTCATTAAAGAGAAACTGAACAAAGCTCTTCATTAGCCTCATGTCTCCTTTCAGTTCTTCAATGTCCATCACCATTTTGGCAAGATGATTATCTCCCTTCTTGGGTCCCATTTGACCCAACGCTTCAATTTTCTTCTCCAATTGGGTATTCACAAGAACCTGATTCCCCTACATGCTCGATTCCCCTTTGGTATTAACAGATAAATTTTGAACATTCTTCGACTTAAGCTCGCTGAGATTTTTAGCCACATCAATTTCCAACACATCCTTTTCATCCCCAGAAGCATCACCTTCCTAAGACTTTGATTCTTCAATAGATTCCTCCTCCTTCGAGTCGGAGTCCTCTTCCTCAACATAATCCTCAAGGGCCTTATTAAGAGAACCAATTTTATCAATTTCAATAGATGTTATTTTGACCAGGGCTAGAATAAAACCTTGGTGAAGTGGGACATCAACTCTGCTATTTTTAAACTAGGCAATTAATGCACATAGAGAGTGGAACAGAAAATATGGAAAGCTAAAACTATGGCCATGTCTAAGATAATTAAGCATAGGCAAATGGTAAGCATAGATTCATTTGTGATGGCCTTTAAGGGTAAGAAACTGAATGAGGGTTAAGGCCACTTCATCAAAAGGGTGGGGTAAGGACGAGCAAAAGAAACTAGAAAAATGGGTGGTAAGTTTTTCATTACCTTGCAAGAAAACATTTTTTTCATTCGTAGCCTCCTTTTTTGACTTGTACACCTCCCTCCCTTCAGCTGACAAGCCCATAACGTTATCCATAGTCTCAATGGTAATCTCAATGTGTACTCCTTTCAATTCCACAACTCCACCTTTTTTGGTCAATTTCCAGGCTCTGGAAAAATCCTTACTCACATTTTTGTAATGACCCTCAAAAATTTTGAGAAAAGGAGAAAAACCCATTCTCTCAAAAACTTCCATAGCCTCAGGTTTAACTCCTTCCAGGTCATACGGTTCAGTTCACACAAGATCACCCCCCATCTGATTATTCGAGCACAAATTCATAGAAATTCCTAGATTTAGGTTAACCAGATTGTTATTAACAATCCCAACAATGTCAAATTTACAAGCATAGGAGGAAATAATGATAATTAAGTAGCACGAGTGAACCCAATCCCAAATATTTACATAACCCCAACTTATAAACACACATGTCTTATAACTATTATTCATCAAAGCCCTGTTATACTGTAGGAGACTCCATGACCTATAATAATTATCCAGTGGTGATATGTCCATGTTTTCCTTTTTGAGGTTTTCTCACACCTTAGTATCTATATCTTCCTCATTAGTGATTAATGTCATACCATGACATGTAACCCTCTTAGTGGCCAAATAATCCACAATATAATTTGCCTCTCTATAGACATGTTTAAAAGTGATTTCTTCAAACATATTTGACATTCCTTTTATGTTAGTTATAGAGTTATAAGTTGTACCTTTGTCAGTAATGTTGTTAATAATGTTGAGAGAATTGCATTCCAGCTCCAATCTAACAAATTTTTGTTGACAAGCTATAGAGACACCCAATAGGCAGCAACCACTTCAGTAACATGATTCGATTGAATTCCAAGGTTGCAATGTTACCCAAGAATGAATTTTCCTTGATAATCATAGAAGAACCCTCCACAACCAAATTTTATGGGGTTTCCTTTAGATGCACCATGAAAATTTAACTTTATCCAATCTTTGATAGGTTTCACCCAACCTTGAAGCCTAGGATTTGGTATTGGAAGGTTCATTTGATTGGGACTTAAACCCCAATTCTTAGATAAATTACTCTCAATCTGGAGTATATTTTTCTTATGTGGGGAAATAGTAGAAAATTGTGCATTGATAGCATTAAAAGAGTGAGCCCCAACTCTCTTTTCCAATTCCTTCTTCCCTTTAAAAATTCACCTATTTCTCTCTTTCCAAATTTCCCATGCCAGATGCATAATGGTTAGAATCCAAAGATGTTTGAGTCCTTAAATCTTGAAAGGATTCAACCATTGGGACCATAGTTGCTTAATGAATCATGGGAAAATCCACTTTATCTCAAATAGATTAAGAAGGGTGTTTCTGACCATTTCCAAAAAGGGGCATTGAAGGAATAGGTGTAAAGAGTCTTCAGTATTTTTTTCAAAAAGAACACACATGTTTACCATATGATAATTCCTCTTATTTAGATTGCCCACAGTAAGGATTTTATCATGGAGGACCAACCACCAAAACATGTTGACCTTGGGAGTAACTTCTTTGACCCACACACTTTCCCATTTAAATATGTCAGGATCTTCTTCCTCTAAGAAAAAATCATTATAGGCACTTTTAACCAAGAAGATTCCACTTTCCTCCCTAGACTAGTATAAAATATTAGCCTTTAACCTCTTTTATTAAAAATAACTCCACTTAATTTTTTGTTAATAGAATCGATCTCATTGTTGTTATGTTAAACCAAATCTATTATTTTCCATTGACACAAGGAATCCTCAAGATTGAAGTAAGCTATTACCTTAGTACCATATCTATCCACATCATCCTTATAGAGATTAGGATAGCTTTCTTTAAGAGGTTTTTCACCTAACCATTTTTCCTCCCAAAAATTAACCAAGCTCCCATTCCCTATCATCCATTTTTTGTCATCATAAACAATGTGTTTAGCCCAATTTATAGATTTCCATAAGGTTGATCCATTTAAGTCAACATTTCTAAAGCACCGTTCATTAGCTTGAAGATTTATCTCAGTACTTGTACCTTATGATAGAATTCCAAAAATTTTCTTCCTTAACCAATCTCTAAATCATTTTTGACAGCATAGCTTTATTCATTTTTTCCCAATCTCTAATACCAAGAACCCCAAGTCTCTTAGGCTTACAAACTTTCTCCCAAGAAAGGAGTGGAATTCTATCTTTTTATTCAGAGCCACTCCAAATAAATATTTTTTAGATACTCTCTAGTTTATTAGCAATTGTGGAAGGTAATCTATAGATAGACATAGAATACACTGGTAAATTTTGAATTGAGCATTTGAGGAGAATATCTTTACTGTCTTGGGATAAAAGTGAACCTTTCCACCCTTCCAATTTCTTGAGGAATCTATCTATCAAAAAATTCTAGTCATCAATCTTTGGCTTTTTCAGTTCCAATAATCATTCCAAGATACCTAGTGGGAAAAATTTTAATCTCACAGCCAAGAATACCATTTATCTTAACACATCTTCTTTTAGGAGTATTCATAAAAAAGACTGAGATTTTACCAAACTTGAATAGTTGGTCAGAAGCTTCCTAATAATCAACCACTAGTTGTTTGAACTCTATAGCCTCATGAACAGTCACCTCTCCAACCATCATTGTGTCATCAACAATTTTTTTGTGGACAACATTGTCACTATTAACAACATGGGAAATTCCTTTAATTATTCCTTCAATATTATCCTTATTGAGAGATCTGCTGAGATTTTATGCCATAATAATAAACAGAAAAGGAGAAATGGGGTCTCCTTGTCTTAATCCTCTAGAGTTGTTTAAAAAACCATAGGGATTCCCATTGATCAAAATAGATAATTTAGCTATAGAAATCTAGGTCTGTATCAAAATCCTAAAATATTTATCAAACCCAAATCTTGTTAAGAATTTTTTTTAAAAGGACTAGGAGACACGGTCATATGATTTCTCCATGTCAAGCTTAATGAACATAGATTATTTTTTATTTTTCTTGGTAGTATGAAGAGTCTCTTAGATAGTAATTATGCCATCTTAGATTTGTCTTCCCATTACAAACCCCCTACTAATCAAATATAATGGAAGGAATAAGAAGTTGAACTCTTAAAGAAAGAATTTTAGAACACATTTTGTAAATACAGTTACAAAGACAGATAGGTCTAAAATTCCTAAAATCAGTAAGATTGTGATTTTTAGGAACTAAAGCAAGAAAAGTGTTGTTTAATTCATGGAGTGTATTTTTGTTCTTAAAAAACTCTTGAATAGCTTTGCACTTATCATCCTTGACAATATCCCAAAAATTTTGAAAAAAGAAAGTCAAAAATCCATCTAGTCCTAGAGCTTTGTCTAGGCTCATAGTCTTTAGCAATAAATTTTATTTCTTCTATAGTAGGAATCTTAATGAGCATATTGTTATCTATCTCAATGACTAGCTGAGGAATGCATTCCAAAAAAATATCCTTCCTTACTATTATTGGAAGTTTTTGTTGTAGAAAGGAGTCTGCTAAAAAAGGAAGTGGTAGCATTTTGAATGTCATTTGTATCAGTTATCATCTCTCCATCTTCCCTAGAAATACTCAAAATTCTATATGTGCTTCTCCTTTTAAGGGTATAAATGTGGAAAAAAATTATATTTTTGTCACTTCATTTAAGCCATTGCACCCTGGATTTCTATCTCTAGAAAGTATCCTCTTTTAGAAGGATATTATGGTAATCTACTAATAATTATTGCTCTTTTTGTTGACCTTACTTAATATTGTCACCATTAAGAATTTCCAAAGATGCCTGTAGGGAATATAACTCATTTTCTAGGGACTTCTTCTCAAAAATGTTACCAAAAACATTTTTTGTTTCATCCTTTCAAACTTTTCTTAACATGAACAACTTTTTTAGTAATTCTAAACATAGCAGTTCCTTTAATTATCACATTCCACTAATCTTTCATGAGGTCAAATATTTCCTCATTTTGTAACCACATCTTCTCAAACCTAAAGGTATTTCTTTTCCTCTCTTTATATTTAATTTGGAAAAGAAGCGTGTTGTGGTCTGAACCAATCCTAAGAAGAGAGAAGAGACAAGCATCTTTATTCAACTAGCCCCAAGAAGTCACATCCCTGTCAAGGTTGACTTGAATCAATTGATCCCCTTTTCTTCTATTAGACCAAGTAAATTTGCTTCCCTTCAACTCAATATCCATGAGACTGTTTTGCATGATAAAATCCTGGAGATCTTCCATAATTTTAGTTAAATCAATTTTGTCAGCCCTTTTTTCCCCAGACTCAAAGGAGTGTTGAAGTCTCCCAAAATCAGTCATTCAGTTCCTTTTATGATGTTTTGGAATTTGGAAAGTTCAGACCAAAAAATTTTCTTTCTCCGGTAATATTTGGAGCATAAATGTTAGACATCACCCAAAATTCTTTAAATCTCTTTTCTTGAAACAACATATCCATACGATTACTTCTTTTAAGAAGATTTGTGCCTTTGAGTTTTTCCTCATTCTAGATGACAATTATTCCTCCTAAATTTACTTTTGAACTAATAGCAACTCCTTCATAATTCTTACAACACATCCTTTTAACCTCCAAAAAATTTCCTTCCTCCATTTTAGTTTCTTGTAAGACCATGATATCAGATTTTTGTTTAGATTCCAATTATTTAATTAATCTCCATTTAGCTGGGTTATTCAAACCCCGATCATTCCATGATATTATATTCATTTAAACACTTGATTTTTGGTTCTTCTAAATCTCCATAAATCAAGTTTAGATTGAGTTCCATCATCAATATCCCTTTGAATTTACTTTTTTCTAGCAGCCTGCTTAGTAGGTCTCCCTGATCCAGTTTTCTTCTCCTTAGGGGTGGCTTATAAAGACTCCTATGTTTTAGCTAGGGTTTTCATAGAGATCTCAATTTCTGCCTTGTTAGAATCCCCTTCAACTGTTTTATTTTTAACTATTATATTTTCCTTTGATGGAAATAAAGTATCCTAAATCATCCTTTGGATTTTACTAGCTTCTAGCAGCTCTTCATTTCTTGTTGATAACATTATTTCATTTTCTTCAAAACCCAGAAGATTTTCAAAAGGATTAGTAAAAGGTCTCAGGGTTTCTTCAAGACTCAATTCCCCTTGTTTTTTTCGTGGAAGTTGTTCCTTATTAGCATTTTTCTTTAAAAGATCATACATATTTTTAGAGGGTAGGGGTTTCTAAACCTAAACGTCGGACTTGGCCACCTGGAAATGTGGTTCAGACAAGGATTTCCTTTGATTCTTCTTGTTCCTTACTTCTATAAAACCATCATTATTTAACTTTGGAGTTTGAAATTGATTTTTATTTGACCCATCTCCATTATTCTCATTAATAATAATGCCTTTATTTGATTTGAATTATTAGCAACGTTATGATCCGAAGTAACAACTTCCTTACCTTTAGCTTATTCCTTTGTTGGATTCTCCTTATAGACCTTTGAAACCGTCATTTTACGTTGTTGCTTTGCATGCCCCCATCCTTGACATTTCTCACATTTTTTAGGAGAATTCTCAAATTCAATCTTTTATTCCCATCTTCCTAGTCGAGATCTAAGGGTAATGGATTTGGGTAAAGTCGATCCCATCAAGGAATAGATACAGAATCTGGCACACAACTCATGATTTTGAAAGGGTAGTATTGTCAATAGAAACATAGGTACCAAGAGTATTTATAATCCCTTTAATAACATCTACATCCCACAGTTCTAATGGAAGACCTAGTATTCTAACCCACATAGGAAACTAGTTTATATTTTCTTTATTAGGGTTCAACGTAGGTGACCAGTTTCTCAGGAAAAGTCCCAATTTCCCCAAAAATCATGGGCCATCATTAAGGATTCTTTGGGTATATTACGGATTGTTAAAACTGAACAAGAAAAAACCATTTCATAGAGTTGTTACTTCCAAATTTCCTTTAGGTTTCCATTTTAGAATAGACCAAGATCTTATTGATTCAATATTTGGTCTACCTCCGAACAAGTTTTCCGATCAAATCATTGTCCATATTGCTCAAAGTTCTATCAATAATACTATCAGGTATATCTAATTACTTACCTAATTCTCTTTGTTTAAGATTTGGAATGATCCCCATACTTTTCTCATTCCCGGATCTCAAGATTTTTACATATGATCTAGGGGCCCCATTTCCCACATGGGGCCCAAACATAGGATCAGTCTCATCCTTACCTTATTCCACCATAGTCTATGGTCCTATGTGATTGTCTCCCCTCTAAATAGAATTTGTATATTGTCAGTTTCCCACCCATCACTATCATTACAAATGGCATTACAATGCACCTTTTCACTACTACTATATATAGTAATTCATATTTACCATATACTATAATCACTATGTGCAACCACTTTTACAATTAATACATGTTACATTTCATTCGCTCATATCTTGAGCCTCATAACTCCATTTTTCTCACTGTTTGTGCCATACGAATCATAATTTCATTTAGCATTGTACCATACAAATTTTAACATCTTATATTCACATCTTTAACATATAATAATCAACATATATTCATATTATGACTATACCATCCCATACTCTTTCTCATCTACTATTACAACATCTTATACATCTTACTTTTGGCTCAGTTTTCATTTCTCTATCATTCACGCTTTCACCGAAAGGGGGGCATATAATCAGTATCATCCCATAATCTCTATTAGGTTATAGTACAGTCAATCAACAATCTTAGCATATTATTATTATAACTTGTTATGATCTCATTTAAAAAAATGTACAATCGTTCTATATTACAATCAATACTTTCTATTATTTCAAATCTATCCCCCCAAATGACCTAATCTAGGGGGAAAAGAAAAAACCTCTCCGTGAGTAATCTCCTAAGTACATATTATCTCAAATAATATTTTATCACTCAAATCCAATCAATCAATCAGTATAATAAGCACACTTACCTTATCTCCTAGATGACCTGACTTGGGAGCTAAACTATATTACTATTGATTCTATATGACCTAACTTGGAAGCCATCTAGCACTATTCAAATCAGAATAACCATTACTATAGTAGTGGGGGAAATGAGATGTCATTTCCTTTCTAACACTGCTCATATATGGGTTATTTCAATTAAGAACAAACTAATTTTTCAATCAAAACTAATGGGAACTAAATTAGAACTAAATTTGGTCTTTATCCATTTGCAGCGGTTGGACCTTTTAGGGATACAGTCATGGATGGAGAGTAAAACTAGACCTCTCTCCCCAACACTCTTCTTCTGGAGGAAGGACACTAAAATCCTCCCATTTATCATACATAAATTTGGTTGGGAATTGATCAATCCCCACCTCTTCAATATCCTTTGGCAACAAAGCCAAAATCTCGAAAGTCTCCAAAATCATTTTGATTATTTCTACAAGTGCTCCTTATGAAAATTTACTATCTCTGCTTATGTCACTACCTGGTTCAAAGCACTTGATCCATGGTTTGTCATGTTATAAGTGTCTACATTCGACACGTACTTTGCAACATGGATTCTCTAGACTCTATATAGGTATATTCCTTACTTCCTTTACACTACTTGAATTTCATTCAAATAGCATAAAGAGGGGGTAAATGTAGACATAAATAATCACGCACATATGTACTATTGTACTATGTCAATCGGTATGTTTTTTATATACATGGGTCTCACATAAGAAAAGTATTCACTGGTGACACAATCCTCTGTCCATCTTCTTGATTTAATTGTTTTTATTGTCTTTCTCTCTCACATCTGTCATTTTTGTACCCAGTTCTAGTCAAGTCATAGGGATCCCTGTCTGTATCTATCTTTTCACATCTGTCATCATTTATCCTAGGACACTCTTGTCCCACTCTAGACAGTAGTGCCCATACGCTCCTATCCATTCTAGGAGCTTATGTTCTCTATTATTTTTAGATATTTTTACATTTGTGATCAGCCTTTCTAGTTTTTTAATCCTTATCCTATGTTCATAGTCGGCCTTTTGTGTCACTAGTGTCAAAATTTAAATAAAAGATCCATATATATACACAACATACACTCTATTATTTTGGCTAGAAATTCTAAGAGGAAATCACATCTAGATACTATCACTACCTTCAAAAGGACTACATTTTTAGGCTGCATACACTACATAGGAAGGGGAAGTGTTGAATTCTATACCACACATTTTCATCTTATCTAGCTACAACCAACTAACTTGGCGTCATTGGCGTAAGGGAAACTTAAGGATACTATTTCACATACAAGACAAAAGAACTACATGGATTCTGGAATGTAGTACAATGCTTGGTCATAAGTTCACTCATCGGGTGACCGTCAGGGTTAGTCTGACTTCACATATTGCATTTATTTCATTCTGATTTTATGTGTTTGTGAGTTTGTGCATAGGTAGTTAGCGTTTTTTTTACAAGCTCATAGGTACCCTCGATGATCAAAGAGAAAATATCAGGAGACTAACATAGAATTAGCAATGAAACCCTTAGTGACACCGAAGGAAGTAGATCTCGAGCCTTTGTACACAGTCACCAACACCTGGGATCAGTCATCAACATCTTTGTCCATCTACTCCTGTATTGGTGCATCCTGTTTTGACATCTTTCTCAGGTTCCACAACTTATAGGGAGCAATTATGATGTTGTTTGTCATTCTTTTCAACACTTTACACTGCCCAAATCAGTTTTTTGATCGCATAGGAATTAGCTAAGTCATTTATCTCTCTCATTTACTTATAGTTTTAAATTTCTTTATTACTTAGTATATGTATATTTATTGTATTTTAATATATCATTTACTCTACAATTAGATTTAATTAAGTTTATCTATTATTTCACTAGGATGTTTGGAAACATAGTAATCATGGGCTATGTGGGCCCCACCACCTCTCTAAACAATGGAATTTTTGAGGGGTTGATTTGAATACATTGGGGGTCACCACTCATACATGTCAAAATGGACCCCTTGAACCCTTCAATTGTGGGTTGTGCAGGCTCTTTAAACAAGTTTTAACATAGGTCATTATCCCATCAAACTTTTGCACACTCTCTTATCCACATATTCATTTATGACTATGATTTTTGGAACCACTTGGAATTTGGGAGGCATGTTATTTTATTAAGCATTCTCCTAACATGTTATGATTCATAAATAGTCTACCATAATGTGAAAGGGACTTTAGGTGACATAGGATTTGGGAAGGATATGGGTGACACTTTTACAATGATAAAGCCTGATAGGTTAGTGTCTCTTAGTTTTTTGCTTACCTAGGACCCTTAATTGTGACTGGTAGAGGGACAGGGTCAATTCTTGGTTGCATTTTGTAACAACTTCAATATTTTGGGATCTTGGATTCAGCTAAGGATACCTTGTGAAGGCACATGTGTGTATTAAATTGGGTGTTGGTCATAACTTTTTGTGACCATAGGCTTCACACCTCTTAAGTTTTTTTTTATTGCATACTATGTAGCCTATGATGTTTCAAAGGTACTTGTGTTTGATTGATCTGGGAATGTATGTGTGTTGTGTTGGTATTTTTACATTTTTTTATCCATCCACCCCTTTTTGAAAGAGTGGATTTTAGAAGTGCTAAGGAAGAAGGTAATAACCCCATAGTGTTCTCCCACATGTGTGTGATGTGTGAAATTTCATGTTGGGATGTAGTTAATTATCCTCCCTTCATTTGTCAAGTATGATGTTAGAGATTAGAGTGTGTACATCAGGTGGTTTGGGGGAACCACGATCCCTTCCAAGTGTGAATGCCAAGGAAGATCTATCCAATAAGAGTACTGAGAAAGGGCCCTTGATCAATTGAGGTAGGCATGGACTAGGTATGTGAATATGGTATAGGACTCGATGGTCACAAGAGATTGAATGAGGCCAGGTATATGGGATAGGTCTTTTCCGAGTATGTGGAGAAAGAGAGTGTGAAATCAGTTATAAGAAAAAAAATTGATAAGCATGAGACCTATGTTTACCCTCTTCCCCTCTTGAGAAGCTTGGCTAAGCTATCTTGTTTGTGTTTGGACAAGGCATTATGTTTAGTGATTGATTGTGTGTATGTGATAATTGAGATTTCACCTCCCTTAAAAGCATCTATAGGAGGCATGCATTGGCTCTCTCTCCCATAGGATGCTTAAAGGGATGCTAAGGACGTAATCCATGATATTGGAGATGACCCTGTAAAGATTTTATTTGGTTATTGTGGACTAACCAAGCCACCTCTATTTTGTTTGGATACCATTCTATTAGAAGATCCTAGCATGATTCTAGAGCTTTGCATGGAGTGTTCATCCTTCTTGGGCAGTTTGTATAGAACCACCCATTAGGGACAAAAACACTTGTGCACATGTCTGCTCCTATTTTAGGAAGGACTTGTATCATTTTTCTCTGCATTTTCAATACTTTTGATGATGTTACTTGTAAATCTTGTCTTATGAGAAGAGGAAAAGGTAAGGTTTTTTCTGTATTAGAATGGAAGATATTATTGTTCATGTTTTGAATGAATGAGGAAAGTATAGATTAGGTATTGTATACTTCATTAAGGTTTAGGATAAGATTGAATCTTATGTAGGAAATTACTTACCACATGGATAGCTAAGATATGTGGAATCTATTACATGATCATTATGGTTTGGGACATCATTGACTAAAAATGGGTAGATCTTGTATATTAGAAAAGGAAACACTTGTATGCATTGTGGTAATATGAGAATTTTTAACACCGATGTTGTCTGTGTCACTAGCACTAGGTCATCCTATCTTAAGGGACATTATTCCAAACACACATTCACTACAACTACATTGAGTCTAAAATGTAGTGCAGTGATCGGCGACAACCACTTTGGGGTGACCACTGAGGCTATTTTGACTCAAAAATATGCATTATTAGTATGCACCTTTATTTAGTGCTTGACTAAACTTTAAATTATGGTATGCTAAAAATCATTGATTTAAGAAAGTTGTTTAAGGAATAGGACTAAGCAGGTTTGAGTTATAACAAACTGTGTGCACGATGGTTTCAATAAGCAATGAAGTGATTTAATAGATATTTAGAATTTAATATACTAAACTTATTCCATTATCAAATGGAAACATTAATATTAGATACTATTAACTTAGTCTGATTTCCTTTACTTATTGAAAAATAGGAGATTCCATACATAGAGATTATCACTGTTCAAGAATCAAAAAATTTATGAGTTTTATTACAAATAGTCTGATGAGTATTAGTATATGTGTGTGTTTGATGAGCCATTAGCCTACTTTTAGATTCATAGTTAATGAAAGGGATACAAGAAAGTCATTTTAGAAATCTCAAAACTATGGGAGGGTGTTAAGGCTACCTCCTGATGGGGCATGATTTCATGATGAAGATACGAGTGCAAAAGATCCTCTCTGCGGCAAGACTCGATAATGTGCACAATAAAGAGAAACTCCTGATGGGAGATGATTTATGACCCATGAAGTTTATGGGCACAAAATATGGCTCTCTAAAGAGATCTTGATAACTTGCACAACTAAGTAGAAACTAAACTTAAGAAAATTATCTAGTAGATAAGAAGGTGAGTTTCCTAACATATGGTCAGGGTCCCGATGTAACATTGATAGACTGTTTGGGGGATGTGAGTGTCAACCCACTAGAGTGTGATAAGCATAGATCGATAAATAGATGATGGATAAATAGGATTGACAGAGTAAAAGATATCTAAGATATAAATTCTGAGCAATGTAAATGTTGGTAAACGTAATCCAAACCTGGTCGGGGTCAACCAAACTCGAGACTGACTAGTACAGTCGACGATGACCACTACAGAGTTTATCAACCAATAAGCACTAAAATTTCAGATTTAGTAACCTTCTTCTAGGATGTTAGATTCTGATTGTTAGGGATGGTGTGAGGGAATATAGAGGGTACAAAAGACGGAATATCTGATGAATATATTGGTATCAGATCTTGATTTGAGACTAGACTGAAGTTGATGGAAAACATAGGCAGGATTTGGGATTTTGAGTGGGAGCTATGGTAGTAGATAGTGCAAAATCAGAGCACCCCTGGATGCAGGATCAGGCTTCTATGTTGCTGACTCATGGAATCCAGCTCTAATTGCACAACCTCCAGACCTCTCTCCAAGAAAGAGGTGACTTGTGCAAAATGAGAGGAATCTCAAGTGAACTTCAAGGCTGGTTCAAACCTCTATGGCTAGCATGCCACAAGCTATTCTAATGCAAGCAAGCTCCAAGTCTGGTGGTTATCTAGCAATTCCATGGAGACAGAGAGAGAGATAGACAGAAAGCAAGATCACAAGATAGCCTAGAAACATCAAACGATGATTCAACCTTTAAAGAAGGAGAATGTAGAGGTATATCTAATCAGGAAACTGCCATGGGACAAAGAGAGGTGAGCATTTGGAAGTGATTGAGATGATGTTTTACTTGATGGCCCAAGGATAGATTTCACACAGAAAATGTCCCAAAAGGTGGCGGTTTGAACTATTTTTCCAAGATAGTGCAATGAACATGGGCGGACATGCACAAAGGTACCTGCAATGAAGTGAGGATAAGAAGAGAACAAGCTAAAATGGGTGTAAGGATGGAATCTTAGATGCATCACATAAATGGGGGATTTATGTTGCTCCAGTAAGTTAGGACAGATTGGTGGTTTCAATAGTAAAAGGTAATTAAATGGTATTAGGGATGGATTAAGGGAGGAGGTTCGAACTCCATGATAGGATTAAACCCTGGAGATTAGGATAGGGAAGAATGGGATTTTAGAGCAGGTAAATGGGATGTTAGGACTCGAAATAGTCCCCCTTTAAATAAGAATGGAGGTATGTACAATGTGTAGGAATGAAAGATGAGAGGGGAGTGAATGCATGATGGGTCGACAAGGGTACCAAAACCACTTATAGGTCTACATTTCATCTCATTTTTGTAGAAGTGGTGGATCCTGTGTTAAATGGCGGGATGTCTACAAGACATTAAAGCTAGAAGTTGATGAAGAGTCACTGATGGCTGAGGTGTTCCTGCTCAAACTAGGCGATTGATGAAGGGTAATCTGATCTACAAGTTTGAACCAAAATGATAAGATTAACCCCGGAATCATGAAAGAAAGAGGATGGACCAGGATTGGAAAAGTTGATAGAAATAACGCCCCAAGTCCGAAGCTCTGGATCGACCAGTTGATAGGACAAAAATAAAGATTAAGGGAATTAAAATTAGGCCAATATGGTGGTGACCTTGGAAACTAATGAACCCCTATTTTTTCATGTTCTATCGCCACCTGTAAAACCCTGTGTTATTTTGGCTCTAAATTCGCTGACATAATGTATAATTTTGATCCACCTTTCCGTAGGATTAATACTTTGACTATGTTCCTTGTGATGGAAATAGTTGTGTGTTATGTTGTGCACTAGCCTATTGGTTCATGTGTGGAAGTGTTCAAAGATTCGTACACTAAAACTTATTGTACACTCTTCCCTTGTGATATGGGTCATGATTTGATTGACCTGCATAGGTTTATGGGATGGTTTCATGCCCATCGCGTCTTTTGGTACCCATGGTATTGTCCCAGTGCTTCTTAAGACAATTTCCTATTTATGTGGTTCACCCGCATATCGGTCGTGTTGATATAACATTGCAGCCCAGATGTCCCAAAGTAGTTGGGTGTGAATTTTGTACAGTTTGTTGAGCCGATCCGGGCGGTTCGCAAACATATCTGGGTATTGTATGTCTCGAAAGTGGTCCCGCTCAGTAATAAAATCTGAGAAAGTGATCCTCTTTTGGCTGGATCGTAACCTCAAACGTCCGCCGTGAACCACTGTTAAATATTTTCTTTAATGCTTAGTGTTATTTTTATTTTACACTTTTATTTAAGATCTGCGCCTAATACTTTCTGCACGTTAGTTTCTGACTGCCCCTAGTGATTCTTTGAGGGACTTAGTTCCACATATTTTATCCCTTATTTCCTGGACAATTGGTATCATATCCTGGTTTGGTTTTTTGAAGTGTTAAATTGCAAGGAAAGATTTAGCTTGAGTGGGAGCTATGGAAGATGATGGAAGATCAAGGGTTGATAAATTCAACTGGAAGAATTTCATTCTTTGGAAGATGCAGATGGAAGATTACCTTTATCAAAAGGATCTTTATATTTCATTGTCTAAGAAGGTGAACAAACCCTCGAGCATGATGGATGCAGAATGGGATTTGCTGGATAGGAAGGCACTTGGGACAATCTAGTTGTGTCTTGTATCTTTGGTATTATTTAATGTTTCAAAGGAAAAGACTAAAAAATAACTGATGGATGCATTAGTAAAGCTATATGAAAACCCCTCTACCTCTAATAAGATATTTTTGATGAAAAAGTTGTTTAATATGAAGATGTCTAAGAATAGTTCAGTAGCAGATCATTTAAATGATTTTAATACGGTTGTAAATATTCTAGCTTCGGTTACAATAGAATTTGATGAAGAAGTTAGGGATTTATTAATTTTGTGTTGTTTAACTGAGAGTTAGAATAGCCTGGTAATGGCGGTAAGCAATTGGGTTCCAGCTAATTCAAAGTTTAAGTTTGAGGATGTTGTAGGGGTGATTATAAGCAAGGAAATGCAAAGAAAAATCTTTGGGGAATCTTCTACTTCAGGGAATTATTTGATAGTGGAAACTAGAGGGAGACAGAAGAATAGAGGAAGCCGTGGAAAATTGAAAGATTGGGCAAGGTCAAAATCCAAAAGCAAGATAGTATGTTGGCACTATGGAAAGTCTGGGCATGCAAAGAAGGATTTTTGGTAGCTTCAGGACAAGAAGAAACAATAGGAAGAAAACAAGGAGGTAAATGCGGCAATGGGTAATGTATGTCAGGACGTTTTGATTCTTTCTTTGCACAATATTGTTAAATCTTAGGTTTCAGAATTGGGGGGCTTCTTTCCATGCTACTTCACATAGGCATTATTTTGTTGATTATGTTCAAGGGGATTTTGAGCATGTTTTTCTTAGTGATGATGAGCCTTGCAGTATAGTTCGAAAAGGTTATGTTTGGGTTAAGATGTAGAATGGAAATACATGGCTATTAAAGGATGTCAGACATGTGCCTAAATTAAGACAAAATTTTATATCAGCAGGGCAGTTGGTAAGTGATGGTAATACTGTGATATTAACAGCAGACTCTTGGAAGGTTACCAAGGGTGCTCTCATGGTGGCAAGAGGTAAGAAGGTTAGAACATTGTATTTAACCACTTATAGCACTAATATTTGTAATCTTATCTCTTCATAAATAGATACAACATTATGGCACTATATATTCTGTCATATGAGCCATAAGGGCATGGAGATCATAAAGAAGGATTTTCCTAGATATATAGAAACATTTTTGGAGTTCTGTGAGGACTGCATGTATGGGAAACAGAAGTAAGTAAGGTTTATCAAGGTTGGACCTACAAAGAAATAGAGTAAGCTAGAGCTGGTACATTCTGATGTGTGGGGTTCGGCTCAGGCATCATATCTTGGGGGTTCAAGTTATTATGTTACTTTTATTGATGATGCAAGAAAGAAGTTTAGGTTTATTGTATTAGAAAAAAATCTGATGTATTTGACACTTTTGTTAAATGGAAAGCCTTGGTTGAGAATGAAATAGGTCTTAAGCTAAAATTTCTTAGGTCAGATAATGGAGGGGAGTATTGTAGCAATGAATTTTTATGATTATTGTTCTAAGAATGGAATCTGCAAGAAAAATATGGTTCTAAGAACTCCATAGTAGAATGGGGTGTCATAAAGGATGAATAGAACAATAATTGAACATGCTAGGAGCATGAGGTTACATGCAAGATTGCCTCTTTATTTTTGGATAGAAGCACTGAGTATAGTTGTGTACTTGATAAACAGAGGACCCTTAAGTTCTTTAGATGGAGGCATACCTAAGGAGGCTTTGTATGGTAATAAATTTGATTATTCATTTCTTAGAGTCTTTGGATGTGATGTATTTGTCCATATAGACAAGGATGATATGACCAAGATAGAGGCTAAATCATAAAAATGTACTTTCGTTTGTTATGGTAGTGATGACTTTGGATATAAATGTTGTAGTATTAAGGACAAGAAAATCATTCGATCTAGGGATGTGGTATTTAATGAGAAAGTCATGTATAAGTAGTAGTTGTAGGAAAATAGGGAGGAATACAAGAAAGAATATGCAGTGGTAGAGGATCTTCTGGATGGTAAAGTGACACATGAATCAATTCAAGAACCTCCTCAAAAGGAACCCCAAACTCTTCTATTAAGGAGGTCTTCTAGGGTAAGAAGAGAACCTAAAAATGTTTCTCCTTATCTTTATTATTTATTACTCACTAATAGTGGAGAGATAGAGAGCTTTGATGAAGCAATGCATGTAGATGTCAGGAAGAATTGGTCGTAAGCCATGAATGAGGAACATCAAGATATCATGGAGAACCAAAAATGGGATTTAGTGAAGCTACCCAAAGGCAAAATATCATTACAGAACAAGTGGGTGTACAAAGTCAAAGAGGAAGAAGTAGGAAAGCAAATATACAAGGCCTGGTTGGTGGTCAAGGGGTTTGCACAGAAAAAAGGTATAGATTTTGATGAGATTTTTTCTCCTGTAGTAAAAATGACTTCTATTAGAATTGTTCTTGGAACAGTTACAGCAGAAGACTTGCACTTAGAGCATATTGATGTAAAGACTACATTTCTCCATGGTAATTTGAAGAAAGATCTATATATGCAGCAACTATAGGGCTATGAGGTCAAAGGTAAAGAGGAGATGGTGTGAAAACTAAAGAAGATCTTGTATGGCTTGAAACAAGCTCCACGTCAATGGTATAAGAAATTTAATAGCTTCATGATGGATCAAGGTTATATTAAATTCCATTCTAACCATTGCATGTATATAAATAAATTTGAGGATGACAGTTATATTTTCTTGTCTATGTATGCGGATGACATGTTGGATGCAGGTAAAAACATGCAAGAACTAAAATTACTCAAGAAGCAGCTAAGTGAATCCTTTGCTATGAAGGATTTGGGGGCAGCCAAACAAATCCTTGGTATGAGGATATCTCAGGATAGGAAGGAATGGAATCTGACTTTATCTAAGGAAGAGTACATTAAGAATGTCTTGGAGAGGTTTAATATGCAGGATTCTAAACTATTTGGGACTCCTTTGTCAGGCCATTTTAAGTTATTAAAGGAGCAGTGTCCCAAGATAGAGTAGGAGAGAAACCAGATGTACAAGGTACCTTACTCATCATTGGTTGGCATTTTGATGTATGTCATGGTGTGCACCAGGCCTGATATTTCCCATGCAGTGGGAGTGGTGAGTATATTTATGAGTGATCCAGTTCAGATAGAGATCATTGGTAGGTAGTAAAGTGGATCCTTCGATATTTAAGAGGGACCATGGGGACATTTTTTTGCTACAATGGATGAGATACCACTTTGTGTGGTTATGTAGATTCAAATATGGTTAGAGATGTAGACAACAGGAGGAGCACAAAAGACTATGTTTACACTATAGGTAGGATAGCAATGAGTTGGATTTCACGACTACATAAGCTGGGGGCTTTGTCAACCATGGAGGTTGAGTATGTTGTTGCCACAGAGGCAAGCAAAGAAATTATTTGGTTATAGAAATTTCTTGAGGGGTTGGAGCATAAACATGAGGAAGGAAATTTACATAGTGATAGTCAGAGTGTTATACACCTAGCTAAGAACTCTGCTTTCCACTCTAGGATGAAGCATATACACTTAAGGTACCATTTCATCAGGACAACTTTGGGGGAATAGAAGTTAAAGCTAGAGAAGATTTATACCAATAAGAATATTATAGACATGATGACTAAGGTGGTCACAAGGGAAAAATTGAAGATGTGTTCAGCTTTGGTTGGTCTTCACAGAAACTAGCAAAAGGTTGAGAATATTTCTCAAAAGAAAACTAATCTCTAAGTGAGAGATTGTTAGGTTGTGAATCATGTTTTCATGTGTGAAAGTGTTGAAGACTAGACACTAAGAGTACTGTACATGTGATCTTCTCATATGGGTGGGATTTATGACCCATATGTTTATGGGACAGTTTTGGCCCATGGTTTTGATACCCATGGTTTTGTAAAACTACTTAAGCAATTGTCTACTTATGTGGTTTAGTGCATATAGTAGGGTTTATGTAACATTGTAGATGTGTCTGAATTCATGTGTGAATTTTGTAGAGTTTGTTAAGCATAGCTCCAAACAGATATGGGTATTGTATTGAGAGAGTGGTGGCTTGTAATAGAATCTAAACAAGTGATTCTTGGTGGACGTAACCCAAATTGGGTGAACCATGTTAAATATTGTCTCTTTGTGTTGTTATTTTATTAATCTACACTTTTATTTCAGATTTGTAATATTTTCTACATATTAGTTTCTACTGTTGTGATTCTGTGAGGGATTATTCCACATATTTTATCCCTTATTTCCTAACACATTCTTGTTTGTATTTCTATATCTATATCTCACTCGAATACTATTATATTTATATGATTAGAAATGCCCTTATATATATTTAAATCTTGTGAAATCATTTCATGAACTTGACCCCTTTCATGCTTATCTTATCATATCCTTTTCCATTACGGCTAGTACCTCTCATGATATTTATAATAAGAATCTCAATGAACTCAGTTCTTATCTTGTTGAACATCTTAAGAACCTGTATCTATTACTCTTTGCTACCCGTGATGAATCCTAAAGGATTTCTAACTCTGTTTCTCTTGGTACCACTATTTCTACTACTACCACATCTTTTATCCCTCTTTCCTCCTGTCCTACCAATGCGGGAGCTTTGCTAGACATATTCCTACTTCCACACCCAATCCTAATCTTTTTTCTCCTCTTATCTCCCACATTTAACCTAATTATTCTTCACGAAGCCATGTTTTAGAGTCTCTTTATCATAATTTGCAAGCCCAAATTCATCATTTGTAAAAAACTAATGATTCTTCCTCTCCATCCCTTAATTCTTAACTTCTTCTTCATAGTACTCTTGCACCCAGAGTGTCTTCTTATTCACTCCATGCCAATTTTGTTTCACCAAATTTTCCTCTATTCAATGGCCATGGAGACCCTTTAGATCACCTTAGATCCATTCATGTTGCTTTCTTGAACTATACATGTGATGACACCCTCTTGACCAAGTTTTTTCCTAGAAGCTTACATGATTATGCTTTGCGATGGTTTTATGGCTTGCCCTTGTATTCTGTTAAATCATTTACTACTCTTTCTGATTTGTTTTTAGCTCATTTTCTATGAATATTCAAACAAAAATATCTTATGTACAAATTGATAAAATTAAACAAGGATCTAATGAACAAATTAATGATTACATATTATGTTACAAGAATAATATTTCTAAAATGAACAATGTATTAGCTGAAATTGAATTGCAAGATCTATTTATTTAAATTATTTTACATCCTTTGCAAGAATGTTTTCTTTTTTATTCCTATCATTCCTTTGACCATCTATGACATACCTTAAAGACTCGTGAGACTAAGCTACTTTCTTTGGGAAAAATCAAATATGGTCTAATACTTCCAATCATTCCTTTTCTAAATTTCCAAGCAAGGTTCCCTTTAAACCCAAGTCTAATGATGATAATCCTACTCTCAATATTGTTTCTCAACCTCCTAAACTTCATCTCCAATCCCTTTGACATATATTTACTTGATTTCCTTATCCTCCCCATATGTTATTGCCCTAACTCATTGAAAGCAATCTGATTTCTCTTCCACCTCCTCTCGAGTATGATCCTAATAGGCCCCATGCCAAGAGTTCTGATGAACATGAACATTGTGATTACCATAGATACAATGTCCATTCTACTAAAAAGTGTTTCAAGCTTCACCATTTGATTCAATATATCATTAACAATAATGATTTCTATTACCCTAATCCACTACTTCCATTTCCAAATCTACTAATGACAATGGAAATTTAAAAATCTTTAATGACCCATTACCTAAGCATGAAAAGTCATCCCATAATTCATCTTCCAATCATACCTACCATGTAGTTCCTCCTCTTGCTTCTTCGAATCATCCCATTAGATTCCTTATTGGTGCTCCTGATCTCCCATCACGTGCTATCATTTTAAATGATGTTGATTTTTATGCCTCATTCTCCTCCCATAGGTTACATATTAATGCTTATATTGGGCACCATGTTTTCAACAATGTTATGATACATCATACATTCAAGCATAATACATGCTCATTATCTTTCTTTTAGTCAATTGGCTTCCCTTTATCGTAAATGACATAAAGGTATCCCACTTCTCATGGCCATGTTATTCTACCCTTTACTTCTAGGAATCTTACTATTTCTATGTCATTTACTGGTGGATCTATTGTTATGCTTTGTGACATGGTCTTAGGACTCCTGTGGCTCTTTGTTGCCAAATTTGTGCCTTCTATTGTTCACTTATGCCTTAATTTCATCCATGAACACCATCTTATTACTATTTGAGGTATTCCACCATGTAAACATTTTTCCTTAGTGTTGAAAAAAAATCACACACTTGGGTACATTTCTAGGTATTAAAAGCATACTTGCATTCATATGATTCCTAAGTGAGAAAACTAGTAATTGACAACTATATTTGGCCTCTTTCCTTTGTTTTTGGTCTACTTTTTGGTCTTTTCCACCCTACATCCCAGTCAATATTTCAATTTTTTTATCTTTTATGACTATGGACACCATTTCCTAGCTAGGGTGCCAATGCCTAGGAGCCCCCATCCCCTTTGAGAACCCTGACCTCTTTACACTTTACTTGCTCTTTTTGGGCTTCTCTTATCTTTTGAGCATCTTGTTTTCTTATGGGTAGGCCTTCCAAATGTCAATTTCTAAATTCAACTAAGGGAATCATATAAATAAAAATGTATGTGGTCATAATAAAGGACCAAGCTCTAAGCATCTACTATCATCACCTAAGGTTGCATCCAAAATCATTATAAGAGCATCAAAGGCATTCATTGAGCACTCACTCAAGGGACAAGGGATTGCATTTTATGCATACACACATAGGAAGGGAAGTTCATTTTCTATTCACACATCTCTTTACACTAGTACATATAGTTATTTCCCGCTATCATGTGCACTTGCACTAGGGCTTCCTAGGGAATGATTTTATCACACACACACAAGAACTACATGGAGTTTGAAATGTAGTGCAATGCTTAGTTATAAGATCACTCATTCGAGTGACCATTGGGGTCAGTTCAACTCCTCATTTTACATATTTTATTTTTGGGATTTGATGTTATTTTGGGATTTTACACATCTTTATCTCTTTACATGTCTCAAGTGCATTCGGCGATCATCAACAACATACAGGAAACCAAAAGTGACAACCAATGACCCTTGTGTGATCCCAAGAAAACCAGGTTCCAATCTCATGTACAGTCATATGTGCCCAATAGAGGTCTCCAATTCCCAGACACACTTAACTTAGTTCAGGCACCCTAGTTTAGGCTCATCTAACAAATCCATAATTTAGTGTACACAATTACAACAGTCTTCCTTTCTTGTTTCTCAGTTTCCCCAGTTTGCATAGTCCCAACATCATGCATAAATTATCTAATTCCTTAATTCTCTCTCTTATACTTAGGGTTTCATTCCTATATAGCATATTTCTTGTGTCACCTTACATCTAGCAGTTTTTATCATAGTTTACATATATTACTCTGTAATTAGGGTTTTATAAAAAGTATTATTTTTTGTTAAATCATTTGGTGAACCCATCACTTGAATTCCACCTTCTTTCAAGGGTTTTCTTCTTATGCTCATTACCTGTAGTGGTCATTTTGGGTCTTTTGAGAAAAATGAGTTGCCTCCATCTTCTCATAGGGTTTCTAAATCAATGGTTGAATCTGATAAACCCTTTGCTAACTCTAAAAATGTTCCTCTTGAAAACATTAAAACACATGATAGTGAACAATCCTATGATGAGGACAACATTGTTGATCAAAAACAACTAGAAGATGTTACCAATTTTCATCAAGATTTGCATGAAAATCTTGCACATATACTGCATATTCTCCATTCTTTGAAGGCGTCTAAAAACTCTCTAGATGTTTCTTTTCTACCCTTAGTAGGCTCTTCCTTGGATGACATGGCCTCCACTCAACCCTCCATATTCCTAATTTTGTTCCCATCACTACTGCTTCAATCATTCAACCTAGTGCTTCTCCTACACAACTTGAATCTTCATCAAACAATCATGATTTAAATTATTTATATCATGATCTGCAAACTCAAATTTGTCAACTTCAAATAGATACTTCTCATACATCTCCATCTCTTAATTCCACTTTACTCCTTCATAATTCTTTCACACTCGCAATTTCCACTTATCCACTTCCTCCAAACTTCATCACTCCTAAGTTTCCCACCTTTAATGGCCATAGTGACCCTCAAGATCATCTCTGAGCTTTTCATGTTGTATGACTAGATTATGCAGATGATCATACTTTACTAGAAAATAAATTTCTTATAATCCTCTAAGATTATGTTATGTGTGGTTCTATAATATACTTATCCATTCAGTAACATTATTTACGCATTTATCCGATGATTTTCTTGCATATTTTTTAATCAATATAGATTCTAAGATATCTTATACTCAACTTACATAAATAAAACAAGGTTATAATGAGTATCTAGTAGACTATGTATTACGATATAAGAGCAACTTAGCTAATATGTCTAATATACTTGTAGATTTTGAATTACAAGACCTTTTGTTCAAAGTCTTTTTTCTCCACTACAAGAGAGTGTCATCTTTGAGAAATCTCCTTTGTTCGATCATCTATGCCATACTTTTAAGTTACATGAGATAAAACTCTTATCTATGGGAAAACTCAAATATCATGATTAATGGATGGGTGAAACCTAGCAAGGAGTGTATTAAGTTGAACTTTGATGGCACGTCCAAAGGAAACCCTAGTAGAGCTGGTTGTGGCAGGGTGTTATGTGATTATAAAGGTAGATTTATTTATGGGTACCATCACAATCTTGGAACTCAAACAAACCATGTTGCTAAAGCAGCAGGGGTTTTTTGGGGAGTGTCTATAGCTCTTCAATACAATTTTGTCAATTTGGAGGTGGAAGGAGACTCTATGAACATAATTAATAACATCACTGGGAAAGGATCCATTTCAATTTCCATCCAAAACTCTATAAAGAGTATAAAGGAAATGTCAAATTTATTTGAAATTATTACCTTCAAGCATGTTTATTGGGAGGCTAACTTTGTTGCGGATTATTTTGCTAATATGGCGGTTAATTGTTATGAGTTGACACTTATCAATGAAGTGGAAGCTCTTGATCCCAAGGTGCGAGCACACTTACATACTGACATAAATGGACACATCATCAAATAGTATCAGTTCATAGTGTATCAAAGTCATCATGGTCATATGTCGTAGGAATAGTGAGCATTTATTTCTGAATAATATGAAGATCTAGGAGAGGATACGCTCGTGTGTCTTGAAATCCTTTTTTTCCTCCCTTTCCTAGAGAAATAAATTTTTTGGGCCTACGTGTAATGCTCTGACTACCTGTAATTTTGGATTTTTTGTGAATGGTATTTTGTGTGGTCAAATGGGTGGAGACCTGGTTAGAAATGAGCATGCTGATCTCAAAGGGGTGATGCCTGAATCCATGGATTTGTTTGATAGTAAGGGTTTTTCACCCTTCCTCAAAAAAATTTAAGGTCATTTTGAAAATCTTAGTAAATATTTTTCTAGCGCTTGCAAGACTACAAAAAAAGGTGTGGTTATTTAAATGAAAGGGATTAGCATTGATATTTATGTGTATTTAGTCACCAAAGTGATGGGTCTACCTATTGTTGGGGGGAGGTCTATAAACCCAAAAAATAATCCTCCGATGAGTTGAACATGTTTCCCAAAGGTAACCAAAATATCACTTCCCACTTTGTTGGTTATCTTCGTATGTCGTTACCTAAACCATTTGACGATGTGGCTCCCACCCTTATCTAATTTCTCAATCTTGAGGGTCGTCACAAATGCATTTATGCCTATCACTTGCTTATGCTTAATAATTTTAGGCATGGCCAGGATTTTATATCCCTTACTTTCTTTTTCACTCCCTGAGTTCTTCTATCTCTCAGTTTAAAACTAGAAGGCTCTCTGTCCCACTCCATTAGGGATTTATTCTCACTCTTGTCAAAAGAGTTGCTCTAGATATTGATAGGTTTGGATCTCTAACTAAAACTCTAGAAGCGTATGCAGATGGGGTCGACTCAGACTCGGAGGAAGAAGACTCTAGTGAAGAATCTGATTCTCAGGAAGGTGACTCAGAAGAGGATAAAGATGAGGTTAAAATTATGGCGGCCCAAAATCTTAGGGATATGAAATCCAATTAGGTTCCTAGTGTTCCTTTGAACACCAAAGGGGAGTCTAGTAAATAGGAATCTCTGGCTCCTATCAATGTGCAATTGGAACAGTAGTTTGAGCCTATTGGGCATGTTGGACCTGTGAAAGGGGAGAACCATCTGGCCAAGATGGAAGTGGACATTGAGGAACTTAAGGGAGATATGAGACTCACCAAGAGCTCAGTGTAGTTTTAGTTCAATGACTGGCATAAGATGAAAGCACAAGTTGAGAAAGTGGTTAGCAATGGGCATGGCAGAGAGATCGATGTTTTAAAATCCAACTATGGTTTCATAACCAATGAGTTGAACCATTTTCATGTTATTCTCCATAGCTACATGGAGTGGAGTGTTGTCACAGTTAAATCTACTCTGCAGCATCTCTAGAGTCTGGGTCAGCTTGCTAATGCTAATAGTTTTGTGGATAGTCAGGGAAGGAAAAGAAAGGTGACTCCCGAAGGTCTCAACTTGCTATCTTTGGCTGGTAACATAGATGCTCTTTCTAAGGAATGGGTAAAGGTGTTGGAGGGGCTTGAAAAATCCTATAAATGATTTGGGGAGGGGTGTTTTTTTTATTTATTGTCTCTGTATCTTTTTGGTTATTAGTTTCTACGTTGTTGTTAGTTTCACTATGATGTTTTGTTTTTGTTGTTTAGCTACTCATTTCTATTGCTCCTGGGGGAGCCCATTTATTATGGACTTTTATATTATCATTTTTTGATGGTTTTGTAATGTATTAATATGCTCTCATGGAGTTGTGACTTTGTTCAGGGTAGGGTCCCCTCAATACTCTTTTTCCTCTAATCAAAAAAATATCATGATCAATCTTCATCTTCTACACTAGACATAAGTTGACAAAAAATAATGAAACCTAGAGTGCAAGAGAGAGTTAAGGACTTAGCTGATTTATGCATGATGTTGGGATTGTGTAGACTATGGAAACTGAGAAACAAGAAGGGCATAATATTGTAACCGTGTATGATAAATTTTGGATCTTCTGGATGATCTTGGACTGGGGTGCATAGACTAGGTCAAGGGAACCTAGGTGATGGAGAACTATGTTGAGCGCATATGACTACACAAGAGCTCGGAACCTACTTTTTCTAGTGTCGTACAAATGTCATTGGTTGTAACTTATGGTCACCTATATGTCATTGGATGAACACCGAATGCACTTGAAACCTACAAAGAGATAAATATCTACAAAATACATTAAATCCTAAAAATAAAATATGTAAAATGAGGATTCAGGTTGACCCCAGTGGTCACCAAACTGAGTGAGCTTACAACCGAGAGATGCACAACATTTTAGAATCCATGTAGTTCTTGTGCATGTGTGATGTAATCATGCCTTAGGAATCCCTTGTGTAAATCCACGTGATAACGGGTGATAGCTAGATGTATCGATGTAATTAGATGTGTATATGGAAAAATGAACTTCCCTTCCTATGCATGTATGCAGAAAATGTAGTCCCTTGTCCCTTGGGTGAGTGCTAGATGGATGCCTTTAATGCTCTTAGAATGGCTTTGGATGAAACCTTAGGTGATGATAGTAGATGCTTAGAGATTTTTACTTTATTATGGTCACATATCTTTGTATTTTTATGATTCCCTTGTTTGAATTTTGTAATTGACGACTAGAAGGCTGACCCATAAGAAAATAAGGTTCCCAAAAGATAAAAGAATCCCAAAAAGAGTGATTAAAGTGTAAAGAGGTCAAGGGAACCCAATGGGTATGGGGGCTCCTAGGTGCTAGCATCCTGGCTTGGCAATGGTGTCCAAAGTCATAAATGATAAACAAGTGAAATATCGACTAGGCTATAGGGTATAAAAAACTAGAAAAAAGACCAAAAACAAAGGAAAGAGGCCAAAGATAAATTTCAATTACTAGTTTTCTTGCTTAGAAATCATATAAATGCAAGTATGCTTTAGGACCTATAAATTCACCCAACTGCATGATTTTGTGTCTACATTTTCCCCACTTTATGTTGTTGAGAGAATACTTAATAACATAAAGTAGATACAATATGTGTATCTAATAACCATGTAGAATGTGATGGTGATACCGTGTCGGGGATACAAGTGAAATCGTGAAGTGACAAAAACGAAGCATGGAAGATAAGAAAGAGGAAGTGAACCTAGGTGTGAAGTGTGTTGTGTTATAATTGTTGTTGTTCTTGATGTAAGGTTACTTCTTACTGATTATTAAGGATGGGCCCAGAAAAGAAGATTCAAAGAGTAGTCAAAGTCATGTATTATGAAAAATCTTATAAAATCATGTAAAAAGTATGTAAATGTGTGTTAAAAGTAGTAAAAGGAAAGTGTGCACCTGATCTGTGAAGAGTGAAAAAGATAGAAAATGTCATGAATTGTTATATAAGAATGAGTTTTTTTAGGTGATCTCACGCCAAGAGTGATTTTTTTGGGAGATCTCACACCAAGAACAGGTTTTTTAGGTGATCTCATGCTAAGTGTGCTTTTTTGGGTGATCTTGTGCCACTGCAAAATATTTTTGGGGAGAGAGGTCTGGTTTTACTCTCTTTCCATGAATTATTCCAAAATAAGCACCATTGTAGATGGTACATCATGTGTTTAGTTTTGTATTGTTCTATGTGGAAGATGGAGATAGTAGTAAATTGCATGCATTATGTATTCTAAGGTCAATGTTTGATCTTATGAATTTACTCTGGAAACTACTATAGACTATTTTTATTTAGGAAAATAATTTCAACCTTCCCTTCGTCATAGGCACCTGGGAAAGGTCAGTAGTGCATAGGCACTAGTGTCTATATTTGGGTGCTAGTGTATGTTTTGAACTAAAAACACAAGTCAAATTTTGGTTCATTCTGTGACTGTAACTCTATTTTGTTCCTATGATGTACTATTGTATGGGGTGACTAATTCACCCAATCTATGCCCCCCCCCCCTTATTTGGGGTACATGTGCAATTGCTAGGAGAATTTATCCCAAAGAGAGGACCTGATGTTGAATTGAAGTGGATACCCTACAGTGGGAGAGAATGTGCATGGTAGAAACCAAGGAACATCCAAATAAAGTGGCTAGATGCATGTGTTAGTAGAAAAAACTAGCAAACATGTCATAGAAAACTAGTGTAACAAGTAAATATGTATACAAAAGAGACCGTGAAAAGTGGGTCTCATACATGGGACATCGCCTGTAATGTCACAAGACAATCAAGGCTGAAGCATCCAAAAGAATACAATGTGCATACAAGACAAAGGGAATATCCCGCAAACAATGGCATACAATGGAAAATAGTAATAAACAAAGTATCATATAACCATGGTGGAAAATAGTTCCTGCAATAAAAATTTTGCACATGAAGCACCCATTATCATGTTAGAAAGATAAAGAGTATGTCAAAGTTTATATAGATCAATGGAAAATAGTGTGCTATTAATAATAGGAAGTAGTAAATAATGAAATAATAGCACTTGTGATGTGTAAGAGTAGAAATTTAGATGCCTCCAAGAGCCTCAGTGGGACTGGTAAGAGGTATAGTGCTAAACATCATTGTTGAATGTAAATATTTGTAGAAAGTTTGCATTCAAAACTAAAGAACAAGTGAATGTGCATGTGTATATAGAAAATATAATGAATACTATATATTTGTCTAACAGAGTAAGAAAAGTGTACATGTGAGTATAAGCAAACAAGAATAATTACAATGAAGATATGCAACATGTTGTTAGCGTGACTAGAATGGAATCCAAAGTGAATGTGATAGGAGTAGCATGTCACCAGATCAAATTTGAATGAGTATGATACGAGGTTCATTTATAAAATACCCCTTGACAGTCATGAATGAACCATAGAACAAGATTGTGTGTCATTGGAAAATGGTTTGAATTGTGTGCATTAGAAATATTTTTCAATGAAGCATAGAGTGTATAGTGTAGAAGAGGATATTAGGATGTGTGAGAATAGAATAATAGAAAGATATACCATGAAGCACGAAGTGTGAAATGTGTAGTGTGTGAGGTTCATGGATGTAGTATGCCCTCAATAGTCAAGTGTGAACCATAGCACAAAAGTGTGTCATAGGGTAATGATGATACAAAGTGTATCAAGATGTGCAAGATTACTTAGAAATAGAAAGTATGAAACACGAAGCATATGAGTAGAAGTGAGGGACACCTAACAATGTTAGTAGGGGAGAGAAGTAAGCATGATGCCCCCAAGTGTATGGTGATGATCAAGCTATTCAAAAAAATAGAAGGGAAAGGGTAATCCACCCTATGTGTGAGGAGATAGAGGCATGTGACCATGCTATGAGATCGAATTTTTATGAGAGTGATAACCTATTAGTGAATGTAGACACCTAAATTCTGCTCTTGCAATCTTATTGCCAAAACACACACAAATCACTCTCATTCTTGCCAATTCTGTTATAATTAGTGATTTCCGCTAATTAACTAATGCTTTCCCTCTATTTTGGTTAATTAAAAATGATTTGTTGATGATCCACCCTTTTCCACATTCAGGATGCTAATCGACGTCAAATCCTAAGTTATTATCCTCTTCCGGGCAACAATTAGCGTTATTAGCTAATTAAGTCTATTTCGCCCTTGATTTGGTCAATATGCCCTAATATTGGCTCAAACCCCTCTTATGACCACTCAAAATCACCCCATTCACCTCCACAACGTCTCAACAAGCTTATCCTAGCCTCCTAGTTGACCCTAAGTGGTTGATTAAGGCTTCATACCTCTTAATCACTTGGTAATTCACTAATTGTGATTAGCAAGGCCTAATCATGATTAACAATTCTAATCTAATTTGGGGCTTTTAGTCCCACATGCACCAAAATACAAGTTTCTCCCAGAAGGAAAACTATAAAAAGAGTACACCTCCTTTCTTTATACTTTACATCATGCTTTGATTTACATCTCATATAATAAATATGATATATAGCCAAGTTCAATCCTTGCCTAAATCCTTCAACAAAGTTAATAGATGAATAATTTAAAGTGACTTAACAAGTCATTTGGACAGGTCATTTCACCATTGTTTGGAGTAACAACCATAACCATTTGATTGCCCTCTTAGGTCTATTTAGGCCCATGTTAGGTAATTCAAGCATATTAGTAGGCATGTTTAATTAGATCTTGCATTGTTTTCATACTAGTTAAGCATTCTTTTAAGCTTCTACCTTAATGTTGGATTCCTAGACTTAGAACCTTGGCTAGATAGATGGAAATGGTGTTAGCTTTCCTTGTTTAGTCATGCAATTTTCTTTGTAAATTTTAGGGTGCTTTCATTTGGCACACCGGTGGGACTTAAACCCCATTGCTTTCAATTTTTAAAGCTTTTTAACTTAGTTTCAAAGTTTTTCATTTCAAGTTTCTAGATTAGTTTCAAGTTTCCTAGATTAATTTCAAGTTTTCTAGTTTACTTTCAAGCTTTCTAGAGTACTTTCAAGATTTTTAGATTAGTTTCTCAAGCTTTTTAGATTAATTTCAAAGTTTTAGAGTAATTTTCAAAGTTTTATAGATCAATTTCCATTTTTGAAAGTTGTTTCAACTAGATTAGTGGTAGAAGTTGTGTTTTCATGCTTTTTGCAGGATATAAGGAGGTGAAGCCCTGTCAAAACTCCCTCAAAATACCAAATATTGGACCTTTTTCAAGAAATCTTCTCAAAACAACATTCATTAAAGCATTTAGATATGTTAGAAAATGACTAATTTTTTAAAAAGGAATACCCTAAATTCTTGGTAATTTTTTTCTCCAAATTTATGTTGGCATTATGTAGTTCACTTCAATACATTTCCAATGCAAAAAAATGGAGTCATTTTGAGGTCAAGAGCAAAAATTATGGCCTCCAGAAGATAGTTTGAGCATCTACAGGAAAGCTTGCACATGTGCATCAAGGAGTGCACCTGTGCATCAAGGAGAGCACATGTGCATCAAATAGTGTGTTTGTGCATCAAGGAGTGCACTTATGCATCAAGGAGTGTGCATGTGCCTCTCTGGACGCTCCTGTGCATAACTGACTGTGTAAAATTTCCAGAGGTGCACCTGTGCACCAAAGCTTACACATGTGCCTCAATTTTTGGTAAATTATTTCTCCAAATTTATGTTGGCATTGTGTATTTCACTTTAATACCTTTTCAATGCAAAAAACAGATTCATTTCAAGGTCAGGAGTAAAAGTTATAGCCTTCAGAAGATAGTTTTGAGCACCTATAGGAAGGTTTGTGCATGTGCATCCAGACCTACACATGTGCATCCAGACCTGCACATGTGCATCAAAACCTGCACCTATGCACTAAGGTAAAATTTCCTCAAAATTCAAATTTTCATTTTTGTATTTTTAGGATTGTTGTCACTTTTTAAGGGTTTTTAGATGTTTTTTGTCAATTTATTGATTTTTAGAGCAATATTCTTAATAAAATTGGCTTAGGGTTTGAATGAGTGATTTTTCATGCTTTATTTGAGTTTGGAATAGGGTATGTATTCTCTTCCCTTGCACCTAGTGTGATCTTGGGAACCAAAAGCACCTCTAAACCAATTTTTGCTATTTAGAGTAATTAATAAAAATCATCATTCATTGATATGCTTGATCTTTTAGTTTAAGAGATTTTTTACTTAATAAAGAATCAAGGCTAAAAATTTGTGTATGCTCTTCCCTTGCACCTAGTGTGATCTTGGGAACCAAAAGAAATTTTTAGTCTCTCATTAAGAAGCACTTGGATTAATTGGGAATAAACCTTACTTTTGAAAATTTTTATGGTAGTTAGTAGATTTACAAGCTTTGCATTTCTATTTAGTTGGATTATTTTTTGTGTATGCTCTTCTCTTGCACCTAGTGTGATCTTGAGAAACAAAAACAACACTTAATCCTCTTTCTATGATATTGTGAACCTTTTTGAAACTACTAATCATTTGTGTGAAGGACCTAAAATGTTTGTCAAAGAAAGAAGGGCTTTCTTTCAAACCAAAATCTAACATTCATGTGTGTTGTAGGTTGTCATTGGTGGTCTAAACCAAATTGCTTAATCCAAAAGATAAAAAATACACCAACACACCATTCAAAACATCATATTGTAGGTTTCGGTTAAGAGCTACAGCTCATCCACTCAACTAGGACATAACCCCTTTGGCATAAGCCTTAAGCTAAAACAATGGGGGTGGTCCTAGGAACCCTAAAGTAGTTCACACAAGAGGGAACCTTGTGAATGAAATAGGAAAGTTCTCCACACTACCGACTTGACTAGTACACCTTGGTGAGATTAGATTCAAAGATGTCGTATTGTGACCCCAGTGAAAGTATAACTAAATGCACTTTGGTGCTCAATATATAGAAGGGGGTAAAGTAAACTCAAGATACTCCTTGGGAAACCTTGGTAAATTGATCTCTCTCTAGGTATCTTGTGACACCTAGAGAGAGAACCACCTAGGAAGCTTGTCGGCTTGGAGCCATTGTTTTTGTCATAGTTGTTATACTTGAGAGCTCTCACAAAGTGACAAATTTGTTAGATTCAAACTCTTGTTTTTCAAACAAGGGAAAGAATCTCTTAAAGTTGAAACTGCGTGATTTTCATCACGAAATCTACTTAGTGTTCATTTTGTCCTATTTTTTCACTTGTCTTAAGACAAGGCAAAACTCTGCCAAAATAACACCAAGTTTATTTCAACACCACTTGGTCTACACCCTTGTTTTCTTGTTTCCCATTTTTGGACAAAAGGAAACAACATATATGGATACCACTAGATATCATGTGTCCACCACTTTTGTATTCTACTTGCGCGACTAGGTTACAATGCCAGAGCGCAAGTGTTGAAAGTGTGCATGGTACGTACTCATGATCTAGTAGGCCCCCTTGTCTCAAAAACCCATATTTGAGACTTATTATCATCGTAGTTAGGTGATTTCATCCTTGTCTTCTTTTGAGTTGTTACGCTGCCCACATTGTAGCCATACAATTGAGATATTTACATCTTGTTTCCATTGTGAAATTAGGCCTAAATCTCTATATTGTAGGGTTACGCTGCTCACATGCATAACAATTTCTTGATATACTTAGACGTATTTTTTACACCCTAGCTTTGTCTTGAGTTTTTTGAGTGTTGAAGTTACTTTGTTAGCATTGCTATAGTGCCATTTTGATACTAAAATATTACTTTCTCGTAAAGTTTGATTATGTGTCCAAATAGCATTGTTATGTTGCTCACATTTGTATCATCCATTTTACAAATCTTAGACTTTGTTAGTGTTTAGAAACTGGATTTTAGTATATCTTGTTAGAAGATCGCGTCAACATTCTCTTATCATTTAGGCCTTATTTGTTGCAAACTTGACCTAATGGGTGATATTGTGTTGTCACTATTTGGTTGCAAACCTATCTAGACGAAATCTTAGAGAATAAACTATTTGGTGTAACTAAATTTTGAGCATTGTACATCATTGTATTATTCTAAGGAAAACTTGTGTCATATATTACCTTGTTAGGGTAGATCATCCTTTATTCATTATCATAGGGTTCACATTGAGTTATTGGATTCGTGGCTATTTTATAGTCACCATTTGTTGAGATGACTTAGCGTCGTTACGCTACAAAAATCTACCTAGGGTCCAATCCCTTTATTTTTTCCTAGGTTCATTTTATTACTTCTACACATTTGTCAAACCTTAGCAAAAACATCCCTTATCAAGCAACTCTTGCATTCAAATTGAGCATAGGAAAAGAGTTTTCCCTTTGTGTTTCCCAATTTTGATCAAATTTTTTGACATTTACAGCTACAACTTGTTTACCAAACCTTGTTGATTTGTCAAAATTGTGTCATTTTGATACCTATTTTCCTTAGATTCTCTTTGGAAAAATCATGCTATCTAGGTCTAGGAATTTTCCAACAATGATTGACTATCGCGAGGTTCCTTATACATACGAAACTAAGGAATCAAAGTTTTGGCATTCCCATCAAAGGATGCCCATCATGGCTAAGCCTCAGTTTGGTTCTTCACGCTAGAGAGCCCATTTGGGTACCCTGCTCCCCACCTTCATCTCATAGTCGGTGGTATGGTTTGAATGCTTCTGATCCAAATTATTATTTGGGTTCCTCCCACTCTTCTTTTGACTCTGATCCAAACTATTATTCTGATTCTTCAGATTCACCTCGATCTTCTACAAATTCTCATCAGAGCTATTCATCTAATTCGACTCTTAAATCACAGTCCTCCCTTTCTTCACATGACTCCCCTTATCAGTCACCTAAAAAATATCTTTCTCCTTTGAAGATCTGTGTGGCCCCAAGTCTCGCTACTCAAACATCTAATTTGGTTCTTGAGCCGTGGTCCTCCCTTGCTTTGCAGGACCTCCCTTATTCGCCACCTTGACAACCTCCTCCTCCATTGAAGATCTGGGCGACCCCAAATTCATCTAAGCCGACACCTACGTCGCATTCATCTAAGTCCGAAACCTACAACACATTCATATCCTAAGTTTCAAACCCATGTCACAATCATCACAATGTCGACTCATCTTTTCCCATGTCGTAATCATCATGACACCTATGATTTTCTAATTCGATGATCCTAATTCGACGCATATGTCGCAAACACCTTCTCCATGTCACAATCATATGCTGATTTTCTACAGTCCTCATTGTTTCCTGGTAATATGCCAGGAAAGCTAATACCAATCAGCTATCTCAAAGCCATGTCTTCTTCTACTTGCAAGACATCTAGATCCAAATCTACTTCATCTCTTGAGTCATCATCTTCTCAATCTTCCACACCAATGGACCCATTTCTTCTAGTCAACCTCATATGGTCAAAGAACAAATACCCCTACCAATCGATTCATCTCAAGATGAGGAGATGATCACAGAATTCCTGGGGTCACACAATGGCATTCCCCTAGAGGATTACAATCAAGGATTTAATCTTGACTTTGATACGCTTACGTATTGGGAAGAAGAAATTGATTCCTTTTTTTAGAAAATAGAGGAAGATCCTAAGACCATTGAGGACATGATCCTCCTTCTTATTCTTTTTCTTCACATCCTTCTTTGCATAGCATGATTCATCAATCATAATCTCACTTTGGGTCACCACCTGGTAGCCCACCATCTACTTTTATATGTGGGGCACCTCCAAGTATCCCTTCATCATCTATGTGTGGCTCACCTCCTGGTAGCCCATTTTCTTCTATATGTGGCTCACCTCCAGGTAGCCCCTCTTTGTCTATACTGGGGGCATGTCCTAGAAGTCCCTCATCTTTGATTCTTGGGCCACATCCTAGTAGCCCATCATCTTCTATCTATGGGATGCCACTAGGCATTCCTTCATCTTCAATCTTAGGGCCACATCCTTGTAGTCCTTTATCTTCATTCTATGGGACACCTCCTGGTAGCCCATCCTCTTCAATTCTTGGACTGTACCCTTCGCGTCCATCACATTATCCTTCCATCAATGATTGTGGCAAGCCCAACATCATTCTCACATCAATTCTATTCATCCACTTTCTTCTCCCAATTCTCGGGATTAGACAAGTCACATATTAGCTTATAAGAAACCAAAATGGTTCCTTCATCCAACTAAGATTAAAAATTCCAAGAGCTCCAAAGCTCACAACAATTTAAACAATCTTAAAGTTCATAATCAAACACGATTCAAAAATGCACATCAACACACCCATCAAGTATGGCATAAAGTGCATAAACCTCTGGATAGGGACCTCAATATCCCACATGCAACATCCACATTTCATGATAAAACACAGTCATCTATTGAGTATGAACTCACCACGATCATCGAGATCAGGGATAATATGAACCTTAATAAGTGAACACACCTAGTCTTCCTTATCAAGGAAATTTCTAACATTGTTGTTGGATCTTATCACACCAAGTGACCTTGTCGGTCCCACTTTTCAAAAAAGACAAAAATACAAAAAAAAATGAGAAAAATTTGCAAAAAAATATATATCAAAGGTAAAGATCAAACATTGCAATATGGTATTGAATACACATGGATGTTCTTTCTTCCCTTTCTTGCTCTTTTTCTACAAGTCTTCCTGCCATTTTCATCCCTTAGGTGATATTTTAGTTAGCCAATTCACACGCATTTTGTGACATTTACCTCTATGGTATCCGTTTGCCCTTGTTCTTTCATCACCTTGGTAAATTAAAGAATGACTGACCTCTTAGAGATCCTATCACAATTAACATCTAAAAAACTTGTTGCGTAAGAATGTTTGGACATATTTGTTGACACTAGCCAATGTCATTATCACAAACACTTCCATCTCCTTCCATAAAGACATCAGTGGTTCTTAACCTCTTATCAAACAAGAGAGTTGAAAATTGAAAGAAAAAATCAATCAAATCAAAAATCTAAAGCTAAAATAAAAAGAAAATTGATATATAACTCTCTCTTGGGGTATTTCCAATAATCTCTACCAAGGCTATGGATGCCTAACTGGCAGTAGAGAAATGTTGTGATTAGAATCAAATACATCTCCATCGGGGCTATGGATGCCTGGCTGGAAGCAGAGCAATGTACGACTCTCCTTCCACAATCCATTCACAAAAAAAATCAACTTTGAAAAATAAATCATTCCTACACATTGGCTAGGGTGTCTTCACTTGTTGTCTATCAAATCTTCCCTCCAAGAGGTAATAAATTTCCACGTGCACACACTGGATCTCTATGAGAAAATAAGATTAGTATGTTACCAAGTGTCTTTTTTTGGACCTTGTTCAGACTCTTACTCTAGTTCGTATCTTGTCTCATGATTTGTGCCTTTGGCTAATCGCTTCTTCATCGTGAGGCTTCTAAGCTACATTCACAACATTCACGTTGTTCTTCTACTTATTTTAGAACATCCATGTGTATAATATTTCCTTTTTCCATGTTTGCAGGCACCTTTTTCCCCTTCACAAAAACAATCTTCCACTTCTTTCTATCATGTGCTTCTTGGCCAGCTTATGCTGGGGGCATCCTTGCTCCTTCCTAGCACGTCATTGGGTTATGTTCATCATCATGTTGAACCTATCTATATTGGCCTTGATCCAACTTTTGTGAGTGAAGAGTTTTCCTTTGAATATTCCCATCTAACGTTGGGGGCATTTTTGCATCTTCACTTTCTTGCACATGTGCATGGTGTTCTGCCCTTGTACATCCCATCTGTCGTTGGGGCATCCACATTTCTTTGTTTCCTATACATAGCTTTAGAAAACTTATCAAAAATAAAAAACATTCAAATATGTTTAAAAAATAAAAAACATTCACATATGTTTCAAAAATCAAAACATTCAAATATGTTTCGGAAAAACCCAAACGAATAGGTAAAACAATCAAAAACCCAAAAAAATGGTAAAATCATTAAAAACCCAAAAAAATTGGTAAAATCATTACAAATCTAAAATTTTACAAAAATTGGTAAACAACATACACGCAGTTGAAGCCTGTATCACTTGCATTATCCTCAAACATCAAAATTGGACCTACAAAAACCATCTTTCTGAGTTCTTGCTTGTTCTGGTCTCAAACAACTTGCGGATCATCATGATCTACCTCCATTAATAAAAGCTCAGTTGCATGTTATGTCGGTCCTCCCGTGCAACAATGAGTTTCCAAGAGACTGTGTCATAGTGCACAAAATAGATTTTCCAATGGGACTACTTGTGTCCTCCATTTTTCCCTTGCATGTGTTATTTCTTGGGGCATCATTTTTAACCCTTGTCGTTACAACACAAACATTTGGGAACCATGCAGCTTGATAACAAAAAAATTGGTGTAACTGTCCTTAAACATTGATTGTTTGAGTACATGTGATTGTATTGGTTTGTCTTTTAAGTTAGCTAGTTTAATTTCTCATATTTCATTTCATTCTGTATGTTACATGAAGCTAAATATCATTTTACTTTCTCATATTGCATTGCATAATGTATGTTGCATGGAGTTACGTATTTTTAGTAGTAAACAATTGTTAGTAATTTAGCTTTTTATGTTATCTTACACTTTTTTTTATTTTAAATAAAGGCCGATGATGTAGACCTAGGGGAAAAATGATATAAACAAGTTGCTTATTGAAAGGTTGGATGCAAATATTGGGCTTGTCCTATATTCTCCATTAATCATTTCTTATCACTTATCATTTATTACCACTACTAATTTTTCTTCCAAATCACCTGGGGCAATAAACAACCATGTTTATCCCTATCCTTTTTTCTTCTACAGTACCAAAGGTTTTGTACCCATTCTAACCTATTTTTTTATATCCATTTCAATCATATTTTCGATCGTCGATTGACTTCTTCTATCACCCCATCGACACTCGAGGGGGCATCCTTCATCCTGCTAATTTTTCTTCAAAAATTTGCTTGTTTATGCTTGTCTACTATATTTGAAGTGAAGTTACTAACTTCACCTCAAACAAGGGGCAAATGTAGACACCTAAATTCCGCTCTTGCAATCTTATTGCCAAAACGCACACAAATCACTCTCATTCTGTGCCAATTCCGTTATAATTAGTGATTTTCGCTAATTAACTAACATTTCTTACCACTTTGGCCAATTAACAATTTTTTGTTGATTATCCACCCTTTTCCACATTCAAGATGCCAATCGACATCAAATCGTAAGTTGTTATCCTCTTCTAGGCAACAATTAGCATTATTAGCTAATTAAGCCTATTTTTCCCTTGATTTGGTCAATATGCCATAATATTGGCTCAAACCCCTCTTATGACCACTCAAAATCACCCCATTCACCTCCACAACGTTTCAACAAGCTTCAAAATCTTATCCTAGCCTCCTAGTTGACCCTAAGTGGTTGATTAAGGATTCATACCTCTGAATCACTTAGTAATTCACTAATTGTGATTAACAAGGCCTAATCATGATTAGCAATTCTAATCTAATTTGGGGATTTTAGTCCCACATGCACCAAAATACAAGTTTCTCCCAAAAGGAAAACTATAAAAATAGTACACCTCATTCCTTTATACTTTACACCATGCTTTGATTTTCATCTCATATAATAAATATGATATATAGCCAAGTTCAATCCTTGCCTAAAGCCTTCAATAAGGTTAGTAGATGAATAATCTAAAGTGACTTAACAAGTCATTTGGAGAGGTCATTTCACCATTGTTTGGAGTAGCAACCATAACCATTTGATTTCCCTCTTAGGTCTATTTAGGCCCATGTTAGGTAATTCAAGCATATTAGTAGGCATGTTTAATTAGATTTTGCATTGTTTTCATACTAGTTAAGCATTCTTTTAAGATTCTATCTTAATGTTACATTCGTAGACTTAGAACCCTTAGCTAGATGGATGGTAATGGTGTTAGCTTCCCTTTTTTAGTCATGTAATTTTTTTTGTAAAGTTTAGCGTTTCATCAGTTATGTATAAGGAGGTTGTTGGTATGATTTCCCAGTAGTTCAGAGAAGATGGGTTGTTCCATTATTTCCCTCCTTTCTAAGGTTGTTTCACATAAAGCAAGGGGGTTTTTGTCCACTTGTTGGCCTGAAAACTAAGGCATGTAACACTTGCTATCTAAATATTGGCTAGGAATCACTACAGGAGACCCAATCTTGTTGAATGGTTCTATATTCTAGCCTCAAAGGTGGGGGTATCGCATATATGGGATAGTTAGCTTAATTTTGAAAGCATGCCATATGATCTTGTAACATACCTCCTTGTCTACCAGTAGCTCATGGATTCCAATTGGTGAAACATGAAGAATAATTTCCCATCCTCTATTTCTGATCAGAGACTTTGAATTCCAAAATAGAAGCCTCATTAAAATCTTCAATTCCTAAAGATGTCAATCCTCCTGCATCTGCAATCAGATTTGAAAAGATTCTTCATACAATTCATGACAGAACTCTATAAGTTTTTCTTTTCCTATCTTCTTTTTAACAGTAAATAGCATTGTTAATAGCATCAAGCTGGGTGGTCATGTCATCTAACAATTTCTTGCTTCATGTTTAAATGAAGGTCAATGATGTCACAATCTCTAGGGGATTTATGATATATCCCTAAGTTCCTTATGGTAAAAAGTTGGATCCATCCTTTGATCTAGTCACTTCTGATTCTCTTCATGGTAGGGTTCATTTCTTATACTTAGAACTCTTAGAACCACTACAAAGGTTTCTTCCAAATCACTTGGAGCAATATCCTCAGAACATGGTTTCATGGGAAGGAAAATTTTTTGGGGGTCTATACAGAAAATTTGTTGCACTGATTTTCTTCTATCCAGTGGTGGGATCAGAAGGCTGCAGATGCGTCGATAGAGATTCTGCTAACGCTCGCCAACGAGGTGTTTGAGGTGCACATCAACTTAATCCTCATTGACGTGTCTTCAACAACCTTGCTTGACACATGTCAATGGGCCATATGTTGACGTGATGTCAACCACCTTGTTGACATGCGTCAGTGAGGGTGTTGTCTGACGCGTCAACCACCTAAATTGACGCTGCGTAAAAAAATCTCTATTGCCACAATGCACACAAATCACTCTGCCATTCTGGTCGCATAACAAAAAAATCTCCATGTCATGCATCAAAAAACTCTCTGTCACTCATCTAACTAACGCTCTGCACTCCTGTCATGTGTCAATTAATACTGCTTTGTTCACGCATCTATCCAGCCTTTTCCACATTCAGGATGCCTATCACGTGTTTATTCGTAAGTTGATAATACTCTTCTGGGCACCCAGGTGGTATGGTTGAGCTAATTAAGCCTGTTCTTCCCTAGATTTGAATAATATATGCCATTATATAGGCTCATAACCCCTCTTCAAGGGTAGGCGAAGCCGACCCCATAAACCTCCACAATGTCTCAACAAGTTATTATCTTAGGCGAACAGGTCCTACTTGACCCTAAGCGGTTAGATTAAGGCTTCATACCTTTTCAATCATTTGTTTAAAAACTGGAATATTTGCCACTTCAAAAGGCCTACTTCATGGTTAGAAATCTCTAGAGTTAATTTGGGGTTGTTAGGCTTCACAAATCTCATCAAAGGTATCTTTTGAAATGTCTCATGCCCCTATCAGGTCTAAAGCTATCGATAAAGAGTCCTCCTCACTGAGTCCCTTTAAGAAGATTAATTTGAGAACAAGATTAGCTTTGCATCTCAGATCTACGTAAATACTAGATATATGGCCAAGATCAATCCTTACCTAGATATCATTCAATATACATTACGAAGATGAGGTATTTGTAAGCAGTGACTATTAAATACGAGACATCCATAGCAGAGATGCAAGATGTGCAACATAGTTGGGACATAGCAACCATAACCATTTGATTTCCCTACAAAAGTCTATTTAGGCTTATGATAGGTAGTTCACAGCATATTAGGAATGCAAGTTTAAGAAGATCTGGAATTGTCATGAAAAAAAATAAGGAAGATATTTTAGATCTTACATCTTAATGTGAGATTCACTAAAATTAGAGAGCTTGTCAAGATGTATGTAAATGGTATTAGAATACCAATTGTTTAGTCATAGAGAAAATCCCTTGTACATTGTCTTGGATGCTTTCAAGAGAAAGAGACCTATGTGTTGGAGGAGTGGTGAGTACCTGTCTAGAGGAAACCCAGATTAGATGATGAGAACTCATTATGTCACACATAGAGCTAAAGGAAAAAGAGATAGAGAACCTATGTGAAATCCAAACAACAACAAATGAGAATGAAGAACAAAAAAAGGGTGAGAATCCTACGAGTAAGTACTTCCCGATTAGAAGACTCTAGTCTGAGGCACATGAGACTCACAGACCGATGATTTTGGGTAGATCATTGTCCATAATGGGTCAGCTAGGAAGAAGAATATGCATAAGAAATAATATGCTTAGAAGGCCTAAATGCTGCAGTTAGTAAGTAGAGACATCCTCAAGAGGAGCCAGAGGTTGTGGTGTAGATGGAAAAACACCTTTGATAGTGATAAATTTCTTATTGTAACACCAATAAAAGAGGACAATCAGATCAGTTACAAGAAGCTTCTATATCCAAAACATCATAGAGCCAAGGAATTTTTATGATCAGGGGGTAGAATAACCAGAGGACTAACCATCTGGAAAAGAAGAGAAGATAAAAGCATGGTGAGAGGCCCAGACTATTGCAGCATTGGAAGTCATAGAACACTAGATCTTAAGATTTGTCCAAAAAAACATGAACATTCAAAATGATAATGACACCAACTGGATTGAAAAAATAATGGAAAGCAAGCAGTGCACCAATAATGAGTTTCACAAATATGATCATAGTGTGAATCAATAACTATAGGATCTGATAGGTAACAACACACTCATGTAGTTTATTAGGAGTAGTAAAATGAAACATAATCCATTTAGGGGTCAGAGAATGTGATGAGTGGTGAAGATACCTCAGTATGAGAAACTAGAAAATAAAAATCCCTTGATGAAGGATGGGGCACAACACGATATGTATGATTGGACAAAGAGTTAGAAGCTTTCTTGCCATACTTGGGCAATGAATCATTGAATATTTTTATCTTTTTGTTATCATTGACTGGCTTGGATGTTGAAGGCTCGGGGAGCTCGATTGCGTCATTATCGATGATATCTTAAATGATGTGTCGAATCTTGAAACATCGATTAGTGAAATTTCCAACACATTAATTATAGTCGGATCTATCATTTATGTTATAATTGTGGCCCTTAGGGTGAGGTGAATCAAGATTCGGCGGTGGTCGAAGTGTAATAAGATTTCTCTCAATGAGTTGTGGCAATAGAATACATGGAGCACAGGTAAATTTATTGAATGTACGCTTTGGAGGTTACCATTGAATCTTTTCAGGAGTAGTAACAACATTAATAGTAGCTTTTTCTTCAATGGGCTTAGGAGATGGCTTGAAACTATATTTTTCTTGAAACCGAGTAGAAGTTGAATATTGATCATGATATTTGAGTTTTCCCATAGATAAGAGTTTTCTCTCGCATCACTTAAAAGTATGGCATAGATGATCAAACAAAGGTTATGTCTTAAAGATGACACTATCTTGAATTCAAGATAAAAGAATTTGGACAAAAATATCTTACAATTCAGAACCTACTAGTATATTAGACATAATAGCTAAGTTGTTCTTATATCATAATACATAGTCTGCTAGATGATCACTATAGCCTTGTTTTATTTTTTAGTTTAGCATAAGATATCTTAAAACCGATATTGATAAAAAAATGTGCAAGAAAATCATTGGCTAAATGCATACCGAATGGACAGGTAGATTGTAGAGCCACTTCATAGCATAATCTTGGAGGATTCTAAGAAATATATTTACTAGTAAAGTATGATCATCTACATAATCTATTCATACAACATGAAAATCTTAGAGATTCTCTTTAGGGTCACCATGGCCATTGAAGGTGAGAAACTTAGGAATCATGAATTTTGGAGGAAGTGGATAAGTGGAAATTGTGGGTGCGAAAGGAATATGAAGAAGTACAATGGAATCAAGAGATGGAGATGTATGAGAAGTAGCTATTTGAAGTTGACAAATTTGATTTTGGAGACTATGATATAAAGAAGTTAAATCATGATTGTTTGATGAAGAGTCGAGCTATGCAAGAGAAGAACTAGGTTGAATGATTGAAACAGTAGTGATGGGAATGAAAGTAGGAATATGGAGGGGTTTAGTGGAGGCCATGTCAGATGAGGAAGATCATACTAAGGGTACCAAAGTAACATCTAGAGAGTTTTCATAAGCCTTTAAAGCATGGAGAATATGCAATATATGTGTAGGATTTTCACGCAAATCTTGACAAAAATTGGTAACCTTTTCTAGTTGTTCTTGATCAACATTGGTGTCCTCATCATAGGATTGTTCACTATCATATGTTTCAATGTTTTCAAGAGGAACATTTTTAGAGTTATCAAAGGGTTTATCAGATTCAACCATTGATTTAGAATCCCTACAAGAAGATGGAGGCAACTCAATTTTCTCAAAAGACGTAAAAGGGCCACTACAGGTAACGAGCATAAGAAGAAAATCCTGGAAAGAAGGTGGGATTCAAGTGATGGGTTCACCAAATGATTTTACAATTTTTATTTTTTTTTGTAAAACCCTAATTGTAGAGTAATAGATCTAAATTATGATGAACAACTGCTATATATAAGGTGACACAATAAATACTTTATATAGGTATGAAACCCTAAGTACAAGAGAGAGAGTTAAGGACTTAGTTAATTTTTGTGTGATGTCAGGACTTTGTATACTAGGGAAACTTATAAACATGAAGGTAATACTATCACAACCATGTATTAAATTATGGATTTTTCAAATGAGCTTGGACCAGGGTACCAGAACTGAGTCAAGTGCACTTGAGCACTAGAGACCTCTATTGGGCGCATGTGTCTATGCAGGAGATCAAAACCTGGTTTTTTCGGTGTGTGTCATTGGTTGTCACTTTTGGTCACCTATATATTGTTATATGATCGTCGAATGTGCTTGAAACCTGTAAAGAGATAAAGACCTACAAAATCCTCAAACTACACCAATTCCCAAAAATAAAAGATGCAAAATAAGCAGACAAACTGACCCCAATGGTTTCTCAACTAAGTGAGGTTATAACCAAGTGTTGCACTACATTTCAAACTCCATGTATTTCTTGTGTGTGTGTGATAGAATCATTCCCTAGGAATCCCTAGTGAAAGTGCACATGATAATGGGTGATAGCTATATGTACCATTTTAAAGATATGTGTTGATGGAAAATGAACTTCCCTTCTTATATGTGTATGCAGATAATACAGTCCCTTATCCCTTGAGTGAGTTCTAGATGAATGCCTTCTATGCTCTTATAATTCCTTTAGATGCAACCTTAGGTGATGATAGTAGAAACTTAAAGCTTGGTCATTTATTATAGTCACATAGATTTATATTTATATGATTCCCTTAATTGAATTTCATAATTGACAAATGGAATGCCAACCCTTAAGAAACCAAGATGCCCAAAAGATAAGACAAGCCCAAAAAGAGTGAGTAAAGTGTAAAGAGGTCAAGGGTGCTGAGAGGGGATAAGGGCACCTGGGTGTTGGAATCCTATTTGGGCATTGATGTCCATAGTCATTAAATATAAACAAGTGAAACATTTACTGGGATGTAGGGTTTAAAAGACCATAAAGAAGACCAAAAACAAAGGAAAGAGGCCAAAGATAGTTGTCAATTGCTAGTTTTCTCTCTTAGGAATCATATGAATGCAAGTATTCTTTGAAGACCTATAAATGTACCCAAGTGTGTGATTTTGTGTCAACACTAAGGAAAATTGTTTCCATGGTGCAATACCTCAAATAGTAATAAGATGGTGCTCATGGATGAACTTAAGGCATAAGTGAAAAATAGAAGGAACATATTTAGCAGCTGGGAGCTAAGGGAGTCCCACGACCATGTCACAAAGCATAACAATAGATCCAAAAATAAATGGCATGGAAATAGTAAGATGCCCAGAAGTAAAGGGTAGAATAGCATGGCCATGAGAAGTGGGATACCTTTGTATCATTTGAGATAAAGAGAAGCCAATTGACTGAAAGAAAGATAATGACCATGTATTATGCTTGAATGTATGATGTATCATAACATTGTTGACATCATGGTGCCTAATAGAATCATTAATAGGTAATCTATGGGAGGAGAATAAGGCATGAAAATTAGCATCATTGAAATTGATAGCTTGTGATGGGAGATCAGTAGCACCAACAAGGAATCTAAGGTGATTAATTGAAGAAGTAAGAGGAGGCACTATGTGGTGGGTATGATTGGAAGATGACTCAGGGGATGACTTGTCATGCTCAGGTAATGGGTCATTAAATATTTTTAAATTTCTATTTTCATTGATAGATTTGAAAATGGAAGTAGTGGATTCGGGTAACTTGAAATCATTATTGTTAATGAGATATTGAATCAAATGGTGAATCTTGAAACACTTTTTGATAGAATGGTCATTATATCTATGGTAATGACAATGTGCATGTTCATCAAAACTCTTGGCATGTGGCCCATTAGGATCATACTCAAGAGGAGGTGGAAGAGAAATCAGATTGCTTTTAATGAGTTGGGGCAATAGCATATGGGGAGGATAAGAAAATTGAGTAAGTATATGTTGAAGGGCTTGGAGATGAAGCTTAGGATATTGAGAAACAACATTGAGAGTACTATTATCATCATTAGAATTGGTTTTAAAGGGAACCTTTCTTGGAAATTTAGAAGAGGAATGATCAAAAGTATTAGACCATATTTGAGTTTTCCCAAATAAAGTAGCTTAGTCTCACGATTATTTAAGTTATGTCATGCATGGTCAAGGGAATGGTAGGAATAAAAAAGCACACATTCTTGCAAAGGAGGCAAAATAATTTGAATAAATAGATCTTTCAATTCAATTTCAGCTAATACATTTTTCATTTTAGAAATATTATTCTTGTAACGTAATACATAATAATTAATTTGTTCATTATATCCTGGTTTAATTTTATCCATTTGTGCATAAGATATTTTTGTTTGAATATTCATAGAAAAATGATCTAAAAACAAATCAGAAAGAGTAGTAAATGATTTATCATAATACAAGGGAAATTCATAAATCCATCGCAAAGCATAATCATGTAAGCTTCTAGGAAAAAACATGGTCAAGAGGGTGGCATCACATGTATAATCCAAGAAATAAACATGAAAGGATATAAGGTGATCTAAAGGGTCTCCATGGCCATTGAATAGAGGAAAATTTGGTGATACAAAATTGGCATGGAGTGGATAAGAAGACACTTTGGGTGAAAGAGGAATATGAAGAAGAAGTTAAGAAGTAATGGATGGAGAGGAAGAAGAATTAGCTTTTTGAAAATGACGAATTTGGGCTTGCAAATCATGATGAAGAGACTATAAAGCATGGGTTCGTGAATAATAATTAGGTTAAATGTGGGAGATAAGAGGAGAAGAAAGATTAGGATTGGGTGTGAAAGTAGAATATGTCCAGTAAATCTCCCACATTGGTAAGAGGGGAGGAAAGAGGGATAAAAGATGTGGTAGTAGTAGAAATAGTGGTACCAAGAGAAACAGAGGTAGAGATATTTTGGGATTCATCTCGAGTAGCAAAAATTAATATATATAGGTTCTTAAAATGCTCAACAAGATAAGAATTGAGTTCATGTAGATCCTCAATATAAATTTCATGAGAGGTACTAGCCATAATGGAAAAGGATCTGATAAGATATGTGTGAAATGGGTCAAGTTCACCCAATGATTTCACAAGATTTAAATATATATAAGGGAAATTATAATCAAATAAATATAATAGTATTCAAGAAATATCTAGATATAGAAATACAAATAAGAATGATAGATATGGTTTGTAAAATGACTCAGTTTTCCTTCCTAGGTCTGAACTAATTTTAGGATATCAGTTGACCTAGAAAGGCTAATCCTAGATTGTTTGAGCTCTCTTTCTAATTCTTGAAAGTGAAAATCATAGGGAGGGAACTGCTTGCAGTGGAACAAGGTCACCTAGGTACTATTTCCTGTTCTGGGAGTTTGTATCTATGGAATAGCTTAGTTCCTAGTTCTTTCTGTGTCTCTTCTTGTTTGTTGTAGATCATGTCAAGTTTTCTATAATTATGCTTAGTAACACCTCTACCTATAAAATAAACCCTAACTACATGCACAATACTTAAGTGTGCATTAGGTGAATAAATAATGCATATGTTTGAGTCAGACTTACCTCGGCAGTCACCCTAATGTGGTTGTCACTGATCCTTGCACTACATTTTAGACTCAATGTAGTTCTAGTGAATTTGTAATTGGAATAATGTCCCTTGAGCTAGGATTACCTAGTGCTAGTGACATAAATGATAGTTGCTACAACTACTTTGTCCCAATGTAAAATGTGTGGTATGGAATTCAGAATATCTCCCCCTATATAGTGAATAATGTAGTCCTTTTATCATGCAATATATTGGTAATATTTAGTTCCTTGTGGTAGGAAGTGCGTCTTAAAATGCTTTCCCCCCTTAATAAAGTTAAATAAGTCATGTATATATATATATATGATTCCTTCACTCAAGGTTCCTCATTTGTAAGATAAAAGTTGACTAAGGGTGATAACATAAGACAAGAAATAAGTAACATCTGAAAAGTTGGAAAGAGAGAGAAAAATGATAGAAGCGCCCAGAGGGACAGAAGCACATAGGTGCTCTTGTCCCTAATGGGCGGTTGTATACAGGGTGCCCAAAAGGATAAACAGTTAAATAATAACATGATAGGATGTCGGTTTGTATCTAAAAATGTAATTTGAAAATTATAAACAATAATTAATAAATATGAAAAGGGAAAAATCAATATCAAAGCAAAGTAAAGGGTTGTTAATGAGTAATTCTCTTGTTTAGTAATCATACATGTAAATTACATATTTAAAGGCTAGATGTACATAGTAAGTGTGTCATCTAGTGACAACAATATCTCCAAATATTTTCAAATCTTTGATGTTTCTCTTTTCTGCTAACAAAAATCCATGAATTAAGGCTTCATATTTAGAAACATTGTTAGAGCAAGAAAATTACAATCTATGGTAAAATAAGAGTTTCTTGCCCACAAGAGACACTATCACTACACTCGCACCAACTCCATTTCTACTTCTCGAGCCATCAAAGAACACCTTCCACAAACCTGAAACATGATTTTTTTCCTTTCACATCATGGGAACAATAGGGTTTTCTCTATGAATACAATAGGTTCCGAAACTATACTCTTCAACTATGTCACAAGGATCAAATTCATAGTGTTCTTTGACCTAATCATCTAATAAGAGGTCAAGTACTGAAGGAGGAGTATTCTATTGCATTTATATTAATTCATTTCTGTCCTCTTCTTGGACCATGTAATTAGAATTTAGGGAAGTAGGGTCATAGGATTCAACATGGTAGGAGGAAATTGGTTCTATATAGTTCTTAAGAACATGTGAGACCAAGTAGAAGGAAAATAACCACCCACTTTATGTGAGAAATATTTTGATGCGTGGAGGGAAAATAAATTAGGTAGATCAATGATTGTTATATCTTGAGTTATGGTTAGCTAGGAAAAGCATGAAGGGTTAACTCGATATATTTTATGACTCCTAATAAGTTTACAATTACACCATAAATTTTTAAGACTCCTTTAGAATTTGGATTGTACTCAATACCTAAAATGTTTTTTATCTTCATGGGAATTTCAGAAGTACTAGCACATAAATATATAATGTAACTATGCAGTAGGTGCTTACTAAAAACCAAGGGCATATAGAAGGGTGGAGGCTTCTTCATTTTAGTTACTTTCTCATCCTTTGGTTAGAAAAGGTTAACCGTGGTATTTTATTTTTGGATGATTGGTTCAGACCATGGCTACTTCAAATATTTTTACAAAATATCCTACCGAGATGGAATAGATAAGGCATCCTACATTGTCACATTGAGGTTTTTCTTCTTCATTTTCTCAGAATGTTCAAAGGGATACCCACAGATTTATGTAGCAAAGGAGCAGAATTTTATTTTCTTATTTGTTCAATTTAATAGATAAGGTGCTTTAGTTGTGGACTTCCTTTGTCCCACAAATCATCTTTTCACGTGGAATTTATATTTTCCACAAACTTTTTTATGCTCAAGTGGAGTTGTTAGATGAATCTACTTTCATATCTCCACGTAATTTTGTTGATTGTTTTCTTTAAAAGGAGGATTTTTTACCATAAGGAATTAAGAAATCTGTACACCTAAAAATAAACACGTGATTTTATATGCACTTGATTTCTTGAGGCTGTGATGAGATATCTAGAATGTGATAGGCATGATTTTTATGTGATGAATACATACAATATAAATGTGATAAGATGGAATGACAGCAACACCAGGTTTGAAAATCAAGGTAAATGTAGATGCTTAACTTTCAAATTGGGTGTTTTATCATTGAGAGAGGAAAATGTATTTCTAACCTATGTAGGAGTGATGTTGTGGTCAAGAATTATGTTGTCCATATATGTTGATCTATATTAATATAACCAAGTGTAACTCGGCCTGGTTGACAGATTCGAAGGAATTTTCCTTTTGCATCTAGCTACTCCTCTCTAAAGAGAGTCATGTAAGAATGGAAGAAGATGTGTTGTAGGAAAAACTAAGGGTTTTATGGTCTAGCCCTATCATCTTGATTGGCCCAATATTATTTTTTTATTTCCACTTCATCGTTAAAGGAATTAATTTGAACAATGATCTATGGTGGTACATGAGTTTCTCTAAATACTAGTTGCCACAAACCTAGGTATACATCTCCTTAATGTTGGTTGATATTGGGTTGGTTTACGATTGGGTAAAATATTCTTCTGTGAGGATTAGGTGGACCCTGAATGGTCATACTGTAACCAAATTAGTGAGAAAGGTAGAAGAAAAAAAACTGGAAAATAAAGAGACTGAGGGCTAAGTATGGGTAGCGAAGGCCACTAATGAAATAAAGATTATGTTAATTTAAATTTGTAATCTATTTTTAGTTCCTAACTTTAAATAAACAAAAAAATATATAAATTAAATAAAATATAATTAATTTTCCCTTTAATCTAATGAAATTCAATTTTTCAATATTTAATTAAAGCAAAACAATAATAAACTAACTATTTTGTTTTGTGTTTTTAGCAAATATTTTTTAAAAAGTAAATGAACAAGAAAATTAAACTCCCAAGATTTATTTTTTGTGTTTTCTAGTTTTGAAGAATTAAATTAAATAGATACTTACAAACACAGACAAAGAAACTAATCTAAATGAAACAAACTAATTGTAAATTAAAATAAACTAAAACAGGGAATAGCCAGATGTGGTTATTCCTTTGTTACAGTATTTTGGAAAACATATCTACTTCTAAACAGGAAATTTATTATAAAGTTATTATTCTAAAAGTGAAACTTCTTCTAACTATTTCTCCCTCAAGTTCACAAGAAAGAATGAAATATTCTCTAAAGAGATTTAATATTTACCCAGAATATTTCCCTGGTAGAGTGTAAATAAATTATGAATGATTAATAATGAAGAAATAAAAAAGAAACAAAATCACATAATCTTCCTCCAACTTCTTTCCCTTATATATCTATAGGGATAGGCAGGGAAGAAGATATTAATGGAAAATTTGTTTGTACAAAGACAATACTGGGAATGAAGAAGTACTAAATTATATTGATTTAACACAACGATATTTATTCTAATTTAATGAAAATAATTAATTAAAATCTTTAAAGAATTCAAGCTTTAATGAAAATAATTAATTTAAATCTTTAATGAAAATAATTAATTAAAAGCTTCCTTTTCTCTTATAGAGAAGATTTCTAATTGATCCAAGGTGTGTAAAGTGTTGGCTAGTAGTAAGAAAAACCAAGAAGATGGTTGTAGTTGGCTGGTTACAAGAAAAGTGGTTGAAAATGTAATAGTGGAAAGAAAAAAGAATTGAACATGTTGTCTTTGTGATCCCTAAAAAGATTTTGGTAGCATAACTTTACAAATAAAATCTCAAAATTCCAACCCAACATTCAAATGAGTTCTAGGATTTTATAAAAATATGGGGAAGAATTGTGAAACTCATGTCCAAAAATAAGTGACAACGTACTCAGATAAGGGTAAGTTAACCTACTAAACATAGTAAATTGGGAAGAGAAAATCAATATGATTCCAATCCCAAAATAAAGCAAAATGGTCAAGAAACTTATGAGAAAATCACACCTGAACTGAAAACATGTGTTACAAAACACACATGTTAAACACATGGGTAAAAATGAAAAAACACATATCAGTCTGCATAGACCGGAGGTTCCGTAACCATTGTGGTGGTTGCATGACTTAAAGTTAAAAATAAGTGTGAAAATAGCGAAAAGTGGCTCACAAAGATGTACAAGACTTTCAAACCTATAAAAATGGAAAAATAAGACATAAAAAGCATATTGAAGGTGAATGGAGAGGATATGGATCTCATCATTACTTTGAAAAATAATTCTTTCATCATCAGAGACTTAGCATGTCCTTGAATATAACACAATGTAATTTATGGGTGCATACATATTTCCCCCTCAGAGGAGCATTTAGCCATGAATGGGAATAAAACATGATTTTTGGGTATGGTGCTCCCAAGTGGGAGAGTTATAATTTTTACCTCACTCAACCATGTGTTGAAATCACGCCAATTCAACCTTCCCGCTACCTGTAAAAAAAAATGGGAATCAAGTGTAGCTATACGATAGAATTGTCAAAATATTTTGAAATGAAAAGACAAGATTACTTTCCATATGCATCCGGATGAGAAATATACCTAATCACATGCTTTCCAACCCTACATACACTCACTCAAAGAAAAATTAGAAAACCAAATATGAGCTATATATATATATATTTTTACTATTTTTAGAAAGAATTTGTGCATACCCACTTATCCAAATTTGCATATTTAGATTTTTGGTGTTTGTTTCTCTCGTGAGTATATCCAAAGCAAAGAACATTTATTCGTGATGGAATTAAACCCAATGGAAGTATCATAGGGCAAAGAACATGTAAGTTATAATAATTTATTTGTTTTTATCCCTAAATGTCATGTTTACTTTGAACTAACTATAGGAGGGGAGTTTTTTAAGTAATTTTACAATCAAAATGTTTATAGGGGGAAATTTGTACGTTTTATAACTTATTTTAATTATTTGGGTTGTTTTTAACATGCTTTTGATTTTTTACTTTCAAGGGAATGAACCTATTTTCAGTTGACATGATTTCCGAAGTAGTTGTGCAACCGCCTCTTCACGCAGAGTAGCGGTTACGAAACCACCACTTTGTGAGAGTGAATATTATGCAATCACCACTATGATAAGAGTGGTAGTTTCATAATAATAAAAAAATTTGAGACTTAAAATTTAAGAATGAAATTTTAAATTTTTTTCATATTTATATTGTTTTTATGACCCTATCATGCACTTATCAGATTCTAATATGATCTTTTTTCCTTGTTTTTGATTGCAGGGGGCTTATGTTAGATAGAGCATAGCTGTAGAGTAGGATTGGTTTCCCAGGTTTCTACAATTATAGAAACTAGAGGAAAGATGGATTTTAGAGAGGGAAGGGATATGGAGGTAACCTTAGACATGACTAGTTTCCCCAACCTGTAACCTTATCTTTTAATTTTTGACCTATTGGAATGCGGATTAGAACACTTTCTAATTTACTAGTGTTAGAAGGGAGTGGACCATCACCCTAAAGGATGTTTATAGGATTCTATGGGTTCCTATCATATGAAATAAGATATCATTGAAGAGTGTTAATTCATCATATGAGGCCCGTAGATGCGTGATCTTTTTGGGAGATACACACACAACACAGATGTCAAGTAGAATGTTATATTGATGATCATTAAGGATACCCTTGTTCTTGCTTCATGTAAGGCTATTATTGGTATATTTTCCTCATTTTTAATAGGGACAAGGGTAGGGACATGTTTCTATTATGTTGGGAACCTATTGTGTATAGTATTGAGCTTTATGATAGAAAATTTACATGGGGAGTGGATATACTTGTCACCACTTACCACAATTTATACAATATTGTCATATGTGGGCCACATCTCTCATCCACCCCACATTAGTGATTTCATGGATCTATGAGTGCATTATCCCCTACTAGAGGGGTGTTGTCATAGTAGATACCAGAGAGAAAAGGGATGCAAGATGGGTAGACATGGCTCCACTCAGGTCCACACCATAGTTAGCAACAACATTGACCATAATGGATATGGTGGCTCAACCATATTAGGATATGATAGGCTGGTGGGGTAAGGATACAGTTTCTATGACTACCTATAACTACCTCTTAGTATGTTGAATGTAGAATTTGGGTTGAGACACATCCATTGCTTTGGTTTCCTTATAATTTTGAATTTCTTTTCTAAGATTCTCTTCCAGTGGTTACTACCATATACAGGGGTATAAAAAAGGTAATATCCATCTATAAGGGTTGACTCCAATGGCTAGTTATAGTGCTTGGTGTTACAATTGGGAAATGATGAGATATACCAGACCAAACTGTTGGTGTTGCAGTTAGGATGTGGTAGATTTTTAGATTGGTTAGGGCCCAGATGGTAGTGAGGAGGAGTACGAGACAAAATCAGACTTAGAGAAGGATTATAAGCTTGATTGGTAGGTTACACGAGATGTATTTCAGACTGTCAGATTTGAGGAGGAGGAAGAGGAGGAGTCAGTCCATCTAGACAAGATGGGGAGGAGGAGGAGGTTGTGGTAGGATCATTCAGGAGGAGTAGCACCAGCTATATACCCAAAATGGGTTTCCAGAGACCTGAGTAAGTTTTTATACTCCTTCTCTTTCCTTCTACTTCCAAGATTAGATGTTAGTGAAAAATCTCTCTTTTTTTTTTACATTTTATTAACTCACCATTATACATTTTTCTTTTTTTGTAGCTACAACTAATGGATGACATGATCTTATTAGGCATACAACCTTAGATCTATTCATGATCACTACTAGTGTGACCCAAGAGGATTTGTTGATAGACCCAGGAGCTCTATACACAATCCTATATCTAAACTGATGTATTTTCACTCATTTGGCATGCACAAAAAAAGATCTCTTAGTTGAAGATTGAGATTACAATACTACAGGACAATAGACAGATGACAAGAATCCTCACATAGTGGGGCTACTACCACCGGTCACTCTCATGGACATTCTCATTGTTCAAAGCATGGAGGATCCCATGCTACACCTATCTGATATCTTCATAAGAGAAGTATTAGGAACCCTCATCCCACTCCTTCACAGGGATCTCAAAGGGAAGGATAGGGCAAGGTATTTTATTGCTTTGGGATATTTTTTCTATATATTGATTTTTATTTTTATTTTTGACTTATAGTTGAGCATTTTAACCACACTTGTCCTTCAATGTGATGACGTTGTGATGAAATTGTATTCAATGAATTTGACAGATATATATATATATATATATATATATATATATGTATATATATATGTATATATATATATATATACATATATATATATATATTTGGTTCAACATTCCTTTACAAGAGTTAATTTCATTATGATTCATGTCATTTGTGTACTCTTGGATGGTTATGAATTTCTGATAGTTTTTTATTTTTATTTTTGAATGTATGATATGGATTATAATGTAATGTGGTTTAAATAATGATTTATATGGCTACAAACATGATAAAAAATTATAACTAGGAAACTTTATATTTTAAACAATCTTTAACATTTATATTTCATTGACAAAATGTGTTGAATATAGTATGATGATAAGATAATCTCACTCCATTCTTGACCCCACACAACTAGTAAGATGTGGGGGATCATCACTAAGAGCCAATAAAGGTGCGAGATGTGTGATTTGAGGAATGTGTGAACAAGAATGATGACCAAGAGACACGAAATTTGACAAAGATTTATTTAGAAACTAAAACCCAACCCCAATCAAAATTAACTAGCTAGTTCAAAATGATTTCTGCTTACAGGTTTTGAATACACTTAGATCCATGAATGGCCTACATATTGATAGGATCTGGTTAAATAATGATTGTCTCTCCTAATGCATCTGAATCATTTTCTTGGGAATTTCATACTTTCTAGAATTTAGAATTTTTTATTTTTGATATGACCCCCTATATTTTGCCTCATGCTCCTAGTAAGAAGAGTGGGCTCATCACCATGGGAAAAAAATAGGTAAGGGAACTTTCCTCCTTTCCCAATTTCATGCTACCAATAAGAAGCATGGGCTAATCACCAAAAATTTGGAGGGATTGAAGGTGTAGTTATTTGTAATATAAATATTTGTATTTATTATTTATATACCTTTTTTGTTTTATCCTTTTTACTTTGAATTGTGCTTTTTAGGTGGGAACATTTTCCCCTAATCTTAGCCTTATGCAACTAGTAGGATGTGAGGGCTCATCACCGAAGATTGAGATGGAAAAAAAAAAAGTTTTGAGTGAAATGCTTAGAATTTTTTTTTCTATGGAGAGAGCTTTCTAGGGTAAGATCTATCATCAAGAAGATTCTAGAGAAAACTATAGGTGAGAAACACCCGAATCAGAAGAAATCATGAAAAGGATGAAGCATGCAAGTCATTATAATACCAATGTCAAAATTTGTCTCATGAATGGAAATGATGGCATGAATTAAATAATTTGAGAGTGTGAAGCAATTGTAGAAGAGTCATGATTGAAAAAATTTCGAATCTTTGAAATTTTAAGAACCACTTGAAAAATAATTTTCTATAATATAATTTTAACAAAGTGATAATTCAAATGATAAAGACGATAAGAATTCAAAAGGAAAGTGTGGAAATGTAATGACTATATGTAAAAAAACATTTGAGGTGAAGCAAGTTGTCAGATGCTCCAAAATCCTCACCTTCTAGAGTACGCAAGTGATATGCACCATTGTTAAAATTTATCATCACCTAGTAGGGGCCTAACCATTTTGGCCTAAATTTCCTACCTTTTCTAAATTTCTTGTCTATTCAGCTATCAAGTCTCAAAATGAGGTCTCCCACATGAATTTCATGTTCGTAGGAATTTTTATTATATTATCATCACATTTTGTTTTCGTTAACTCAGTGATGTTGTTCAACTCCAAGGCTTCTCTCATCCAGGATTTCTAAGTCAGCTAAACATGTAATTTCAATACTCATCTTTGTATATAATGTTAGTTTTAGGGACACATTAAGTAATAGGTAATTCTACTTCGAGTGGAAAAATTGCAATTCAACACTGAAAAACTAAAGAAAAGGGGGTTTCCCCTGTTGGTGTTTGAACTAAATTCATGTAGATCCCATAAAGTGGGAAATAACTTTAAATGTCAATCTCTTTTATTCTCTTTTACTATCTTAAGGAGAAAATACTTTAGAGTTTTGTTAGTTTCCTCAGCCTGCCCAATGGCTTGAAGATAGTATAAAGAAGCAACGTGATGAGATATTTTGAACTTAGCACATAACTCACGTACCTCACCATCCTTGAAGGGGGTGCCATTATCTAAAATATGACTTGTGGAACACCATACCTACATATAATATAATCCAAGATAAAATTTTCTATGAAAGATCTAGGTACTGTAGTTAGAGGCATGGCCTCAACCCATTTCATGAAATAAATTGTGGCCATAATTATGAAATGGTTGTTCATCTGTTGATGCAAGAGAGAATTTCCCAATCAAATCTGAACCCCAAGTAGAGAAGGGTCAGAAGGTTTCATTATAGGCTGTAAATCTTGAGTTGGGATGTGTATTGCATGGGAGAACTCTTGAAATGTTTGGCAGTTGTGCACATATTCCACAACGCCATACTCTAACGTGGGCCAAAAGTAACCAATCTAATGAATCTTATGAGAATTTGAATTCCTTCCAAAGTGACCACCAAAAACTCCATCGTGGGATTTAAAAGTATTTTTCTCTACTTCTTCTTCATTAATGCATCTAAGTAACATACCATAAAAATCTATCTGATATAGAATTTCTTATAAAATTATGTTCTTGGAAGCTATGACACAAAGTCATCGCCTTTGTTGTAAGTTAGCACCTTCAAGATACATATGATATATAATATGGTTTATTATATCAAGGTATGAGGGACATGAATTAATGGAGGATTTTCCTATGTAATAGATACATTCATATGAGAAAATAAAATCAACTATCTTGCCACAATATATAGGGTTTTTGGCTAACTAATCAGAAATAATTTGTCCTTTAACCAAATTTTGGTTGATGAAGGTAAGCTCAAACTCACCCATTAGTGTTATGAATCTACCAACATTTTTGGATAAGGATTCCTTATTTAAGAATGTTTACAGCTGATCAAATTTGATAATCACTCTTGTTTCTTGCTTAATTATGTAACGCAACAAATAACTAAAATATGAGGTTGCCTTGTGTGGTTATCAAAAGTATAAACATTGTAGTCATTATTTTACCCTCAATACCTCTTTCTAACCCCAAATGCATCGGCCTATCACCCAGCCTACGATGGGTGCTCACCTGAGGCACACACGGGAACTGAGCCCCTCCTTTATGTGAGCTTTGCAAGAGAGTTCCACCATGAATGGAGGATTATTTGCATAAATATAACTACATGCATATACTTAAAAGGAATAAGATATAACTAATATATCTACACATCAATGCATCACAAAAGGTAAATAAACATTATATGAAACACAAGGAACTAGATCTGAGTCATGACAAGCCATATAACATGAGGATTTACACCCATAAACAAGATGTACAGAATAGATCCATGTATATTGATTTAAAAGAGTTTTGAGTATCCACACTACATAAAAGGATCATCTCAAACCATATACATCAAATGACAGAGACCCAACCCCTGTAAACTCATCTTATCAGAGATCCTAACTATGATTTTCCCATTATAACCCTTGTTACATACCCCAATACCCATACATATGCTTACTGATATCCTTTACAACCCTCTAGCATCAAGAACTATAAAACCTAGGATCATGAACTCCAAACCCTTATCATTACCTAACATTTTTGCAGCACCTCGTTACTCCTTCTCTTAACACTCTCAGACCTTCTGGTTCCTTTGTACTACCTTCTCCCTTCTTTTTGTTTATGTCCCAAGCACTTCTTTAAATAGGATCAACATCACCACCATGACTTCTCTCATGAGCAGATCGTGTGTCAAGTGTCAATGTGGTCCTCCATTGGTGAATGCTTATCCTCTTTGCAAAACCTTCCACTAACTGTAATGATGCCTCTAGGAATATTCCCTGCATGCAATATCCTTTTCTTGGCCTCTAAGGTTCCATACTGGCACCTTATTCACTTATCATGCCTAGTTGGGTCCTCACGTTTTTTCTCAAGTGGCTCCATGATGTCAAATATGGCCTCTCGCGTACCCCCTAGTTTCACTTAAACCCTTTCCTTTCACACTTTTCCCTGAGTGCCCTTCTATTTACTGATCATATGTGTATGCCTCTTGGTACTTAGTCAATATTTAGAGTCCAACATCACCCCATACTACGCGTGTTCTCCGTCCTCGGAAACATACTGCTCCTTCAAATAATGAATAATAATGGAATTGAAATAATATAAATAAAGAATGGAATAATGGAATAATATTTTATTGTTGCATGAGGAGTGGGAACTCCTTCATGGATGCATCATTATTCTTCCAAAAATCCACTTCTCCCTATGCCTACTAATGTAGATCACCCACCAATGTGCTTACTTCATCAAAACCTAGTTCATCTCTCTTAGCTTTCAGCGTATCTACAATGCTTCTCAGTTGCTTACTAAGATCACCTAGTGCATCCATCCTGCGAGTGACTTGGGGGTTTATTTCCTTTATCCTATTCTTAATAGAACCCCGTAAGGTTTTGATTGCTTCCAACTTCTTCTCAACCTCGGTCAGGATCTTATCATGCTCCACCCTATTGCCTTTGTTCTTTTCTTGAAATTATTTTATATTTTCCTCATTTGTAGCAACCAATATGCTTGTTACCCTATCTCTTTTGGCATAGTTATCATACACAAATTCAGCCATATTCTCAAAGGTCTTTACTGTGGTGAGGATCTTAGAGTACCAAGTCACTGACTCCCCAATCTTCAACTTTTCTTCCTCTTTCTGGGGTTTCATCGCCTCTTCTGCTGACTCTAATGTGAGTGGTCATCTTTCCATGGTGAGGATGTGAGTCAATTCTTCCAAGAATTACATGGTTGACTCATATTTCTGCTCAGGCGGGGCCAGGTCAGGGTGTTTCAAGATAATGGCATCTAAAATTGTCTTTATCTTCTTGTGGACTTCATGCACCTTCACCTTTTCATCCCTTAGTTCATGCCTTAACTACACACTAATCAATTCCTTATATTTTATATCCTTGTCCCTCTCAATTAACTCATCATTCTTTTTCTCAAGCTCTTCCACCAAGACCCTTATTGTATCATTTCTGCCGAAGAGTCTTTCTTCCACCTCCACCTATATTGTGTTGAGTGCAATGCAAACTTTCTCATCTAACAGTTGTTGCAAATTTATAAGGGGGTTTAATCCCTTGGCATATGGTATCTTCATCAATGCATCATGATTTACCTAAAACTTAGGTTCAACAACCCGGGACTATAAATCCCAGGATAGCATTTTCCTCATGTGCGGGTACACACCCTCTTCATTAAAAGAAGACCAAGCGAGGAGTTGGTTTGTGGGAACTATAATTTGGAAGCACGCGCATAATACCTTACTTGGAACATTAATATAATTCATATCTTTTTCCTACGCCACTATTGTTCCCTTCCCACCTGTGTGCGTTGTTCTTGGGAAACTTACTACTAAGCTAGGGTTTGCCCCCATACTTCCATAATCCTTTCCTCCACTTACACTCTCCTCAATTTCCTTCAGCACTTCTTCAATGCTTCGCTCTACTTCATGCTCCACCAACTATTGGATAATACATGTCACCTCCCTCTCTATAGTGTTATCCATCTTCTCCTCGGTCAGAATCGGGGTCTTTTGATCTCTCATGTTTATTATACGTACCCAAAATTGTAGGGTACTGCACATTGGAACAATGTAACACGTACCCCAATGATGATACAGGTCTCCTCGCAAGGTGTTCGGGATCCAAAAAATCTCTCCAAGTGTGTGTTAACATCCCACATGCCCCGCTTATCCCCTATGTACTTTGTTTTTCCCTTTTCCCCTCTTTTCTTGGCCTTTTACTCTTCAGTGACGAAATCACTGCCCTGCCCGGGCGGTGGTCTCGTGACTGCCGCCCTGAACAGGGCGGCGATAGTGTAACCACCGCCCTGCTTAGGGCAGTGGTCCTTTACGCATTTTCCAGAAAGCTCTTTTAACATGACTCATGTAAATTTCAATGATTCACCAGCTTTTTTCACCACCATAAGCTTACATTAATGATTCTGGTTCCCTGGAATAGTGTTTTGCCATTGTTTATAGTTTAAGAGTTCTATTTGGTTTTTACCTTGGGTAAATCCAAATGCTATAAATAGTTGGCTTGTGCTCAAGCAAATGGCCCCTCAAATTTTCCTCTGAATTTCTCTTTGCAATAGATTAGTCTTTCATTTTGCCTAGAATTCTTAGTTTCATTCATTGCATGCTTAGTTAGTATTGTTTTGTTGTTAGGAAACCACATATCCATATTTTGCAAGTGCTGTTGATATTTTATCCAATCCATTGGAGTAAAATAGATTTTTTGCAATAGGAAGCCATTAAAGTTACAGGTTTTGTTCTTCAAACAGGATAGTTTCAGGTTCTGGACATTTTATGTTGCATGAATCGTAATAAATCCCGCTAGGAATTACATAAGCCAAGCTCTGTACTCTTGCGCTATCTCTCTCCTACTCACATTGTATTCAGTCTGTATCCTAAGCTGCCTTTGTCCCAATATCTACTTTTGTTGATGCCAGCATTACACACTTTTCTGGATCTACGTGAACATGAAGGAACGAGGAGATCACACTGAGGGGACGAGATCACACTGAGGGGACAAGATCACACACACCATCAGATTCACTACTGTTCTACAGAATCCAGGTTCTAGCTTTCAAAGTTCTAAATAGAAACATATCAAATCGAGTATCCAATCACTTTATTTCAGTAAATTTTACTTTTGATATTACCAGGGAAGCTATGGGGATTGATAGTTTCTGAGAGACTATGATTCATTCCTCACTTCTGAGGTAGGATCGAGAGTCTTGCAAATAGACTAGATCAAGTATTTCATTATTTAGAATAGATTCACAGTTGCACAGACAAATAGCTATACTCAGTTATCTTGTTTGTTTTAATTTATTATTTTAGCTATTAATTCTAGATATGTTAAATAGTTACTCTTTTAAATTCGTTCAAATAGTTTATCAGAAAATACAAAAATAGAGAAATCATATATGCTATAGATATACTTAAAGTAGTTAAATTTCACTTTACTATAGTTAATTTACATTTTTGCTTTTGTATGACAATCACGGGACTTAGGGAGCCCAGAGAATACGTATTCGACCCAATCGTGCCCCAACCCAATCTCATCATAGCAATAACTGATATAGATCAAAATCTAGTAGTGCCCCAACCAAATGAAGTCATTTCAACTCTAGTAGAAAAGGTTAGGGGTTTAGAACTTGCCCAAGCAAGTCAAAATTCTCAATTCATGTAGGTAGGAAGTTCCAATCCTCCACACCATCCTAGCCAAATAGACCTCCTCACAGGAGTAGGTACGTTAGGCATGACTCCTCAGTATTCACAACAAACCCCAACTAGACCCACCATCCCTAACACCACTCCTCCCGGTCTGGTACAAAGTAATCCATTCTTGGACAATTCCCCTTCATACTTAAACATGTACTCCAAATCACCACAAGGGGATATGTTCTCCTCTCCCAGTATTTTTACTCAACCACAGGGGTTCCCGTATGCTCCTATCAATGCATATGTAACGCCATACCAATAACCCATTCCACCTCTGTTCCCTCAATAGGCACCATCAATGGTTGAAACCTATGCGATAGGGACTTACTCAGAATATTTGAAAGAGCCCCTAGATTTCACCATACGAAGCGTCATGCTTCCAAGACCTCTTCCCGATTTTCCCAAATACAAAGGAGAGGGAGATCTAAATGCCCATATCAAGGCTTACACAATAGCCATCCGAGAACTACTCCCTTGGGATGGGGTTGTTGCTAAAATATTCCCCAAAACTTTGGAAAGCATCACTCTTGATTGGTATTATAGAATACCTGAGGCTTCCATCCATTCGTTCAAGTAGCTCATGTCACAGTTTATCAAAGCCTTTGACATGAACAAACTATTAAGGACAGGAATCAGGGAATTTTTACACGTCAAGAAAGAACACAATGAATCTGTCACCCATTTCATCCAGAGGTGGCATACAGTTCTTTTTCCCACTAAGAACTTACGATGAAGTACTTGAGAGTGCTCTCCGAATAGATCAAGTGGCAATTGATAGTGGTCACAAGACATATGGAGCAAATGGGAGGTTAATCACCTCCAACCAAAACACTACAACTTATCCTACTATCACGAATGTCAATCAAGGACCTAAAATTCTTAACAAAAATCACAGAGTAACAATGGATGGAGTAACTAATCAGGCTAGAAAGACAAACGTTGTGAATACTCCACCACAAAAAAATAATCAACGAAACAAAAACTTTACCCCGACAATCAATGCAGTGGATTTTAATCATCCACGACAACAATAACAACAACGAAGGTTAAGTCCTACACAGGATTCAAGCCAAAGCTCAACTGGTTATCAAAATCAAAATCAAAATCAAGAACAACAGACACAAAATTTTAATAGGCAACGGTTTGATCAATGTTTTGGGCCAAAATATGCAACAAACTAGGAATTACAATCCTAATTCGTATTGTGGTTTCCACAAAATTCGGGGCCATGACACTAGAACATGTCGTGACTACAATAAATTCATGCAACACTTGCCAGATGAACAAAGACAACTTTTCATAGATATGTTCTTGGTAGATCCTATGTCACCAGCACCAAATACTTTTACAAGGGTAGTTTCCCCTCAAAATGCACCCCTCAAGATCTTTAATGATCTGCTCCCAAATCACGACAATAACAAGTTAAATCCAAGTGGGACAAACAAGGGTGTAATTACAGAAAATAATGATCATAAGGCTTCAACTTCGCTAAATCCATTAGTTGTGCCATAACTAGGAAGTCATCCATGACCTAAGATAGTCGGATTAGTGGAGTTAGATGCCGAATTACCTGTAGAAGCTGTAACAAGGACATGAGAGTATTCCTCTCAGCCAAGTCCAAGCTACCCGCTAGAAACAGACAATATCCCACAAGTATTAATAAAACCCATGGGTGCTTATGACTTAATTAATGATCTAACAAAAACCTTCTCGCACATCTCCTTTTTGGATTTATTGAAGAACTCTCCTGCCCACAGGGCTGCTCTTTTAGAAGCATTGGGTTTAGGTCATCTAATTATCATCACTCCACCTCCCGAAACACAGGTAAATCATATAGACTTTGATATCCATCCTCCGGGGAAGCCAGATAGGGACACCGAATTCATATTTGAAATAAACAAAATGCCAACAGATGCTGATATTGCATGCCGAGGTGATCCGGCTTTACACTTGCAAGTATGGGTTTATAAAAATTATGTGAAATGCGTGATGGTTGATGATGGGGAAGCAGTTAACATAGTCCCTTTTTCTTTCCTTCAAAAGCTAGGGTATGGAGAAACAAATTCTTCCACAACCCAAAATACGCTAAGAGGCTATGACAGCCTTAAATCCACCTCGATTGGAACTATAATATTACCAGTCACCTTAGGACCCAAAACCATCATGACTGAGTTTTATATTATAGATCGGGAAACTAACTATAATATGATCCTCGGCTGACCATGGATACACCGCATGAAGGCAATCCCTTCTACATTATTTCAAGAAGTAAGGTTTTTACACTTAGGAAAGATATTCGTAGCCAAAGATGATCCAAAACCATTTGATGTACACCTAGCTAACTTTAAGAAAATATAAGGTGTGCACTTGGATTTTGAACTCCCAACGAACCAACTTAATAAACCTACCGACACAAAACCAGAGGAAAAATTGGTACCTACCACAAACCTTGAAACTATGAGCCTAGCCATGGCAACCCCATCCCCCAAAGATGAGGCTAACACTATAGAAACAGTGTCATTAGGAACTACTATAAAAATTGTTGAATTACTGGAACAGGATCTACCAATGTTCCTACCATTTGATTCTATAGGCATGGGGTGCACCCTAGGTGCTGGCTCTCTTCTAGTAGTGGAACTCTGCATGATAGAAGTAGAAGACGTTAACACAACAAATATCCCAACGTCCATACTCCCAGCTAAATATTGGACTCTCCATTTTGATGGAGCTAGATTTCATTATGGAGTTGGGGAAGGTATAATCCTTACTTCTCCCGAGGGAAAATTCCTACCATTTGCCTTCAAACTAAATTTTGAATGCATAAACAACGGCGCTGAGTACGAATCCCTCCTCCTTGGCCTCATCTTAGGTAAGAGAATCAATGTTGATAACATCAGAGTGTTAGGAGACTCACAATTGGTAGCAAACCAAGTCTGTGAGATATATGAAACCAAAGCTGAGCACTTACAACTTTACAAAACAGTTGTATTAGATTTAATCAATGAGTTTTACTTCATATCAATTGAAGCAATCCCGCGAGAACAAAATCTTCTCGCCGATTCTATAGCAACTTCAGCATCACGCTTCACTCCAAACAATGAATTCCAAGATACTCATTTCATGGTGTCCCTTCGTACCGAACCATTGATAAAAACAATGTCAAATCCTCTTTTAAATAGAAATGAAAACAAATCTGCTATCCTAGACCACGTTGGTAGTGATATGGCAACTCTGAATTACTTAAACGCCTATGTGGCATTACATCTCTCCCATCACGTGATAGATTTATCTTTGATCCCACATTCATCTTCCTATTATGGGAATCCCATGACAGAGCTTCCCCCACAAAAAGAACCCAGCATATACACAGTCGAGAATGGAGACGAGATGGGGCTACCCCCAGCCCCGCCTAAGTTTGAAGAAGGTAACGCTTCTTTAATCGAAGAAACAATTGATATTAACATCAGAACGGAAGATGAACCAAGGATGTTAAAGTTAGGATCCTCGTTAACTCTGTTAGAGGTAGAAATACACACTCGGATCCTCAAGGAACATCAGAAGGCTTTCACATTTAGTTATAAAGAAATGACAGGAGTTGCACTACACATTGTGGTACATAACCTTGTCACTAAATCAGATGCAAAGCTTATTAAACAAAAATCGAGACCAATGAAACCTAAGGTAGCTCTCATGGTGAAAGAGGAGGTGATAAAACTCCTCCAAGTAGGACTCATCAAACCAGTCGATTACTCTCAAAGGGTATCTAATATCGTTCCCATTCTTAAAAGATACGAATCTGCATAGACTTCTGAGACATTAACAAAGCGTGTCCTAAAGATGACTTCCCGTTGCCATCCATTGATGTCATTGTTGATGCAACAGCTGGATTTGAACTTTTGTCTCTCATGGATGGATTCTCGGGATACAATCAAATCAGAATATCTGAACAAGATCAAGCTAAAACCACATTTATAACTCCTTGGGGAACCTATTGCTATATTGTTATGCCATTCGGTCTCAAGAAAACTGGCGCTACATACCTGTGGGCTATGACATATATATTTCATGATATAATTCATCAAATTGTGGAATCCTATGTAGACAACTTGTGTCTAAGGCCAAGAAGCGTTGTGACCATCCGGAAGTACTTCACATCATTCTTTCACATCTGATAGAATACGGAGTCACGCTAAATCCAGAAAAATGCATCTTTGGTGTAACAGGAGGGAAGCTCCTAGGTTACATTATATCATCATGCGGGATCGATGTTGACCCAACCAAAATTTGGGCTGTCCTTGAAATGGTCCCACCTTCAGATGATCTGAAATCAGGTCATTTCTCAGAAAGATTGGTGCAATCCGGAGATTCATCTCGGACTTAAGTTTCACCATTCATCCAATCAACAATCTACTCAAGAAATACTATAGCATTGATTAGACCGAAGATTGTAATGAAGCTTTTAATGCAGTTAAGCATTTCTTGTTATCACCACCTACGCTAATGCCACCTAAGCCAGATCACCCGTTAATTTTATATTCGTGAGCTACCAATGTCTCACTAGCCTGTATGCTAGCTCAAGAAGATGATGACAAGAGAGAACATGTGATTTATTTCATTAGCCAGACATTGCTCGACTATGAAACACGTTACACACAAGCAGAAAAAGAATGCCTCACCATAATCTTTGCAACAAAATGCTTAAGACATTACATGTTAAATCAAGAAACAAAGGTCATGGTAAAAATGGATCATTTACAAACTTTCCTCACTCAAGGGTCCTTTTCTAAAAAGGTTGGACATTTTATAACCTTAATAGGTGAATTCAAATTAACATTTGTAAATCAGAAGTCTGTTAAGGGACAAATCATCATGGATTGGTTAGCTAATAACCCATTAGATGGATGTGATCTAATAGATCTGGACTTTCCAGATGAATACGTATACTACATCGAAACTAGACCTCCTATCTCTGAGTGTCCTTGGTACACTAATATCATTAATTATATCATCAACCATACGTATCCAGAAGGTGCTACTCCACAACAAAGAAGGCGGTTACACATTATCGTAGCAAAATACATCATTATAGAGCAAGTGCTCTATCGAAAAGCATTCCATGGAATGCTTCTAAGATGCATCGACACAAAGAATCCAAGAATATTCTCCATGAATCTCACAGTGGAATGTGTGGAGGCCACTTCGGTGGCCATGCCATATCTCGTAAAATACATCGAATGGGCTATTTCTGGCCCACTCTAGAACACGATGCAGTAGAATTTGTATGCAGATGTCATAAGTGTCAAGAATTCTCCCACGAATTTCACATGCCAGCACAAGCTCTACAACCGATTGCTACTCCATGGCCCTTTTCTACGTGGATCCTAGATTTAATAGGGAAATTCTCTCCCTCGTCTATAGATGGCCATAATTTTATAATCACGGCCACCAAATATTTTACCAAGTGGGTAGAGGCTATGCCTCTTACTACTATATCGGGTTCTATAATCGCCAAGTTCATTTTGAACCAAATCATTTGTAGGTACAGTGTCCCACAAATCATTATCTCAGATAATGGAACTTCTTTTAAGAATGACGAAGTTCACGAATTGTGCAATAAATTTAAAATAAGCCATCATATGACTTCATTATATTACCCTCAAGCCAATGGACAGGCTGAGGTGACAAACAAAACATTAAAATCCATTCTCCTTAAAAAGGTGAAAGAAAACAAACGAGATTGGCACTTAAAGTTATATCCGGCCTTATGGGCCCATTGAACCTCAATAAGAACACCAACAGGAGCGACTCCTTTCTCGCTAGTATTCGGAGCAGAAGCAGTTCTCCCGCTTGAGGTTGAAATACCCAGTCTCCGCATTTCATTACAAGGGATCCTGGATGAAGACGCTTATAGAGAAGCACGTCTTTCCCAACTAGAAAGCCTAGACGAGACTAGTTAGATGCTGAACAGCGGCACAGAGTCTATGCTGACCGGATGTGCTGGTAGTATAACAAGAAAGTCTATGAACATGACATATATGAAGGTGATCTAGTTCTAAGGCTAGACAGTCGGATTGACAAAAAAAACCGGTGAAGGAAGGAAGTTCCGGCCCAAATGGTTGGGCCCATACTGAGTCATGAAGGACTATGGAAATGGTGCATACCTCTTATGTACACTAGAAGGTGAGGAATTTGGAAAAATAGTCAATTCCCTACACCTCAAACGATTCTACGCGTAAGCAACTAGCACTACTTATAATTATATCTACATTGCATCTTCATACAGGTTAGGATCATTTTGTCTGCTTGTTTCGTACCAAAAAATGTGATCACGGAATTTGTTCTCAAAGTAATTCATTACAAACTCATGATGTTGTTGGCATAAACACTCTAATCATACTTCTCCATTTCCATGATATCATCAAACTATTTCAGAATCATTTCATCAAATAAAGCTAGATATGACAAGGTCTTAACGGTAACCATGCCAAGATCTGCGGGTTTATTATCACTTTTGGTTTCTTCTTAAGATAGGTGTCTTACCTATGGTCTGTTCTAGAAGCTTCATGGTGTCACATCTATCCCGTATATATATCTCTTTGGAAATAAGAACACACTGACATTTTTCTCAAATAAACAAGTCAAATATAGAATCAAATAGAGAATTTTAAATTTACACATTTCCTTGCCCCCACCAACCTTCGGTGATGAGCTTGTGTCTCTTACTAGTGACGTAGGGTTGGGAAAGGATGGAAATGCCCTTACTCGTCTATGCCTTACCCATGGTGATAAACCCATGCTTCTTACTAGTAGCATGGGGCAAAGTGTAGGGGGTCCTCTTAACAAACAAATGTAAAAGGTCATAAGCAAACAATTCAAACCTTGAAGCTTTGAGTCAAAAACAAATGAATCAGATGTTCAAATTTCCAAAAGAGTTAAAAGCCTAATAACCCAGATTTTGTCTACTATGTGGCCATCTACGAATCTAAGTCTAGATAAACCACAAAGCAAGTTACATCCCAAAAACTATGAAGTCACTCAAGTGGAGTAGGCTCGTGGCATCCTAATTTGTTCCACCAAACCTTTTTATATCTTTCATCACTATCATTTCAACACATTTCATAACTTGCGCCCTTCCCAACTCTTGGTGATGAGCCCTCACATCTTACTAGTTGCATGGAGTTAGGAGAGGGGAAAGTCTATCTACTCATCATACCAACTTATCTTCACCACTTTGCCAAAACAAATATGAAGTGTTCAAGATTGCTTACAGAAACTAAGATTCAACATCACATTGTATCTACATTATCATATATCAGCATCACGAAATACAAAAAGCAAGTAAAACACTTGCATCATTTGTTTTCCATTGCATACATTTTAAAAATCATACAAGCATCAACATCATAATCGACATGAGGAAACAGAAATGCAAACAAAGCCATAAGTGCCAAAATATTAATCCAAAGAGAATATATATATATCAAAGTTTCTGTATAATGCCATCATGCGCCAAGCATGGTCAAAACGCTCAAAGAGCCCAGGATATACAAAAGAATATATCCTACAAAATATAGGAGAGCCAAGTGGCTTCTCAGCCCCTATGAGACCCCTCTGAAGGTGCACGCCAGTGCCTAGGACTCTGGCTACACTAGCTCTTTGAGTGCACAGAGGGCTCAGGATCCCGAGGGGCAGCCGCAGTCTCGCCACGAGAATGACTCCTCATCAGGCGCTCGGCTGTCCTATACCCCGCTAGCTCCGTGTGGAGAGTCAATACCATCTTGGCCACGTGCCAAACTGGGGAAAAGACATCAGTGTGTCTACTAGCTACTGAGGGATCCCCATCATCCACAAAAAAATCTGCGCAAGTCCTCTCCATGGGGATCATCAGGGTATCGGTGCATACCCTACGAATCAAGTCCTGCCACTCATCGGCGGTCTCTGCAAACAAAGGAGAAAACAAATTAGAAACAAAACAAGAGATTAGAAATACAAGATAAAACAAAAGGAGAGATAGCAACTAAGGAAATCCTAACTAAAAATAAACATTAAAAGGAAGGATGGTAACTTACTTGGATCACCAGGCCTCTAGGATGGATCGCTAGGGTCAACACCTGCCACGGATGCCACCGTTGATTGAGGTGCTGCTCCTATGATTGGAGCAACGTAGCGCCCCGTAACGGAATCATCCTCCCTGCCATTGCCCTAGGAGAGTGGCTCCTCTGAAACTAGAGTAACTCTCTCTGCACTCTGCTCGGCCCTTGCTACCTGCATGATATCCTACGTATCATGCCACTCAGGATTAGTCTCCTCCTCTGTCTCTCCCCCTGTAAACTCCTCTGACTCAGAGTCTATGTCAACGGGGTCATCGCTGCTATGGACAGGACCCATGGCAATCTGAAGTAAGGGTGCCTGAGGTGCACCGGCTCTCCCTCTAGCACGTACTACCCTCCTGGCTGCAATAGGAACGCTGGGAGTAACCACTGTCTAACCCCAGCCTCTAGGACCCCCTCTAGCTTCTCAAACTGACCAGTATACTGGCGCTACCGCGGGAAGCATACCCATGTAGGGTAGGCCAAACTGCTGAGGAACTCAGCCAAAGGGGTGTATATCCACTCATCCCACTCTGTCAATAAGCTACCCTGTGGTGGAGCAGGAGATCAAAGTAAGAGCCTCCTCACCCCATATACCTGCCATAGTCTGATACGGTGTGGCCTCCATGTCAGTAGTGGTCAAAGAAGTAACCGGCTGATGAGGTGCTCTGAGCACTGACATACCTATCCATCTAGCTACCCTCACAGCTCTAGGATCTGTCACCTCTACACCTCTACCATAAGGAATGAAGTGCTCGTAAACCCAACTCATGACCAGGGTCGGGTGGCTCAAGGACTACCCCTGTAAATGGACTACCCTGTATAAATCATGGTAGGTAGTCCCAAGTATGTCTGCTCCCTAGGCATATATCCGGCCATGTCCCTCTATCTGTGCAATGATGGGGGACCAGTAGTATAGCCGTGTGTCTCCTCCCTTGTCCCCGATTAGTCTCGAGGCAAGGATCCCCATAATGGCCTAGCGAAGCAAGGGGATGGGAAAACTAGGAATGGATCGAACTCTAACCCCCTTCTTTGACCCCATGGAGATGACTACATCTCCCATATAGGAAGCCCACTGTGCTATCTGGGCCCGCGAACCTGCTATCTCAAGGGTGAGACGTCTCCCAATAATTGGGACCCCCAGAATGCGATAAACATCCTCCAATGTGATGGTCCACTCACTGCGGACCCCTGGAAATCAGAAGGTGTTTCGATCAGCATCCCAATAGGAAAATAAGTCACAAAGAATGTGACTGGATGGTGCAACATGTGGAACGTGTGAGATACGTAGTATCCCGACCCTCTGAAGAGTGTCCTCATCATCCTGTGAAAGTGCATCCAGTACTCCTGGGAGCCAGTCACACTCACTCTCTCACCTGCATACACCCAAAAACACACAAAACAAAGCAAGTCAGCATCCGAGTGATATTAGAAAAATCATGAAAACACGTAGAAATGCTAAAATTAAAAATGCAAAAACAATCTCAAACAGATGTTCTTTTGGCATTCTATGCAAAACCGCCGCCCTAAAAAGGGATGCCATTTTGTAACCTCCGCCTTAAGGGTGGCGGTCGTGTAACCACTGCTCTGAACAGGGTGGCGGTCGTGTGCCGAAAACCCACACAGGTTTTATAATTTAAAAAGCCTAAAAACACTAAAAAAGGACCGTTTTAGCTAAAAACAAAGCCTACCCAGTAGGCCCCCTCCCCTAGATGGACCTTTTAAACCTAGCATTTTCAAAAATAGCCCCCCCACAACAAATATTTTAGCATTTTAAAATTAAAGGGGTAAAAAGGATAAATTGAAGAAAACTAACCTGTGATCTCGCGGGTCGATGTTCCACTCGCGGAGGCATGATCACTATCCCATCACGAACGTTTTGACTCTACTCATGCAAGAAACCGTCACCATGGGTTCCAGAGCTCAAAATCAATCAAATCAACTCGTGCAAATGAATAGGAAAATGGGCCCACTTTCATATATATAGAAAACTTGACTTGTTTTAAAATTCCTTTTTTGCAGGTTTGGAGTGCCGACGGAGGTAATTTCTTATCCCCGCACGAATGGTGGCAGGAATTTTGGACGGCATCATTTCAACACACAGACGTATCAGGTATAACTTCTAACTTCCCATTTTGGGATCGCCATACTTGGACCCACCATTTTGCACCTCTTCATGGCTAAAACGCTTCTCCGAGGGGGCAATATGTACGTACCTAAAATTATAGGGTAGTGCACCATCGAAACAACATAACACATACCCCAATGATGATATAGGTCTCCTCGTAAGGTGTTTGGGATCCGGAAAAGCTCTCCAATTGTGTGTTAATATCCCACATGCCCCGCTTAGCCCCCGCATACTTTGTTTTTCCCTTTTCCCCTCTTTTCTTATCCTTTTTCTCTTTAGTGACGAAACCGCTGCCCTGCCTGGGCGGCGGTCCTTTACGTGTTTTCTAGAAAGCTCTTTTAACACGACTCACATAAATTTCAACGATTCACCAGATTTTTTCACCACCATAAGCTTGCATTAATGATTTTGGTTCCCTGGAATAGTGTTTTGCCATTGTTTATAGTTTAAGAGTTCTATTTTGTTTTTACCTTGGGTAAATCCAAATGCTATAAATAGTTGGCTTGTGCTCAAGTAAATGGTGCCTCAAATTTGCCTCTGAATTTCTCTTTACAATAGATTAGTCTTTCATTTTGCCTAGAATTCTTAGTTTCATTCATTGCATGCTTAGTTAGTATTGTTTTGTTGTTAGGAAGCCACATATCCATCTTGTTCAAGTGTTGTTGATATTTTATCCAATCCATTGGAGTAAAATAGCTTGTTTTCAATAGGAAGCCATTAAAGTTGCAGGTTTTGTTCTTCAAACAGGATAGTTTCAGGTTCTGGACGTTTTATGTTACATGACTCGCAATAAATCCCGCTAGGAATTACATAAGCCAAGCTCTGTACTATTGCGCTATCTCTCTCCTACTCACATTGTATTTAGTCTGTATCCTAAGCTGCCTTTGTCCCAATATCTACTTCTATTGATGCTAGCATTACATGATTTTCTGGATCTACGTGAACACGAAGGAACGAGGAGATGACACTGAGGGGACAAGATCACACACACCATTGGATTCGCCACTGATATGCAGAATCCATGTTCTAGATTTCAAAGTTATAAATAGAAACATATCAAATAGAGTAGTCAATCACTTTATTTTAGTAAATTTTACTTTCAATATTGCCAGGGAAGCTGTGGGGATTGATAGTTTCTGAGAGACTATGATTCATTCCTCACTTCTGAGGTAGGATCGAGAGTCTTACAAATAGACTAGATCAAGTATTTCATTATTTAGAATAGATTCATAGTTGCACAGACAAATAGCTATACTCAATTATCTTGTTTGTTTTAATTTGTTATTTTAGCTATCAATTCTAGATATGTTAAATAGTTACTCTTTTAAATACGTTTGAATAGTTCATCAGAAAATACAAAAATAGAGAAATCATATATGATATAGATATACTTAAAGTAGTTAAATTTCAATTTGCTATAGTTAATTTACATTGTTGCTTTTGTATGACATCACGGGACTTAGGGAGCCCAGAGGATACGTATTCGAGCCAATCGTGCCCCAACCCAATCTCATCACAGCAATAACTAATATAGATCAAAATATCAGGATCCAAGTCTTCCAAACAACAGTAAACTTGCAAAAAATCAGTTTTCAACTACACGGGTTAAACATAGAAGATGACCGAGCACACACATTTTGGTCGAATCAACCAAACTACAGATTACCTTAGATTCATATCTACATGACTGTAGAAGGGTTTGAAACAGAGCGGACATTTGATTGTGATCCTTTGGTTCCATAGCCAGACACAGGAGACACTCTCACAGATATAGATACCAGCTTAAGAATTCAGGTTACACAAACACCTGTAAGATATTCTGAGAAGATCACACAGTTATTGATTCTGAATATAGAAGCTGAGAAAGAATACGATTAATAGATACTAGGGATTAGGGACTGATTCCATACATGACCATAGCAGGTCCGCAACAACCATGAATTTGCAGTTGTGACCCACAAATCCCACAGCCCAATGAATCCATAGGTGAATCAGACATAGATGTTGGCTTACGTACACTAGTATTTAGATCTACTCCACTTGCACCTATCATCATCAGACAGTTATCCTGGTTAGACATAGCAGCTAACAAAGCTAAGGAGTTTTGGACTAGGCTAGAGAATCACCCATAGAGTTAATTATATTTACCATCTACCCTATGACCTTATCTGGAGATATACACGAAACTATCCCAGGACATTTTCCATGTATTCCACAACCTATAGATAGAATCACGCCAGAGCTTGATATTGATTGGAGCCTTCGAGAAGTCATCCTTGTTGATCAATCTATCACACCAATTCAAGTTAGGAGGGCCTTCAATTTCCACTAGTGCCTGTCGAAGACATTAGATTGCCTAACTAGTTTGTCTGTATCCCACACATATTTCATCCCCACCGGCTATCTCGGCATGACCTTGGGAGGTCAGGTGCGAGGAAGAGTTACTTGTAGATTCCCAAGCTCGCTTGTCACTTTTCTGTCGTACATTTACTTCCTCACTCCCCCCTTTCTCACAAATGCCTTCCTCTTTCTTATCCCTCTCTTCATTTTTTTCTTCATCTGACTCATGTACATCATACACAAGATGATTCTGAGTCTCACTACATTCTTCATCATCTTCATCGCCCTTGTCATCCTCCATACTTTTTGTTTCTCCTGAGTCTGACCCTTTTATCACCCTTTGCTTCTTCCTTACTAGTGACTCCAATACAAGGTACTTATCTTTTTGTTCTTTCTCGGGTGACTCTTCTCTTACCAGTGATTCTTCCTTTTGCAGTGACTCTTTTCTAATGGGATACCTCTTCCAGTGGATGTAAGTACTTATGCCCATGCCCAAATCCTATGCCCGTAGTGTCTATACTATATGCGCACTTGGCACCTTTATCTCAGTAGCCTCCCCTCTTTCTCTTTTCTTTGGCACAACCTTTTTCCTCATGGTGGGTTCCTCAGGAATGGAGACATCATCTTCAACATAAGTGCCTTTTTCATACTTAGGCCTTTGGCACAAATAAACCCTCGTTATTGTCCTCACTACAACAGGTAGTGTTATTGGTTTCAACATGTGCACATCATGGGAGACATACTTCTCCACAAAGCTATGTTTCTTGGGGTTTATTAACTTCCTGAAAAGATCATGGTAATCTTGATCTACTACACTTAGATCAAACTTGAGTTTCTTCACCTCTTTGAATTGATTCACCCCAGCATGGAAGTATTGTGTTGTGAAGGAGAAAGGAAACTTACACCAAGGACTCTTGGTGCCATATATCAAATTAAATTTGTCGATACAAAAATTATGGTATACAGAGAACTTAGCCTCTCCTTATACTAATGAAGGAAATTTCTTATGTATTCTCCATTCATCCTTAAATGTGTCTCACATCTGCTTATACCACTTTTCTAGGTGTGCCTTATGAGTGGTAGTCATGGTGTCACAACTATACTATTCAAACCTCTTGGCAGGGGAGGGGTTCTCATCTGGGTATTCCCAAACAAACTTATCCATCCCATCAGGCACTCCAATCTCTTAAAATACAATGGTGAGGAGGACACTACCAAACATGATTTTCTCTCTTTCATGTGCAGAGTTTTTAATCTCCTCTGCAATAAAAGCTGAGAGGTTATAGATGATCCCCTCTGAGATATTGTGGCATATATTCAACTAGGCCTTGTTGATCTATGTCCATCTCTCTTTCCCATTCATCTTTATGACCAAGTCCATGACCATCCTCATCACAAGCTCGGTGATTACAGAAATGTCAAAGTAGCGTGAACCCTTCTTGTAGTCATAAGCTTCAACAGTCTTCTTAATGGCTTATTTGTCTCTGTAATCATTGTCTAATGATTCTCCTTCATAGGTAAGGTCAGTGAACTTAGAAATAAGATGGGAGGTTATGTGCATCCTTTGACCTACAAAATAGAAGTGGTCTTCGTGCATGTGTGACATCAACCATTAGTATAGTCACTCAGGATTTCTGAAATAGGGAAACTTGTAGAGTTGTAACAACCCAGCCTTCTCCATTTTTACCTATACTTTGTCTTTATAGATAGGCATTACATCTGGTGTCCTCTTCTCAATAGGGCGAACCAATTCTAGTGTCATCTCATTTTTGTGGTACTTGTTCGATGGTTGTAATCACTTACGGCCATCTTTTTGACATGATACACCCATTCCTTACCAAGTAATATGATGTTCGAGTAATGCATTTTTGCGTACCATTCTTAATTGAAACTAGTAGAAATAGCTTATTTTCCCTTGCCCTTGCCCATTTTTGGTGAAATATTTACTACTTTCCTTGGTGTCATTCATTCTTTGGGTCCTTTAAAATTATTCCTCTCTCTTCGTCCTAGCTCTACTCAACTTCACGAATCTACTTCTTTGAGAAAATCCCTCCAAGTCTCGTGCCCTAGCTATGCAACCCTAACCTGGAAAACCCTTTTTCCACAAGATGACCTAACACCCGTAGGATCCTTCCACACAAGCTTCTCCACTTATGATCATGTACTCCTTCCCACTCTGCTTATTTGATAAAACTAGATATGCATGCAAATATTCACAAATTCTCTCAGACCTTCTTCGTAAGGATTCTCTACTTCACAAAATCTCTTTGATAACTTAAAACACAAGGTAAATAATAACGCACCCCTGATCTGCTATTTATAACTTTTTCTTTTCTCCATAATAAATGACATGCCACCTACCAATGTACTTTCACAATAAAGGCTGATTTTTCCAATGCCGACCTTCATCTCTTTTCCTTTGTGCTCAATCCTACGCAAAAAAAATTGGCAACCTTCAGGCGTGCAAAATCCTCTCACTAACCACAGATCCTTGCGCACGTGCTTATAGCACCAAAGTCATTCTTCCTCTTTGTCTTAATACTGGTTCTTGACATTGCCTACCTCATATTGTTCCTATGATTTTCATTCTTGTACGTGGTTTTTATAAAGCCTTATGACACAATCCTTCCCTCATGTTTACCTCTTCTACGCTTGATCTTCCAATCCACGTGTTTTTTTTATTTTTCAACCTGGGCCATCAACAACCATAGCTTCTAGAAATTTTCACATCACTCCACCCCACACAAGAAAATGGATGTGTGGTCCTCTGCATAATGAAAACTTTTTAAATAATGAGTGGCTACCAACGTATAAATGTGCACAAAACAAAAACAAAAAGAAAGCGAAACACAAAGAAAGGAAACTACATTATGGAAAATCCTAGGCTAACTGGCAATATTGCCTTATTTACAAACACAGAGAAGACTTATTTATAGTAGGGATTCATCCTACTCCCATTGAAATGGCCAGGCAACCATGTTCCATCCAGCGCTTATAACTAGAAAGCACCTAAATCAAGTATATAGGATATAATGTATGACCTCAACCAATAGAATTTGAGTTTTCCAAGATAGCGTAAAACTTGGAATCATACAAGAGAACTATCTACCCAACCTCAAACTATTTATTCTTGATGTATTTATCATGGCATGCCTTTTGCCTAAATTTTTCTAATTTCTAACTCTAATGAGTAATATCCCATCTGTCATCCAATTGCATCAACTTGTCAATCCTCTCTTCAAGTGATTATTCACAATCTAACCCTCTTGCGTGTGTTATACACAACGATGGTAACATGAATTCAACAGTTAAGACAACTTACGTGCCAAAAACCAATTGAAAAGGTGTGGCGTTGTTTAATCTCTTATAAGTAGTCTAATATGACCTTAACACAACAGAAACCTTTTCATCCCAATCCTTTCTTCCCACATCACAAATATTGGTCAACATGTGATTTAAAATTTTGTTAAAAGCCTCAGTAGTTACATTAGCTTGTGGGTGATAAGGGGTAGTCTTGTGATGGGCCACCATGAATTCTACCAATAAAATTCTAACTTTTTCATTTAAGAAATGAGTACCCCTATCACTTGTAAAGCTCAATGGGCATCCATACCTGTTGATTTTATTTTCCGACAAGAACCTAGTTGTTGGTGTTGTTGTGAAATCCCTTGTAGGTGTCATTTTTTCCCACCTTTTAAGGTAATATTTGCATGTAATGATATAACATGAACATGTCCTTCGCGCAGCTAGAGGAATAGGACCTATGAAGTCAATTGCCCATTTCTCGAATGGGTCTGCACTGGAAATCGGTCTTAATGGAATTTCATCTCTTTTCCCTAGTTTATCAAGGCGTTGATAGTGGTCACATGCCTTGCAATATTCAATATATTCTTTGTAAACCATTTCCCACCAAAATCCTATTATGAGGATCTTGCACGCGGTTGCCTTCCCTGCATAGTGTCCCCCTGCAATTTCACCATGAGCCTCTTCCATGATTACAGTGCACTCATGCTCAAGCATGCACCAACGTAAAACCTCATCACAGCCTAGATTGTATAAGTCTCCACTAATTAACATGTAAGGCATGACACGTATGGCTAACTACTTCCTTTCCAAATTATTCATTCCCTCCGGCACCACACCTGTTTTGAGAAACACAATAATATCTTCCAAGTCAAAGGGTGCGCTCTGCAATATGAACATTTGTGTATTTGGCATGGTATCCTCAATGTTATCTGTGTCTTCTCTTAAGTCAATTCTTGATAAATAGTCAGGCCCTAAATTACTCTTACCTGGTTTTTCAACAACCATAAACTCAAACTCCTAGAACAAAAGGACCCACCTGCATATGTTCCCTTACAAGTCACGCTTGTTCACCGATTACTTTAATGCCATGTGGTCCGTGTACAAGATAAAAGGCATCACTAGAAAATACTTCCTAAATTTTTGTAACATGTAGATCATCGATAATGCCTCATGCTCCGTGCTATTATTCTTTTATTTTTTTGGAGTTAGCTTCCTAATAGTAAAGCACAAGGGATGGTCAACAATTCCCTCTCCAGGTTGTGTTAAGATTGCTCCAATCACCATCCCTGAAGCATCAACATGTACATGGAATGACTTATCCCAAGAGGGAAGGCATAATATGGGTGCAATGATAAGCCTATTATTTAATGTGTCAAATGTCATCGGTTGCGCCTCTCCCCAATGAAATTTACTTTTGTGATTTAGTAACTCCTCCAACGGCACAAAAATATTGGCATACCCCTTAATAAATTTTTGGTAATATCCCATAGTTATAAGGAATCCACGCACCATGCTCTGGTTGGTAGGCTCCCCCAATCCCACAATAATGGTAACTTTGGCAGGATGCACCAACAAGCCTTCTTTACATATGATATGTCCCAACAGGGTGCCAAATGGAGTAGTAAAAACACATTTCTTAATGTTGATAGATATACTTAACTCTTGGCATCTCTTAAACATCATCCTTAGATTGTCACAATGGTCCCTCACCAATCCATATATTGTCGATTCATCCAGGTAAACTTGTAGAAATTTATGGATGAATTCATGAAACGCTTAAAGTACAATGCGTGAAAACACAGCAGGCATGATCGTATAGGAAAAACTTCCCCATTTAGTGATGAAGGTTGCCTTTTCTTTGTCCTCTTTTACAATTCTAACCTGATGATATCTTGAGAATCCATCTATGAAAGAATAGATCTCGTGCACGGCTACTCCTTCCAGGATCTCTTCGGTGAAGGGGGTTAGAAAAGGATCAATGACACACACCACATTCAAATCCCTCTAATCAATGCAAATCCTTATCCTCGCATCCTTCTTAATGTTGATGACCATACGACTTGTCCACTCTGATTCCTCAACAGCCTCAATGATGCTTGATGTGATCATCTTATCAATCTCCTCCTTGAATTTGATGTGTATATTGGAATTCGTTTGATAAGTTCTCTTCTGAATTAGGCACGCACCTTCCCTAAACTTGATTTTCATTTCTCCCAAGGAGTGGTGAACTCTTTAAGCTCATGGTACCCGCGTGGAAATAAATCTTGAAATTTTTGTAATAGATCAATAATATTTGAAACCTCCCTTTCTGTCTAATAATCTCCAATAGTAGCTTCCCTAGGTTCCACCTCTGAACCAATATTAACCTTTTTAGTTTTCAGGGGTTCATGGTAGGTATGCGCTTTCCCATCAGAACTATCCATAACCTCACTCATACCGACAGTATAGTTAACATCTAATTTTTCCACCTCTTCACCATATATCATGTAGACCAACTTTCCTTCTTATTTTTCCATGCATGTGTGCTCAAGTTGTATCTCCTCTTATTCTTCCTGATCGAAGTGTGCTTCCAAGCCAATTTCACCCAACAATTCAAGTACTTTGTCCTCCGACATGGCACTATCTCCCATAGTTAGGCACTTAACAACCAATAACACCTCATTCATCAATGGTTTAGTACTCTGATACTCAAAATATTAAAGGAGATCAGTCGTCAACTCTTGTTTGACGGAACAACTCTGAGTGAATGTATCATGTGTGCACATAGCCTTGTAAGGTGGAGTAAATATTATGCACCCATAAAGATGGAGGAAATGATTCTACACCTTCCATCCAAACCTCCTCACATGCCTAGACATGAAACAAGGTGGGTTCCTTCCCATGATAATCTTGTATAGCATTAGATGCATTTCTTCAAAGAAACCTAACAACGAATGTGATTCACACCTCGCATCAATCTTGAAGGTTATCGTGGTGGGTCACTGTATGCACCCAAAATTACATGTGCTACATTGTTAGAGAATGGTTACAAAGGTCCCCAATGATGATTCATGTCCTTTAAGAAGGTGTTCGAGCTCCAAAACCCATTCGCAGTATATATTTGTAGCCAAGATAGCCTGGCTTAGCCTTTTCACACTTTCTTCTAGCTTCCCTCTCATTTCTATGCATTTTTTGGATTTAGAGATAGGACCGCCTCCCAGGCTTGGGCAGAAATTCTAGGACCACCTCCTAGGCTTGGGTGGTAGTCCTAGGACTGCCTCCCTGTGTAGGGCGGCAGTCCTAGGACTGCCTCCCTAAGTAGGCGGTAGCCCTAAAAAAAAATTCAAAAACATTTCATGCGTGTTTTCGACACATGACACTTCACTTCAATCGACTTTTAGGGTACTTTAGTGAACCAAATTGCCTAAAATATTCTTGTTTGCATGGTATTCATTCCATCTTCTATTTTTAAATATATTTAATTAGTTTTAACTTCCTTTTCTTGCCTTATGCATGAATGTACCTCCCATCTTCCATTCCTATATATTCCATGCTTGTATTCAAGCAAAGGGCCTGAGAATTTTGTGTATCTTGCATTGTATTGCTGCTACGATCTTGCTAGGAATTGCATAGCCAAGCTTTGATCTCTTGTTTTATCTCTCTTCTACCTACATTACATCCAGACTGCCATCAAGCTGTCATTGCTCAAGCGCCATCCTCCAACTGTTTTTCTTACATTCCCAATCTCTTGGACTCACACGAACACTCGGAGAAAGAAAGGGACAAACTGAGGGGACAAATTACTACATAACTGGATTTACCTATTTTCTATGAATTCCAGGTTGGATTTGTTGTTTGATTTCCTTCATTCTTACAAATCATCATTATTACATCATATCAAATAGAGTAGAAATCAATTCCTGAAAAGAACAATTTTGCCATTATTTCCCATTTGCAAGTAGTTAGTTAATTTCCAAGAGGGTTTGAATATTTCATAGCAATCCCCGATGATGGATCCTCTTCTTCCCATCCCTATGGATCTGAAGGAGAGAATATCTATAGGAGGTTGTCTACACATCATAGATCATTTGGAAAAGTTGTTGTTTTAAGTTATTTTAGTTTCCAAAAACTCAACACAGGTGAATAACTAAACTAGGTTATCTCACTTGTTTAGTTTTAGTGTAGAAGTAGATTTGATTATTTAGAATAAAAGTAAATTGTTGTTTGTGATTGTAATATTTTAGTTTTGTGATTTATTTAGATTAGTTTCTTTCCAGCAGTGGCATTGATTGTTAATTTCATTTAGTTAATTTGGACACTTCAAACTATCTTAGCACTTAGATTCAGTTAAGCAAACAAACCATAGGAAATTTACGCTACATGTTCATAGCCTCTAAATCTCCCCTTTGTCAACTCAACTACCAGGAGATCACACTACCAGATCTTAGTCATTGATCCTCCTATAGTTAGCCACACACATTCAAACATCAGTTACTCTAGCATGAACTTGGGGGTTCGAGTACAGTTGAATATCATGTGTTCATTTTCATCTGTACAAATTGGTGAATCCGACGTGAAGGAATAATTCCTTCTTATTTCCTTTATTTCACTGTTATTACCTCACCTCTCCATTTCTTCCCCTATTTTGGTAGGTATTTTATACTTTCTAAAATATGTCTAGAAGAGAGTCTGGAAGAGAGTCTAGAAGAGAGTTTGGAAGAGATTCTAGAAGAGAGAACTAGAAAGTTCCCAAACTTCACAACTAACACATGCAGTAGGAAAAAACATAGGGTCTCTAGTTGACAACAGAGGATACATCCCTTCTAATGAGAAACCAAAGCAATATCATGTACAACAAGGTTATCCGGATCATTCAAATCTAGGTGATCTTCTCACAGGGTTAGACACACTAGGGATGGCTCCTCATCCTTCTCAAGCTTATCCTATGCAAGGGCTTATTAGAAGTGCGTTCTTGAATGCCACCACAACAGGCAATGCAACGTTCCCTGGTTTTATGCCCGCTAGTCCATATCCTTGTACTATACCACCTTACATGCATATGTATTCAAAAACTCCCCAGATGGACTCATATATTGTTCTTGCTCCCTACATGCCATATCAAGGGACCCCACACATTCCCTTCAATGTTGATAGTGCAGCTTATCCAACTCCTCATCCTCCACTTCCTCATCAAGGATCTTCGATGGTTGAATCTTATACAATGGGTACATATGCTAAGTACTTAAAGGAGCCTCTTAACCTCACCATATGTGGTGTCATGCTTCTACGCCCATTTCAGAATCTTCCAAAATTTAAGGGAGAAGGAGACCCAAATTCTCATATCAAGGCCTAAGCTACTGCTATCAGGGAATTACTTCCTTGGGATGTTGTAGTGACTAATATATTTCCAAAGACTCTTGAAGGAATCACATTGGATTGGTACTATAGGATACCGGAAGCTTTTATACATTCCTTCAAATAACTTTTTTCTGAGTTCATCAAAGCATTTGACATGAACAAGTTGTTGTGTAAAGGGATTAGGGAGTTCCTGCATATTAGACAAGAGAAAAATGAATTTGTCACCCATTTCATCCAGAGATGGCGCCAAGTTCTTTATTCCTCTACAAGTGCACCCAGCATGGACCGGATGGAACTTTGTGATCTTTTCCTCCACTTGCTTAATCGAGAGACTAAGGAAGAGGTCCAAAATTTTACTTTTCGTAATTATGAGGAAGTATTGGAAGGAGCACTTTGGATTGACCAAGCCTCTATAGATAGTGGTCGTAAGACCTATGGTCCCAATGGGAAATTGGTATCCCCAAATCAAAGTAATGCAAATTATCAAAAAAATGGTGCCAACAACCAAGGACCTAAGGGTGTGAATCGTGATCATGGTACTACCACAAATAGTACTTTTGATCAAGTCAGGAATGTTGGTTTTCCCAATAATGGCAACACTAATAATAACAACTCGGGAAATCAAAGAGGCCCTAACACTATTTATTTTTTCAACACAGTCGATGTAAATCATCCACCACAAAAACAAAATCAATCCCAAGGGCCGAACCAGTATCAAAACTCTGGCCAAGGGGCAACGAATCATGGTTATAACAACCAATTTCAAAACTACAACCGAGGTTATAATCAACAACAGCAAGATGCTTATTAAAGACCAAGAGACTATAACCCTAACCTATATTCCATAAGGTTTGAGGTCATTACGATAGGTCTTACCACGATTGCAACAAGTTTCTATAAATACTTCCTGAAAACCAAAGGAAACTCTGTATAGACATGTTCCTATCGAATACTAAAACAAACTCGTAATCTGAAAATACATGACCTATTGCTCCTCATAACGCTAATGTGAGTATATTTCAAGATCTGATCCATACACATCCTTAAAATTTCAAAGTGAATTCACAAAATACAAACAAAGGAATTCTTATAGGAAACAATGACCACGAAGCCTCAACTTCCAATAACTCTCGGGTCACTCCTAACCTTGGTTCAAACGATAACACAAATTTATTGGGATTAGATGAACTAGAGGTTGAGTGTGAAATTAATGAAACAACTTGAACAAAGGAGTACACTTCACAACCCCTACCCGATATTTCCTTCCCACGGGATGACATTCGTACAATCAAAAAACCAGTAGGATCCTATGATTTAATATCGGATTTGAACAAGAAATTTTCTCACATTTCATTTCTAGATTTACTGAAGAATTCACCTACGCATTTCTCTAAGTTACTCAAGGCACTAGGTATTGGTCATCTAATCCATGTTACGCCAGCTCCTAGAACTCAAATAAATCATATGGGATAGAATGATAGGGATATTGGGTTTGTATTTGATATAGACAAGATGCCATCTGACATTGAACTTGCCCAAAAAGGTGATCCTACCTTATTTTTACAAGTATGGGTTTGTAACAATTACATTAAGAGAGCCATGATTGATGATGAGGTTACTGTAAATGTGGTTCCCTTATCTTTCTTTTAGAAGTTGGGATATGGAGAAACAAATTACTCTTCTACAAGAAACATGTTACACGGGTATGACAGCCTTAAAGTGACCTCAATTGGAACCATAGTTCTTCCAGTCACACTTGGTCTAAAAACCATATTGATGGATTTTTACATTATTGACAGGGAAACAAGCTATAACATGATCCTCGGGAAACCCTGGACTCATCAAATGAAGGCTATCCCTTCTACCCTGTTCCAGGAAATTAGATTCCTCCATTTGGGGAAGTTCTTCATCGCTCAAGGGGATCCTAAGCCATTTGATATACACTTAGAAAACCTCAAGAAGAAGAAAGGATTCCATACAGAGTATGAAATTCCTGCAAACCAATTGAACAAACCATCTCCAACAAAAGAGTTAGTCCCGGTCACCCCGGATGTTCTAAAGGTTGAAGTCATTAACCCAAAACATTTAAGGTGGTAAAAATAGATAAGGGTAAATCAATATCTATGGAAACATTGTCCACTAAAACCACACTGAGAATTATGAAACTCTTAGAGAGTGATGATCTAATTTTCCTTCCATTTGAACCACAAGGGATGGGTAGTCTTCTCGGTTTAGCATCTCTTCCCTCCGATGACCTAGTTCTAGGTGTAAACATGATAGAATTAACAAATGAAGAAGGGTAATTTTAGATTGAAATGATGCCCATCAAAATCATCTCTAAGGGTTTTTCATTTCTAAACCCTAGTTTCAACCCATGTGCATTTGAAACTAAGCTTGCTGTATTCATGGGGAAAAGCCTCATAATTCAGAAAGTGTCACAAATAAACACAATGCTCCACATAGGAAAAAAGTTTGAGCAGCATAGTCATGTTCACCCACACACCATGTCTCAAGAATGTGACAAAGAGGTGCACGAATGCCTCTTTCAGATAAATGATTTTAATGATTGGACATATACACTTCTAGGAAAGATTTGTAAGTTTAGACTCAGAATGTTAGGCCCTTGTCAAAAGAATATAAATTTTGAGGATCATGGTTCTCTTTTGTGTACTCTTAGGGGAAAAGAATTCAATATTCGTCAAATTTATTCACCGGAGACATCATGACATGTAGTTTCACATGCATTCCCATATGTACAGTACTGCATCCGCATTGCATTTTCATCTTCCATTTCATTTTGTAAAATTTATGATCAAGGGACTTATTCTTATATAAATTCCTAAGAAATTTCTGAAAATATTCGCAAAACATTCAAATCATGTCTCTTCAAATCTTCACGGTATCATCAATTGTTTCCTAATCATCTCATCAGTTCAAGAAAGATAAGACAAAGTTTTGATCGTGGTCATACCAAGGCCTGCATACTTAGCTCTACTTATAGTCTCTTTCTGGGTTAGGTATATTTTCCTATAGTTTGTTCTAGAAGCTTCATGGTGTCACATCTATCCCATAAAAATATCTTTGGAAATAATAACATTCTAAACATTTTACTTAAATAAGTAAGTCAAATGCAAATCCACAGAAATTTTTTATTTTACACATTTCTTTGCCCTACCAACCTTCGGTGTCGAGCTTGCATCTCTTATTAGTGATGTAGGGTTGGGAAAGCAGAGAAGTGCCCTTACTCACCTATTCCTTGTCCATGGTGATGAGCCCATACTTCCTACCGGTAGTATGGGGAAAGGTGTAGGGGTTCTCTTTGATAAAATTGGAAGTTACAAATAATTCAAATGTTGTGAAATCATAAGTCAAAAAAAAAGTGAGTTAGATGTCCAAAATTCCAAAAGAGTCTAAAACCTAAAAACCATATTTTTTCAACCAAGTAGCCATCTATGGATCTAATTCTGGATAAACTGGAAAGCAATTCACATTTTAAACTATGAAGAAAACTTGAGTAGAGTGAGATTGCAGTGTCTAAATTTGGTCTTGCCAAATCCTTGTCTTTATCTCATCATTACCATTTGACAAATTCCATAACTTGTGCCCTTACTAGATCTTTGTGTTGAGCCCTCTCATCCTACTAGTTGTGTGGAGCTAGGAGTGGGGCAAGTTCATTCACTTATCATATCACTCTTTCACCACGTTTTTCCAAAACAATACGAAGTATCAAAATTTTCTTAGAGAAACTAAAGTTCAACATCACAATGTGATTACATTATCATATATCAACATTACAAAGCAAAAAAAATATCATTTTGTTAGCATTCATATCCACTACATTCATTTTGAAAAGCATAGAAAATCAAAAATTCTAAACATCCAAGAGTACACACGTGAATCAAATCATCAATGTAAGCCAACTCTATGTCAAGAATAACCGAGCCAAAAAAATAGATATTTGTACATATCATGGTGTGTCATAGTTTTGTACAATTCCATCGCACACTAGGTGTGGTCAAAATGCTTGCAATGAGCACAAAATACCAAAACATCATATATGCCTCACAAAATGGAGACTATGCAATAAAGGCACTCTGCCCATCCACCTCTTTGAGGCCCCTTATGACCTCTCTAATTACAAATTTCTTAGGAAAGTATTCAAACAGTAAAGGGCCAAGCCTAATGAAAAATGCCATTCCCAAATCCATTTCAATTCAACCATACTCGAAAACAAAAAACGGTCACCGTGGTCCAAAACTCCAAAATCACCAAATCGAATAGCATAAATGGATTGAAAAATGATTTTATATATATAGATTTTATATATTTTATATATATATATATATATATGTTGTTTTGACCTTGTTTTGAGTGCATGTGTTCACAGGACTAGAGCACTGACAAAGGTATATTTCTACATCCCCGCATAGATTGTAAGTCCTCTCCTCATTTTGATTTAGTGTTTATTTTTCGATATTTTATCTATCTGTAATTGAGTATTCTTTATGTGTTACAGGTAGCAAGAGTTTGGATGACAACATTTCGACACATGGGTATGTCAGGTATAGCTTCTAACTCCCCATTTTGGGAATGCCATACTCAGACTCTACATTTTACACCTTTTCATGGCTAAGATGCTTCTCTAAGGGGGAAATATGTATGCACCCAAAATTACATGTGTTACATTGGCGGAGAATAGTTACAAAGGTCCCCAATGATGATTCATGTCCTCTAAGAAGGTGTTCCAGATCCAAAACCCATTCGCATTATATATTTGTAACCTAGATGGCCTTACTTAGCCTTTCCATGCTTTCTTCTAGCTTCCCCCTCATTTCTATGCATTTTTGGATTTAGTGACAGGACCGCCTCCCAAGCTTGGGCGGCGGTTCTAGGACCACCTCCCAGGCTTGGGTGGTAGTCCAAGGACTACCTCCTAAGCTTGGGTGGTGATCCTGGGACTGCCTCCCTGTGCAGAGCAGTGGTCCTGACTGCTTTTTCCAAAACTCTTCATGTGTGTTTTTGACACATGATGCTTCACTTAACTCAACTTTTAGGGTGCTTTTGTGAACCAAATTACCTAAAAATAGTCATGTTTGCATGGTATTCCTTCCATCTTCTATCTTTAAATAGATTTAATTAGTTTTAACTTCCTCTTCTTGCCTTTTTCATGAAGGCACCTCCCATCTTCCATGCCTATATATTTCACACTTGTATTCAAGCAAAGGGCCTGAGAATTTTGTGTATCTTGCATTGTATTGCTACTATGATCTTACTAGGAATTGCATAGCTAAGCTCTGATCTCTTGTGTTATCTCTCTTCTACCTGCAGTGCATCTGGAATGCCATCAAGCTGTCATTGCTCAAGCACCATCCTCCTACTGTTGTTCTTGCATTCCCAATCTCTTGGACTCACACGAACACTCGGAGAAAAAAAGGGACAAACTAAGGGACAAATTACTACAAAACTAGATTTACCTATTTTCTGTGAATTCTAGGTTGGATTTTTTGTTTGATTTCCTTCATTCTTACAATTCATCATTATTACATCATATCAAATAGAGTAGAAATCAATTCCTTTTCATTTGCAAGTAGTTAGTTAATTTCCAAGAGGGTTTGAATCTTTCATAGCAATCCCCGGTGACGGATCCTCTTCTTCCCATCCATGTGGATCTGAAGGAGAGAATATCTGTAGGAGGTTGTCTACACATCATAGATCATTTGGAAAATTTATTGTTTTAATTTAGTTTAGTTTCCATACACTCAGCATAGGTGAATAACTACACCGGGTTATCTCACTTGTTTAGTATTAGTGCAGAAGTATATTTGATTATTTAGAATAAAGTAAATTTTTGCTTGTGATTGTAATATTTTAGTTTCATGATTTGTTTAGATTAGTCTCTTTCCAGCATTTGCATAGATTGTTAATTTTATTCAGTTAATTTAGACATTTCAAACTAGTTTAGCACTTAGATTCAATTAGGAAAACAAACCATAGGGAATTTACGCTATCTATTCTTAGCCTCTAAATCTCCCCTTTGTCAACTGGGATACCAAGAGATCGCACTACCAGATCTTAGTCACTAATCCTCCTGTAGTTAGCCACACACATTCAAATATCAGCTGCTCCAACATGACCTCAAGGGGTCGAGTGCGGTTGAAGATCATGTGTTCACAAGGTAAGAGGATTGATAACACGTTCCTTCTTGTTCTCAAAACTTATATACCCCTTATTGAAAAATAATTCATCATTTTTCTTATAGCACAAGGGGCACCCAAGTAACGCTGGAAAGCTATTTGCCTCAACAATTCCCAAGACTTCAAAGTCTCCAGTGAATTTTTCCCCTTGGATAGTGATAGTAGCATCCTTTAAAACACTAATGGGCATTTCCTTTGTTTTGTTATCCATATATAACACATTTTAATATGGTTGTAATGGGGGCCTTCCCATTTGATTCCATGTGTCCAGGGTAAGAACATTAACTTCTGCACCTGTGTCAATCATAATATTACTTAGGAGCCATCCATCAATAACTACATTTAAGGTAATCTCCTTATCAAAGTCAAGGATGTGAGGAGGTAGATTAACATGCAAAACATGCCTCTCACTTTCTTCTCTAGCGCTTGGTACTTTATCCCTCAACCATTCTCCTAATAGAGGGATTTTATTCTCTTGGCGCAGCATCTTACATACCTCTATGACATCATCTATATCTACCTGAGGGACCTCAACACTTTTCTTCTGCTCCAACTTCCTGGATTACTCTTTTCAACATTGAATTTCCCCTTGAAGACATATGATTAATTTCATGATCTCTTGATAAACTTCCTTCTAATGGGTAGGGTCCATATACTTCCCATGTACCACTTATTCTCTTGTAATCAGCGGTTTTTTCTTTGGTATCTCCCTTACGTGTGTAACCTCAGCTTGTGTTATCACCAGTAGAGGTTCTAACTCTGAATCACGTGCCACCCTTGGCATCCACTATTGATCAGCATGTTTCACACTCACCATCCCATTGCCCTTATCCTTCCACTGCTTCTAACTCATGTGTTCAAACAATTTTGGGTATTCCTTATACTTTTTCTTTTTCCCACACCAAGAGAACTTGATTTGTAGATCCATAGTTATAGCAGGTTCCACAAGGGAATTCACTTCTTCCACCCCCATGAATGCCATGGCCTCTAAATCTTCCTCAAAATCCTCTACCTCGACCTCCTCCATCTGCGTGCCCTTCATAATGATGACCATCATCCTTGGAGTTGTATGCAACACTGGTCTAGCACACACCAATATTAATGGCATCATGTATTTGGTCAATTAGTCTCCAATCCTTGGTGTCATGACTAGTAGAGGTGTAAATTTTATAATATCAAGACACATTCTTACGGATCGTGTAGTACAGTAGAGAACACTTACTTGCATCATGATCTCAGTGGAAAATCTCACAGTCTACCATCATCGGGCATATCAATCTCTAAGAACAAATTTCCTTCATATTCCCTTTTACCTCACAATCCATACACCATAACCCATTATGAGTCTCATGAGCCAAGTTCACAGACAATTTCTCCAGTTACTTTTCCATTCTAACAATTTGGGCTTCTAGGAACGAACTAACTCCTGAATCAACACTTCTCACTACCTCATCGTGCAATGAAGCCTTCAATTCCTTACATGGATTTTTGAAAGTCTTGTGTGAAAGCACCCTCCTAAATAGTGTGATCAATCCTCTTATGAACCACTGAGCATGTTGTGAAGGGTGAATGTCATAATATAACTTGGATAAGAGAGTTTTGAAACATGCATCGTACTCCCACACACTCTCTACCATTCCTTATTGAATTTCCTTCAACGCACTGATGATTTTCTGTTCAAACTCAGGTATGTGGAACTCCATAAAGAAGGCATTACGCAGCACAATGTAATCCACCACTATCTGGTGTGGGTCATACTTCCTGTACTAGTTATACATGCGTCCTTGCAACATGGTTATAAACTGAATTTCCTTCTGCTCTGGGGAAATGATTCCCTTCACGTGCCATATTAACTCGCACTTATGTACATGTTCTATGGCATCCTCAATGCCCTTATAACCAGGTAAGTAGAGTGACATCTCATGAAACACATGTTGACGGTGTTGTGTACCTTATCCGCTAGATCCAAGACCTTAATTCCCTCTGGTGTTGCCTCCACCACCAGACCCACTAGATCCACTAGTGCCAACTCCTCTAGATCCTCCTCTTGTCATAGGTAAGGGGCCTAACACATTTGTACCCTGTGATCCCACCATCGTGCTAAACTGTGTGCCAACAATCTGTGATACTGAACAACTCCCATATATGTTTCCCACACCGCTCCCAAATATGATACTCAAAAATTTTGATCCCATACCTTGCCCAAATGTTGTGTCAAAAAAAATACCCCCAAACACAGGAAATGAATATGTAGTCATAGATGTACCAAATGAAAAATTATACCTCCTAGGTGTCACTCGACTACCAATACCGATACCAATTGGATTATCAAAACTTATCTCAAGAACTAGAAAACTAAGTGCAAGGGTCTATTTTCCATGTGGGTTCAGATGCATGCATATGTCTCTCCTCCTTTCTTCATATTAGAAGCTCTCACCAGAAAATCAGGGGGTTTCTCTTCCACACTTTCCAAGATGAGGTAGCTCAGACTACTCAGGTTCCATGTCCTTCGCGTGAACCTCAAATCCTTCCCACACCATCTGCTTGCATAAATCCATCACTCCTATAGCTTCACATTGTCTTTCCAACTCCCTCTCCCAAGATTCATTATACTTGAGCTGCCTCTCCTCTCTCTCCATTTCTGTCGTAAAGTCTGTAATCCTCTACCACGCTAGCTTCTACGCCCTACACCTAGTAGGAGTTTATCCATCCATGGGAAAGGCTTTCAAACTCAAAGTAATGACCAAGATCTTGATAGCCAGGGGAATATCATGCAAGAATGATCATCTAGGATCCCTCAAGAACTCAAACTTAGAAATCTTTGGGAAAGAATACATAGAAATAGTGTATTCCAAGGTATAACTAGTCAGCACTCTACTCCACCAATGATCAACAGCACAGGTCCATGTCAGATCAGCATAATGAAACCACTGATATTCCTCCTAGGTCCAAACACAAGGTCTATAGTACTGACTTGACCTTGATGCATATGTTAATACTCATTCATACAACTCTACTAGGAAACAACAAAAAAAGGTCTCATATAACTCATGATACATGTGATCCTCTAACCATTTACGTGTATCAAACTCAGTTCCAATGTTAAATCTTTGAGAAAACTCATTCTTCTTGTTTTTGAGCCCTACTTCGACACTATCCAAGTTCAATCACTTCGTCATTACAAATTTCTCTCACAATAGGTTCAAAAGAGGTCCCAGAAATGGAACCAAGATGTATTCATTATTTTACCCTCAATACCTCTTTCTAACCCAAAACGCGTTGGCCTATCACCCAACCTACGTTGGGCGCTCACCCGAGGCATGCGCAAGCATTGAGCCCCTCCTTTATGTGAGCTTTGCAAGAGATTTTTTCCATTAATGGATGATTATTTATAGAAACAAAATTACATGCATCTACTTAAAATGTAGAATATATAACTAACAGATCTACACATCAATACATCACAAAAGGTAAATAAACATTGTATGAAGCACAAGGAACCAAATTTGAGTCATGAAAAGAAAAATAACATGATGGTTTACACCCATAAACAAGATATATAGAATAGATCCATGTATATTGATTTAAAAGAGTTTCTAGTAGCCACACTACATAAAAGTGTCATTTTAGATCATATACATCAAATGACAGAGATCCAACCCCTGCAAACTCATCTGATCAAAGATCCTAGCTATGCTTTCCCCATTATAACCCTTGTTGCAGACCCTAATACCCATACATATGCTTACTGATATCATGTACAACCCTTTAGCATCAATAACTCTAAACCCTAGCATCATGAGCCCCAAACACTTAGCATTACCTAACATTTCTACAGCACCTCATTACCCTCCTTCTCTTAGCACTCTCGTACCTTCTAGTGCCATCACAATACCTTCTCCCTTATTTTTGTTTTTTCCCTAAGAACTTCTTTAAATAATATCAGTGTCCACTGCCATGACTTCTCTCATGAGCAAATCATGTGCCAAGTATCAGTGTGGTCCTCTATTTACAAATGATTATCCTCATTGGAAAACCTTCAACTAACTGTAATGATGCCTCTAGGAATATTCCCTACGTGGAATATCCTTTTCTTAGCCTCCAAGGTTCTAGGTTGGCACCTTATCCACTTATCACACCTAGTCAGGTCCTCTTGTTTTTCCTCAAGTGACTCCATGATGTCAAATATGGCTAAGTCCTTTAAACCCTTGTTCTTCCTCCCACGTGTACCCTGGTTTTTTTTAAACCATTCTTAAACCCTTTTCCTGTGTGTTTTTCCCTAAGCTCCCTTCTATTTATTGATCTTTTACACACACCTCTTGGTACTTAGCCAATATTTAGGGTCCAAAAAATATGCATGAAAACCCAAGATGTGTTGTCCATTATTGTAACCTCATTAATGGAAAGGGAGATGAAACTTACATTATTGACTTTCTCATTCAAATCCTCTTTTTCAATCATTTTAAGACATTTTTCCATTTCCCAAGCACTTTTATCTAACTAATGTGATTATGGAAGGTTATAAAATCCATTAAACATAAATAAATTCTTAAATTCTAAAAAATCTAAAATAGGTCTGCCATTTTTTAGAATGATGAATACAACAGAAAAATTGTGTGTTTTTTGCCATAAAATTGACGTTGAGAGCTTTACTAAATTTTTTATTTATTATTCCTCCATTATCCATAATATTTCAACAATTTTTCTACTTCTTTTCATACTCCTTAGCATATCTTACATGCATGCATTCTTTTGCAGTTTTCCATATGTGTGTCTTTGTTATTTTTCCATCTTTTTCCTTAACCATCACATAAAATTTTCCGTAATGTTTCTCAATCATTTTCAACATTTTTTACTACCGGACGGTAGCACTGTATAGTTTTGCTACCAAACCGTAGCATTGTTACACTACTAGTCGGTAGCATTGTGTATGTTACCAGCCGATACATACACGGTTCTACCAAACAATAACATTGTTTATGCTACTAGTCAGTAGCATTATGTATGTATCAGTTGATAGCATTGTTTATGCTACCATTCGATAACATACACAGTGCTACCAGCTAATAGCATAGTTTATACTACCTATTAGTAGCACAGTATATGTTATCAGCTGATAACATATATAGTTCTACCTACCAGTACCATTTGCACCTTTATGCAACATATGAAATTACAACATAATATCATAATAGATAAAATACCTTAATGTAGGGTTATAATATACAGTCGATCTTGGTCTTTAATGCCCAAAAGAATTGTAATGAATATTTAATTTGTGCTTGATAGTGGGAATTTACAAACAAAATTGTAAATATGTAATTAGTATATATATGAAGGCAAATGTGGCAAATTTTAATTTCACGTTAAAAGCAATTTGAATTAAAATAGTCAGTTATCATTATAAATGATGGGTGAGCCGACCCCTAAAAGTAACTTGTGCTAAGAAAATTTAGGCTACCTGGTCCTAATTCCTACTCTAAAAATTTTACAAATGAAAATTTCAAAAACCAGAATATTCATGAATTAACACATGTTCACCACTAAAGTTTTCGCTAGAGCCAAGTTCTTAACATGGTTTTCACACATGCCTTGAAAGAGAGCGCATTCATCTGGGTATATTCTACACTCACAGCAAACACAAGTAGAATTATAGGGTATGATATAGGTACAGACAAGGTACAAGTGCTAAGAAATCTAGAAAAACAAAAAAAAACAAAAAAAAATCACATATTCAGAACCATACATAGTGATCAAGATCATACAATATGATCTTGACTTTCCCATATGTTTTTACCCAAGGGAACAAAACCATCAGTTTTATCATCAATTTTAGGTTCTTAGCTACATTTTTAGGTTTTTGGCACAATTTTAGGCTCATTCACTCAGTTCAGACTATATACATGAGATCATGCACTTACTATTTACATCATGCCTCTAAGTATGTCATTATATGCATGATTTCTAAGAACACTAGACATTAACAACACTTATTTTTCCTTTTACATTGTATTACCTTTGTTTATACTTCTATCATTTACTTTTCTGGAATGACTACTTTACTTTTGAAAATTGAACAACATGTAACCAAAATTTGTATTTCTTAGTTTATCCTCTTAGCATCCCAGACAATACATCCCATTAGGGACAAGAGCACCCAGACGTTCCTTTCCCCTTTGGGTGTTTCTTTCCTTTTCCCTCCTTTTCTCAAATTTGAAATGTCACATCAACTATTATCTTTTCTAAATTACTACCTATCACTTTGGGTCAGAATTTTTAGATGTTAATGACAAAATTAAAACAAAAAATCGTATATACATGAATTAATCACTATTATTAGGGGCTAGGAAATTTTGGCTATTACATCTTATCTACTACTCGGGAAAAAGAGAAACATTCAAGTGTTGCATTTGGGTTGCATCATTCACTGTATATGAGGTGTTATTTCTTAATTCTATCTCACACATTCATCTTAGGGGGAAAATAGTTGTATCTTATTATCTTGATGTGACTGTCACAAGGGAAACCTAGCTTTAAGGGACAGTACTCTATCACACACACTAGAACTACATTGAGTCTAAAAATGTAGTGCAGCACTAGATGATAGTCACATTGGGATGACTGCCGATGTCAGTACAAACTAAGTATATGTAATATTTATTACATATAGTGTGTGTTTGAGCATGTGCAGGTAGATAGGATTTGTTTTATTCGTTCAGGTGACGTTGAAACCCTATAACAAATCCAGAGTGATAAAGAGTGAAAGGAAGAAGATAATTGAAAACCCTAAAAAGATCATATCTAGAGTTATTGCCAGGACACTAGTGCTCGGGATAGTTCTTTCCTCCTTTGGGCAGGTATTTCCAAAATTATTATAGGTATTAGTTTTTCAAAGGAAGCATACTCATCCTAGATATAACATGTTCTACTCAATTTCTAGCCCATAATAAGTCTGGGAACTCAAATACAAGATAATTCAATCTAATCTCTCTATTATTCACACTTGTTTATCATTGTTTGGTAGATCTTGCTTATTAGTATTATATTTATTTGATCTCAATCCTTTGATAAGATATAAATTATACTAAACCACATACCTATATCGGGAATATGAATTACTTCACTCCTTCACTATGGCATTCAATTTCTACTACATTTTCAAATATATTGGGGGCATGAGTCTCCTTTCTCCATCAGCATTTTAGCATATAACAATTTCTATTTAGTTGTGGGATGCATGGGAAGATCGTATTGGTAACCATTCTCTTTTCTATTACGTATCCTAATTTATAAAATAAGGCCTAGATATATCTCTAGTGGTATGTTTTATGGGGTTGTAACAGGTATCGAAGTGGTTATGTTCTTCATAGGAAAACTTTCCTCTCATCTTGCAATCAAAGGGGAAGATATCAAAGTTTCTAAATAACTTTAATGTCTAGAATTCTTCCTTAGTGGGGTATTTTAGCATTTCATTATTTTTCTTCTCTCCTTGGTATTCTTATTTGGGTTTTCTTGGTGTGGAAATTTTTTAGGTGGACAAACTTGTGGATTCCTAGCCAACTCTCTGGGAATCTAAGTCCCTCTACTTAACTGGTGCAGTTGTCGTGTATGCATGTGCGAGAAAGCGTGGATTTATGTGGTGGCCTTTCAGCCGGGGATCCAATGGGGGCACTCCACTGACCCTATGGAAAATGCTTGCAATTATCTGCAAGGGGATAATTTACTATGAAGGTGGGAAAGGGAGTGAGAAAAGAGGTAGGAGAACTAATGTTACAGGTAGAAAATCAAATTCCTGCATGCACTATCTAGAAACTTCAACACATGCATTTATGAGAAGAAACAACCCTGCAAATGGAAACAAGACAAGATAAGATTTCAAACTCAAAGTTTCTGAAATATACTCATCAAAGAGGCTAAAAAATCCTTCTTCTTTTATTGATGCTTAAACAGAGATTGTACATAATGTGGGAATGGAAGAAATTTGAGAATGGAGGAAAGTAGATGTTACGCCCTTAATCATATATCTTATATTGGATGTATATAGCCGACTTGTGGATATCATAACTTCTTATCATTATGTATCTCTTTCATATATGTTATATTTTCATTAGTGGGTCGGCATTGGTGTTTTCCATAGCATAGGAATAGTATATATAGGGGTTAGTAGGTAGTATTTTATCATCATTGGAGCATTTGAGTCTTATTGTATGGTTTGGAGGCTGCCCCCTCGAAGTGGAGAAGCTATTATAATTTCATATTGAGATCATTATTCTGGAATAGTGTGTTATTTGGTGTTATATTTATGCTCATGATATGAATTATACAAGTAATTTCATTACAAGTGGTATCAGAGCTTGAACTCGGCCAACACTGCGTCAAACCCTAATTGTGAAGCTTCGTCAATATCTCAACATCAGTACTAAATTTTTCTAAAAAAAAATTGGTATGAAAAACTCAGTCAAGTAAGCTTCCCTCAAAATTTTAAGAATTTTTGACTTGTTTTGCAAAATTTATAGCGTTTTTATGTTTTTTTATAATATGGATACATAGAGTGCAATTTGTGGAATTTTTCAAAGTTATTTACATTTCCAGAAAGAAGATTAAAATTTAGTTTGAGTTAGTTCTTTGAGTTTTATAAAATTTGGTCTAATTCCTATTGAAATCGGAAACCCTAAATTTCGACCTTGATCCTTAAATATTACCATTTTGGGGCATCATGGCTAGGCCTTCAACAAGAGGAAAAAAGAATCCCATCACTCCGGGTAAAACCCCTAATAAGGATGAGGTAATAGTTGAGGAGTTAGAGTCATAAGGGGTATCTACAGAGTCCTCATGGTTAGGGTTTACTTCAACTGACCATAAGGTCAGCTATCTTGACTTAGAGTTGCAAAACCTTGAAGGTAGAGTGGCTAGCAAAGAAGATGTAGAAAAGATTAGAAAATGATTGGAGGATTTCATTCAAAAATTTAGTTACAATATCATGGTTCATCATACCATTCCTAATCAGCCACAACTCAATCATACTCATATTAACCATGGTGGATCTTTAGGTCAAAGTAATAAACAAACTAGCCAGGGCGGATCTGCAAACATGACCAATCCAAATACAAACACTCTGCAAGCCCGTAACATGCTTCCAAAAGTGGAAATGCATAAGTTTGATGGAAAGGATCCACTCAATTGGATTAACTAGATGGATAATTTATTTGATCTTCATCAGATTCCATCGGGACAAAAGGTTACCATGGCATCGTTGTATCTTGAACCTAACCAATTCATTTGGTATCGATGGTTATGTGCTCAATGGAAAAAGAGTGGCCTCAATTTTACATAGACAATATTCATCAAAGAGTTGCAGTTTCACTATATTTCTAGTGTGTCATAGAATTATTTTAGCCAATTAGCAAATCTCAGAAAAACAGGAACAGTCAAAGATTGCATCCATCAATTCCAAAACCTTTCCTTATGGGTGGAAAATATTCCTGAAGATAATTTGTAAGACTTATTTCTTGGGGGTCTTAAATAACAAATTGAGACTAAGGTGCGTATGTTTAATCCTCATAAGGTTTCAAACTCTGTGATCATGGCACGTAGGGTAGAGGAAAATTTTCTTTCAAGTCGGAAACAAATTTTCAGTAATATCAGAGATCGTAGCACCCTTCCACCATCATTCCCTCAACCAGTGAGACTGACACCTCAACAAATTGAAGAAAAGAGAGCCAAAGGGTTATGTTTTAATTGTGACAACAAATTTGGACTAGGACATAAGTGTGCAGAAAAGAAGTTGTTCTACATTGAGGGACCTACTGAAGAAGACAAAGAGGTAGAGCCAGAGGAGGAATTAGGAGATCCCCAGCCAACAATATCATGCCATAAAATTTCTAGTATTAGCACTCCCAAAACTCTCAAAGTAGTTATATTCTTAAAAAACAAAGGGTAACAATGTTGATTGATTTGAGAAGTACCCACAATTTCATCAATCATAAGTTAGAAATACGCTTGAACTGCTTTGTTTATCCAGCTCCAGAATGTCAAGTCATGATCACTGATGGGAAAACTATTATTTATTTAGGAAAATGCCATAACATTAATCTCCCCATGGGAGATTACTTGCTAACTAGCAATATGTATGTCATTGCCATGGGAGGAGCAGACATTGTGTTAGGAGTTCAGTGGCTTACCACCTTGGGAACCATTGAAATGAATTTCCAAGAGTTATTCATTCAATTTCAGTCAGAAGGGAGGAATTTTAAACTAAAAGGACTAAGAACAAAGTCCCCACAGATGGTAAGTTCTCATCAGATGCACAAATTTCTTAGAAAGGGTGTAGAAGGGTTTGTAGCACAACTATTTTCATTGGAAGCACATCATTCCAATACATTTATACCCATAGATATGCAAGCAGTTATAGATGAGCACTCATGGGTGTTTGGAGAAATTCCCAAGGGTCTGCCTCTAAAAAGAGACCATGACCATGCCATCTAGCTAGTACCAAGGAGTCAACCACCCAACATCAGACCTTATAGGTACCCCTATATACAAAAGAGTGAGATTTAGAAGATCATTTAGAGATCTTAGAAGCATGACTTATTCGTCATAGTCAAAGTGCTTACTCTTCTCCTATAGTGATGGTACGGAAAAAAGATGAAAATTGGTGCATGTGTCCAAATTACAGGGAACTCAATAAGTACATAGTTAAAGATAAGTTTCCTATTCCTGTGATAGATTATTTGCTAGATGAGTTACATGGTGTTGTTTACTTTACAAAACTTGATCTTCATTCTGGCTATCATCATATTAGAATCAGGGGTGAAGATATTCATAAAACAGCCTTCAGAACACATGAAGGACACTATGAGTTCTTGGTAATGCCTTTTGGACTAACAAATGCACCCTCTATATTTCAAAGCTTGATGAATTCCATCTTTAAACCATTTCTTTGAAAGTTTGTTTTAGTGTTCTTTGATGATATATTAATCTATAGTAAAACATGGGAGGAACACCTGCATCATGTAAATAAGGTGTTGGAAACTCTTGAACAACATCAAATATATGCAAAGCCTTCTAAGTGTTCTTTTGGTGTCAAGTAGGCTGAATATCTGGGTCATATTGTCTCTTATGAAGGGGTTAAAGTGGATCCTAACAAGATAAAAGCCATGCTTGAATGGAAGGTTCCCAAAACCCTAAAAAATCTCTGAGGATTTTTTGGGCTTATAGGTTATTATCGTAGATTTGTAAGGAATTATGGCAGCATTGCAGCACCACTCATAGCTTTATTGAAGGACTCTTTCCATTGGAACGAGCAAGATACTATGGCCTTTGATAAGTTGAAGGAGGCCATGTGCACCACTCCAATTCTAGCCACCCCATATTTTTCAAAAACATTCATTGTTGAAGTTGATGCTTCAGGGTATGGTATGGGGGCAATACTCATGCAAGAAGGGCAACCCATTACCTTTGAGAGCCACCAATTCAAAGGTAAGAATATCTCTAAACCAGTTTATGAGAAAGAAATGTTAGCAATACTTCATGCAGTGAAGCAATGGAGACCATATCTAATGGGACGACATTTCAAATTAAAGGTAGATCATGATAGTTTGAAATACTTCTTAGAGCAATGTTTAGCATTAGAAGAACAATATAAATGGGTCTCAAAAATGTTGGGGTATGATTTTGAGATAATATACAAGAAAGGGAAAGAGAATGTAGTTGTTGATGCTTTATCTCAGAAGGATGAATCTGCCCAGGCATTGTTGTGTGCCATATTTGTATTACAGGAGGATTGGATAGAGGATGAAAGGTTTGAATGGAAAAATGACCCAGGTACAAAAAATCTCATTCAGAATCTCCAACAAGATCTAAACATGTCAGAAAAAATTATATGGAAAGGAGATGTTTTATGGTATAAAGATAGATTATATCTATGTAAGAATTCAATCCTTAAAAATAGGGTTCTATCTGAGATCCATGCTTCTCTAGTAGGGGGTCATTCTGGCTTCTTAAAGACTTATCATTGAATCAAGCATGATTTTTTCTGGGAAGGGCTAAAAGGAGATGTCCAAAATTTTGTGGTAGAATGCATGGTTTGTCATCAAAATAAGGGTCAAACAATTAAGTCCCCAGGTCTTTTACAACCTCTATCTATTCCTAGCCAGAGGTGGGAAGAGGTGTCTATGGACTTCATCAAAGGATTGCCTAAATCAGAAGGTAAAAATGTAATCATGGTGGTGGTGGATAGACTCACCAAATATTCCCATTTTTTTGCTTTATCACATCCATTTGTTGCGAGTACAGTAGCAACGGCCTTCAGGGATACAATTCAGAAGCTACATGGGACACCAAAGATTATATTAAGTGATCGAGACCCTATCTTTACTAGTAATTTTTGGAGTGACTTGTTCTCTTGCTTGGGCACACAACTAGCTTGTAGTTCCTCTTATCATCCCCAGTCTGATTAAAAAATAGAGGTGGTAAACAAATGTTTGGAGGGATATCTTCATTGTTTTACATTAGATAAGCAAGCGAGATGGGTCCAATGGTTACCGCTAGCAGAATGGTGGTATAACACCTCCTTTCATACTTCATCTAAAATGTCTCTTTTCTTAGCATTATATGGGTACCATCCACCATCTATCACTTCATCTTTGAGAGTCTAGCCAAAGGTTCGAGCAGTTGAAGAACATATTCAACACCAACAAGAGGTGCTTTCTAGTCTCAGGGAGAATTTGGCCATGTCACAAAACCACATGAAGCAACAGGTAGACCAACATCGTAATGAAAGACATTTTGAAGTCGGTGATTGGTTTTTTGGTGCGTTTACAACCATATAAGCAAATCTCCTTAAAACAACACAAAAAGGATAAAAAGCTTTCACCTAAGTATTATGGTCCTTATCAAGTGTTATAGAAGATTGGCAATGTAGCATACAAACTGGAACTTCCTCCATCTACTTGAATTCATCCAGTCTTCCATGTATCTTGCCTAAAGAAGGTAATTGGACAAACAATATCAACCCAGACAGTGTTACCCGAGCTTGATGAAGAGGGCAGAATCATCCTGGAACTAGAATGCATCCTTCAAACACACACTAAGTGATTGGGGACAAGGGTCATCATTGAGTATTTGATCAAGTGGAAAAATCTAGACAATGAAGATGCAACTTGGGAGGATGCAAATTTCCTACAGCAGCATCCAGACCTTCTCAACATTGGGGACAATGTTGCTTCGAAAGGGAGGGGCATATTACGCCCTTAATCATATATCTTATATTGGATGTATATAGCCAACTTGTGGCTATCATAACTTCTTATCATTATGTATCTCTTTCATATATGTTATATTTTCATTAGTGGGTTGGCCTTAGTGTTGGCCATAGCACAGGAATAGTATATATAGGGGTTAGTAGGTAGTAGTTTATCATCATTGGAGCATTTGAGTCTTATTGTATGGTTTAGAGGTTTCCCCCTCGAAGTGGCGAAGCTATTCTAATTGCATATTGAGATCATTATTCTGGAATATTGTGTTATTTGGTGTTATATTTCATCTCATGATCTAAATTATGCAAGTAATTTCATTACAGTAGAAGAAAATGGCTATCTCCTTTGTTTTATCTAATTACAATGCACTCGTGAGTTTACAAGATCAATTACCAACCCCCTTACAATGGCATGAAGAATCCATTAAATATCTTTCAAGAAATGGTTACAACTTCTTATTTGTTAGCAAGAAATGGTTTACAATCTTTTCAGTCATTTACGTTTGTTCAAATTCTTTATTCGCGAAGAAATGCCAATGGTGGAAAAACCAAACTTTTCATAATGCAGTCGTTACACTCATTTCGTAACTTTGAATTTGAACTATTCATCTTGCCTTTGAAACTTTAAACCAGAGTCGTCCACGTGGGAGAAATTTACTGGAGCGAGCACGAAGGATGCCTTTTGCATTTTGTGTCTTTTGGAGAAATGGAATTTTATAACATTTTGGCCCACTCACCCTCTTTTTATATCATCTTGACACATGGCCTCATTCAATTAGATGCAGAGTCGCGGGCCACTTTTATAATTTTACTTTTTTTTTTAAATGCAGGCTCAAAAACACAAATTGCTTCACCTGCCCACCTCCCCACTTTGACCTTCGATGTGGGCTTAGTATTTGACTTTTTTCCTTTTGTTTGATCGGGGTTGTGGGTCACTTTATGGTTTTTAGCCCTTTTTACGAAAATCATCAAAAACAAAAATTTATCCGCTGACCCACTTTGACTTTCCAACGGCGGGCTCAAGCTTTGAATTTTTCCTTTTAGAAATGATCGAGGTTACCGGTCACTTTATGATTTTTTCCCTTTTTCCAAAAAGGTTCAAATTCTCAAATCTCCCGATGGCCCGCTTTCCCCACTTTGACTCTTTTGATGCGGGATCAACATTAGACTTTTTCCTTCAAGCCTGATCATGGCTGCGAGTCACTTTATGACTTTTAGCCCTTTTACAAAAAGGGTAAAAAACTCAAATTGCTCTGCCGACCCACTTCCAATTAGACATGTCCATGTGCACGTGGATACTGGGACCAATATTTGATAGGGAAAAGATGCATGTCATTCACGACTATGGAAAAATGCAAAGAAGAAGAAGACTCCATCATTTCGTGCCTAATTTTAAAATTTCTTTTGTGAACCAAGGAATTGAAAACAATACAAGTTTTGAAAATCCATGGCCATAGAAAGATTGACAATTTCAATTATTTAGGACAACAATAAAACTTTCACACGTCTAGATAGGAAAACAAAAAATTTATCAAAAAGTACAAACTGGAGAGTTTTAAAAACTTCAAAGCATGAATTTCTCCATCTTTTCAGACTTACGACTTTACTTGAACACTTCTAGAGGGAGTGAGCTCAAAAATTTTAGATTTGACTTACAAAATGAGGGGGGGATTTTTAGGGTGAAAATAGTTGGCTCTAGCTTGGGGACATGACATGGGAATCCAGAATCTCAATCTTAGACCATATAATTTGTTGACCAGTGCCTTATCCATTGTGCCTTACAGAGTCATGTACAATTTCAAGAAAGAAAGATTAGAAGAAGGAAACACACAAGCACACAGTGGGAAGGAAACACATGACACGCAACAAAAGGGGTAACAAAAACACACAATGGAAAGGGAAACACACCTATGATATAAGGCAGGGGAAATACCTACTTTCACTGATGATATAATTTCAAGTATTGCCCACTCCGAGGCAATTCTAGCAGTGTTCCATCCAAATATGAGAGAATAAAATCATTCTCTCCACAAGCTTCATGAATATGGAATGGGCCAAGCCATAATGAATTGAACTTTCCATGACGGCCTTTTGGTTCTCTTCTCTTATCCCATAGCAGGATGAAATCTCCAACTTTGAATTCTCTTGCCTTGGTCTTCTTATCAAAAATCTTCTTTACTTTCAATTGCTTCTCCTTAATGTGATCCACCACTTGGAGTCTATTTTCTTTTAGCTTCTCAAGAAAGAGGGACCTCTTTTCAATGGAATCCTTGTACTAACCATCTTCTATTTCCTGTAGCAGCTTGACAGTTGGCATCTCGATCATGAGAAGAATTTCTTCTTCGACTCCATACATCAGTTGGAATGGTGACATACCTATTGCCTTCTTGGGAGTGATCCTATCTACCCACAATGCGTCATAAAAAAATTTCTGCCAATTCCTTTGATTCTCATTTACAAGCTTGCAGACAATGGTCACAATGTTCTTGTTGCTTGATTCAACATGTCAGTTTCCTTGTGGATAGTACTCAAAAGAATGAGATAGGGAGATTCCATAGCTATAGCAAAACTCGGTCAGCTCTCTTGAAGAGAAATAGGTAGCATTATCTGCTATAATCTTTTGTGGCACTTCAAAATGGACTATGATATTCTCCTTGATGAAGTTGCATATTGTTTTAGTGTTGGCTTGTTTGGCTAGAATGGCTTCCACCCATTTGGTGAAGTAGTCTATTGTTATGATTACATAAGTGTGTTATGCACTTGAGTGAGGGTTCAGAACACCAATGAAGTCCAGCCCCCATTGTTGAAATGGTTCTTCAATAACCACAAGCCTGAGTGGTAATACAGTGAGTTGTGGTCTTCCAACAAACTATTAGCATGCTTTTCATTTAGAAACCCAATCTTGATTGTCTGCAAAGATGGTGGGCTAATAATACCTTCCTCAGAGGATCTTATGTGTAGTGACCATTGCTGAAAATTTTCCACCACATGCTTGGTCATGGTATGCTTTAAGCAACTTTTATTGTTGCTCTTTATCTACGCACCTGAGGAAATAACCATCCAGGCCTCTTTTGTAAAGCGCATGATTCCAGATTAAAAGTTTAGATACTTTTAGCTTGAGTGTTCTCCTTTGCTTGTAATCAAGATGGGAAGGGCATTCTCCATAAGTTAGGTAATAGGAAATATCAACATACCACTCATTAGTAGTGGTGACAAAGAGAACCTGTGGGTTATCTTCTAAACAAGTTGAGAAAGCATAGTTTTCTTCACCATGTTGAACTTTGAGTGTTTCATCTTCAGCAATCAACTTGCACAAGCCATTTCCCCTTACCAGATTGGAGTGTTCAATCTCCAAGTCATATTATCAAGTCTTTGCAATCAAATTTCCTCTTTTAGCTCTGGGATCCTGTTGTGTCAAGATGGACTTGATTTCACTGTCAGGGACCATCACCACTGTATGGAAATTGAGAATGTAAAACCTAAAGTTTTTTATAGTCTTAGCCATTGTATAGGCATGCTTCTCCTATTGGCTATATTTTAGCTCATGCTTTTTCAAAGGAAAACTCATGAAATTAATAGGTTCTTCCATGCCTCTATCATTTTTCTGAATAAGAATGACATAGAGTGTATGTTCTGATGCATAACAATAAATGATGAATTCTTTGTTAAAATATGGAGATACAAGATTCAGAGCCTTGACAATGGATTTCTTGATCTCTTCGAATTTTTACTTCCCTTCATTATTCCATTTGAATTTTGCTTGTGGTTTCATCATGGAAGTGATGTGCTTCGTTAACTTAGCAAACTCAGGCACAAAATGATGAAGAAAGTTCACCTTTCCGAAGAATGAATGAAATCCTTTCTTGCTTGTGGGCAAGGCTAATGCTTGAATGGATCTAATCCTCTCAGGATTAATGTGTGCTCCATGTTTGTTCACAATGTGTCCTACTAACTTGACTTTTGTGACTCCAAAAATGTACTTTTTTGGATTTAGTGATATGCCATGTTTCCTACACCTTGCAAGTACATGTTCCAAGTGATAGATATGATCTCCCCTCTTATTTGAAAATACTATGAGATCATCAAGATATATGATAATGCAATGCTTTAGATCTTTGAAGACTAAATCCATCACCCTTTGGAATGTATCCCCTACATTGATTAGGCCAAAAGGCATTCGTCTATAGGCAAAAATGCCCCAAAGTGTTGAAAAGGTTGTTTTGGTGCAGTCCTCCTCTGCCACTTTGATTTGATTATATCCTAATAATCCATCAAGTAATGAAAGCATTTCATATCTAGTGACTACTTACAGGACATGGTCCATGATAGGAAGAGGATAATTTTCCTTTAGTGATGCTTGGTTCAGGTTGCAAAAATCTACACATATCCTTATTTCACCATTCTTCTTTCGCACTAGTACAATGTTGGCCACCCAAGTTAAATGGTGAATGGGAAAGATGATCCTTTATTTAAGCATATTCATTACCTCCTCCTTGATGGTACCATAAATCTTTGGGTTTTATAGCCTTTGTTTCTACCTGAAGGGCTTAACACCCTGCTTCAAAGGAATTGAGTGATGCATTTCCTTTGGCTAGAAGGATTTGAGTTCATCATAAGAGTATGCCAATACATCTGAGTATTTCTTGAGTAATGCAACAAACCTTATTTTTTCTTCAGGTGAGAAAATTTTTCCAATATTGACTATCATTGGCTCCTCCGGGGTACCAATGTTTTCTTTATCAAAATCAGCTGGGCACCGAGAAGATTGCTTTTCTTTCTCTTGAATGAATCTGTCATGTTTGTCAAAGATGTCTTATAAAGAGACTAGGCCTTTAGAAATTTTGTTCCCTTTTAATTTGATTACTCCCTCATCATCAATCCCTTAAATTCCTTCTTTCTCTTCTTTGGGGAATGCTTCTTGGTGTATATTTTCACCTCCTTCAAAGAAGAGATTATTGAAATCTTCCCTTTGCTCTAAAAAGGATAGAATTTGGTTATCATCATTGAAGACTTGCCAATGATTTGCATTATCTAGTACACTAGGCCTGAATACCATTTCATTGGTCACTTTATCTTTACCAAAAGAAGGATGAGGTGTCACTAGGGAAGATGACACTGCAAGAGAATCAGGATTTTCATTCTATCCCCTTGGAATAGCTACAATGGAAAATGCATCAAAAGATTCAATGTAGTCCCACACTCTATTTTTGTAATGCCATAATCTTGGATTCTTCACCTAATATTATTGGTGGACCTGATTTACTATAACCTTTGCATCACCTTGACATCTCAGTTTCTTGATTCCCATGTCCTCTTATGCACTCATGCCTAAGAGTAGTGCTTCATACTCTACAGTGTTATTTGTATTATCAAATTGTAGCTTGTAGGCAAATGGGTATAACTCAATTAAAGGAGAGTACAATACTACACCAGCTCCTGAGCCCACACTAGAATGACTACCATCAAATTCCATTGTCCAAATTTAATATTCCTCTTCCTCCATGAGAAGTGGAAAGTTATCTTTTTCTGATGTGAGGAAGTAGTTTCCTAGCCCACAATCTTGAAAGAGAATGTTTGCTTTCGGATCATCAGACTTTCATACTGTGAACTTCATCTTTATTACTGGTAGCAATTTATTCATCTCACCTTTTACTGGGATAGTTGTAGATGACCAATCCATTTTTATCTCTCCACCCAAGTCTCTACAAAAACTCCTACTCAACAGTATACCAAAGGATGTTGGGATGTCTACTACCAGTATAATTAGGAGCACCTTCTTGTCTGGAAAATCAGCTAGTGCTACATGTGCATCTTTGATTCTTCCTACCAATGGCACTTGTTTGGATTCCATTGAGTAGCAAGTGTCATTTACCCAAGTCAACGTGAGGCATAGAGAATTTGTAACTTTGACTGGCATCACATTGTCTGAGGCTCTAGAATCTATGATAAAATTATTTAGCTGGAAGCCTTTAATGAGGAGTGACAGGTAGAAAGGTTTAACCCTGTTAGTTTTTGAGGAACTGAGGGCTAGCATGTTTTGGGAAGGTGGTGTGGATGGTGTGGGTAGTAATCCTTTAGAATTAGGACTCGAGGATATAGGGTAACCAACTCAAACTGCATTAATGAACCTGTCAAACTAGGCAGGGTGTGTTTGTAGGTATTCTATTTCTGGGAGCTGGAATTTGGTTTTGCTTGCATGTTCCACAAAGTCAAATGGGGTTATGGTGAGCAAGGAAGAGGTTCCAGAAATGGAGTAATATTTAAATGGTAGAGGCTTTACTACTTTGGGTGTTGAATTATCCTTTTCGGGTGTAGAAATTGGCTTGGAATGGGGTGAGGGTGTAGCTTTTGATTGAACCTTAGATGTTTTTACAGGAACAAAATTTAAAGGAGAATCGTTATTAGAAACTTTTGAGTTGGGGGAAGAATTAGATGACTTACTTGGCATAGTAGCATGATCCCTGACAACCAATGAGTCTATTTTTTCTTTGGCCAACTCCATAGAAGGTGGTAATGGTGATCCTCTACTGATGATTTTATTTTGTGTGACCTCTGGAGGAGAATCTTCTTTATTCTTCTTATCCTTTACCATAACCATTGAGGATGAAGCACCTCTCCTAGATTATGCATGAGTGAAAATAACACATGAGAAACTTGGAGCTTCTTCATCATCCTTATCTTCATCATCAACGTACTCAACTAGGCCATTGTGCATATCAACTTCCTTGACCTCAAGATAGTTTTCAAATTCTTCCATGTTTTCTTCTTCATTTTCCTCAATTTCTACTTCCTCCTCCGGATCTTTTGTGTCAAAGATGGCATTGACTGGTGGTGCTTCAAGAGCAAGTTGGTGAGGAGGTGGAGAAAATCCTTGGCCTATCTAGAGGGTTAGGTCTCCTTGAAGCATTCCACATTGTAATCTGAGATAGCTACTTCTTCAAGGCAACCAAGTAATTTTCCATTTTTTAGAACATCGGATCTTTGATGACAAAGTTTGAATTATGGCCCTTTTTCTTTCCATTGGGGCCTTTCACCTTTCTGAAAAGGATTATATCATCATCGGTTTCTATTGCATATTCCTTGACTTCCCTCAATGTTCTTGGTTCAAATCTTCTGAGGAAAAACCTACTTCTAATGGAAAAGCACTGATGAAAAACCTCTTCAAAATATTTTTGGAAGGCACCACATCTTCAAGGATCCTTCTTATCACTCTATCATATCTTGCTATGAATACCCTCACTGACTCGGAGGTTTCTTTCTTCATTTGTACCAATTGGACCAAAAGATCCTAAAAATATTTTGTGTTTTTGAACCTATGTTCGAATGCACTTCTTATATCCTCCCAACATGTGATGGACCTCGGGGGTAGCATGTGTTGGTCATCAAAAGAAAACCTAATGAGAGCAACAGTCAGGGGACAAGAAGTACCTCCTCTTTGATGGGAGAGGTTCCCTTATTTAAAACCAAAACTTATTTACAAATGTACAACGCATTACTTTGATGTGGAACTTAGATATCATGAAATCTTTGCGAAATGAAATAGATTATCAATCACAAAAGCATAGAAGAATGAAGACAAGGAAATGAGCATAAAATCATTCTCCAAAATTATAGCTGACAAAATCATTCCTTATATGTGCCAGAATACAATGAATTGGAATTGGACCATTTGTATTTGAATTACTAAGATGCAATTTGGAGGGACACACAGTTTCACAAATAACATTTACAAGAATACAAAGCTTCTTGGTTTTATGTAGACAAATGATCTCCTAATAGTTAACAGATAGCCGTGAAATAAAGGAATCAGATGAACAAAGAAAGAAGATCCTTTTGTATTGATTGACGTTTTATTTCTTACACTTTCAAAAATAAGCCAAGTTCCCTCTCAAAGATGGCAAGGAGAGGCTATTATATAGTTTACAAATCAGTTACCCTTGGTAACTACTTCTTTAAGTAATGTTTAGTTAAAGCGCTGCTTAACGCAAAACCTTAACTAATTTACAATACATCCGAGAGAAGGAAAGGAAGAAAGGAGAAAAGTCAGGAGATAAAGAAAGGCGTTCATGATTGAGAGGGGCCCACTGATTTTAGGATCCATTGTCTACATATATTCAATGTCTTTGCTATGTCTCTGCCATGTGGTACCGATGTATTGGCAGTGGACTGGGTCCAAAATCTGAGGCACTTCTCCATCTCTTTTTCAAATTCGACATGTGTATGATAATTTTTATTTTCTTCTTCAATAGCAGACTGGAGAGAGAAGATATCCTTCATCTTTTCCTTGGAAATGGAATCCTCCTTGAACAAATTATCTTTGACAAAAGCTCTAAATTGAGCTTTGATTTCTTGCAAGGAGAGGGGTACACCAAAGGTCTCATCATGAAGGTGGCAATGTATATCTTTAAAAGTGGATACAACCAAAGTCTTGAAGGCCTCACCCTTCTGCCAGCTATTTTTAAGTTCTCCCGAAGCTTCTTCTAGCACCTTGATTTTCGATTCCATGCTATATACCCATGATTTTGACAAGTTATCTTTTACATCGTCAAAGACTTTGCTTGCCATTAAAATATTCTCATCAGCCTGTCCAATAAGGCAAAGGTCTACTATACAACTGCTCCAGAGTTTCACTTCTTTATCTATACTTCCCATAGTGGAGGAGAGTTTCTGTTGTAGATTTTTTACCTTCTCATTGAGTTTGAAAGCTTCATTAATGAATTCAATCCTGCAATGAGCATATCATCCACCATGGCCTCCATAGCCCTTCCATAGATAGAATATCTATGTATATCTTTGATACTCCATACTTTTTCTTGGCTGTGGATTATAAGTGGTGGAAGAGTAGTCAGTGGGGTGGGGTCTAAAAATTTATCCTTGGACAACAGTGACTTGATGAAACTTGCAAGAACCTGAGCCTTCTCTTCGAGTCTCTCTATAGTTTGTTGCCCTTTTTAAACTCTCCCAATGACCCTGGTGACTATTTCTTGAAGATTTTGAATCTCACCTTCAGGGGTGGACTCTCCCATAGGGATCCTCGAGAGCTCGAGATCAGATGCTTGTAAATCATGCTCTGGCTTGTCTACTTTGGGCTTGGATATCTCCAGGAATTGCTGGCCCTACGCATCAGATACTATCCTGGAGGTAGTCATGGCCTTCTTGGTGGTAGTAGGAGGAGTAGTGCCTAATAAGGCCGCTACAGCATCAAAATTGGGTCCTGAGATTCAGGAGGAAGACTTTCTCTTTCTACTATCAACAAAAGGTTGCACCCATGCAAAAGAGGAGGAAGAGGAAGGTGGGGAAAGAGGGCCGAGAGAAAGGGAACTCATGGCACTCAAAGTGTGCACTTTTGTTGCCTCCAGTTGAGATATGAGTGGAGTGTTCGGGGCTTTTGGTACAGAGGAGTCAATGGTGCTTGGAAGCTCAGTGCTTTGGACTTCTTTGTCTTTATCCATTGGGGCTTCTGGAGCACTTATGGAGGCTGGCACTTCCTTCCTTGGTGTTGAAGTATCCTTGGAGGAGGACTCACCTGAATTCCTTCTAAGCTCATAGACTTTCCTATCAAACTATCTTGGTTCTTACTAAGAGAGGGGCTAATATTTCAACCAGATCATCTTTCTCCTTTTTTAACCAATCCAAATCCTCCAAGGGAGTGTGTTTGATCATGATGTCATATTCATATGAAAACAAGTCGGAATTATCATCCTGAAGCCCTTCCGGAACTTGATACAAGTTAAGCTCTTGAATTAGTTGAAGAGAAAACCTTCCATAATGCCACCTTCTTGCCTCAAGATCATCAACATAGTCAGCCCAATAGTCTTCAGTGTCTTCCCTATGTTAGTAATTGATCCTGATGTTCTGTTCAATAAATTTCTTCAAATCAAAACAAGTTCTTGGCCTGAAGAAATGGACAGTGATGGGAGCTAGGGCTCTTTCTATGTTTTGTGCATCTAAAGTTGTCTTGTAGGTGTAATTTCCCAAAGATATGGGGAAGTGCAGGCCAGTAATTTTCTTGTCCCTACAGGTTCTGTGTAACTTTTCCAGTTTCCTGCATATCTCAATCAAGGCCATTTTATCATTGTAGAACATAGGAAGCTTGAGAGGAGTGCTCTCATAACCTACAAGCCTTATATAGGAAAATTTTCTAAACTAGATGAAGTAGGCACCGTAGTGTGATATTAGGTTCATAGCTTCATCAGAAAATCTCCTCACCATGTCGCTCTCTAGAAGCCTGAAAATGTACAGGGTGAAAGCATCATTCACCCTCCTGAAGTTGTGATTGCTAGTGTCCAAGGTGAATTGAGGGCAGTAGGCATATACAGGGTCACCCTTATAAGCATCAATGTATGTGAATCCAAACCATTGCCTTGATGCTGCTAGGGCATACATCAGGTATGAAGTCATGTAGAACTTCCTGGTTTATTGTACACTGGATAGCTGCTCTGCTAAGTTCATGCTAATGATTTTTTCCCAGTTTATATTCTGAGTTCCTTCACACACCATGTTGATAAGGGGGCACATCCAGAAATGGAACTCGTTGGTAGAGGGTAAGCCCATGACCCGAGCTAGTAGGATTATAAAATATGATAGCTCCTCATTGAAATCGGCATGAAATAGAACCTTAGATAGATGAGACGCCCCCTTTTTAGGGTTCTTAAGCCAAGACTATGCCACCCACGCCTTGTATTTCTCACTGTCCTAATCGAAGAGGGTCTGTGCCTAGTTCTGAGAGATTACTATGGAATTTTCCATCTCAGGAATCCTTAGGGCAGTGCCAATGGCGGCAACATCAAGCTTGGCAATGAGTTCCCCATGCACATTCATTAGCTCACTCGAGTCAGGATTGAAATGAGCACCGCAGGCGAGTACTATATCTACACATTGTACTGAGATTGGGAAAATAGTGGTAAATGTCAAGCCACTATCATGAATCATGTGTGCCATAGGAGAGGGATTTGAGTCTATCATCCTCATCCAGAAATCTCCAAAGTCTAGGTGACGAACTTCGTTGTCCCCGATATCAGGAACGGCAGACTCGAGCGGTGAAACTTGCTCCTGACCTTGAAATTTAATCTTTATGTTGATTACGGCTTGAAAAACATAGTTACAGACTGAACTCTTGATTAAATTACAGAAGAATCAGGTATACACACAGAAATTCTAATTTGCGAGGGTATGAGCAATTGGTAGTAAGAAAGCAGTGTGTAAAAATGCGTAGGGGGCAGTTCATTATATAGCCGTTTAGGAGAGAGAAAGACAATAAATGCACATTAAATACACATCTACCAACTTGAAAAGCAAGATATTTGGGAAGAGTAGGAAAAATTAGCCCAGATGGCCTTTGGTTCATTTGGGACACGTGGGATGCAAAAGCATGATTCGGCCGATGCGGGTGACGTGGGAAAAAGATGCACAAATGCTTTCAGGACATGAGGGACGAAAGTACGCAGAGTGTGCAATTCAACTGAATTGGGAAAAAGGTGAACATCGAGTCTGGGTGAACTTGGGACACTTGGGACAAAAATGTCTGACGGGCCCGAAAGAAATGGACTTCAGGTAAAACGGCCAATTGGCGAACAAGGAGCCTGAATGAACTTGGGACACTTGGGAAAAAATGTCTGACAGACCCGCAGATCACACAGAATGACCCATAAACATAGATTTTTTTCAAACTTTTCAACTTATCCCCTTACCAAAACAATATAAAAGGCGTTTAACTTAGAAATTTTCAATTCTGAACTTCTCAAAAGAGGGGGAATTTTGAGAGGACAACAGCTGGCTCCTCCTGGGGATGACTTGGCTCAAGTCCAAAAGAATGAGACAAGGCAAGAATTCAGAAAATCTAGGGGAAGCAGACCAGTACCTTATCCATTGGGCTACGAAGTCAAAAGCAGATCAATAAAAAAGAAAACACACAAAAACAAGGAAAAGCAAGGGGAAAGACAAAACGCTATACAGAATATACAAAGGACTTCCTGATCACCTAAGACTTAAACAATTTCAAGTACTGCCCACTATAAGGAAGTGGGAGAGAAGAACCATCCATATAATCAAAGTAAAAATAATTCTCACCAGCAAAGTGCCTGATCTTGAAAGGTCCGAGCCAAAGAGAATCAAACTTGCCATGGCTGCCACGAGGTTCATGCCTTTTATCCCACAGCAAAACAATGTATCCAATATTGAAATCCTGGGATCTGGCTTTTTTATCAAATAAGGCCTTTACTTTCTGTTGGTGAGCATATATTCTATCAACGACTTTCAACCTATCCTCATTCAATTGGTAAAGGTACATGATCCTTTTATCCAAAGAATCATTGAAACTGGTGTCTTCAATGGCCTTCATTAAATGCAAGGCTGGTAGTTCCACTGTTACTGACAATTGAGCTTCCACTCCATACACTACCTAAAAAGGAGACATCCCAATGGCTCTCTTAGGTGTGATCCTATCTGCCCAAAGAGCATCATAGAGTTTCTTGTGCCAGTTCCTCTAGGATTCATTAACTAATTTCCTTATTATAGCCACCAGATTTTTGTTTGTTGATTCTGCTTGTCCATTCCCCTGAGGATAATAATCTAAGGAGTGAGCCAGGGAGATGCCATATCTATAACAAAAATCCATCATCTCAGTTGAATAAAAATTTGAAGCATTATCTATCACTATCTTGTTTGGCACACCAAACCTCACCAAGATGTTCTCTTTGATAAAATTGCATACTACTTCTGAAGTAGTACTCTTTACTGGAATGGCTTCTACCCACTTAGTAAAATAATCTGTGGCAGTTAATATGTGGGTATGACCAGCACTAGAAGAGGGATTAAGTGTTCTAATGAAATCTAAACCCCATTGTTGAAAAGACTCTTCGATCACAACTAGTTTAAGGGGCAAAGAGGCCAACTTGGGTCTACCCACGAAGGTCTGACAAGCTTCACATTTATCAACCCACTTTGATGCATCTCTAAACAAGGTAGGCCAGTAATATCCTGTATGAAGAATCTTATGAGCAGTGACAGTTGATGAGTAGTGCCCTCCAAATGCTTGATTATGAAAAGCCGAAAGTAGCTTCCTCTGTTGTTCCTTGTCCACACATTTTAGAAATCTTCCATCCAACCCTCGCTTAAACAAGGCATTTTCCCACAACACATATTGGGCTGATCTTAGCTTAGCAGCTCTCCTCTCTTTGGTATTCAAATGAGAGGGACATTCTCCATATGTGAGAAAGTGTGCAATATCGGCATACCATTCATCAATTAAGCCAAGGAACAGAATGGTAGGAAGGTCAACTTTATTCTTGAATAACTCATGTCTAGCTCCCTTAGCGATGAGTTCACACAGGCCTTTTCCACAGACGAGCTTGGTTGGTCTGATGTCAATGTCATATTCTTGGACCTTGGCCACCCAGTTCCCTCTCTTAGATCCAAACTCCTGTTGTGTGAGAATGGACTTGATAGTTGTATCTAGTACAAACACTGTGGAGTGAGAGTTAAGGATGTAAAAATGAAACTGCTTGACTGCTTTAACCACTGTGAAAGCATGTTTCTCCATTATGGTGTATTTTAACTCATGATTTTTTAGAATGTAGCTCATAAATGCAATTGGGAGTTCATGATCATTAGAATCTTCTTGAGTCAAAATAGTAGCCAGGGTGTTATCTGTGGCATAGCAATAGATAATAAAATCTTTGCCGAAATCTGGACATGCTAAAACAGGAGTTTTAGCAATAGCCCTTTTAATACCTTCAAAGGCTTCTTTCCCTTGAGGATACCAACCAAACATTTGTTTTCCCTTCATCATTTAAGAGATATTCAAAGTTAGCTCTACAAAATTAGGAATGAATCTTCTCATAAAGTTAATCTTACTAGAGAAAGAGTGCACTCCCTTCTTGTTGGCTTTAATGCCGAAACCCTCAAAATCTTCCATGAGGTCCCACACCCTGTTCTTGTAGCACCTGAGTAGATCATTTTTGGCAGCATGCTGTCCCTTGACCTGATTTACAATCAATTCACTGTCCCCAAAAACTTGCAAGTTCTTTATTTTTTTCTTAATTACCCAATGCATCCCTTGCACCAAGGCTTCATATTCAGCAGTGTTATTGGAGCATGCAAATTGAAATCTAAAAGCTGAATAGTACTTTACTCCTTGAGGTGAAACAAGCATAGCTCCACCTCCTGCACCTTGTCTACTCCTTGATCCATCAAAAAACAGTTGCCATACCTCATTGTCATCCTTGTGGTTTGGCTTGGTGATGCTAGGAATAGGTTGACTTTCTTCGTGTATACAATAGACTCCTAGCTCAGATTCTTCTATTCCTTGATAAGGATCAAAAGCATGCACCTTGCTTGCCCATTCATCAAGAGTTAGATCCGGGATGTTTCCAACTTTAGTGTCAGTTTCATCAGTGCTTGGGTGATCTTCTTGATCAAATGTTGAGCAATTGGCATTAATCTAACTTGGAGTATAGGGCTTAATGTGGAAGTTTGCAATAGGTTCTGACCTAATTATAGCCTTAGTTCCATACCTCATTCTGAACAGCATGTGTGACCAATCAGCAGATAAATATCCCCCAATCTTGGCAGTGAAGTCCCTTAACAAACATAGGGCAAAGAGTGGTGGAAGGTCTATGACTGACACATCTTGTAAGACAACAACATTTGGACATGCATGCAAGGTAAGACTCAAATTTCTAATCACTCCAACTGTTGTTATTGCTGTCCCATCCAGCTGCACTACTCCCTTAGATGTTATTTCATACTGAAGCCCTAGCTGATCAGCTATTTGTTTGGGCATGACAGAGCTACTTGCTCCAGAATCAATCATGCAATTATGCACTAGCTGATTTCCAATGATTAATGAAACATAGAAAGGAGGGGGTTTCAACATCTTACCTTGTTGTCCTCCATGATTTCCCTCAGATTAGGTAGCATTTGTAAGCACTTTGTCTTGCATCTGCTGATTCAAAGCTGGCCAGTCCTTTATGGCAGCTTGCAGCAGATCTCTTTGGCCTGGGATGGATAGGGATTCCCACATAGATATATTGACGTTTGTCTTCTTCATCTGATCAATGATACTAAATGATGATGAAGGATCTCTCTGCTGCCCCTTGGTTTGCACATTTACTCCTTGTATGTGGGCAGCAACAGCTGGCATTTGAGTTGGCCTAGGGGTTGTTCTTGGCTGTCCTTGTGCATTTGAAGCGGGACTTTGCTTGCCAATCATTTTTGGAGCCATGGAAGGTTGTGGGTTGGCTGGGGCTAATGGCTGTTCTTCACCCAAATTTCTCCTTTTTGACCTTGTGTTTGCTGCAACACCTTGAGAAACTGCCTGGTTCATGCCACAAAAATCCTCTGCTTGCCAATTTACTAATGTGGTGTCATTTGGGGCTGATTGCTGTTGGAATGTTTCTTGTTGTTGGCTATTCTCTTGACTGTTCTCACCCTCCACACCAGTAGTTGTTACCATTAAAGCTTGAGTCAAAGCACCATTGAAGCACATGGATTGATTATGAGGCTCATTACATGGAAAACACCAATCATACTCCTGGGAAATGTTGTTTTGTGCTGGTACTAATGCCCTAGAGGCAGATATGGCATTTGGATTATAGGGCTGGAATGGTCTATTGACATGAGGCCTTGTTTGATTCATATTTGCAGCTGGATTAGGTGGCCTTTGAGGCTGATATGGCTGCCTATTAGGTTGAGCTTGAGGCTGATATGAAGGTCTAAAACCTTGAGCTTGTTGTCTTTTGAGAGTGACCAGCTCATTGCCTAGATTTTGCAATTGCTTCATGACCTCTTGAAGCTCATTTGGGGCACTTGGAGATGAAGTGGAATCTTCATTTGAACTCTGATTTCTAGGAGTGGGAATAGGAGCTAAGACAGGTGCTTGACTAGCACTTGGGCTCTCTAAACTTGGATATAATGGCATTGGAGGCCTAGGAGCCAATTTACCAGCTTGGATAAGACAGTTTTTGGCTCTAATGGCAATGCTATAAGTAGCAGGTAAGGTTGTGCCTCCCATAGATTGAATTAACATAGAAATATCAAAATTCAAAGCTTTAAGATAGTATAGAAAAGCACCTTCTGCTGTTGGCCTAACTGCCACTAGAATCCTATCCCAAGACCTTTGAAATTTGAAGTTGAAATCAGTCAGCTGCTCGTTGGGGGCTCTCTTGATAGTTGTTAATTATTCCAGTAGAGACAAACTGTTTCCCTTTTCTCCAAACTGCTCATGAAGTGCAATACACAGCTGATTCCAGTTTGTGATAGAACCAGCTGTAAGGCTCCTAAACCATTGCAATGCTTTCCCCTTGAATGAAGACGCCAGAAATTTGACAGCTACATCCATTTCATTTATCTCATGGATTGCACAGACGTTAGCAATGTCTTTTACATGATCACCAGGAGTGGTATGATTTTCTCCAGTAAAAAATGGAATGTTCTTCAATGCTGCAATTGGAACTGGATTCTGTGCATTGAGGGCGAGTGGGCTGCTGCCAATGAAATTGACAAAGGGATTTAGTGGTTGCGCCATTCTGATTGGTCGAAGGACTCTTGAATACTGAATGAAAGGCTGAGCAGGTGGAGGAGTTGAGAGAGTTCTGTTTGGTGGAGATGGAGACCTTTGAATCCTTCTTCCTCTTTGCCTTCTTCTTGGAGATAATTACAGGTATTCAAACAGCACTTCTTCTTCTCCAACTCTTGACCTTGTGATTCTTCTCATAAGCTCTCAAACCTGCACTGCTGAAACTAGTTGATCTTCCTTTTGGAGTCGCCAGATATGTAAATAATAGCTATTTTCAAGCAAGAAAATTGCAGCAGATGCATATCAACTTTGCTGCAATAAAAATGAGACCTCTAGGTCCCACCTGGCATGCCAAAACTGTTGATGCAAAATCACAGCACCCCTGGATGCAGATCAAGTTTCTAGGTTGATCACTTTGGCATCCAGTGTGATTGCATAACATTGAATCCTTTCTCCAAGTGTGGGACTTGAAAAATGAGAAAGCATTCTCCAGAGAAGGCTGGTTCCTATTCCTCTGTTCAGATGCACACGAAATATGCAGAGGGTTTTCTCAAAACCTAATCTAATCTGCCAAGGAGACAAGGTAAGAAAATGCATAAAATAAATCTAAGCTAATAGAGGTGATGCACCGAGGAATGAAGAACACCTATTTTTCCAGTGAACACAGACCATTCAAATGTGATATAAGATCATGCACAGATAACAAAACTTGTAGTGAAAGACCAGGAGGATGCAAGATGAACACAGAGAGGGTTGAGAATCATCCACAGACATGTATTACTTGCTCCAAAGATTGATACAATACACTGCAGAATGCCAAGAGGCAGAGTCGTATTATAGTTTCAAATGAGAGGTTCGAACTCCACAAATTCACCTGATAGGAGAAGAAGGGAGGAGCAAAACAGAAAATGTTTGACCTTTGAAAAGAAGCTCCTCTTTACAATATATAGAAAGAATGAGAGAGGAAAGAGAGAGGGGGAAGCCAAATCTACTCCAACCACCTCCAGGTTGCATTTAGTTCATCTCATTATGACAGAAGCGGCGGATCCTGGAAAAACAATGGGCTGTCCAACAGAAGCGGCGAACTGTCTGCTGCATTAAAGTTGTTTGTTGAAGCATTACTTCTACTTGTTATTTTGTGCCAGAGGCATTTCTTGATTTTATCTCTCTAAACTAAACCAAAATGTAATATTGACCCTAGAATTGTGTAGAGAATTTTACCAGCTTTCCATTGATATAAAGAACGTGCCAATCCGAACTCTGGATCGAAAGTTATGGCGATCTGAAGATTTAAAGCAAAAACGGGCTAAAACGTGTTTTGAAATCTTTCCCGCGCTCTGCCACCTGGATGACACGTGGCACGTGCTGATTGGATGAGAAATTCTCTCTCCTTTGCCTTTTGTGGGCTTTCCTTTTGAAATTTCCTTGTGGGCCCCTTAAACTTGGACACGTGGCGCTATTTCATTGGTTCGGGTCAGTGCTTGAAACCTCACCCTTTGACTTTTGGACTATCTCCCTTGTGACACGTGTCGTGATTTGATTGGTCTGCGGGTTTGCTGGCTTTTCTCGTCCCTCGCGTCCCTATGCCCCGAATGTCCTAAACTATTTAGGACAAAAACCTCTGATCCACCCGAAATGGGCTTCCTCGTCCCTCATTTGCCGATGACACGTGGCGCCATCTGATTGGCTCTCAGATTTTTTGGCTATCCACGTCCCTCGCGTCCCTATGGCCCAGATGTCCCAGTACGAACTTTCTCTGTTTCGGCCAAACCGGTCAGTTCACGTCCATTTGTCCCAAATGTCCTAGTGCTTCACGGGCCAAATTCTTCTGGTTCACCCGATCCGGCCGATTCGCGTACCTCTGGCCCAGATGTCCCTTTTGCCTCTGGACTGTTTGTTCTCATTTCGGCCGATCCGGCCGGTTCACGTACTTCGTGTACTTGTGTCCCGTTTGTCCCGGATGAAAACTTGGGCAAATTTTTCCTTCTTTCGGCCGATTCAGGCATTTCGCGTCCCACACATACCTGTGGCCCAGATGTCCCTTTGCTTCACGGGCCGCCTGGAGGCTTTTCGGCCGATCTGCGCCTAGATGTCCCAAATGTCCCGACTGCTCCTAGGACTAGGACTTAGCCATTTTTCATGATTTTTCCTGTTTCAATCTACTTGCCTGGAACTGCAAAACTTTGATGCATGTTATCAAAATTTACCCTGGGGGGTGAAATTTTGACAACAAGGCCTTTAGAGGTAATTTTGGAATGGGAATTGACAAAGTGTTCCATTTTAGAAAAATCCTTGGGATGGGTTTGATAATACTCAGCCTCTGAGATTTGAACCTTGGTCTTTTTCAGGTGATCAATGATATCAAAAGACCCAGAAGTGGACGAGCTATCCTCGCTTGGAACCCTGGGCTTATCCATCTTAGGACTTGAAAAAGAAGTAACTTTAGTAGCAGAATTGATAGGACTCGCCTTTGATGTGGATGTAACAGGGATAGGAGATCCTTTTTTTTGCAATTACAGGGATAGTCGTTGACTACTCTTTTGATTTTTTGGTGGGCTGCATCACTTTCTCCCTCTGATTTGTCTTCTCCTTAGTCATGATAGTGTAGGATTCACTATTCATGTCTGCTACTACCTCATCATAATCATCTTCTTCATCAATTCCTTCAGTAGTGAAGAAATTAACTCGAGATCCCTCAAGTTCTTATGTTTCTTCATCAACCTCTTCAACACATTCTTCACAATTTTCACTAACTTCTTCATCCTCTGGCTCTTCAACCTCACAGATTACATTAATAGGAACTTTAATAGGCGGTCCTTCACGTGCTAATCTTGTCTGAGAAGGAGGAAAATGATTTATGGGCTGAAAATTCCTCCTTGGAACATCTACATAAGGGGCGTGTTGGGCCAATTGTTTCTTAATGGCGATGAGATCATTTGCAAGTTTTTGTACTAATGGATCAGTATTAGGTACAGGAGTGGAAGAGGAGGAAGAAGAAGACTTAAATCTAGAAGGGTCTCTCCTCAACTTTCTCGACATGATTAAATCATCTTCGACACTAACAGTAAGAGTTTGATCCTCGACCAATGTTACAAGATTAGCTCTTCTCAATGCATAACTAACTTCAAGAGATTGGGCATTCAAGAAAAATCATTTTTGAATTTGATCTACAGGTTGAGTGCCTGATGGAATTTTATTAATCAACTTGTTGAATCGAGCCACAAATTCTCTCATGGGTTCTTGTGATTCTTTCTTTATTTGAGAAATTTGGGCCAGCAAAGCATGCACGTCTTCTATTGGTTTGAAACAATTCTCAAACTTTGCCCTCATCGTGTTCCAGCTAATGATAGCTCTGGCTAGAAGGTGATAGAACCAATCAGCCACATTATCTTGTAAAGTCTCAACAAAAAGCCTTACGGAGATGTCTTCATGTTCAACTCCTAGAACTCTGCACGCAACTATGAAGGCCACAATATGTTCATCAGGATGTACCTTGTCATTACCTTTGAACTTGGGAAAGTTCTTCCGGTTACCTCTGGGTAACTCATGCAAAGGCTGAGGAAGGGCGAGAGGCCCAACACGATGGCCCTAAGGCAATGGTATCTCCATTCTTGGAAAAATGGCTTGAAGGGGAACTGAAATGCCAGCAAGAATCTGAGCTCGAAGATTAGGACTGATTTTCTCTGAAGGAATACCACCCGTAGGGGTTCTATTTTTTACAGGAGGAGTGCTTGTTGAATGAACTTTTCTATTTCTTCCTGTTGAAGGGAAAGGAAAACCCTGTTGTTCCAAAAGCTAGAACTGAGAATCTTCAATACCAAGGGCCCTTCTCCCTTGAGTAAAACATGGAGTCACCAGATCAAGAATGATCGATAAATGGTTAACGAACTGGAAAACGCTTCCCCAGTGGACTCGCCAAAAAATTGTTGGTCATCAAAAGAAAACCTAATGAGAGCAACAGTCAGGGGACAAGAAGTCCCTCCTCTTTGATGGGAGAGGTTCCCTTATTTAAAAGAAAAACTTATTTACAAATGTACAACACATTACTTTCATGTGGAACTTAGATATCATGAAAGCTTTGTGAAATGAAATAGATTATAAATCACAACAGCATAGAAGAAAGAAGACAAGGAAATGAGCATAAAAGCATTCTCCAAAATTATAGCTGACAAAATAATTCCTTATACGTGCCAGAATACAATGAATTGGAATTGGACCATTTGTATTTGAATTACTAAGATGCAATTTGGAGGGACACAAAGTTCCACAAATAACATTTACAAGAATACAAAGCTTCTTGGTATTATGTAGACAAATGATCTCCTAATAGTTAAAAGATAGCTGTGAAATAAAGGAATCAGATGAATAAAGAAATAAGATCCTTTTGTATTGATTTCCGTATTATTTCTTACACTTTTAGAAATAAGCCAAGTTCCCTCTCAAAAATGGCGAGGAGAGGCTATTATATAGTTTACAAATCAGTTACCCTTGGTAACTACTTCTTTAAATAATGTTTAGTTAAAGGGTTTCTTAACACAAAACCTCAAATAATTTACAATACATCTAAGAGAAGGAAAGGAAGCAAGGAGAAAAGTCAGGAGAAGAAGAAAGGTGTTCATGATTGAGAGGGGCCCACTGATTTTAGGATCCGTTTTCTAAATCTTTTCAATGCCTCTGCTATGTCTCTGCCACATGGTACTGATGTATTGGCAGTGGACTGGGTCCAAAATCTAAGGCACTTCTTCATCTCTTTGTCAAATTTGACATGTGTATGATAATATTTATTTGCTTCTTCAATAGCAGACTGGAGAGAGAAGATCTCCTTCATCTTTTCCTTGGAAATGGAATCCTCCTTGAACAAATTATCTTTGACCAAAGCTCTGAATTGAGCTTTGATTTCTTGCAAGGAGAGGGGTACACCAGAGGTCTCATCATGGAGGTGGAATTGTATATCTTTGAAAGTGGATACAACCAAAGTCTTGAAGGCCTCACCCTTCTGCCAGCTATTTTTCAGTTCTCCCGAATCTTCTTCTAGCACCTTGATTTTCCATTCCATCTTGTATACCCATGATTTTGACAAGTTATCTTTTGCATCATCAAAGACTTTGCTTGCCATTAAAATATTCTCATCAGCCTGTCCCATAAGGTGAAGGTCTGCTATACAACTGCTCCATAGTTTGAGTTCTTTATCTATATTTCCCATAGTGGAGGAGAGTTTCTGTTGTAGATTTTTTACCTTCTCATTGAGTTTGAAAGCTTCATCAATGAAATTCAATCCTGCAATGAGCATATCATCCACCATGGCCTCTATAGCCCTTCCATAGATAGAATATCTGTGTATATCTTTGATACTCTAGACTTCATCTTGGCTAAGGATTACAGGTGGTGGAAGAGTAGTCAGTGGGGTGGGGTCTAAAAATTTATCCTTGGACAATAATGACGTGATGAAACCTGCAAGAACCTAAGCCTGCTCTTCCAACTGCTCTATAGTTTGTTGCCCTTTTTCAACTCTCCCAATGACCCTGGTGACTGTTTCCTAAAGATTGTGAATCTCACCTTCAGGGGTGGACTCTCCCATAGGGATCCTCGAGAGCTCGAGATCAGATACTTGTAAATCATGCTCTGGCTTGTCTACTTTAGGCTTGGCTATCTCCAGGAATTTCTATCCCTGAGCATCAGATACTATTCTGCAGGTAGTCCTAGCCTTCTTGGCCGGAGTAGGAGGAGTAGTGCCTAATAAGGCTGCCACAGCATCAAAATTTTCCTGAGATTCGGGAGGAAGAATTTCTCTTCCTACTATCAACAAAATGTTGCACCCATGCAAAAGAGGAGGAAGAGGAAGGTGGGGCAAGAGGGCCGAGAGAAAGGGAACTCATGGCACTCAAAGTGTGCACTTTTGTTGCCTCCAGTTGAGATATGAGTGGAGCACTCAAGGCTTCTGGTACAGAGGAGTCAATGGCGCTTGGAAGCATAGTGCTTTGGACTTCTTTGTATTTATCCATTGGGGCTTCTGGAGCACTTATGGAGGCTGGCACTTCACTCTCTTTGCTTTCACTGAGAATAATAATGTTCTCTAGACCTGATGGCAATTCCGGATGTTTCAGCATGGGATCTACTTCAACAGGCTCCTTTTTGACCTCCTTGATCTTCTTCTTATATACTTGAGTGGATGAGGTAGGAGTGGAGGATGTAGGACCTTTAGTTGAGGCGGCAGGAGGAGTCTGCATAGGTGCTTCCAAACTGGGTGTCAATGCTTCTTTCCTTGGTGTTGAAGTATCCTTGGAGGAGGACTCACCTAAATGCCTTCTAAGCTCAAGGACTTTCCTATCAAACTAGATCTTGGTTCTTACTAAGACAAGGGCTAAGATTTCAGCCATATCATCTTTCTCCTTTATGAACCAATCCAAATCCTCCAAGGGAGTGTGTTTGATCATGGTGTCATATTCATATGAAAATAGGTCGGAATTATCATCTTGAAGACCTTCTGGAACTTGATACAAGTTAAGATCTTGAATTAGTTGGAGAGAATACCTGCCATAATGCCGCCTTCTTGCCTCAAGATCATCAACATAGTCAGCCCAATAGTCTTCAGTGTCTGCCCTATGGTATTAATTGATCTTGATGTTCTGTTCAATAAATTTCTTCAAATCAAAACAAGTTCTTGGCCTGAAGAAATGGAAAGTGATGGGAGCTAGGGCTCTTTCTATGTTTTTTGCATCTAGAGCCATCTTGCAAGTGTAATTTCCCAAAGATATGGGGAAGTGCAGGCCAGTAATTTTCTTGTCCCTGCAGGTTCTGTGCAACTTGTCCAGTTTCCTGCATATCTCAATCAAGGCCATTTTATCATTGCAGAACATAGGAAGCTTGAGAGGAGTGCTCTCATAACCTACAAGCCTTATATAGGATAATTTTCTAAACTGGATGAAGTAGGCACCGTAGTGCGATATTAGGTTCATAGCTTCATCAGAAAATCTCTTCGTTGTGTCACTCTCTAGAAGCCTGACAATGTACATGGTGAAAGCATCATTCACCCTCCTGAAGTTGCAATTGCTAGTGTCCAAGGTGAATTGAGGGCAGTAGGCATATACAAGGTCACCCTTATGAGCATCAATGTATGTGAATCCAAACCATTGCCTTGATGCTGCTAGGGTATACATCAGGTATGAAGTCATGTAGAACTTCTTGGTTTGTTGTACACTGGATAGCTACTCTACTAAGTTCATGCTGATGATTTCTACCCAGTTGATATTCTGAGTTCCTTCACACACCATGTTGATAAGGGGGCACATCCAAAAATGGAACTCGTTGGTAGAGGGTAAGCCCATGACCCGAGCTAGTAGGATTATAAAATCTAACAGCTCCTCATTGAAATTGGCACGAAACAGAACCTTAGATAGACGGGATGCCCCCTTTTTTGGGTTCTTAAGCCAAGACTTCACCACCTGTGCTTTATATTTCTCACTGTCCTGATCGAAGAGGGCCTGTTCCAGGTTCTGAGAGATTACTATGGAATTTTCCATCTCTGGAATCCTTAGGGCAGTTCCAATGGCAGCAGCATCAAGCTTGGTAATGAGTTCCCCATACACATTCGTTAGCTCACTCAAGTCGGGATTGAAATGAGCACCGCAGGCAAGTAATGTATCTACACATTGTACTAAGATTGGGAAACCAGAGGTGAATTCCAAGCCACTATCATGAATCATTTTTGCTATAGGAGAGGGGTTCGAGTCTGTCATCCTCATCCAGAAATCTCTTAAGTCTAGGTGATGAACTTCACTATCCCCGATATTAGGAACGGCAGACTCGAGCAGTGAAACTTGCTCCTGACCTTGAAATTTAATCTTCATGTTGATGGTGGCTTGAAAAACACAGTAACATATTAAACTCTTGATGAAATTGTAGAATAATCGGGTATACACACAGAAATTCTGATTTGCGAGGGTATGAGCAATTGGTAGTAAGAAAGTAGTGTGTAAAAATGCGTAGGGGGCAGTTCATTATATAGTCGTTTAGGAGAGAGAAAGATAATAAATGCACATTAAATACACATCTACCAACTTGAAAAGTAAGATATTTGGGAAGAGCAGGAAAAATTATCCCGGATGGCCTTTGGTTCATTTGGACATGCGGGACGCAAAAGCATGATTTGGCCGATGTGAGCGACACAGGAAAAAGATGCACAAATGCTTTCGGGACATGAGGGATGAAATTACGCGGAGTGCACAATTCGGCCGAATCGGGTGAAAGGTGAACATCAAGTCTATGTGAACTTGGGACACTTGGGACAAAAATGTCTGACGGGCCCAAAAGAAACGGACTTCGGGTAAAATGGTCGATCGACGAACAGGGAGCCCGAATGAACTTGGGACACTTGGGACAAAAATGTCTGATAGACCTGCAAATCACATAGAATGACCCATAAATGTAGGTTTTTTTCAAACTTTTCAACTTATCCCCTTACCAAAACAATAGAAAAGGTGTTTAACTTAGAAATTTTCAATTCTAAACTTCTCAAAAGAGGGGGAATTTTGAGAGGACAACAGAGTGTAGAACCATTCAACATCTTTCTCTTGAAGTGACTCCATAAAGAGTTAGACTGACATATCTTCATCCTCAACACCCAACACACATGAAAGCAATGATAAATGCTACTACAGTCTCTTTAGGGAGTTGAGATCCATCCCCTCTGAATTTTGGGAAGTTTTTTCTTGAGCCTCTCGATAGCTCATGGAGTGGTTGAACAAGAGCCAATGGACCGATGTTTCCTCCCCATGGTACATTAGGCCTATGAGCCTCACAATCATGTTCACACTCACAATCCCCCATTCTATTTCTATTTCTATCTTCCAACCTTGCTAAGGTTGTGGCTTTTGTTGTTTCTCTTTCATCTGCCTCAACTTGAAGTCTCTTGATTTCTTTGATTTGAGCTCTTATTTCTTCGTTGGCTCTCACCTCTCTTTCTCTAGCTTCTTCTTCGGTCTCCACGTTAGTGAAGTCTACAAGGTTCTTGTTGATGTATGGAAATTCACCATCCAAAGGATTGGCAACACACAGGTCCCCAATGTGGTTGGTTGCTTGGAAAGGAGGCCTCTAGATTCCGAGTAGCTCTTGTCTCCTTTGAAGTTCCTCAAAAATGGGATCAATTTATTCCCTTTGTCTCTGTTGTAGGGTGAATCTCCTATCTGCTAGCTTGAAAATCTATGCTCTTCTTTGCAGTGCTGGAATTTTCCTTTACCTCTCCAATTCAGCAATGCATTCTTCTTCAAGGTCCAGAATTCTCATGGCGATGAAGTAGTGATTAGCACTTCGTCTATTATGCTTAATAACTTCCCTAAAATCTAAAGCAATGTCTTCTTGGATGTGGAAGAGTAGTTTGCTTATTTCAATAGGAGGGTTTCCTAGAATAGCCATGATTTGAATCCATGTGGCTCATATATCCATTCAAATTCAAAAAAAAATTCTCTTTTTTGAATTTTGAATTTTCTAACATTGCAGTCGCATTCATGTGTAGATGTTGCTAAATCTACCCCATAATGGGCACCAAAAACTGTTGATGAGGAAATTTTTCTGGTGGAAAAACTTGTGGATTCCTAGCCAATGCTCTGGGAATCTAAGTCCCTCTACTTAACCGATTCAACTGTCATGTATGCATGCGTGAGAAAGCGTGGATTTCTGTGGTGGCCTTTCAGCCGGGGATCCAACAGGGGCACTCCACTGACCCTGTGACAAATGCTTGTAGTTATCTATAAGGGGATAATTTTCTATGAAGGTGGGAAAGGGAGTGAGAAAAGAGGTAGGAGAACTAATGTTGTAGGTAGAAAATCAAATTCCTACATGCACTAGCTAGAAACTTCAACACATGCATTTATAAGAAGAAACAACCCTACAAATGGAAATAAGATGAGATAAGATTGCAAACTCAAAGTCTCTGAAATCTCCTCATCAAATAGGCTACAAAATCCTTCTTCTTGTATTGATGCTTAAACAGAGATTGTACATAATGTGCGAATGGAAGAAATTCGAGAATGGAGGAAAGTAGAAGAAATTGGCTAACTCCTTTGTTTTCTCTAAGTACAATGCACTCGTGAGTTTAAAATATCAATTGTCAACCCCCATACAATGGCGTGAAGAAGCCATTAAATATCTTGCAAGAAATGGTTACAACTTCTTCTTTGTTAGCAAGAAATGGTTTACAATCTTTTCAGTCATTCGCATCCATTCAAATTCTTGATTCACGAAGAAATGAAAATGGCGGAAAAACCAGAATTTTCATAATGCATCCGTTACACTTGTTTTGTAACTTTGAATTTGAACCATTCATCTTACCTTTGAAACTTTAAACCAGAGTCGTCCATGTGGGAGAAATTTACTAAAGTGGGCACGGAGGATGCCTTTTGCATTTTGTGCCTTTTGGAGAAATGAAATTTTAGAAAATTTTGGCCTGCTCACCTCCTTTTGATATGGTCTTGACATGTGGCCTCATTCAAGTGGATACAGAGTCGTTGGCCACTTTTATAATTTTACCTTTTTTTAAATGTGGGCCTAAAAACACAAATTGCTTCACCGGCCCCCCTCCCCGCTTTGACCTTCGATGTGGGCTTAGTATTTGAATTTTTTTCCTTTTGTTTGATTGGGGTTGTGGGTCACTTTATGATTTTTATCCCTTTTTATAAAAATTCTCAAAAACACAAATTTCTCTGCCGACCTGCTTTGACTTTCCAACGGTGGGCTCAAGCTTTGACTTTTTCCTTTAAGCCTAATCAGGGTTGCGGGTCACTTTATGATTTTTCGCCCTTTTTTAAAAAAGGCTCAAATTCTCAAATCTCCCCGATGACCCACTTTCCCAACTTTGACTCTTTTGATGTGGGCTCAACATTTGAATTTTTCCTTTAAGCCTGATCGAGGTTACAGGTCACTTTATGACTTTTAGCTCTTTTTACAAAAAGGCTCAAAACCTCAAATTGCTCCATTGACCCACTTCCAATTAGACATGTCCACGTGCATATGGATACTGGGACCAATATTTGATCGGTAAAAGATGTTTGTCATTCACGACTATGGAAAAATGCAGAGAAGAAGAAGACTTCACCATTTTGTGCCTGATTTTCAAATTTATTTTGCGAACCAAGGAATTGAAAACAATGCAAGGTTCGACAATCCATGGCCATAGAAAGATTGAAAAATTCAAGTATTGAGGATAACAATAAAATTTTCACGCGTTCAGACAGGAAAACGGAAAATTTATCAAAAAGTGCAGAGTGGAGAGTTTAAACAACTTCAAAGCATGAATTTATCCATCTTTTCGGACTTACAACTTTACTTGAACACTTTTGGAGGGCGTGAGCTCAAAAAATTTTGGATTTGACTTACAAAATAAGGGGAGGATTTTTAGGGTGACAACAGGTTTCATGCACCTAACACTTTTTTTTCTCCTCAGAACTATTAAGGATTGATCACCCACAATACTTTGGTAAATTTTAGAAAAATTAGCAAAGTAAATATTCAAGCACAAGCAAAGCACGAGAATTTATCCCTCCACAAAACAACAAGTGTATCCTTCCTTGTTTACATCTCTTTCATTTCATTTTTTATACAAATTTTAATCTTTCATGTTACACTTTACATATTGAGTTAGATTTCAATTTTTCGTCTTGTACATTGATTACACTCCGTGTTGTAGGTTTCCTTATGGAGCATGCCAACACCAAGAAAAATGGGATTTTGCAATATAAACATTTAAGTACACACAAATGGTGTCTATACACTCAAGTATCTTTTTCTTTAAGCATGCAATTTCATTTCATACTTAAAGGGGGAAAATATAAACATAAAATTTGGAAATTCACTCTGTAACACTACTAGTTTTGACAATGCACTCTTTCTCAAATAATTATAACATTCCATTTCATGGTTAACACATTCCAAGGTCTTTTATTTAGCTTATTTATCATTGCACAATAACATTATGTAAAATTCTAAGAACACAATGCATAAAATTCATAGACAAACATCAACCAACAAGTCCCAAACTTCAATTTGCATGTTTTCCTTCCTTGGGCAAGGCCATATAAATTGGTCAAGACAGTGCATTTGGTCCTGACTAAGAAACTTGAACATAATTGGAACAACTTTCCTTCAACTTTTATTTCAAATTCATATATTTTTTTGGGTCTTATAATCTCTTTTGGTTGGCCTTTCATCAATAAATAATCTATGAAACACTATACAAGTAAACACTACCTCATTTACTAACCTGGAAATATCATGGAACTACATTGATACACTCACTTCCTACACATGGAAAAGGCACCCCAAGGCTCCCTAGATATTGCAATAGTACATCTAGAGTCATTAGGGAAATAATATTTACAAATCTGAAGTTTCTTACCAAGTTAAGATAACAATCTCTCTCATCTACAAACACTCAAATATCCCCTCCCCAAGTATCTTAGCAAAAGAAAAACTCAATTCAAGAATGGTTAAAAATGGTTGTCAAACTTATTTGTATTCTTTCAAAATCACATTTTAGGTGGATAATGATGTGTAGTTTGAGGCATCTTTGGAGTACTGTTAATGTTAATGTTGCACAAGGATACCCACAACCCAACTAATGTTTGTTTTGCATGAATTATCATCCATGGATAGGGTTTGAGATGATGATCATATTATTTAGAGATCTTCTCATAATGATCACAAATTATGCATTGATGGTGAAAAATATTTTTATACAATCGATAGTGTCAAAAAGTTACAAAGCCCATATTTGAGTAGTTCCAAGACCATAAAAAATGATCAATATTGTATGATATGTCCCTGACATAGTTGTATGGTCCTACCCTAGGTTGATATCTAGTGATAATATATAAAATGAAGATTAGTCAAGTATATATCTCCCTTTTCCTTCAATATGTCCTCATATAACCTTATAAAATCATATTTAATCATATAAGTGCACTTATTCCTTTGTATTGTCAAGTTCATATCTTATCTAGCATATCAGTTACTAGTATAAAAGCATTATTCTGAATGTCATAATTAATGTTGGAAATTAATTAATTAGAATAATCACTTGTTGTTAACCCTTACATCCTTTGGTGTACATAATTCACTAAATCAATTAGGTTTCATGTTAAATCTAATTAGGGTGTGAACAGTTTCTATGACAAGAAAAATAGTTCTAGGAAACCGATAGTGTGCAGAAGTTACAGAACCAAGAAGGTCCAAGGTTGTACAGTAGGTTAAAGATAGTATAGATGGTCTTAGTAAAGTTGTGTGGTCCTACCCTAGGCCAATTTCCAATAAAATTCTCTAAAACAAAGCATCCTTAGGTTTATATCTTCCTATTCTAACAATGCATCCTCCCAAAACTTTCAAAAATCATTTGTAATTAGATAAGTACGCTCATTCCTTATGTTTTCAATTTTATATCTTGTTTAACATATCAATTACAAGCATAAAAGTGTTATTTTGATTATGGTAATTAATGTTGGAAGCTAATTAATTATAATAATTATATATTATTAAACCTTAGATCCATTATGTCAATTTACTAAAATCAAATAGGTTTCATGTTAAATCTAATTAGGGTGTAAATATAGGTTACTTTGAAGGATATTGTCAATGTTTTTTCTCAACCAACTAAGTTACAACTCTAACCCACACACTGACAGTTCACTCATTTACCTTGTACTCCACATATTATATTGAAACAATTGTTTGAGTGTAGTCTCATGTCTCTCCTTTCACCATTTGAGGTTGATACAAGAAAGCCTTAAAGTAATAATTTTGACACTTTTGGTTATTTTTACTCTTAGTTTTGGTACCTTGTATTTGGGTCTCCCTTGGCTGCATGCTCTTAAGGTTATTCCTTTTATCATCACCAATGTGTTAAGTTTATCCATAACCAAAAATTTGTCACCATTTAAGGCATCCCTTTTGAGGCTTATCCTCATAATCTACTTAGGCCTTCTTCTACATTTTCTATCCATGTACCTAGTACACCTATGGATAGGTATTTAGTTTCACACAATGTCCCTTACAGTTCTAGGCATCCTAGTTTTCTCCCTAGGTTTTTGGTTCTACCCACTAATGCTAACATCTCTAGCTCTCCCAAGTATCTTGGTAGGCCTTTGGTTGCACACATTTCCTCTCATATATTTGTATCTCACAGGTCTCCTAGTAGGCCTATGGTTACGCACACTGCCTCGCATGGCTCTAGCTCTCTTAGGTATTATAATAGGTGTTTGGTTTTGTGAATTATTTCTCATGGCTCTTCCCCTCATTAGATTCTCTCTAGGTCCTCTATTGCTCATGTTATATCCCACACTTCCCAAATCACTTTTAATGCCCTTGTTTTATCTCAGGGTACTCACTCTTCTATCCCACCATGTAGGTCTTCTACTTTCCATACTCCTCATACATCTTATTCATCCCCTACAAGTTCTATTGCACACATTACCACTACTATACCTCTTGAATTTAAGTCACCTCCTCCCACACAATCAAGTCCTAAGCCTTTATCCCCTTCGCCAAGTGTCTCACCTCCTCCAGTAGTTCTCATTGGGTAGCTCAATGTTGCCCTTATTTCATGTACATAGTTGAGCACTTCAAAAATATAAAAACATTAACATAGTTTTAAAATACAAAAACATTCATATATATGCAAAAATACAAAATCGGTACCTATATATCACTTGATTTATCAGCAATTTACATTATACATGTTGTTTATCACTTTAGATTGATAGATATCATGCTTCTTTACTCTTTACACACATATGTTCACATGATATTTTCAGCATGATGCAGGGAATACACATAGCATTACATGATGATAGGTTTTTGTTAGCCCCTTTACCCAAACTTCTTTTACATTTGAGGGCATCTCTTTTGATAACATCTAGGTGTTATTTTTTATTATAGTTCCTTTATAATTTATCATTATGTTTGATTATGTATATTTTGTACATGTTGTCTTTTATGCTAACAAGACTAAGACATATGTCTTGTGCAGAGTTAACATCTCTTGTTTCACATCTTTTCACATATATTGGCTTCTTTATAATATTATCATGTAGTTGCACTCTTACCTCATGCATACTTACTTGCATTTGTGTAAAAAATGTATGAGTTTCTTTCACTATTTGTGACCTATGGACCTTGATTTTTTTGTGACACTGTGGTGTCCCATATTTGTGGCATTATGTCTATCTTGTTTATTCTTATTTGCTCTTATTTATAGGCCTATGGGCCTTATTGTTTTCTGATTTCATGGGGGTCATGTATTTATGGCTTTACACCTTTTGTGTAACATTTTTTCATACTTTTTAAATCTAGTTTCACTATTTGTATACTTATCTTCTCTTGCATGCATTTGTACTATTGTTGTTATCATGGTTTCTATTTATTTATATCATTAATTTTACTATGCACCATGGTTTACACCATATGCAAACATCTTCCTTTTTACAGTTACATGTTCTTCAAGGTGGTCACCTCTTAAACATCTTATACTTTCGCAGAGTTTTTAGACATCTAGTGCATGGGCTCGCATCTTTTCTTTTGATATAAGTGATAACATGATTTCCACACATGCCTCAAAAGTGGGGGCATTAATTTAGGTAAATTATACACTTATAAGAGATAAAAAAAATTATGGGGTATGATATTGATACAAACAAGGTACAAGTACTCAAAAATCTTTAAAAAACACAAAAATCCAAATTAAAATGCAAATATTCAGCTACATACAAATTGTTCAAGATCGTACGACATGGTCCTAGATCTACCATATTTTTTCCCATGGAGCAATTACATCAAATTTATCAGTAGTTTCAAAATTTTAGCTATATTTATAGGTTTTTGACATAATTTCATATCCATTTCACTCAATTTAGACCAATACATGGGACATGAAGCACTTCACTACTTCACCATGACATTTTAGTATCTATAGGTATACTAGAGGAAACATGCATATGTTTTTACATGTTAAACATCCTTAAAAACAAGTACAGATACCAAAATGTGGTAGAAATCAACATTATTCAAAATCGTACACTTTCGTTCTATACCATAGTATGATGTTCACCCTATTATACATTCTTTTCCTACGAGTAGAATATTAGAAATTTCCAACAATTCCATATTATTTCACTATTTACTCATAGGTGATGCTCTATATCTGTTTATTCATCTTCCTAACAAGTATTCAAGTAATTTTATAGAACTTGAAGATGTTTTTCTAGCCCATTTTAGCCACAATACAGGCCTTGGAGCTATATATGAGTATTTACCCTCACTACATCAAGGTGTAACTGAACCTATCTCTGATTATATTTTATGGTCCAAAGCTAACATGTACCTATTATTATAACATTCTATTTATTTATAAATGCAATACATATCTTATCAAGACGTCATTCTTCCTCCTAAGGAACGATTATTGTATGATATTTATAACTCCTTCAATAAGCTATGTCTTCATGTTACTTTCTTAGAACTTGTTATTTCCAAATCACCCCAAGCATATCGATAAAGATATCACAGTTTCATCTATTTAAAATGAATATTACCCACCATTAGTAACATTATTTACTAACAATAAATTTAAGGTTTTGTATCGTGGTAGCACTTTGTTTTCATGCAAATCTGCACCATGAAAAATTCAAACTTTCAATTATGACAACTTGACCCAAATTTGAAAATTTTACTCCTGAGTCTTCTTAAAACCCTAAACCTGGTCAATTTTTCTATTATGTCACACCCACCCTGACCTTGAAATTACTTCAATTGTGTTTAATAATCTTGTGCAATTGATTTCAGTAGGGTATCAAGTTCATTCACCTCATTAAGTGGAGTTATTCCAAAGGATAGTTTCTCGGTAGGCATAGAAAGGCTAATTCTAGTCATTTCAGGGCAGGTACACACTCTCTAGGAAGGATATGAAACCCCACACTCATCTAGAGGTGGTATTAAAGATATATTAACATATTTGAATTTATTTAGTAATATTTAAGGAAGTTTTGTAGGTTTTGGGGTAGTTTGTGCAACATCAAATTTTTTAAGGGGTAGGGAGCATGCAATCAAAATTGGTACCTAAACTTCTGCAAAGAATTTTGGAATCTATGTAAAGAGTTAAGAATAAAAAAATTACTCATTTGAAATCTTACATAACCATATATATGATGTAATCATAAAACATTTCACAAGACATGTTTACTTCTCGGGGAAGCTCAATCTATTTAGACACACCCTGTTGTACCTAGAAAAAATGAGCCATTATGGGAGTTACATAACCAGCCTAAGGTTTAGACCCATCATATTTTTATTATAATTCTCTTGGGAGTAAAAATCATATAATAATTCATAATAACATATCTTATAGAGCTCCATAAATTTCTTTGTCAAGTTCTTTCTCTTATAGGTACACTTCTCGAAGCTAGTCATTTTTAGAGCAGAACACGTGTCAGCACCTCCTTGAGGCACACATTTATATCCCTTGTATCCCAATTCCCAAAGTTATAAAGGGGAAACAAAAAAATTTCCCCTCTCTAGCTCCTCCTCTGGTCTTCTATGTGACCAACTTGTAGCCTCGGAGTGCTTAGCAGGTCAAACCCTATCTTCCCCATATTACACCTATGTTTGACACTTGGCATGATCAGGTTGAGGTAAATTTTTTATGCACCTCTTATCCCCCTTCCCAAGTTAGTGTAGGGGACATAAAAATTCTCCCCTCTTCATCCCCTTTCATGGTTCTTTATACGATCACAAACCAGCTCTTAGGTGCTTGAAAATATCCTTCATCCCTCTCCCCCTCATCTAATCTCACTATGACACTTGTCAGCACTAGAATGAGGTAAATTTTCCTACCCCTCATGTTCCCATTTGAAAGGGGACAAATGGTAAGTAAAAATTTACCCCATACTCATCCATTTCAAATCATAACTTTGAAACTTTTGTTGCTACCTCATCCATGAGTAAATTTGACTGTCGAGACGAGTTAAAAGCATGGAAAACTAATGGTAATTCATGTCTCCTCACCTGGTTGGACCAAGAATCTAGTAATGGCTTCTATAAAAGATTCTTACCTGTAAATTCTACCTCTAAAAATTATTTTTTGTACTTTAAATAGTTTTAGTGGGTGGAACACAACAAAAATTAGAGCACGAGATCGCAACGAGGAGCCGAATTCAAAAATAATGTTTCTGATGCAAACTGAGGCCATAAGGAACACTTAATAAAAATAGAATATTTCATTCCCATCCACATGCTAAAAATATTAATTCCCTCAAATTTCAAGCTTTGTTCACTCAGCTCATCTAGAAATAATGAAAAACAAGCAAGGTAAAATTGGCAATTTTCCCAAAATAGAAAGTTTGGAAAAAATAACCTGCTAAAAATAGAAACTTACTAAAAGTGGGAAAGAATCATAAATGGAGTTAAATTAATTATTCCAGAGGATTGAGAAAATAAAATTTGATAAAAATATGAAAAATATCCCAAAATAGCAGGTCCTGGTCCCACCTACCAAAAATAGGAAGTCTCAGTTTTTAATGTAGAAAGTTGTAGTTGGCTCTGTTTTCACTAATCTCAGTGATTTTTGATATCCTCACATGATTGTAAGGTTTAATCTCATATCAAACAATTAAATTCACCCTTCATAAGGATACTTAAGCATCTTTCTGGTTAAAATTATGGTCTGGAGCAAGGGGACATAACATGGCGCAATAGGTGAAAGTCAGAAGTATTGTACAGTCTAAAAGGATTTAGAAAATGTCAAGGGATATATTAAAATTCAATATCATTAGGTCTTGATCCACCATCATCTATTTGTTGAGATGGTTGAGTTGAGCTTGGTTAGCTGGTTGAGTTGAGCTCGGTGAGCTGGTTGATTTGATATCGATGAGATGTTTGAGTTGTTATGGAATCATAAAATCTTTCACAATACTTCTCAGGTCATCTCAATCTGTGCAGACGTGCCCTGTTGTCCCGAGAAAAAATATCCATTTCAATTATTTTCAGGAATAATTGGATTTAAATACATATCCCATTGTTCTTATAATTCTCTTTGGATTTAAAATTATATACTACTTCATCATAAAAGACCTCTAAGAGCTCTTGCAATCTCGTGAAGTTCTCTCTTACAGGCACACCTCTCGTAGTTATTCATTTTTGGAGTGGAACATGTGTCAGCACCTCTTTGATGTACATTTTTGTGTACCTCTTGTCCCCATTCTCATCAGTACAGATGAGACACAAAAATTTACCCCTCTCTAGCTCATCTAGTCTTCCATGTGACCAACTTGCAGCCCCAGAGTTCTTAGTATTTCAAACCCTATCTTCCCCAGATCGCACCTATGCTTGACACTTAACATGATCAAGTTGAGGCAAATTTTTGTGCACATATTTTCCCCCTTCCCAATGAGATATATGGAACATAAAAAATTTCCCCTCTTCATCCCCTTTCATGGTTCTTCGTACGATCACAAACTAGCTCTTGGGTGCCTCAAATTAGCCATCCTCCATCTCCCCCTATTCCAAACTCACTGTGACAATTGTCACCACCAGAATTAGGAATATTTTTCTACCCCTCATGTCCCCATTCCCAAGGGTATGATAAAATTTACCCATTACTCATCCATTTCAAATCTTAACTTTGAAACTTATATTGTTTATGCAGCCTAGAATTTACTAGTAAAAGCCTAGGCATGTTGTCACATCACTCAACCTAGACTGAGCACTCACCCAAAGTGTGCAAAGATACCAAGCCCCTCTTTAGGGTTGTTGCAAGATGTTAGCATGATGAAGACTTAATGCATTCGAATCCATAATTAATACATCATTCCACAGTGCATGTTCAGATTTAGATCTAAAGAATAACAAACTAAATGGTAACCATGATGATATCAAGCATGAAAGAACCAATTATACTTGGGATTAATACTCTGATTCAGCCAATACACTCCATTATATTAAAACATAGGAATACATAGAAGCTTCTTACAATACTAGCATCATATGCTCATGTGCGTAACAGATCTAACAGCATAATCTCACAGCAATCTAGTTCTTACACACACCTCTATACTGCATATTTCATTACATATTTATAAGGGTGGGGACTTTCCCTTCACCGCTTACACAACTCCAAAAATAGGTCGCATGTTGGAAATAGCCATGCACCTTTACAATAATAGGCTTACATGCAAGAATGCTAATAATAGACGTCTCAAAATTTAACTAGAAGTAGTAATCCTATTCTTAGCTTGTACCCATGTAAAGAAATCCATAGCAGCTCTTTTGAAAATATTCGATGCGTGTCACGCAAGTCTTTTCCCAGTTTATGTGTTATGCACGACATCTTCCAAAAATAGACCATAATTGTGAAAAATGGCTAAGTCCCAAATCTGTTTGTCCTCCACGCGTGATTCATTCTCAATCCTCCCGTGCCTTTGAATGTGCTCTACTCTTCCATGTGAATCTTATGTATGACTTCTACTAAGGGTTATACATGGTCAACTCAACAATTGTTATCTCATCCGTGAGTAAATTTGACTACCAAGGCAAGTTAAAAGCGTTAAAAACTAATTGTAATTCTTATATCCTCACCTAGTTTAGCCAAGAATCCATTCATGGATGCTAAAATAGATTCATACTTGTAAACCCTGCCTTCAAAAATTTCTTTTTTTTCCTTCGTAGAGTTTCAGCAGGTGGAACACATCTAAAATTGGAGCACGAGATCGCAACAAGGAGCCAAATTCAAAAATAATGTTTCCAATGCAAACTGAGGCTAGAAGGAACACTTACTAAAAATAACATATGTCATGCTCAAAATATTAATTCTCTCTAATTTTAATATCTAATTACTCAACTTGTCTGTAAATAGTGCAAAACAGCATGCAAGGTAAAATTGGCAATTTTCCCAAAATAGCAAGTCTAGAAAAAGTAACTTGCTAAAAATAAAAACTTGCTAAAAGGGGGAAATAATCATCAATGGAGTTAAATTGAGTATACTAGAGGATTAAGAAGATCAAATATGATAAAAATAGATAAAATCCCACAAAATCGCAGGTACTGGTCCCACCTACAAAAAATAGAAAGTCTCATTTTTTTATGCAGAAAGTTGCAGTTGGCTCCATTTTCACTCATCTCACTAGTTTTTTCCATCCTCACAAGATTTTAAGGTTGCATTTCATATTAAACAAGGAAATTCACCCTTCACGAGGATCCTGAAGCATTTTTTTGGTTAAAATTAGGCACAAGAGAAAGGTGGAATAAGTAGGGCGCAACAGGTGAAAGTTAGAAGTATTATACATTCTGAAAAGATTCAGATGGTGTCAAGAGATCCATTGAAATCCAATATCATCAGGTCTTGATCCACCATCATATATTTGATGATATGGTTTAGTTGATCTTGGTGAGATGTCTGAGTTGATCTCATTGAGCTGGTTGAAGTAAGCCAAGTGAGCTGATTGAGGTGAGCCAAGTGAGCTGGGTGAGCTAGAGGATCCAGTTGGGTTGAGACAAGTGAGATAGGTAAACTATGTGAGTTGATCAAACAACTCAAATCATCTAAGCATTCAATATATTCTATGTAAAGGATTAATATCTCACCCTTTCCCATACGAGGTATGTCAGCATCCCTTAAGTCGATTTTATTCAATGAGAAATTTGGGGTCAAAAAAGGTAGATAAGTGATCTTCACTTAGGGCACCTTGAATGTAAGATGGAGAAACCATCCTGGCTTCAGGTGACAACATTCTCATAACAGTGTTCTTAAATAGTCATCCAAACATCATGGAGCTCGTTTGTGATCATCAATTTGAATTTTGAAAACCTAGGAGTAAGAGAGTTATCCTCACTCTTGTTGTGGATCAAAGAGGAACCATCATAATTGATTCCTATGTTCATCTCAAGCTCACATCAAAAGGTCTCACAATGGTGCTTCTAAACACTCATTAAACAACTCAAGGTTTTAGTGCATCTGGTAGGAGTAGGAAATCGAAATCACCATGCCTCAAATCAGAAAATTCTTCTTTAGTAGTGGATTAGTCAATCTCTTTCCCTTATCCTCTTCTTTCCCCTTCTTCTAATTCTTCATTATATGCAATCATGGTATTTTATCTCATTTATTTAAGTGACTCCCTAATGTTGAATTGTAAAATTCCCTTTGATTTATAAAAAGGGAACTTATTTCTCATTTCCTATGAAGATGTAAAGTCGCAAGTTGAATACAAACATGAAGAGCCATGTAAAGGGAACTTATTTATCATTTCCTAGGAATATGATGGCTTATCCATTCCAAAGGATCTTGAAAATTATTCTTTTTGTAGCAATTGTGTATTGTTGTAGATTTTTAAGCTTTGTATCAGCACTACATAAGAAATAAAATCTATATTTCTTCCATTTCCTTTGCTCATGTGTTCCTCTATTCTTTCTTTTCTGCAAATTTGAAAACATAGTGATCTTGAATAACCAATAAGGAACTTGGTGTCCTTAATTGATGAACCTAAAGAACTATGTTTCTATGGTTTATTGTTCTTACTAGTGGCCTACATTGTTGTTTTCCTCTAATTGATTGTTGAACTACTCCAGTTATTATGTGTGAACTCTATTATTTCCTACTCACAACAATAACCCTCTCTTTCCTAAATTCTCTCTTTTATCTCTCGTCATTGCAAATTCCTCCCTTATAACCTATATAAGAATTTTTCCACATGTTCAGTGAAGTGTTCCTATGTGATCCCTGGCCTATTTGGCCACTCCACAACATTTAGATAGAATTAGGATAGTTTACATTCAATAATGGGAGCCACCCCATACATAAGAAGGACGGGCGTATCCCCGTAAGCATTGGTGGAAACACATAATTTGCAACACTACAAATTATTTTACCAAGAAACTTCTTATCAACCTCACCCTAATCCTAAAGTACTTATATGATCTTACTCTCTCTCTCTCACCATACATCGGTACATACTTGTTGATCGACCGCATGATATTCTCCTTTCCCTCATAGATAAGAGGTTGATTCATTTTCCACCTAATTACCACCATCCTTATCATCAGATTATGTGTGAAAAAGGATGATGTTTTTTGCAATTTCCATGGCATCAACGGACACCGTGAAAATTATTGTTACAAACTAGACCAAAACCTCAAGTTTTTAGAGGAAAAAGGCATTATCACATTTGAATTATGGCATTATGAAAGATCTACTACACCTCTTCCATGTCGTCAGTCTACAACAAGTGTAACTATGTATCCACCTTATTCTATTATTACAACATGCGTTGATTCTCATGATGAAGTGGTTCCTCCATAGAATCCTCAAAATCCTACATATATATGGTTTTCTAATGAGAAGATATTTATACAAAAAATTACATGTGTGACTTTTACAATCTCTTTGGCACCATATACAGTGTGCCTAATTAAACATAATCTTCATGTATAGTCTACACTAGTGCCTTCTTGGAATCTAAGAGTGACTCACCATTTCTAAATATAAATTTGGAATTTCCCATGTCCCTTTATCAATGTCACCCTTCACAGTGAGTCCCACATGGCATATATGAGGATCTCCCTCCCTTCTTTCACGAGAATAGGTTTCCTTGTTATATATGCTCGTTGTAACTTATGTGGAAGTTACTCACATTGTACTCATAGTATGTAATCAAATATTGTTAATCACACCATCATTTCCTTCTTTACATATTTCTAAGGTATCCCGCATTCTAAATCAACATATTTTACTCATACACATTACTCGCACATCAATTACTATCTATCATCTGAATTTTAATCATGAAAATGTGAACACATTAATTAAAATAGATCAAAAATCAAATCATATCAACATAACCACAAGAGGCACCAACCCATCTATATTCATCATATTGAATACATTTCAATAAAATTTCAAAATTCATGTGTGTGTGTGTGTGTGTGTGTGTGTGTGTGTGTGTGTTGGTGAAATAATTTGTCATATGACGAATTATGGGTTTCTACAAACACTCGCAGAGCTATTCCCCTCCTTGTATATGGGGAGGCTCCCATTATTGAATTTAAACATCCTAATTATATCTAATTGTTGTGAGGTGTCCACATAGGTCGAGGATCACACGGGCACACTTCATTGAACCTGTGGAAAAGTGCTTATACGGGGTACATGGGAGGAATTGGCAGCAATTTGGTATAAAAGGAGAGGAATTAGGAGATGGGAAGTTATCATTGTGAGTATACAAGTGTAGATTTCACACCTAATAATTAGAGTAGCTCAAAATTCACTTGGATGAAAACAAAAATCCAATTAGTGAGACTAACAAACTAGAGACACACAGTTCTTCAAGTTAATCTATCAAAGACACCAAGTTACTTCTTGGTCACTATATTTGCAAAGTTTTAGAAAATATAAAATAGATTAAAACACGAGAAAATAAATGGAAAAGTGTAGCTTTTATTCCTTGTGTAGTGATGAAATACAAAGCATTAATCAATCTACCACAATTCACAATTTCTACTAAGAACTAAAATTTAGGATCCCTTAGAATGGAGAGGCCATCCCAATTTATAGCCTTGTGAATTAACCTTTCATCTCCCCCCGCATGACTCTTCATGTTCCTATTCTACTTGTGACCTTTCAATTTCATCTAGAAGAGAAAAATTAAGTGTCTCTCTTATAATTTGAGATAATACTTTTACAAATTACAAATATGTCACTTAAGTGAATAGGACAAAATACAATGATTATGTACAATGAAGAATTATAAGGTAGAGAAGATAAGGAGGGAGAGGTATTGATTGATCTATTGAATACACTCCCTCTGATGTAGATCTTGTTAATCTGAATCATGATGATCTCAATTTCCTCCTCCTTCCAAATGCATGGATACTTCGGGCTTCCGAATGATTTTTTAGAAACACTATTTTGAGACCTTCCGATGTCATCTTGAGATGAACATGAATCTCACCCATGATGATGCATTCTTGATCTCATGATGAGAGTGTGGATCACTTTCTTTTCCTTAGTATTTCATAATCATCATTCACGATGCACAAACCTCTTAAAGCTTGTATTCTCTATCCTGTAAAATATGTTGCAGGATTTTAAACTTTTCCTTTACTGCTCTGAGAGATGTGATCTCTTTCCTAGCTCACTCCTATCTCACTTTGTCTCAACTAGCTCAATCAACTCAACTCAAGTAGTTCACTTAAACTCACCCCACTCACCATCTCAACTTACTCATCTCACTTCAACCATCTCATTGGGAGATGATGATGGATCCAACTTGACAAATGAGCCATGATGACCTATTCTGATAAATCAATGGAGTCCTTGACACCCATTGAATCTTTTCCAGTTTCTCAGTGATTTAAACATTCCTTTTTTATGCTTCACCATACTCCCAGGAATAATTGTGATCAATAGGATGCTTACAAGATTCATTTATTTGTTTGAGCTATCATATCTATCTACAACCATGTGAAGATGTCAAAAGTGGAAAGATGAGTGAAAATGGAGCCAACTGCATCTTTCTTCATCGAAAACAAGTACTTTGTTGTTATCAAGTAGGACCAGGACATGTTATTTTGGGACATATCACATATTTTTCTCAAACATGATCCTATATACCTTCTAGCATATGTAATTCTCCTCCATTGATGATGCATTGCTAATTTTAGCAAGTTACTTTTTCCGGACCTACTATTTTGGGAAAATTGTCAATTTTTCCCCCCCTTCCATTTTGCACAATTTCTAACTATTCTAGGTGATTTGAACTTGCAATATTGATTGATTTACTATTTTTAGTATGTAAAGGGGTAGCATACTAATAAAAACTTAGTCCTTGATATTTCAAAAAATAAGCAACTTCATGCAAAACCTAGTTTCAATGGAACTAGATTTTTTGAAGATCCTTCCCTCCAAATTTCAGATGATTTCACATGTCCGATATTTGGGAAATTGAAATTTTCTTTGAGGAGGGTAGAATTATTATGAAATAAATAGTCCTTTATATCCCTAAAAATAGGGACTTCATGGCATGAAATCTAGTTCACGTGAAGATAGATTTTTCAAGGATCGTTTCCTCTAATTTTCATGCGATTCCACCCATTATAATCTTGGGAAGAGAATATGAGCCTCATTTTCCTTTCCCTGTTGCATCATGATAGCCATTAATGGAGGCTTAAAGATTTTTTGTCACAAATATACTCTAGAGAAGAGAACTTAGCTAGAAACCTTGGTACTATCAATTTCTTTGGTCATCGGCAATGAAAAATCTTCATTCTTGTAACCATGGATGCTCTAAGAGAAATTTGACATGATGTACAAATAATTTTCAGGTTTAATGAACATTCTTACTAAGAAATCATGGATTTCATGAGATAATATCAAGGGGGCAGAAGTTATTACATGTTTTGGAACTTCCAAAAGCATTGTGCAAAGAAGAAATGGGAAGAAGCAATGTATGAACAGTTAGTCATTTTTTTAGTTTTCAACCAACTTGGGGGTGGGGCACATTTTTTTGTCCCAACTATCCTAACTATCCTAGAAATTTGGGACACTTAGGGCAAGAAAATGTGACCAAGGGTCAGAAGGACAAGACTTAGCCAAATTTGTACACATGATCATCTAGCACTTTGTCGAGGAGGAACAAGGTCTTAGGGCTATAACTATGGGTAGGGTGCATTTTATTGTTCTTACTATCTTGGGACAATCCGGAGACCAAAATGCACCAACCATCTAACTGTGAATTTGACTAACTCCTAAAATCATGAAACCAACTTTCCCGGAGTTTTAGGAACTATTCTTTTGGAAAAAATTTACACCAATTTGACTCCCAAGAAAATTCTAAGATCAATGGGAGGGTTTTCAAGACTTTATTATGACTCCTTCAAAAAAAAATCAGTTAGGACTACAAGGTGAGTCTGTTGAGATTATTTTGCATAGAGAAGTTCTTATGTCTCGGGAAGGATGTGAAAACTCCATCATGTAGAGGATACTTTAAGATTTCTGATGGTATATTGTTTTCCTCTTGACTCATCCTGGAGATTTTAGAATCCTCCTTTGAAGTTTAGGTACATTTTTCCACTGGAAGCTCCCTAAGCCACTAGAATATGCTTTCACTGTTCTTGATCCAAAACCTCCAAAACTTTCCCAAAATTTATTAAACTTGTTCCATTTCATTTTAGGCTCTTCAATGACATCTCTAAATGACTTTAATCTTCATGATCAACCTCAAAGGATTCACACCTGCCCCAGAAAGGCTAGAGGATAGCCTTTCTAGGCTTAGTATAGATTTCAACTCTTGGCAACAATTCACTGAATGGACCATATGACCTCATGACCAAATTTCAAATATTTTAGGAAGTTTTTCAACACATTATGAAGCTTTTAATTTATGGGAATGTTATGACACATAAGTTAAATTGACCTAAAGGATGACTTCGGAGTGGCATTGGGAAAAATTTGTGATACTTGGGTAAAGTTGTCATGTTTTCAACTTGAATTTTTCTCTTGCAAAGACACATGACAACTATTTATATATATATCAAAAAAAATTTGTACAACAAAATTATAATATACAATCTACTGAGGTAATAACCCTTTATGTATTCACTCATACTCACCATTTCTCTTAATAAACATGGAAGCTCACAATATTGAGGCTCCTCATGTATCCCCACAATCTCTCGACCTTGGCCTCACCCTATAATATGACAAGCAATCACATAATGTCACATTCTCTTATAATACCCAAATGTAATCTGTACAGGATTCCACAAAGATCACTATTAAATCCTATGCTAAATTTATTCCTATATAAATCTCTATCCATCGAGTTATCTTTTCTCAACTTTTTTCTTATTCACTCTGTGAAACAATACATGCAGTTACCTCCACTTCTAGTGTATTAAACAAATATTTATGTTCACCTGTAATATCATCTACTCACTCCAACATGCCTCCCATCACCATATCTTTCTGAAAATTACAGAGTAATGTCCACATAAATGCACCCAATGTATTATTTTAATAAGCATCACCTCTAATTATCAAACATTCCTATATGCACTTACATACTCAACATAATTATTTTTCACTAATCAAAAACCCAAACATCATACAATACTTATGTTGCACATTAGTTTTTTCCCATGCATCATCACTGGGGGAACCTCCTCTCTACTCCATCTATGGGTGGAGCCATCTCTACACCACTTGTAACTCTAGGTATCAAATCACCTCCTGAATCTCCAATCACAATAGGAAAAAATACTACCCATCACATCACTTCTTATCACTCTGCATATGTTGTCATGTGTCCCACATCATCTCAGTCACTCAATAAATTGTTGGCTCTACCTCATCAATTGGTAGGGTAAATAACTTTCCTGACATTGGCCCAGGTCATTCCCCCTCTCTATATGCCACATGTGTCTATATATTCCATGTATATGATTTTGGAAACACCTCCTACATGACCCCAAACTTTTGTGCCAGGTACTTATATTGGAACAATTCCCCTTAGTGGGTAAATTAGTCCTCTAACCACATAGTCCTATGCATGTGTTACATCTCTACACCATCCTCGAAAATCACTATATGGCCTCTAAATAATATCATGGGGGACCAACCTATTTATCGTCGATTTATATGTCATAGTCTCTAATCCTCACCATCTAGGCATACTCCATTTCGTGGAAAAAATATCTAGGTGAAACCATTCTACGTATGTACCACAAATTGACCATTGTACTCTAATATGCTCATATACCCATACATGTAACAATGTCACTACAAATACACCACCACCACGGTTTTCTAAAGTAACCCTATAAAGATCTTTGTATAAATGAGCTACTCCACATCAACCCCATGCATATTGTGTCTCATGATCCTCTATCACATAACAAATCCACCACATCCTTTATGATATTGATACTCATCCACCATCTACAACCATAAAATATGCTAATAGTACGATAATATACTTCTGCAAATAGGAAACACCAAAATTCATAATGGAGCTCAATCTAATATTAGGCTCCCCAATACCACCACGACCCACCCAAAGTCTTTGTTCCTATCTCATATGGTTTATCATGTCTCAAGGAAATACCTATACCCTCTCATGTACAATCTAAACATGCAATATTTGATATACATCCTCAAGTTTCACTATCATCTCCCTTATTAGGAGCCAAAATGTACACGTGTCTGCTTTCCACTACTCACATAAAGTCGTGATCAAGTGAATATTCAGTGGAACCTCCCCTAACTTAGCCACATGTTATAATTTGGATCTATCAAGCACATCCCAACCTGCATCATCTAAGCCCAAAGAAAATAGGGTATTCATATGCCAAATGCCACATAACTCCCATGCATGGATGTCCCTCTACAAACACAACACATATCACACAAATATTGTATAATTCCATTGAATTGCTCAACATTGTAATCATATATCAATCAAATCTAAACATATTCCCTAAAAGTATCACACAACAGCAGATCCCAACATTTGCATCAAGATTTTATAGGTCTTAGTTAGGGCCATATGATTAATGGTCAAAATTGTACAGTCCTAACCTAGATTGAAAACTGGGCCATTCGGTACGGTCTCATCGAATTATGAAAAACTACACAAAGATTACAAATTTCAAAAAATCAAGAAAATATATCTTATTGTAATGCAAAATCACCGGTATTAATTCCACTTACCTTCTCATCTATCATTTAATCTTGGATATCATCCACCATGTGCTCAAATCGCAATTGCATGACCTCTCTAGCTCTCAACATCTTCTCAAACTCGTAGCTTCTATCCAACTCAATCACACTCACACAATGAATAATGATTTTCACTTTTTCAAATTTCAATTTATAGTGCATCCTATTAATGGCATTAGAACAACTTACTTTACTACCCACCCAATGTAACCAATTAGGATTTTGCAACTATGTAGAGCATATCTTGACACCTCTTCACCCATTTTTCATGTTGTCTATAGCATTACATGATCATGCTTCTAATCACTTCTACATCAATGCACCATTGCAATATTTTTCTCCGTTTATTTAAATGTGTGTAATATTCTTCTCAATGATTTGGTAATTTTATATATTTGTACAATTACAAAACCTATTATTCATTGTGGGTATCTTTGTTTGATATAACTCTCATTAAATGCATCTTATTTCTTATTTACTACACCAATCTCTTTGAATTATTCATAGCTATTCACTTATGTCGTAAGTAATCATAGGGTTGACTATAAAAATTCACCCCCCTTCCTTTTCTTTCTACAAATAAATAAGCAAATGCAATAGATTAGCTATGCAAGTTTATCCTCCCTCAAAAAAATAACATACAAAATTATAAAGTTGGCTATGCAAGGCCAATATCTCCCATAAAAAATAGAACATCCTTCACACCAAATTGGTCACTCTTGATTATACATATGTGCTAGATAAAACACGTAAAAAATACCACTATATTGGTTATAAATACAGGGGGAAACTAAAAATATCCATATACAATATAATCACCCATATTACAATTTTTATTAGTACACTTGTATAATGCATAGTGGGGGTAATCATACATCATTTACCTTTCACCTTATAGGGGTTTTTAGTAATTTATGAGACCTAGACCCATCTACAATGGTGTGGTCCCATTATTGGGAAGTGTTATTGGGGTAAATCTAGAAATCCTTATGACATTCTTCCCTTGGTGTCAATGTCACCCAATTCCCATAACACTTCAAAATCAAAAATTTTGTTAGGGATTTGATCACACCCTAACCCAAAGAATCCACCAAATTTGAATCTCTATGTTTTCAAACACTTATGTCTACAACTACAATATCCCTTTCTAATGTATATAATACACTTCTCCCTTATCTCCAGTGGTTCAGGAGATGGCTCACGTTGTGCTCCACATGTGATTACTTTCTGTCAACATGCTTTCATGTTCTCTTGCTTCATCACTTTCATAGGTATGAATCTATTCCTTTACACTAGTAAATTTCATTTATTAGTATAAGGGGGGGAAATGTAGACACCAAAATCTACATGAAAATCATTATTACATCATACAATTGTTAGGTTGTTATATACATGAGTTTTGAACAATGGAATAAGATCTTAGTGGCAAAAATATTATTTTGTTAATGGTAGTAACATAGATTCCATCAACCGATAACTTAGAGTACATCTAGTTCAATTGGAGGCAATAGGAAAGCACAACACAACATCACAAGATAATGAAATGGATAATTGCAAGACAAATACAAATATTTATCAAGTTTTATTCATTCCATAAAGAAGACACAAATTCCTTCAACTTCTTACAAATGTCAATATTTGCTCAACTGAGTGACAAGATGAGAACAAAGGAAAATTAAAATATAATGGAATAGAAGAATACAACTTGCTTAAGAGGGAAAAAAATAATCATTTGAAATAGAGATAGAATTACAATATATAGCTAAATCCAGTGGCTCTTCACATTCCCATGTGAATTTTCAACTTAAAGTGTAATTCCCAATGAAGAAATAGAAACTTTAAGTGATTTAAGTCACTTTTTATAAAATTTTCTCCTCAACAAAGAAATAGAATTCTAGAGAGAGGAAGAGAGAAGAAGAGAGAGAAGATAAATTCTACATAATGAAGTCTCACTCTTCTTTTATGGTGAATATGAATGTCTCATCTGGAAAGGGTCTTCCTCTGATTCTTTCTGATTAGAATACATCTCTTCTTGAACCTGAAAATGATGTTTCATGCCTTATCTAAATTATCACCTTTTATTATATCTTGAAATCTCTTGTTTCACCTTTGTGAGAAATGGTAGGATGAACATATGAACATGATATCCTTTCTTCCACATGATAAAACACTCTTCTAACACACACACACACACACACACACACACACACACACACACCTCAGACTCGATAACTATGATAGTGTTTGGAGCTTCCCCCTAAAGAAAGCATAAAAACACTCGCAGAAAGCATAAAAACACTCGCAATCATAGTTCCCATAGTGAAATACTTTAAACAATTAAATTAGATGTTTTATAATCAAAAATCCTCCCACGTATGGAAACTCGGGTCCATAAATGAGTTTTCCTTCTTCCATCCTTTACTTCATATCATCAAAATCCATGTGCTCCATTAGAACAGAAATGGGCCCGTGTCTAGAGTTGTGGAGCTTCATTTTGCATTTTTATAATCTCACTAGCCTTATAAAGTGGTAGGAATGTTATGGTGCAATTAAAAAATGGATTTCGTAACCAATTCTGAAAATTCACAAATTTGAGTGTATTTCAGTGCTACAGGAAGATGATTTGGTATTTTGGGAAAAATTAGATAAAATCAAATATAAATTGGCATGCAACTCAATTCATTGTAAATATAACTCCCAAGCTGAATATACACTCAAATTTGGTGATAGATTATCTCATCGGAATCAATGGAAATTTCAAAAACAAGTTCTGTCAATGTGGAAAAGCTTACAAATTGGAATTAATCGAGGAAAGAGGGCAAAATTTTCAATTGATCATTCCAGGAGAAATTCTTATCTGATTTGAGTATAATCTTGGGCTATTTTTAAATCTCTTTGGGAGAGGGAATGGATGTTCCAAATTTGAAAGGTTCTCTTGCGGGGTTTGAGAGAAAATGAGTCAGAATCAAATTTCCATGGACATGGGGTTTTACACATGTTTTAGAGTTGTATGAAGGTTTGGATCATAATGATATTTTTCTCACATTATATCATGTGTAATATCTAAAAATTATGAATTTTATGATTTTAGGAATTAATGGGGTCTCCAAGTTTGAAATGATTCCCTCTTGGGACATCGGATTTTCCACAATCTTCTTTACAAAAATTGAGTGTTTTTGGGAAAACTGGGGCAGTATGATGGCTGGAAAAAAACAGTCACAAATATATTTTTAAGGGGTTATAACATTTGAACAATTACTTAAATGCATCATCAGCTGAAAGGTGTCATTTTCAAGAGGAATGTTTGGTCAAAATTTGGAGGAAAATGGAGCTAGAATCAAGAGATATGAGGAAAACAAGATTCTTGGACACTCTAGGGCACAAAGAGTAGTTATTGTTTAGTTTGAACGTGGATAAACAAATCCCACGAAAGCATTTAATGGATTCCAACATCCTTTTAAAATCTTAATTATGTTTTTTAATGAGGGGGGAACAAGACTTATGGTGCTTCTTATATGGGGGAGATGGAGGTGGGTATTACACATGGAGAAATGGAGAAGTGGGAGAAATGGGAGATGGGAGATTTACATGGAGGGGGAAAATTGAGAATGAAATTTCACCTCATAAGTGTCACTTTGGGTGGAGATGGGGATCAAAAATCCACTTGGAGGGGGAAATTGGTTTTGGAGTTAGAGATGCATGTGGGGATTTCACATGCACATGCACTTTATGTTTAGCATTTTTATGTTTCCACATTAGCTTGACTTCCACCATGCCAAAATATCCCCTCCAATCAGGTGAGAGTGCACTTTTGGGGTGTAAATTTCACCTCAAAATTGTGCTTCCCAAGGTGAAAATGGAAGGTTCAAAGTGTGCACTTGGAGTGGAAAATGTGGGGCCCACCATGTTCATGTCAACTTAAGTTTTCACCTTCACTTTTTATGTTTCTGAGGTTTATTTTTTATTTTTGCTTATATTTCCCTCATCCAATCAGGAAATAGGGTGCACAATTTTGGGTGCAATTATACCTCAAAAGTAAACCCAAGGTGTCTATTGGTGCAACCAAAAGTGTGACACTTGCACCAAAGCAGAATTTGAAAGCATGGTTTGCACCTTTATTTTGCACCTTGGAGTGTTTTCTTTTCCCCAGAGTTAATTTTTAATGAAATGTACAGTATAATATATGAAATTACATGGAAATGGGCCAATGAATATAATAAGACCATTTAGGTAGCTTGAAAATGAGTTATTAAGTAAATTCTACATGTACCTTCCTTTTTCCTAGGGTAGTTTGTCGGTGAGCTGAGTTGTAAGAAGAGTTTCCAAAAAATGCATGAACCAAACCAAGCTTATGGGTCATGAAGGGGAATCGAATGATGATCCTCATTTGAGATTTTTATAGGACTCCCAACTCTACTCTGAGGTGTTCAAAACCTTCCATGTAAAAATTCTATGTGTAAAAATACCACCTTGACTACTAGTGTTCGAGAAGGTTTTCACTTTCTATATTCCCAAAATTCTACCAAACTTATTCCACCACATGAAGTAGAGATCCATAAGTATTTTATAATGCCTAGGATATGAGCTTCAAACACTTCACAAGGATCTCTAAAAACCTTCTTCTAAAGTTTGAATCTTCAATGAAGCATGCACACTCCCTTTTCTCAAAAAGCTCCTAAGAAAGAAATCTTTCCCAAGACCATCTCAAAATCTCCTAAAATTCTTTCTAAATCATACCATCACAGAGAAAAATGCAAGAAACCTTTATGTTGACTGCAATCTAGGACTTCTGAAATGCTCCAAGGCTCCTGAAACCCTTCCCATAAGTTAAACATTCAAGATGAAAATTTTGGAAATTTTGAAAAATTTGACTATTTTGATCAGTTTGAACCAAAAAGGGGAAAAAAATTTGATGAGGTTGTTAAATAAAATGCGAGTGACATTTAATATGCCAATAGCTAAGCTCATACTCAGGAACTTGACTTGGTTTGACATGAAATGAAAATTATGCAAGAAAGAACTCCATAATCTTAATTTAAACTTTAGTATGGAACAATGCCTTATCCATTAGGAAATAGAGTCTCAGCAAGGGATGTACAGAATGAAAAAGTATAAACACACACACATGACAGGAAAGGAAACACACCACACAACAAGAAAGGTAAAAACACACAATAAGGAAAGGGGAAACAAAACAAACATAAATCACCTATTGATACATGTGGGTAACAAGTCACTTTTCATTCCTTGTACTTCTTCCAAATGTTACCCATGCACTGAGTCAGTGCCAAATGACATTTCTCTGCAAACCCATTCACTAGATTCAATGAAGTAAGACCCCTTCATCAACTACTTAGAAAATCCAATTACTATGCCAGAAATATCTATATGCCTAAGAAGATATAAAGTGGCATGTTTCTTCTTGAGAAAGTTTGTATGGTTCTTCCAGCAAGTGAAAATACATCCAGATAGCCCATTGTCTTTACTATTCTAAAATTCCATTTCCATTTTCCAGTGCATTTTTAGATTCATTCTTGCTTTTGATTTCCTATTTTTCACTTTACTACTACTACAACATTGAATCTTGATCATGCTTGGCTCGTCATGTCTACAACTATTTTTGTGCTCTCTAATGGGCATTTGTTCTTTTTTGTGGCATGTTCCACATGATCATTGTTCCCATGAACTAGTTCTTGGTAGATTCCTCGATGTTTCCAACACCATCCTAGTATTCTTGATGTTCTATGTTTACCTATAACTCCAAATGGTCCTCCGCACACATCGACTCATTCTTGATCTATTGTTCACTATGATGTGACTTGCATAGTCCTTCATCCTCTTGAAAGGATAACAAACACAAAATTGGGGCTGAAATATCAAGACCATCACTTTCCTTATCTTCATCATCTTGAGCTATATTAGTCATCTCCATAACATATATAACTTATTTCCAAGGATAATCATTCTTGAGAGAATCAAGTACCTTCTTATCTATACATTCATCATTGATAATGTCTTCTTCTTCAAATGGAAAAGAGAAACCTTCATATTCACAATCATACTCACCAAAAAAATCTTCATACTATATTTTGATAATATGATTGAAAACTTAAGAATCACACGGCAAGAATTTATTTAATGTCATTTTCCCCTCATGAATCACATTTCTTATCATCTTGATGTTGTTTTTTTGTAGGTCAAGACATTCATGATCTTTATCATCACCAAATAGGGAACCTGTGTCCATATTGAATGGGTAGTGCATAGTGTCAAATTCCAGGTCCATCAAACCACCATGAAGTTTCTCAATTGGATTAATAAAATTTGGGTACTCCTCCATCAATATAGGTATCTCAACATCTTCCTCTAAAGTTATCAAATAGTTTTTGTATCTTGAATCTTGATACAAAATGTCCACCCTTGAGTCATCTTCCTTTTGAACTATTATATCTCATCCTTTCTTATAGGGAGGAGCTTCTTAATTTTACCATTGACTGGTACGGTGTCATAAAACCAATCCATTTTTATATCTCTTCCAACATCCCGACAGAAACTCTAGCTCAACAACATTCCATATGAAGCTGGAATGTTGGTTACAAGTATTTTCATAATGACTTTCTTGTCTATAAAAGCTAAAAAATCCACTTGATCATCTTTCACCTAGCCGATGATAGGTACTTCTTTGGTCTCCATGGAGTAACACCAACCCATGATAGGGGTGAGAGTTAGACCAAGGGCCTTGGAAACTTTGGTAGGCATGATGTTATCATAGGCACTGGATTCAATGATATATTTACTTAGTTTATACCCATTAATAAACAAAGAGCGATAGAAGGGTTATACTTTCTCAGAAGTGGAGGATGTTAAAGCAAGAATATTTTGAGAAAGATTGGTACTATGAGTGGGAAGTGGTTCTTTAGCAGTGGAATTTATGGGATTGGAATTTAAACTACTTCCTTTGATAAACTGGACAAGTTTATCAAATTGTTTGGGATGATTTCTTAGATACTCAAACTGAAAACTTTGGACTTTGGACTTCTTGACATGGTCAATGATTTTAAAGGATTAAGGAGGTAGACACATCAAGAAAAATGGAATCCTTAATAGGTGTAGGAGTTACATTATTATAAGTAGAAGAAGTAGAAGATTTGACCAAGGGAGAGGAAAGAGTATCGCTCAGAGAAGTAGATGTGACCTTGGATGAGGTGGTCTTAGGATTATTCTTGGTTGATTTTATGGAAGTGGGCTAGCATGATGATCCTCATTTTGTTGTTATTTTCTATATAGTCACTTTTTCAGGATCTGAGTTATTTTCTTGGGAAACAGAGGAAGAGGCCTCTTTTTGTGTTTGTGAGTGAGTGAAAACTACACAAGAGTATTTATTCATATCATCCATGGATTCATCAAGGTCTTCATCATATGTGTATTCAAAATACTCGATGTTTGTATATCTGGATTCTTATTCTCCTACATGTTATTCTTCAAAAATTTCATCATTTTCATCTTTTCTTCACTCTACCTGATAGCATTCACAGGTGGAGCTTACAAGGAAATCCTTTAAGGTGCTCCATCAATATGATTCCAGTTCTAGTTTTGATATAAAACACACTGATCCATTTGCTTCTTCATTATATTTAGCTCATTGACCAACTTTTGTAGCAACAAATCAATGCCCTCGTGTTGGGAAATTTGGACCTTATTTTTCATTGAATGGTTCTTGATCTTCCCTGACATGATAAGATCATTTTCCACTTCAATATTAAGTTTCTTGAGAATTTTCCAAAGTTTTTGGTTGATCTCTCTACAGTATGAATCCAAATTCATACAACTGAGCATTTATGAATAACTTATTTTGATTATCTGCAATAGGAAAAGTGCCATTAGGAATATTGTTGAGCAACTTGTTAGATTTGGCCACAAATTCTCTCATGGGTTCCTGCACTTCTTTCTTCATTTGAGTTAATTGAGTGAGAAAGGAATGAGAATATTATGTTGACTTGAACTATGCTTCAAACATAGCTTTCATATATGCCTAATCAGTGATTGAACGAGGTGGAAAATAATAGAACCATTCTGTAACATAATCTTGTAATGAATTCATGAATATCTGAATAATGACGTCTTCATGTCCTACTCCAAGAATTCCATAGGGTTGTGATAAATGTTATAATATGCTCATCTGGACATTACTTTCCATTGCTTTAGAACTTGGGAAATTTCTTTCTCAATACTCTTGGTAATTTGTGAAGTGGAGGATTCAAAGCTAATGGACCAATGTTCTGTACCCAAGGTACTAGCATAACCATCTCTAGAGGAAGAGTGTTCAGTTATGGTGGAGAGAGTGGATATGAAAGGAGACTAACAACAATATCTTCAAATGGATTCTCAAGAGCTTGTCTTGTAATCCATATGGGAGCAAGTATAAAATCAACTTGTTCTTATAACTCAAATACATGATTATGAAATATTACAATATCACTTGCTTGGTCACATATGTTATGCCTTATATCTTCCAGTTTATAAAAAATATTTTTTAATGAGGAATAAGAAATTTTACAACCAAGAATACAAAAATTCATCATGGAATACAAAGTGTTTCTCACAGAAATAAAAAATCTCTATTCAAGTGACAAATCTCATATTTTTGGGTTTTTGTATTTTCTGAATTTTATGGGTTTTTGGGATATTTGATTTTTTATATTTTTTGGATCTTTATAGGGTGCAAGATAGAAAAATATTCCCCACAATGGGTGTCAAATATTGTTGGTGAAATATTTTGTCAAGGAAAAATATGGGCTTCGTCACTGCTCGTAGAATTGAATCCCTTTGCTTCAAGATGGGGTGGTTCCCATTTATTAAAATCTAGATAATTTACACTACTTTTAACTCTTGGGCATTGTTTGAAGATTGGTGAAAGTGTAGAAACACCCTTTTTGCAACTAAAATTGCAAGCAAGAGATGGAGAAATGTATATGGTGGAGAGGAGAAAATGGAGAAAGAAATAGTGAGGAAAGATGAAGATGGAGTTAAGTTAATGGTAGTAACAAATATTCGATCAAATGATAACTCATATTATATCCTGTTCATTTAGAGGAAACATGCAAGCACAACACAACATCACAAGATAATGAAATGGATAATTTTAAGACAAATACAAAGCTTATCAAGTTTTAGTCATTCCATAAAGAATACACAAAGTCCTTTAACTTATTAAAAATTCTAGCATGTGCTTGGCTGAGCGATAAGATGAGGATGGAAGAAAATTACAATGCAAGGAAATAGAAGAATACTACTTGCTTGAGAGGGAAAAAAACCATCCTTTAAAATAGAGAGATCATTACAATTTATAGCTAAAACTAGTGGCTCTTCACATTCCCATGTCAATTTTCAACTTAAAATTGTAATACTTAACAAATAAATAGAAACTTTAAGTGACTTAAGTCCCTTTTATACAAAATTTTCTCCTCAATGAAGAAATAGAATGCTAGAGAGAGAATAAGAGAGAAGATATATGTTTTGGAATGAATTCTCACTCTTCCTTCATGGTGGATATGAATTCTGCATCTAGACAAGATCTTCCTCGATTACATATCTGACTGGAACACATCTCTTCTTAGATCTAGAAATGATATTTCATGCCTTATCTAGAATGGTCACCTTTTATTATATCTTGAAATATCTTGTTTCACCTCTTCACCTCTGTGAGAAATGGTATGATGAACATATGAACATGATATCCTTTCTTCCATATGAGAAAACACTCCTCTTACGATCATCATGAAGAATGCACTTGTACCACACACACACACTTCAGACTTGACAACCATGACAGTGTTTGGAGCTTCTTGAGAATCCCTAGGGAAAACATAGCAACACTCAAAATTATGGTTCCCATCATGAAATCCTTTGAACAATTCGATTGGATGTTTTGTGATCAACAATCATCCACATACGTATGCCGACTCGGGTCCATAAATGAGTTTTCCTTCTTCCACCCTCTACTTCAGATCATCGAAATCCATGTGCTCCACTAGAACTAAAATGGGCCTGTATATAGAGTTTTGGGGCTTTATTTTACATTTTTATGATCCCATTAGCCTTAGAAAGTGGTAGGAATGTTATGGTGCAAGAAAAAATGGATTCCAAATATGTTTATGAAAATCCAAAAATTTGAGATGTATTTCAGTGTTACGAGCATCTAATTTTGTATTTCAATAAAAATGAGATAAAACCAAATCAAAATTAGATGTGACTTGATTCATTGTAAATACATTCACAATATGAATAAATTATTTGAATTTAGTGAGATTCTCTCATTGGAATCAATGGGAATTTCAAAAATGGGTTATGGTTGTGGGAAAAGCTTGAAAATTAGTGTTAATGGGAATAAGGGAAAATTTTCAGTTGGTCATTATGGGAGAAATTATTATCCTTTTGACCTTATCTTAGGCTCATTTCTAATGTATTTTGGAGAGGGATGGATGCTCCAAATTTTACAAGGTTCTCTCTGGAGGTTTGGGAGAACGGGTCGAATCAAATTTCCATGAACATGGGGTTTTACAAGGGTTTTAGAGTTGTATGAAGGTTTGGATCATACCATGATATTTTTTAAAGCTTAGATCATGTGTGATAGCTAAAAATTATGAATTTGAGGAGTGTATAAAGTTTCTCTAAGTTTGAAATTATTCCTCTGTGTGAATTGGGTGTAATCTCACTTGTAAATTTTGAGTTTTCTAGATGTATGGAGGCAATGTTTGCTAGAAAAAATATTCACAAATATATTTTGAAATGTTTTATCATTCATTTAAATTAATGCATCTCCATTAAGGTGTCATCATGAGGGATATCTAGTCCAAATTTGAGGGCAAACAGAGCTAGGAATTAAGAGATATGGGGAAAACAAGATCTTGACATCTAGGGCACAAAGGGAGTTTTTATTTGTTTGAAGAAGATGAACCAGATCCCAAGAAATATTTAATGGATTCCACTCCTTTTTAAACTATTATTATTTCTTTATGAGGTGGGAACAAGACTTAGTGTTCTTATATGGTGGAGAAGGAGAAGGGGGAGTGCATATGGAGAAGTGGGGAAGTGGAAAAATGAGAGATGAAGAAATGAAGGGGGGAAAGTGGAGAATGAAAGGTATATTTCACTTTAGTGGAAGTTTTGGGTGAAATTACACCTGAAAATTTCACATGGAGTGCAAAGGAATTTTAAAAGTGTGATTGGAGGGAAACTTGAGTGGAGTCTATACTTCCCTTTGCATCCACAATTTATGTTTAGCCTTTGTGCCTTACTTATTCCACTAAAATATCCCCTCCAATCAGATTAGAGCACACTTTTAGGGTGAAATTGAACCTAAAAATTTCACCCAAGGTGCAATGGAAGTTAAAATGTGAACTTGGAGGGAAGATATGGGGCCCACTTTTCATTCAAATTAAGTTTTACCTCCACGTTTAATGTTTATGGGCTTTATTGTTTCTCTCTTTTCTTTATTTTTCTCAACCAATCAGAAAGAGGCACAATTTTTGGTTGCAATTACACCTCAAAAGTGTTCCTAAGGTGAAATGGGACACCAAAAGTGTGCAAATTAACCCAAGTGGTAATTCTATGCATGTTTTACACATTCACTATGCACCTCAAAGTGTTTTATTTGCCCCAGAGTTGATTTTTTAAGAAATTTGGTCATATAATGTATGAAATTGAATGGAAACATGAAAATTAATCCAATGAGAACATTTAGGAATATTAAAAATGAGTTATTCAATAAATTATACATGTACCTTCTTTTTTACCTATAGCGGTGCGTCGGTGAGCCATGTTGTAAGAAGAGTTTCCAACAAATGCAAGCCAAACCAATTTATGTGTTATGAAGGGCATTAAAAATACCCTCAGTTGAGATTTTTTAGGCTCTCAAATCCACTATGGGTTCCTAGAACCTTCTGTGAAAAATTTGTGTACAAAGAGGTAGCTGTTATCCAAAATGTGCCCCCTTCTCATTTTGTGGCTAACTCCTTTCATTCTTCCCTCTCTTGTGCCTCAGTCATAATTTTTTGCTTTTTAGGCACTCAAAACTTTCTGGAAATGGCACCATTGGATAGAGCTCTTTCTCAGATTTCCAGAAAGGTAAATTTTTCCTCCTAACTCCATGTATTTTTGAAGTTATGGCTCCGGTGGAGTTTTTGTGGGAAATTTTCCCCTGAAAGGCCCACAGCCAATAAGATGGTGCCACGTGTCCAAGAAAGTGGCAGGGGTTGAAGGAAAACTTGGTTTTTTTACCAAGTGTTTGGAAAAGTTTTCAAAAGGGATATTTGGCCCCGTAGGCCCATCGATGAATCAGATTGTGCCACGTGTCCAGGGGAAAAATTGAAAAAATTGACCAATGGAAAATTTTAAAGGAAATGCCTTGGTTTTGGTGTCCATGGAAAAATTCAAGTGTTTTTAGGAAAGGCCCACGCCCAAACCATTCAGAACTTTGCCATGTGTCCCCAGGGGGCCACGAGCATGGGGGAAGATTGGGATTTTTTCCCAAAGGGATTGCGGAAAAAGAAAAATGTTTGCAGAGGGTCCGCGTGTCGAATGAAATTGTGCCATGTGTCCCAGACTGGTGGAAGGTGGGGAGAATTTGGGAAATTTTCCCAAAGGAAAAGGAAGGAAATTTCAAAGGAAAAATCGCCCCCCCAAGCGCGAGCCAATGGAATTGTGCCACGTGTCAGGTGGCGGCAAAAAACTCAAGACAAGCCTGCATGGAAAATTTGAAGGGAAAGGACCGCAACAAATGAGGTTTTGCCATGTGTGGGAGTCAAGAAATAGGATCAAACAGTGACATAAAATTTAGGAAGACAGGCCCACGCCCAATCAGCACGTGCCACGTGTCCTCAGATCATCAGCCCGGTGAGGAATTTTTGGAAAATTTTCCAAAGGGAAAAACAATGGAAAATGAAACATTAAAGTACCATGCCCAATCAAAACATGCCATGTGGCACTAGAAATGGCAGAGCACAGGGAATTTTTGGAAAACTTTCCAAATGACCAAAAAGTGAAAAATTTAAAAAAAATTGCCTGCCAATCCGATTTGGCCCTGTTTTGCCCTAAAATTTCAAACGGCCATATCTTTCGATCCAGAGCTCGGTTTTTCATGTTATTTATATCAATGGAAAGATGGTGAAATTATCTACAAGATTCAGGGTCATTTTTGCATTTTGATGGATTTTGGAGAGAGAAAATTGAAAAACACCTCTGGCACGTGGTCATGGACAGAAATGACGTTTCAACCACCATTTTTAATGAAGAATGGCTCGCATTCTCTCCCAACATGGTGGAAAATGTCAGGGGATGGGCCTGTAAGGATGCCCATGTTGTTTTATTTCATTTTTGGTTGGTGGTTGAAGCTCTCCCACCTTTTCCCACGTTTCTCTCTCCTGGGGTCATTTCTAGCATTGTAAAAGCCAGATTTGGCTCATTTTTGAAGGGTTGAACATTTTTTTTATGTATTGCAAGCTCCCTCTTTCACCTTGAAAGTGATTTTGTGGAAAAATCAGACCTCTTCCAGGACTGTAACATGTTTTCTACCTCCTAGATGTTGTAATGTATGTATTTTGATATTGGAAATGACAATGCAGGCTCTGTGAATGGGTTTCAATCCTCTGCTTATGTTGTTTGTTTTCTTTCTGATCTTTCATTACATGTCATCAGTTTGTGCATGATGTTTTGTTGCATTTCCATGATCTGTGTCAATCTGCAGAAACAAAATGTTCACCATTCCTCTGGTGCATCACCTCATTAGCATTAGTTTCAGTTTTTTTTTGCATTCCCTATCTCTGTCCCCTTGGAATTTAGAATAGGAACTAGGAATTTAAACCTCTGCAACTTGTAAGTGATATATCTAATCAGAGGAGTTGAGAAACCAGCCTCTAATCTGGAGATTCCTCTCCCATTTCTACAAGTCCCACACTTGGGGAGAGGATTCAATGTTGTGCAATCACACTGGATGTCCAAGATGTCAAACTAGAAGTCTGATCAACATCCAGGGGTGCTGCTGATTTGCAACAATAGTTTTGGCATGCCCAGTGGGACCTTAGAGGTCTTCATCTTCATTGCAACAAATTTATGTGCATTTGTTGCAAGTTTCTTACTTAAAAGAGCCCTAAATTGCACATCTGGCGACTCCAAGGAAGAAGAATCAGCTGGTTTTAGTAGTGCAGACCTGAAAACTCATGAGAAGAATCACCACAAGGTCAAGAGCTGGAGAAGAAGAGGTGTTGTTTGAGTATCTGCAGTTATCTCCAAGAAGAAGGCAAAGAGGGAGGAGAATTCAAAGGTCTCCATCTCCACCAAACAGAACTCTCTCAACTCCTCCACCTGGTAGGCCTTTCATTCAATTAACAAGGGTTCTAAGGCCAATCAGAATGGCACAAAACAACCCCTATGTCAATTTCACTTGCAGCAGCCCACTTTCTCTCAATGCACAAAATCCAATCCCAGTTGCAGAATTGAAGAACCCATACTTTACTGGAGAGAATCAGACCACTCCTGGTGATCATGTTAAGGATATTACTAATATTTGTGCAATCCATGAGATAAATGAGATACAAGTTGTTGTCAAACTGTTGGCATCTTCATTCAAAGGGAAAGCCTTACAATGGTTCAGGAGTCTTGTCTCAAGTTCTATTCAAAATTGGAACCAGCTATGTATAGCCCTCCATGAGCAGTTTGGAGAAAAGGGAGATAACTTGTCCCTTTTGGAATAGCTGACAACCATCAAGAGAGCTCCCAATGAGCAGCTGACTGACTTCAACTTCAGATTTCAAATGACTTGGGAGAGAATTCCAGTGGTAGTAAGGCCAACAACAGAAGGTGCTTTTCTATATTACCTTAAAGCTTTAAATTCTGATATTTCTATGTTGATTCAATCCATGGGAGGCACAACTATCCCTGTTGCATATAGCATTGCCATTAGAGCTGAAAATTGTTTGATTCAAGCTGGAAAGCTAGCTCCTAGGCCTCCAATGCCATTGTTTCCAAGTTTAGAGAGCCCAAATACTAGTCAAGTGCCTATTTTAGCTCCTATTCCCACTCCTAGGAAATAAGAATTCAAGTGAAGCTTCTACTTCATCTTCTAGTGCCTCAAATGAACTTCAAGAAGTCATGAAGCAATTGCAAAATCTAGGTAATGAGCTGGTTACACTCAAGAGGCAGCAAGCCCAAGGTTTTAGACCTCCTTTCCAGCCTCAAGCTCAGCCTAACAGGCAGCCATACTAGCCTCAAAGACCACCCAATCCAGCTGCAAATTTAAATAAAGCAAGACCTCCTACCAACAAACCATTTCAGCCCTTTAATCCTAATGTTATATCTGCCTCTAAGGCATTAGTGCCAGTACAAAACAACATATCTCAAGAGTATGATTGGTGTTTCCCATGTAATGAACATCACAACCAATCTATGTGCTTCAACAGTGCCTTAAATCAAGCATTAATGGTGACTACAACTGGTGTGGAGGGTGAAAGTAGTCAAGGAAATAACCAACAACAAGAAACATTCCAGCAGCAATCAGCTCCAAATGATACTACACTTGTAAACTGGTAGGCAGAGGATTTTTGTGGCATGAACCAAATAGTTTCCCAAAGTGTCGCAGCCAACACAAGGTCAAAAAGGAGGAATTTTGGTGAAGAACAGCCATTGGCTCCAAATAATCCACAACCTCCTACTATTCCACAAATTATTGGCAAACAAAATTCAGTTCCAAACACACAAGGGCTGCCTAAAACAGCTCCTAGGCCAGCTCAAATGCCAGTTGTTGCTTCCCATATGCAAGGAATGAATGTGCAGGCCAAGGGATAGTAGAGAGATGCTTCATCTCCATTCAACATCATTGATTAGATGAAGAAGACAAATGTAAACATATCAATGTGGGAATCACTATCTATCCCAGGCCAAAGATATTTGCTACAAGCTGCCATGAAGGACTGGTCAACTTCAAATCAGCAAGTCCAAATGCAAGAGAAGGTGCTCACAAATGATGCCCAGCCTAAAGGGAATCATGGAGGACAGTAAGGTAAAAATGTTGAAGCCCCCTCCATTCTATGTTTCATTGATCATTGGAAACTAATTAGTACACAATTGCATGATTGATTCCGGGGCAAGTAGTTCAGTAATGCCCAAGCAAATAGCTGATCAGTTGGGAATTTAGTATGAAGTCATATCCAAAGGGGTAGTGCAATTGGATGGGACAGCAGTAACAATAGTTGGAGTGATAAAAAACTTGAGTCTTACTTTGCATGCATGCCCCAACATTGTTGTTTTGCAAGATGTCTCAGTAATAGATCTTCCACCACTCTTTGCCCTATGTCTGTCAAGGGATTTCACAGCCAAGATTGGAGGTTACTTATCTACTGATTGGTCACACATGTTGTTCAGGACAAGATATGGAACTAAATCCATAATCAGATCTGAACCTATTGCAAACTTCCACATTGAGCCTTACACTCCAAGTCAAATCAATACCAATTGTTCAACGTTTGATCAAGAGGATTATCCAAGCACTGATGAAGTTGACACCAAGGTAGGAATCATCCCATATCTAACTCTTGATGAATGGGAAAACAAGGTGCATGCTTTTGATCCTTATCAAGAAATAGAAGAATCTGAGCTAGGAGTCTATTGCATGCATGAAGAAAATCAGCTTATTTCCAGCATCACCAAGCCAAACCATAAGGATGACAATGAGGTATGGCAGTTTTTTTTTTATAGATCAAGGAGTAGATAAGGTACAAGAGGTGGAGCTATGCTTGTTTCACCTCAAGGGGTTAAGTATTATTCAGCTTTTAGATTCCAGTTTGCATGTTCTAATAACACTGTTGAATATGAAGCCTTGATACAAGGATTGCATTGGTCAATCAAGAGAGGAATAAAGAACCTACAAGTCTTTGGTGACAGTGAGTTGATTGTCAACCAAGTTAAGGGGCAGCATGCTGTCAAGAATGATCTACTCAAGTGCTATAAAAATAGGGTGTGGGACCTCATTGAAGATTTTGAGGGTTTTGGCATAAAATCCATTCCTAGAAAAGAGAACCAAGCTGCTGACAGGCTTGCAGCAGTTGGGGCAGCCTTTGACGTTGTTGAAAGCATTCAAAAAGACAAGGTACAGCCAAACATCCATGTGATTGTAAGGCCTTCAGTGCCAGACAACAATGTAAGTTGGCAAGTGTTTGAAAATGACCAGTAAATCATCCATTTCTTGCAAGAAGAGGCTGAGTTCTCAGCTAAAAATCAGGAAAAGTTGGAGCAGCAGTATGGTAACCAAGTGGTACAGTTGAGAACCAACAAACTACCAAAGGGACTCATTACTTTGGAGTCCATTTTCAATCTTGATGATCAGTTTAGGAAGGAGAAAGCAAACATTCAAGTCAAGGGAGAAGATTCAATGTCCATCTTGGTGGAAGAAGGCAAATCACTTCGAGTTGGTAAAGTGACAACTGAGCAAGAAAGGTATGAGTTCATACAACTTTGTCAAGAATTCCCTGATGTGTTTGCTTGGAGCTATGAAGATTTGAAAGGTTTCAATCCCAAGTTAGCTCAACACACCATTGAATTGGATCCAAGTACTAAACCCATCAAGAAAAAACAAAGGCCAGTCAATCCACACATGGAGCCTCTCATGAGAAAGGAATTGAATAAGTTGATAGAATCAAGAATCATATTCCCTATCAAGCATTCTAGTTGGGTAGCCAACTTGGTTCTAGTTAGAAAGAAGAGTGGGGAAATCAGATTGTGTGTTGACTTCAGAGATTTGAATAGAGCATCTCTCAAGGATCATTACCCACTTCCTTCCATGGAGCAGATTTTGCAAGTTGTTGCTGGTTCTGAGAGGTTTTCATTACTTGATGGCTATTCGGGGTACAATCAGATTATGGTGAAAGAAGAGGATCAGTTCAAGACAACCTTTACAACCAAATGGGGAACTTATGCATACAGGAAAATGCCATTTGGGCTGTCCAACGCTGGAGCTACTTTCCAAAGGGCAATGGACATGGTGTTCAAGGATTTGATTAACAACATGGTGCTGATATATCTTGATGATATCACTATTTTTTCAAAAAATGTAGCAGACCACCTCTTTCATTTGAGACAAGTGTTCCAAAGGTGCAGAAGATTTGGAGTATCCTTGAATCCTAAAAAGTGTATTTTTCTAGCCCATGAAGGAAAGATCCTTGGCCACATTGTCTCCAAAGAGGGATTATCAATTGATCCAGAAAGAGTTGAAGCCATAAAAGCACTACCATTGCCAAGCCACAAGAAGGCCCTTCAAAGTTTCTTGGGGAGAATAAATTTTGTTCGGAGGTTTGTCCCAAATTTTGCAGCCCTTGTCAAGCCTATCACCAAGATGTTAAAGAAAAGAATGGCTTTCAAATGGATAGCAGAAGGAAAGGAAAGTTTTGAAGCAATCAAAGAAGCCATCTCTCAAGCCCCAACTCTCATCAACCTGGATTTCTCCAAGGATTTCATCCTCTATGCATTTGGGGGTGATGATACTATTTCTGCAATTTTGGTACAGCAGAACAAAGACAATGATGAGTAGCCAATTGCTTTCTTCAGCCAAATCCTGGAGGATTATGAGGTGAGATATTCTTTCATTGAGAAGCATGTTCTTGCAGTAATCAGAAGCTTGAAGAAATTCAAGCATCTAGTTTCAAACAACAAGGTTCAGTTGCTGGTTTCTCATGTGGGAGTTAAAGATTTCCTCCTCAACAAAGACTTGAATGAAAAGAGAGCAGGCTGGATTACTCATGTCATGGAGTATGACATTGAGATCAAAGTCACCAAGTTGGTCAGAGGAAAAGGATTGTGTGAGCAGCTGATTTTGAGCAAACAAAAGGAAGCATGCAATGAGAAGGAGGTTGTTTTGGCGTTGCAAGACAGCCATGAGCAAGGAAGCACTCAAGAAGAGAATGATGGTGTCCTCACTCCTTGCTGGACCCAAGACATAATGCACTTCCTAAGCACAGGTCTATGCCCTCTAGAGATGAACAAGACCAAAAGAAGACACTTCAGATTGCAGGTTGTCCCATATGCCCTTGTTGATGGTGTTTTGTTCAAAAAGGATGTGAATGGAGTGCTGCTGAGATGCATTGGTACAAATCAGATTCATAGGATGTTGGAAGAGTTCCATGGTGGATCAGCTGGTGGTCATTTTGCACCGAGAGTGATAGCTCTAAAGATCATGAGGGCTGGCTATTATTGGCCCAAAATTTTCAGTGATTGTTATGCATGGATCAAGAGGTGTAAGAATTGTGCATTCTTCACAGGTAAAGAGAGGCTAGCTGCCCTTCCATTGCATCCAATTTCAGTTGACCAGCCATTCATGCAATGGGGTTTGGACTTCATTGGATTCATTAATCCCAATTCAAGCCAAGGGCACAAATGGATTTTAACAGCCACAGATTACTTCACCAAGTGGACTGAAGCAGTAGCACTCAAGGAAGCAAATGAATCTAGCATCCTAGACTTTTATGAGGGAATAGCAACCAGATTTGGCATACCTGCTACAATAATATCAGATAATGCATTGGCATTCATTGGGTCCAAGGTGACTGAATGGGCTGTCAAGAATGGGATCTACCTAAGCACTTCATCAAACTATTACCCTCAGGGTAATGGCCAGGCTGAATCTACAAATAAGAACTTGTTAAGAATCATTAGGAGGACCCTTGATGAAAATCAGAGATCTTGGCATACTAAGTTGAAATCAGCCTTATGGGTTGATAGGATAACTCCTAAAAGATCTACAGGTAACTCCCCATTCAAGCTTGTTTATGGAAGAGAGGCAATTTTGCCCATGTCACTTGAGTTGCCAACATTGGAACTCATGAAACAGTTGGAGTTGTTGGAGTTTGAGCCCATGGAGGTTAGATATGCAGAATTGATGGAGCTCCAAGAAATCAAAAATCAGGCATCCCAAGCAATGGAGAAGGATCAAGCTTTGATAAAGAAGACCTTTGATAGAAAGGCCAAGAATAGATCCTTCCAAGTTGGAGATCTAGTGTTAAAATGGGATGCAGATAGAGAAAAACTGGGAAGGCATTCAAAATTTGATGCCATTTGGAGTGGCCCATACATGGTCACAAAGTGTAAGGACAACAATGCTTTCCAATTATCTTCATTAGATGGTGAAGAACTGCAGATTCCAGTCAATGGAATCTATCTAAAGCATTGCTACTAAAGGGAAATTCTCCACCTTGTACATATTAGCTTAGGTTTTCATTCCTCCAAGTGCTTATGCACATTGTTTTGCTATAGATTAGTTTTTCTTTCCCTAAGTGCTTTGGCACAAGCTTGTTGTTCCTAGAAATGTGTCTTACAGGCCTTGCTCCAATCAGATGATGTTCCATCCTCCATCTTCCTCCTTGCAGTGTTCTAGTCAGTTGGGGTACCAAACAGAGAATTTAATGACTCCATGCCTAATGGATTGCTTCAGGAAACTGGTAACTTCATCCAGTAGGCAGATGACCCCTCTGAGTCGCCAAAATTGTTATCCAAAATGTGCCCCTTGCTCATTTTGTGGCTAACTCCTTTCATTCTTCCCTCTCTTGTGCCTCAGTCATAATTTTTTGCTTTTCAGGCACTCAAAACTTTCTGGAAATGGCACCATTGGATAGAGCTCTTTCTCAGCTTTCCAGAAAGGTAAAGTTTTCCTCCTAACTCCATGTATTTTTGAAGTTATGGCCCGGTGGAGTTTTTGTGGGAAATTTTCCCCTGAAAGGCCCGCAACCAATGAAATGGTGCCACGTGTCCAAGGAAGTTGCGGGGGTCAGAGGAAGACTTGGTTTTTTTACCAAGTGTTTGGAAAAAATTTTCAAAAGGGATATTTGGCCCCGCATGGCCCACTGGCGAATCAGATTATGCCACATGTCCAGGGGGAAAAATTGAAAAATTTGACCAAGTGTTGGCGCCATGGAAAATTTCAGAAGGAAAAGCCCGTGCCCAATCACGTTTTGCCACGTGTCCTATCCCAATTTCAGAGCGTGGAGGTGAAGTTAAAATTTTGGCAAAGTGTTGGGGGAAAAAGGAAAAGGAAAATTATTGGCCCGTACGCCCTGCCAACCAGTCACAGCTTTAGGCCACGTGTCCCCGGGCACGTCTGGGTCGCAGAGCGCGGGGGAGATTGGGATTTTTTCCCAAAGGGATTGCAGAAAAGGAAAAATGTTTGGAGTTCCCAAGGCCCATGGTCCAATAAGAAGCAAAAGAAAAAAATGTTTGCCTAGGCCCCGTGTCCAATGTTGGGGCGGGGAGAATTTGGGAAATTTTCCCAAAGGAAAAGGAAGGAAATTTCAAAGGAAAAATTGCCCCCCAAGCGCGAGCCAATGGAATTGTGCCACATGTCAGGTGGCGGCAAAAAACTCAAGACAAGCCCGCATGGAAAATTTGAAGGGAAAGTCCTGCAATGAATGAGGTTTTGCCATGTGTGTGATTCAATAAATAGGATCAAACAGTGACAAAAAATATAGGAAGACAGGCCCACACCCAATCAGCACGTGCCACGTGTCCTCAGATCATCGGCCTGGTGGGGAATTTTTGGAAAATTTTCCAAAGGGCAAAACAATGGAAAATGAAGCATTAAAGGCCCGTGCCTAATCAAAACATGCCACGTGGCACTTGGAATGGTGGAGCATGGGGAATTTTTGGAAAATTTTCCAAATGACCAAAAAGTGAAAAAAATTTAAAAATTTGCCCGCCAATCCGATTTGGCCCTGTTTTGCCCTAAAATTTCAAACGGCCATATCTTTCGATCCAGGGCTCAGTTTTTCACGTTCTTTATACCAATGGAAAGATGGTGAAATTCTCTACAAGATTTTGGGATCATTTTTGAATTTTTATGGATTTTGGAGAGAGAAAATTGAAAAACGCCTCTGGCACGTGGTCATGGACAGAAATGACGTTTCAACCACCATTTTTAATGAAGAATGGCTCGCATTCTCTCCCAACATGGCGGAAAATGTCAAGGGATGGGCCTGTAAGGATGCCCATGCTATTTATTGAATTTTTGGTTGGTGGTTGAAGCTCTCCCATGTTTTCCCATGTTTCTCTCTCCTGGGGTCGTTTATGGCATTTTAAAAGCCAGATTTGGCTCATTTTTGAAGGGTTGAACATTTTTTTTATGTATTGCAGGCTCCCTCTTTCACCTTAAAAGAGATTTTATGAAAAATCAGACCTCTTCCAAGACTATAACATGTTTTCTACCTCCCAGATGTTGTAATGTATGTATTTTGATATTGGAAATGACAATGCAGGCTCTGTGAATGGGTTTCAATCCTCTGCTTATGTTGTTTGTTTTCTTTCTGATCTTTCATTACATGTCATCAGTTTTTGCATGATGTTTTGTTACATTTCCATGATCTGTGTCAATCTTCAGAAGTAAAATTTTCACCATTCCTCTGGTGCATCACCTCATTAGCATTAGTTTCAGTTTTTTTTGCATTCCCTATCTCTGTCCCCTTGGAATTTAGAATAGGAACTAGGAATTTAAACCTCTAAAACTTGTAAGTGATATATCTAGTCAGAGGAGTTTAGGAACCAGCCTCTAATCTGGAGATTCCTCTCCCATTTCTACAAGTCCCACACTTGGGGAGAGGATTCAATGTTGTGCAATCACACTGGATGTCCAAGATGTCAAACTAGAAGTATGATCAACATCCAGGGGTGCTGCTGATTTGCAACAACAGTAACCTTTCTCCAATGTTGGAAGGGTTTCCAATCTCCATGTTCTTTTTAACTTTAGAAGTTTCACTTTGCCAAGAGGGCTTTTGAAAAAATTTCTTATAGATTTTTCACTTACAACCATTTCTATTTTTTCCAAAAAATTGTTTTAAAATTTCTTAAGTATCAATTTTTCATCATATTTTGGATATCAAAAGTCAACATGTAGTTTACTTGTAAAATACACATTGAGTTCCTAAACCTAAAACTCACCCCCAAAATAATTTTGGAATCAGAAGTTGGAACTCAGATTGCAAGAAAATTACATGTCGAGTTTTGAATTATGATCCCCACTTGCATTTTAGACTTCAGATTTCGATATGTAGTTTGTATGAAAATTGAACATCGACTTTCAAATTCTACCCCCAACCATGCAAACTACACATCAACTTCCGAATTCCACCCCTGACCATGTAAACTACACATCGACTTCTGAATTCCACCCCCGACCATCTCAGAGGTATTTTGGACTTCAGATTCCAATATGAAGTTTTCATGTAAACTGCACATTGACTTTCAACTTTCGACTTCTCATGGAAAATCAGTAATAAATGCCAACCACCTGCATGAACCAATTCTGGGGTAATTAATTTTTACTTTCCTATTTAAAGGAAATTTTTACTTGTCATTTTCACCTGGCAATTCGATATGCTAACCTGTTGACACTCCTATGAACTCTAACCGTACTCCTTAGGTGATTTTTTAAGGCATTTTTCGTGATTTGGGTAAGTTGCAAGATATTATTTACAATATATTTTGGTCTCTTTTAGGGTTTTTCTTGTCATTTTTTCAACTCTTTCATGGTAACCTTTCTCATTTCATCCTTTGCATATTTTTTCAAAATTTTGACTTTGAGTTCTGAACTCATGGCTCTTTCATCCTCGTTATTTTTCTTATTTTTAAAGCCTAGGCTTTAAATCTTCATTTTCAAAATATGAAGGAAAAAATACCATTTCCAAAGGAGAAAAGACTATTTTCATAGCAAAGAAGGATTTTTCAGAGGTTTGAGGTTGCTTTGTAGGGGTAGAATTTCACCATCAGAAGTTAGAGGTGAACAAGCACATCACAGGTCAGAACTTCAGAGTATCAAAGCATGTCCTAAATTCTGTCATCAGAACTTTGGGTCAAGATTACATGGTGGATATGCAATTCAAATTTGCAGGGGTGCTTTGGAGGGTTGTACTTCTACCCACAACCTATGATTCTAATTTTAGTAATCTTTTCGGAAGTTTTCACCAAAGACAGATGTATGGATCCTCTTCTAAGGGGAAGCATAAAATGAAGTACATTTTTCAATGGGTGACACCCCCTTCAATAATTACATAAAATGTTGACAACATTAGAGACACTGACCTAGGCCACATCAACCTTCCCAAATTCTAGGAAAGGGTCAAAGATCCAAATAAGAAATCAAGGAAGAAAGGAATTTATGATAGTGGACTTGATTTGGTTGTTGCCTTCTCTCCTTCAATGTAGTGCCCAGAGTTCATGCTTGTTGCTTCCACACACTTTGATAATGACTCTAGAACAGTAAAAAATGATGACATAATAGTGGTGATGAAAATAGACAGTTATTATTTTGAGGAATTGTTGAAGCTTCCCGATGTGGAGGAATATGCCACAATTTCCCCAAAATCCACTCTCGAGTACTGGGTTGTGGAAACTAAGACTTGCACAAGGGTTATTAATTAGATTTATTTGATAAATCCAAGATTCCATTGTCTAGGTTCCCTAAGATTGTTTTACGGTCATATTTTATCAAGGAAGAAAATGATATTATCACATTATTAAGCAGAGTCACAGGAATTCCTTCTTCCAATGATTTCCAGGAATGGATGTATTTGTATATTTCCACTATCTAGAAGAATGGTAATCTTATTCGATTAGTGGAAAACATTAGTAATACCGTTTGTTTCCAATTAAAAATATGTCCTAACTTTTGGTAATTTCTTTATGACTTCCTATCTTTTATATGCGGCTGCAGGAATGAAAAGTTATCCAGGGTTGTCGTCAGTAGGATCAAGAACTTCTTCTCAGATTTATGAATTCTATCCTGAACTCACAATGAAGGATGGGCCTAAACATTTTCAAAGGGTGAATGATGCTTTCTTTGCTGTCATGGTATACTTCTTTGACAGAAACTTGTATAACCACAATTTCTGATGATTCCTAGAAAGAAGTTAGAGAATGGAGAGCTATCTATTTATAATTCCCAACATTCATGTATATCAGGGTACCCTGATTCTTAGGTGCTCTTAAGAAGTTACCTAGGTACCCCACGGAAAAGTGGGTATTAATTGAGTTGGTTCGATAGTTGTTACATTATCATAAAATTCAACATGACAGACACAAGATAGGATCCTAGTTTCCCTTAATTTTTGGAAGATACACATGTGCTTCCACGTATAAGGAAAATAATGTTAAAGGGAAAAAGCATCAAACAACTCTAAATACCTTTAATCCATTCACTTGTTTTGATTTTCGGGACAAATTAGGAAAACAAGGGTTGGTCAACATTCGCATGCCATGATTGAAGGATATCTGGATCCACTATAGAGATGAAATCATGATAAGGGAAATGGACTTCAAAAGTTTTGATTTTTAATCCATTAACATTCTTATTTATGTTTCAAAAATAGATTTAGCATACTTAATAGTGATATTAACTTAACTTGCATATCCAATCCTTAACTTGTTTAAGTTCGGATCAGTTCTTTCCTTATTAGACTTCATTGGGATGAAGTATAATCCTTAATATTTTCTTTACATTATTCTTAATCAGATTAAGGAATTAATCAAGAGGAAGCATACCTTTCTCTATCCAATATAATATTTGGATTCAATTCTTTTAGCTCTCAAAACAGTCTATTAATCATTACAGGGGATTTGCCTTCCCTTTTTCCCTATAAAGGGGTTAGGGTTCATTTATAACCCCATAATAATATTACAAGTTTTTATCATGGTTTCATATACTCAACACCATTTTTTTAGTAAGCCATATTGATTTAGTTGAATGCCCAAACATGTATGTCAACTTCATAAGTTTCCATTAATAAAAAGGGTAGTACATCTAATACCCTTAACCTCTAATTCATTTTAAAACCAACCCAAGAGGGTATATTACAGACATATATAAAAGAAAATATAAATAAGCTTATCATTTCCATTCACGGAATACCCACAAGGATTACACATTATGATAAAACAAACCCATAACTCTTTCATTCATAAAATGGGATTCATGTATTTAAGTCCACACAATTCAGACATTTCTAGAGTCAAACAGCAATATCAAGATCAATTACAAAGACAACTTCCATTTCCAACAAATACATTTTAATAATGATCCATATTTCATAACAAAATATCTAGCCTCTTGATAAACAAATATAAGTTCTTAAAGATCTTTTCTCCTTTCATCACTTACGAAGTCCATCTACAAAAATTGCTAGCACAGGTTAGTTCATCGAACTGAGCATGATAAGCACTAAGCATTAAAAATATGTGCTTTTAGCTAACTTTTTCATAAAGAGAACTTTGCTTTTATGAAACAGTTAAAGCATTACAGAAAGACATACCAAAAGAATACTAGCCACAAGAAATAAAGAGAGGTAAGGTAATAAACCATATCATAATTTAGAATATCTCATAATTCAAACAACTTCAACTTTCAAATATTGTTTTATAATAAAATCAATTAATAATTAATCAAGATAAATACTAAATTCATCAAATTCCACTTTGCCTTACAAATGTCATTTCATAATTCACTTCTCAAATAATCATATCTATCAAGAGAAGATAACTATCCTTTCTAGCTCTAAGGAATAGGTCAGCATTTGATATCATAGTAATACCTCTATCTCAGCATTTATTTCTCTTAATTACATCCTATAATATGAGATGCCAAGTTAATTTAAACATTGGAATAAGTTAGGATGATTCAACTACATTTTTGGTAAAGAGTTTCTTATATAAGAATTTTTCATCCTAACTTAGGATTAGAAACCAATATGAGTTTAGGTCCAGCTGTAAACATACTTTCTACAAAGGATGAACTCAATTTAGAACGTAATTGAAACTAATCACACAATCTCAAATGAGATATAATACAACCAAGGATAAAGTCAAATAGGTGAATGAATGGATTTTAACAATCAGATACAGTTCCTACAACATTCAAATATGTTTTCACCCATCTTCTCAAAATTTTCCAACCAACCATAACGATTCACTATGCAATACCTTGCTTCAACTAACATGTCTTATCATAATCAGACTTAATTGTTCAAGCAAGTCCCAGTGAAGGTATTAAGAACAAACTAAACTAGTCATTCCCATTTTATGGATTGATACAGATAGAGAATCAAAAGAGAGAGAGAGAGAGAGAGAGAGATTGTAAATTCAACGTTCAAAGTAGGATTATAAAAAGAGCATTCTGAAAACAAGAATACCAATGGTCAAGTCCATTCTCTACTACCTTCTAACGTATTTCCCAAACAGAAGACAATCAGAGATCAAAATGAAAGACTACAGTCTCAAAGAAGAGAATAAACTATGATCCAGAAACATACATTAACTTTCATTTTTCAAGGGGGAGTAACAATGACACTGTATCCATAAATCTACAAGTAAACACTTCCTCAGACATGGTGAAGGAGAGAATTATCATAAGAGTAATTCATAACAGTCCTTCTACACCCAAGTGAAGAAAATAAAAAACACAATCAAATACGATAAAGTTAAGCCCCCAACAACATTCCCTAAACAGAAATACATGTGCCTTCTTTAGAAGAAAGAACCTAAACAAGTTTGATGGACAAAGGCAAAGAAAATGAACTAACAATTCAACCATTAATGTCCAAGTAACTACTCGACTCACAAGTCAATAACAACAACTATAACATAGTGCTTAAACTGAAGATAACTTCCCTTCTACACATTAATTACATCAATTACAAGAGTTACCCATGTTCCCAAAATAATAAACAAACAGAATAACACTTCATTAAATTACCCTTTTCTGAGCAACAACTTCCTTTCAAGGAGATAACACGGTAAACTTACCCATCCTTTGTTGGTGAAATAAAAATTAATAACAAGCCTTAACATACTAAAGCTTCCTTACAAAGCCCAACTCATATCATTACATCATCCTTAATAACCACTGAAATAGACAATTGAAACAGGAAGGATAAAACCTAACCCAGATTTATAACCATAGAGAGAGATAAAGGAAATGTTGGCATGATCACAAGTTTTGTGATCAAAAATAAACTCAGAAGATAGGTTAGACCCAGAAATGAAAAAGTCTATTTCCCTCAAGGATTCATTCAAGTTTAGATAATAGTCGAGTTACTCTACAGTTCATAAACTGAAGTATTCTCACATAAGTGATATATGATCCCCTCAAACAAGTTCCACAATTAAACAAAAACAAGTTACTCACAATTTAATCACAGCTCAACAAAGGTATAAGAAGTTACAAATTCTTCCCAATGCAAACAGAAGCTACGCATATCTTTGAAATTTCCAAACAAGGAATTTAAAACCTAAAACAGATCTTCCATCAAGACAGTGGAATCAAACAGAAAAACATAGTGAATAGTAAAAGCATCAAAAGTAAGATCATAACATTCATCAACAACCCATTCATTTCCCAAGAGCAGAGTTCTTTTAATGAAAACATTTAAGTAAAAGCAAAACATCTTAATGGGTAGAATATATCATGCCTGAGAGCTTTTCTCTTTTTTTATTCACAGGAGATCTTCAAGAAAACTTCAATAGCTTCTTCCTTTCCATGAACGTCAATAAAAAAACCTTCACACTTTCCCCTTCCTTCTTCTTATAGTTTACACAGAGACCAAAATAGCTCCAAGTAATGCAAAATAACTAGTCAAGTAGAGTAAAACTGAAGATTCGACGAACAGAAAAAACATCATGCAGAGATCGAGCTCGAAATGATCTGAAAGACTAAAACAACCATGCAAAAACCTACCATGCATTTTCGTAGGTGGTTTCTTCACCAAAAAAGCAGTCATTAAATGCGAAGGACAACAATTCCCTCCTTTTTTTCCATGTCACTGCCATTTATGTTTAGTGATGCCTCTATTTTCAAAATTTTACATACGGCTTTAACTTGGTGGAGATGTCAACTAAGCATCCCTTAGTTTCTTTACAACTCTGCCAAAGTTAGCAGTCCTTCATATTAAGACCAAAATCAATTACCATTTAATTCCTTGAAAACTGATGCCACCAAAAATATAACTTGTCATGTCGTCCATAGGTACCCCTTAGGTTAGCAATGACTTAGGTTAGATAAACATTAGGTTAGAAAATCAACCTAGGTTCTTAGGTAAGTCTTTAGTTACCTTAGTTTGTTTTTAAACTTAATAAACATAGACATACCAACTTAGGTTAGATTTAACCTTTAGGCTAGGGTCTCAACCTTAGTGTTATATTATTAGGTCTAAGGCCCCTATACGCCACTCAGTGCCTTAACAAATAGCATGAAGACCCAGGCCTGTCATCAAAATTTTAATGCTCAGTAGGCTAGGGTCCCTCAAGAAGGGTCCTTCACAACTATAACCAAAACAAGGCCCATTTCATCTTTTTCTTTCCCTTCAAAATGCCAAGACAGCAAGAAGAAAGGTGAGAATAATTGAAGCATATCTTTGATCAATGGAATTGATCCAAGGTGTTTTTGTTTACACTAAATAAGTTATGGCAACTGAAATACAAGTTCATCATCTTTAAAAGTGAATTTAAGTTGAACAAAGAGATGAATAGCCTCATTTTCAAGCAAGCAAAAATCATAACCGAGTGAACCTTTTTAACAAATGATTCATTATCCAATGCAAACATGATTTCCAAAAGTCATAAGAGTACTCCTTCCTAAGACAAATCACCTGTCAAGAGTTGATTTGTATACTGTGTGTACTTGGTTCCCTTACCCTTTTTTGGGTATTAAGTGTTTTGTTTAAGAGGCCTATCTGAATATTTGTTACCAACATTCATTTGAAATCCCACTTCTTAAACTAGGTGATATAGGACAACGTAACCAGTAGCTTGCGATACTTTGGCCAAATATTTTTAAACATAATGTTCATGTTTATATTCCTAGATAGCATACTCATCAAACATAATACATCCTTCACCCCAATTCATATGTTATCTAGATTGGTCTTTACTGACTCCTGTCACTCCACTTGTTCAAGGTTTAGCCCTAGCCAAGGTTAGCAACATATTCTAGTGTGGAGGACCACTCGCGGTGACTAAGGGTACATATACATACCCAATCGACCTAATTCGATTGCATGTGTCTAGTTACCCTAAGTCATTGTGAGATGACCCTAGCACTAGATCATACCCCTAACTCTACCTAGGGTAGAACTGTGACCAAGTCATATTTATGTAAATCTGGATGACTAAACTCTGAAGGGTGTTGCAACATGTCAACTGCAACATAATATCCTCATGAAGACCCAAGTCTTCATGAAGGTATTGTACTGTAGTTGGCGTGTGCCAACATCCGGCTGAGTTCACCTCATCTGGATGAACATACCATGGAAAGAAGTTGAGGAGTTATTAAATTTTCCTTATAAAGGGTTAATTGCAGCAGCACTACTGAACACCAGGTTCATTAACCATTAAGGTTTCAAGTAAAATTTACAATTAGAGTTGGTATGCAAATACATCTTCCCCCCTAACCATTTTAAAAGTTTTGATTATTAATCCATTAACATTCTTATTTATATTTCACAAACAGATTCAACATACTTAACAGTGATATTAACTTAACTTGCATATCCAAGCCTTAACTTGTTTAAGTTTGGATCAATTCTTTCCTTATTAGACTTCATTGGGATGAAGTCTAATCCTTAATATTTTCTTTACATTATTCTTAATTAGATTAAGGAACTAATCAAGAGGAAGCATACCTTTCTCTATCTAAGATAATATTTATATTCAATTCTTATAGCTCTTAAAACAGTCTATTAATCATTGTAGGGGAGTTGCCTTCCCTTTTCCCTATAAAGGGGTTAGGGTTCATTTATAACCCCATAATAATATTGCAAGTTTTTATCATGGTTTCATATACTCAACACCATTGTTTTAGTAAGCCATATTGATTTATTTTAATGCCCAAACATGTATGTCAACTTCATAATTTTTCATTAATAAAAAGGGTAGTACATCTAGTACCCTTAACCTCTAATTAATTTTAAAACCAACCGAAGAGGGTATATTACAGATATATATAAAAGAAATAGAAATAAGCTTATCATTTCCATTCACTTAATACCCACAAGGATTACACATTATGTTCAAACAAACCCACAACTCTTTCATTCATAAAATGGGATTCATACATTTAAGTCCACATAATTCAGACATTTCTAGAGTCAAACAGCAATATCAAGATCAATTACAAAGACAACTTCCATTTCCAAAAAATATATTTTAATAATGATCCATATTTCATCATAAAATATCCAACCTCTTGATAAACAAATATAAGTTCTTAAAGGTATTTTCTCCTTTCATCACTTACGAATTCCATCTGCAAAAATTTCTAGCATGGGTCAGTTCATCGAATGGGGCATGATAAGCACTAAGCATTAAAAAGATTAGCTTTTAGCTAACTGTTTCATAAAGAGAACTCTACTTTTATGAAACAGTTGAAGCATTACAGAAGGACATACCAAAAGAAATACTAGCCACAAGAAATAAAGAGAGGTAAGGTAATAAACCATATCATAATTTAGAATAGCTCATAATGTAAACAACTTCAACTTTCAAATATTGTTTTATAATAAAAGCAATTAAGCATTAATCCAGATAAGTACTTATTTTATCGAGTTCTACCTTGCCTTGAACATGTCATTTAACATAATTCACTTCTCAAATAATCCTATATATCATGAGAATATAACTATCCTTTCTAACTCTAAGGAATAAGTCAACATTTGATATCACAATAATACCTCTATCTCAACATTTATTTCTCTTAATTACATCCTAGAATATGAGATGCTAAGTTCAATTAAAAAATTGGAATAAGTTAGGATGAATACACTACATATTTAGTAAAGAGTTTCTTATTTAAGAATTCTTCATCCTAACTCGGGATTAGAACCAAATATGAGTTTAGGTTCAACTCTAAACATACATTTTACAAAGGACGAAATCAATTCAGCACGTAATTGAAACTAATCACACAATCTCAAACGAGATACGATACAACCAAGGATAAATTCAAATATGTGAATGAAGGGATTTTAACAATCAGATACAGTTCTTATAACATTAAAAAAAAAATTCACCCAATAAGAGACTTCTCATAATTTTCCAAACAATCATAATGATTCACTATGCAATCCCTTGTTTTAGCTAACCTATCTTATCACCATCAACCTTAATTATTCAAGCAAGTCCCAGTGAAGGTATTAAGAATAGACTAAAGTGGTCAGTCCCTTTTTCAATATTAATATAGGAAGATAATCAAAGGAGAGAGAGATTATAAATTCAACGTTCAAAGCAGGATTAGAAAAAAAGAATTCTAAAAACAAGAATACCAACAGTCAAGTCCATTATCTATTGTCTTCTAATGTAATTCCTAAATAGAAGACAATCAGTGATCAAAATGAAATACTATAGTCTCAAAAAAGAGAATAAACTATGAGCCACAAACATCCATGAACTTTCATTGTTCAAAGGGGGAGTAACAATAGCACATTAACCAATAATTTTTAGGTAAACACATCCTCAGACATGGTGGAGGAAGGAGAGAATCTTTAGAATAGTAATTCTTAACAGTCTTTCTACACCCAAGTGAAGTAAAGAAAAAACATGATCAAATACGATAAAGCTAAGCCCCCAACAGCATTCCCTAAATAGAAATACATGTGCCTTATTTTGAAGAAAGAACTGAAATAATTTCGATGGACAAAGGCCAAGAAAATGAACTAACAATTCAACCATTAATGTCCAACTACTCAACTCACAAGTCAATAACAACAACTTTAACATAGTACTTAAACTGAAGATAACTTCCCCTTCTACACATTAATTACATCAATTACAGGATTTACCCATGTTCCCACAAGAATAAACAAACAGAATAACACTTCATTAAATTACCCTTTTGCGAACAACAACTTCCTTTCAAGGAGATGACACGGTAAACTTACCCATCCTTTGTTGGTGAACAAAAAATCAATAACAAGTCTTAACAGACTAAAGCTTCCTTATAAAGCCCAACTCAGATCATTGCATCATCCTTGATAACCACTGAAATAGAAAACTTAAATAGGAAGGATAAAACCCAACCTAGATTTATAACCATAGAGAGAGATAAAGGAAACATCAGCACGATCACAAGCTTTTTGATTGAAAAAAAACTCAGAAGATAAGTTAAACCCAGAAATGCAAAAGTCTATGTCCCTCAAGGATTCATTCAAGTTTATATAATGGTCGAGTTACTCTACAGTTCATAAACTGAAGCATTCACACATAAGTGATAGAAGATCCCCTCAAACAAGTTCCACAATTAAAGAAAAATGAGTTACTCACGAGTTTAACACAGCTCAACAAAGGTATAAGCAGTTACAACTTCTTCCCAACGCAAACAAAAGTTAAGCATATCTTTGAAATTTCAAAACAAGAAATTTAAAACCCAGAACAGATCTTCCATCCAGATAGTGGAATCAAACAGAAAAAATAGTGAATAGTACAAGCATCGAAAGCAAGATCATAAAATTCATCAATAACCCATTCATTTTCTAAGAGCACAGTTCTTTTAATGAAAACATTTAATTAAAAGCAAAAAAACTTAATGGGTAGATCCTATCATGCCTGATAGTGCTTCTCTTTTTATTTATTCACATGAGATCTTCAATAAAACTTCAATATCTTTTTCCTTTCCACAATCGTCAACAAAAAAACCTTCACACTTCCCCCTTCCTTCTTCTTATAGTTTCCATAGAGACCAAAATATCTCCAAGTAATGCAAAATAACCAGTCAAGTAGATTCAAACTAAAGATTTGATGAACAGAAAAAACATCATGCAGAGCTCAAGCTTGAAATGAATTGAAAGGCCAAAACAACCATGCAAAAACCCACCATGCATTTTCTTAGGTGGTTTCTTCACCAAAAATGAATTCATTAAATGTGAAGGACAACAGTTGTCTCCTTTTTCTCCATGCCACTACCATCTATGTTTGGTGATGCCTCTTATTTTCCATGTAGCTTAAACTTGGTGGAGATGCCAACCAAGCATCCCTTAGTTTCTTTACGCCTCTACCAAATTTGGCAGTCCTTCATATTAAGACTGAAATCAATTCCCATTTAATGCCTTGAAAACTGATGTCACCGACAATACAACTTGTCATGTCATCCATAGGTACCCCTTAGGTTAGCAATGACTTAGGTTAGATCAACATTAGGTTGGAAAATCAACCTAGGTTCTTAGGTAAATCTTTAGTTACCTATTTTGTTTTCAAACTTAATAAATATAGACATACCAACTTGGGTTAGATTTAACCTTTAGGCTAGGGTCTCAACCTTAGTGTTATATTATTAGGTCCAAGGTCCCTATACGCCACTCAAAACCTTAACAAATAGCAAGAAGACCCAGGCCTATCATCAAAATCCTGATGCTAAGTAGGGATCCCTGAAGAAGGGTCCTTCACAACTCTAACCAAAACAAGGCCCAATCCATCTTTGTCTTTCCCTTCAGAATGCCAAGACAACAATGCAAAGGGTAAGAAGAACTGAAGCATACTTTGGATCAATGGAATTGATCCAAGGTGTTATTATTTACACTAAATAAGTTATGGAAACTGACATACAAGTTCATCATCTTTAAAAGAGAATGTAAGTTGAACAAAGAGATGAATGGCCTCATTTTCAAGCAAGCAAAAATCACAACCAAGTGAACCTTTTCAACAAATGATGCATTATCCAATGCAAACATGATTTCCAAAAGTCATAAGAGTACTCCTTCCTAAGACAAATAACTTGTCAATGTTTGCACTGTCAAGAGTGGAAGTCATCACAGTAGCAGTCATGTCAGAGATGTTACATATTCAGTTAAGTTACAAGTTGTGATATACAAATTTATTCATTTCAGTTATGGAATATATATAATCCCTTCTATTAGTTTTAGTTTTGTAATCATTATATCCTTACTAAGAAGGAAATAAGTTGTGCATGTTATATGGTATTCTAGTGTAATACTTTGTGCATGTGAAGCCGATCTATATGTTTCTTAAACTTTTGGTGCATCACCTCATTTTTTGTATCAATTATTCTTCTATCCCTTTTTCCCAAGAGTCAAATAGAGTATTTTATTTTAAGTATTACAGATTTGCACCTTGATCCTCAATTAGATTCACTTAGTTTAGAATGAATTAAACATTCTCTAAAGGTTCATCCCAAGGAGCCAAAGGTCCCACACCTGTGGGATGTTCCCATGTTGCACGCTTGATCATCTGATGATTTAGTGGTGTGCAATCCACATGTGACAATAAAAATTTGGCATGCCCAGTGGGACCAACTAAGAGTTGGTACTTCTCTTATTATTTACATGAATCAAAGTTACCTATCGACTCTATATTTATGGATTTCAAGATCTAGTACACATACTTATGCGAAGGATTCATACTAGAGCTTCATCAAGGAGAGAAAATAAAAAAATTATTTTACAATCTTTATCTCCTCCCATAAAAATAATGGGTGGAGCTTCATCATCGTCTTGTCAAGCACATTCAACACCTCCATATGGAATATTTCCCCTCCAAGGATAAATCAGCCACTTGTTATAATGGAAGTGGTAAGAAACCAAGTTATTCCTACTTTTAATGGTGGTAGTTATCTTGCACTTTCTCAAAGTGATGTTATACCTACAGTGGCCCTCAAAAGTCTACCTTTCTATACATGTGAAACCAATACTAGTCCCATAGAGAACATTCAGGATGTGGCTAGCATTTGTAAAGTTCACAATATCACAGAATATAATGTTGCAGTCAAAATTATTGCTACTTCCCTTAAAGGAAAAACACTTCAATGGTTATGTGGTTTGACAACTATTAGTATACGCACTTGGGATGAGTTAGGAGAGAAGCTTTGTAATCATTTTGAGGACAAGGGTGATCACCTGTCACTCATGAAAAAATTAACCACTATAAAGAGAGATCCTCAAGAGTTCATGGGAGACTTCAACTTTTGATTCATGAAGACAAGGAATAGGATTCTAGCACTAATCAATCCATTGCTAAATAATTCATTCTTGTATTATTTAAGATATTTGAATAGCAATGTTGTGGTCATGATCCAATCCATGGGTGGAACAATACTTCCCGATACCTATGACATTGTCATACGAGCTTAGAATCTTTTGACTCGGGTTGAGAAGATAGCTCCAAGACCACCAATGCCTATTTATCCTAAATTTTCCACTAATCATCCAACCATTTCTCCTCTCCCTCAGGTTTCTAACCAACCAACTCAACTGGTGCCTCCTCCTCCAAATGACCTTTATGAGGTTAAATCATTACTTCAGACCTTTGTAAATGAATTGGTTTCCCACAAGAGGAAATAGTCTCAATATACTCATCCATACCAACCTCAGAATTAACATTATCAGCCTAATAGGTAGTCATTCCAAAACAACAACCAAGTTCCAAATCAAGTTTCTAATGTCGAGCCTTTGAATACTAAAATCCCCCTCACTACTATTTCTTCCAAATCCCTCGTCCCTATAAAAAAACAGCTTGGTTCAGGACTATGAATGGTTTTACCCGTGCTCTCGGCCACATAATTAGAACATATGCCCTAACAAAGTACTTAGTCAGGAACTTATGGTTCAGATCATATCTACACCTACTGAATAACCAACAAAAGTTCCTTCACAAGAAGAAGCTAGTCAACCGCAAACATCATGAGAGACAACCTTGTTGAATTGGAAAGAGGAGGATTTTTGTGGATTTAATATAGAACCTACATCAGTAGCTTCTAATACCTGATCAAAGAAGAGAGAAATAAAAGGTTAGCAGCCAAAGGTTTATAAGGAATCCACTTCTCAACCTCATTTACAAATAGTTGCAAGCAAAGACATGGGAAAGAAGTCATCAAAAGCGCATGTTAGTCAAGCTGCAAGAAAAGAAATTCCACTCAATGTCACAGTGCCAAATTCCCATTTTTTAAAAGAAGATACCACCACATAAAGGAATGTTGGTAAGATAGGAAGTATCCCTTTTAGTATTGTGGAACAGATGAAGAAAACAAACTTGAATGTCACTATGTGGGAATAACTTTCAATTCCTTCAAAGAGGAATTTACTAGTAAGAAGCATTGAAATGTTTTGGTATACCGAGAAATTAAACTAAACATGACACATCTACCTCTACCAGATTGTGTCAACCTGAGGGAAGAAACATTGTTAAGTCCAATAAGCCACCACCCTTCTATATTTCCCTAATCATTGGAAAGCATTTGGTACATAACTGCATGATCAACTCTGGTGCCAGAAGTTTTGTAATGCCTAAGCAGATTACACATGTGTTGGGTATTCAAAATACACCAGTAGCAAGGGAGTTTGTTTAGTTGGATGGTACTACAGTTTAAACTATTGGAATAAGGATATGAATTTTACTATTCATGCATGTCCAAGCTTTTCATTTACACAGGACATATTTGTCATTCATCTTCCACCCTTTTTCCATATGTCTGTTTAGGGACTTCACTGCTAAAATGGGCGGGAAACTATTTGTTGATTGGTTGACCATTTTCTTCATAACTAGATATGGGACTAAGGTAACTTTAAGGGCATAACCAATTTTTTAGAATCATGTTGAACCTTATACCCCCAACGTCATCAATGAAAATTATGACATACATGATCAAGAAGAAGAAGTTACAAATCATGAGTCTACCACTCATGTCAAAGAAGTACCTTATATTTTACTTGATGATTGGAGCAAGAAACATTAGTTCAATCTATATTCTAAAGAATTTTAGTTAATAGAGACCGGGTTGGGAACTTATTATATCCAAAAAGAAGGAACTGTTGTACCTAATATCTTCAAATCCCTAGACGATCTTGAGGGTGTATGAAAACTCTTTTTTTATGGGTCATGAATAAAAAATGGGATTGGCATTGGTGTTATGTTAATTTCCCCATAAGGTAGTAAATATTTATCATCTTTTCATCTTCAGTTCAGTTACACAAACAATGTGGCCAAATATGAAGCTTTGGTACAGGAATTTAGCTAGCTCAGAAAAGAGGGATCAAGGCATTAATGGTTCTTGGGATAGTGATATTTTCGTGCATCAGGTCAAATCTCAAAGTGCAGCAAAGAATGATCTTTTAAGGTTGTAAAAAAATAGGGTATGGGATCTAATCAAAAAATTTGAATCCTTTGGTATCCATGTATTCCTAGGAAGCAAAATTAGTGATGCAGATAAACTTATAATGGTGAGGATCCCAGTACGATGTTCCCATTTATGTCATGAAGGATGAGCAAGAGATCGTGAAGTTGGTTGTAAGACTAGTTGTGCTAGATAATGCAAGTAACTGGTAGGTTTTTTATAGTGACCAATAGATTATCCTCTTTCTGAAAGAATAGGCTGAGTTCTCTTTAAAGAACCAGTCCAAAGCTCAAGAAGCATACAGTGATAAAATCATACAGTTGAAGACTAATAAATTGTCAAAAGTTCTGGTCACTCTTGAATCAATATTCAATTCAGATGACCAAATTAAAAGATAAAGTACCAACATGGTCATTAAGGAAGATGATTTTGAATAGGTTCAAGTTGCAGAGGACAAGTTTTTGAAGATTGGGAAATTATGTACACCAGATAAAAGACAGGCCTTTATTGACATTTTTCAAGAATATAATTATATTTTTACTTGGAGCTACAAAGATATATGGGGTTTCAATCCAGGGTTATCTCGACACACTATTAAACTTGACCCAAATGTTAATTCAGTTTGGAAAAAGTAGAGATCGGTCAAATCCCAAGATTGAATTACTTATGAAGAATGATTTTTCGAAGCTCATTGAAGCTAGTATCATCTATCCCAATAAACATTCCTCCTGGGTGGCCAATTTGGTTTCGTTTAGGAATAAAAATAAATATATCAGACTATGTGTGGATTTTAGAGATCTAAATCAAGAATACTTTAAAGATCATTATCCCCTTCCATCCATGGAACAAATTATTCAAATAGTGGTAGGGGAGGAAAGGTTTTCATTTCTCAACAGATATTCAAGATATAACCATATACTAGTCAAGGCATCTAATCAATTCAAAATAGCTTTTACCACCAAATGGGCACATATTCCTACAATAATATGCCATTTGGATTGCCCAATGTCAATTCCACCTTCCAGCGAGCTATGGATATGGACTTCAAATGGATTATAAATGATATGATCCTCATTTATTTAGATGATATAATGGTATATTCCAAGCATACGTAGGAGCATATGGACCATATAAGAAAGGTTTTTGATAGATGTAGAGAGTTCGTGATTTCATTAAACCCAAAGAAATGTATTTTTGTAGTTAATAAAGAGAACTTGTTGGGACATTTTGTGTCAGTGGAAGGACTCTCAATTGACCTAGAAAGGATTTGTGTCATTTTGGCTCTTTCCCTTCCAAGACACAAGAAGGGTCTCCAGAGTTTGTTGGGGACTATTAATTTTGTAAGAAGGTTTATACCCCAGTTTGATGCCTTGGCTAAACCATTAACAGCCATGTTAAAAAATAACATACCTTTCATCTAGACTAAAGAAGGTAAGGATAGTATTGAAGCTATCAAGATATCTATTTCTCAAGCTCCTACATTGGTGAACCCCAAGTATGAGAAGGATTTTATCCTCTATGATTTTGCGGGATAGGAAAGTATCTCAGGGATCTTTACCCAGTAGAATGATAATTTGATGGAACAACCAATTACCTTCTTCAGCCAGTCTCTCAAGGATTATGATTTGAAGTACTCTTTTGTCGAGAAATAGGTTTCAGTTGTCATTTGGGCATTAAAGAAGTTTAAACACATGTTATTCAATAATAGGATTCAAGTAATGGTATCACATCCAGGGGTCAAGGATTTCTTGTTGAATAAGGATATGAATGAAAATTGAGATGGATGGATTACCAAGGTCATGGAATATGACGTGCATATAAAGGTAACCAAATTAGTCAGGGGGAAAGGCCTATGTCAACAAATTGTTGCTGATTTGGAAGAAAAAAAAGGATGTGACAATGTGTTTCATAATCACCTCCAAGAATAAACTCATGCTCCTACTAATTGGATATCCAAAATGAAGAATTTTCTGCTATCAAGGAAATATCCTCTCAACCTAGATAAAAAACAGAGGCAAATTTTCTGACTCTAGTCTATTACTTATGTTCTCATTTATGACACACTTTTCCTAAAAGAATTGAATGGGGTTCTTCTCAAATGTATAGGTCTTGAACAAGTTGAGAGGATACTGGAAGAATTTCATAATGGTTTTTCAATAGAACATTATTCAGCAATAATTACTACTACAAAAATCATGAGGGCTGGTTATTACTGGTCAAATTTGTTAAAAAATTCCCATTTGTGGGTAAGGAAATGTAAGGAATGTACCTTCTTCACAGGGAAGAAAATACTAGCTTCTCTCCCTCTCCATCCAATTCAATAAGAATAACCCTTTGTATTATGGGGTTGGACTTCATTGGAATGATAAACCCACCATCTAGTAATGGTCACAAATGGTTGCTAATTGTGACTGATTATTTCACCCGATGGACTAAGTTGAAAGAAGGAAATGATAAATTTGTCCTGGATTTTCTCAAAGGAATTATGACAATATTTGGTGTTCCTTTCATGGTTATCTCATAAAACGTTAAGGAATTCATAGGCATGAAGCTCAGTGAGTGGGCTATCAAGAATGGTGTCTATTTAAAAAATTTATCTAACTATTATCCATAGGGTAATGGTTTAAACAAGTCTAGTAATAAGAACTTGATACAAATTATCAAAAGGACAATGGAGAATAACTGACAAACTTGGAATACACAACTGAAGACTTCCTTGTGGGTAGATAGGGTCATGCCAAAAAGGGCCATTGGAAATTCCCCTTTTATGCTAGTGTATGGTAGGAGGTGAAGTTTCCCCCTGTCTTTGTAGTTTCCCTCTTTAGAGTCAACACATCAGCTGTAAGTGATGGCAAGTGATCCTATGAGGGTATGGTTTGTTGAGTTGATGGAATTAGAGGAAACCCAAAACAATGCTATGAAGACTTTGGAGTTGCATCAAGCTCAAACAAAGAAAAAAATTGACAAAAAAGAATTTTATAGGTCTTTTCAAGAAGGGGATTTGGTCCTCAAATGGGATGTGGACAGGGCCAATTCGGAAATGCACGTGAAGTTTGATGCTCTCTGGAGTAGGTCATACATAATTATAAGCCACAAAGAGGCAAATTCATTTTGCCTATCTAAAATTAATGGAGAAGAACTACCCATCTTAATAAATGAGATACACCTCAAAGATTGTTTTTGAGAATTTTTTACCATGTATAGTATTATTTTAGTTTCCTTTCCTCTAAGTGCTTTGCACATTGTCTAGCTTGTTTTGATTTGTCTTGCTTTGTTTTGTTTTGATTGTTATTTGTTTGTGTTTTCTTCTATATATTTTGAGATTAAGGAATCTTGTGCCCAATGGATTGCTTAAGGATGATAGACTAATGCTTAGCAAGAAAGCATCCCCGAGAGGTTGCCAAAAATGTAAACTTTACAAGTTTCCCTTTGCCAAGAAGGATTTTTAAAAATTTGCTTGTAAATTTTTGACTTACACCCATTTCTAATTTTTCTTGAAATATGTTTTAAAATTGCCTAAGTATAAATTTTTCATCAAATTTCAGAAGTCAACATGTAGTTTGTGTGTAAAATACACGTTGAGTTCCAAGACCCAAAACCCGCCCCTAAAAGAATTTTGGAATCGGAAGTTGGAACTTAGGTTGCATTAATCTACATGCCAAGTTTCGAATTCCAATCCACGCTTGCATTTCAGACTTTGGAGTCTGATATGCAGTTTGTATACAAACTACGCATCGAATTTTGAATTCTACCCCCCGACCATCTCAAAGGTATTTCGGACTTCGGAGTCCGATATGCATTTTGCATGTAAACTGCACATCAACTTCTGACTTCCAACTTCCAATGACAAATCAGCAATAAATGCCAACCACCCACACATACCAACTCCTAGGTAATTAATTTTTACTTTCCTATTTAAAGGTGATTTTTACTTGTCATTTTCACCCGACAATTTGGTACGCTGACCTAGTGACACTCCTCTAAACTTCGACTATACTCCTAAGGCAATTTTTTAAGGCATTTTTTCGTGATTTTTCATGAGATTTGGGTAAGTTGGAAGATATTCTTTACAAGATATTTTGGTCTCTTTTAGATTTTTTCTTGTCATTTTTTCATCTCTTTCATGGGCACCTTTCTCGTTTCCTCCTTCGCATATTTTTTTGAAATTTTTTCTTTAATTTCTAAACTCAAGGCTCTTTCACCCTCGTTTTTCTTATTTTTGAAGCCCAAGCTTCAAATCTTGATTTTTGAAATACAAAGGGAAAAAGACCATTTTTGAAGGAGAAAAGACTATTTTCAGAGCATAGAAATATTTTCAAAGGTTTGAAGTTGCTTTGCAGGGGTAGAATTTTGCCATCAAAATTTGGAGGTGGATAGGAACATCACAGGTTAGAAATCCATGTTGGAATTACATTTCAGAACTTTGGAGCTACATAACAGGTCCTAACTTCTGTCATTGAAACTTTGGGTTAGAATTACATGACAGAGATGCAGGTCAAATTTGTAGGGGTACTTTACAGGGTTGTACTTCCACCCCAACCTATGATTCTAATTTAAGTAAGCTTTCCAAATTTTTCACCAAATACAAATATTTAGATCCTCTTCTAAAAGGAAGGATAAGATGAATTATAATTTTCAAGGGGTGACACCCCCTTCAAGCATTGCATCAAATGTTGACAACATCGAAGACACAGACCTAGGGTACATCAACCTTTCCGAATTCTAGAAAAGGGTCAAAGCTTTAAATGATAAATCATAGATGAAATGAATTTATGGTAGTCAAGTTGTTTTGGTTATCGCCTTCCCTCCATCAATATAGTGCCCAGATTTTGTGCTTGTTACTACTACACACTTCGATAAGGACTCTTAAAAAATAAAAAATGATGACGAGATGGTGGTGATAAAACTAGACAGTGACTATTTTGAGGAGTTGTTAAAGCTTCCGAATGTGGAGGAATATGCCACAATTTCCCTAGAATCCACTCTTGAGCACTGAGTTGTAGAAACTAAGACTTGTACAAGGGTTGTTAATAAGAGTTATTTGATAAAATCAAGGATTTCACTATCTAGGTTCCTTAATATTGTTCTACGGTCAGTTATCTAGGAAGTAAATGATATTATCACATTGTTGAGTAGAATCACAAGACTTCCTTCTTCCAAGGATTTCTAGGAATGGATGTATTTGTATATTTCCACTATCCAAAAGAATGTCGATATTATTAGATGCATGGAACACATCATTAATTCCATTTCTTTCTAATTATCGGATGTTATAACTTCTGTGAATTTCTTTATGACTTCCTATCTTGTATATGTGGCCGCATAAATGAGAATTTATCCAAGGTTGTCGCCAGTAGGATGAAGAAGTGATTCTCATATTTATGAATTTTATCCGCATCTCATAGTCAAGGAGGGGCCTAAACATTTGTGAAGGGTGAATGATTATTTCTTTGCTATCATTTTATACTTCTTTGACAAAAACTTGTATAACCAAACAATTTCTGATGATTCTTAGAAAGAAGTCATAGAATGGGGAGGTATCTATTAAAAATTCCCAACATTCACATTTATCAAGGTGTTTGGATTCTTAGGTGCTCCTAACAAGCTACCTAGGTGCCCCACGAAAAAGTGGGTATTAATGGAGTCGATTTGATAGTTGTTACATTATCATAAAATTCAACGTGACAGACACAAGACAGGAGCCCAGTTCCCCATAATTGTGGGAAGATACACATGTGCTTCCACATATAAGGAAAATAATGTTAAAGGGGAAATACAACAAATGACTCTTATGACCTTTCACCGACTCACTTGTTTTGATTATCGGGAAAAATTTGGAAAACAAGGGTCAGCCAGCATTCACATGCCATAATTGGAGGATATCTAGATCCACTACAAGGATGAAATCATGATAAGGGAAAGGGACTTCAAAATATTAAATCTTGAGGAAGTAGCCTAGTATGGAATCACAACCATCCATGAAGGTCTCCACGATGATGAAAATATTTTGGACCCCTCCTACAATTAGAATAATGTTAGAAATCAACCATTGCCATGGATTGATTGGTCACTTGAAGAATACAGTCGTACAAAGGAAAGAGAGGGTCCTATTCTCAATAGGAACTACCACTAGTTGATATCATTGGCATTCACATCAAATACCTCACAGTAGCTCATTATGGAAATCATTCAAGTACAATCATCAGTGGGCCATGCCACCCCTTCAAAGGGAGTAAAATTCACTCCCAAACCTACTTCAAATCCTTGCAATATCTCTTTCATCTACAAAGGTTCAGGATATTTTTTAGGAGTTTCCATGATACGATTTGCATCTCCCAAAGTTTCAGCTACAAAGGTCACTGACCTAAGTGTTTCTCCTATAACTTCCCAAGTAGTATAGACACCATATTCTCCACCTCTTCCCTCTTCACCATTCTCATTCCCTCCTTCCCCCACCTCTCACTCTTCCTTTGGCCACATCCTCCATTTCTTGCATTCCCATTTCTCCTACATTCCTTACCACATCTCCTTCCATGGCCTAGGTTTTCTCTTCCCTTCCCTCTCTTTCATATGGAGATGTTCTAGCTTTAGGATCTCCTTTTGGGACTCATCTTCCTCAACAGGCTTTCCCCATTTCCACCCCCATATCATCAATGCCCACATCCATCCTCTCCACTCTACCTTCTAATATTACTGCTTCATTTCCCTTTGTATTGGCTACAACAAGTGCTCTAGTAATAGCAACACAACCCATTTCCATAGTAACAATTCCCATGTAATGTATTCTTCTTCTTATATTCTCAAATGATTAAACAAATAAACTCCCAAGCAGAAGAAGAAGGTTATAATTGTTGATGTTTTTGATTTTAGTATTCTATATCTACCTTCCTGGAGATAAGAAAAGAGACCAAGGGTTATTTCTAGACTATCGATCGATCAAACTAGAGAGAGGTTTATCAAAATAGCAACCCCAGTTGTTGGAAAAACTAAGGAAAATATCACTGCAACAGATTACCAAATCTCTAGGTTTTCCCTTGGGAATGCCACTCATGAAGGTGCCAAGCAGGATGTTCAAGTTGATTTGGGTAACCTTTTGGATAAATTTGACAAGGATAAAGTGACTAAGGATGAGCTCAAGAACAAGGTGGAACAGTTGACTTTTATTCTAATAAAGGTTACACAACCTTCTCACACTACTTCCCTTGTCATACCTCCAAGATTTGATGACACCTCCTTCTCCGTAATAGAGAATATTGGACAAACAAATTCAGGAAGTAGGAGCATGGATTGAAATTTTAATTCAAGAGGGAGAGAAGGTGATCAAAAATGTTGTTGATATTTATTATGAATTGTACTCTAAGAAGGTTATTGTCTCCAAAATGAGTGAATTTATCACTAAGGAAAGTGACAATTTGGAACTCGCTCTTGAGACCTAGCAGGATGTACGGAACGTGATGTCAGATCTACTTCTGAAATAAGGGATCATTGATGATGCCTCAAAACTATGTGAATATTATGAATCCATGGATTTTAGGGTCCATATGTTGCAAGAATTCATGACTAAGCTGCATGAGAATAGGATCGAGGAATTTGATGGCCTCGATGATATTATGGAAGAGTTTGATAAGATCCATTGCAAGTTTCTGGATAAAAAATGTTGATGCACTTTTGGTTAAACAAATTATTTCCCAATTCAAGAGTCAAGGCAATGAGGACAATGATGTAACCAAATCCTTTAGAATTAATTCTATTCACAAGTTAGTGTCATATCAAAATTTCTTGAGCTAACTTAAGAAAATTATAAATCAGACTAAAAAGTTACCAGGTAAATTGATTAAAGTAGTTGAATTAGCCGAGGTCCTGAATCATTATACATGTGGACTATACAATGAGGAAATTCAAGGAATCATCAAACCATTTCTTGAATACAGGCATAAGGTAGCTTCTGAAGAAAAAGAAGAAGAGTCATACCAAGAGAAGGGTGACACTAGTGCTAGCTAAACATGGCAGCCATTTTTTCAGTCTCTAAGCTGTAATAGTGATTTGAGTTGCAAGTTTGATCTGGTCAAACCTTCACAACCACTTTGCTATTTTTGTGGGAGTCTATTTCCTCAATGTAACCACATTATATTTTTAGTATGTAGAGATTAATGGAGGGAGCTATAATTGCTCACCCTTCTTATTCTATAAATTGGAGGATGCATTTTGTAATAGGGTACTTTTGGATCTTATTGTAAAGAGGCTCTATCAATTTTTGAGTTTAATGTACAAGCTTTTGTCTCAGTAATATACAGAACATAATTTTTCCTTCAACTACTTGATGTGGTATGTATTTTAATAATTCATTCAATACTTTTGAATGATTTCATTTCCTTATATGTGGTAATTTATCTTGCATTCATGTTAAATATCTTTATTCATTTAAGTTGCAAGTTGTGATGTAAAAACTTATTCATATGAGTTATGGAAGATATAGAATCCCTTCTATTATTTTAATTTGTTTTATCATTAAGTATTGACTGAGAAGGAAATAAGAAATTTTACATGTTATATAGTATTTTATTGTAATACTCTATGCATGTGAAGAGGATCTATATGTTCCTTAAAGTTTTGGTGCATCACCTCATTTTTGTGTTTCTATTATTCTTCTATCCCTTTTTCCCAAGAGTCAGATAGAGTAGTTTATTTCAAGTATTGTAGTTCTACACCTTGATCTTCATTCAAATGCACGTATTTTAGAAGGAATTTGGTCTTATCCGTAGGTTCATCTTTAGGAGCCAAGGTCCCACACCTTGGGTATGTTCTCATATTGCATGGGATTATCTGAAAAATTTGTGGGTTTGTGTTCCACGTGAAAACAGTTCCCATAATTCTACCACACTTAGTCCATCACGAAGTATGCTTTCTAATATTTCCAATTTTTAGGATATGAGCTCCCAACACTTCACAAGGCTCTTGAAACCTTCCGCTGAAGTTGAATCTTCAATGAAGTATGCACGCTCACTTTTCTTACAAAGTGCCTAGGACAAAATATTTCCCAAGACCATATTGAAACTCTCATAATTATTGATAAATCATAACATGGTGGAGAAGAATCTATTACCTTTCCATTTACTATAATCAAAAGTTTTGAAATGCTTTGAGGCTCCTGAAACCCTTCCTAGAAGTTGATCTTTATAGATAAAAATTTTTGGTAATTTTGAAAAAATTGATTATTTTGACTAGTTGTGTTTCACCTAATTCTTAGTAGATTAATGAAATAGATAAGGCTAGAAGGCCAAGGAGGAATACTTGTTGTAATGTCGGCTGAATATTGTGTGCACGTTCTGATTTCCTGATCCAAGTTGATTGCGTGAGATTCCTTTTGGCTAGGAGGGACTACCTGAAATGCAAAGCAAGACCACAAAACGTAGTTAATAGCAAAAGGTTAGTGGATTGCCTAGCGTGAGCTAGATCCAAGAAGTGTGATACTTCCTTGATGGTTTTCAATCCACTGATATATATAATTAAATATAAAATAAATGGACATGTAAATAAATAATTCTAATGTTAGTACTCTAATTCAGGTATCTCATATTACTATTAATGTTAATCTAATTAAATGCTTTGATAATGAAATTGGTGATGGTCCTAGGTCAGGTTGCAGGCTAGGTAGGTGGCCTGAGGGTCACATGCAGGGTCTATGTAAGATCTAGTGCAATTTGAGATTGATTTGGGTGATTAGGGATATTACTGGTCTGAGGAAATTTACCAAACACAAAAATTGGTGTCAGTCGGGGTGTGACCAATGATAGTTTAGCTATGACCGATATCAATTTATGTGGGAATGGTCAAATGTATAAAATAGGGGTCTAAGTTCTCTCTGTGTCTGCACAAAGAGATGGGAAGGTCTAAGGTGAGGCTACATGTAGGGTATCAAGCTTAGATTAGGTTTTTGTGAGGTTTTTGGGGTGTTAAGGTCAATTTAGTGAAATTCTGACAGGGAGGCACAGTAACCGACGTCAGTTTGGTGACTGAGTCCGGTGAAGGTAAAATCAATGACAGTTAAGCTAATCAATGTCGATAGGGGAAATTTGGTATAAGTTGATAAAATGTGATTTTGGGATTCTTTGTGACTACACAGAGAGTGAAGGAGGGATGATTAGGTTTGTAATAATACGAGGAAGACTCAGGAACGTATAAAGGATAGGTAAGGATATCCAAAATAATAGGGGTGGTTGGATAGGTAGATGGGTGGAAAGGTGGGGATGGAGGAACGTAGGGAATAACAAGGTTTAATAACAAAAGGATAAAGAACCTAATAATCAAGTACATAAATGATGTAGAATCAAATATACTTACTTGTTGCAAGCCTGGTGGGTGAAAGAAGGTGATGGTCGATCTGTGAAGAGCCTAGTGGCCAGTGTCATAGTAGTGCTTCCTGTAGTGCTACCGTGAATGTCGATGCCTTCATATCAGTCTAAGGTACTTGTTTGGGGCTCTCGTTGAATGTTTTATGTCATCTTGATGCTGAGAAAACTTTGATTCGTGCTTGTATGCAGATATCTCTCTCCAAAACTTGAAGTGACCAACCCGAGAAAAAGTTTACAAAACTATATATATGGTAACCAATGACGGTCAAGGTGACCAGCGGCGGTTGTGGGTTAACCGGTGTTGATTAGGGCGGGAAATCCTAGGTTTACCAAAAATAGAAAATCTTGGCTATTTTTGGTGTGCTCTACTTGTTATTCCGGGTCTCAAGTGATGGTTAGCACTTAGATAAGTGGGAGTGTTGTTGGAGAAAGAATAGGAATATAATGTTATGGCTAGACTAATTCCTAGTTGGTTAAGATAAGTAGAGACTAAGTCTTAGTTAATTAATAGGGTAAGAATAATTCCATTGGTGAGGTGTCTAGGTGATGTGGTGAGGTGAGGTCTAAATTAACCTAATTAAAGTAATTAAATTAATGAATAATGTGAGGACGGGAATTAATTCAATTGTAAATAATTAAATTAATATAAATGTGGGGTAAAGGGGCCATGGTTAGGTGAACACGTTATATTAACTGATTGAAAGGGGACTAAGGGGAGTGTGACCCAAATTTTGTGTCTACAAGTTGGACCAAAAAGGGGGAAAATTTTCGATGGGGTTGTCATATAAAATGTATTGAAAATTTATATGTCAAAATTTATACAAGCAAGCAAAGTGACCCTTCCCAAGTATTTGAGCAAGTGTGAAACTCAAGCATAGCACTATAAAAACATGATTGTCAAGTTTGAGTACACTATGATAGATATTACATGCTAGAAGAACAACGTGTGGTTTGAGCCATCTTTAGAGTAATGGTAATGTTGAAAATGCACAAGGGTGTGCACAACCCAAATAATGTGTGTTTTATACGAATTCTCATCTATGGTTAGGGTTTGAGATGATGACCAATCAATTCATATATCCTTGTTACATGTGCAACAATTAGGGTTTAATAGAAACTCATATTTCTAAGCCAAAAAAGGGCACAAGAAGTTACAGGTTCTAATTTCAAGGGGTTCAAGACCATACAAAAGGTCAATACTAGATACTACAAATTGACCCTAATGTACTTTTCTACATCAGGGTAGTTTTATATTCTAGAATTAGAGATGAAGAATCTTTAAGGTCAAAATAGCCTATTTATCCATTTTACACATCCAAATGTCCTCTTTTTGACTTAAAAAATTTAAGTACACTATTTTCCTCTTTTTTTGATAGTTGTTAGATCAGTAGTCACTTTGAAAAACATTATTTTTATTTGTGCAATTAATGTTGGAAGTTAATTCAATCGAAATATCCATTTGTTGCATTATTTCATCCTTTTTATGTATGTTAATCAAAAAAACACTAAGAAATAGATTCACAAAAAATTTAAATCACTAACCTCTCTTACAATTTCAATTGATCGATTAGCTTGACGTTTTTGCAAATAACCTAGTTTTTATTGTAAATATATAAATGATTGTATAATTTTATAGCTTGTAATATATAGTGTTCAAGTTTAATTAAAACCAATTGTAATTATATATCAGCTCTAAACTAAATCAAAAGTTTATTAGGGTTGATACAAGAATAACCTAGTGTAAAAAACATTTACATCTTATATATCTCTTTGTACATGACATTTACAACTGTATATTGTTAGGATGTAAACATACATCATGCTTTTGGAAAGTTTTATGTATGTTTTCCTTAAATGATGAAACTAAGTCTTATTAGTGTAAATCCTTTTTTTTTACTTTTACATTACTTGATTTGTATTTTGGTTTGTAACTTAACTTACTTTTCCTTATGTTTTTATGTTTTGTCACAAAGATCTTTGACCTTTGTAATTTATTGTTTTACTTTTGTTGACTTTGATCCAAGACCGTGCAATTTGGTCAGGACCGTACTACAGTCTTTCCCTAAGTCTTATGTTATTAGCACATTTCACTTCTGGGTTTCCTCTACCTATTGGGTCTCTTTGTAACTCTTTTCCTTTGTGGTTCTTATATTTAGGATCACCATTAAAAACTACTAAGATCCAAATTTCATAGTGAAAGAATCCTATATATACAAGTTTACTATAAGTATTTAATATTTAACAAGCATTTATATATCTACCACCTATTGAGATAAAATAAGAAAAATATTACTACTGCATATTACATAACACAACATAGGAGGGAATAATTCTAATTTACACATTTTCATACAAGGGTTCTAATTAGGATGAAGTAGTGTAGCCCGCTATCAGTGTGGAAGTACAAGGGAAAAGTTAGGTGGAGATTTTAGTTGCATGCACACTTTCATGAAACACTAGGAGAACTAAAACAAATCTAAAATATAGTACAACACTCAGTGAATCCCAAATGGGGTGAACACCAAGGTCATCTTGACTCAAACACTTCAAGTATTATTTTTTCCTAATGTGTGTTTACGTTTCTTCTAAGAAGCTAGGTTATTTGTAGGTACATATGCAAAATCTACGGTTACAATCTAAGTAAAAATTTCTCAAAGTGTGACACAAGTGACATCAAAGTGACACATGAGAAACTAAAGTCCCACCACCTATAGGTTCAAAACTATATAGATCATGTTTGTAGTGGATTACGGTCTTGCACTAATCTATATGGTCATACCCTTTCATATTCAAACAAACAACAAATGATCCATGCACATTCCAGGCTCTAGATCAATTCTAAATTTTTAATGACACTATCAGAGGTCAACCTAAATCAACTAAGTCATCTCTCAAACCCTAGTTGAACTCCTAATTACTTTATCAATTTAGTTTGCTTGTAATACTCTAGTTTATATTTTACAATTATAACATAATGTGAATTAATTTATTTTTTTGTAGCATTCATTTAATTTTGTATATATTAATTAGATAACATCATTTAATTAAGTTAGGCTTGATACAACATCATACCTACTATTTCTGAACCAATGATCACTTCATACATAGATCTAAATCATGGGGAATTTTTTTTGAATAATGACTTATACTCCTAAAGGAAAAAAGATTTACAATTTTATCAAGCACGTGCACTCAATCAAGAAAATTTATCTATATTTTTCATAAACATATACTCAATCAAGAACATTTATCTATACGAATCAAACATGTATGTTTGAATAAGATCATTTATCTATATTTATCAAGTATGTACACTCGATTTAGAGAATTTATCTATTTTCACCCTTTTTAGAAGTTTGATTAGGGTTTTAAAACTATAACCAAAATAAGAATGAAAGAGGAGCTATGAGGGATTATTTTGATTACTTAACTTCCAACATTAACCATTCAATATCATAATAATGCATTAATACTTGTAACAAATGTACACGATGTAATACAAACTCACAAATACATGGGATTGAGTGCACTTAGCTAATTATAGGTGATTTTGAGCTGATTTAGGTATTTTCAATGCTGAAACAAGGGATTTTGGACTTGATGGAGCTTTGAACTATAGTTATGAGTTGATAAACACATGGGGTAGGATCGTACAGTAGGAACAAGAATGATTGTATGGTTTTTCTCTACCTTTATAGCTTTGTGCTTGCTAAGAATTGGTTCCTTTGACTTTATGGGTCTGTCACTTATTTGATTCTCTTTGTCATTATCTATCATTCACCTTTGATCACACTATGAGGGTATTTGAATACTCTACCCAATCCTTAAAAAATATTAACCACAGATGAAGTCTTGTAAAACAAACATTAGTTGGGTTGTAGGCACCTGTGTGCTCCATTGATGCAAGCACTAGTCTGAAGAGGCCTCAAACCACACGTAATTCTCCTAACATATGATATTTATCTATATTGCAATAAAATTTTACATCTTCTCTTTGAAAATTATTGAATTGAGTTTCTCTCTTGTGCAATCTACTTGAAGTGGTGACTTTGGATGCTTGTAAGTGTGGGAATCAGTCCCCTAAGCCTAGTGAGAAGCTTCAAACATGTAGATAGTGCTACCTAAATGAATGTACAAAGGTATTTTCAAAATATAAGGAGATTTTGGTTCCCTTTGTGTCAATTTTTGCAATATGAGTCCATAATATTGCTTCCTTGTTGTCTCTAGTTCAAATGAGGTAAGTTTCACTTGCTTATATAAGCTTCCAAAGGTAATTCAAGTTTGAAAGGATGACTAAGGGAAACTAAGTGACCCAAATAAGAATGTGTAATGGGAAGTTAGGGACCAAAGTGAGTTGGGTAAAATCCATACAATAGGGTTAGGACCGTACAGAAGTTCTTATCCCTGGTGTACATTTTTTACCAAAGGAGGAAAACTTGTAATGTGAAGTTTAGAAGCTGGAAAGTAGAGTTTTTTACTGTGTTTCATGCATTCACTTCTCAGAAATTATTGATAGGTGAGTGTGTAATAGCAAACAAGAGACCTAGGGATATACCAAATGAGGATGGGTAGAATGTAGTTTTTTAAACAAGAAAACAGTAAAGAACAATAGTGGCAAAAAGTAGGATTACCAAATTCGAGTGTCTACATTATATATGAAAATCAAATATGTGCAATCCACCAAGAACATTTATCTATATAAAGCAATCACATGCACTTGATTAATAACATTCTCTAATTGAATTGAGAAAATATTTATGATCACAATCATTCAAACTATCTAAATTGAGAAAATATTACCGATTAGAAACATTCAAACTACTCCAAAATGAACAAATCATTTCGTCTCAAAACATTCAAATTGTTTGAACAATCATGTTACATTCTTTAGATATCTTTAATATTTAAATATTGAAAATTGGTTCCCTAAGTAACTCAAGATTGATATATGGATTTCATAATAGCCCAATATTGTATGTTGGCTTCAAGTAGATCGATGTCCATAATTCATATTTCTAGTTAAGAGATGAGTCCAATTTATGCACACATCTTTTTGAATGATTTTTGTTTGTTTCTATGTCCAAAAAAGTAAATGAAATGAAATTAAAAACCTTCTCAAGGTGACACAACACTTGAGAACATTATGTATTTATCTATTCAAAAAATGTGGGATACTCTATCAAAAGGCAATGTTTGTCATGTTTTATACATTTTCTTGTTATTTCAAAAAAGGTTCTCAATGATTCTATCATATATGTGTTTTATCACAAGAATGGTAATTTATTGTGTTTTGCTAATTTTTGTAGGTTGGAATATTGTCTAAAGAGAACGGTGGAAAAATGTTGCTTTAAAATAATTTTACAAGACACACAAAAAGTATCCTTTTGGTATCTTCTTATTTTACTTTAAACCAACATTTTCAATTCTAGTTTAAAGTGCAGGGAATTATAGATATGCCTGAAAATGAAAGAATCCATTTTTATAATGTATTTTAGATGATTTTGTGCATATGGTAGGTTGACTCACATAATTGGGATTAACTGACACATCAACACTTCTATCTAAGTCAAATTCATTTGTAATGTATCATAATACCTCTTTTTCATCATTAATTTGTTTTCACATGTTTTATGGGAATTACTACCTCGTGGCTTTGATATGGACTAATTCTTCAATGCTCAGGACATAGTTATCCTTCCCAAACAAATCCATCCTAATGATTTCATCCTATATGCCTGGCTTTATCATCCATTGATTTTTTCTCAAACGTTTCCTAAATAAATATCTTCATATCAATCTTTTGGGTCAATTAATTTCTAGTTTTAAGTAATTGTGCACTAAAAGGTTTCAAATTTAAGGTATGATCACTATATAAACACATCACTAAAAACATTGTAAAAGAGGGGACTCATTACTAGGTCAATAAACTAGCCAAAAATCTAAAGATATATTGCACATTCAAGCACACAATTCATTACTCTTATTTAAAAATATGAAACACATCCATTGCATGTATTACCTCTTGTGCCATTGGGTTATTGGGAATGACATGTAGCATGACAATACCTACTAAGAGATAATTTAAGAGAGAATTGCATTGATATGAGGCATCTTTAATACTGAGAGATGGGTGAGTTAGTATTATACAATATTTTACTTATTTAAATCTTTAGTATTCACAACAATAACAATGATATAAGATCAAACAATTATACAAGACATGATTTATGTGGAAACCCTTTCGGGAGAAAACCATAGAGGAAAGACTACTTGGAGTTACTATCTAAATCCAACCACAAAATTAATTTCTTTACAAATGTTTGTAGGAAGCAACCTACTGGAGACACCAATCCCCAAATGTCAAGCACCACCTCAGCTACTTTGTCAGTACTAACTCACTGGAGACACCAATCCCCAATTTCAAGCACCAACTCAGCTAATTCTTGAGAACCAACTCATTGAAGACACCAATCTCTAATGTCAAGCACCAACTCAGCTAATTCATAAGTGCCACCTCACTGGAGACACCAGTCCCCAATGTATGAGGGACTGACCTCAACAATACAAATTTCTACCTTCTTTAATTACTTCTTCAACCTGATGATGGCAATTAGATCATACTTTAATTCCCTTGTTATCTTCGCACACATGCACTTCTCACATTTACCTTATTCCATGTGTTGTTCACTCTTCCTTCCTCCTCAACAATTTTACATTCTAATTTGCTTGAGTTTGTTCTTCCTCCATAAATATTCTCGATATTTCTTCATTATTCACTCTTCTCTTCTACTCTCTTCGCTCTCTCCTCTTTTAAAAAATTGCCATCATCATACTTGAGCTTTATATGTAATTTTGTAATTAAATTCCTTTATATATCATAATCATATCTTAAAATAATATGACTACTCCCCAAGGGTCAACTAATATAAAAAAAATTAGTTTGAGGCTTGATTCAATTTTTGAAGAATGATATTCAAATTTTTGATATTCTCCTCGGCTTCCACAGAATTACCCTACTTTCATTTGGTCATCACCATCACGGCAATCCTTGAATTTCATGGCTCATTTTCTCTTTTTCCTTATTTTGTGGATTTCGTTGTCAGTCACAGACTTTCTAGTCACTTCCAGTACTCCCCGACTTCCACATCATTATTTTGACCCCACAAACCACCTTTGTCTCAGTATGTGATTTTTATAGGCTCCATGACATTCCTTTATAGTTTACTTCATATTGCAATAGTGTAACACTCGCTCAAAAACCCGCAAGACACTAATACGCCAAATTCCTTTGTTGCTTGACTATTTCCTTTCTACTACAGGTAAAAAACTATTTCCTTTGCTCTGTGGCATACATCCTTTGTTACACGATATTGGCTTGCATTTGAAACTTGTAAAACACTATAACAAATTCTTGGTACACTACAAACCATTTTCAAATCCACAAAACACTATAATAAACCCACATGATACTACAAAATATTTTCCTTTGTTGTACAACATGCAAAATTCAAACTAAGTCAATGTTTTCATGAATGGCGCACTCCTAAAACATCAATGACAATATTTCTAACATATGAAACACATAAATTGATTCCTTTATCAACATTATTTTGACATTAATGACAATATTTCCAACAATCACCCCCTTTATCATTGATGGTAACCTACCACCTTGCATAGTAATGATTTATGAATGTAGTTTGTTCCCTATGTCTACAATACTCTCCTTTTCTATGATTTTCTTTATGTACTACTCCCCCTTGTTTTAAATCTCCCCCCTTTGACATCAATGGAAAAGGAAAAACTCTCATAAATCTCCCCTTGGAGTTTGCATTATCTGATCTTTTCAAAGTTATCTACACTATAAAACTAAAAGAATAATGAAAGGATTAGCTCCCCCTGAACTTATGCTTCCTTTTAGTGACCTGATGAAAAATATATCACTCCCAAATTTTGTCTAAGATATTAAAATGTTTCTTTTGGAGAGGCTTAGTGAAAATATCAGCAATCTATTCTTTTTTGGCAATATATTTCAACTTGACTTGTTGTTCTACAACTTGTTGTCTCAAAAAATGAAACTTAATGGGAATATATTTTGTTCTAGAGTGTATGACTAGATTTTTTGAGATCTTTATTACACTAGTATTATCACAGAGTATATAAATTGGAAGATAAAATTATACATTGATGTCCTTCAATGTCTGCTTCATCCATAGAACTTGTGTGTAACAAGTAACTGCAGCAATGTATTCTGCCTTAGCTGTGGAAAAAGAAACATAATCCTTCTTCTTGCTTAACTAAGATAATAAATTGTTTCCCAAAAATAATGCACCTCCACTTGTACACTTTCTATCATTAATACAACCAACCCAATTTACATACGTATATGTTGTTAGAGTGAAATATTATCCTCTTAGATACCACAATCCATAATCAAATGTACCTTTTAAATATTTGAATATTCTTTTGACTGTTTGCATATGAGTTTCTTTTGGAGTAGCTTGAAAACATGTTAATATCCCTATTATTTTCATCACATATAGTCTTGATGTCATCACATATAATATCTTCCCATAATTGATCTATAAAGAGTATGATTTGCTTTAGAAGATTCATCATCCTTATTCAATTTACATCCTGTGACCATGGGTGTACTCACTAGTTTGAAATATTTCATTATGAACTTTTTCAACATCTCCTTGATTTGTGAGATAAATATTCCTTTGTCATATTGATAAATTTATAATCCAAGGAAGAATGAAAACTCACTGAACATGGAAATTTTAAATTATTTTTATGTTTCCTCAGCAAAATCTTAACACATTGTATCACTACTTCCTCCAAAAATGATATCATCAACATAACCAACAATAATCAATTGAATCTCACCTTTATTTTTAATGTAAAGATTGTTATCAGCAATACCCTCCTTAAAACCTTGTTGTCATAGGTACTTGTCTAGTCTTGCATACCAGGCTCTGGCGGCTTGGTTTAGACCATAGCGAGATTTCTTCAGGTTGCATATATAATCTTTATCATCTGATAAAATGAATCCTTTTGGTTGTTCAATGTAAAATTATTCCAAATTCCCATTTAGAATAGTTGATTTGACATCCATTTGATATAATTTAAAGTTCTTAAATGAATCAAATGCCAAAAACATTTTAATGGCTTCTAATCGTGAAATGGGAGAAAAAGTTTCTTCAAAGCCAATACTTTCAACTTGTGCATAGTCATTGTAGAATAACCTTGCTTTATTTATTACAACTTGTCCATATTCATTAAGCTTGTTTCTGAAAACCTATTTGGTGCTAATCACATTTTTATATTTTGGTCTTGGTACAAGTTCCCATGTTTCATTCTTCTCAATATGATCTAGCTCTCCTTCCATTGCTTCAATCCAATGTTTATCTTCACTTGCTTCATTGAAATTATTAGTTTCTATCTTGGATAGAAAAGACATATTTGCATGTTCAACTACATTTTACAATCTTCTTCTAGTTTTTACACCAGTGTTTTTGTCCCCTATGATCTGATATTTTGAATGGTTCTTCTAGACTGATCTAGATGTTATTTTTGTATCATTTCTTTCAACTTATTCCTTTTCATCTTCTTCCTCATTTCCACTTATTGTTTCCTTTGGATAATTAATTGCTTGTATCTTCTTATTTTTATACTTGATATCATCCACTTTCACATCCACACTTTCAACAATCTTAAATGTTCTCATATTAAAACATCTATAGGCCTTATTTCTTGAAGAGTAACCAAGAAAAATACCTTCATCAGATCTAGAATCAAACTTACCCAAGTCTTAATCATCTCTTCTGATATATAATTCACTTCTAAATACTTTGAAATGTTTAACAATTTCCAGTATGTCCTTCTATAATTCATAAGGTGTTTTGTTTTTGTTTACTCTAATTTCCCCCTATTCAAGATATAAATTGTTACATTGAAAACTTCTCTCCAAAACTTGTTTGATATCTTGGATTCATTTAGCATGGTTCTAGCCATCTCTTATATTGTCCTATTCTTTCTTTCAACAACTCCATTCTATTATGGAGTCATTACTCCTAAGAAATGTCTTTTTATTCTATGATACTCACAATATTCTTCGAATTCATTTGAAGTGAATTTTCCTCCTCGATAAGATCTTAAACACTTGATTTTCAAATCAGTTTCAATTTCAACCATGGATTTGAATTCCTTAAGCCTTTCAAATGCTTCATAGTTCTCTCTTACAAAATTAACCCATGTCATTCTAGAATAATCATCAATAAACAACATGAAATAGCTCTCACCTTTCATGTTTTGAGTTCTTGTAGGCCCAAAAATATGAGTATGCACAAGTTCAAATAACCTTGTTGTTGAGTAATCCTTTGACTTAACTGAAACTCTTATTTGTTTGCCATGATGACATTGTTTGAAAATGGTATATATTGGTTTAGTGATCTTTGGCATGTCTCTAACAACTTATTTAGAACTATTTTTTATTAAATTATCTTTATTAAAGTTCATATGACCAATTCTTCTATGTCTTATCCAACTTTCATATATTTGTCCCATGCAACATTTTTCAACTTTAATATCACTAAGAATGTAAAGATTATTTGTTGTCCTGCATGCATCAACAACAACCTTTCCTGTACTTTTCTTTCTCATTTCACAACCTTTGGCATAAAATGTTGCAGTGTATCCTCCATCACTCATTTGGCTCACACTCAGAAGATTATGTTTTAGTCCTTCAACATATAAGGCATTTTCAGTTTTTGATTTACCATTGTTAAGGATAATTATTAGTAGTACCCTTACCTGAAATTCTTATTGTGGAATTGTCTCCAAACTTCACAGTACCTCCATTCACTTATTTCAAGGCGATAAACTTACTCTTATCTCTCATCATGTGGCTTGAGCAACCACTGTCAATATACCATATATTTCCTTCATTTTGTGGATGAAATTTTGTATGAACAAGCATGGATTTTTCTTTATTCATTTCTTGTTCCTAATTCTTCTAAACATTTGTTGATCCATCTTTCTGATTATCCATGGTTTCCTTGTTCTTATATTTACTGGAAGATTCTTCAAACCCACTTCTATGCAAATGAGCTTTATACTGTAGACATAAAAACTATACACTTGGCTGCATTTCTAGGTCCTAAAGTATATTAATAAATACATGATTCCTAAGAAAGAAAACTAGTGGTTGATGAATCCCTTTGGAATTTTGATTATGTTATCTCTTACACTTTACTTACTTTACACATCTTAAAGCTCTGTCAACACTTGACTGATTTATCTTTTATATCCTTGGACCCTAATGCCCAATTAGGAAAGAAACACCTAGGCGCTCCTATCCCTCCTAGTCACTCCTATCCCTCTCTTTCTTCTTCTTACTATTTTGAGTGTGTTTCACTTCTTAGACACCTTTTAACACTTTGGGCTGGCCTTTCAGTTGTTAATTATGAAATTCAAACAAGGGAATCGTATATATACTTAGTTACTTTTCTCAAATAAAGGTAGAAGAACACTACAAGGCATAGATCTAGCACATTAATATAAGGGACAAGGGTTGCATTGATTTGCATACACAACATAGGAGAGGAGTTCTGATGAAGCCCTATTTTTTCATGTGTAAACCTATGTGAAACCTTGTATTACCTTAGTATCATTTTGTACAATGTATGATATTGGCAATTTATAATTAATAATTTGTTATATTTTGGAAGGAAATGTTGTGCATATTCTTGTTATCTTTATCTTTTTATTGCTTCTTACAAAAAATGGCTTAAATTGATCTCTTTTATGAGAATTAACAATACATTTGGAAAAAGGTAATATGTTGATTTATCACAAGAGTTAAATTGCAACTAACATAGGACTCAATTAGTGCATTAGCATTAGGACTCACCTTATAGTGCACAAAACTCACATTTTGCATTAGTGCAGGACTCATGGTAAAGTGTTGCACAAGACTCGTCCATATCATCAATTGAGGTTTCCTTGAAATATGGGACTCACACAGAGAAGATGAGATAGTTCATACTGGCTAAACTATAAGTTTATACAAATAGCAACACAAAAACATGAGCATGAAATGTGTGCCACTACCTCAACCTACATTCATGTAGATTATGAGGTCTAGTTAGTCACTAATTTAACTCTAGTTTCTTGGGAGACGTGATGTTTCCATACACCTAATGAATTTATTATCACCGTGAGTTCGCTAGTAATCAATCTGAGAGATCTAAATTATCTTTCCAACACCAATTGACTCTCTCAAAGGATTCAATTATCGGGACCACTCCTCTGTAGTTAGCAATATTAATTCAATCCAAATGACGTAAATACTACTTCTTCCACAACTGTACTTCTTAGAATAGATAGTCATTGTTTTAGTCAACATCCAGTTTAAGTAGATGTTAGTTATTGCTAATAAACTAGTTCTATCCTAGAGGGACTATGTTTTCTTTGGAATAAAAGAGATAATGTATTTAGATTCATCGGTTTGGTTCAGTTAGCTGATTATCATTGTAAACGGGCAGTACTCTTCAATTCAATAAAATTTCATGGATTCAGGGGGAGAAGTTTTTTGTGTGAATTTCAACATTAAACTTAGATAAAATGGAAGGAGTGAAGGGAAAATCCTCCCCAACGAGAAAGGATATTTTATTTTTATTTTCCTTCTGTTATTTTGAATGCATTTACTTAAGTTTCCATCATTAAACTGTGTTTTTTCATACCTTTAAAAGTTATGTCTTTAATATTATTTTATTTCAATGCATTTCATTTCATAATTACAGTTAGTTATTATTTAGTTAATTTTGTTATTAAGTACATGCTGATAATATTTCATATTGTTCCCTTTATTACAAATAGCCATGAACACTACCCTAGACTGATAGATATAATATAATTAAATTACAAGTATCAATGATGCTCGTCACTATTTGGAAACATTGTTGGGGAATTTCAAGGTGTTATCAAAGGTTTAAGTACTAACTACAAGTGTTACCTAGTGGTTTGGTAAGTTTCCATTCAGAAATTTTATTTCCATAACTCTTTTTCTTAGGAATATAGAATACCTTGTAGTGACAACAAGAATCCTCTATTCTTTAATTTATGTGGAACAAAAACAATCATGTTAAGATCTGATGGTTAGGGAACTATCCTCAGTATGATATGATTTTATGTTTATACCTAGAGACTGTAGAAGTAGATTTATTAGGATAAATTTTCAAAAAAAACCCTCAAAACTAGCTTGTGGAATAACTTGTTGAACAAAGAAGGATGGCTGATGAAGTAGAGAACCCCAATGGTGGATAAAATGGAAACCCTCTAATTGGTAGAGTGTTTTCCTACCCCATACAACTAGATCCTAATGACTAGGCTCCTATGGAAAATATATCCCCCTCAATTTTACCAACCTTTCGGGGATTAGTCTCAGAAGACCATGACCAATTTCTTTTTGACTTCAAGGTCTTATATGCCAAACTTATGATTACACTTTCGATTCCCAGAAGCTCAAGTTATTTCCCTCCACTTTAAAATATTTAACTATGAGATGGTTTATGGTATTAATTCATAACTCTATCCATAGTTTGGAAGAGATGGAAACAATTTTCTTGGAAAAATATCAAGACTACTATAGATTCCAAGACAGGAAGGAGGAAGTTTTAGAATTCAACAAAAGAAAGATGCTATTGTGGAAGATTATCTTGATTGGTTCCTCTTCCTTCACAGGAAGTGTGGGACTAGCATGGATATTTACCTACTCAAAACCTTATTCCTCAAAGGATTGGATGAAGACACACATGAATCCTTCAATCTTATAGGAAAGGGACACATGAACAAACTCAACTTCATGGAAATCATTAATCTATGTATGAACAACTCCCGAGCTCGCCCTAAATTTTGTAGACATAAAGGAAAAAAATTCAGTGGTAATATATCTAAGCTGAGGGAAGAAATTGTAAAGTTGATAAAAAAAAACCTTTTAGTTCAGCTCAATACCACTATGGATAGGGAGAAAGCCAAAAATACAAAACCCTTGTTTATCTACTACCCAAGATGTAGAAACAAACATAGACTTAAGGACTTCCCTTTAGACAAGACAGATATTTGTCTTCTTTGTGAACTCAAGCATGTCACAAACTAATGTGGGTTGATTCCCTTGCTTAAGAACCATTTAAAATAGAACACACAAGATGAATATGAGTTAAACTATATGGCTCATAGGTAAGGAGGAAATTTGCAGTTCAACCAAAATCAGTCCTACCTGCCAAAATCACAATGGGTCCCAAATCAATGGAATGCACCATGGCCATATCCCCAACCTTGGGCCCAACAATCCCCATAGTAGTGGATCCCACAGTGGAATACACCACCAAGTTATTATGAACAACCTTAGGCTCCACATCCAAACATTCCACCATTTCAACAGTTTAATCCTCAGTACCAACAGTAGTGGAATGTACCTCAAGGATTTGGGTAGTGGTATTATAATAAAAGCAGATCACAAGGTCAATAAGCCTTGTTTACTGGACCTAAAAATACTTCCCCATATAATCAACCTACCCAACCACAGATACCAACACAAACTATAGCAAACCCAAAACATGTGAGGCAAGGTAATGCAGCGTACAGTGTGAAATCAAATAAGAACCCCATAGTAAATTCAATGGATTGTAAGAATATCTTGTTGTGCTCATGTAAGGTTACCTCAAAAACTTCATCCCTTATGATAGAAGAAATCCCTAAGGATAATTAAAATCCAGAAGAAACGCAACCTTGTCCTGTTGTTAAGGAAACTCCTCAACCAAATATTGACATTCCTTTTCCATCTAGACTCTCAGAAAAACACAATATTATAGTTCCTGAATAGCTAGAGTCAGAGTTAATTCAAGGACTGGGAACATTGAGTATTAGCATTCCCTTGTTGCAATCTCTTAAGAAAATTCTTGAAATAAACAAAACAATCAAAGAGATTTGTTTTAAGACTCTAGGAAGAAGAAAGAATCAACCTAAAACCATCCATGTTGATGGGAAACTTGCTAGTATTTTGGAAGGGAATATGACCCATCCTAAATACAGAGACCCTGGAATTCTTATTGTTATAGTTAACATAGGAGATGTCTAGATTCCTAACATCCTAGTTGACCTGGGGGCTGCCATCAATGTTATGACCATAGATACTATGTCCACCTTAGCAATTCTTAAACCACAGTCAACCTCCATAGTCTTACAAATAGCACATCAATATGTAAACAAGCCAAAGGGAATTTTAGAGGATGTCACTATTACTATTGAACCATGGGACTATTTGGTAGAATTCATGATCATAAAAATGAATAATATAAATATTGGATACCCTATAATCCTAGAAATTCCTTGGTTAGCCACAACTGATACCCTCATTGATTACAGGATGGAATATGGTGTTTACAAATGGACAAGATTCGAAAAAATATCAATATACCCTACTGCAAAGCCTTTCATTACAAACAATAAACAATGGTGTAAGGACATCATCTCTTCTCTTTCCATGGTCATAATTACGGAACACTCATATCAAATTTAGTATGATGACCATGAGCCTTACACTAGACATAGTATAAGTCATGTGCCTGAGTCTTGCGCTAGGTTTATTTCGAGTCATGCACTACAATTAATGGAAACAAGAGATGATTTTATGGATGAAAACAACTAGCTCATCATCTATCCTTTTACATGGAATATAGATATAACCAAGTTCATCTTCCAAAACATCATTATTGTTCACAAATTATTTCTCCATAGGTGTCCATTGAATGCATTGTTAGAGAATATCCCATTGTAGATCCCTTGTATATAGGTACCAAACAACTACCTATTTTCCCAAAGACATCACTGATAGTTAATAGTTGGTTGACTAGTCATGAGGAGAATAGCATATTTGAATTTTTATGCTCTCGTCCTCAAGCTTTTGCTTAAGAATATAGTGACATAAAGGATATCCATCCTGGTATTTGTACACATCATATCTACACTATTGAGTCAAGACTATTCAAACTAGCTTAAAGAAGGATAAACCCTACTTTAAGAGACATTGTAAAAACTAAGATTGAAAAACTTTTGAAGCTAGGATTCATTTATCCAATATCAGAAAGTCAGTGGGTTTCTCGATTAGTCATAGTTCCTAAAAAGAACCAGAAATGGAGAGTTTGTGTGGATTATAGGGAACTAAATAAGGAAACTCATAGGGATTATTTTCCATTACCTTTTATTGATCAAGTCTTAGACAATCTATCTGGAAAAAGGTACTTTTCATTCCTTGATGGGTTCATCGGTTATGATCAAATAACAGTGGTACCTGAGGATCAAGATAAAACAACTTTCACCTGCCCATGGGGAACATTTTCTTACAGGTTGTTACCTTTTGGTTTATGTAATGCTCTTGCTAATTTTCAAAGGGCCATGTTGGCAATCTTTTCTAATCTCACCCATGACTATGTAGAGATTTACATGGATGATTTCATGGTTTATGGAGTAGCATTCCAAGAGGTGGTTGAAAATCTAAACAAAGTCTTTGCTTGGTGTGAAAAACATCAATTATCATTGAACCATGAAAAATGTTTATTTATGATGGAATAAGGGATTGTCTTAGGCCATCATGTTTCAGATAAAGGGGTCAAGGTAGACCCAAACAAGGTTACTATCATTGTAACACTTTAATCTCCCACAAACCAAATAGAGGTAAGAAGCTTTCTTGGCCAAGTCTATTACTATCAAAGGTTTTTCGTAGATTTTAGCAAGATAGGTTCTCCATTATTTATTCTCCTAACTAAAGACTCTGAATTAGAATAGACATAAGCATGCCAGCAAGCTTTTGATGCTATTAAAGGTAGGTTAATAATCACACCAGTATTGGGAGGCCCGAATTGGAAGCTTCCCTTCCATATTAAAAAATATGCCTCCAATGAAGTAGTAGGTTTTTTTCTTGGACAGCAAGAGGAGGGAGAATTTATGCATGTTATTTATTATATTAGTAAAAACCCCTCCCCTGCTGAAAGGAATTACACCACAAAGGAGAAGGATTTTTTGTAGTTGTATATGCAATCAACAAGTTTCACCATTATATTACAGGATATGAAGTGATTGTTCACATTGACCGATCTGTTATCAAATATCTAATGAAAAAACTTTTAGTACATGGCAAGGTTGTAAGGTGGTTGTTATTACTACAGGAATTTAACATTAAAAACATTGACAAAATAGGTAAATCCAACATGGTAGCTTATTTTATTTCAAGACTTACTACTTCAAATGAAGAAGAACAGGTCAATGATGACTTTCCAGATGAAAATTTGTTTGCAATTTCTACTACCTTTCCTTGGTATGCAGATATGGCTAATTACTTAGTTACAAGGAAGTTTCCAACCTTTCTCACACAAAAGAAAAGGAAATAATTAATTAAACAAAGTGTGATGTATACATGGTTAAATGGAATTCTTTTCAAATGTGGACCTAACCATGTTTTACACATGTGTGTGGTTAAGGATGAAGTATTTTACGTACTTAGAGCATGCCATGATGAGTCATCAAGAGGGAATTATTTAGTTCAAATGATCATTCACAAATTTATAGGAGTTGGTTACTATTGGCCTTCCTTGTTAAAGGATACCAAAAAGTATCTATGGAGATGTGATCAATGTCAAAGGATGGGGAAACCAACATTTACATCTGAAATTCCACTCTAACCTCAAGTTGTCTTGGAACCATTTGAGAAGTGGGGATTGGATTTCATTGGACCAATTGACCCAACCTCTCAAGGGAAGGAGTACATCCTAGTTTTTACTGATTATGTCACCAAATGGGTTGAAGTGAAAACACTACAATATGCAATAGATGAAAAAGTTACAGATTTCTTATATGAGCATATCTTTCAGAGATTTGGAGCACCAAGATCCATTATCTCATATCAGGGACCACAGTTCATGTCAGGTATAATCAGTTCTTTTATGGCAACATACCATCTGAAGCATAAGAATTCATCACGATACCACCCAAAGTCTAATGGTCAAGTGGAGGTTACTAACAGATAGTTGGAAAATATCTTAACAAAAACAATGGATATCTCAAGGAAAAATTGGATTCAAAAACTTCCTGAAGCAATATGGGCCTACAACGCTACTTAGAAAACAACCATAGGATTTACTCCTTATGAGTTGGTGTATGGGAAGAAGCCCATTCTTCACATAGAATATAAAATTCAAAGCTTGAGAATAACTACAGTGGTGGGAATTAAATTATCTGAGGCATAGCAAGTAAGGATAATACAACTAACTGATCTGGATGAAATGAGACTTCAATCATTGTATCAAACTAAAATCAACCAACACCAAATGCAAGTATGGCATGAAAAACACATAAATCCAAGGAAATTCCAAGAAGGGGATTGGGCTCTATTATTTGACTTAAAGTATAAGTATTTCAAAGGGAAGTATAGACAAGATGGATGGGCCCATATCAGATTGAATGAGTATTCAACAATGGGACCGTTCAACTGATTCCAATTGATGGAGAGAAGAAAGTAGTGTTATTTAATGGGCATAGACTGGGGATGTACCATAAATCAACATCCAGAGAAGAGTTTCAGAATGAACTTCAGGAAGATTCATCTCTAAAGTGTTTGGAAAAATTCTCTTTATCCAACACAACTCAGAACTAAGCTATTTGTCACCAGGAATAAAGAGGTGATGACTAAAATCTAGAAATGGTAGTCATCATCCTCTGAAGCATTGGTTCAAAACCAGCAATGACGTCCATGGCTTCTAAAAAAAGAAAAAAGAAAAAATATATATATAATAAATTTAGGTGGCCAAAAACTAGAAATGGCGACCACCACCCCTGAATCTATAGGAAATAAATGAAGGATGACGTGTAGATGGAGGATAAAATCAACGTGAAGATGACGATCAATGATGTGAAAAGTAAATTTAATAAGGTATCTGCAATATTTCCTTCTTAAATGTTGAAAGGTTTTAATTTATGAACTGTTAATTATTACATTCATGCACATTGATTACTTTCTCCATTTCTAATGCATTCCCATGCTTCATATATCCCCACAAAATCTTCCATCCCCCTCCACATTAACCACCACACGTACCAATAACTATCATTATCACTTTGGGATTTGATTAAACCTTTCCCAATTCAGTTGTTTTATTTGTAACCATTTATCCTCCCCTGTCACTTTCCAAATTTCAGTCTAATACTCTTGCACTACTACCATTCTTGTGCCCACTTTTGTCTCTGTAAATATTGTCATCCCAGTTTTTTGCCCTTTATTTTTCACTTATCAGTCATGGGACCTATTAGGTTATGGAGTTAAATTACTTCACAAATTCATGTATTTTAGGTTTACTATTTTACAGAGTAACCAGCACCGGTTGGGTAATCGGCATCAGTCACCTGGGAGGAATCTACACTGATCAGGAAACTTACACTGGTTACCTGTGCGTTTCTGTTTTTATTTTAGAAATAGGATTTGATCCGACGGTTGATTAAAAATTGATCAGATGGTTGTAAATGTATAGCTAAGGTGCCCTAAGTTTGTATAAGCTTATATAAGCTAGAAAACTAGGGTTAGAACATAAGGATAGATGAAGAATGTTAATTCTCGTTGGTTGAAGATGAAGAAGAAGAAAAAGGATGCATGAAGATAGAGCTTCAAAGGAGAGAAGTTGGACATAAGGGAATAACATGTACATATGAATGGTAAGAAGAGTGTTATGTCTTCTACTATATTTCCTTTGTATTATCTTGTCTCAATGTAATGGCTTACATAGTATGCAAAGCACATAGTCTTTCATCTTCTAGATCCATAGGTTGTTGTAAGATCTTATATTGTAGATCCATGAGATCATGTTATATTATTGGTCCATAGAAGATCTAGTATTGTAGCTCATTGGAGAGCTTATGGGTATAGACAATATCCAGATATTGTAGAGGATGTTGTCTTCTTGTTTACACAGTGGTAGATGCAGAGATGGAGGAGAGACTTACTCTTTGGTGCAGAGTTATGGTTGTACATTGGTAGACCCATGTGAGAGGTCTTGTTTGCATATTCACATGAGATATTGGTTGCATAGTGGGAGATGCAGTAGTTCCTGGTTATGTGATATCTCTGGTGGTGTTTTGGAGGCACGGTTGTAGTGCACTCATGTAGATCCATTTAGATATCTGGAGGAGGAGATACTCTTGGAGAGATGCATTATACTCTTGTATGAAGAGTTGATTTGTACTCTTGTTTATTATATATTAAGTTATGTATCTTTAGTGGACGTAGCCTGCATTGGGTGAACCACAGTACATGTTGTGTTATGTGTGTGTACTTTGTTTTGATTTGGATTATTTTGGTTTATACTTCCACTTCTTTAGATTTTCAAGAATTGTATAGATCATTATTTGTGATTTGGTTTGTTATTGAATCATAGAACTATTCCAAATTCCAAATTCCCAACAGGACCTAGACTTAGGCTTGAACCAACCAATTCAACAGAATTGTTAGCCGATGCAGAGTTTTTAGAAATCTTTGAAAAAGTAGGATGGTTGGACTTATTGCTTTCTTATGAGGAATTCAACTTTAAAATGACAGAAGAGTTTTCTAAGAACATGGGGGAAGGATGCTCCATTGTGCAAGGTAATAAAATTTCATTTACCCCACTATAATTAGTCATCTTTCTGGTATACCTGAAGAAGGAAAAGTAGTCAATGATATGACATTATATGTTGAGATTAAAAAATGGTTTTCAGTTGGTAAAAAGGAAAAAATGGAATTGGTGGTAGACAAAAAGGGGAAAACAAAAGGTATAAAAAAAATACTCTCCCAAAACCCTAGGCAGGAGTTGCTAAATTAGTAATTAAATATTTCACCTAGGAAGGGTAGTATGCGATCATTTTGGGCCCCATGTTGAGAATCCTAATACACCTTCACCATGGCCAAACAAAACCCAAATATAAATGAAATTTGCCTCAGTTTTTTTATGACTCTGTTGATTCAAACACTGAAAATTTCTGTTGAGGGGCCACCTAGCTAAAATTCTAAGGCCTAATTCATTTTTTGGAAAAGGAATAGCCCTAAGAAATGGTTTAAAATCCAAAAGAATTCTGCCCTAGAGTTTGGTTTGGTCCTAGATAAAAACCCTTCTACTTCAAAAAAAACTAAGAAACACCCTAAGACCTCTAGGCATGATCAAGCTCTCAATCAAACACCAACTGAAATTGTTCCTTCTTAGGAAGAACAAGAAGCAACGGCCATTATGCAGACCCTACTCAAGACACCACCTATGTCTCCTCAACCATCTATGTAACCCTCTATCCCTATTGATGAGAAATAAGTAAAGCACACTCTAACCACTGTTGTAAATAAAGGTAAGGCACCTATGATGATAGGAGAACCTAGTTCTCCCCCTGACCCTGACATAGTTTTTCCGCAAGTATTATCCCAATATAAAATTTATTTTGAGCTACAGATAGCTCAGGAAAGAATTACACATCTCCAAATACTTCTTGAGGCCAAAGAGACCAGTTTCTCACAATTGGAGGATGATAAAAATCATAATATCTAACAGTTACAATAGACTGTAGAGCAGTAAGAGGAGGCAGCTCTTAAATTCCAACATGCCTTGGAAGAAAGAGAACAAACTAACTCCCTTCAGACCAAAACAAATGAGCTAAATGATTCCTTGTAGTTGTGAAAGAAAATACGCAGGAAACAGAGCATATAGATATTGAAGAGCAAACCACTCAAACAAAATTTGTTTTCCCCCAAATTATTATCCTAAAGGGAATGGTTAAATGGATGGAAGAATGTTATAGGATCAGAGCAGTTATTGATGAGAATAAGGCTTTTAAGGAAGAAAATAAACTACTCAAAGAGAATTTTATTACTTTTTATCGGTTATATGATCAAGTTATTTCATGTAATCCCCCTTCCAATTTTTATGCATTGTTTTTAAATAATAATTTCTAAAATGGAAGATCTCTAGAGCATGTACTATGCAGGATATTGAGTTTGATGATGACAGATAATTTTTTGGTGCATATACATCAAGAAGTGTTATTGAAAATAATTTTCTTTGTGAATTTTATGTTCACAAATTTCTTCTTCCTAAGAAAATTGAGATCCCCATAAATTTCTATGTGGGAAAAGTATAGTAACGAGCATTTATTTCTACTCTCAGGCACTAGTCAGAATGGAGGGAACAGAGGGCAACATTTTTTCAATAAAAATCTAATATAATCCTCTTAATGAGGAATGATCTTCTAAACCCCATTCGGTTCTTCAAAATATTTTGGTCTCAATTTTATTTCTTACGATTGGTGGACCGATATAGAGAAATCCTGAGAACTTGTGATAGAAATTTCAGGGAGGAAGTACTCCCAATGTTCGATGTAAATTTCCTTTCCTGTTAAGTAAGGTATCAACTTCTTGCATTACATTATAATAAAAGGAGGTAATTTCACCTACTAACCTTTGTTGGTCACTAAAAAGGGCCAAGGAACTCTATAAAATCATTCTAGAGATGTAGGAAAAATGGATTTGGATGTGGTATAGGCCTCCATTGGTCAATGTACCAGTACCATGGTGGGATTCTATAAATGATCATATAGATGGAAATTATAGCACTAAGAGGACGACAGCTATTAATTTCTTTGGGTTTTGTAATACTGGATTGGATGAAACATGGCAAACATTTTCCAATTAATATAATTGTTAAATGATAGTGGAACAACTAAATAGGTATCAGGAAAACCTGCTAAATCTTAAGTCTGGAGAAGTAATTAACCCCTATTTTTCATGTGTAAACCTATGTGAAACCTTGTATTACCTAAGTATCATTTTATGCAATGTATAATATTGGTGGTTTATAATTAATACTTTGTTATATTTTGGAAGGAATTGTTGTGCATATTCTTGTTATCTTTATCTTTTTAATGTTTCTTCAAATATGGATAAATGAACTCTTTTACAGGTATTAACAATCTATTTGGAAAATCATGTGTTAAGTCATTACAGGAGTTCACCACGATAATTTGGTTTAATATGTGGGCTAGCCGAGAGCTTAAAACTTCCATCCTTAGATGATTCCAGGCCAATGTGGACTGTGTTATCACCAAATCTATGCACCCTCCGAATGGTCAGAATGTGAACATGACATTCAGTGTGATTAGGACACATGGGATCACCTTTCAAGCTGTGGGACTTGGGCTCAAGGTGAACCTCTGGAGAAGCCTGACTTCCTCTTCCTAAACTAAGTGTTGTACTACTCCTAGTGTAATAAAATGGCTATCTAGTCCTATGCTAACATTTTCATGGGTTTTAGGGAAAGAGATTTGCAAGAAATGAAACTATACTAGGGATGGTGATGCACCAAATAAAGGGTGTTTCCAGACTCAGGAAGGGTTAATTTGAAGAGGGTGTGTGCACCACAAGTCAACTTCACCTACTGCAACTTAGAGAGGGTACAGAATACCACATACTAGGAAGCACGCATTCCCTTTGTTAAACTCGATCAGAAAAACAAGTTATCAGTATTCCAGTGAAGAAGGATGAACTTGAGAAGGGTGAACAAGCACCACAACTCAACTGCATGTAATACTCCACCACTTGATAAGCACAAAACTCCTAGAACATGCAATAGAAACTTGAACTTGCACAGTGTACCTACAAGCATGAGAAAAGGCATAAAGAAGTATAGAAGGATGAAAGGACCAGGATTAGTCACAAAACACACACTTTTATTACTTCAATAACGTGCACAATGCATCATACATTCAAAAGAGGAAATGGTTGTCATTACAGTCTTGAAAAGGAGGCTTGAAAGTTCCCTCAACATACAAGGACAACTTGCAGAAGAGAGGGGACTCTTGAAAAACTACACACTTGCCTAAGATGTCTAACTTTCCAACCTATCTGACATGTTGGAACCCTTTGGAATGAGCTTCCAACTTACATTTATAGAAGAAGTTGAGAGAGAGGAGAGAAGGAGTCATAAATTCCCTTCCTAAATTGAAGGCACATGATGTATTTATTACAGTTGGTTGAACCACTTTGAGAAGCTTCCATCATGTGTCATTAATGCCCAGGTTTGACTTAATCTTTTAATTTAATTAAAGGAATTTTAAATAAAATATTTTAATAATAATAATAAATATTATTAATAAAATATTTAAAATAAAAATATTAATTTAATTACTACTTTTTGTGGGACCCCCCTGTTGACCAGTTTGTGTTGAAGGGGGGAATCATGAGGAAAAGGCCAAAAAGAGCCCAACTCGGTGGTTGGCTCGGCGAGCCAACTCACTGAGTTGGGTCTAAGCCCCTCTGACCTTCACCACAACTGAGCTTCTCACTTTCCACAAACGATCTCTTCTTCGAATGTTCATGCCTCACTACTTCCATCATAATTGACACTTACTCGCGAGCCAACACCGAGCTTGAAATCACTCACTCCAAGATCGAGCTCATCCCACCGCAGCTTTGCATTTGTAACTCATGACTTCAGCTCAACGAAGCTCCACTTCACACCTGAGTAACTTCCACTCTAACCAAGCTGATTCTTCCCATGTGTCAAGCTCCCAAAATGCTTTGTATCACCATCTTGTCAGAATGTCATTGAGCCAACAACTCACCATTTTCCTGAACCTAGCTTGGAATTTCTTCTTAGGTCTCACTCTGCACTGAGCTCCAAACCTCAGCATTGACTTCCTTCATCCATGATTCACCAACTCAATTCCTAATCATTCTTCCAACCACTGGCTTTCAGTCCTTGCTATATTCTCCTTGATTAACATCTTTCTCGGGTAAAACTTCCAGCTCTATTGGTTAGCAGATTGAATGTATCAAGCCAACACATTGGCCCATTGAATCAATTTGCACTCGACTGGAGATGATCCCACTTCTCCAAAAAACATGGCTTTTGAGTTCAGTCTTCGACTCCCTTGGTGAAATGATCTTAATTCTCCCATGGTAACTTGTGCCTACAGAAAATCTGACCGTCGATTTATTTCAACTCCATGCATGTTTGAGCTTGAATGCTCAAAGCCGATCTTATTAAATGTGATGAATCTACCTTCCATGGCTCATGATCTCTGAGCTTGATTAACACCCAAGCTTTATTTGATCTTGACTGAGTTGACCTATCCGAGCTCAAAGATATGACATGCTCACTAACCCAAGCTCAGAACCATGTTCCCTTGCTCCTCCTATGTTGAAACCTCTCGATATCTTCACCCATTCATGGCTGATCAACCGAGCTCCATTGACTCACTTTCACCAATTCTTTTGATTCCAAACTCAATTTAATCATGTAAGCTCAAGCTCAATCTAATGAACGTCAACTTGAATGAGCCTTCAATTGATCACTGATGCATTCACTTGACTAAATCCCATGAATCCCTCTCTAGGTCATGTCATCTCCAAACGTGAATGTGTGACTTTGAACTCATTTTGTAACAATCTATTTCCTACTCTTCATTGTCCCCTTTGAATGTCCTCGAGTTCCCTACTTCATAGCTTGCAAAACTCGACCAGCGAATCAAACTGTCTTGAGACTTGACTTGACTAGAGATCCTGATTGGTTAGCCAAAAGACTCAGAGATCTATCCCCTGAGTTGATTCAATACTCCATGCCCATGTTTCTAATCAAAACACTCATTCACTGACTACTTCTCCTATTAATCCAACCTTGATTATAATGATCAAGTTCTTACTAAGCGTATCCCTCATTCATTGATCATTATCAGCTATCAACCTTGCAATTTTAGAGGTTTCTCCTTCCACCTTAGATGATCAATGCTTAACATGTGGACAGTGTACGAGCTTGGAGGACTTTCACACCCAACCATACTCACTGAAATCTCCCAAGCATTGAATGTGGCCTTATGTCAACTTATCCATCTGGAACCCCACCTCGAACAAGCTCACTCAATTTCCACGTTGAATAACTAAACTTGCACATATTTCACCAACTAGGTCCCGAATCCCTTGGACAGGTAAACTTATGACCAACAAATTCCCCAAATCTCAATCATGACTCATTGCATGAATCCACACACATTTGATGGAGATGTCTTCTCAACTTGCCATTTCACCCATTTCACTTAGTCGAGCTATGATCGCAAAATCTCCTCCAAAAACTCTCAAACCTCCTCATGCTCTGCAACTTGGTTTACTTTATGTTTAGTTACTCTGCAGCTATCTCCATGCTCAACAAGCTTTGACGTTTATGTTGATGCCGAACTTTCCTTTCCACTCTTCACATTGGAGCTCAGATTCGCCATCATAATGCCCATGCAACAAATACCCTTGTGGATTCCTTCACTTGGAAACCAACCAATCCTGAATTGATCCTATGCTCTCGATGTTGGACTCATGAGTACATAAATCCGAGCCACTTTAGAGTGGTTTAACTTTGTGCAAATGGCTGATTTATCCTACGAATTTCCCACCTTTGGCTACCTTGACATATTTATTGAGCTCGATTTTGACTCATGTTTTTTCCCTATGTAATGACCTCCTTCACAAGTCTCAGCAACCCACCCTCCATTGAAGCTGAATTCACTATTCTAAACTTCACTTGACGATTTTCGACGTCACTTCCATCGAGCCATCTTCTAGCTTGTGTCTTAAGTGTACTTCCATTGTGAACAAGCTCAACATTCGATAGTGCCCTATCAATTATGAAACTCCATGAGCTCTCTAGGAACATTGAGTCCTTCTGACGATCCCAAACCATTTCACATTCTGAGTAATGACATCAACCATCTCCATACTTTCCAGTGCTAACTTACCTGAGTAGTTTTTTTTCTGTAGCTTGGTTATGCTACAACCTTTTTACGTATCCTTTGTGACTCGTCTTCTGGCATTTTTCAAGCTTCATTAATAGAGCCACAGTTTATGTCACTGACCTATGTATTGTTTGAGTCCATTATTTCTATGAGCTTACCCACCTTTTGAGTGACTCGCTCATCAAGTCATTGAGTCGTTCTATTGTGCGTCAATTCATGCTTGAAATGGCTTAGCTCGAGCTCACGAACATGGACTTCGAACTCATTTTCTTGCATGCCTTTCCTTGATAATCATCAAGATCCTGTGAATTCAAGTTAAGCATCCTATTGACTCTGTACAATACACCAATTCATTTTATTCTTCATACCATGAGTCTTATATTGCAACTCACCCACAATTCCTTATATCTGATCTCAGCTCAAATCTTTAGCTTGTCACAACTGAGCTCAACACTGACGATCTCAAATTTGAGCACTTCAAACTCGGTTCAGATCTGTTACCTAACGTCAGATGCTAAGTCACTTCTCACGACCCTATATAATGAACTTGAAACAACCTATGAGCTCTCCATATTTTGGTTTCCTACAAGTCATGAGGAATCCGACAAGTCCTCATTTCAACTCAATGACCCGAACCAACTCATTCTCACTTGGCTCGTAAGTTTGATCCCATTGATCATCATGCTGCATCATGCATTCTCACGGGAGTCCAACCCATTCCACTTCTCTCTGAACTTCACTTGTGTATTTTCCAATCATGCCTGACCTCATTTTTAGGATTGAATAATCAACGAGCTATCTACAAGCTCTACCATCTTAGCTCACTGAAGCTGGTCTGGTGAGCTGAGTTAGCTCAATGTCATTTGACCCCTTTTTGTATTGAGGAGAAAATTCATCCCATTTTTTGAACTTGATTTCTTATAATTTTCATGGATTAGTCGAATCCATGGTGGATTCGAATGTGGGCCTTAGAAGCAAACCTACAGCACTTTTTGCAATTTTTTCAACCATTTTAAGACCCATGTGGGCCCGTCAGGGGCGAAATTTTTGATCTAAGAAAACCTTGAAATTCCAGGACCAAAAATGAAGAAGAATATCTCTTCTAAACACAAAATTTTCCTAAGTGTAAATATCCCCACAGTGTCCTGAAATACCTCATGAAGTATTTTTCTCAACCTAGGGTCCAATTTACTCCCATGTTGTCCAATTTTTCCAAAAGTGTGAAAAATTGGATAACATTTTTGGCGACCTCTCGGGGATGATTTCCTACTAAGCATGATTCTATTAGCCTTAAGTCATCCATTGGGCATGGAGTCAATGTTGGAATCCTGAAAGTGATTTGATCTTCTGTGATACATCCCAAGTCTCCTTGAGCATTTCCAATCTTGGATCTCCCCGGAATGCTCAGCATGAAGTATACTGAATATAATGAACACTTGGTATCTAGGCATCTATGAAATTTTGACTGAAACAAATGTTGAATTAGAGGATATCATGAAACTCTTATTGAAACCTTGAACCTTCCTTCTCCTTTAAAAACCTTCCAATGATGAAAAAGTGTGCAGAACAACGTGCAAGAGCAAAAATGGTAAACAAAACACACTGAAACTGAAAACCATACATGCCCTAATTGAAACATGTAGGGTGTGTACTGCACTTATTCTGCTGAAAGCAAACCTATTCCTAATCTATGCTAACTAGAGGAACATGTGAGTTAAAAAAACCTACAACTGGTTGTGCAAAATAGCTTACTTTCCTCACAATGGATTACCATGCAGATGATTTGACAATGGACATGGCTGAGAATGAGAGTGAAAAACTAAAACAAGCCCAATTCTCCACTTGGTCCACTGAGGTATCAACTGGAAAGAGAAAGAATTCCTCTTTTAGTTGCTCTACATTTGTCCTGTAGAGGCATTGCAACTGATCCTCATAATTGTGAAACTCATCCTCACATTCTGAAATGAATGTGACTGGTTCTGGCTTCTCCTCTGGCTTCAATGAAGCCAGGTACCTGATGGGACATGGTCACATCCTTTGAATTTTCCCACTGCCCCAAGATTCAACTTTGATAATGAAGTCCTGCAGACATTCCTGGATAAATGGTGTTGAAGTGATGCCCTCTTCGTACCCGTTTTCCTCCTTGGAAACAAGGAGTTCTTCGGTAACATGCAACTCCTTTGGATTGTTTGTAGTTTCCAATGTTGAACCACTGTAAATGTTTAAAATGTGTTTCTCATCTAAAAAGTCCTCCTCCTTTGATTGACCTTTACTATCAATCTCCTCATTCAACATAAAACCTTCCTTCATCACTAGTTCATCAACTACGTTAGATTCCCCAATTGAGGTCAAGAAATTCTTAATGACATCATCTCCATCAAATTCTGAATCTGAATTAGTCTTTCCCATGTGCTCCTCTTTGCCTTCATTCATCAAGACGCATGGAAGATTCAATTCCCCCACATCTGACAAATAGCTTGTTTTTCCATTCTCCAGCTGTGGAAAAGATTTAACTTCATCCACCATGGTATTCTTTGGATTGGAATTTTGTTTGTCCTGATTGTCCTCATCCTCAAACATGAAATTAGAAAGATCAAATTCATCTAGGAGATCAAAGTTTTGTAAGAATGAAGAAAGGGAAGGATTTGAAAACCTCTGCATGGTCTCATCTGCATTAATGATTGTTGAATCTACCTTAGTCTCATGAAACTCCTTGTGGCTGATTGTAACATCTAATGATGACCTTGGAAATATGTTACCACCTTCCAAAAGTGTTTCCAGTTCTTGACATGCATGGAAATTAGGATCATTGCATTCACTAGAACTATCTTGTACACTTGATAGTTTTTCTTCTTCAACTTGCACATGCTCTTCTCCTGGCAGATTTGGAGTTGGCTCTTTCTTTTCTACAACTGGTTTTTCCACTTGTGGTGATTCAACCTCCTCTGAAGATATGGAGCCAATATGAATGTTGCATTCTGAATAGGTAGATTTTTGGTCTTCCTCATTCAGCTTTGGATTTGTTTCTAGTACAAAACTAGTTTGTTCCACTTGTTCTTGAGCCTCAACTTTTGTATGAGGTTTAGTCAGGAATGAAGTTTGCTTGATGTTAAGTTTTGCAGCCCATTCCTTCAAATTCTTTGCATGCTCTCCTTTTCTAGTCTCCTCAACCATATATTCCTCCCTTTCACTCATTTCTTAAAGATGCTCCTCCCAAAATGGGTTTGGGACAACCAGATGAGGGATGAATTGGGATTCAACTGATTTACTCACCATTTGAGGAAGTGGAAGAGATTCAGCTTCTTGTCTTGGTGGCCTTTGTAGAAAAGAAGGAACTTTAGAAGAACAAGGCATGGAAGATTCATGATGGAATGGAGGAATAGAAGATGAAGTATCAAATTCCACCGTAGGGGTAGAAACTGGAATGTTAGGATCATGTGCTTCAAGTTGAAACTACATGGATGGAGACATGGAAATAGGGTTATAAGGTGGTAATGTAGGGACCTCCCATTGATAGGATTGACTAACATTATATTCTTGAGAGTCCCTCCTCTTGATCCATTCTCCAACTTGAGTCATCGTATTGATTATGAATTAAATATTTTGTTAAGGATTAAGCTCACATGGTATAGGGCCAATCCATGGGTATGGAATGTTGAAGCCAATCTGGGTTTCCTTTATCATTTCATTGGTTCTTATTTATGCCATGTTATGCTCCAACTCTCGAACCTTATTCTGCAAGTGGTCTTCTTCAGGTGTGGAATAGATTCTAGAATTTGCATGTCATTGTTCTTCAGTAGCCCCCTAGTTTGGTGGATAACCGAATTGATCTACATCTTTCTCATGTGGACATGCATGCTCAAACTGATATTCATCATGAAATTGGTTTGGAGGTGGATTATAATAGCCTGAAGATGGAAAGAACTACCTCTGCTGCAAGTGGGAATCCCACTGTGGAAATGAAGCCATGATGGCACCCCTTCATGAATGGAAAGATGTTGAAGAAAACTAGATGGAAATGGGTGAAACTGAAAGTCTGTAACACATAGAGTGGGTCACTTTGACCAATGGAGTCACCAGTTGTCCTTGGGTATGCCTCGTAAGGCTGAAATTTCACTAAGAGCACAATGACTTAATGAAATGAAGTAATGTTATAATAGGTGATGTTTATATGCCTCTTCTCCTTCTCCTTAGAGGAGACAAGGATAGTTCAATATGCTAATGATTTCCTTGCTTTGAAGAATCTCTTGTCTGAATTATTAGCATAAGTAAATACACTGAAACTTGAAATCCAGAGAGATAAAGTCATTAGGTACATTGACTTGTGAAAACGAGAAGAGAAGTACCAACTCTTTGTCCCATTTGGCGTGCCAAAAATTGTTGTCACCAAATCACTACACCCTCCGGATGGCCAGAATGTGAACATGACGTTCAGTGTGATTGGGACACATGGGATCACCTCTCAAGCTATGGTACTTGGGCTAAAGGTGAACCTCCAGAGAAGGCCGGATTCCTCTTCCTAAACTAAGTGTTGTACTACTCCTAGTGTAATAAAATAGCTATCTAGTCCTACACTAACATTTTCATGGGTTTTTATGGAAAGAGATTTGCAAAAATGAAACTATACTAGGGATGGTGATGCACCAAATAAAGGGTGTTTCCAGACAAAGGAAGCGTTAATTTGAATAGGGTGTGTGTACCACAAGTCAACTTCACCTACTGTACAGCTTTTGAGAGAGTATAAAATACCACAGAATAGGAAGCACGCATTACCTTTTTTAAACTCGATCAGAAAAACAAGTTATCAATCTCCCAGTGAAGAAGGGGTGAACTTTAGAAGGGTAAACAAGCACCACAAATCAACTGTACATTCAATGCTCCACCACTTGATAAGCACAAAACTCCAAGAACCTGCAATGGAAATGTGAACTTGCACAGTGTACATATAAGCATGAGAAAAGGCACAAAGAAGTATAGAAGGATGAAAGGACTGAGATTAGTCACAAAACACGTGCTTTTATTACTTCAATAACATGCACAATGTATCATACATTCATAAAAGGAAAGGGTTGCCATTTTTTGGATTTCAGAATGGAACATGGGTCGAAACCACAGTCAAGGGACTACAAGTCCCTCCTATTTAATGGGAGAGGTTCCCTTATTGAAAGAAGGAAAAACAAATGTATAGATATACAACTCTCAATGTTTGGATCTTGGTATCCTGGAATGTTTTCATACTTAAAATATTATCAATCAGAAGGAATGGAAGAATAAAGAGATGGGAGAAGGAAGAAAAAAACAATGCTTTTGGGAAATATAGATAGCAGAGTATCTCCCTACTCACATTGAACCAAGAAAATATAGAAAAGGATCAATTACTTCACCACCGATGCAAATCTGTAGACACAAAGTTCTAAAGATTACACAGACCAGAACACAAAGTTTCTATTGAATGCAAAACAAATGATCCATTGAATCGAGCAAGGAGAGAGAAAGATATAACAGAGGAAAATAAGAAAAGAAAGAACTTCTGTATTGAATTACTTCAGAATTTACAACCTTCCTAGAAAACCAGAATCCCCTTTTTCCCATGGCCAAAGCCATATATTTATAACAATTTGTATACATCCATACTTTTTCCCCAAGAAAAGAATATCTGAAAGGGATAATGTTTGTTACAGATCTGCTTTTGGAAAGTGACATGAAACAAACGCACTCATGAAAATAGGAGGTTCAAAAAGGTGAATATCTCATCAGTTTGAGCATGATTATTTTAGTAGGGGACATCTCATGATTTTCTCCTTCATGTGGTCCTATCATTTCCACCTTTTAACCACTTTCATAGCACTCAAGTGCTTACTAATAAGTTTTATCCCATTTTATCACGTATGCCTGATAAAATCTATTTTTTGATGATTAAAATTTACACCTCTTTAAACTTATCAATTCTGCTCCAAAACACATCTCATGAAGAAACGACATGGAATCAAAGAGGAAAGAAAGGAGAATGATCCATTTTTATGTTTTGCAAAGCTCTGATTCACTACTGGCGATAAAAACTAGAAGAGGGCATTTGGCTATCTTTTCCCCCTTTTACCTTCAAATTTGGACCCTACACATGGCAAGATCCAAGCAAGGATGGCCCTGGGGGAGAAATTTTGCATTTCCTAACATTTGGGAGAAAAAGTGCATTTTCTCGATTTGCTCCACTCGCCCGCAGCTCCGCCAAAGGCCAGACACGTGGTGTCATCTGAGTGTCTGAGGAAATGTGGGTCAAATCTGCCATTTGAACTCTTTTAACAAAAAGGCTCAAATTCTACAAAATCTTCACCGGCCCGCTTTGACTTTTCAACGTGAACACGTGGCACCATGTGATTGGTTGTGGGGATGCACTTATGCTTTAGATTTTATCTATTTTAAGAAAGGGGAAGAATTCCAACTTTTCCCTGAAAGTCTGTGCCTCCACCGTTGACTTTTCAACATAGGCCACGTGTCCCTCTCTGATTAGTTACGGGCCTCAACTTAGAAATTTTCCTTTCACTCAGGCAGGGCCATTTTAGAACTCTTCGCCTTTTGTCGAAATAAGGCTAAAATTCCCAAATTCTCCCACCGTCTAAGCCACTTTCCCTTCTCATTGGTTGATGGAGCCACCTGATTGGTTGCAATCCTCCGCTTTTTAAAAAGGGAAAAATTCTAACTTTCCCCCCGAAGTCCATGTCCCTGCCATTGAATTTTCAACATGAACATGTGTCCTTCTCTCATTAAAGTCATTTTCTCGATTTTCTTCACTCGCCCGCAGCTCCACCAAAGGCCAGACACGTGGTGTCATCTGAGTGTCTGAGGAAATGTGGGTCAAATCTGCCATTTGAACTCTTTTAAAAAAAAGGCTCAAATTCTCAAAAATCTCCACCGGCCCTTTGACTTTTCAACGTGAACATGTGGCACCATGATTGGTTGCAGGGATGCAAATTTTCCTATTTTAAGAAAGGGGAAGAATTCCAACTTTTCCCTGAAAGTCTATGCCCCCACCGTTGACTTTTCAACATAGGCCATATGTCCCTCTCTGATTAGTTGTGGGCCTCAACTTAGAACTTTTCCTTTCACTCAAGCGGGGCCATGGGCCATTTTAGAACTCTTCACCTTTTGTGGAAACAAGGCTAAAATTCTCAAATTCTCCCGCCGGTCTACCAAAGTGTCTATGAACTGAGAAACAGCCACATGTCCCTCTCTAATTGGTTGACATGTGGAGCCACCTGATTGGTTGCGGGGATGTGCCTCGCTTTTTATCTATTTTGGAAAAGGGAAAAATTCCAACTTTCCCCCCGAAGTCCATGCCCCCGCCATTGACTTTTCAACATGAACATGTGTCCTTCTCTAATTGGTGCAGGCCTCAGCTTGAAAATTTATCCTTTTGCCATAATGCCTTAGAAAATAAAATGGATCCGCTGACCCGAACCTCCACCAAAACTGCTCCAGCCAATCAGGGACCTACGGGGATGCGGGGAAAATCTGGCATTTTTTCCAAAATCACCAAAAGTAATAAGTTCACAAAGAAACCCGCCCGGCCACATCCAATGGGAAACAAACATGTAGCCTCACCTTCCCGAGCAAGAATTTGACGGGGAAAAGAACGTAGAAAGTTGTAGGAAGTGGGAAAACGCCATTTTTGCTCCTGATGAAGGATTTCTTTCTCTGCAAAAGGTTAGAAACAAAATATGCAAGGTCCCACACATTCCAAACTCATCAAAGGAGAACCAAAATCATTTCCCATCTATTGAAAATAGGTAAAACATTTTAACGGCATCAAACTGAGGAAAATGATTTAAAATGCCGTGGGAAATGAAAACAAGCATCATGAGGAGTTTAAAACACAAATTTCTTCCATGGCAGGGCTCCAATTTTCATGAATTTAGATTTGAAAAGGTGGGGAAAATTGAGAGGACAATAGTTGGCTCCTTCTGGGGATGATTTGGCAGAGGAAAGAGGCAAAATCAAGAACCTTAGAGAATTCTGGGTGATCAGATTGGATCAGTGTCTTATCCATTGGGCAATGGATTCAAAAAAGAAGAAAAACCAACATAGAAGAGAATGCAGAAAGGGAAACAACCAAAACAAAACAAGGAAATCAAAACCCTATACAGAATGTACAGAGGGACCACCAAAACTACTAGGTTTTGAACAACTTCAAAAAATTCCCACTATAAGGAAGTGGGAGAGGAGAACCATCCATGTAATCCAGGTAAAAAGAATTCTCACCAGCAAAATGTCTGATTTTAAAAGGACCAAGCCAAAGGGAATCAAATTTACCATGGTTATCTTGAGGTTCATGCCTTTTGTCCTAAAGAAGAACATTGTCTCCCACTTGAAAAGTTTTGGGTTTAGCCTTTTTGTCAAACAAAGCTTTTACCTTGAGTTGATGAGTTGATATTCTATCAACCACTTGCAATCTATCTTCATTCAACTTCTGGAGGTACATAATTCTTTTGTCCAATGAATTGGTAAAGTTGGCATCCTCAATGGCCTTCATCAAATGCAAGGCTGGTAGTTCCAATGTCACTGGCAGCTGAGCTTCAACTCCATATACCACTTGAAAAGGAGACATTCCAATGGCTCTCTTAGGTGTAATCCTATCTGCCCATAAAGCATCATATAGTTTCTTATGCCAATTTCTCTGAGAGTCATTAACAAGCTTCCAAACAATGGTGACCAAGTTCTTGTTAGTTGATTCTGCTTGCCCATTCCCTTGGGGATAGTAATCTGAAGAGTGGGCAAGGGAAATGCCATAGCCATAGCAGAAATCCATCATCTCAGCAAAAGAAAAATTGGAAGCATTGTCAGTGACAATCTTGTTTGGTATCCCAAACCTTATTAAGATGTGCTCCTTGATGAAGTTGCATACTACTTCAGAAGTAGTACTTTTAACTGGAATGACTTCCACCCACTTGGTGAAATAATCAGTGGCAGTCAAAACATGAGTATGCCCTACACTTGAAGGTGGATTGAGTGTCCCAATGAAGTCCAAACCCCATTGTTGAAAAGGTTCCTCAATCACTACTGGTTTGAGAGGTAAAGCAGCCAATTTGGGTCTTCCAACAAAGGTTTGACATGCTTCACACTTGCCTACCCACTTTGATGCATCTTTGAACAAGGTAGGCCAATAATATCCAGCACAGAGGATTTTGTGGGCTGTGACAGTAGAAGAGAAATGACCTCCACAGGCCTGATCATGAAAAGTTGAGAACAACTTCCTTTGTTTCTCTTTGTCAACACATTTTAAAAACCTTCCATCTATGCCTCGTTTGAACAATGCATTTTCCCACAACACATATTGGGAAGACCTTAATTTGATGGCTCTCTTCTCCTTGGCACTCAAATGGGATGGACATTCTCCATAAGTAAGAAAGTGTGCAATGCCAGCATACCATTCATCAGTTGAGCTGAGGAAAAGAACAACAGGGATATCAACTTCCTCCTTAGACAATTTGGCATCAGCTCCTTCAGCAATGAGTTCACATAAGCCCTTTCCTCGAACTAGCTTGGTGGGTTTGATGTCAAGATCATACTCCTAAAACTTTGGCTACCCAATTGCCTCTCTTGGTTCCAAATTCTTGTTGTGTAAGAATGGATTTAATAGTTGTATCAGGCACAAGCACAATAGAATGAGAGTTGAGGATGTAAAAATGAAACTGTTTCACAGCTTTGACCACTACAAAAGCATGTTTCTCCATCATGGTGTACTTCATCTCATGGGATTTCAAAATATAACTCATGAATGCTATGGGGAGTTCATGACTTTCAGCATTCTCCTGGGTTAACACAGCAGCTAGAGTACTTTCAATGGCATAGCAATAGATAATGAAGTCTTTACTATAATCAGGGCATGCCAAGATTGGAGTCTTTGCTATAGCTCTCTTGATGTCTTCAAATGTAACCTTTCCTTTAGAGGACCAACCAAAATTTTACTTCCCTTTCATCATGTGGGCTATGTTCAAAGTAAGTTCAGAAAAATCAGGTATGAATCTTCTTAAGAAGTTGATTTTGCCAAAGAAAGAGTGCACACCCTTCTTGCTTGTGGGGAGAGGGATCTGCTGAATCATCTGGACTCTTTCTGGATCAATCTTGATTCCCTCCTTGGAGACAATGTGTCCCAATAATTTTCCCTCGGTGACACAAAAGACAGATTTCTTGGGATTCAAGGAGATGCCATGCTCTCTACACTTTTGGAGGATAGTTTCAAGGTGTTGGAAATGATCAGCTCTGGTTTTTGAAAACACAGTCAGATCATCAAGGTATACAACTATGCATTTTCCCTTGAGACTACCAAAGGCTAGGTCCATTTCCCTCTGAAAGGTGGCACCAACATTGATGAGGCCAAAAGGCATTCTCCTGTAAGAAAAGGTGCCCCAAGGAGTGGTAAAGGCAGTCTTATGCTGATCTGCAGCACTTACTTCTACTTGATTATATCCTGAGAACCCATCAAGCATGGACAACATTTTTGAACCTATAACAGCCTGCAACACTTGATCCATTACAGGGAGAGGATAATTATCCTTCAAAGAGGCTTGATTCAAGTTCCTAAAATCAACACAAATCCAGATCTCGCCATTCTTCTTCCTGACAGGCACAATAGTAGCAATCCACATTGAATGGTGAATGGGGAAAATGATCTTAGCCTTCAATAACTTTTGGATCTCTTGAAAAATTGTATCAGCAATTTTAGGGTTATATTGCCTCTACTTTTTCCAGAAGGGCTTGATCCCAGGCTTTAGAGGAATGAAATGTTGCATCTCTTTTGGTTGAAAAGTTTTGAGATCATCATAAGATTATGTAAGAACATCAGCATACCTTTTCAATAGATTTGCTGCTTTCTTCCTCTCCTCTTGTGTGCAGCACTTTCCAATGTTTACCAGCATAGGTTTGTTAAGACTCCCTATGTTTATCTTTTCATAGTCAACAGACTGTTGAGCTCCTTTGGAAGCTTTGGACTTGATGTACCCATCATGTTTATCAAATAACTCTTCCAAACTTACCAGTCCTTTAGGTATCTTATTACCTTTTAGTTTTATGCAGCCATCATGATCCATTTCTTCTTTGCTATCTTCTTCATTTAGAGGCACACACTATCTAGGATGATTCCCACCTCCTCTAAAGTACAGCTGGTCAAAATTATCTTTGAGTTCAATGAAGGAAAGCAAGTGTTGATCATCATTAAAGACCTGTTAGTTGTTTGCATTATTAGGCACACTAGGCCTATGAATCATCTCAATGGTGAATTTATCTTGGGAGAAATCTGGATGAGGGATCAATAGAGACCCCGAGATAGCCAAGGAATCATCCCTGGTGTTCCTTTCCCTTGGCATGGCTTCAATTGAAAAGGCATCAAGGAACTCAATGGAATCCCAAACCAGGTTCCTGTAATGCTTCAACCTTCTATTCTTCACTTGATAGAGATCTCTGACCTATTTTACAATCAACTCTGCATCTCCATGAGCAAGGAGATTCTTGATCCCCATCTCTTTTTCCATGCTTAAACCGAGGATGAGAGCCTCATACTCAGCTGTATTATTTGTGTTTTTGAATTAGAGCTTGAAAGAGAAAGGGTGAATTTTCCCTTCAGGAGAAATAAGCACCACACCAGCTCCAGAACCAGCTGAGGAGCAGCTTCCATCAAATTCCAAAGTCCAAATGCCATTAGGATCAAGAAACACTTCCTTAGGATGGTTAGCCTCATCTTGTGACATGATCATGTAGTTACCATGACCAATGTCTGCATAAAGTATTTGTGCCTTTGGGTCATCTATTTTTTGCACAATATATTCAATTTGTTTCTCAGGAAGTAGCTTCTTCATTTTCCCATTCACTGGAATAAGAGCATGTGACCAATCCATCATGATTTATCCTCCCACATTTTTGCAAAAAATTCTACTCAGCAGCATGTTGTAGGAAGGGGGAATATCAGCTACCAAGATGGTGGCTAAAACTCTCTTCTCTGGCAAAGCAGCAAAGGCTACTTGTGCATCCTTGATCCTCCCAACCAATGGTACTTCTCTACTTTCCATTGAGTAACATGAACCAAAAGTGCAGGTTAGGGTTAAGCCTAGGGCATGAGCTACCTTAGCAGGCATCACATTGTCTGAAGCACCAGAATCAATAACACAATTGTTGAGTTTGTGGCCAGCTATGAGGAGGGTGACATAAAATGGTTTGATCTTCCCATCAGATGAAGTGACTGCTGCCACAAGGCTTGGTTGAGATGAAGGAGATGGAGTGGGCAAGAGACCTTTGGAACTAGGGGATGAAGGCTTGGATTTGGAGTTCACAAAGTCTACCATCTTAGCAAAGGCCTTGGGATGGGTTTGATAGAATTCAGCCTCTGAGATTTGGATCTTAGTTTTCTTAAGATGGTCAATAATGTCAAAAGAACCAGAGGTAGATGGAGCATCATTGATAGGAGTAGATGAAACTTTTGACTTATCAACTCTATCATTTGAAGGGCAAGAAGCTTTAGGAGTATAAACAGAGGAGGAAGGGACAACAAAACTTACCTTGGATGTGGAAGAAGTTGGAATAGGAGCTCCTCTCCTTGCAATCACTGGAATGACCGTAGGAGGTTCCTTAGATCTTTTAGCAGGCTGCACCACTTTCTCCTTCTTTTTGGCTTGCTCACGAGTCATGATAGCATATGATTCATTGTTCATCTCTGTAACTCTTTCTTCATAATCATCCTCTTCATCTATACCTTCAGTGGTGAGAAAATGGACATGAGATCCATTCAACTCTTCTAATTCTTCATCAGCTTCCTCTTCAGGTTCTTCACAGATTCCATCCTCTTCCTCATCATCAGGCTCCAACACTTCACATGTTGCATTGACTGGAACTTTAACAGGTGGACCTTCAATTGCCAGTCTGGTCTGAGTAGAGGGTAACCGATTTCTGGGTTGAAAATTCTTCCTAGGAACATCCTGATAAGGAGCATGCTAGGTGAACTACTTCTTGAGGGAAATAAGATCATTAGCAAGTTTCTGTACCAACTGATTGCACTAGCCCTAAGAGAAGATGTGGAAGAAGGGGATGCTTTGGATTTGGATGAATCTCTCCTTAGCTTACCAGACATGATCAGATCATCTTCAACACTAACAAAAAATATCTTATCAACATCCAAGGTGGCAAGATTGGCTCTCCTAAGTGCATAGCTCACTTCAGGTAATTGGGCATTAAGGAAGAAACATCTCTGAATCTGATCCACAGGGTGTGTGTTTAGTGGGATCTTGTTAACCAGCCTGTTGAATTTGGCCACAAATTCCCTCATGGGCTCATGTGACTCTTTCTTGATTTGAGAAATCTTGGGCCAAGAGGGCATGTACATCCTCAACATGTTTGAAACGCTGCTCAAACTAGGTTTTCATGGTGTTCCAATCGGTGATGGATCCAGTAAGGAGATGATAAAACCAATCAGCAACATTATCTTGCAATGTCTCCACAAAAATTCTAACAGAGATATCCTCATGTTCAACTCCGAGAACACCACAAGCAACAATGAAGGCTACAATATGTTCATCTAGATGAACCTTCCCATCACCTCTGAATTTAGGGAAATTCTTTCTATTGCCTCTAGGAAATTCATGCAATGGCTAGGGAAGAGCAAGAGGCCCAACCCTTTGGCCCCAAGGTAGAGGAGTTGCCATCCTTGGAAAGATTATTTGGAGAGGAACTAAAACACCAATGAGAATCAAAGCATGCAAATTAGGACTGATTTGATCTTGAGGGATGTCACTCCCAGAAGTTTTGTCTCTAGCAGAAGGAGTGCTTGCAGATCTTGTTCCTCTTCTTTTTCTTGATGAAGAAGGGAGGGAGAAACCTTGATGATCCAAAAGTTGGAAATGAGGGTCTTCTTCCCCAAGGGTTCTTCTACCCTGAGTGTATCTTGGAGTCACCAGATCAAAGATGATCAAAAAGTTATTATTCAAAAACTAGAATCCATTTGCAATGAATTCCCCAATGGAGTCACCAAAAACTGTTGGGTTTAAGAATAGAACATGGGTTGAAACCATAAGCAGGGGACAACAAGTCCCTCCTCTTTAATGGGAGAGGTTCCCTTATTGAAAGTAAGAAAAACAAATGTACATATATACAACTCTCAATGTTTGGATCCTAGTATCCTAGAGTGTTTTCATACTCAAAATATTATCAATCCGAAGGAATGGAAGAATAAAAAGATGGGAGAAGGAAGAAAATGACAATGCTTTTGGGAAACATAGATAGCAAAGTATCTCCCTACTCACATTAAACCAAGAAAATATAGAAAAGGATCAATTACTTCACCACCAATGCAAATCTGTAGACACAAAGTTCTAAAGATTACACAGACCAGAACACAAAGTTTCTATTGAATGCAAAACAAATGATCCATTGAATCGAGCAAGGAGAGAGAAAGATATAACAGAGGAAAATAAGAAAAGAAAGAACTTCTGTATTGAATTACTTCAGAATTTACAACCTTCCTAGAAAACCAGAATCCCCTTTTCCCATGGCCAAAGCCATATATTTATAACAATTTGTATACATCCATACTTTGTCCCCAAGAAAAGAATATCCGAAAGGGATAATGTTTGTTACAGATCCACTTTTGGAAAGTGACATGAAACAAAAACTCATGAAAATAGGAGGTTCAAAAAGGTGAATATCTCGTCAGTTTGAGCATGATTATTTTAGCAAGGGACATCTCATGATTTTCTCCTTCACGTGGTCTTGTTATTTCCACCTTTTAACCACTTTCATAGCACTCAAGTGCTTACTGATAAGTTTTATCCCATTTTATCACATATGCCTGATAAAATCTATTTTTTTATGATTAAACTTTACACCTCTTTAAACTTATCAATTCGGCTCCAAAACCAATCCAAAACACATCTCATGAAGAAATGAGAAGGAATTATAGAGGAAAGAAAGGAGAATGATCCATTTTTGTGTTTTGTAGAGCTCTGGTTCGTTAATGGCGATAAAAACCAGAAGAGGGCATTTGGCTATCTTTTCCCCCTTTTACCTTCAAATTTGGACCCTACACATGGCGAGATCCAAGCAAGGATGGCCTTGGGGAGAAATTTTGCATTTCCTAACATTTGGGAGAAAAAGTGCATTTTCTTGATTTGCTCCGCCCGCCCATAGCTCCACCAAAGGCCGGAAACATGGCATCATCTGAGTGGCTGAGGAAATGTGGGTCAAATCTGCCATTTGAACTCTTTTAACAAAAAGGCTCAAATTCTCAAAAATCTCCGCCGCTAGCCTGCTTTGACTTTTCAACGTGAACACGTGGCACCATGTGATTGGTTGTGGGGATGCACTTCTACTTTAGACTTTATCTATTTTGAGAAAGGGGAAGAATTCCAACTTTTCCCTGAAAGTTTGTGCCTCCGCCATTGACTTTTCAACGTAGGCCACATGTCCCTCTCTGATTGGTTGTGGGCCTCAACTTAGAAATTTTCCTTTCGCTCGAGTAGGGCCGCGGGCCATTTTAGAACTCTTCACCTTTTGTGGAAACAAGGCTAAAATTCCCAAAGTCTCCTGCCAGTCCGCCGAAGTGCCTATGAACTGAGAAACAGCCACGTGTCCCTCTCTGATTGGTTGACATGTGGAGCCACCTAATTGGTTGCGGGGATGTGCCTCACTTTTTATCTGTTTTGGAAAAGGGAAAAATTCCAACTTTCCCCCCGAAGTCCATGTCCCCGCCATTGAATTTTCAACATGAACATGTACTTTTCTCTAATTGGTGTGGACCTCATCTTGAAAATTTATCTCTTCACCATAATTCCTTAGAAAATAAAATGGATCCGCCGACCTGAACTTCCTCCAAAACTGCTCCAACCAATAAGGGACTGGCGGGGATGCGGGGAAAAACTGGCACTTTTTCCAAAATCACCAAAAGTAATAAGTTCACAAAGAAACCCACCCATCCACATCCAATGGGAAACAAACGTGTAGCCTCGCCTTCCCAAGCAAGAATTTGATGGGGAAAAGAACGTAGAAAGTTGCAAGAAGTGGGAAAACGCCATTTTTGCTCCCGATGAAGGATTTATTTCTCTACAAAAGGTTAGAAACAAAAGATGCAAGGTCCCACGCATTCCAACTCATCAAAGGAGAACCAAAATCATTTCCCACCTATTTGAAAATAGGTAAAACATTTTAACAGTAGAAGACTGAGGAAAATGATTAAAAACACCGTGGGAAATGAAAACAAGAGTCATGAGGAGTTTAAAACACGAATTTCTAACATGGTAGGGCTCTAATTTTCATGAATTTAGATTTGAAAAGGTGGGGAAAATTGAGAGGACAACACCATTACAGTCTTGAAAAGGAGGCTTGAAAGTTCCCTTAACATACAAGGACAACTTGCAGAAGAGAGAGGACTCTTGAAAAATACACACTTGCCTAAGATGTCTAACTTTCCAACCCATCTAACCTGTTGGAACCCTTTGGAATGAGCTTCCAGCTTACATTTATAGAAGAAGTTGAGAGAGAGGAGAGAAGGAGTCATAAATTCCCTTCCTAAATTGAAGGCACATGATGTATTTATTACAGTTGGTTGAACCGCTTTGAGAAGCTTCCATCATGTGTCATTAATACCCACTTTGACTTAATCCTTCTATTTAATTAAAGGAATATTTCAATTAAATATTTTAATAATAATAGTAAATATAATTAATTAAATATTTAAAAATATTAATTTAATTACTATTTTTGGTGGGCCCCCTTATTGACCGGTTTGTGTAAAAGGGGGAAATCATGAGGAAATGGCCAAAAAGGTCCCAACTCACTGGTTGGCTCGCCGAGCCAACTCATCGAGTTAGGTCCGAGATCCTCCAACCTTCACCACAATCGATCTCCCATTCCACATCGAGCTCTTCTTATCTTCATGGGCTCATCGCTGCATCAACCAACGCAACTCGCGAGCCAACACCAAGTCGGTCACCACCCAAATCGAGTCCACTTGTAAATTTCATGACACTAACTCTACCATATGGTCTCCACTTCACCGAGTAACTCACTCTCTACCTATCTCATTTCATGATGTCGAGCTGCCATGCTATGTACTCACCATTGCAAGAATGGTTCGGCCAACAACTCACCATTTCCTAACAAACAACTTTATTTCTTCACAGGCTCACCGCCGAGCCCCTAAAATACTCGGCATGAGCACAATCCATATTTACCTGAACCCAATCCTAATCATTCATCAACCACTAGCTTTCACGAGCTCGTTGTGACTTGAGTTATCTATATGAAAAGTTGAGCTCTATATTATTTGTGTCAAGCCACACATTGGCCCTCTGTAAGCTTGATTGGAGCCAATCTACTTCACCATCATGGATTTTCAAACACCCCTTATGCCCACTGAAATGAGCTTGATTCTCCCAAGCTAACTCAGCCTGAGCCATCTAACCGTGATAGTACTAACTCCTTGCATGCCTCCACGAGATCCTAATCTGAATAAGCTACTCATGTATGTGATGAATCACCTCTATGGCTGAGCGTGTATCTTTTGTCTTCATTCGACCTTGACCGATTAGCCTATTTGCCTTCCATGTGTGACGGGCCACTCTAAACTCACACCATTTTCCCTGAGTTGCTCGCTATGTTCGATACCTCCATCAAGCTTCAACACTCTGACTTACTTTTAACGTCCATGCTGAACTCAGCCAGAAACTCACAAATTCTCCTTTGTCTACTTGAATGAGCTCCACATATTGACCTCCTTCACTTGACTATCAAATGGATCAACTCAGCTTCACCTCCAAATGAAACATTTTACACTAACTCTATTCGTAACAACATTCCTCTATGAATTATCTGAAATGTTTTCTCCTTTTGAGCTTGGGCACAACCAAATAAAACTGTGAGGTTATGCGAAGATGGATTTTGCAAGATATAATCTATCTGAGTGATTTTGCATGCCTATGTATTCATCAAAACACTCATTCATTAAGTATGTCCCTTACTCTAACTGTATTCAGAGCCATATTTGGGGAATCATTTCCCCTTCATTCATTATATGACCAGGTCTTATGTAGATTTACCAGGTTTCTCCTAACCTTCCACTTAACTCGGCTTAGATGACATCTTAGTGGAGGATTTGGCACACCTTGGCCACACTCGCATCAATCTCCACATGTGGGGAATGCGCCTTTGCCTGCCATCGTTGGAACCCCACCTAGCCAAGCTCCCCCGGATTCCCCACGTCTATAACTAAAGTGCATAATTTCACACTATTTGGCCAATTTGACTAGAAAAAGACCAAAAATTCCCTGATTCAATGTCACTCGGTTGCATAAATCTCCATGTTATGGAACGTTCCTCTCGGTTTGTCATCGTCAAAGTCCCACTTGGTCATTTGATCTATAATCTTCTCCAGCTCGAACCTCCTCATGCTCCGCAACTTGGTTTAATTTTTGTTTAGTTACTCTGAGCTAGTCACCTGCTCAACTCATCCCGGTCTTAGCCAACTCTGAGTTCTCTCTTCGTGTGGGCTCGATTCACCATTGTAATCCCCTACAATAAAATTCACCCCCAGGGTAATTTTGATAACATGCATTAAATTATCAAGCCCCAGGTAAATCGATTGATTCAGGGCAAAAATCATGTTTCTAGGGTCCCCTCAGATTTTTTCTAACTCCCCTGTCCAAGAAGAAAAGAGAAAGTTCTGAGAAAAGGTGAAAAAGTTACAGAAAACAAGCTTGGGCCAGGAAAAATCATGAAAAATGGCTAAGTCCTAGTCCTCGCAACAGTCGGGACATGAGGGACATCTGGGCGCGAATCGGCCGAAAGGCCGCCAGGCAGTCTGCAGAGCAAAGGAACATCCAGGCCGTCGGGATGCGCGGGATGCGGAAAGCCGGTTCGGCCGAAGGAGAAAAGAAAATTGACTAACTGCTAAGCATAACAGTCTGGGACATCTGGGCCGTGAGGACGCGAAGGACGCGAACCGCCCGGATCGGCCGAAAAGGAGAACTTTCACACTGGGACAGTTGGGACAAAGGGACGCGTGGACGCGGATAGCCGAAGGAGCCGAGAGCCAATCACATTACGCCACGTGTCATCGGCAGAAAAGGGACAAGGAAGCCCATTTCGGGCGGATCGGAGGAATTTTTGTCCCAAGACAGTTTGGGACAGCTGGGACAAAGGGACGCGAAGGACGCGAAAAGCCGGCAGACCCGGAGACCAATCAAATCACGACACGTGTCACAAGGGGGAAACGTCCAAAAGTTCAAAGGGTGAGGTTTGAAGGGTTGGCCCGAGCCAATCAGAAGAGGACACGTGTCCAATGGAACAGGGAAGCACGGAGCTCGGGGAGGATTTGGAAAATTTGGCCAAGTTTCAGCCAAAAAGCTAAAAGCAAAGGTCTGCCCCGCGCCCCTGTCGACCAATCAATGCATGCCACGTGTCCCAAGTGGCGGGGGCGCGGAGGAAAAGTGGAAAATGTTCCAAAATCACAAAAAAGTCAAAATTTTCAAGGAAAACCCATGGGTGAGCAGAGGAGAGAGAATTACGCATCCAATCAGCGCTTGACACGTGTCATCCAGGTGGCAGAGCGCGGGAAAAAATTTCAAAACACATTTTCGCCTGTTTTGTGCCCTAAATCTTCAGATCTCCATATCTTTCGATCCAGAGCTCAGATTTGCACGTTCTTTATATCAACAGAAAGCTTATGAAATTCTCTACATGATTCTGGGGTTAATCTTGAATTTTGGTGTAGTCTGGAGAGAGAAAGTTGAGAAACGGCTCTGACGCATGTTCATGGCCAGAAGTGACATTTCAGCGACCAAATTTAATGCAGAATGGGTCGCATTCTCCTCCAAATCGGTCAAAAATGATAGGGTATGGGTTTGTAAGGTCCCCCATGCCATTTTAATGCATCTACAGTCAAGGAGGAATGGGCTCCCATGTTTTTTGTACGTTTCTGTCTCCTGGGCTCAACCCATGCAATGTAAAAGCCAGATTTTGGCTCATTTCTAAAGGGGGAACATTTTTTGGACATAGCAACTTCTTCTTTCACCTCCAGCAAGTGATTGTTTGAAGAATCAGACCTCTCCAAAGACTGTAACAGTTTTTTACCTCTCTGAGGTTGTAATGTAGTGATTTTGACACTGGAAATGATAATGCAAGCTTTGTGAATGAGTTTCAGTCCTTTGTTTGTATTGTTTGCTACATTTCAGATCCTAAATTATATCTTATCAGCCTGTGTATGTTTTATGTTGCAATCTCTGGTTTGTGTCTATTTGCATGACAGAAATGTTTCACCACTCCTTTTGGTGCATCACCATCTCTAGTTAGTTTCAATTTTTGCACTTCTATCCCTGTCTCCTTGCAATTTAGAGTAGGATTAGGATCTGAACCTCTGTAGTTTTGCAAGCATTAGATCTAATCAGAGGAGTTTGAGGAACCAGCCTCTAATCTGGAGATTCCTCTCTCAGTTTCACAAGTCCCACACTTGGAGAGAGGTTTCCATGTTGTGCAATCACACTGGATGCTAGAGTGATCAACCTAGAAGCCTGATCTGCATCCAGGGGTGCTGTGAGTCTGCAACAACAGTTTTGGCACGCCCGGTGGGACACTAGAGGTCTCATTTTTATTGCAGCAAAGTTGATGTGCATCTGCTGCAATTTTCTTGCTTAAAAGAGCTATTATTTGCATATCTGGCGACTCCAAGGGGAAGAATCAACTGGTTTCAGCAGTGCAGGCCTGAAAACTCATGAGAAGAATCACCACAAGGTCAAGAGTTGGAGAAGAAGAAGTGTTGTTTGAATACCTGCAATTATCTCCAAGAAGAAGGCAAAGAGGAAGAAGGATTCAAAGGTCTCCATCTCCACCAAACAGAACTCTCTCAACTCCTCCACCTGGTAGGCCTTTCATTCAGTCAACAAGGGTTTTAAGACCAATCAGAATGGCTCAAAACAATCCCTACGTCAACTTCACAGGCAGCAGCCCACTTGCCCTCAATGCACAACATCCAGTTCCTATTGCAGCCTTGAAGAACATTCCCTACTTCACTGGAGAAAATCAGACTACTCCAGGTGATCATGTTAAAGATATTGCTAACCTTTGTGCAATCCATGAAATCAATGAAATGCAAGTGGCTGTCAAGTTACTGGCATCTTCATTCAAGGGTAAAGCATTGCAATGGTTTAGGAGCCTTGGAGCTGGTTCTATCACAAATTGGAATCAGCTGTGTATAGCACTTCATGAGCAATTTGGAGAGAAGGGAGACAACTTGTCTCTTTTGGAGCAGCTGACAACCATCAAGAGAGCTCCCAATGAGCAGCTGACCGATTTCAACTTCAGATTTCAAAAGACTTGGGAGAGAATTCCAGTGGCAGTCAGGCCAACAGCAGAAGGTGCTTTTCTCTACTATCTCAAAGCTCTAAATTCTGATATTTCTATGTTGATTCAGTCCATGGGAGGCATAACTATCCCTATGGCTTATAGCATTGCCATTAGGGCTGAAAATTGTTTGATCCAAGCTGGCAAACTTGCCCCTAGACCTCCCATGCCATTGTTTCCAAGTTTAGAGAATCCAAACACCAATCAAGCACCTAGTTTGGCTCCTTCTCCCACTCCTAGAAATCAGAGTTCAAATGAAGCTTCCACTTCATCTCCAAGTGCCCCAAATGAGCTTCAAGAGGTCATGAAGCAATTGCAAAACCTAGGCAATGAGCTGGTTACTCTCAAGAGGCAGCAAGCCCAAGGTTTTAGACCTTCTTATCAACCCCAAGCTCAGCCTAATAGGCAGCCATACCAACCACAAAGGCCACCTAATCCAGCTGCAAATATGAATCAAACAAGGCCTCCTGCCAATAGACCATTTCAGCCCTATAATCCAAATGCCATATCTGCCTCTAAGGCATTGGTGCCAACACAAAACAACATTGCTCAGGAGTATGACTGGTGTTTTCCATGCAATGAGCCTCATAACCAATCCATGTGCTTCAATGGTGCTTTGAATCAAGCACTAATGGTGACAACTACTGGTGTGGAGGGTGAGGGCAGTCAAGGAAACAGTCAACAACAAGAAACATTCCAACAACAATCAGCCCCAAATGACACCACATTGGTGAACTGGCAAGCAGAAGATTTCTGTGGCATGAATCAAGCAGTTTCTCAAGGTGTTGCAGCCAACACAAGGTCAAAAAGGAGGAATTTGGGTGAAGAACAACCATTAGCCCCAACCAATCCACAACCTTCCATGGCTCCACAAATGATTGGCAAGCAAAATCCAGTTTCAAATGCACAAGGGCAGCCAAGAACAGCTCCTAGGCCAACTCAAATACCAGTTGTTGCTGCCCACATGCAAGGAGTGAATGTGCAAACCAAGGGACAGCAAAGAGATCCTTCATCACCATTCAGTATCATTGATCAGATGAAGAAGACAAACGTCAATATATCAATGTGGGAATCCCTATCCATCCTAGGCCAAAGAGATCTGCTGCAAGCTGCCATGAAGGACTGGCCAACTTCGAATCAGCAAGTTCAGATGCAAGACAAAGTGCTTACAAATGCTGCCCAGCCTGAGGGAAATCATGGAGGACAGCAAGGTAAAATGTTGAAGCCCCCTCCTTTCTATGTTTCATTAATCATTGGAAATCAGCTAGTGCACAATTGCATGATAGACTCCAGGGCAAGTAGCTCAGTAATGCCTAAACAAATAGCTGATCAGCTAGGGCTCCAGTATGAAACAACATCCAAAGGGGTAGTGCAGTTGGATGGGACAGCAGTAGCAACAGTTGGAGTAATTAGAAACTTGAGTCTTACCTTGCATGCATGTCCAAATGTTGTTGTTTTACAAGATGTATCAGTCATAGACCTTCCACCACTCTTTGCCCTTTGCTTGTCAAGGGACTTCACAGCCAAGATTGGGGGATATTTGTCTGCTGATTGGTCACACATGCTATTCAGAACAAGGTATGGAACTAAGGCTACAATCAGGTCAGAACCTATTGCAAACTTCCATATTGAGCCTTACACTCCAAGTCAGATTAATGCCAATTGCTCAGCATTTGATCAAGAAGATCACCCAAGCACTGATGAGGCTGACACCAAGGTTGGAAGCATCCCGGATCTAACTCTTGATGAATGGGCAAACAAGGTACATGCATTTGATCCTTATCAAGAAGTGGAAGAATCTGAGCTAGGGGTCTATTGCATACACGAAGAAAATCAACCTATTCCCAGCATCACCAAGCCAGATCATAAGGACAAGAATGAAGTATGGCAATTGTTTTTTGATGGATCAAGGAGTAGACAAGGTGCAGGAGGAGGAGCTATGCTTGTTTCACCTCAAGGAATAAAGTACTATTCAGCTTTCAGATTTCAGTTTGCATGCTCCAATAACACTGCTGAGTATGAAGCCTTGGTGCAAGGGACTGCATTGGGCAATCAAGAAGAAAATAAAGAACTTGCAAGTCTTTGGTGATAGTGAGCTGATTGTAAACCAAGTCAAAGGAAAAAATGCTGCCAAAAATGATCTGTTCAAGAACTACAAGAATCAGGTATGGGATCTTATTGAAGATTTTGAAGCTTTTAGCATCAATTCCATCCCAAGAAAAAAGAATGAAGCCGCTGACAGGCTAGCAGCAATTGGGGCTGCGTTTGATGTTGTAGAAAGTATCAAAAGTGAGAAATCTCAGCCTCATATCAAATTGGTTGTGAGACCAGCTGTTCCGGATAACAATACAAGTTGGCAAGTCTTCGAGAATGATCAGCAAATTGTTAATTTCCTACAAGAAGAAGCTGAGTTCTCCGCCAGGAATCAAGACAAGCTGCAGCAGCAGTATGGTGACCAAGTGGTGCAGCTGAGAACTAACAAATTACCAAAAGGCCTCATAACCTTGGAGTCAATCTTCAACCCGAATGATCAGTTCCGGAAGGAGAAAGTGAACATTCAAGTAAAGGGTGAAGATTCAGAGCCTATTTTAGTGGAAGAAGGCAAAACATTGCAAATTGGCAAAGTAAGTACCTCACAAGAGAAATCTGATTTTGTTCAGCTTTGTCAAGAGTTCCCAGATGTCTTTGCTTGGACTTACAAAGATCTAAGAGGTTTCAACCCAAAGTTGGCACAACATACTATTGAGCTGGATCCGGAATCCAAGCCTGTCAGGCAAAAGCAAAGGCCAGTCAATCCCCATATTGAACCTCTCATGAGAAAAGAGTTAAGCAAGCTTATTGAGGCCAGTATCATCTTCCCCATCAAACACTCAAGTTGGGTTGCAAACTTGGTGCCAGTAAGAAAGAGAAATGGAGAAATAAGATTGTGTGTGGACTTTCGCGATCTAAATAGAGCATCACTCAAAGATCATTATCCGCTTCCATCAATGGAACAAATATTGCAGGTTGTAGCTGGTTCAGAAAGGTTCTCATTGCTTGATGGCTACTCAGGCTACAATCAGATAATGGTGAAGGAAGAAGATCAATTCAAGACGGCCTTCACTACAAAATGGGGCACATATGCTTACAAGAAGATGCCATTTGGACTGTCGAATGCTGGAGCAACATTCCAGCGAGCTATGGATATGGCATTCAAAGGCTTGATCAACAAGATAGTGCTGGTATACCTAGATGATATCACTGTCTTCTCAAAGAATGTAGCAGACCATCTCTTTCACCTCAGGCAAGTGTTTCAGAGGTGTAGAAGGTTCGGAGTGTCTTTGAATCCTAAGAAGTGCATCTTTCTTGCACATGAAGGAAAGCTCCTTGGCCATATTGTCTCCAAGGAAGGATTAGCAATTGATCCAGAGAGGGTTGAAGCCATAAGAGCACTACCATTGCCAAGCCACAAGAAAGCCCTTCAGAGTTTCTTGGGAAGGATAAACTTTGTTCGGAGGTTTGTCCCAGATTTTGCAGCCCTTGTCAAGCCCATCACCAAAATGTTAAAGAAGAGCATGGCTTTCAAGTGGACAGCAGAAGGCAAGGAGAGTTTTGAAGCAATCAAAGAAGCCATCTCTCAAGCACCAACTCTCATCAACCCAGACTTCTCCAAGGATTTCATCCTCTATGCATTTGGAGGTAATGACACTATTTCTGCCATTTTGGTACAGCAGAACAAAGATAATGATGAGCAGCCAATTGCCTTCTTCAGCCAGAGCCTAGATGACTATGAGGTGAGGTACTCTTTTATTGAGAAGCATGTACTTGCAGTAATCAGAAGCTTGAAGAAATTCAAGCATTTAGTCTCAAACAACAAGGTCCAGTTGCTGGTCTCACATGCTGGGGTTAAGGACTTCCTCCTCAACAAGGATTTGAATGAGAAAAGGGTAGGTTGGATCACCCGTGTCATGGAGTATGACATTGAGATCAAGATCACCAAGCTGGTAAGAGGGAAAGGATTGTGTGAGCAGCTGGTTTTGGGGAAGCAAAAAGAAGTATGCAATGAAGAAGAGGCTGTTTTGACAGTCCAGGACAGCCATGAGCCAAGTGGCAATCAAGAAGAAGACAATGCTGCCCCCACTCCTTGCTGGACCCAAGGTATTATACACTTCCTAGGCACAGGCCTATGCCCTCCGGAGATGAACAAGACCCAAAGGAGACACTTCAGATTGCAGGCTGTCCCGTATGCCATTGTTGATGGAGTTTTGTTCAAGAAAGATGTGAATGGAGTGCTGCTGAGATGCATTAGCACAAATCAGATTCAAAGGGTGTTGGAAGAGTTCCATGGTGGACCAGCTGGTGGCCATTTTGCACCAAGAGTGACAGCTCTAAAAATCATGAAGGCTGGTTATTATTGGCCTAAGATCTTCAGTGATTGCTATGCATGGATCAAGAGGTGTAAGAATTGTGCATTCTTCACAGGAAAAGAGAGACTTGCTGCCCTTCCATTGCATCCAATCTCAGTTGACCAGCCATTCATGCAATGGGGTTTGGACTTCATTGGAGTCATTAATCCCAATTCAAGCCAAGGGCACAAATGGATTTTGACAGCCACAGACTACTTCACCAAATGGACAGAAGCAGTAGCACTCAAAGAGGCAAATGAGTCTAGCATCTTAGACTTTTATGAGGGGATAACAACCAGATTTGGTGTACCTGCTACAATAATCTCTGATAATGCATTGGCATTCATTGGATCTAAGGTGACTGAGTGGGCTGTCAAGAACGGTATTTACCTAAGCACTTCATCAAACTATTACCCTCAAGGTAATGGCCAGGCCGAGTCTACAAACAAGAACTTGTTGAGGATCATTAGGAGGACTCTTGACGAGAATCAGAGGTCTTGGCATACCAAACTGAAATCAGCCTTATGGGCTGATAGGATAACTCCCAAAAGATCCACAGGTAACTCTCCATTCAGGCTTGTCTATGGAAGAGAGGCAATCTTGCCCATGTCACTGGAGTTGCCAACATTGGAACTCATGAAGCAGCTGGAGTTGCTTGAATTTGAGCCCATGGAGGTGAGGTATGCAGAGTTGATGGAGCTGCAAGAGATCAGAAATCAGGCATCCCAAGCAATGGAAAAGGATCAAGCTTTGATCAAGAAGACCTTTGATAGAAAGGCCAAGGATAGATCTTTTCAAGTTGGAGATCTAGTGTTGAAATGGGATGTGGACAGAGCAAAACCGGGAAGGCATTCAAAATTTGATGCCATTTGGAGTGGCCCATACATGGTCACAAAGTGCAAGAACAGCAATGCTTTCCAATTGGCCTCATTGGATGGTGAAGAACTGCAGATTCCAGTCAATGGAATCTATCTCAAGCATTGCTTCTAGAGGGAAGTTCACTACTTTGTAAATATTAGATTAGATTTTCATTCCTCCAAGTGCTTGTGCACATTGTTTTGCTGTAGGTTAGTTTTTTTTTCCCTAAGTGCTTTGGCACAGCTTGCTGTCCATGGAGATGTTTTGCAGTCCTTGCTTCCATCAGGTGATATTCCATCTTCCTCCTTACACATTCTGAGTCAGTTGGGGTTCTAAACTGAATATTTGATGACTCCATGCCCAATGGACTGCTTCAGGCTACTGGTATCTTCTACCTAGCAGGCAGGTAACCCCGCTGAGTCGCCAAATTGTTATCCAAAATTCACCCCCAGGGTAATTTTGATAACATGCATTAAATTCTCAAGTCCCAGGCAAATAGATTGATTCAGGGCAAAAAATCATGTTTCTAGGGTCCCCTCAGATTTTTTCTAACTCCCCTATCCAAGAAGAAAAGAGCAAGTTCTGAGAAAAGGTGAAAAAGTTGCAGAAAACAAGCTTGGGCCAGGAAAAATCATGAAAAATGGCTAAGTCCTAGTCCTCGCAACAGTCGGGACATGAGGGACATCTGGGCGCGAATCGGCCGAAAGGCCGCCAGGCAGTCTGCAGAGCAAAGGAACATCCGGGCCGTCGGGACACGTGGGACGCGGAAAGCCGGTTCGGCCGAAGGAGAGAAGAAAATTGACTAACTGCTAAGCGTAACAGTCTGGAACATCTGGGCTGCGAGGACTCGAAGGACACGAACCACCCGGATCAGCCGAAAAGGAGAACTTTCACACTTCGGGACAGTTGGCACAAAGGGACACGTGGGACGCGGATAGCCGAAGGAGGCGAAAGCCAATCAAATTACGCCACGTGTCATCGGCAGAAAAGGGACAAGGAAGCCCATTTCGGGCGGATCGGAGGAATTTGTCCCAAGCAGTTTGGGACAGCCGGGACAGAGGGACGCGGAAGACGCGAAAAGCCGGCAGACCCGGAGACCAATCAAATCATGACACGTGTCACAAGGGGGAAACGTCCAAAAGTTCAAAGGGCGAGGTTTCAAGCGTTGGCCCGAGCCAATCAGAAGAGGACACGTGTCCAATGGAATAGGGAAGCACGGAGCTTGGGGAGGATTTGGAAAATTTGGCCAAGTTTCATCCATAAAGCTAAAAGCGAAGGTCTACCCCGCCCCCCTGTCAACCAATCAATGCATACCACATGTCCCAAGTGGCGAGGGGCGCGAAGGAAAAGTGGAAAATGTTCCAAAATCATAAAAAAGTCAAAATTTTCAAGGAAAACCCGCGGGTGAGCAGAGGAGAGAGAATTACGCATCCAATCAGTGCTTGACACGTGTCATCCAGGTGGCAGAGCGCGGGAAAAAATTTCAAAACACATTTTCACCTGTTTTGTGCCCTAAATCTTCAGATCTCCATATCTTTCGATCCAGAGCTCGGATTTGCACGTTCTTTATATCAACGGAAAGCTTATGAAATTATCTACATGATTTTGGGGTTAATCTTGAATTTTGGTGTAGTCTGGAGAGAGAAAGTTGAGAAACGGCTCTGACACGTGTTCATGGCCAGAAGTGACATTTCAGCGACCAAATTAATGCAGAATGGGTCGCATTCTCCTCCAAATCAGTCAAAAATGACAGGGTATGGGTTTGTAAGGTCCCCCATGCCATTTTAATGCATCTGCAGTCAAGGAGGAATGGGCTCTCATGTTTTTTGTACGTTTCTGTCTCCTGGGCTCGACCCATGCAATGTAAAAGCCAGATTTGGCTCATTTTCAAAGGGGGGAACATTTTTTGGACATAGCAACTTCTTCTTTCACCTCCAGCAAGTGATTGTTTGAAGAATCAGACCTCTCCAAAGACTGTAACAGTTTTTTACCTCTCTGAGGTTGTAATGCAGTGATTTTGACACTGGAAATGATAATGCAAGCTTTGTGAATGAGTTTCAGTCCTTTGTTTGTATTGTTTGCTTCATTTCAGATCCTAAATTATATCTTATCAGCCTGTGTATGTTTTATGCTGCAATCTCTGGTTTGTGTCTATTTGCATGACAGAAATGTTTCACCACTCCTTTTGGTGCATCACCATCTTTAGTTAGTTTCAATTTTTGCACTTCTATCCCTGTCTCCTTGCAATTTAGAGTAGGATTAGGATCTGAACCTCTGTAGTTGTGCAAGCATTAGATCTAATCAGAGGAGTTTGAGGAACCAGCCTCTAATCTGGAGATTCCTCTCTCAGTTTAACAAGTCCCACACTTGGAGAGAGGTTTCCATGTTATGCAATCACACTGGATGCAAGAGTGATCAACCTAGAAGCCTGATCTGCGTCCAGGGGTGCTATGAGTCTACAACAACCTTTATGACTCGCCTCTTCCGCATTTGTCAATTCATCATCAATAGATATCAAGTTATGTCACCGACCTTTGTATTGGTCAATTCCATCATTTCATCAAGCTTACCCACCTTTCAAGTGACTCACTCATCGAGCCATTGAGTCGTTCCATTGTGTGTTAATTCATGCTTGAAATGGCTCAGCCCGAGCTCACCAACACAGAATTTGAACTCATTTTATTGCATGTCTTTCCATGACTCAATCATTGCAATCCCTGTGAATCCAAGTTCTCCTATTGCATCATGTACATACAATGACCGAGCTAAGTTCTTCATGCATGAGTCGTAAAGCAACTTGAACCGAAATTATGTCTATCTTAGCTTGAATTTCGAGCTATCACAACCAAGCTCAAAAAATCTCACCAAACGTAACACTTCAAACTCGGTGAGCTCTACAACCTAGCCCAACACTATCTCACTTCCATGAGCCATGTTTGACCTCACCGACATATGAGCTCTCCTTTGTTGGTCTACTACGAGTCATTTTTTCTACCAACTCAGTCCTCATTTCAACTTGAATCACCCGAACCAACATTTCACTTCCTGTAATTTTGATCCTTGATCATCGTGTGCATATGCATTCCACAGGCCCAAGCTTCTACTTCTCTCTGAGCGAGTTCACTTGTGTATTTTCCAATCATGCTCGACCTCCATTTCTGTTGTAATCATCACCTATCTCGCCTACCAGCTCGATGAATTATTGAGTGAGCTGGTTAGCTCAATTGCACATTTGAACCCTTTTTGTATAGTTTCTCCCATTTTTTGAATTTCCTTATAATTTTCAGGGTTAGTGAGTCATGGGGATTCGAATGTAGTGTCTTCAGGCTAGTTACAATTTTGTTTGCAATTTTTTCCCATTTTAAGTGGATGTGGGCCTGTCATGGCCAAATTTTTGTTTTAAGAAAACCTTAAATTCTCAGGCCCCGTGAATACTCTTTAAATAAAAAATTATCCTGAAACATCCCATGAATGCATGTCCTATTTTATGGGTCCAATTTAATCCCATTGTCCATTTTTTCCCTTCGTGATGCCACAATGGGCTAGGGCCATATCTCTAGGTCCTAAATCAAAAAACAAATTCACCACAGGAATTTAATGCAAATCAACGCAGGACTCATTAGTGTACTGGCTCACCTTATAACACAGGACTTGCCTTTACATTAGTGCAGGACTCCCCGTGGAGCGCAGAACTCATCCAGATCATTAATTTAGACTTCCTGTAAATAAGGAACTTACGTAGAGGACATGAATAACTTGGATGGTTAAACTATAAATTGATACAGCTGGTAGCACAACGACATGAGCATGAAACGTGTGCCACTATCTCAACCTACCTTCATGCAAATTGTGAGGTCTAGTTATCCCTAGTTTAACTCTAGTTTCTTGGAAACGTGATGAAGATAGACACTAATGGATTTATGATTGTCATGATTCTTTGGAATCAATTTGAGATATAAAATATCTTCCTGTGCCAATCGACTCCCTCAAAGGATCCAATTTCAGACCTCCTTCGCAATTACAAGCATTGCATAGAAGACTCCTTCCATAACTGTAATCCTTAAAAATACTTAGTCATTGTTTTAGTCAATGTCCAGTTAATTAGATGATAGTAATTACAAATAAAATAGTTCACTCCTAAAATAACTAGGACTCCTCTTGTATAAGAGAGATAGTTTATTAAGATTCAAGTTCGATTCAGTTAGTTTATCATTGTAAAAGGGTAGTTCTTTCAATTCAATAAAATTATGGATTCAGGGAGAAACTTCGTCGTGTAACTCTGGACGCTAAACCTTATCGAAGGGAAGGAGCAAGGGCCACTCCTCCCCAATCAAAAGGGAGATTTTACTATTGTTTCCTTTTTATAATGTATCTATTTAAGATTCTAGCATTGAATTATTTTTCATACCTTTAAAATTATGTCTTTAATACTATTTACTTTCATTGCATTTCATTTTATAATTTTAGTTAGTTATTATTTAGTCAAATCCATTATTAAGTGCATGCTAAGAATGATTCTTATTGTTCCCTTTGTTTCAAATAGCCATGGACATTGCCCTGGACTGACATATATAATATAATTGAAGTACGAGTATCAACGACGCTCATCAAGTTCATTTTATTCCATCACACACATCTTGCATACTTAGAAAAATCTAGATCTAACCCACTATCATCATGAAACTTACACAAGGGAAACCTAGGGCATCATTACACACACAAGCATGGATAACTACATGGAGTCTAAGATTTAGTGCAGCACTCATTCATAATTTCACTCTTCAAGTGACTGTCAGGGCCAGTCTGACTCTACATTCTACATATTTTTTATTAGATTTGATGTGGTTTGTGGGCATGTGTAGGTAGACAGTTCATTTGAAGGTTATGGGTATGACATGTAACATAACAGGGAAGTTTGACAACAAAGTTAATATTGGAGTAAATACCTTCCAACCCATAAAAAGCCAAAACCAGAGCATCTAATCGGACACAGGGGTCTAGATTGTTCACTAAAGCCTGGGGCACTCATGTCCTCCTAGAGGAACTTATGTCATGCACATTCTTAGGGTTTTGAACCCTTCTCAAGCCTTGATGACATTGTTCTCAGCTTATTCCAATAGATACTCAGTTCCGATCACTCCTTGGTTGCACAGAATCAGCTAATTCCTCTTCCTCTCTCATTTGCTTAGGGCTTTACATTGTTAAATGTTTATTACATGCACCTTATTGTACTTAATTCCATAAATATCATTTATTATATTAGTTAATCTAAAATTAAGATTTAATTCAATTTAGATTTAAATCATATGCCAATAGTTGTGGCACCTATAACATTCAATATTAAAATTCATCAAAAGGAGCAAATGAGTTGTAGTTTCTATTTTATGACACATATAAACTCACACATGCATTCTTCTTTCTAGTGAAACTTCTTGCATGATATCTACAATTTGTTTCCCTGTGACCAAACTGCTTACATGAAAAATAATAGCCATAAAAAAGATTTTTGAAACTTGTTCTTGTAGTGTTGCCTTGGAGAAATGATCTTTTGGTTCTATCCTTGATGTATTTTGGAGGAATGTTAGTATTTTGTGGAACATGACTCTCTTCCTTCTTGTTTCTTTCAATTGAAGTGCTTGTAATTTGAGGAACATGAGTTTATTTATTTCTGATAGTACTTTTAAGAAAATCTGCATAGCTTTTTTCTTTGTTTGTACATGTCATGTTTTGTGGCTCTTTGGGATCTTATTTTGCAGTCTTCTCATTGTACCCAAGACCTTTTTTGATAAATGATTATCTCTGATTATTGATAATAACATCTAATAATTCAGATTTTTTCTCAAATTTGAGACATTTTTTCAACTTAGTAATTATTTTCTTAAGTTCTTCCCTTAAATAAATAGCTTCAAATTCAAGCTTCTCACAATCTTCTCACAATCTTCTTCCTTTTTTTCCAGCAGTATTCTCACATCCTCATCCATCTTCTTCATCTCTTCCAGTTGAATCTTTAGATCAATGATGATCTTATTTGATGCTTCAATATATTTTGTCAATTTTGTTTTATAGATACCATACTCATCTTGAAGTTATTTATATTGTTGTTTTCATTTCAAATTTTTCTTCCTTAGTCTCTTGATCTCATTTAGGGCAGATATGGGCTCTCCTTAAATATCCACTTCATCTTCAATTTTAGTATATTTTTCATCTTCTAAACCAATTTCTCCTTTGCTTTCTTCAATCTCTAATATCATTAGCAATGATTCTTCTTTATCGCTGGCAGATTTACTTTCACCACTTTCTACAAATGAGCTACTTTCCTCCTTGGTATAAAGGTTTTTCTTGTATTTGTATAAGTTATTCCTATTCTTATATTTTATTTGCTTATAATTCTTCTTGGAGTGATAATACTTGTTACTTTCCAATAAGTTGTGATCTTCTTTATTATCACTATTTTTACTTTTTGCATATGGACATTTATTGGCATAATGTCCTATTTCACCACAATCAAAACATTTGAAGGGCAACTTACCTTTGTATTTTTCAGACCCTTTCTTCAACCTCCTGAAAAAGTGAGCTTCTCCCTCATTTTACTTGTTGCTGGAACAATTATGTGATTTAGGTTTCTTTCTCTTCACCTTCTTTGATGGTTTGAATGCAACCTCTCTCTTTGATGATATATCATTTTTAGTACTCATCTCGTATGTTGTGAGGATTCTATGCAACTCATCCATTGTTGGGATGCTTAAATCCTTAATCTCTTCAATGTCAGAGACTTTGGCATCAAACCTCAAAGGAAGAGATCTTAGCACGTTTTTCACAATAATTTTATCCTTAATTTTTTCTCTAAGGCCTCTAATGGTAATGACAACTCCATCCACATGAAGAAAGTAGGCTAGAATGTTTTCATCGTCCTTCATCTTCAAATCCTCAAATTAACCTCTATGTGTTTTGAGTTTTTCCTTTCTTACTTTTTCATATCCTTCATAAATGTTTTTGAGTTTATCCTAGATTTCCTTTTTTGAACCACAATGCACCACTTTAACAAACTCTGCCTTTGATAAACCACGCAATATTGCATTCATAGCCTTTACATTACTCTCACTTGCCTTCTTTCCAGCTTAATTTGTCAGAGGAGTGGCTGGAGCTGTATAACCGCTTACAATAGATTGCCAAATATCAAAACCAAGGGCCATTAGATAAGTGTGCATCCTTCTGCTCTAATGAACATAGTTAGTTCCATCAAACAATGGATCTCTATTTGAGGAGAATCCTTCTTGACTCACCATGTGTGCTTCCTATATCTACCTTCTAGCGTTTAAGTTATCCTTGAAGGAACCTTCTTCGATACCAATTGTAGAACACGCACAAATACTGAGAGGGGCTGAAATAAAATTATACAATATTTCACTTATTTAAATATTTAACATCCACAACAATAACAATCATACAAGATCAAACAATTATACAACATGTGATTTATGTGGAAACTCATTGAGGAGAAAACCACATAGAACAGACTTCTTAGAGCTACTGTATAAATCCAACCACAAAATTAATTGCTTCACAAATGTTTGTCATAAACAACCTACTGGAGACACCAATCCCTAAATTCTAAGCACCAAATGTGCTACTTTGTGAGTACCAACTCGTTGGAGACACCAATCCCCAATGTTGAGCATCAACTCAGCTAATTCATGAGCACCAACTAACATGAGACACCAATCCCTAATGTTCAGCACCAAATCACTGGAGACACCAATCCCCAATGTATGAGACACTGACCTCAACAATACAAAGTTCTAACTTTTGTAGTTACTTATTCAACCTGATGATGAAAATTAGATCATACTTCACTTCCCTTGTTTCCTTCACACACCTACACTTCTCACATTTAGCTTATTCTATGAGGTGTTTTCTCTTCCTTCCTCCTCAACAATTTTACAATCTAGTATGCTTGAGTTTGTTCTTCCTTCCTCCTCAACACTTTTTCACTCTATTTTACTTGAGTTTGATCTTCCTTCTTCTTCATAAATCTTCTTGGTATTTCTTCAATACTCACTCTTCTCTTCTCCTCTCTTCACTCTCTCCTCTTTTAGCAAATTGACATCATCATACCTAATATCTATATCTAATTTTGTAATAAAATTCCTTTATATATCATATTCATCTCTTGAAAGGATGTGACTACTCCCCAAGGGTTGACTAATATAGCATTTTTTTGATTTGAGGCTTGAGTCAACTTTTGAAGAATGATATTTGAATTTTTGAGATTTTTCTAGGTTTCCATAGACTTCCCTATTTTCACTTGGTCACACAACTTTTCATGACCTTCACATATTTTCTTTAACCATCACCACAATCCTTGACTTTTGTGACTCATTTTTGCTTTCACCTTATTCCACAGCTTTCGCAATTATTCATAGACTTTCTAGTCACCTGCAGTACTCCCTGACTTCTATAGCATTCCTTTGACCCTACAAACCACCTCCATCTTGGTATGTAATTTTTGTAGACTCCATGGAATTCCTTTATAATTTCCTTTGTATTGTGGTGGTGCAAAACTTCTGCAACATTCCTTTGACCCTGCAAACCACCCCCGTCTTGGTATGTAATTTTTTTTTACTCCATGACATTCCTTTATAGTATCCTTTGTATTTTGGTAGTGCAACAGTCACTCAAAAACCCACAAGCCATTAAAAAGGCAAATTCCTTTTTTACGCGTCTATTTCTTTTCTACTACTGAAAGGAAATTATTTCCTTTGATTCATGACACACAATTTTTTACATGGTATTGGTTTGCATTTGAAACCACAAAACACTATAACAAATCCATGGTACACTAATGAACATTTTCAAATATGTGAAACACTATAACAAACCAACTGAATACTACAAAATATTTTCCTTTGTTGTGTGATATGCAGAATTCAAACTGAGTCAAATTTTTCATAAATGGCACACTCCTAAAACATCAATAATAATATTTTTAACATATGAAACACATAAATTTATTCCTTTAGCAACATGTTTTTGACACCAATGACAATATTTACAACATGTGGCTACCTCTCAACTCAACAAGGTGTTGAGGAAGGTCGACTATTATGGACTAAACCTTTTTAGGTTCTTAAATAAAGAAGGGAGCTTAGGTTTGGAAAAAAAGAAGCTCCAAGTCAACTATATATTCAAGATTACAAACAACTATATACATAACATTGTTCTTAAAATATAGACAAAGATTGTGCAAAACCCAGAATTTAGGTTTAAGACATAGAGGACAAATTCGTTCATATAGGACAAAGTCGCACAAATGACTTTGTCTGAGACATTTGATTTCATCCTCCTTGCAATTTTAGACCCCCTGTGATTTTAGGATAACTCAATGACACCTTCAAAATCCTCCCTACACATCGTTCATCTACACTTTCATATCACCGTCACTCATTTTCAACAATAAATCAGTGCAATCTCTTCTAAACCTGATTCATATTTACTTTATTTAGTTCACCTAAGCTTATACAATTTCCACATTTATCTAGACATGATTTAGTGATTTATTGATATTTACTGTAAGGATATGTAGTTTATTCGTATTTATTATATGTCTCATCTTGTTTCACACTTATACAAAATAATCAATCATAGTTAGATTAAACCCTAAACTATATATTACAACCAAATAAATTATAATTGGAAAATGGTCACGTCATATATGTGTCAAAAAAACATAGGTTAAAAAACCTATGAAAAGACATCTTATATAAGAAAACCCTGTAGGGGTAAAGACATTCACAATATTAACTTTCTATTTCTTAAAAGATAATTCCACTTTACACCTTTCTAAATAACCTTGTTATTAACATTATAAGTTACGTAATGACTAAGTTTGCTTACTCAAATTTCTCCACTTTCACTTTGTTATTTCATAATCCCCTTTGAATGCCTTTAAATAAATATTAGAACGACTCTAAATTCCTTATTAATTCCTAACATTAAACTTTTATTTAAAAACACCAATGTTTTTTTGGTTAATTTGTTGAACAAATTTCCCCTCTACCTATTTCAAATTAGTGAAATTACAACAAGAGAACAAGCAACTCCAAGTATGAGAGGGTTTATGGTACCTCTAGATGGGATGACGATGAATATGGGTGCAAACAAGATATCATCCTCGCAGTGAGCTAAGTGACCTGCAAATCAAGAAAAACTCAACAGACAATGGATAAGTAGATAGATGGGTTAGTTTCCTGACAATGTCAGTCCCAAAAAGTGAAAACTTCCTAGGATGGATGTCAACCCACATTTTTGAGAAAGAGAAGATAAAATATTGATAAATTGGATGTAGTAGGATCTGAACTATAACAGAAATTGAAATGCAGTAAAATATGATAAAATGTTGATCTAATCTAAGAAAATTAAATCAAACATGTGCAGGTCGACGTCAACCGAGATTGCAAGGCTTAGTTAATGGTGACTAGAGAAAATCAACTGAAACAACAACAACAACAAAATACATATCTGAAGGCCTTGGAGGTAGATCTGAAGTTGATGATGGGCTAAGATGAATAATAGGAACCTATAAGATATTCGAGATTGGATTTGAAAGAAAGGATGTAAGAAAATTAAGAAATTTTAAGGTGAATGCAATGCATATTGATGTGGTTGATGGTGACCTAGCTGACATAATAGATCTGAGGTGATAGAAAGGAAGGGATGATAGGATTTGAGGGTCTGAGTGACTATAAGATCATATAGAAGATGACGAGGGATCTGGATGCTAGAGAAGATAACAATATGGGAGTTGGGTCGATGACAACTAGAATTGAGCTAGGGTTCTATGAAAAAGGTGGACAAGAATGAGGACCTGCATATGAAGATCTGAGAAAATAGAGACAAGGCTCCTAGATGATAATTTAAGCAACACAATATTTCTATGAGGAATATGATGATAAATTGCAATAATAAATCCCAAACATGTAAGGAAGAAAAAGAGGCTTCAAATCTCAAAAGGTGGACCCAAAATTTCAAAGAGAGCTCTAAGATGATGATGACAGCTGCAAGAGAGATCAACAAATGAAGGTAAGATCACAAGAAATATCGAAGTCTCCAAAACTACATCTTGAGAAAAAGAGGGGTAAGGGTGGCTTTATAGGGTCGACGGTGACACAGATGGGTGGCCACCGATTTTATGGACCCATCCATTTGGAGGGTGGAAAGGTGACGAGCTCAAGGCAAAGATCCCTTATAAGACATAATTGGGGTTTTAGATGATAAGGATGATTTAGGGTTGCTTAGTATGGATACATGGGTAGGTGGAGGGTGAAAAAAATTAAATAAAAGCCATGCAGAGTTGAACTTATTAAATGTGGGCCTAGGGAGGATAAAATGGAGGATTTAGGGAGGATAAATTAATTAAATGGGGGATTAAGGAGAATCAAGGTGGGAAATAATGATAAGTGGGATAGATTGAATTTAGGAGGGAAAGGGGATTTGAATGGTAAGAGAGGTATGTATGTGAAAATATGATAGAGAGAAAACATAGGCTGAGGGGTAATGATACCAAAAAGTGGTGTTTACCTTTTCCCCTATTTGTTGAATGGTTTGCATTGGTCATGCCATGAGACAAAAATAAGAAAAATGAGAAGATGATTGATGGGGTTCTCCCCCTCAAACTAGGGATCAACAACATAAAGTGGAATTGGTCATGAGTTTGAAAGAGATAGATGAAGGAAGAAAGAGTGGAAATGATGAGAAAAAAGAAGATGATGAGATAAGATATCTCAAACAAGGATAATCAAAAAGTAAAAAGTAAACAAAAATATGGTGGTGAATTATGAATCACTTCAATAGGGAACAAAGTATGGCCTCAATGGAGATGATGGTAATGTCCTATGGACCTTTGAGTTGGAAAAAAACCACTACAAAATGGAGAGAATCCAATGGGAATCCACTCGAATGGATGTGCAATTCAGAGGACCAACAAGTCAAAGGAAGACATCAAGAATATACGCAAACATATATGATGAAAAGAGTGAAATAATGGTGCCCAATAGGGAACACGAAAATGGCCATAAAGGTGAGATATTGGATGTAAAACAAAAGATGAGATAGATATTGAAACCCAGTGGGACCAATAAAGGATGGGTATAAGTAACACATAAGGCAAAAATGGAAGAAAAGATAATTGAAAAAAAGGATTAATCGAATGGAGAAAATAAGTTACAAGAATTGAGAAGGTAAAGACAGGTCGACGGCATTCAGGCATGGCCGATAACTAGGGTAAAGCAATGGTGACTGGGGTCAGTGGGCTGTATAAGCCCCAAATTCAACCGATAGTGCTCATTTGTACTATGCAAGTTGAGGATTGAGAGCTATGAATAGAGAAGAGAGTTGAGAATTAGAGTGAGATGGAGGCCGGTGGAGCAATGAGTAAGCATTAAATGACTCTAAGGATGGTAAGTGCCTAAATCTTAGCCTAGTTTTTAAGCATTTTAAATGTTTTCTATTTTTTTTTTTGCATTTTTCTTATTTTTGGGGTCAGCACAAGGGGGGTCACCGACGACTGGGTATGGTCACCATCGACCATACCTTATAGGGCATTGACCCTAGTTAGGAGGCATCAACCTACTCTAAGTCAGCATTACCCTAGGGCTAGGATATGCATTTTTAGATTTTTAATGATTTTTCCATGTGCAGAGGCTAATGATTGATTGTTTGATTGCATGTTGTAGACCCGAGACAACTTATATCTTTGAGATAGAGTGTCTATTTTATATCATCAGATTAGAGGAGACATGACTGATGTAGAGTGAGACCACCTAGCTGCAGTAGAGTTGGGTGGATTTTAACACTACTAGAGGATTCCAGGAGATGTGGGATTGATGATTGCAATGGTGGATAGATGGGATGTGTGCACTAGCACATTTTACTTTAGGACTAATGAAATGATAGTGACTCTTGAGGATGTATACCACATTCAGAGGATTTCATTACAAGGGTGGTCATAGATCCTATCACAACTGACAGCAGGTTGGGGTATTGCAACGACTATTCAAAGTTAATGCCCTGCAAATTACTTTCACATCTAGGGCAGTTTAGTATGAGATGAGATATGAGATAGGAGTGGCTTGAAATAAATTAATATGTGTAGTTATGATGGCTATTTCATGTTATGCACTTGCATATTATAGTGGTGTGAGATTTCCTTAGACATTGACGTGGGTGCTAAGAGATATTATAAATCATAGGGGAGTGTTTGCATTTATGCATGTTTTTCTAACGCAGGTATATCATGAGTAATGGATGTATACGACCGAGAGGAGGTCGAGTTTAGATGTTGGATTTTTGTTACATTGTTGGACTAATGAGCATATTACAGTGATCAGGCCACTAGGACTCCCATGGATCACAGCGGATGACATTGAGTTGTTTGTTGGATTCTCAAGATGGCGAGTCGATCAGGCTTATGGAGATAGGAGGGAGAGACGAGAGGAGTGGTATATAGAGATATTGGCAGAGCTAATTTAGATCAGGTGAGATGGCAGCCATACCGCGATTTTCTTGTGTGGCTTGGAGCATATGTAGAGTTAGTGGGGATGAGGAGAGTTACGTGGGTGCAAGGGAGGAGATAAAACATGATGGAGGTGATACAGTTTCCATTGGTTATGCGACAGTTTGGAGTCATGTAGACTATCGCAAGGATCTTATTAGACATAGGTGAGATGAGGCAGAGAGGGACTTACCTAGTCTCGAGATGGAAGACCCACTAGAGGATGTTAGAGCATCATGAGATGAGGATGACGATGTTAGAGTTGGAGTTGGACTCGCAGAGTGGATGACAGCAGCATGGGTGGACCATATGGCAGAGGAGAGGGCCAAGGCGGGACTAGAAGGGGAGGACAAGGAGGTTCTAGGTAGAGATGAGGATATAGCACATATGGATGATGAGGTTGGAGATGGTGGGATGACACTAGAGGTGTCTTTCTTATGTACAGAGCATGACATAGCCCGTCAAGAGAGGGACCTGTCCATCTAGCAGTGAGACAAAAATAAGAGGCAGAGGGAGGCCTAAAGGGATAGATTTGGAGACCTCAGTCCTATATTAGAAGCGGAGTCAGAAAGTGGAAAGCTAGTGGCAATACAGGGGGATGGGAAGATGGCACCACCGGGCACTATTCCTCTAGAATAGTACCAGGCATTAGCAGCTAAGGAGTGCTATTATAAGTGCATTATTCCTCTATAGTAGTCCCATTTTGATGGAGTACTAAAGGGAAGCTTGCTTTTGAGGAAATCAAGAAAGCTATAGCCCATGCTCCCATTTTGGTATGTCCATATTTTAAAAAGGATTTTATCATGTATAGTTATACTTTTGTTCACACAGTGTCCACCATCCTGATGCAAAAGAATGAGGAAGGAATTAAATCTCCTATTGCTTTTATGAGTTGTCATTTGAAGGAGCATGAGTTGAAAATGTCTCAAATTGAAAAGCATGTGTGTGTCGTGGTTAGAGAAATCAAAAAATTCAGATATTATGTTTTGATTTATCATACATTTTTTCTTTTTCCTGATACAACTGTGAAATCCATCGTCACCCAAAAATAATTGGGCAACCAAAGAGGTAATTGCATTGTTAAGATCCAATAATATGATCTAGAAATCAAACCCACAAAGACGGTACGTAGAAGGGATTTGTGCCAACAAATCACTGAGAACGACTCCAAAGAAGAACTTCATATGGATGAATAAATTCATGAGGAATTTCCCATGGTGTTATTTTTTAGTATGAAAGATGAGTGGTAATCAGACATCACTTTCTTTTTTACTTATGGAGAATGTCATGCGCATTTGAATTCAAAAGAAAAGAGGATGGTCAAGCTAAGATCGGAGAAATATGTACTCTGGGATAACGGCATGTACAAGAGAGGGATTGATGGAGTGTTCCTTCGTTCTGTCAATAAGGTTCAACAAGGTAAGTTACTAGAAGAATTTCATAATTTGGCATGTGGTGGACATTTTTCATCATCCGTAACAGCTCATAAAATCATATGAGCAAGATATTATTGGCCCACTCCCTTTCAAGATTCATCTAAATGGGTAGCTAAGTGTGAAGCTTGCCAATAGTTTTTCGGACGTCCCAAATTAGTGGCACTCCCCTTCAGGCCTGTAGTGATTGAAGAACCTTTTCAACAATGGGGAATAGATTTCATTGGAGCATTGAATCTGGCATCTAGTGCTAGACATAGCTACGTCTTAACCGCAACAGATTAATTCACGAAATGGGTAGAAGCCATCCCCATGAAACATGCTACTTCTGAAGTTGTTTGTAACTTCATCAAAGAAAACATAATAGTCAGGTTTGGCATTCCTCATAAGATTATAGCTGATAACGCTTTGAAATTTTCATCTTATGAACTCATTGAGTTCTATTATGGTTATGAGATCATTTTAGCTCACTCATCTTATTATTATCCCCAACTATAGTCTCATTTCCCTAATCCCTTTAAACCCCAAACGTGTTGGCCTATCACCCAACATTAGCTAGGTGCTCACCGAAGGCACACGTAGGCATCGAGCCTCTCTTTTATGTGAGCCTTGTGAGAATGTTTACCATTAATGGAGGAACATTTTCATAAACAGCAATCCATGCATTCATTCTAGCATAGAAGTAAAAACACTAGATCTAAGCATAGATGCACCATGAAAATAACATAAGCATTATTGACAATACGTAGGAATCAGATTTGAACCATGAGAAAAATGAAGAGCACTATGGTTTGAACCCATAAACACAAATATTCAGAACAACCCTTTATATATTGATTAACAAATGTTTACAGTAGCCAGATTACATCAAAAAGGTTCAACAACATATCAGTTACATCATTCTACCATTAGCATCCTACCCTCCCCATGGCTCTAATCCAAAAACCCTATATTACCCCCTAGAACCATTACATATTCCCCTTCTGCTAAAATGCACCACACATATGCACACATACTCGACATCTTTCCTAGATCTAAATGCCTCCTTAAATAAGATAGGAGATCACCTAATCATCAATCAAGAAGCAATCCCACATGCCAAATTTCATCATATTTTGTTATACTCGAGTGTCCAAGTCATGCAGGTGTCAGCAATTCATAACAACCTCTACTTTACAGCCTATAACCATAATGATTCCCTAGAATATTCTTTTCTTGAGCTTCAAGTCTTCAAGTAACAACCTTGTCATCATTACACCTACCCACAGCTTCACATGTTTTACATGTGATACCCTTCTTTAACTGAAATGCAACTAAGTCCTTAAACCCTTAAACCCTTTCATGCTCATGCACGCGTTCACTCACGCACTTTTCTCCATAGTGCCTTTATGCATGCTCATCCTCTACCTTAGGACTTAGTCATTTTCTAGGCTCAACATCACCCCACACTAAATGTGTTGTCCATCCTCGGAAAACAATCTGATCCTTCAACAACAAAGAATAAAGAAATTGAAGGAAAGAATAACATGTACCCAGCTTACACCAAAGAACAAAAGAATTTTTCTACTATTGTACAAGGATTGGGAAGTCTTTATTCAAGGATGCTTCAATCTTATTCCAAGCATCCACCTCACTTCTGCACTTGTTGAAATAAATCCCCTATCAATGCACTGACTTCATCAAATGATAACTCTTCACCTTTAGCCTTTAGTGTATCAACAATATTTTCCATTTTCTTGCTAAGGTCACTCAGCACGTCCATCCTTCATGTAACCTAGGGATATAATTCCTTCACTTTATTTTTAATTGAGACCCTTAAGTCTTCAATCGCTTTGGACTTCTTCTTGACTTCTGCTATGATCTTGTCCCATTCTGCCCTATTACCCTTGTTCTTTTCCTGGAACTCCTTTAGGTCCGCCTCATGGGTAGCAACCAATACACTTTCCACCCTGTCCCTATCTCCACAGTTGTCATAGACAAACTTCAGCCATGTGCATTGTGGTTTTTATAGAGGCAAGGAGCTCAGAGTACCAAGTTATGGTCTCTTCAATTTTCAGCTTTTCATGTTCTCTTTGTCACACCAAAACTTCCTCCTCCGACTCCAAGATAAGTAGTTGCTTCTCCATCATGATTAAGCATGTTAAATCTTCCAGGCAATGGAAAGTTGACTCATACTTCTATTCAGGGGGGGCTAAGTTTGGGCACTTTAAAATAATGGAGTCTGAGATAGTCTTCTACTTTCTTGTAGGCTTCACGCACCTTCCCCTTTTCCTCTCTCAACTCAGCCTTTAACTTGTGACAATTATAGACTCCTTCCCCTTTATCTCCTTTTCTCTCTCTATAATATCCTTGTTCTTTTCATCCAATTCTTTCTAAGGCCATAATCCTATTATTCCTCCCAAATATTCTTGCTTCCACTTCCACCGACTACCTTGTTTAGTGCATTACACACCTGATCATCAGTTAGCTACTGTGAATCCACAATAGGATTTATCTCATTGGGGTTTTGTGTGGTTACCAATGCTCCTGCATCGACTTCAAACTTTGGTTCATCAACATGGGACTCAAAATTCCATGACAACATCTTCCTTGTGCATGTGTATGCACTATCTTTCTCAAATGATGACCACTAGAAGAGTTTTTCTGTAGGCGTCGTGTTTTTGAAACATATGTGCAGGACCTTGTTTGGATCATTGACATAAGTCATTGTGGGTCCTTGTGTTGTCGCCACGCCCTTGCCACCTATGCGCGCTCCTGTTGGGAAGCTGACTGCTAAACTGGGATCTCCGCCCATGCTCCCATACTCTTTCTCCACTTCTTCCACATTGCACCCCACCTCATGCTTTACCAAGTCCGTGATGATGCCTGCTACTTCCTTCTCCACTGTATTATCCAACTATTCATCAGACAGGTGTGGGGTCCTATGCACATTCTTCCCCACTTCCTCTTCACTTCCTTCTTTCTCTCGAGCACCCTTCCTGAAAAATCATCCCACTCTTCATCAAATCCATGTACATCAAACACCGGGGGATTCTCACCTTCCTCGCACTCCTCATTCTCCTCCTCAGTCTCATCACCCTTCATCACTCTTTGTCTTCTCAGAGTCTGAACTCTGCACCATCCTTTTCTTCTTCTTTCACTAGGAGACTCCTCTATCATGGGGACATTTCCTTCTGGGGGATTTCTCCTTTACTGGTGATTTCCATCCTTTAAGTGTTAAGTACTTGGGCCATGCCCTGACTCTTGTGCCCCTGTGGTCTGAACTACCCACACACTCAGTGCCCCTGCTTGCTGTAGTTTCCTCCTTTCTCTCTCTTTAGCCCCTTTCTTCCTCCTGGATGGGTCTTCAGGGATGGATACATCATCCTTGACATATGTTCCCTTCTCAAACTTGGGCCTTAGGCGTATGTACACCCTTTTCGTCATGCTTCCTGCAAGTGGTAATGTTACAGGCCTTAGCATATGTATGTCATGAGAGACATACTTCTCCACATATGTGTGCTTCTTAGGATACACTAATGTTTGGCAGAATGTGTGGTGATCCTGATCTACCTCACTTAGATCAAATCTAAGTTTCTTGGCCTCCTTGAACCTGTTAACTATGCTTTGAAAATATTGCGTTGTGAAGACAAAAGGTAGTTTACACCATGGGCTTTTGGTGCCATCAGTTAATGTGAACCTACCAATGTAGAAGTTTTGGTACACTACAAACTCAGCCTCATCCTTTACCAAGGCTGGTAGTTGCTCTAGAATCCTCCACTCTACCCCAAATTCATCATGCATCTACTTGTACCACTTATCCAAGTGCACCTTATATGCAGTTGTTATCGTTTCACAAGTATATGCTTTGAATCTCTTAGCTGGGGAGGGGTTCTCATCAGGGTACTCCCAAATGTTGTTATTCGGCCCATCAGGCACTCCAATCTCAGAAAACACAATGGTAAGGAGAATATTACCATACATAATTTTATCTTCTTCATGCGCGGCATAGATGATATCCTCCACAATGAAGGCCGAGAGGTTGTAGATTGTCCCTTCTGAAATCTTTATGCAAACGTTCAACCATCTCTTGTTCACTTGCGTCCACCGTTCCTACCCATTTAACTTGGTGAGAAAGTGCACTACCATCTTCATGATTGGGTCAGTGATCTTGGCAATATCAAAATAGTGCCCGCCCTTCTTGTATTCATACTCCTTGGCTATCTCCATGATAGCCTCCTTGTCATCCAAGTCATCATCCAGTGACTCACCTGTGTAGATAAGTCCAGTGTATCTGGAGATCAATTGTGGGGTTATGTGCATTCTCCTCCCTGTGAAGTAGAAGTGATCTTCATGAATGCGTAACATGAGCCATTGGTATAACCTCTCAGGTTTTCTGAAAAATGGCAACTCAAAAAGTTGCAAAATCCCAGCCTTCTCCAATTTTGTCTTCACAGAGTCATCATACACTAGTTTGTCATCATGTGTTCTCTCTCCTATTGGGAAAACAAGCTCCAATGCCATCTCCTTCTCAGTGGTATTTTTCCTATGGTTATAATCACTTATAACCATCTTGTGTATGTGAGAGACCCATTCCATCCCCATTAAAATGCCATCTGGGTATTGCATCTCTGCATACCACTCTTTGTTAAAACTTGTCGATGTGACTGGATTTCCTTTTCCCTTTCCCTTCTTCTTTGGTGAAACATTTGATCCTTTCCTTGGTGCCATCTTTCTTGTCAAGCCCTTGTAATTCTTCCTTGTGTTGCTTTAACACTTCAATCCCTTGGCTCCACTCCTGTGAAATTTCTTCAAAACCCATGCCCTAGCTCTACAAACCCTAACCTGGAAAACTCTCCTTCCACAAGACAATGTAAATACTCATGGGAATCCACCAAATAATCTCCTCCATGCACATGCCCATGTACTTTGTTCCACTCTGGTTCACAAATCTTCCAAATTCTCTACTTCACACGTAACTCTTTACAAATTCTCTCACAAGGATGCCCTAGTTCACAAGAGCTCTTCAACAAACAAACACAAGGTAAAAAGAATAACTTACCCTGACCTTCTATTTATAGATTTTTTCATTTTTCCCACATTAACTCCCATGCCACCTACCACCATACAATCACATTAAAGTCAATTTTTCCAATGCTATCCTCCTATGTGTTGTGTCTAGCACTTTTCCTTTATGCATAAACTCATGAAAAACTCCCACAACCTTCTAGCACATAAAACTTCATCGACCACAGAACCTTACATGTGCTCATAGCACCAAAGTCAATCTTCCTCTGTACATCTTAAGCCTAGTTCTTGTTGTACCGCCTACCTCATTTTCTCTGTGCTTTTATCCATGTACATGGTTTTTATAAATATTTTGACACCAATCTCCACCCATAATCACTTCTTCTACGCATGCTCCTCTGAACCCACATGTGTTTGATTTCCTCATTTGGGCCACCAATCAACATCACTCCCAACACTTGCTTCATACCACACTATTCACTGAAACTCTTCTTTACACTCTCCACCCCACACTAAATAGATGTGTGGTCCTCTATGCATAAAACCCCTTTAGATAGTAACTGGCTACCAGCACACAAGCACACCCACAACAAATGAAACTAAAAGACAAAGCATAACAATGATGAAAGGAAACACATATAAAGGAAAATGCATTAAGGGAAATCCTAAGCTAAATGGCAATACTACCTTATTTACAAACACATAGAAGACTTATTTATAGTAGGGCTTCAACCTATTCCCATTAAAATAATTGGGCAACCATGTTCCATCCAGTGCTTATAACTGGAAAGCACCTGAATCAAGTATATAAGATATAACATACGGTCCCAACCAATGCACTTTGAGTTTCCCAGGATGGTGCAAAAACTTTGAATCATACAGAAGAACCATCTGCCCAACCTCAAACTTCTTGTTTTTAATATGCCGATCATGTCATGCCTTCTACCTAGCTTTCTCCATTCGGCTCCATCAGGCTATAGCACCCTCTCATCTAATTGCATATAGTTTGTTATGTGCACTCTTCTAATGCTTGCTTCATCAGCCAATCCTCCTGCACACAAATACATAGGATGGTAACATAAATTCAACAGGGTAGAACAACTTCTATGCCAAACACCAATTGAAAAGGTGTGGCCTTGTTCAATCATTTATAAGTTGTGATATGCCCATAGCACTGCAGAGAATTTTTCATCCCAGTCCCTCCTTCTGACATCACAAATCTTAGTTAATGTGTGGCTCAATATCTTGTTAAATGCCTCAGTAGTTCCATTAGCCTGAGGGTGATAGGGTGTAGTTTTGTGATGGGCCACCATAAACTCTGCCAATAAGATTCTAACAGTTTCATTCAAAAAGTGAGTACCCCTATCACTTGTTAAACTCAATGGGCATCCATACCTGTTGATTATATTCTCCCATAAGAACCTAGTACTGTAGCCACCATGCAATCCTTCGTAGGTGTCATTTCTTCCCATCTTGTAAGATAGTCTGTGCAAGTGATAATATAGTGTGAACCTGTCCTCCGCGCAGCTAGGGAAATAGGTCCCACAAAGTCAATTGCCCATTTTTCAAATGGCTCTACACTAGCAATAGGTCTTAATGGAATTTCATCTCTCTTCCCTGGCTTACCAAGGCATTGGAAATGGTCACAGGCCTTGCAATACTCTATACAATCCTTATAAACCATCTCCCACCAAAGGCCTACCAATAGGATCTTGCATGGTCGCATTCCCTACATAGTGTCCTCCTATAATGCCACCATGATCTTCTTCCATGATTGCAGTACACTCATGTTCTAACACACACCAATGCAAAACCTCATCTCAGCCTAGTTTGTATAGGTCTCCACTAATCAACATATAGGGTGTGACACGTATAGCCAACTAGTTTTTCTCCAAGGCCTTCATTCCTTCAGGCGCCACACCCATTCGTAAGAAAACAACAATATCCTCCAAATCAGAGGGTGTGCATGCTAATCTAAACAACTGTGCATCTAGAATTGTGTCCTCAATGCTTTGCGCATCCTCTCCTGAGTTAATCCTTGATAGATGGTCAGGTCCTAAATTTCTCTTTCCTAGTTTTACAATGACCAAAAATTTGAACTCTTGAAACAACAAGATCCACCAGCATATGCACCCTTACAAGATAGGCTTGTTCACCAAGTACTTGAGTGCCATATGATCCATGTAAAAGATAAATGGAGTAGCCAATAAGTATTTCCTGAACTTGTGCAGCGCATAAATCATGGACAATGCTTCGTGCTCCATTGTTGTATAATTCTACTCAGCTGGAGTTAACTTTCTACTTGCAAAACACAAGGGGTGATCAACAATCCCCTCTCTAGGTTGTGCTAACACTGCTCCTATGGCCATAACCGATGCATCAACATGCACATGAAATGGCTTATCCCAAGAGGGAAAGCACAAAATGGGCGCAGTAGTAAGTTTCTCCTTCAAGGTGTCAAAAGCCACCTGTTGCACCTCTCCCCAATGAAATTTACTTTTATGTTTCAACAACTCCTCAAATGGCATGGAAATCTTGGCATAGCCCTTGATAAATTTCTATAATATCTTGTGTGCCCTAATAATCCATGCACACCACACTTTGACTGGTAGGCTCCTCCAACCCTAAAATAACAAACTTTGGTAGGGTCTACCAATAAGCCTTCCTTGCATATAATGTGACCTAGTAATGTGCCTAATGGGGTCCTAAAAACACATTTCTTAATGTATAGACAGATACTTGACTTTTGCACCTCTCAAACATCAATCTCAAATTGTCACAATGATCCCTTACTAATCCATACACCATCCAGTCATCCAGGTAGACTTGTAGAAATTTGTGGATGAAGTCTTGAAAGGCCTGCACCACGATGTGTGAAAATACAACAGGTGCATTCTTAAGCCCAAAGGGCATAACCATGTAAGAAAACTTCCCCACTCAGTCATGAAAGTAGTCTTCTCCTGGTCTTCCTTTGTAATTCTTACCTGATGATATCTAGAGAATCCATCTGTGAAAGAATAGATTTCTCACCCTATGACACCTTCCAAAATCTCCTCAGTAAACGGGGTTGGAAAAGGATCTATCACACATGAAGCATTTAAATCTTTGTAATCAACACAAATCCTTATCCTCCCATCCTTCTTGATACTAATCACCATCAGGCTCACCCACTCAGATTCTTCAATTTCCTCAATGATACTAGATTCTATCATCTTATCAATTTCCTCCTTAACCTTTATGCACAAATTCAGGTTCATCCTGTATGGTCTCTTCCTGAACCAGGCACACACCTTCTTTTAACTTAATCTACATTTCCCTAATGAGTGACAAACTCCCTTCAATTCATGGTACCCATGCGGGAACAAGTCTTGGAAGTCACGCAGCAGCTCAACTATTTTTGAAACCTCCTGGTCTGTCCAGTAATCTCCAATGACAGCTTCTTTTGGTTCTACTTCTGTACCAATGTTAACCTTCTTTATTTCAAGGGCTCATGGTAGGCACACACTTTCTCATCTATTTTTTCCAATACTTCACACGTACCTTCTGTATGATAAACATCCAAATTTTCTACTTCCTCATCATCTATCAAGTAGACTAACTTTCCTTCTTCCTTCTCCAGGCAAGCACGCTCAAACTGTATCTCCAATGTCTCTCCTTCTTCTGGTTCTTCTTCTACAAAGCACACCCCCAACTCAGGTTCCCCTAAAAAACCAAGGATTCGGTCCTCATCCATGGAACTATCTCCCAAGGTAAGGCACTTGACTACCTGTAACACCTCATTCACCGATGGCTTAGGAGATTGATACTCAAAAGTCTGGATAATATCCACTTTCAACTCTTTCCAATTACCCATCTGATGACACAACTCTAAATGGATATACCATGCACATGCACATACCCTACAAGGTGGAATAGAACTTATGCACCCATAGTGAGGGAGGTAAGGCTTCCGGCCTACCATCCAGGATCTCTCACATTCCTAGATGTGGAATGAGGTGGACTCCTTCCCATGATAGTCATGTATTGCAGAAGGTGCATTGCTCTGGAGAAACCTAATAGAGAACATGATTCTCACTTTGTGCCACTCTAGAAGATTGTCTCGATGGGTCACCCACCAACACGTTGTTGTTCCACATAAGGTATAAGTAAGCATATTCCTCCTTTCTATTTAATAGGTCCATTGTACCTCCATCGCGTGCAAAAAGACGTCAGGGTTACCCTCTCTAGTGTAACTGGGTAACTACCTTCCTCCTAGGTGCCTAACCGAGTGTGCCCTGGCAATGCAAATCACAATGCCATTCAATTGTCTTCTGACTAACTCATAGGTCTCATGCACCAAATTATCACATGCAACACTAGTTGTATCACTCATGGACTAAGCATCTTCTCATTGAATGACTTCTTCTCTTGATGGATGGACAACCTCGAGGTCTCTAATGGTGTGCACATAGATTCTATCTAGGTCCTCTTCTCCCAAAGGTTCTACATAGGGCGCAGACTTCCCATCCGTCAGTGGAATAACGACGCACTCCTCTTTGTTCTCAAAACTTATGTACCCTTTGTTAAAGTGCAAGTCAACATTATTCTTATAACACCATGGGATTCCAAGTAAGGCTGAAATTTATCTACCTCAGCAAGTGCTAAGACTTCAAAATATCCAGTAAAATTTTCCCCTTGGATGGTTATGGATGCATCCTTCAACACTCTGATGGGCATAGCCTTTGTCCTATTTTCCATATACAACACATTTGAAGATGGTTATAATGGGGGCCTCCCCATCTGATTCCATGCATCTAAAGTGAGAACATTGACCTCAACACCCATGTCAATCAAAATGTTTCTCAAGAGCCATCCATCCACAACTGCATTCAATGTGATTTCTTTGTCATAATCAATACTATGAGGGGGCAGATTAGCATGCAAGACCTTCCTCTCATGCTCACCTCCAGTGCGTGGTACTTTTTCTCTTAGCCATTCTCCTAACAGAGGGATAATATTCTCCTAGCACAACATCCTACACACTTCTCTGGCCTAATCCATGTCCTTCTGAGGGACCTCAGCATTCTTTTCCTGTTCCAAATTTTGTGATTCTCCTTCAAACATTGAATCTCCCCTTGCAGGTTTCTAATCACCTACATGGTCTCTTGGTAGACCTCTTTATGATGAGTTGGATCAATATATTTCCCATGTAATACCTCTTCTCTTATAATGATAAGCATTTGTGTTGGTTCTTCCCTAGCGCACATGGCTTCCGCCCAAGTAGTTACTAAGGTAGGTTCTAACTCAGGGTTATGCGCCACCCTAGGCATCCACTGTGGATCATCTTGCTTCACACTCACCATCCCCACGTCTTTTCCTTCCTCTGGTTCTAGCTCATGAGCTCATATAACTTAGGTAACTCCTCATACTTATGCTTCTTCCTACACCATGAGCATTGTAGTAAATCTAGACACTCGCACTTGTAGTGTTCAGTAGATCCACAATTGTAACAAGTTCCATGGGGAAATTCACTCCTACCTCCTTGACCACCATGGCCTCTGAATCCTCCTTGAAAACCTCTTCCTTGACTGCCTCCATCTCTGCACCCTTCATACTAATGACCTTCGTTCTTAGAATTGTTTCCAATGCTGGTCTGGCACACACCAATATCAATGACATCATGGATTTGGTCTATCAATTGGCAGTCCTTTGTATCGTGAGTCGTAGATGAGAAAATATTACAATAAGAAGACACATTCTTATAGAGCGCACACTGCAACAATGGGCATCTACTTAGATCATGATCTCCATGACAGATTTAACAATCTAATGACACAACATGTGCACATCTTTTTGTGGGAAATTTCCTTTGTGTGTCCTTCTACCTCACAATCCATGCACCAAAGTCCACTGCGAGTCTCATGAGCTGAGTTCACAGACAATTTTTCTAGCTTCTTTTCCATGGCAGTGATCTGTGCTTCTAAAAAGGGACTTACCCAAGTATCAATGCTTCCAATAGCTTCAATGCACAGAGCAGCCTCCAAGGCCTCACATGGATCCTTGAAAGTCTTGTGGGAAAGTACTCATCTGAAAGGTGTTATCAATCCTCCAACGAACCATTGAGCATGTTGTGAGGGATGGATATCATAAGACAACATTGACATAGGAGTCTTAAAGCGAGCATCATACTCCCACACACTTTCTATCATACCTTGTTGAATTTCCTTGAGTGCGCTGATGCTCTTTTTCTCAAACTCAGGAATGTGGAATTCTGCCAAGAAGGCATCACTCAGTGCAGTATAATCCACCATCGTCTAATGTGGGTCATACTTTTGGTACCAGCTATGTGCACGCCCCTACAACATAGTTACAAATTGGCTTGCTTTACTTCGGGGTAGTGATACCCTTAGCATGCCATAGCAATTCACATTTGTGTACATGCTCCGCGGCATCTTCAACACCCTTGTAATCAAGTAAGTGAAGAGACATCTCATAAAACACCTGCTGATGGTGTTGTGGCCCTTGTCCACCAGATCCAGAACCTTGATTCCCTCCTGTGTTGCCTCCACCACCAGATCCACTAGATCCACTAGCTCCTATTCCTCCTGATCCACCAGATCCTCCTCCCGTCGTAGGTAAGGGGCCTGATGCAGTTGCGCTCTACATACCCACCATCATGCTAAATTGTGCTGACAGTTTGTGATGTGGAACCACTTCCAGATGTGATACCCAAACTTTGTGTACCCACACCTTGCCCAAATGATGTGCCAGATAGGATGCCTCCAAACACAGGAAATGTATATGTTGCCATAGATGAACTAAATGAAAAATTATATCTACTAGGTGTCACTCAACTACCAATACCAACACCAACTGGGTTAACAACGCTTATCTCAGGAATTGGAAAACTTAGTGTCAGGGTTTGGTCACTAGGTGGGCTAAGATGCGCACCTATGGCTCTCCTCCTTTCTCCATATGACGAGCTCTCACCAGAAGCTGAGGGGATTTCTCTCCTGTGCTTGCCAAGATGGGGTAGTACAGAATTCTCAGGTTCCACATTCTCTGCACGAACCTCAAATCCTTCCCGCAACGTCTGCCTCCATAAGTCCATCACTCCTGTAACTTCATGTTGTCTCACCAACTCCCTTTCCCACACTTCATTATACTTGATCCGCCTCTCTCTCTCTCCATTTCCACCACAAGGTCTACCATCTCTTACCACACCAGCTTCCATGCCCCTGCACCTAGTGGGAAGTTAGCCAGCCATAGGAAATGCCTCCATACTCAGAGTGATGATCAGGATCTTAATGGGTAACATTATAACACGTAAGAATGATCCTCTTATATCCCTTAAGAAATCAAACTCAACAACCTCTAGGAGAGAATACGTAGAAATTGTGTATTCCAATGTATAGCTATTCAACACACCACTCCACCAATAATCAACAACATGAGTCCAGGTCAGATCAACATCATGTAGCCTTGATACTCTTCTTGGGTCCAAACACGAGGTCTATAATACCAACTCTTCCTTGATGCATATGTTGATAACCATTCATACAACTCTACTAGGAAACAACAAAATAATGTCTCATAGAGCTCATGATACAGGTGCTCCTCTACCCATTTACATGTGCATCAAACTCAGATTTAGTGTTAAATCATCTGAGAAAACTCATCCTCCTTTGTTTTTAATCCAAGTCTTGACGTTGTCCAAGGTCAAGCATTTTTTCATCACAAACCATTCTTACAACAACTTCATAAGAGGTCCTGGCAATGGAACCAAAATGTAGTCTCATTTCCCTTATTCCCTTTAAATCCCAAGCACATCAGGCCTATCACCCAACATTAGTTGGGTGCTCACCCAAGGCACATAGAACCGAGCCCCTCTTTTATGTGAGATTTGTAAGAATGTTTGCCATTAATGGAGGAATGTTTTCAGAAATAGGAAATACAAGCATTTATTCTAGCAAAAAAGTAAAAACACTAGATCTAAGCATAGATGCACCATGATATAAACAAAAGTAAACATTGCAACATCATAAGAGAACCAGATCTGTAACCATGAGTAAAATGAAATACACTAGGGTTTGAACCCATAAACATAGATATTTAGAACAACCCTTTATATATTGATTAACAAATGTTTACAGTAGCCATATTACATCAAAAAGGTTCAACAACAGATCAATTACATCATTCTACCATTAACATTCTACCCTCCCCATGGCTCTGATCCAGAAACTCTATATTACCCCCTTAGAACCATTACATATTATTCATCATATAATACACCACACATATGCACACATACTGCACCCACATATCAACCTCTAACCTCTAACACCCAATATCTCTCCTTTTCTAGATCCAAATGCCTCCTTAAATAGGATAGGATCTCACCTAATCATCATTCCAGAAGCAAGCCCGCATGCCAAATGTCATCATATTCTGTTATACTTGAGTGTCCAAGCCATGCAGATGCCAGCTAGCCATAAAAACCTCCACTTTACAACCCGTAACCATAATGATTCCCTAGAATATTCTTTTCTTGAGCTTCAAGTCTTCATGTAACAACCTTGTCATCATTACACCTACCCACAACTTCACGTGTTTTGCATGTGATACCCTTCTTTAACCAAAATGTGGCTAAGTCCTTAAACCCTTAAACCCTTTCCTACTCCCATGCATAAACCTATATCTCCTTGCTCACGTTCACTCACGCACTTTTATCCATAGTGCCTTTTGCATGTGTTCATCCTCTTCCTTAGGACTTAGTCATTTTATGGGCTCAACACCAAGGAGATGGTCAAGTCGAATTAAGTAATAAAAATCTAGTGACCATAATCAGGAAGTTAGTTAATGAGAACCAACGAACATGGCACAAAGAATTGTATGATGCATTATGGGTGGATCGAATCACTCCTAAGAGGGCTATAGGGATGTCACCATTTCAGGTGTTATATGGAGTTGATGTAGAAATTCTCGTCTCCCTAGAATTGTCAGCCTTAAATTTGGCTAAGATAATTAAAGATGACACTTTCCATGATTCCATTGAGAAAAGAATTATGTACCTAACTAAATTGGAGGAGGATGGACTCAAGGTAGTAGATCACATCATGGAACATCAAAACTAGTTCAAGAGGGTGTTTAACAAAAAATCAAAGCAGTGAGATTTTCAGGTCAGAGATATAGTTTTGCTTTGGGAAAAGAGAAGAGAGCCAAAGGGATGCATGAAAAATTTGACTCCCTGTGGAGGGGTCTCTTCAAGATTCATCAGCCGAGTGAAGAGGATAGCTTCTACCTTTCATATCTTGATGGAACTCAGCTCCTGCTACCTCACAATGGGCAATATCTAAAGATATTTTGCTAGTAATGTAAGTGCTTCTTGCATTGTACCATAATTTATTTTCAGCTATGTGTTTGCTTTTGTTTGTTTGTTTGTTTTGCTTTTCTTTTCATTTGTTGGTGTGTTTGTTTCTATTTTCTTCTCTTTCTATTTTTGACTTTGTATCCCAATGGTTCACACTTCAAAAATATGAGTTCTCTTCCTTTATTTAATCAAAGAAAGTCCCCAGTTGGAGCCAGCTGTTATCCCATTTTTAGGATTATCAGGAAAATGGAGATAACTAATTGAAAATTTTATGGTGATTTCATTTTAAGTATTTTTGATCCAAAGTCACCTTTGAAAAATTCCTTAGAAAGTCTTTAGGATGGATTTCAGAACTTACTCAACAATCAACGTGTTTTATGTTCTGTGTTTCCTGATTCTAAAACCCTGAATTGAACTATGCTATCGGGTTTCGGGATCCAATCACACCAAACACGTGAAATTTAAGTTACATGTAAAAGGTTATCTATTTTCAGAACCCGAAGTCTGATTTGAACTACATGCTATCAGATTTCAAGATTTGATTGCATCAGAACATCATCTCATAAAAACATATGTTATATGTTATCTGCTTCCCGAACCCAAAACTCAATTTGAATTGCATGTTGTCAAATTTCGGAACCTGACTACATCGAAACACGTCTTCACATGCACACATGCTAAATACCTCATGATTTCTAAATCCAAATTTTGACCTCTTAAAGACCTCTTTGTATCGGGTTTTTGGGACCCGATTACACGATGACACATGCAATCAATTTTCTGATTCTGAAATAAGCACATTTAATGTCTAGTTGTCGGGTAGTTGAACACACGTTTCAGCTTATGTGTGATTAATGCTAGGGTTTTTGTAAATAGGGGAACTTCCATATCATTTTTACTTTGCATTTTCTTACGTCGCATAGATTTCTAACCTGGTGACGCATCTCCAAAACATGACCTGCGATTTTCTTAAGTGATTTTGGATTATTTCTCTAGGGATTGAATTGTTTCCATCCTGAGGTAAGTGGATTCCCACCTAGGTTTTGTTTCGATTTCACTGTGCTCATGCCCTTGTTTTCATTTGGGTGGGGTTAATTCTTTCCTTGTTTTCCTTTATGTTTTCACCCAAGTCAGTCTTTTTTTTATACATCAACCAAAAGGGTGAATTTCCTTTCACTGTCATAGGCTTCAAGTGTTGAATAATTGGAAAATGAAATTAAGAGTTTTTGTTCTAAAATGGATAATCAAGTTTTCCCTATACCTCAACAGGTTGTGTGCCCAATCAAAGCAATTCAAACTTTGGAGGCTGCTCGACATCCCCAAACTTCCGCAGTTAGTCAGACTTTGGCACCTGTCAAACAAGACCTAATTTCTACAATATTGTGGGTTTTATCACTTGTCAAGCATCACTCAAATCCTGACTGTGTATTAGGTTTTCACACATGTTTGACAAGGTCACTTTCCTGACTAAGTTTGTTATATTTTTGTAGCTTTTGAACAGGGTTCCAAACCCGATTTCCTCTCAGAACTTTCAGGTGTCTTTGTGACAAGAAAAGGGAAAGGGAAGAAAGAAATTACAAAGGAAATGAATTATAAGTACCAAGGTGTTATGGCTCCCTCCAACATTGACTCAAATTTAAAAATTAGGGATATTGAGTTAGGCCATATAGACATGGAAAAATTTTGGGCCAGAGTTCAAAGCTTTGCACAAACTTCTTGGATGCAATCTCTTTGTGCAAGCAAATTACCATTGACAGCAGCTTTTCCCATTTCCACTCAGTGTTCCGAATTCATTCTTGCATGTGTCAGTAACTATGATTCAGACTCAAGGTCAGTACAGAATCAGGTAGGAGAAGTAATAGTCAAATTGGATGCAGACTATTTTGATGCTCTTCTCAAGCTTCCTAATTTCAAGGAATATGTTGGTACCAACCTTCTACTAGCTCAATAGGCATGGGATAATGATCTTAAAATTTTTATTAAGCATGTGAATAAGAAATTTCTAATTAAACCAAATCCCATTGTATCTAGATTTCCAAAAATGGTTCCCAAGATTTCAGTTTAGAAATTTATGATATATAGTAGAGTATTCAGGCTTCCAGAAGCTAGAGAATTTTACGGGTGGATGTATCAGTTCATCACTATTATCAAAAAGAATGAGCAATATCTTGATTGGGGAACCTTCATTATCAATACAATTTACGTTCAAATGAAAATAGTCCTTTCTATAAGAAACTTTTATATGATGTCCTATGTCACTTATGTTGCCGCCAGAATGAGGAATTTTCCTAGGTTGGATTCAAAAGGTAACAGGTCTATTGATCATATCTACAAGTTCTATCCCCAATTCTCCCTAAAAGGAAGCTTAGATCATTTTAGAAGAGTTTATGATGCCTTATTCTATGAGGTTATCTGTACATTAGATCATGATCTTATAAAAAGAAGAATCTCAGATGTTGCATAGAACGAAGTATCAAAATGGGGTTGCATCTTCCTATAATTGAGAAAGTTCACATACATGCGGGTTGCCATATTTTCAGAGACTCTAATGCATCTTCCAAGGTACCCGCATGATAAAATAATTCTTATGGAATTGGTCCGATAGCTCCTGGATTTTCACAAGTTCCAACAGGGTAAGCATAAGGTTGTTGTATCATGTCCTATATCAATTGGGAGGCATACATGTTCCTCAATAATTAAATCCAAGAGTGTGGTTTATGAGTTGCAAGAGAAACTTAAAAAGACTACAAAGTCGAGGCCTATTTTGATTTTTGAGGTGTGCTTGAGGCCCACGGAACAATGTAGTTTCATGTTCCGGACATCGAGGATATTTGGATCAATCTTAGAGATGAGGTTTCCGTTAGAAGGAAAGATAATAACAGGTTGACATTGGACGAAATAAGGATGTTAAGTCTCGTTGAGATTCCTGAGGATGTAATTGACAATGAGAGTGTCATAGAAACCATGTACCAACAAAAGGATGGTGATAATGCCAGATTCCTGACAATCGATTGGTCAGTCAAGGAAAAAATATTTATACAAGAGAGAGCCACCCCAAACTCTTGTTCGTACGAAGGCATGGTTATATCGGTGGGGTATACAGCTAAATGAATCTAATTTCCCAAAGCTACCTGTCACATTAGCATCAGAGGTAGGCCCCTCACATGTAGAAAAGGATAAAGGTGCAAGCCCACCCAAAAATTTGAAATTTAAGTTTGTTCGAAGTGGAGGAAAATCTCATCCTTTGCCATCTGTTACACCATCTACATCAGTTCTAGTTCTTGATTCTCCCCTCCATCATTCTCAGAGGAAGTTCAAGTAAGTATTGTGGCTGATTTTTCCATAACTTATTCCACTCTTGGCACTCCTTCCAAGCTTGTTTTCACTCAGCCATCTCCAGTGTTTCCTTCCATTTCATCTCCTTCTCTGTTTCTTTCCTCTCCACCTCATTCCCCTCTATTTCCATCATCACCACTTACATCTACCATGGCCAATGTTTTCTCCTCCTTATCCCCTATCTCAAGTGGAGTGGGATTAACATTAGATTTACCAGTGTCATCAGTGATCCCAATCACTGTTGCCCTTCCACCTCCAATGTCATCCATCATTATTACTGTCATTCTCTCCACTCCCCCATCCCTGGTCACCACTTTGCTCACTCATCCAACTTCCTCCGAAACAATCTCAGTTCCCCTCTTAGAGGCATTTCCGCTTCTTCTCCCTCATGGTTAGTTGACCAAACCCTAAGGAAGATAAAAGTGGTCACTCCACCTGAAGCTTTTGATTTCAGTTCATTAAATTCAACACCTACCCAATCAACTAAAAAACCCAAGATTGTTTCACAAATCTCAGTTGATGCGTTAGGTCAAATGTTTTAAAACATTATCGTACCTACAACAGATAAAACTAAAGAAGATATCATAGCTACAAATTATCAGATCACAAAGGTTGATCTTGGAAAGATTACTGCTGAAGGTTCCTAACAGGATTCTCAGAGTGTTGTGAATGTTCTTTGCAAAAATCTCTAAGAGACTAAGGTCTCTAGAGATCAATTAAAGGAAAATGTTTAACAATTGACAGAGGTTTTTCTCAAAATCTCTAAGCCTTCCCAGATGCAAATAAAAGTTCCTACGCCTACCCCCATTCATTTTGATTTCTCATTGGTACCCAGAATAGAAAAGTTCAATGAGAAAAGTAAGGTTTTCGATGAATGGATTCAATGGCTCCTTAGACAAGGAAATAAGATTCTTAGCGATATGGTGAATGTTTTTAATTCTTTGTAGGATGCAAGGAAAGAGGTTGATAAGTTGAACAATGAACTCCTTGAAGAAATTGGTAATTTGGAGTTAACTTTGGAATCTCTTGGCGCACTTAAAAATATTCCTTCGAAAACCTTGGTTAAGGAGGGAGTAATTCCAAATATTGACAAACATTTTAAATTTTTATGAAGCAATTGAGTTATGAGTCAAGATCCTTAATGAAGCTTGTAGCAAGCTAAGAGAATCAAGGGATCAATTGCTAGATGCTACCAGTGATATTGATGAAGAGTTATCGAAGATCTTCACAAAAGTTATGGACGATAGCATGAATTTTTTTTCAACTGATGATCTGTGTAAAATGTTTAAGGAATTGGTCGAAAAGGAATTTGTAGTAGGTGAAAAGTTTTATATAACACTCATTGACAAACTAATCCGTTGTGAAGGTGTTTTGAGAACTTTGACCAAATACAATGAGAAGTTCTAAAGATTTCCAGGAGCTGTTAACAACACATAAGAAACCTGCAAGGTCCCGAATTAGTACTCCTATGGACCAGATGAAGGAGAAGCTCAAGAGATGATCCGGAAATTCTTGGAATTTCATATTAAACAAGTTGAGCAAGCTGATGAAGAAGAAAAGTCTAAATAATGAACTTGTCATGTAATTTTTATTTTTCATGTGACATGTCTTTTTCAAAATTATTTTGACATCCTATAAACTTGGAAGGATTGATTGGGTCTCTATATGAGAAACAATCAAATGGACTAATTACTCTTATTTACTATTTTTAGTATGTTGTTGCAACCATTTTCCTAGTTTATCTCATTCTCTTCTCTATATATATGAGATGTTGTTGCATTCAAAAGGGTTGGATGTTTTTTATTAAGTATAGAGTTTAGATTCGAGAAAGAGAAAGACTGTGTGTTTTCTTTTAATCATTGAAGAATACAAAATATAATTTATTGCAAACTTTGTGTTATGAAAAATATCTTTGTGGTTTGAGGTATTGTTCTTATATTAAAATGCTTTAAATCGTTCTTTCCTTAAAATTCTAGTTTATCAACTCTTCTACAAGTTATTATAATTTAAATCACGTGTGATTATCTTTTGATCTGCGTTTGCTCAACAAAATTTATGTTCTCGTTCATTTTATTCTTTCTACATTCTAATAACTCACTTCTTTCTTCATATTCTCTTTCTTTCCATTCATATTTCTTTCTAATAAGAATATGTCTACTGGGATGAGATCCAACCCCTATGGTTAGAATAGTGTGAATATTGTATATATCCTCTATGTGTTTTTGATTAGTAATAAACAATGTGCATCCCCTTATCTAAGGAGGGATATTGTACCATGAACCATGGTTGAACCTCATATTTTGTCTTTGAAAAAATATCTAACCAACACATTGGTAGTTAGTAATCTCAAGGATCACAAGGGAAAGTATGGAAGGTGGACTTATAGACCTAAATTCTACACGACATAAGGGGTTTAGATGTAACTTGTACGTGGAAACATTGTTTCTCTGTAGGTGGGCGTTCCTAGGTCTATACCGTAGCTCTAAGCAATATGGTGCAAACTGATCAATGCAGGAAGGTTGCTATGAATGAGAAATTTGATCAATGCAGGAAGCTTTCTCCATATGCTTGCTTTTTGAAATTTTATGTTTTTGATTTTGAGTATATAGAAGATTGATCAATGCGAGGAGCCTTCGCTACCATTATATGAGATGGTAGTCATCCTTTGAGGGAGTGGTCTACATTTTTCTTTTATACTTTTGGATTTTGCTTTTATAAATGACAGGATGAGATGTGCATGATAGATGTCCTTCGAGGGATCAGTCTGTTTCTTTTGATATTTTACTTTAATGAATAGTTTTACTTCGAGGGAATAGTCTATTTTATTTTGAGTATGATGGCCTTTAAAATGAGCATCCAGGAACTTTGACTTTTTATGGAAGAGCTGGGGATAGCTAGCTAGACCACTTAGGATGGGATGAAGAATGTACAAGTGATACTCATGGACCCTTAACATGGTTCCAATAGGTAAATAAGAAGGAGGTGGATGTAATGATCGTGGGGTTCCCACCTAAAAAAAGAAACTTGTCCTTTAAGGAATATGTTATGAGCAAAGCCATGGTGCCCATATTCAAGGTCATAGATAGTAAAATGACAGTAGACCACATAGTTCCAAATCATCACGATGGAAGATGGAAGAGGCTAATGATGGATGAATGACCACTAAGATGACTAAGTTCACGTTAGTAGATTTGTTAACAATAGAAAGGACATTAGTGCAATGCGTTAAGAGGTTCTGTTTCCCGTTTACCATCAAGAAAATCCAAGTGATAGGCTCCATACCCATACTTATGTGTGATAATATAAGGTCCAATCCAGTTGGGAGAAAACTTTCCACATTGACTTCTTTCTAGAGTAGTGGCGTTCTAATTTTATTTAATTACAAGGTCATCAATGTTAAATTTGCACTCTTTTAGATGTTTGTTATAATCATGTTTGATGCACTCTTGCTAGACATTATGATGTTTAAGAGAAAGAAGGTGACGTTTTTCTAATAATTCAAGTTGTGCTAGATGGTCTTAGTGATAATCTTCGTCAGAAACGAAGTCGCAAAGAGAAATGCACAAAGACAGGATTTGGACTTTTAGAGGAAGGACAACCTCAGAGCCATAGACAAGAGAGAATGGAGTAGTGCCCGTAGAGGTGTGGATGCTAGTCTGATAGGCCCAAAGAGCGAAGGGAATATAAAGATGCCAATTATGACCCAATTTATCAATAGTATTTGGTAAGAATGTTGCGAAGGGTTTTTTTAGTGGCTTCGGCTTGTCCATTAGCTTGAGGGTAGTATGGAGAAGAGAAGTTAAGCTTAATATTAAACGAATCGTAAAGATTCTTGAGATGATGATAGAATGATGGAATTGAGAGGAATATGAATTGTTGAGGCCCATGAGGTTGAGTGCCCATTGTGAAAAGTTCCAAAGATCCTGAGTCAACTACAAGGCTTGACTCGGAATGCAGATTAGATTAGAATGTTACTGGCACTTGATGCATTTCTTCACGTATTCATCATTGTCTTAATTAAGAGAGGGCCAATAATAACCCATGTGAAGAACGTACTTGGTGATAGAAAAATAGCTAAAATGGCCACCACATATACCATTGTAGAATTCTTGGATAGCTCGAGTGGATTCATGATACTTAAGGCAACGAAGCAAGACGTCATCAAATCCACACTTGTAGAGGATGTTGTCAAGGATAACATAGTGGTTAGCACGTTGAAGAAAGGACCTCCTACCATTTTTAGATAGGTTGAAGGGGATGACGGATTGAGAAAGATAGTCAAAGATTTGAGAATACTAAATATCAGAAGGATTGGATTTGATAAGATTAACGTTAGGGAGCTCTCTAAGATGTGTTGGTTTGTCAATGCACTAAATAATGATGGGGAGTTTAGATTCTTCCGTATACCAAGGGATGAGAGAGGCAAGAGAAGCCATAGTATCTGTAAAATGGTTAGATGAACGAGGGACGGTTTGAATGGTTTAGAAATCAAATGCTCCAAGAAGGAATTTAATGATGTCCTTATACCTTTGAAGGACCTCATTTTTACATTGATAGATTCCTTTGACTTGATTAATGATTAGCTAAGAATCCCCGTAGATATAAAGGATTTGGAAACCAAGTAGGACAAAGGTTTGAAGGCCTAAGATGAGAGCTTCATACTCAACCATATTGTTTATGCATTCTAATTAAGCTTATAAGTGAGGGGGATGGGATTACCCCAAGGAGGAATGATAACGATGTCAGCACCTACCCCTTGTCAACACTTAGATCCATCAAAAAAGAGTGTCATCTTGAGAGGATCAAACTCATGGTCAAAGTTTTTTATAGATTCATCTAGAAATTACTTGTGAGGAAGGTAATTATTAGGAAGAGGGGTGTTAGCTAATTGATTTGCAATAGCCTAGCCCTTGATATATTTATGAGAGATGAACTCTAGGTCAAACTCGGTCACTAGCTTGATCCATCAAGTGATATGATCATTATACTAAGACTTAGAATGCATGGTTTTGAGAAGATGAAATTTAGTGATGACATGTCTTATGATTGAGGAGATAATGATGAATCTTGGAGGTAGCGAAGAAAAGAGTGTAACACATCTTTTCATCTTTTGTGTAGCAATTCTCATAATCGTGAAGGGTGTGACTAATGTAATACATGACCTGATCCCTGCCTTGCTCGTCGCGATGTGCCAACATCGCACCCAGAGCATGATTGGAGGCAGAGACGTAAAGATAGAAAGGATACCCCTCACATGGATGGGTAAGCACAGGTGGGGATAGGAGATACTGCTTGAGATCATCAAAGGCCTTTTGACAGTTATGGTCCCAATTAAAGTTAATATCTTTGCGAAGAATATGGTGAAAGGGTTAGAAACGGAAAAAAATGCAAAATGAAACGGTGAATTGATTGAAATTGGCTTTGAAGATTGTTAAGCTGATTTAGATTGGAAGGAAGAGGCATCTCAAGGATGGCTCTAATTTTAGTGGGGTCAAATTCAATACCCCTAATAGAAACGATAAAGCCAAGGAGTTTATCAGTTAGCACTCAAAACACACACTTGGCTGGATTGAGATGAAGGAAGAAGTGAGTAAGGCACTCGAAAAGGACTTTGAGGACAACAATGTAGTTGCATAGATGCATGGCTTTACCCAATAGGTCATTAACGTAGTCCTCTACAGTCTTATGAATTAGACATGAAATATATAAGTCATTTCTCATTAATAGGTGGCTCTGGAATTTTTCAAACTGAAGGGCATAACGTGATAATAGAAAGTCCCCGAAAGAGTGATGAAAGAGGTCTTATGTTGGTCTTTTGGGGCGATAAGGATTTGATTGTACCTAGAGAAACCATCCATAAGAGAAAGCATCTCATGGTATGTGGTAAGTTCCACAAGTTGGTTAATGTTGGGAAGGGAAAAATCATCTTTAGTGCAAACAAGATTTAGATCTCAGAAATCAGTGCAGATGCAGAGCTTTTCGGAAGCTTTGGAAATGGGTAAAATGTTGGAAACCCTTTGTGGATAGTCGATAATAATGATGAAATTAGATGAAATAAGGCATTGCAACTCCTCTTTAACAAGGAGGGTGTCTTGAGGATGCATATGGTGAAGCTTATGTTTAACCATCTTGGAGTCAGGGAAGGTAAGGATATTATGGACAATAATGGAAGGATTGAGGCCCATCATGTTGGCGTGCGGCCATACAAAGGCTTGGATATGTCGAGAAAAGAATGCGGTGAAGGATTCAAGCTCCTAATGATCAAGAGATTGACCCACATTGAGGATGCAGGGCTCTTGTGGAGTCCCTATGTTGATTTCGATGGTGGATTCGTTAAGAGGGTTGGAGGTGTTTGGTGGTAAGGTCTTATGAAGATAGGAATATTCTACCCCCATGTAAGAAAGGATAGAATCATTGTTGTTGCATTGAAGAATGTCAATGGTAGAGGAGTCTTTCTCTCTCATATCTAGAAATTGAATGAGGGACATAGGATCACATTCACATTGATAAGTGACCGGTCCCAAGGTGATGGTGGAGATTGAAAAAAAAATCCATATGTGATAGACACAGTGCCATTCATTTCCATAACCTCAAGGGATGGAGAAGATGGAGAATCAATTTCCATGAGAGCCAAAGACGGAGGGAGAGGGTCGATAGATTTTTCTTTATAGCCCAACCCAAAATTTTAATAGGGTTTAGGAGATTGGTCAATGACAAGGTCGAGCATGCCCTATTTTTAATGCCCCATTCCAAATCCTTTCCAGGCATAGTGATAAAGATAAGTGTAGCTAAAGGATTTCTCATAAAGAAAGTCAAATCCATTAGTGTATGATTTTGTGTACGGCTGAGCATCAATGTGGGAGGAAGGGTGATCGATACCACCATAGATGAATTTGGTGCAAAGATGAGGTGGACCAAAGGGAATGACATCCATGATGTCAGGTTGATACATTGGAGATTTATCAGTTATGCCAAGTCTATGTAATGTGGGAAGAGCATTGAGCATGAGAAGGCGATACTCCTCCACTGTGAGTCGGTTGATTACTTTGTCTAAGGATTCGTCATGGGGAAGCTTGGATGCAGAGACAAATGGGTTAGTTGATGCTTCAAAAGAATCTTGTTTTGGCATAACCACGTCATTAGGACAATAAGTCATGTGACATGCTTTAAATGGAGGAATATTTATGGGGAGAGTTAGAATTTTCCCCTCATGTTCATACTTGATGCATCGATAAAGGGTGGAAGAAACAAACCTCATGGAGTGAATCCATGAGCCTCTAAGGAGGATATTGTATTGGAACTCCCCTTCTATGATATAAAATATCTCATGGATGAGTTTTTAACCAACATGGATAGGAAGAATAACTATGCCCAAAGCAGTGGCAACAACATCATTGAATGTGCGAAGAAATGTAGGTGACTGGGTAACAATGGAATCAAGGAGCTTAAGTTGATCAAAGGTAAGAGATGAGATGATATTTATGCTAGCTCCATTTTATATCATAGAATGATGGATGAATGTGTCATTGATATGCACAACGATGAAAAGGGGCAGGTCATGTTCTTCAGGTGATATGTTGGGAACTTTAATGGTGTCAAAGGATATGCAAAGGGTTGAGCCTCATCATTAGCAATAGGGATACATTTGAGAGCTTCAATGAGGGCTTGCATATGATCTAGGGAGCTTTGAATGAGCACATAAAGTGACATATTAACTAGACCCTGGTGGAGTTCTTTCATAACACTATGTTGAATAGTAGCAGGCTTACAAGAAGCTAAGATAAACACTTTGGATTTTGATGAAGAAGAGGGAAAAGTAGGTTTGTTAGAGGGAGAAGTGACAATGACTTTTGATCGATTGAGTAGGCAGTTGGAATTCATGGGGGTGAGAACGGGTGGTGATCCAAACAACATTGATGAAGAGAGGAGGACTTTCTTTGGGAGAGGTCGTGGTTAGAGGAGGGATGGCAACAAAATTCTTGGTTAAATGAGGATATTTCGATAGCTTGGTGGATGAAGGTTGAGATGAATAAGAGATATTGGTAGATGGAAGAGGGTGATCCCCTTCAATGAGAAGATCATCTTTATCAATAATATTATAGATAACATTTTAGAGAGCCTTGCAATGTTTGGTATCATGTCATGGTGCATGATGGTATGCACAAATGAGATTAAAGTCAAACCATGAAGGTCTTTTTCCACTCAGATCGAAAGGTTTAATAGGGGGAAGGGTAATTACACATGCTTGAAGTAGGCGTTGAAATATTTTTGTGTAAGAGCCAACAGGCGTGGTTGGAGAAGAGGTTGCAGATGGAGCAATTTTAATAATGGTGGATGATGGTAAGGGGAAAGGTTTACTTTGAGGAGGTTTTATAAGGGCCTTTGATGTTGTCTTGGACTTAGAAGAAGAAGAGGCTGGTTGTGTGTTGGTTTTAGTTTTGATTGGTGGTGACTTAGATGGTTTGGATTCTGCTTTAGAAATTGAAGATGTGGGTGTTTTGGAAGAGAAATCAGATCTAGAGGGAGGATGGGATTGCTTCGATTTGTTGATAATGGGGGTTATGGATGAAGGGGTTAGCCTTAAGCTAGATGGTGATGCTCCTAAGAGTGATGATCTAACATTAGGTTGCTTAGGGTTAGTCTTGGGAGAAGGTAACTCTAACTTTTTGTGCGCATGTGTGAGGGACTTTTTGATGGGCATGCCAACATTCTTTGACTTTGGTTTTGAGAATTTACCTTTGGCAGGAATGATAACAATTTCAATTGAGGGATCTACAGAGGTAGAACTAGGTAATGTAAGTTACGTTGTAGAGGTGGATATTGAAGGTAGAAATGGTTTTTGTATGTTGTGGTTGACGAGATCTAAAGGGGCAGTAGATTATGTAGGCTTAGGATTTGTTTGTGTAGGAATGATTGAAGTTGTAGATGGGGTGAGAGTATCACTTGGAGGCACAATAAGTGTGGATGTCTACATGGTAGATGATTCTAGGGATGGTGTGGATGTGGTCATAGATTTGGATGTTGATGTGGGTATGGTCATAGTAGTAGATGTGATTAATGTAGAAGTAGGCGTAGATGTATGGGTATATGATGGAGATGTTAAGGTGGATGTAGGATTAGATGTAGGTGAAGGATTAGATGTGATTTGTAAGGATGTGGTAGATTGGATGGATCATTGGGTATAATTATGATTGATGTCGTTGTAGTTGTTGTGGACGTAACCGATGTAGATATAATAGGTGTAGGAATAGGTGTAGATGTCGATGAATTTATGGGTGTGGGGGAAGAGTCTAAAACAAGCATCGATGCAATGGATGATGCGATGATAGATGTAGGTGATGGTTTTGGATCTTTATTTATAGTAATAATTGTATGGGCATTAGGTTCCTGTTATGTGGACATATGAGAAGTGGATGTGGAGGATGATTTAACCACAGTGACATTAGTAGCGTTCTTGGATTTGTCACCATGTGTGGAGGATTTAGTGAACTCAAACTTGGGTTTATTTGATCGAAGCTTAAGGTGGATTTATTCAAAGGGGCGGAGTTCAAGTTTTCGAGCCATGGTAAATGCCTCTTCAAAGTTTTGGAATGATTGAATTTGAAGAGTAGATGAGATATGCTTCGCATAATAGTGTGAGAAAATTTCAATTAATTTAGTCTGTGGAAGGGAGAATGATAGTTGGTTGATTATGCCACACCATCATGTAATGAAGTTTGCGATATATTTGTCATCATATTGTCTAATGAAGTAGAGGTCGGTGATAGTAATCTTACGTGTAATATTGATTGAGAAATGTTATAGGAATAGTTACGCGAGTTGGGTGAAGGAAAACAATGAATGTTATGGGATGCCACTGTATCAGTCCAACGTGGGTCCGACAAACGACATAGGGAATGTTTGAAGCATAAGGTCTTGATCATGGGCAATGAGGTAACATGAATGTCTAAAAGCACGAAGGTGATATTATGGATCCTCCTTACTATTAAACTTGGAAAATTTTGGCAATTCCCAATGAGGAGGATAAGGCTTCACGAGGACAGATGGATTGATGGGTTTGTTACAAATTCGTTCATATGAGAAGGTGGTCTTAGATCCCAAGGTAGTGGCTTCAAGATTAGCCATTCTACTCAATAACACCTGTATGGGATCATTAGATGGATGGGGTTGAGAAGTTGAAGGATGATATTGTGATGCATATGAGGTAGATGGATTAGGTTGTTGATAAGTTTGATATATTTGAGGATGAGTAGGTGTTGGTGGAAGTGGTTGATAAAGGGGGATGTAATTGAAGGGTTACAGTTGATAAAGGGGGAGATGATAAGATCGATGACACTAAGTTGGATGTTGAGAGATGGGGACATTTTATTGGTTTGGTATGGTATGATTTGGGATGTAAGTAATAGGTGGTTGGGATACTTGAGTTGATTTGTTAGGAAGTATGTAACGATAAGCACCTCGAGGAGGAGATATATGGGTTTGAGGTAATTCAGGAGGATTTGGTTGTGAAGTGATCACATTGGCATGGATGTGAGAAGTGGAGATAAGGGATAAAGTTGAATTATGATGTTTAGGTGGAGGAGGAAGCAAGTGAGACTCTTTAGATGATTGGATAGGAGCATAAGTGATAGTGGTAGATGATGAGATGATGGGTTAGAAGAGGTGATAATAGTGTTAACATGAGGTAAATTAGGGGAAATGGGGGCCGCTAATTGGGTGGTTTGGCGATTGTGAGGGATTAAGGAAGAAGATTGATGGGGATCAAGCTCATGTTGGGCCATGACAAGTTCATTCATAGCTCGAGGGAAGAATATGACAAGTTGTGATGTGAGGACTTGAGTAAATTTAGGATTGGAATGGTAGGCATAAATTTGTTGCAAAGGGAGTCCATCAACGGGAATATTAGTAGTCTTGTGGAGGATATATTCATGGAGAGAAATTGGATTAGCATTGAGAAGCTCTTGAAATTTTGCACACCCATGAGGGATGAGATGAGGCCCAAAAGCTTTGATAGAAGTGGCAGAAGGTGGTGTTGTTGATATAGATGGGATAGAGTGATGATGAAGAAAAGGATTGGTTTCGAAATGGGTGATAGGTTGAATGATTTAAGACTCTCGAAGAGAGTAAATGGGAACCATTAACTAGGTAACTACAGAAGAAGTGACAAAAAGGATGGAGGTAATGATAGAAAGTGTAGAAGTTTGTTAGGAAGTAATAGTGGGAATATGAATTTTGTTGGATGACATGTTATGTTTCATTTGTCTTACTTGGGATCATGTAATAACTAGCATGAAAAAAATAATAAAACAAAACTATCTAGATTTTTAATTAACTCAAACAAGTCACGCAACATAATTTTGATTATTAAAGATGTGAAAATAAATGAAAAAATGGGCTTGAAGGGAACCTAAGAAATGGTCAATTTATGGATGGTTTCAAGTAGTTTTGATTAGAGTCCTCGATATACCCAAAGGTATGTGAGACATGAGTTTGTGATGACTACCAGTACAGGGCTTGGTATTGGGGCCTACCCCCTCACTTCATAGTCCTGCAGCGATAAGGCAGTCGGGTGCTTAGCCAATATACTAGTAGCTAAATAATTTGTAACACGGTCAGAACACCACGGTGGCTTTCCTATTGGGTGATGAAATCCTTATAGTTCCACATGGTAGGAGATGTTTAGAATGTGTAGTTTTGTTGCATGTGTTTTGGATGTCTGATAAGAGTGTATGCAAAGAGTTGAACCCCTACAAATATTAAGGCTCTTTTTAGATCCCAGAATGAAATGTTATGTTTGATGAATACAATCAAGCAAGAAAGGAAAGTACGATGCAAAAGGAGCAACAAATAAAAAGAGGAATACCTGGATAATTCTTTTTTTATTATTTTTTAATTTTATTTTCAAGCAAACAAGCAAATCCAAGCAATGCTCCTTCTCGCAAGGTTAGTACAATATGGATAGAAGAAAAAAATAAAATTTCAAAAAATAAATGAAAAGGCTTGCTAAGAAAGGGTGGGTCCCACCGGGCACACAAAAAAGTTGAACAAGTTTCCCCGCTACCTGTTTTAGATTAGTGAAATCGTAACAAAAAAACAAACAACTACAAGCATGAGAGGGTTTATGGTACCTCTAGATGGGATGACAATGAATACGAGCACAAATAAGAGATCCTCCTCGTAATGAGCTAAGTGACCTTGAAATCAAGATGAACTCAACATAAAATGGATACGTAGATAGATGGGTGGGTTGTTTAACAATGTCAATCCCAAGAAGCAAAAAAATCCTAGGATGGATGTCAACCCACATTTTTGATAAAGATAAGATAAAATATTGATAAATTAGATGTAGTAGGATTTAAACTATAACAAAAACTAGAATGTAATAAAAGATGATAAAATATACATATGATCTAAGAAAATTAAATCAAACATGTGCAGGTCGACAGTGACTCAGGACTACAGGGCTCAATCGACGACAACATGAGCAGAGCAACTGAAACATCAACGAAAAATGTAGATCTGAAGGCCTTAGAGGTAGATATGAAGTTGATGATGGGCTAAGATGAAGAATATGAACCTATAAGAGATATGAGACTAGATTTGACAGAAAGGATGCAAGAAAATTATGAAATTTGAAGGTGAATGTAATGAAGACTGATTTGGTCGACAATGACCTGGCTGACACAATAGATCTGAGGTAACAGAAAGGAAGGGATGATAAGATCCGAGGGTTTGAATGATTGTAAGATCAGAAAGGAGGTCACTGGGGATCTAAATGTTAAAGAAGCTAACAAGATGGGAGTTGGGTCAATGGTGACTAAGCAAGGTAGACGATGCCTAGAACTGAGATAGAGTTTTATGAAAAAGGATGGACAAGAACAAGGACCTACAAATGAAGATATGAGAAAGTAGAAACAGGGCTCCTGGATGATAGTTGAACCTGCATAATATCTTGATGAGGAATATGATGATAAATTGCAACAATAAATCCCAAACATGTAAGGAATAAAAATGGGCTTCAAATCTCAAAATGTGGACACAAAATCTCCAAGATATATCCAAGATGATGATGACAGCTGCAAGAGAGATCAACAAATGAAGGCAAAATCACAAGAATGTTGGAAGTCTCCAAAATTTCATCACAAGAAAAGGAGGGGTAAGGGAAACTTTATAGGATTGACGTAGACCCGAATGAGTCACCGTTGATTGTGGGGGCCCATCCATTTGGGCGGTGGAAAGGTGACGAGCTTGAGGCAATAAGCCCTTATAATGCGGGATTAGAGTTTTATATGATATGAATGAGTAATGGTTGTTTAGGATGGATAAATAGGTAGGTTAAGGGTGAAAAATATTAAATAAAGACCATGGAGAGGTGAATTTATTAAATGCGGGCCTAGGGGGATAAAATAAAGGATTTAGGGAGGATAAATGCATTAAATGGGGGTTTAGAATAATTAATGGGGATTAGGGATGATTAATAGATGATTAATTAAAGGGGGATTAAGGAGAATCAAGGTGGGAAATAATGATAAGTGGGATAAATTGAATTTAGGAGGGAAAGGGGATTTAAATGGAAAGAGAGCATATGTGAAAAGATGACAGAGAGTGAACATGGGGTGAGGGGTAATGATACCAAAAATTGGTGTCTACATAATTGACAAAATCAATGACTTGATTAAGCAAAATGTGGATTTATACCTATGTAAATGCTTAATATAATTGTTATTGTAATAGTAAATAAATGACAATTAAGTGTAGCAAATGACCCAAACAAAGTTAAGCTATAAAATTTGAAACCCTAATTATAAAGAGGGTAAATAAAGCCTTATCTTATTCGCATTAAAATTTGGAGTGTACCAAAGTGTTGACCTGCTGAACAGAGAGGTAGAAGCATCACACAAAGACTCAGAAAAATGTAGATCTAGAGGAATATGCTGGACATGGGCACCCAAAAAGGGGCAAGGGCACCTACGGGTGCCCTAGACTTGTTGTAGGTGCCTGTGACTTAAGAAAATCTCATAAAACCATATTCTATTGGTCACAAGGTGTTCACTATCCTTCACCTTTGGTCACTATGAGGTCGCACAATGATCACCAAGGTCGTTGGAAACCTGCAATGAAGTATTAACCTACAAAACCCTCAAATAGACATCAAATCCTAAAAAAATATGCACAATGAGGGGTCAGAATATCCTTTTCTATCACAATGGTGATCTTACAAATGAGCATTGCACTACATCTTAGACCCAATGTAGTTCTATGTGTGTGTGTGTGTGTGCGAAATCATACCCTAGGTGGCTCTTGTGTGTGTCACACTTGATAACAAACAAAGAAGCTAGATGTAAATAAATGTAATAGATATGCAAAATAATGTAGTATGGATGCTTTGCTGCTCTTAAATAACTTGTGGATGCAACTTTAGGTGGAGATAGCTAATGCTTAGTGTTTGGTCCCTTATTATGATCACATAACTTTATATTTATATGATCCCTTTGCTTGAATTTTGTAATTAACCCCAAAAAGCTGACTACCAAAAATATAAGATTCTCAAACAACTAGAAAGGACCCAAAATATGTGAGGAAAGTATAAAGAGGTCAGGGGCACCCAAAGGGGATGGGGGTGCATAGCATTAGCGTCCTGGCTGGGCATTGGTGTCCAAACTCAGAGAAATTGAAGGGTCGGAGGTCAGACCGAGAAAGAAGGTGTGTAGGACCAAAAGTGGCAATAGAAAGAAAGGAAATATGGCCAAATACATGGGTTAGTTAATAATTTTCTTACTTAGGAATCATATGAATAATAGTATGCAATCAGGACTAGATAATTACCCAAAGTGCATAATTTTGTGTCTACATTTGCCCCCATTTTATGTTGTTGAGCGAAAGCTCAATAACATGAAGTAGATAGAGATGCGTACCTGATAACCATGTAGATCGATGGGGAGAAACATGTTGAGAGAAAAGGAGAAGCGTGAAGTGATAAAAAGGTGGAGCATGGAGACTAAAGATGAGAAAGTGTAAAAAGTGATGAGATGTTGACCCTCCGGTGGAAATGCATGTTGTAGATGTTGCCAATGTGCATGTTGTTGAAATCGATACTGATGTGTGTAATGTTGTTGATGTTATTGAATGACGTTGACTACCACTTCTCATATGGACAGAACTGTAAAAGATAAGAACCAACAAGTAGCCATATTCACATGTATCTATGTTAAAAAAACATGTAAAAGGAACATGTGTACATGATCTATGAAGAGGAAAGAGTGTAGAAATGATTTTATAGATGTTATTGACGATCAATTTTTTTGGGTGATCTCACACCAGTTGTATCAGCTACAAGTTTTTTGGGTGATCTCATGCCAATAACAGGGAAGAATTGTAGGGAGAAAAGTTCGGTGTCATCCTCCATCCTTTAACTGCTTCCCGCAATGTAGAACACCACTACAGATGGTGTGTAAAAATTTGATCTAATTTGACCAATTATAATCCAATGTTGAATGTTTTATGTATGGTGGGTGTTAAGGACTATCTACCCTATAAAAGCCACTGTGTGGAGTGTTGTATATTTTGTTGCACTAAAAATTTTTGTGTAACTGCCCTCTAGTCACATGCATCTAGGAAAGGTCAAGGGTGCCTAGACGTTATTGTCCTAGTCTAGGTGTTGGTGTTTGTGTTGTGTAAAGGACCCAAGTCTGATTATGAGCTCTGTCTGAGACTAATAATTGCGATGTATTGGTATTGTGTTTTACTAAACTATGTGTGTAGACTGATGTATGGGATAACTGATTCACCCAAATGATTCCCCCCTTGTTTGGAGTACATGTGACGTCGTTGAAGGAGTATGTGGCCAAAAAGAGGACTAACTGTTGTACTGAAACTATGGCCTACAGGGGGAGGGAGTGTTCTTGGTATAAACCAAGGCACACAAAAAACAAGTGGCTAGGAGATAAGTGTTAGTACAAACAAACATGAATGGATAATGTAAGCCAACAGGCAAAAACACAATGTCTAATCTAAGATGCAAGAAAATAATGTAGACCATAAAAAGTGGGTTGCAAACATGGGACACCACTCATGATGTCACAAGACAATCAAGGCCGACTAAGCCAAAAGAATACAAGTGTGCACACAAGACAAAGGGAAAATCCCGCATACAGTGGAAAATAATGACAATCAAGAACAAATAATGTAATAGACAACCATGGTGGCAAATAGAACTACAAGACAAATGTTACACATGAAGCACCCATTAACATGTCAGAGAGAGAGAAAAAGTATGTCAAGGCGTGTATAATCCGATAAAGTAATGTGCTATGAAACAATAACACATGTAATGTATGAAAATAGATGCCCCAAGGAGCTGTTGTGGGACTAGTAATAGGTATCATGCCAAACATCTATGTACCGTGTGTAGATTTGAAGAATCTGCGATCACAACTAGAAAGCAAGTGAAGGTGCACATGTGTATGATAAAGATAATGACATGCAATATGTCTATCTAGCATGTGTAATAAAATGTGCATGTAACAAGTAAATATAAGTAAGACTAAATACAACCAAGATATACAATATGTTGTGGAGTGTAGATGGGATGGAAATCAAAGTGAATGACACGAGTGACATGCCCCTCGAGCGAGTGTGAATGGACTAGTATACAGTGAGGTTCATTTAATTATGCCCCCTTAGCAGTCAAGAATAAACCTTAAACGAGAGTGCATCATCGAGAAATGGTTTGAAATGTGTTTACTAGAAAGATGTGATCGTCAAAGTGCAAAGCGTAGAATGTAAGTGTGTAAGAAAATGAGTGAATGATTTAACGCATGAGTGTGGCGAGGTATATTTGAGTTATAGCCCCTCAAAAGTCGAGCATGGACCATGGAACTAGAGTGCGTTATAGGGTAATGACGATACTAGAGTGTATCAACATGTGCACGTTGTGTGTAAAGATCTAGATGTGATGTGATAAGAAAATAAGATGCATGTCGATGTTAGGGGAGAGATAGTTGTGATGCCCCCCAAGTGTAATGATGGAGATCTATGTTGTGATGTGAGAGATACCATATCATTGTGTGAGAGTGTTGTCTATGTCGTGATGAGAGTGAGGGCCAACACAATGGTAAGCAGAAGCAACATTAGGACCATGCGATGATGACGAAGTTTGAAATGTATCCTGACCATCAATATTAGGAGTAGTTTCTTTGAAAAAAGTGATTGGGCACTGAAGTGATGAAGGCTTAGAGGCCTCAAGCTGCAGAAATTGAAAGAGGCCAACTAGAGATTGCTTGTCTTGCATAGTGATTGGTTGCTTGTTTGGTAACGTCATAGAAGACTTGAGAGGAGGAGATGTTGGTTACTTTGTTTGACTAGGTAATGTTATAGATGACTCGGTAGGAGGAGGTGTTGAATTGATTTGTAGAGGAGGTTGTTTGGTCTAAGTAGATTGCATAGACGGTGCTTAAGTGATGGAAGAAGAAACATTAGAAGTGATGAATTGATGCTCATTAGACATAAACGAATCAGATTTAGGAACCTATTGAGATGTAACAAGTGGAGAGGACCATGTAACAAAACATTTTGTAATGAATGAGATAAAGCCTTGACGCTTAAGATGTTTGATTTTTTATTGTAAAGAATAGCAATCATTGTTATTATGTCCATTTATTTGATGATAATTACAATATGGAAGACCTTGATATTTTGTAAGCTAATAAGGAAGATGACAATGAGTAGATGGCAAGTTGATTAATTGATGAGTTATGAGTTTCCAAAGAATATCTTATTGTTTGACATTGATTGCAAACTTGAGAGGCGTGCGGAGCAAAAATAATTGAGGCTCACTAATATGAGCACATGTATAAGACATAGGATGAGGATGCGAAGAAGAACTAGTGTGATCCTGAGAAGTGTCCTTAAGTTTTCGGATTTCAGATTTAAGAGATGTAATCGTGGATTCCATAACCTAAAATTTATCTTGAAATAAAGAATGTAAAACTTGAATAGATTTGCAAATAAATTGATTGGAATTGGAACCAAGAGAGTCATCAAAAAGATGATCAAAGATAACATTGACTTGAGTAGGAAACATGTTGATAGGCATATACATAGTATCTAGGGTTTTATGAAGAACATCTTTACAAAATGGGTGGATTTTAAGCAATTGAAGCAAAGAGACTTGAGAGACCTTATGAGCCATGATGGAAGAAAAAGAAGGATCCAAGAGTATTTGAACGTGAGTTCACCAAAATGATTAAGTGAAATGTGGATTTATACCTATGCAATTAATTAATCTAATTGTTATTGTAGCAGTAAATAAACGACAATTAAGTGCAGCAAATGACCCAAGCAAAGTTAATCTATAAAATGTGAAACCCTAATTGCAAAGAGGGTAAAAAAATCCTTAGCTAAAATCTGGAGTGTGCCAAAGTGCTGACTCACTTAACAGAGAAGTAAAGCATTGCACAGAGACTCAGGAAAATGCATATCTCGAGGAATATGTTGGACAAGGGTGCCCAGAAAGGGGCAAGGGCACCTGCGGGAACCCTAGAATTGTTGTAGGCACCTGTGACCGAGGAAAATCTCAGAAAACCATCTTCAACTGGTCACAAGGTGTTCATTGTCCTTCACCTTTGGTCACGATGAGGTCTCACAATGATCATCGAGGTCACTGGAAACCTACAATGAAGTATTGACCTGCAACACCCTCAAATAGACATCAAATCCTAAAAAATAAAGATGCACAATGAGGGGTCAAAATGTCCTCAGCTACCATAATGGTGATCTTATGACTGAGCGTTGCACTACATCTCAAACCTAATGTAGTTTTATGTGTGTGTGTGTGGAATTGTGCTCTAGTTGGCTCTTGTGTGTGTCACACTTGATATCGAGAAAAGTAGCTAGTGTAGACACAAAATCACATACTTTGAGTCATTATTTAGTCCTAGTATCATACTACTATTCATATGGTTCTTAAGTGAAAAGAGTAATAATTAACCCATGTCTTTGGCTATTTTTACATTGCTTACTGTTGTATTTTCCATCTTACACATGCACTTGCTTAGTCTGTATTGCCATTATGCATTTTTCCTATTTTCTGACTGGGGCACCGAGCTAGGATTAGGGTGCCCTAGGGGAACTAGTCCCCTAAGGGGTTCTCTGATCCTCTTTGCACTCTACTCTTACTTTTGGGAACTTTCTAGCCATTTGAAATTTCTATATTTTTGGTGGTCGGCCTTTTTGGGGTTAATTAGGAAATTAGAACAAGAGAACCATATCAATATAAAGTTATGTGACCATAATGAGGGACTAATAACTAAGCATCTAATATCACCATCTAGATTTGCATCCATTAAAGGTATCTAAAGCTACATTTGCATCCATCTAGCTCCATCACAAGGCACACGAGGTTGGTTCATCTGTATCAAACTTCATAGCAGGGGAGTCTATTGTTTCCTTACACACGTTTACTACATTCGACATCTAGTTATTTTCTTGCTACTGAACAAAGCGGGACTAGAACAAGAGCAACCTAGGGCATGATTTACACACACACCTAAAACTACATTGGGTTTGAGATGTAGTGCAATGCTCAGTTAGTAAGTCCACCATTGTGGCCGATGAGGACAATTCGACCCCTTCATATGCGTCTTTCTTTTTTTAGGATTTCGATGCTTTGTCTGGGGTTCTGCATGTGATTTTTCCATCTCTTATTAACATTGACATTCGGTACAGTTCAACGACATCAATGTGACAGGAAGCAAACACAGGAAAACATCTAGCAGCACTCTAGGGTAGGTTTTAAGACCATTTCTACAGACTAGGGCACCCAGATCTCAAACTAGGGTGCCCACGAGCACCCCTATCCCTTTCCAAGCCTCCCAGTCGAGTCAAATAGCTTAGATCTATGCTTTTTCTAGATTTTATGTAGACATTTCCTCCTCCTATTCACCTGGTCTGCACTGTGACACAGTTCCGCAACATCTTCCAATCAACTAAGGACTTATTAACCCTCTCTTGTATATTAGGGTTTCATATTATCTATCTTAGTTTGCTTAGGTGTATTCCATTATTTTATTATTTCGTTTATTCAGTCATTTTACTGCTCCTATAATATTAGATTACACTCGAATACTCTTATTTTAGTTAATCATTTTGGTTAACCCGAATGCTTTCATGCTTAGGATCCTCATTTTTTTCCTCTTTCGTGACTCCCAAAATTCCTCAAATTTCTTTGTCTCGTTTAATTAAGATGTGTCCCAATTGTCAGGTTGTTCTACAAAAATCCCTAGACACCATGTATCTCCCTAGAAATACCCCGCCACATGAAATAAGTCCTATTTTTGATCATTTATTTGACGACCCTAGCCTTTGTGATCCTCCATCTAATCAATTATGTTAGACTCAATTCAAGCTTTACATTCTTTATTTCAAGAAAAATTTCAGGCTATGGAATCCATGATTACATCTCTCAAATCTGAAATCCAACATCTTAAGGATGGTTCTCAGGCTCATGTTTTTTCTCCTTCTACATCTCATCTCTATCATATGTCTACTAAATTTTCTCATATCAGTGAGCCTCAAGTTGTACCATTACCAGAGACTCTTACCTTTTATTGTAATACTAAGCAACACAACCTTCTTACCGATCTCCTTATTCATAAATTGATCACTTTACTGCCTACTCATTACTATGATCCTTATCGGCTAGTAAAATATCAAGGTCATCCATATTATAATCATCATCGAATCAATGGACATAATAACAATGATTTTTATGCGTTACAACGAAGAATCAAGCACCTTGAGCGTTGGGGCTTTATCTCATTTGTTACACAACATTCTCTTGCATGCCCATCTACAAAATTTGCATCTAAATGGGCTCCTAAATATGTTGCTTCTATGTCTAACGAGCATTCAACCACCGCTTCTAATATGCCTTCTTCGATTAGTCAAACATCACCTATTCAACCCATTCCAACTAAGCAATCACCTATGAAGGTTCATCTTCCATCATTTCCTCCCACTAAGCCATCTACAATGGTACCTAATCAAACTAAGCAACCTACTCTTAAGGATGAGCTCACTCCTTCTCCATTAAATGTATTAGCGACATCACCAAGTCTTGCACATCAACCACCTCCTATAGTTAAACTTGTGATTCCACCATCTGCTATAGACCATACCTATGTTGATGATTGGGACCCAAATGAAGCTCACTATGACAATGAACCATTTGATGGTCACACTTCTTTATCACCTCAGCGTCCAATCACTTTTGTCAAAGAAACTAGTCCTTACATTGATCCACTTAGTGTCTTTAGATTAAATCTCCATCACTTACATACTTGGGGGGCATGATGCTTATCATCCCCCTCCCTCTTATAAACAACAAACATGTGTATTACATCATCATCACATAACAATCCAACATCCACTCATTACACGCATACTTCGACATACACTCACATCGTCATTACCTGATGACACACTCTTGTGCTTCAATTCACCCTTGACTGTTGAGATCATTCTAAACAAATGAACCCCACACACTACACGTTAGGCACTGCATATCATCACACGATATTACATCATTTACACATTACACACTACATTATAGGTTATGCACATTGCATGTCTTCCTACACTTCGCATTCTACGCTCAATGCATTATCCTACATACATCATACACATTCTACACATGACTCACACAATACACCATAATTGTCATATGTTGCGCGGTTTTCACACATCATCTTACATTACACATCCTTCACATTACATTTTACATCTCACATATTACATCTACTATGCTACACATTTTAGGTCATCCACACATCTTGCATTGCATCCCACACACCCTATTATGCACATTACACATTTTACATATTATCTTTTATGCGTTGCACTCACTACCAGATGACGCACTCTAGTTTCACAATCCATATTGAACTATTGAGGGTATACATCATAGATGGAACTCATCACCCTTACATGTTCACCATGTAATATTTTTCTCATGCGAAATTCCTAGGATTAGTGTTATACACTTTAGGCTACAGGGTCACTTCTAGCATCATCATGTGATAGGCTATATCATCACTTTCACTTACATCATTTAGTGGTATACACTTTAGGATAAATCACCACCCCTTTCTATTCATCATGTCGTGATATATGCTTATGTTATAGAGTCATGCATAGTTCACCTATGTCTCATATCATCGCCACATACTCATCACAACGTACTACACATAACACATAGTTAGACCATTTCCTGATGACGCACTCTCGTTTATGGTTCATTCTTGACTGTTGAGGGGGCATACTCAATGAACCTCACTACATATAATTCCATTCACTTGGGGGGTGCAGTTGTTATCATTCACTCTGCATTCCATTCCATTCCATCCATCCACAACATAATGTTTTATGGTTGCATTCACTCTTTCCTGCACTTGCTTTGACATGATCACTTTATTACACATGTTAGATAGATCTCTTGTATGTCATTATCTTTACCATACACACATGCACGCTCACTTCCTTTTCTAGTTGCAATTGCAGATACAAAAATTCTACATGTAGCATTGATGCTTGATACACTACCTACTTAGGGCATCCACATTCACACGAAAAAAAACAAGTGGCTAAGAGATAAGTGTTAGTACAAGAAAACATGAATGGATAATGTAAGCTAGTAGGAAAAAAGCCAATTGTAATCTAGGACGCAAGAAAACAATGTAGACCACGAAAAATGGGTTGTAAACATGAGACACTACTCACGATGTCGCAAGACAATCAAGGTCAACTAAGCCAAAAGAAGACATGTGTGCACACAAGACAAAGGGCAAAGCCCACAAATAGTGGAATACAATGACAATCAAGAACAATCAATGTAATAGACAACTATGGTGGTAAATAGACCTACAAGACAAATGTTATACATGAAACACCCATTAGCATTTTAGATAGAGAGAAAAATTATTTCAATGCATGTATAATCTAATAAAGTAATGCGCTATGAAACAAAATGAAATAATAACACCTATAATGTACAAAAGTAGATGCCCCTAGGAGTCATTGTGGGACTGCTAATAAGTATTGCGCCAAACATCTGTATTGAGTGTGTATATCTGAAGAATTTGTGATCACAACTAGAAAGCAAGTGAACACGCACGTGTGCATGATAAAGATAATGACATATAATATAGCTATCTACCATGTGTAATAAGATGTGCATGTAACAAGTAAATGTAAGCAATACTAAATACGACCAAGATATGTAGTATGTTGTGGAGTGTAGATGGAATGGAATGAAAAGTGAATGATAGGAGCAGCATGCCCCCCAAGTGAGTGTGAATGGACTTGTATGCAGTGTTTCTCATTTAGTTATGTCCCCTCAACAGCCAAGAATAAACCGTAAATGAGAGTGTGTCATCGGGAAATGGTCTGAAATGTGTGTACTAGAAAGATGTGATTGTCAAAGCACAAAACATAGAATGTAAGTGCGTAAGCAAATGAGTGAATGATTGAACGTGTGAGTGCGGGGATATCTATTTGAGTTATAGACCCTCAACAGTTGAGTATGGACCATGGAATGAGAGTGTGTCATAGGGTAATGATGATACTAGAGTGTATCAAGATGTGCACATTGTGTGTAAAGATCTAGATGTGATGTGATGAGAAAATAAGATGTGTGTCAAAGCTAGGGGAGAGATAGGTGTGATGCCCCCCAAGTGTGATGATGGAGATCTATGCAGTGACACAAGATATACCATTCCATTGTGAGAGATTTTTGTCTACACTGCGATAAGAGCGAGGGACAACACATTGGTAAGTAGAAGCAACATTAGGACCATGCGATGTTGACGGAGTTTGAAATGTATCTTCGCCATTAGTAGAAGGAGTAGTTTCTTTGACAAAAGTGACTGGGCACTAAAGTGATGAATGCTTAGAATCCTAGAGCTGCAGAAGTTGAAATAGGCCAGCTAGAGATTTTTTGTCTTACGTAACGAGGGGTTGCTTGTTTGGTAATGCCATAAAAGAGTCGAGAGGAGGAGATATTGGTTACTTTGTTTGACTGGGCAATGTTATAGATGACTCAGTAGGATGAGGTGTTAAATTGATTTGTAGAGGAGGTTGTTTGGTTCAAGTAGATTGCATAGGTAATGCTTGAGTGATAGAAGAAGAACATTAGAAGTGATGACTTGATGCTCATTAGACATAAACGAATCAGATTTATGAACCCATTGAGATGTAACAAGTAGAGAGGAAAATGTAATAGAATGTTGTGTAATGAATTAGATAAATTCGTGACACTCAAGATGTTTGATTCTTCGTTGTAAAGCATAGCAATCATTGTCATTATGTCCATTGATTTGATGATAATTGCAATATGGAAGACCTTCATATTTTACAAGCCAATAAGGAGGACAACAATGAGTAGATGACAAGATGATTAATTGATGAGTTATGAGTTTCAGAAGAATATCTTTTTGCTTAGCATTGATTGCAAACTTGAGAGGCGCGGGGAGCAGCAAGATTTGAGGTTCACTAATATGTGCACATGTATAAGACATAGGACGAGGATGCAAAGAAGAACTAGCGTGATCCTAAGAAGTGTCCTTAAGTTCTTGGATTTCAGATTTAAGAGATGTAATTGTGGATTACATAGCCTAAAATTTATCTTGAAATAAAGAATGTAAAACTTGAATATATTTGCACATAGATTGATTGGAATTGGAGCCAAGAGATTCATCAGAAAGACAATCGAAGATAACATTGACTTGAGTAGGCAACATGTTGATAGGCATATACATAGTGTATAGGGATTTATGAAGAACATATTTACAAAATGGGTGCATTTTAAACAATTGAAGCAAAAATACTTGAGAGACCTTATGAGCCATGATGGAATAAAAAGAAGGATCCAAAAGTATTTGAATGCGGGTTCACTAAAATGATTAAGCAAAATGTGGAGTTATACCTAAGCAATTGCTTAATCTAATTATTATTGTAGAAGTAAATAAATGACAATTAAGTGCAACAAATGACCCAAGCAAAGTTAATCTATTAAATGTGAAACCCTAATTGCAAAGAGGGTAAAAACATCCTTAGTTGATTCGCAGTGAAATATGAAGTGTATTGAAGTGTTGACCTACTTAATAAAGAGGTAGAAGCGTCACACAAAGACTCAAGAAAATGTATGCTAGACAGGAGCTCCTAAAAAGGGGCAAAGGCACCTGTGGGCACCCTAGACCTACTACAGGTGCCTATGGCTAAAAAAAAGCTCAAAAAACCATCTTCAACTGGTTGTAAGGTGTTCGTTATCCTTCGCCTTTGGTCGCTATGAGGTCGCACAATGATCGTTGAGGTTGCTGAAAACCTGTAATGAAGTATCAACCTGCAAAACCCTCAAATAGACATCAAATCCTAAAAAGAAAGATGCATAATGAGGTGTCAGAATGTCCTCATATGTCACAATGGTGACCTTATGACTGAGCGTTGCACTACATCTCAAACCCAATATAGTTCTATGTGTGTGTGAGTGTGGAATCGTACCCTAGGTGGCTTTTGTGCATTTCGCACTTGATATCGACCAAAGTAGCTAGTGTAGACAAAAAATCACCCACTTTGAGTCATTATTTACTCCCGGTATCATACTACTATTCATATGGTTCTTAAGTGATAGAGTGATAATTAACCCATGTCTTTTGTCATTTTTACATTACTTACTGTCATATTTTCCATCTTACACCTACACTTGCCTAGTCTATATTGTCATTCTGTGTTTTTCCTATTTTCTGACTGGGGCACCCCAGGCACCCTGGTCCCCTTTGGGGGGCCTAATCCTCTTTGCACTTTACTCTTACTTTTTGGGCACTTTATAGCCATTTGAGCTTTGTATTTTTTTGGTGGTTGGCCTTTTCAGGGTTAGTTAAGAAATTAGAACAAGAGAACTATATAAATATAAAGTTATGTGACCATAATGAGGGACCAAACACTAAACATCTACTACCAACATCTAGATTTGCATCCATCAAAGTCATCTAAAGCTACATTTACATTCATATCACTCCATCACAAGGCACACAAGGCTAGTTCATTTGCATCACACTTCATATGAGGGGATTCTATTGTTTCCATGCACACATTTACTACATTCTACATCTAGTTATTTGTTCACTAACTCACAAAGTGCAACTGACACAAGGTCGGTTCATCTGCATCACACTTAATAGGAGGGGAGTCTATTATTTCCATGTACACATTTACTACATTCTACATCTAGTTATTTGCTCGCTACCTCACAAAGTGTGACTGGCACAAGAGCAACCTAGGGCACAATTTGCACACACACACCTATAACTACATTGGGTTTGAGATGTAGTGCAACGCTCAATTAGTAACTCCACCATTGTGGCTACTGAGGACAATATGAACCCTTCATATGCATCTTCTTTTTTAGGATTTTGATGCTTTTATGGGGTTTTGCAGGTGATTTTTCCATCTCCTACTCAAAGGTGAACATCCAGTGACACTCCAAAGGAGGTTTTCAGATCATTTCCACAGACCAGGGCACCTAGATCTCAAACTAGGGTGCCCATGGGCACCTCTATCCCTTTCCAGGCGTCCTAGTCTAGTCAAATAGCTCAAACTTATGCTTTTTCAGGCTTTTATGCGGTCATTTCCTCCTCCTATTCACTTGGTCTGCACTACGACACAGTCTTGTGACATCTGTTAATCAGCTAAGGACTTATTAACCCTCTTTTGCACATTAGGGTTTCATATTGTATAGCTTATTTTGTTTAGGTGTATTCTATTATTTTATTATTCCATTTGTTCAGTCATTTTACTACTCCTATATCATGAGATTACACTAGAATACTCTTATTTTAGTTAATCAGCTAGATGTAAAGAAATGTAATAGATGTGTTCATGGAATAGAATAGACTCCCCTCTTATGAAGTGTACACAAAATAATATAGTCCCTTGCCCTTGAATGGATGCTAGAATGGATGTTTTGATGCTTTTGAATAACCTTTTGATGCAACCTTAGGTGGAGATAGCTAATGCATAGTGTTTGGTCCCGTATTATGATCACATAGCTTTATATTTATATGATTGCTTTTCTCAAATTTCATAATTAACCCTGAAAAGGATGAATACCAAAAATATAAGATGCTCAAATGGATAGAAAGGACCCAAAATATGTGATTAAAGTACATAGATGTCAGGGGCGCCTAGAGGGGACACGGGCACCTGGCGGTGGCATCCTGGTTGGGCGTTGTTGTCCAAACTCAAATAAACTAAAGGGTCAGAGGTCAGACTGAGCAAAAAGGTGTGCAAGACCAAAAGTGGCAATAGAAAGAAAGGAAAGATGGCCAAAGACATGGGTTAGTTAATACTATTCTTACTTAGGAATCATATGAATAGTAATATGTAATCAGAACTAGATAATTACCCAAAGTGCGTGATTTTATGTCTACATGATACAATGAATTGGCACAACCCTTTCGGTGCATGTTCAGAAAATCAAAGTTCCTATAACCACCAAACAACATGCAAATTCTCCACTTCACACACCACGAGTAAACCAAAGATCGAATTCACGACTTGTATGATATCAATTGTCAATCCTGCCTACTTGAACTAACCCTCGAACTTATTTTTTATTGGAACACATCAATATATTAATCAATCCAAATATCAATAAATACAAAATAATTACAGCAAAAAAGTGGTTGATTGTAATTCATGTCCCATCCCCAAGTAGGAAAGACTTTTTTTTGGATTGAAAAACACATTTTTATATTATAAACAAGAGATATACAACGATGATCATACACAATAAGAGTGGAAAGAGTCATACCCCAGAATGCAAATCACATCAAGCCAACTTGGCCTTGAGAAGGAGGCCAATTACATAAAAAACACAATAAAAGTGCGGCCATCAATAAAAAAAAGAGCAAACAAAACAAGGAGCCAAAAAACTAGGCCGACAAACATGACAGCAAGAGGATGAGGCGGAGGACTGTCAAGTTTTTCACCTTAATCAGAACCAGGACGAGCCACCAAATCTACGAACTTGTAATTTTTTTAAGTTAAATCAATATACCTTTTTATAAAATTAATTACGTCGTAGGCATTAGGAGTTTTATAGTGCGGGCAACTTTCGTAATTTTGTCGTGCTATGTTAGTTGCTTGGTTTTCTATTTTATGCCATTGTTTATTTTTTTGTTTGATTGGCCCTTATTGTGGCGAGGGAATGACTCATGCATTGGTGGTTGTGTCCATTGTGTCCTTACCTAGTCATTTTCCCTCTTAGCGCATGTTGGCTGCTAGCCTATGTTTGATTGGCCGTCAGTGCTGGATTTTGACCTTCAACATTACATGTCACAAAAAAAATAGGTGATGGTCCAAAAAATTATCTAAATGTCATTTGACGTTCAAAATTTAACATGCATGTCAAAAAATATATATTAATTTATAACAAATATATATATATATAAATTATACATTCGGGAGATTGGAGATAAATAACTTGTTTTATAAATCCTTGACCTCTTGATGATCCACAGGTAGACAAATATCAAACCTTACACCTTCATGAACAATAATTACCCATTCCATTCTTAACCCAAAAAATGTTCATTAATCATTCTAATTCTATTATGCTCGTAGAGAGAATAACATGGACATATAAAATAGGTAGCTAATTGATAGTAAAAAATTAAGTTGCAACCAATGTTGGTATTTATTAAAAAAACTTTTACATAAAATTTTATGGTGGTTTTTTCTCAATTGCAAATTCCATCTTTTATATTTTCTAATTTACATTATAATTTTAAATTTATGTGGGATTCTATAATTAATTGAATATGAATTATTTTAACAAACTTAATCTTTATAAATCTTTGGACCTTTGTTGTACAATTATTAACCAACAAAAACAATGTTACATTAATCAATTTCATAGTTTATTAGAGATACAATTATTTTTCATAAATATCGATTGTCTACTAATCGATTAGATCTTCACTAATCAAATGAAAGATCTAGAAGCACCAATAAATCTTGTGAGAGAATTAAAACATTCTTTTAAACTACAATGAGAAATTAAAGTATAACCAAAATTGAAAGAAATGACTCACTAGTGCAAGCTTGCAATCATGTAGAAAATGAGTTCCAACTTCCAACTTTCAACTTCCACGCCTCCAAGTTCAACCTTCAACCTTCACCCTTCTTATAAAACTTCAAATCCAATGTTTATAGTTTAATCTATATTTCTAAGAAATCAAACAAAGAAAAGCAAATCTTACTAATCAAAAATGAAAAATAATAGTTGTTTCTATTTTATCATCGAGGTATTAAAATGTTTATATTTTATTAATATTATATTAAAATATTTTTATTATTTTAATTCAAAATTTTCCATTTTTATTGATTTTAATTGGCATAAGACTCACAAATGCATAATATGGAGTGTAATATTAAATTTAGATTTTTAAGTTTTGAGTGAAGAAGAAGACTTCGGCCACGTTAGGTTTTTTTATGCATTCGTTTGTGATACACCACTGCATGAACTATGCCCCTTTAGCCTTTCTAGGGTTTTTCCTTCAGTCTTATCATAATGTAAACCGACTATTTTCTCGCCACTAAGGTGGCGAGTTTCCTATAAATGGCCAACTCTCCTTCCATTGCAACGACTGTTGCAACTAGTGGTGAAAATGGCTCACAAACGCACTCAAAAGTTTGTGTCGAAAGTTTACAACGAGGTATGGATTTTTTAATCATCCCCGATTGTTGTTATTTCTAATTAATGTTCAGACCCTGTGGTCAAGTGGTATCGTAGCAATTGCCTTATTGCATATTTATGTAGCTGCACTCCCTTAGAATCCTAACTTTAGAACTAGATAAATAACCATTGGGAGTCTAATAGTATCCTAGTTTCAGGTATCAGTAAACTCACCAAAGGATTTTATCTCTTTTCCTTTTGCGAGCCTTCTCAACTCCAAGTCATCCTAACCTTTTAGTGATTTCTTAGTGGACTCCTGATTTTAGCCCCACCAGCTAAGTCTCATTGAAAATTCCAATTTGTGTTGAACTCCCTGGACTCCCTGTTCATCTCTAGGCATTCCTTCTAGAGATTGTGAAACCCATTGGCAGGGTGATATACCATGAACAAGAGCATTTTGTACGCTTGTCCCAACAAGTGAGTGTATGTCAAAGTTGACCTTGCAAAAGATCTCCGGGACCACCTAGCTATTTAAGCTGGATCCTTACAAATCTTTCAAAAGGTGGTTTATTTCAACCTCCCCAACACATGTTTTCATTTTCAAGCCCCTGACCACCGCAATCACAATTGTCCTCTATTAGCTCGTTCCAAGCCAGTGGTGATACAACCCATAGTTTCCAAGCCCAAAAGTGACCAATTGATTGATGGTTGGACTACATTTGGGAATAAGAAGGGATCTGGTGTGAAACCCACTCCCGTGGTGATGTCTACCCCTCTCCTTCCCCCCACCATCCAAAGATGATTCGGGATCAGATCCACCCTGCTTGGTGGTTTCCATTAATTCCAAATCCTCGCAGAGCCGAGTTTTTCCTTCACGATCAGAAAATACTAAGAATCTTGCTTCAACTTCTTTTCCTCTACAAGGCTCTCATTGTCCACCCTGAGAGGTGTCCTACGGCGTGCGAGGAGATCGTAGACACTAAATCACACACTTGGGTACATTTCTAGGTCTTAAACACATACTAACATTCATATAATTCATAAGCAATAAAACTAGTAATTAACGACTGCCTTTGGCCTTTTGTCTTTGTTTCTTATTTTATATTTGGTCTTGCACACCCTACAACCTAGTCAATATTTTACTTATTTATCTTTTATGGCTCCAAACACCAGCACGTAGCTAGGATAAGAGCACCCATTAACTCGTCCCCTCTGTGAGTCCTTGAAAAATTTCAACCTTACTCGATTCTATTGGGTCTCATTTATCTATTGGGCACCTTTTTCACTAATGGATCGGCCTTCCAGTTGTCAAATACAAAATAGCCTGCTCACACAATGAAAATATGTTATGACCAGTAGACTATTGTGAAGCAATTTTATACCTTGGTCGCAACTGATAAAACCCTAGAAACTAGAATTCGCGTCAGTGAAAAACGTCACCAAATTGGCATACTAGAAATCATGACCATTAAAAACATTTTTTTAAAATGTCTTTTGCCCTCACTTTTGCCCTTGTGATTGTGGAAAAAGACCTCTCCCTTTGTATTTGCCCTCGTGACTGGAGGAAAAGACGGTACTTCTACCTTTGTAATCAATGATACAATCCTTTCACACACTCACCAGAACTACATGGAGTCTGAGATGTAGTGCAACGCTTAGTCGTAAGTTCACTCTCAGGGTGATCGTCGGATCTGTCTGACTCCCCATATTGCATATTTCATTTTTGGATTTGATGTGGTATTATGGGTTTTGTAGGTTACATGTACCCTCGATGATGAAATAAAGACATATAGGCGATTAACAAGGAATATATGCCACACTGTGAAAATCATATTATGACCATCTGTGGAGTCATAGGTGCCCAATAGAGGCCTTTAGTGCCTAGGCGCCCCTATCCAGTCGTGGACACCCATATCCAGCCATGTCCGTGGATTCTAGAATTTATCTTGAGCATTAATGAAGTTGTTCACTTCCTGTTCAACAATTTTCGCAATCCAGAGCACTCCCGTATCAAACGTTAATCAACTAAGTCATATTTCTTGTATCTATTGCTTAGGGTTTTGTATTTTGCTTGCTTATTACTTGTGTCATATTGTATTTAGCAGTTGTATATCATATTATACATTCAGTTACTCTGTAATTAGGGTTTTACAAAAAGTTTTTTTTAAAAAAATCAGAGGTAATGGGGCAAGCGCCGCTCCATTCATGTTGAGCTTTCTAATTTAGACCAGATACCACTTACTAATAATTTTACCATTCTTGGCTCGGAGGATGGTGTTCTAGATAGGCAAGGGAGTTTGATATGTTTGATTTTGCTTGAATTTCATCTCATGGAATGTTAGGAGTCTTATAGATCCCTCTTGCAAATATTTTGTTTGATTAGCTTACCAATTTTTCAATTTCCTTGATATTATTTGTTTGCAAGAAATTAAGATTTCTAGCTTTTTGCTTTAGAATAAGCTAAGTTGTATTGTCCCAACTTTTTCACATTTTTATACTCAACACATTGATGGAAAAGGTTGTGTGAGTATTTCCATAGCACCAAAATTTTCGACTTTAATCACCTCCTCGGGAAAAAATCCTTCAAATCACGTCGTGTGGGCAATTATGGCGATTAATGATCATTCTTTTGGTATTCTTAATGTTTATGCTTCTAATGATGGTTCTGAAAGAATGAATTTATGGAAATGGTTAGGTGACAACTTACCTTTAGCTTATTGGTTAGTGTGTGGTGACTTTAATATGATAGAGGATCCGGATGATAAATTTGGTGCCCTCCTTATGTAATGGTGTGTCGAAGAGCATGCAACTTGGTATTTCTTTAAAAGTCGTTGGGGAATTTTCAATCCATTGCTCAGTCGACAACATGAATTTAAGGCTCGAGCTTAGTATACTTGGACCAATCTTCGAGAAGGATATGATCATGTATTAAAAAGGATTGATCATGTATTTCTTTCTCAACAGACTATTTTTTATTTTGACACGTAAGGCTCCTCTGCTATCATGGTGTGGTCAAATGTGCTTTTGTCAGATCATCATCTGATCTCTTTTAAGATTATTTGGTGTGGGTCCCTTTCAAAGTCCCTTCAAATCAATTCCTTAGTGTCTAGGACATCCCAGACGTTCTGGGGACGTCGAAACGTGGAGGAAATGTTTCCTTGACGTTTCATGAATGCCAACGAATGAGTGGTGATTCAACACACCACTCATTTCCGGGGAGCATATGGGTAACTTGAGGGGGACGTCGGGGATGTAAACGGGTAGACTCAGTTCGGACAATCAAGGAACGTCTTAGGGATGTCCAAACGTCCCCGACGTCACAACAATTTCTATATACCTACTTAGTTACTAGACCCTAACCCTACCCTACACAAGTGACATTCCAAGTTCATAAAATGACACTATCGACCTCATTCCATATCATATTCAATATTCACACTTGAGCAAAGTGAGCAAAGAGAAGAATAAAGAGCAAGAGCAAGCAAGAGGTATTTATAATCCCTTTATTTACTTACGATGCTTAATAATAGTGTCTAGTTTTTCCAAGATTTAGATTAACTATTCACTGCATTTTAAAGAGCTATTTTTAATGCCTTTGTTGAGCATCTATCAGTTCACAATGTAATCCAAGTTTATAGTTTGCTAGGATTTTAGCAAAATGCCACCTTACAATGCATCAGGGTTTGGTTGTTACTGGTTAAGTTTTTTTGTTTTTCTATAGAAGGATAGATCATTAAAACATAAAACCTCTTAATTGTTGATTCAGATGAGCTTCATTGCCACTAGGTTGTGGCTAGGTTTAGACTGATACAATCTCTAGGATATGGATACACATTCCTAGTAAACAATAGCATTAGGAATATAATAACATTATATACCAACTGTCAATTGTCCGGTCACTAAGATTAAGCAATATGTAAGATACTATTATTCAAAAAGAAAGAAAAAAAATCATCTAAATTTGAATAAGGACACTCTAAAATTACACTGAAAAAAGATAGAATATAACATTTGAATGCAGATCACCCTATTAAACTTTCATGAAAAAAATAATACTCCTACAGGCTATGTTTGATGTTTACAGTTTTTACGTTTTTGTTTACCCAATATTGTTCGCCGTGAGTAGACGGGTTTTGGTGTCCCCAGATTTCACCCTGAAGTTTGGGACTACCCTATGTAAAAAAAATTGTACTTTTAAAATAATGGGTCGTTTTGTGTTTTATTGTCAGAAAGTGTCTGTATTGTGTTGAGATATTCCCATGGAGTCATATTAGCCAATTTTTCCAAATACCCAGATGCCCAAAATCATTATATTCTGTCACTGGGGTTTGCCTGCGGGAAATTTGTATTTAATTATTTTGAGCCCCGTTTGAGGCAAATTGTGCTCCGGTTTAACCCTGTTGTGGTCTTACATGTCAATATTCCCATATTCCAGTAGGGTTTTAACCAGGAATGAATCCTGGGCTTTATCTGTGACTTCTGGCAACGTTTTGCGTTTTTGGTGTTTTCCCATTTTGTTTTCTGTGAAATTTCTCTAGGTCAATTCCTTTGTCGGTTTAATCTGATTTCTTGCCTGGAGTATCTGGAGATCACCTATGGACGTTATGCCAGAAGGAATTTGTCACAGGAGGTCTGGTTCTCTCTGAAAAGACGAAGTCATGCACGAAAAACCTTCTTCTGGGCAAGTTGCATTTTTGGGAAAAGAAGGTTTTAAGTTACAATGAGATTTTTGGTAGTAGCAATGCAAGTGGGAACTTTGTACTCTGCCTAACAGGGTGCACTTTTTCCATAGAAGCAACGCCACTTAAGTCACAATGGGAAAATTAGAGGCAGCAGGCAAGGCATGCGGGAATTTCTTACCTGCCTTTCGCAGGGTGAAAATTCCCATTGTGAAATAAAAAAAATCACTTAAGACATTGATGGGAATTTTCAAGGCTCCCTTCCACCTTGCCAGGGTAAATAATCCACGCATTATGAAAGTCAAATGCAAGTCTTAAAAGTGGATCATGGGATTTTTTGGAAGACTGCGGGTGCAGGGTGAATAATCCCACTGGCAAAAATTGGCTTTTAAAAATAGAAATGGGCCATGTCAAAAAGTGTGACCTACTTTTGGAATGGCAGAGGGGCAACTTTAATGGTATTAAGGTAATTAAATTCTTTATCCAAATTTGGCGGGAATTTCAAGCATGGAAAAAAGTCAACAAAGAAGAAGAGGATAAGGGAATTTAGAAATAGTATTCTAAAATTAAATAAATATAATTTATTTAATGTAGCCCCCTTCATGTCAAAAAGTGTGACCCATATTGAGGAGGAATAATACATTTTTAAGTATTAATTGATGTACTTAATTCCTATTTTTAGTGGATGAGGTCAAAGCACACTGTGAAGCTTAAGTGAACTGGAAGTAGAGAGCTAAAATTAAATAAATTTAATTTATTTAATGGCAGCCATGAGCATGCACAAAATAGGCGCCCAAATTGAAGAGAAAAGCATGTTAATTAATTAATTAATTGTCAGTAATAGGAGAGACAATTATTAATTACAGAATGGTGAAGGTTATATAAGAAGGGGCTGCCATAATGATGAATTAATTAATTCTTTAGCAAGGAAGTGCAGCCCAAAGCAAATTTGGCACCCAATTAAGGAGGAATTTTGCACATAAGAAGGTGTTTTCACTGCCGAAAAACTTAAAAGTTTGGCGTCTAGGTTTGAAGGAGCTTGAATTAAGTCTGATTAATTGTCTGCATAGTGGTACAGGTGCTCAGGTGAAGTTGATAAAATTCATGCTTGCTTTGCATGCAAACAAAACATCAAATTTTGGGGGGGGGGGGGGGGGGGGGGGGGCAGCAGGCTTGATATATGCAGATTTTTATAATTAAAATCAAGTGTTCATGTTCCGGTTGCCATCTTTGTCTGAATTAATTGCAGGAATTCATTACAGGTGCTTTTATAAGAAAAAGGGAGCTTAAATCAATGTTCAATACATTGAACATATCCTCTGAATCTGAAGAAATCTCCAGATCTTGCACCGGTTGTAAAGAATTCCGGCTGAATAAAGAAGAAAAAGAATTGCTCAGACAAAGACAGATTCAAAGCCATGACAAAGCGGGATGAAAAAGAAAGCTCAGCAGAGTCATGCATCACTTCTAAGTTTGCTGACATTGGAGAAACAGATCTAGGTCCAAAACCTCTTTCTGAATTGATTGACAGATCCAGAGCTGGAAAGACTTCTCTCATGCATGCAGTCAAAAGCAATGGAATTATTCGAGCTGCAACCTTTCCATTCACAGCCCAGTTGTCAGAATTCATCATGGAGTGTGCTAGGTCTTACCATCCATTATCCAGATTAGTCCGAGATGTTGAGTGGAAGACAATAATCCGGTTGGACACACAGTTCATCAATTATTGTTTGAAGATTCCAGCACGATAGGTGGTGACTATCTATTAGCATACAGGATGCCGACAATAGGTGGGAAAAGCATAAAGTTGACTGTGTGGGCATAATGAACAACAGATACATGAAGAAGCCCAGATCTCCTTCCAAGTTCCTGAGAACTCTTCCACGATCCAATCTGGTACAAGAGGTGGATGATATTGCCAAATTGTTATGCAGGATAAATGGCGAAGCTAACGCTCACAACTTCCGCGCATGGATGTATGCTTTCATCAGGACCATTGAAATCAACAAAGCAGATTCAATAATCAATTGGTCGGAAATCATTAGTGACAATATTGGTGAGCAGCTCCGGAATGTGAGGCGTACTTACAGTTTTAAAATGACTTCGTATTTGGTATATGTAGTAACTTCACAGGGTGTCTTCTCCAAGTTGGATAGACGTGGTGTTCTTTCCAAGGATCCTATTTTCGAGTGCTATCCACAACTTACTGTACCCATATGTAATAAATATTATAAGGTGGTCAATGATGGATTCTTCTACATATTCATTTGTAGGCTGGACGACGATCTAAAGGCCAACAGGGTGAGCAAGGAAGTGAGAGAAGCTGTGTCCAGGATTGACAGTATCTTCATCCAGTTTGCGGATTTTACATACCTTAGGGTCACCGGTTTTTCAGAAGAACTAGTTAAGTTGCCCAGATACCCGAGTGATAGATTGGTCATCATGGAGCTGAGCAAACAACCCATGGAGATGTATGACCTACAGTCGAAACGACACAATTCTACATGCTTCTTCCTGATCACAGCGGGCTATTATAGCTGCCAGAGCATTCATAAAGCCTGAGGAATTGAAGTGAAAATGTTCTCTGAGTACGAGAAAGAGTTCTTCCCAGCACAACTGAACTTCAATCCATTTGTAGTGGTAAGGAAGACAATCTCCCAGGAATACGCGCATGTGCCTTCATTGGAAAATTTCTAGATGAAATGCAAAAGCGAGTACGAGGTTAGAAAGAAAGATTTCAGCAGGTTATCAGGGGGTAAGTGTTTGACTTTGGATTAGCATGGATACCTGCGGATCTTAAATATGATGGGCCTGTGTTACTTAACACGTACCATCGGATGGGAGGAGATAGAGTTGTACTTCAGGAGAGCGTAGGTGGCTGCTATACGATCAAGGAAAGGTCTGCTGCCGTTCTGGTCAATACTTCAAACTGGTTGTTGACGAAGGGATATTGCCTTGATGAAGCATTGATGAATCAAATCACGGGAAACTTCGGCACAGGAGATTCCCTCAAGAGGAAGCACGAAGGAGAAAGCAGTAGAAGGCTTGAAAAGATTAAAGTACATAGAAGGTCTCATTCGAAAGAGACGATCACTTCTACTACTATGGTGCTAGTTCTGACTTCTCCAACATCAATTACTTCACCGACTGTCGCACCTCAGCAGGATACTACCATTCCTTCGTTGAATCCGGTAACATTCATCTTTTCTCCTCAGCCACTTCGTTCAGCACCTCTTCATGAAGAAACGTTGAAGCTGTAGATGATAGAATTTGAAAGAGCTTTGTCTTTGGATAATTCAGAGGATGGCAGTCACAACACTGTAGTAGTTTTAGATGGAGAGGAATCAGAGCGTGAGTTAGTGGTACACTCGGCAACTTCTCATTCTCCGAGAAGTAATTTCTCAGAATGGTTGGCTTTGCAGTTGGTTCCAGAGGCTAGAGAGGAAATCAACTTGGAGGAACACGACTTGCAGCTGCTCCTGAATCTAGGCGGAAAAGATAGAAAACCTAAAGTTGCTAAGGTAACTTTAAGGTTGATCATTGAAGAGTCGGGGTAGAAGTTTGCCGAGGTGTCAGTTCCAGTAGAAGGAAATAAAAAGGATGAGCTCACGACAGAAGATATAACAGTAACCAGAGTACCCATAGGTCAAGCCACCACAGAAGGATTGAAGCAGGACACGCAGACATTGATAGATGCTCTATTCCTTAGGCTTGACAAAGAAAAGGCGGAGAAAGTTGAACTTCAGAAGCAGGTATCTCAGTTGTGAGAGATCATTGCCAAGGTTGCTAAATCTTCCATTCAACCAATTTCAACACAAAAGCAGGTGAGTGATCATCTAATGCAGGAAGTGGAAGATGCAAGTAACTAGGTTAAAACTATCGACAAATGGAAAAGTCGGATCATTCGTCAAGCTTCTATACAACTCGGAGAGGTGCCAACCCGCCTAAAGGTTATGAAAGATGCATCAGATCAACTGAAGCAACTAGTGACAAGCACAATAGATATGAACACAGTTGCTGAGAGTAACCTGAGTACTTTGGCTGAAATAAATAAGTTGCCGAGAGAGGTGTTGATTGTAGAATGGATTGTGCCCAACATATCAGTTGAGAAGGGGAAACAACTTGAGTTTGTAGTATCTTTCCGTTTGGAGATCTGCAGAATTATGCTAAAAAGGATGTAGGCACTTCAGAATATGGCATCATCTTTACCAGACAATGTCATTGCTTTCACTAATGAGGAAGTGGTCGGGAATGTTACTTCATACACAAGGACCATTCCTAGAAAAGTGCCTAATTCCTTGGAAGGATCTCTTCTGATGGTGTAAGGGAGAATTGATGGAGTTGTTAGGCCTTTCATGATGAATTCAATCAGTAAGTTGGTGACGCTGCAGTCAGATATTGAGAAGTTCAGGCCTAGCTTGGAGGATGTGGAAGCATGCATCAGGGTATTGAACGAAGGTTTGTTGCAATTCAGGACAGAAAAGGAAGCTATGGCTAAGACAGATGGGAAGATGTTGAATTACATGTTCGACAAGTATATTCAGTATCAAAACAAAAAGAAGATCTAGATGTTATAGTTGATGTGTCTTTCTTCTTCTATTTTCATGTTCCCAGATATAATTGTAAAACTTTAAAGTTATTGGGTTTGAAACCATTACTTTAAGTTACGTGGAATGATTCTATTAGTTAAGTGACAGATGTGTATAAGTTTTAGTGTGGATCCGAATGTATGTCACTTGAAGAGGAATTAGAGGAAGATGATTACCAGATGTTATCTTTACTTCTTGTTTCTGTTCTAGTTCAGTTGAGTTTCCCATTTTTATTTTTCCCTTCTACATTCTATAAGTAGAGGAAGAACCTTCGGGTTAAGGATCAGAATTTGTAAGCAACATTCTTGTGTTCCAGACTTTGTGCTAAAACCCCTGATAGCTATTTGAAGCAAAGGAATACAAAAGAGTAGATTTCTAGAGAATTTTGTGTCACGATGCATTTTGTTTCTAGCTTTTGCCTTAGATCTACTTATAAACTTTGTGTTATTCTATATCTATATCTAAAAGTTGCCTTTGCTTATAATTCTATGTGTTAATATCTATTGGTTCCATCTATGTGCATGCAATCAACTCTGTTATCTATTGATTGGGTTGCCCATCTTCCCTCTTTCTTTCCTGTGTTTTATTATTTCTTTCTTCTTTAGATATTTCATTTCTTTAATAGTTGCTTACTTGCTACAAAACTATACAATTATGGTTCATGAGCTACATGGTTAAAGTAAAACCCCAAAATAGATACAAGCATATTTTATTGACAAATCATACATGAGAACCTCACTGGTAAATGAAGGAGATTTATCTCATGACTACCTAGAGTTTTAGCTATGCAGGAAATCTAGCCAATAGTTTTTGTCAAAGGTCGATACATTTTGAATAATATCATAACAGTCTAGGAAGGAATGGAATGGCCTTGAATATCTCTGCAACGACCATTGTTTCTCAAAATTGACTTTGAAAAGGCTTATGATCGTATCGCATGGCCATTTATTTTGGCTATGCTCATAGACTTAGGATTTGGAAAATTTTCACCTCGACGGTCTGAAATTTTCTCTCTGGTGTGTTTTCTTGCCTAACCATCAATGTACATAAGTCTGTTGTGATTGTTCTATTATGATCTATCAGACAGGGGTGCCCTCTCGCTCCTGCCTTGTTTGTTTTACCGCTATTGCCTTAGGCTATCTTATTGCTCATTGTGTTGATCAAGGTTGCATTCGGTGAATTTTCCTTTGGATCATGCGACACAACTTATTAATGGTCATTTTGTCGATGACTCCTTTCTTACCCTTGCTGAGTTTGAGGAGAACGTGGCTACTATTTTTGATTGCCTTGATACTTTCTATCTTGGTTCAGGATCCAAATTTTAAATGGCTAAGATGTTGGGCTAACGACAAAGTTTTCGGCCTATGCCAGACTGGTTGAATGCTTACCCATGGAAGTGGATTGGAAGAGGCAAAAAATTTAAATTCTTAGGCATTCCTTTTGTCTTTGATAGTGATTCCACCACTCTATGGCAGTATCTGATTGAAAAAGTTCAAATTTAAGTTTCTCAGTCGTCTTTCGAACCCCTTTCCTTAGCTGGTAAATTCCAGGTGTGTACCAATATTCTTGCGGCCACCCATGTTTATTATTCTACGCGTTGGTGCCCTTCCTATGCTACCTTCGCCAAAATGCTTTGAGACTACCTTTGGAGTAAAAGTTCTGGTTCAGCGAGTTTTCATTGAGTGGTCTGAGAAGTTTGTTGTCTTCCCTGTGGTCAAGGCAGAATGGGAATTATTGATATATACAGGAAAAGTGTGGCTTTATATTCTAAATGGGTTGCGAGATGTCTTGCGGGCAATCAAGCCTGGAAAATTGTGCTTTGGCATTTTATTAATTCTGGTGCTCCTTATGGTAAAAAATGTTGGAACACTATCGGGTTGCACACCTTAATTATCACTAGGGTCCTTGTCAAAATTTCTGGCACCTTCGTTGACAGAAGCATATGAAAAGCTTTTGAGTTAGTGAAACCATTGCAACGTTGGATTGACGATAGATTTCGCACCAGGCTCTCTTTCAATTCTCAAAATATATGGTGGTCTCATATCATCACTAATCATAGTCTTTCGCTTGTTGAAACTCCAGGAATCAAAGCTCTATGAATTTCTCACAAAGCGATTCATACCATTCAGGATTTGGTCTCTTGCAGAGGCTGGGTTCCCTAGCCCGAGCTTAAGACAAAATTTAATCTTGCTAATTCAGATGTCCTGTCTATCTGCAGAATTTAAGAATCGATGTCAGATGTTATGCTCCACAAACTTGGGCTTATACCCCCAGATGCATGGTGACATGATTGGCGGTGGAATCATGATATTGCCTTTCTTCCGCTATAATTTCGGCACCATTTACTAGCTATTGATCCCCATATCACCTGTCATTGCCAAACTCAACGCCCACTGGGGCTTGCATTTTGCGCAAACCGCCTGGCTTTGCAAGCTTTCTTTTGCTTGGAACTCCCTTCTTGAGCCTAAAGTTAACCATTTTCTTTGGTGCCTTATTTATCAGGGTCTTCCCATCAGCGTATTTCTAAGTCACATTGGCATCCCCAATCCTAAATGCCCTTTCTGTTGTAAACTTGAATATTTTAAGCATTTGTTTTGGTCTTTCCCTTGTGTTTAGGCCATCTGGTCTTGGATTCATTTGTTCTTTCAACCTTGTCACCCTAAATTCTTTCACAGACGTGTGGGTTTGTTTGGTGATTTCAGTCCGTGGCCTAATTATATTGATACTTTGTGGCAATTATTTAGATCTTGTATTCTATTTCATATTTGGAAAGCTTGAAATTCTATGTTATTCCAGAATGATCAATATGTTGCTTTATTTTTGTAACTAATAACAAAGTGGTTATATTGTCTACTATGTGTATACAGATTCAAGCTCAAGCAAATAAAGTTTCTATGGAATTTACTCATTTGCAGGGGTTATTCGCACACTAGGGGAGTGTGCCATGCACGATGAGTCGGGTACCTCCGGACCCTTTTTCCACCACCACCACAGCCATCTCCGCCTCCACTCAGACCATGTTGTAGAAGCCGCTCTTGCAACCACTGCTCCACCTCTCTTCGGGGTCGTCCTTTAGCTCTATCCTCCTTTGAACCGAGCTAGATCCCTCCTCCAAGTGGGAAGGGCGTGGCTAGCTCTTCGTGATGGGCCTCTCCTCCGCCTGACGTTTAGACACTCGTTGGCTCTCTGCCCCTTGGTTGGGGGATTATTGTTCCTTTACAGATGCAGATACCTGATCAAGATAGTTGGTAGGTGGATCCTCCTTTCGCTGAGCCGTCAAGTGGAGTGTACATTCCTCCCCGGGATGATCCTTCTCCTCCTCTCGGAGCGACGACATGTGCCTAGTGCTCTTTGCTTTTTTGTAGTTCTCGTGCTTTCTATTTACCCTCTGGGCATTTTTTGTGGCCTACATGACATTTTTGTGGGACTGCAAGTTCTCTGGTCGCCCCTGCTAATGTAACTCTCTTTTATTTATATTAATATAAGGGCAGTTCCAATAATAAATTTAGTTTATATATATATATATATGAATATGATGGTTAAAAGTTGAGCATACATGTCATATTGACGTTTAAAATATATTTTTACGCAGTAGGCATCTTTTATAGTCCGACTCTTTCCCGTTATTTCGTTGTCCTTTTGTTACATCATTCAGTTTCCTGTTCTGTTTTTATGATGTTTTTTAATTGGTTCTTCCTACTTTGGGTGTGGGCCCCTATCATTTGTTTGTTGGAATTGCTCTTCGCTTGTTTTTATGTGGCACTGACTGCTTTTCTGCGCTTCCTGTACGTCCTGTTCGTGGCAGGGGCCCCAATGTTACAAGCGTTTGGTGGATGGTGTTGACTACCCTGACAACGGGTGTTTTCTCTGTTGGCCACAAATCTCACAACCATGAGGGATTATCTTCAACATACAGATGCAAAAAACTCAAATAATGATCCTGTACGAAAATGGGTTCAAAGTATCAGAGGTATTGCTTGGGATGTAGAATATATATTAGAATTTAGAAGAATGTGCAGTCACTTCTATGTCACGTGTCTGCACTTACTCTTAGCTAATCTTTCGACACCGAATGGGAAGAAGGATTAAGAAGATCAGACCAAAATGTCCAATTCTGATCAACAACCCTCAGCGAGCTTGTCCCAAAATATAAGGCAAAGGAGAACCAAGTATTGTGAGGAGAGATTCACTAAAGCATTCACATTATGACCTTAATATAAAATATTATGCTTGGATCCAAGTCTTTTTAGGTTTTCTCACATGACGTTTTTGTTAAAACCAAGGTGGCTACTATTCTCGCTAATTTATTCATATTTCCGGTTGATAGCAAATAAAACAATATTTGAGAAACTTAATATTATTACAAACGGGGAAAAACATCATCTCACATAAAGTTAAAATGTTATTAGTTAATACAACAAAAGAGTAATTGGGAATCAGACACTTCGTTTTCTATTTTACAGTCAAGTGCACACATACAACTTGTTTACCAAACGGGGGTTTTTTCATTCACCAATCACGACAAACATATATTGACTAATTTTTCTTTGTAAAACTACATAAAATTAATAGATTCGTCAAAGTTTACTAGTGTTTAGAAAAATATCAAGACAATCATTTCCAACCCAAACATAGCACTCAACGAATCAGTTATGGACAATATAATGGGATATGTTGTCCACGAGTCCACGAGAATTTGAAAGCAAATTATTTAGCTTATAAAATTAAGACCACATCAAAATTTTGATGGAAAGGCACACACAAATATTGATTTTACAAAGGTTAAGAGGAAACTATTTTAGATGTATTTCCTACTTAATTTTATTGTAGAATGTCTATCGGTGTAAAAAAAAAAGTTTACAAAGTTACTTTATTAGCTCACACTCCTTATTGTTATTTTAGAACACCTTATTTATTTCGTTTATAATAATTATTTATTTCTACAACATTTATAATTTATTTCTATATTAAGGCAAGGGGTATCAAGATATGGAAATGTTACTGGCACGAAGCAATAATTTTTGCACATGCGGTCTTGTTGATGTGGATATGGACACATATCCGCCTCCGACAATTCTTGTTCAGATCTTGTGATTTTTGAATAGCTGCATTTTTCTTCAAACAATTGTGCCTCCTTCAAATGGACATCACACCTCCCTTATTCTTTGCACATCAAACTGCAGAATACAACACAGTTTTTGGACTTTGATGTTCGATGAATAAACATTCAAAGAAAAGATCCAGAGGCAGGTAACAAAAAAATATCTTTAGAACAGACTGTGCAAAAGATGTCCCTAAGAGTTTGCTTGTCCGTTGTTGTTGTCACTTCTACTATTCTATTAACGGCATAACCTTACTAATGAAGAAATAAAGAAGTGCCTTAGCACTAATGAAGAAATAAAGAAGTGCCCTAGCACTAACGAAGAAATAAAGAAGTATGTAAGAGAGAAGTTCAGAAATATCATGTGGAATAAGCGGCTTGGTCGTAAAAGAGAATACTATGTCCAAAATTTTAATCCCACTTGTGATCACGGGCAAAAACACTACATTGGAGCGACAATAAAGTGGAAGGCTAAAATGTTAATTGTGCAACTAAAAACTAGTTCACATCACCTTAGGTGTGAAACCGGGAGATGGAAAATTCCCAAGGAGGAGTGGGCTGAAAGGGTTTGCTAGTTTTGCAACTCGGGAGCAGTGGAATCATAATGGCACTTTGTCATGGAATGTGTCGCTTATGGGGACATAAGGAGAAACTAAATGGATATTTTAAGAGGGGTTGATCTTACAGCTTTGTTTGAAGAGGAGAGGGTGGCAAAGACAACAGATTCCCTGATAAAAATTCATAGCAGACGAAGCAAAATTAGCAAAGAACTGGAAGAAAGGTTGAAATAGTGGTTTTTCTCGGACATCTTTTGATGTTTAATTGTCTTGCTCATGTGTATCTTTGGGTCCCATAGACTACTCGGTCTCATGGACGTCATTAAAAACTTTCATTCATTCATTACTCCCCGCTAAAGAGCAATTACTAATTTTTATGTATCAATCACGACGATCATATTTTAAAAGTGGTTGTATTTTGACATCGAAAATGCTAAAAACGTCTAAACGTCTTGCAAAATCCAACACTATTAAATGGCCGCTGTTGGGGTGACTGCTGATATTAAAAAGTGGGAGTTTCTAGTTTTCACTCCACGATTAACAAAATAATATTTTGCGGGTGATGTTTTTTTTTAATTTGAAAAAAAAGTGGAAGCAAAACTTAGAAGCAGGGAAGGATTTGCAGGTTGAATAAAATTAGAAATCATTGCGGGAGCTTTTTAGAAAGGCCAATATCATATGTAGGGTTGGCCCAGAGCCCCTATATTCGTTGGCATCTTCTCTTTTGTTCTGCTTTTACCTTTAACCTGTTCAACTAATTGCGCTCGTTTATTAGTCGATTATCACGTCGGCTAGCAAACACACAAGGTCAGATCACTGCAAATTTGTACGCTTTTTTTTAGGGTTTCTTCAAAGGTTGATTTATTCTTTCATATTCTTGTTCTTGTTTCCGTTCGAAGGTTGCAAGAAAATGGCAACAGCCATGAGTGAAGATAACATATTTGAAGGCGAGGACGAGCTTTCTTCCATGACCACTGAAGAACTCATTAGAGGAGCTCGCCTGCTCGACACTGAGAACCGTATTCTTAAGGTATCGTCGTTGCTTGTAAACCCTCATCAAATCAAATATGATCCATTTGTTACTCATTCTTATGCATTTGTTTTCTTAATCTTGTGTTTAGGATGAGGTGCAAAGAACAACGCTGGAGTTAGATGCTACCAAAGAGAAGATAAAGGAGAATCAGGAAAAAATCAAATTAAATAAGCAGCTTCCCTATTTAGTTGGTAATATCGTTGAGGTATGCTTTGCGGTCAGTACTTCTATTTTAGTTATGTAGGTTAATTTATTGGACCTCTTCTTTCTTCAAAAGAAAGAACGTCAGATCAGCTAAGAGTTGGAAAAACCTTTTTTTTCCCTTTTTCATTTTCAGACACATTATTTTGGATTTCTAGCTTTTTTTTTTCCCCAGCTTAAGGTAACTGGGCTTGAGGGGACCAGGCCCAGAATAGAACAACATTCCTGGGAAATATGCAGAATTGGGGGAAAAATGAAAATTTGAAGTGAGCAGCAATTCAATTGACTTAATAACCCTTCTGTTTACCTTCCTTGTCCACCTTTCACTTGAATGCGTTGCTTGAGTTCCACATAATCACTACCCGGCATCTGTAAGTCCCTTTTCTTTATAAAGCGATCACAATTTGACAGCAAGTGTATGATTTTGAGAGCAAGTGTATGCGCAATAATGAACTTCTGCTGCTTTGGAACAGAACTCCTAAGTGCCTTTCACATATTAAAGTGTATGATTCTGAGAGCAAGTGCATATGTATGCACAATAATAAACTTCTGCTGCTTAGGAACAGAACAACTAAGTGCCTTTCACATATTATCATAATCCTTAGGAGTAGCTCCTTGGAACTATGTGACAAGAGTAGAAGATGCCTTCCACGAAAGTGATGCAAACGAGATGAATTAATTTGAAATCATAAAGAGCCGTGGATATTCCGTATCCAAAGCATGAAGCTAAGAAAAAAAACCGGCTCTGATGCTGCAAATTTTAAACTAAATTCTTTCCTTATATTCGCCTTTACTGCTCTCTGCCTGCTAACCTAACTTTCGACTTACAAATGTGGTATGTGAACACGAGATGACATGTTACACAGAATCAAGAAATTGCATCTTTCTAAAGTGCAGGGTGTGCTTGCGTAGATCAAGCGATGTTCAGCCATTGAAATTCTTCCTGTAGCACTCTATCGTAGATTCTCTTTATAAGGCACAAAACTGAAACTGTGGGAGCAAAAAGATTGTATTTCAACATGTGAACACTGAGCACGGTAAACTCTTGAGATAGGCTTCAGGCTTTCTACTTTTAGGCTGCTCAGTAGGAGGTTCAGATTGTACTAAAGTCGCGTCATTCTATCAGGAATCAAGCAAAGAATAGATCCGGAATGAGAGACTATTTTTAGATAATGTCCACAAACAGATTTTAGAGGATTACTGCCCAGAATTAATCCAGCGACTGCACAAATTGATCTGCCCGTAATTCATCTTGTGAAGGCTATACAAGACTACAAGATTATGCTTTCAACAAAAGTCCATATCAAAATCAAAATATCAACATATCTATCTGGCATAGTTTTTCAATTTTTTAAAATAATATATCAGTTTGCCACATATCTCATCTACAAAAAGCTAATTAAACAGGGAAATGAGAATTACTAAAATTGCTTCCATCAGGCGGACAAATTCATCACCGTCCGAGTCCTCCAAATCTTATGCATTCTCAATGATGGGGCGGAGAACTAATTTTGCAATATTGTGTTAGCAACCTTAGAAAGTCATTAGGGAAGTGGTCAGTCCATACAATGCCAGAGCTGCTCATATTGACCATTATATCCACCCCGTTGTTAGCTGCCAGATCAGCCTCCTTATTGCCATCCCTCTGAATGCGAAGGAAATGAAAAGTAGAAATACCTCTGCATCTACACAACCTCCTGAACCATCGTGACTATTTTCCAAGAAATGGCCTCTACTTTTTTCACATCCTGGATCAGAATATTTGAGTCTCCTTTGCAAGTTAGATATTGCAAACCTTTTAGGATAGCAATTTGCAGCCCCTTGATTAAAGCCATAACATCAACCATATTTATTAGCATTCTTGCTTGCATCTAAAGGATAAATGAGAACACTTTGTCGTTTTAGATCTCTAAAGAGGCCTCCTCTTGCTGGGCCTGGATTCCCATTAGCCGCATGATCATAATTTAGCTTTGTTTTTCCTTCTTTTGGTGCAGTCGATCCTGCCTTCGGTGTAAGCCTCTTCCTCCCTTCCCTCTTATTTGGGTGTCTTAAAATTCTTTTACCGTCTATTGTCATACATATGATTTTCTATTTTGTCACAATGGCTGTGTCAGTTTCTGTGAAGTCTTATGTGCCATTTATCCATGCTAAGACTATCTCAGAAATTGTTGCTTCTATTTTTCTTCAAAGTGTCTTTACATCTGCCACCTTCTTGGAAGTGTGACAACTGACAAATAAATGGAGCTCAATAAACTGCAATGCAAATACTTATATCATTTTAATCAGGCCTAATATATGCAAAGTAGTAATTAATTGATTCCAAGACTAGCAAAAAGAAGCAACACGCAAGTTTAGAGGTGTATCTTGAATATCATGAGATCTAGTGACAGTCATCAGGACCTGACAATGGAAATGCACAATTAGATGCAACACATAGCTAACCCGATTTTTTTTGGAGAAATAGAGAAACTTTGTCTGGAGCGATTGGTACTCTCCTGGCAATGTCCAGAGCATCTGGATGGTTTACACAAAATGGTAGACAGGTCCAAACATATCCGATGGTTCTGATCTCCTAGAACCTTGCTCAGATTTCTGCACTTTCACTCTGATTACTTGCAAAACGGAAAAAAATTCTTCTTCTCCCCACTTGGGCAGAATTTTTTAGAAAACCTTTTGGAAAACAAAATATTCTTCTTCCCTACTTCGGCAGAATTTTTTTAGAAAACCTTTTGGAAGACAAAATATGTTTTGGGGTCTATACGCTAAACCAGAGAATAACAAATCTACCTTGATATTTGTCAGTTCCCAAGATAGTAACAAAATCAAAAACAACACACCAATAAATGCAATAATTCATCAACCGGGCAAACCAATGTTATGCAGTGTGTGACCCACCTTCCTCCTTCCAATGATTGATCAAGCATGATTAAATGCTCTAATGATTGCTTGATTTCTTCTTGAATGCTTGTAATTAGTCAATTTGATTTATGTGTGTTGTCCAAAGGAAATGGACCTGCAGCTTTGGTAGTGTCTCCTAAGGGTGTGGGACCCTGGCTTCTTCGAGGTATTCGTCTGGAGATAACCGGCTCTGATCCTGAAACTACTCTAATGCCTACTGCTACTCCTACCTAATCTTAAGTTAATAATTGTAGGGGAAAAGGGAGAGGGAAAACAAACTGAAAATAAAAGGGGTGTTGATAGCATCAGAGAAGAAGGGGGATCACTCTCTTCCTGCAAGGTATTAGAACCCTGCAACTGTAACCCACACATAGTATAACCCACAAAGATTAGAATGTAAGGAGAAAACAATACAACAACAAAGGGCAGATGTGAGCCATAACTAGAGTTATATTAATGCTTATAGTATGCACAATCAGTTATAGAGTGGGAGAGAGGCATTGGACGCATTGCAATGACTCAACACAAATACCAGGGACACAAGGGAATTGTGGGAACTCAAAAAGGCAAATTTTCCCTCACATCCGGAAGAGAGGACCCTTTACAATGAAATGACCTTGCCATTTATAGAAGAGAAGAGAAGAGATGAAGAGAGAAGAGTGGAAAATTGAGCTTTGAATGCAAAACATCATGATCAAATGCAGTTGTGGACAATAAATCACCCAAATCTGATTCTTAATTGTAAAGTCCTCTGCAAAAGGATTGGCAGATCTCAAATCTTATGAAAAAGGGCGGTGCAATGATGGAAAATAGGTCTGTGTGCTGAAACAAGGTGTTGGGACAAAGAAATGAACTCCATCGAGCTCTGAATTCGTTTCTGACTCTACAATGAAGGAGAAAATGACTGGCCAATGCTCTGAATGCAAACTATTCTAAAAGTAAGGTGCTTTGGGGTCCAAAACATATCGCATTGGAAAGAGGTCCTCGAGAGCTTCCCAACAGATGCAATTTTGCTCAAAAAATCTAAAGCTCTGCAACTTAGTTTGCACCATTAAACTTAGGGACAATAATTTGATTTTAACTATTGTCCTGTCCCTTTTTCTCCATTGGGACATGTGGCGGGCTCTAATTGGTCTCCTGTTTGGTGCCATGTGGTAGGACATGATTTCCTTAGGCTTCGGTTTGCTTCTCCATTTGTCTCCATTCGGACCATGTGTGAATCCCTAGGTGCCTGACTACACAGGATTGTGCCACCTGGCACAATCCCAATCGATTTTTCTTTGTGCTTGGGGCCACGTGTCACCCAATGGGGACTCTGCATATTCAACTGACTGCTGCTCAATCCTTGTTTTTCCAACACTTGACTACATGGAAATGTGCCACTTGTTGCCCTTCTAGAGTCCACTTGACTTCACGGGATCGAGCCACGTGGCACAATCCTGACTTTTTGCTTGACCAATTTTGGCTTGAGCTAGGGGCCACATGTCGTTCTCTCGGGAGCTTGCATTTTTGAGCGATGCTTTGTTCAACCACTTTGCTCAACCCTTTTTTCCGACAACCGACAACATGGGATCACGCCACGTGGCCCAATCTCAGCTTTTGGGCTTCAGGCTACTTTTCATGCCTTAGTTGATTTCTTTGTTTCACGTCTGCCGTATACTTAGTTGCTTCCCAAAAGGTGAGCCAAGCAATCTTAGCTCCACTTAACAAAGGGGGTGCTTATCTATATAAACACCTGGGTGTTGCCTCCCTTGTCAAATGTGGGACTAATCCCCAAGGTGAAAACTTTGCTCGATGCTCGACTACATGGGATTGCGACACGTGGCACGATCCTATGCAATTTCAACCACATTCTAAGCCTTGAAACTAATTCTTATATAGAGGCCCGAAATCGTACCATGTGACCTAAGACACATGCCTTAAGTCGATTTTTTTGTGGTTAGGGCCAAACACTTAGTCGATTTTCCAGCTTTGCAAAAGTGTTAAGTCACATGGAGCCTATGATCCACTTGACATTAGAAAGCACTTTTGTATATAAAGACCATCGTGGCCCTCTCCTTGGAAAATGTGGGATTATTCCCCAAAGTAGAAACAAAGGCGACCGCCATTGGAGAGCTTCAAGCATGACTGTGTTGAACCAAAGGCTAACAAAACTCCGCCCAAGGCTTTAAATGCGATTGAGAGGTATTGTAGAGCCATGGATACATCCTTGAGCTCACTGTAACACAATTTAGAGCTCAAGTCTGTTCAAGGCCGACTACAAAGAAGAGAAAAGTTATGAAGAAGAGCCGGGATGCCAAATGAGTGAAACCAGATGAAGAAAACCATGCTCCATGAGTCAAAAACCCCTTGAAGATCAAGTACATGCTGCCACGAGCCTCTTCAGATCAAAATATTCGAAAGAGAATCATAAACACATTTGGAAAGGGTTAGAAATTAAAGGGGGATGCAAATTTGTTGCATAAAATGAGCAAGATGCTTATTTTAGCAACAATGTGATTAATTAATTCTCTATATTTTCTCTTGCAAATGAACTACAATGCTTGTGCATTTATAGATAACTGAATTTCAAATTAGAATCTTTTTTGGCATGCTAACAGACAAAGTAACAACTAAAAAGAGAAAAAAGACAGGCCGATAAAGACAGGTACATGCTGACCAAAAGGGGACAGGAAAAAGCCCTCGGAGTGTTCCTACAATCTAGACAAACCCAGAAGTGTTGAGATGCTCTAGACAAGACAAACCAAAATGATTGGGAACAAAAAGAAAGGGGAAGGGAAGAGAGAAGGGGAGACACAATGACAACCCACAAATCACACCAATAATGCTTGTTTGTACCAATAATCGACAAGTACACAAACATGCTAAAAGCATTGAATTTAATGACTAATAAATTTTAGTAGGGGCCACTGTTAAGGGTTCAATTCAGTGGTAAATGCATGTAGTTATGACGTCCATCTGGGTTCAAGTCTTAGTGGTGATGTTCAGTGATCACAACAAGTGTACTTGCTGACGGGGATCACCTCTCACTTAAGTCGGTGTTGCATGGCAATTTGTAGGATGCCCCATTGTTAGGGCTCTCGATGACCCTGCATGATCCTGTCCCATGTGGACTTGATTCTTGTTCTAGGCGATAATACCAGATCAGTACTTTCGTGCATAATATTTTGCAGCACATCTAAACTGTTCACTTGTAGGTTCAACAAATACTCATGCCACCAATAGAAGTACAAAGAGCGCCATGAGGTGCACCACACATCTCATGAGATCAAGGTACGCATTAAAGTTTGGTTGCATTTTTAGAAGGAATGCTTTAAGGGTTCACACTAGAAGGTCAAGCCTCTGCACTATGCCCTTACACCATATTGTGCGCAATAGGATAGAATGCATTTGTCCTTGATTTGTCACAGCACTTGGGTCTATATCTAGTATTCAATGTGGAACTCCGTAAGCCATACTTCCCACTTTTGCTTATGCCAACAACAACTCAACATCCGTCAGACTTGGATTCTGAACTTTTGTAGAAAATGCCAAAGGATCAAATCATTGAAGTCACAACGACGTGCTCTTGCCAGTCTACACATGAGTTGTTATGAGTGGTTAAGGCAGGGGAATACATTGATTAGGCTAAGTGGTACAGCCCTCAACGACTGTAAGCTCAATTTCCATAGTGAAGAAAGAGGCAATGGGGACCATTGCTCCTCAAGAAAGAGTGAACTTTCAGAGCGCAGCTGCATTGGAAGGCACACTCTTCTCAATGACTTTGAGCTCCTTGGCCTCAAGGCACTGTGCTTCTCGCACACAATGTCATGATACCGTTGCATGCACACGTAGAACCTTGTGGCATATTGTGCAACACTCTATAGCTGCACAAGGCTCTCAAAACTCTGCATCCTTGTGGGAGCTCCGCTGCTCCCCGACATGCCAAGTGCCATGGTAGAGCACTTGTCAACATCCTGTGATGCTAGAATTCCAATCACCGCACCTGGCAGAAGATGAACTGTCACTCGAGCAGAATATGAACCAGGTTGTAATCATCGTCTGTTGTAACCTTCTTGTAAAAATATATATTAAAATGCCTGTTGTAACCTTCTTGTAAAAATATATATTAGCATGATCTATCAGATCCTAATTGGACAATCAAACAACCATAGATCAAATAGTAGTGAGTGCTAGCATGCCCTGAGTTTCTAGTATCTCTCATACGCATTTGTAACTCGTTCTAATCTAGGTAAATCAGTAGAAAGTTTCTTCCCCTTTTTGATCACGAGAAGCTTCATTCTTAACCTTGTTGAACTTTGTAAGACATTGAATTTTACCTTATTCTTTCTCATTGACTAGAATTTGGAATATTCTTTAAATAGTCCCGCATTCAAATGTGTTTTGGTTTATTGCTATAATAGTTCTCCATCTCATGTTCTATAATCCATAGTTTCCTAGCCATTTTATAGGTCCCCCATACCAACATCCCAGGCTTTGTGGCATTGATCAATATACTCCCTCACTATCATAATTGTCTTTATCACTATTACCTACAATCATGAAATTTGGTGGCAGTCATTTGTATCTGACAGTGGAAATGCGATCCAGATGCAAAACGAAGCTAACCATTTTTTTTGGGAGAAATAGAGGAAGTTTGTCTGGGGCATTTTGTACTCTTCTGGCAGTGTCTGGAGCATCCAAATGCTTTGGAAAAAATGGACGACAAGTCCAAACTTTTTTGATGACTGCATCCGCCTGTTCTAATCTCCAAAACCCTCGCTCAGTTTTATTATGTTTTGGGGCCTTCGATAAACTAGAGAATATCAGAACTATCTTGATATTTTGCAGGACCCTAGATAGTAATGATATAGAGAACAACACAGCAATCATTGCTGTAATTTGTCAGCCAGGAAAAACAATGCTATTCAGTGTGTGCTTCCTCCTTCCAATGACAGCTCTAACATGAATAAATGTACTAATGATTGCTTGATTTCCTCTAGAATGCTTGTAATTGCTCAATAGATTCTTGCGAATAATGAATTCTCTAAAGTTCCTTTTGCAAATGAACTACAATACTTTTGTGTTTATAGACAATTGAATTACAAATTAGAACCCTTATTGACATGCTAATCAAAAAAGTAACACTAAAAAGTGAAAAAGACGCGACAATAAAGACTGATGCACCCAACAAAAAGGGGCCACTTAAAAGCCCCAGGAGCATTCGTATGCTTCAGACAAAATAACGAGTATTGGGACACTATGGATAAGACAACCCAAATCACTTCCAAATCACTTGGCAATAGAGGGACAAAAGGGAAAGTGGAGAGAGAAGAAGGGGAGGCACAACGAAAACCCCTAAAATGTGCTAATAATGCCTAACTTGAACCAATAATTGAAAAGTACACAAACATGCTAAATTCATGCAATATAACGACTAATAAGTTCCTAGGTGCCATTTTTAGGTGTCTACACGAAGATCCTTTTGCTTCTTTCTAACCCATGATTCCATAGGATTAGAGAAGGAGAAGTGGCTCTAATCAGATTTGCAGTCTTGCTATTGGTTTTGAAGGATTGGTTTAAATAGAGATTGAGCAGTAAGCCTAGGGCTACCCCCACAAGGGTTCATATCTAAAAACAATCCCACACCTCATAAGAATAGTGAATGAGATGATTGTTGCTTCTTTCTTCTTTTTTCAAACATGGTGTACGTTTCAAGGGGCTTGCTATTGGCATGTACACATTAGAAGTGAGGTGGGGCAGGGGATGCCCAAGTAAATATATAGGGGCAGTTGATTGCCAAGCTGCCTTTGTTTTCCTCAGTTAGAAATTTCACATTTATGCGAATATAATATTGTAAATGTGGATAATTCTTTGAATATCCACATTTCCGTTAGAACAGAGTAAGCCCTACTTATCTATTTGCCTGTGACTTTAGGTAGTTGAGTTCACGATGATTACCTTGGATATAGACTATAGCAAGCCCTACTTATCTATTTGCATATGACTTTAGGTAGTTGAGTTTACTATGATTACCTAGGGGAATCTTTCTATTTGGGGAGACAACTGGTTGTCAATCCCACACCTACATATATCTGTTTTATAAATAAAGGGTGGATATGTGCATCATGAAATGAGGTTAATGAGGTTGTTGTTTCGAATAATAGAATAGTCCAATGTTATTTGTGTCAATTTCATCTCCGTCTTGAATCTGAGTTATTGTTGAAAGTTTTTGGGCAAGGGTGATCCTAGGCAAATTTACTCTGTTAAATTTCTACTTGGTATCTGAGCTGCTGGTTAGTTCTATGCACCTTGTCCTTTCTATTGCTGCTTCACACTGTTTGTCAATACACTAGATGGAAGCGAAGAGTGCCTTCTTGCATTGACATCTGCAGGAAGAAATTTACATGGAGCAATTGCTAGGAAATGTTTAGGAGCCGTAACTTGTGTGCAGGTGTCAAAGATCACTCTATTGACTCAAACAGGCCCCTTGGGCTTGATATGTGAAGATGGACAGGTTCTTGCTTGACTCAGGATTTTCCCATTGCCATTCACACCCAACAATATAATCAAAGAGAATCAATGGCAAACTCTTTGTACTTGTACTTTATGTTGACAATTTGATCATCACTTGTAGTTCCTCCTCTTTGATTCAAGATTTGAAGTCAAGCCTAATGGTTTGGTGTCGAGATGGAAAACTTGGGCCTTCTTCATTACTTGGATTTCAGATAACTTAATATGAGATTGGGATCAGTCTTACTCAAGTTAAATATGGCTTGGGTGATTCTCGGTGAATTTGACTGTTTGTATGTAAAATTTCCACACCTGCAAATACCCCTGCTCATAAGAGAGTATACTCTTCCTGGCCTCCAACCAAGCAAAATCATTGGCTTTGGATAAGCCTTTACTTATCCAGATTTTTCCAGCGGGGAGAGGGTAAGTAATAATGCTATGTTGGCCGAGAATTTCTACAAAACACCCGGGCTTTAGGAGTGCAAGCCTTCTTCTCGACCACCAAGCAAAATTTCTTTTCATTTTTTGAGACCAGTCTAGAGGAAAGGTCTTTGGATTCCTCAAATACTTGCTGCTACACAAGCTGGGACTTCGGAGAGTGGCATCATGTAGGCAATGATTGCTTGAAGGGAGGTTCTTATCAGTTGTACCCATCAACCTAAAGACATCTATTCACCTTTAGAATATTTTTGGATTGAATTCTATCAAGGGCAGGTTCCATACCTCCTCCTTGGCCTGCCCAGTGATAAGGGTCATTCCTAAATAGGAGCTTGGAAAGTCACCAATTTAAATTCCAAGATAGTGACTGTATTCTACTCTCTCAAGTGGGTGTTTGGAAAATATAATTGGATTTAGAGAGTTAATTATCTAATATGTATGCTGCTGCAATCTCATAGTTATCTGAAATAAGCTTCAATTTTCTAGCTTTCTCAACTTTAGGCTCTTAGTCAGAAAGGTATCATGCACAAATTGAAGGTGGTAGATGGCTTCATTGTCAGAGGAGACTTGAGGTCTCTTCACTGATCCTTCTGAAAAGGCATTTTTCAATCCTTCACCCAGGGATTATGCCATTAAAATAAGGTAGAACAAAACAAGGCTACCTTGCCTAAGGCCTCAAGAGAGGGTGAAGAAGTCCATTGGGATTCCTCTGCCAAGAACTGAAAATGAGACTGAGGAGAAACAACTTCTGAGTCGTTCTTCCAATCTTTTGAGAAGCCTTATTCATGTCCAACTTAATAACCATACCACTTTTATTTCCAAGATGGAATGAGTGAAGCTCATGCACAACTAAGATACCATTCAGCATATGCCTCCCAGCTGCAAAACCTCCTTGTTCTTCAAAAATAAAGCTTTGGAAGAACAATTTTTAATCTGATTCCCATAACCTTCGTGACAATTTTTAATCTAGAGTTACATAATGCAATAGGCCCGAAGGAATCAAAATGTTCTGCATCCTCCTTTTCGATAAAGGCTAGGAAAGTAGCATGGCCATCTTTAGCCAGAGTTGCATGTGTATGGATACAGACACGGATACAAATACAGATACATTAGTATGACAAATTTTAAAATCCCCCTAATGTGGATATGGTTGGACACACACACATATATACACGATATATTTTAATTTATTATAATTATAACCTAGATTGTAAATTAAAAATTTAAATGAAATAAATAATAAAATTATAATTAATTTTAAATTATAAAAAATGCACAAATTTATAATAATTATCATATTAAAATTATATAAAAAAAATGTACATTAGATTAAAATTATATATGATAATAGATTATAAATCAAATCATAAATAAATCCAAAATTTAATCTTGGACAACAATTATTTTAAAATATAGAACATTTAACCTGTATGCTGTAAACACCCAAGTTTGCTAAAACATAAACTAAATGTAAATTTAAATTTAAAATAAAAACGTATATCATGAATATCAATGCTTAATTAAAACATAACTAATTACCAAATTATTGAATATCCAATGCTAGATAGTATCTAATATTTAATATTAATTTTTTTTAATGTTTAATTTTGTTATTTTATAAACATTCTACTAAAAATTAGCTAATATCAAACATTTTATATTAACCTAATCTAATATCAAACACTTATATTAACCTAACAAATTCTTTCATAACCTCATAGAATGCATGCTATTTACACACTCCCAGCCTATGAGAAAGGCAGGAAGTTGGGTATTTCATGGATTACAAAAAGTACAGGCTGTACAGACCCAAGGTAAGTAAACAAAATGAAAGAAAAGAAGTAGAGTTGGCCAAAGGGAACAAGTCAAATGAAAGGATAGAAGGTTGAGCAGAGCCAAAGTGAAATTTTGAAAGAAAAGATCAAATCAGCACTCATTCACCACCACGTCCTTAATTGCTACTGCTAAAATGAATTTACGAGGGTTATATGCAGATTTTTTTATTACATCTTTAGCCTTCCGAGGGTATTTTTTTCAAGTCAAAATTTTAAAACTTTTAAATCAGATACGGCTATGAGTGGCCAGCATACTGCATCCAATACAGCCCAGTTATGGGCATGTATCTGGTCCGTTTCCGAGCTGCTTCGTACCCGTATCCGGCACAACAATAAAGTGCCATAGGTGTAATCGATCTCTTTTTTCTAGATTCTTTCAATGCTGCTGTGACATCTTTACTATCTGCAAATATTTTTGAAAATATCTTGCGTGTGATCCATTTAGGCATGGGGATTTATCTCCTCCCACAAAAACCATAAGGCTTCGAGTCCTCTTCTAGGATAAACAAAATAGGCCAATGGTCAGACCCACAAAACAAGAGAATCTCAGAGCTATATCTTTTTCCTCTTTCCAGCCATTCCAGGCTAATTAGGAATCAATCTAGTCTCTTTGAAATAATTGATTGTCCTTTTTGTGGTTTGACCATGGAAAGATTCCTTGTCTTGGTTCCATATCTATCAGGGCATTCACTTGGCTGAAATCTCTGAAGTTCGGAGAGATTTGAGGATCACCTTTAATTTCTCCTTGTCTTTCTGATAGTTTAGAATGGCATTGAAATCACCTCTCAAGTTCCAGGGGATATTAGAGAAAGTACTCCCACAGTAGCTTTAGATCAGACCAGCATAACCTTCTTCTTTTAGATCTTGTAGGGCCATATACATTGGATAACACAAACTGCTGATAACTGCTAAGGATTATTTTTTGCATGTTATGAAATTTGCTTTTTTTGAAGGAGTACCGTGCAAGAGAATAACTTTGGGTTCCATAGAACTACCAGACCTTATGCTGATCTTGTTGTGCGGACTGGCCTCCATTTGCACCCTTTCCATAGAGAATTGATCTATCTTCCAAAGGATTCATCAAAGATCTTAGTTTCTTGAAGAAGCAGGAAGCCTGATTTATATTCTTCTACTAGTTGTTTCGATGGACAACTTTTGTTAGGGGCACATAAATGCTTGATATTCCAGCTTAAAAAATTAACTGGCTCTGGGTGGGAGGCTTCTCTCTTCCACCTGTTGTTATGTCGACAGAGTCCTTTGAGTACCCTAATGCATTTCATCTTGTGTCAGCATCTGCCTTTTTTCCTACAGTGGTTTCAAAGGATTCATGAAAGATCTTAGTTTCTTGAAGGAGCAGGAAGCCTGATTTATATTCTTCTACTAGTTGTCTCGATGGGCAACTTTTTTTTAGGGGTAGACAAATGCTTGATATTCCAGCTTAATAAGTTCACTGGCCCCGGGTGAAGGTTTCTCTCTTCCACCTGTTCTTATGTCGACAGAGTCCTTAGAGTACCCAAATGTATTTCATCTTGTGTCAGCATCTGCCTTTTATCCTACAGTGGTTTTCTTCCTCTTCATTTATTTCCTGTATCTGGGAGTTTCTTTTCTGAGGGTCTTTGGATTATTTTATGAGCATTTCCTATGCTTCTTAGAGTTGGGGTCTCTTGAAAGGAGGAATCCTTGAGATCCCAAAACCTCAGGATAGTTAGTGGCGGTGATACCTCCAGGTCATATTCAGCACCCAGTGTATCTTCCTCCGTGACATAAATCTCCCATTCTTCTCTTGGCTTATCTTTTATTCCATCCGCATTGGGGGAAAGAAATTCCCTGTCTAGTGGGGGAAGGAAATTCCTTGTCCAGGATTTGAATTCGATCTCTTTCTTGATTAGAATCATCCTTTCCTCTTTTCTTGTCATTGGAATGGGACTGGAGTGAGAGAGGGAAATGCTCCTCCATACTTGAATAAGGCTACTTTTTAAAAAAATATCCGTGAGATTCTCAAAACCTTTGTTGGTGAGATTCTTAGGAATCCAGAACTTCTTAATCCATGTTTGTCAGTTGCTCAGATGCCCATTTCTAGAATCCCAATCCCTCCAAGTGGAAGATGACTTATTTATCAAAGGGCAGTTTTGGGGAAGCTGATTGATTCAGTGATTTTCCTGCAATAAAAATTTAAAACCCTTGAAGGGAAGACACTCCACACCAATCTCCTGCCTCCACATTCCATTTGGAGTCATCAACCTTACTACCTCTGGTATGGGTTCTGTTAGTTTCATCTTGATGCATATTCTGGCCATAAGTGGTTAACACTTTACCTGCTATAGTCTCCGCCATGTTTAAGTATTTTCCAAGCATGTTACCAATTGTCAGAAAAGTCTCTTTTTGCTAGAACTTTGGAGGGAAGCCATATTGGAACATCTGAAATGAGTTCAGAGCTGGGGACCGCATATATAGCCCTGTATTTTTGAAAAATCTACGGCCTTCAAAAGTACCTCATTTGTATCCTCTTATTCTGGAAGCTAGTTGGAAAAAAGCCTTTCGACATGATTCTAATTTGTGGTCGTTTGCAGAAAAAACTTATTTGCCCTCATCCACCTTTTTAACTTCTCTCCTTTTGACCAATATCCTATGAATTTGCAGAATAAGGCACCGCTATTCAGGCTACTTACCTCTTGAGTGTAGTGGTTCAATGGAATGGGTATCTCTGGATCAGCGTCACTAATATTGGCAGCAAAATCCAAAATCCTCAAAGGCAATGGATCCCTCTGATCATATTTTTCTTTCGAGCCATTCATGTTTGATTCTCCCTCACGCTCCCCCACCCTCCACTAAATTCTTCTCATTGAGGAAACTTTTCCTTCTGCTGTTCTCAATAATTTCTCACATTTGGTCTTCTTCTTCTACTTGAGCTTCACCAAGATCCATTTCATTACCCTTGGCTCCTATATGGGAACTAAACCATCTTTATCTCTATGCAGAACCTCCCAATATCTAGTGCACTTGGCAATTTTTAAATTGAAATCACTTATAGCTAAATTGGCCCAGCCACTTCTTTTAATATTTTTTCTGTCGATAAACTGGAGAAATTCACATCCTGCATCAAGTTGCTTAGGATGCGATGCAGCTAAGAAAGCTCCATTCCAGGGGTATTTATTCGATAAAAAATTGCCTTGATTTACACCCGGACTCATCTGGTTTTCATTTTTTTAACATGGGGAGCATGTTCACGATAATGGTTCTTGAACCTGGGTCATCTTCATGCCATTTGCTTTGATCTACGGCTAATATGTTCCCCTGCAGGACCACTTATTTTCGATTGCTCAATGCAATTGTTTGTGCTGCATTGATTATTCAACATCGATGCAAAGGAGGGAAAAAATAAAATAAACAATCCCATGACTTTTTTGTAAAACTGTTTTCCATGGTCTCTAATTTCCATAATGGACATTGCTATTAGTTTAAAACTTTAATGAATTTGTAGATGCTTTACCTTTTAGTTTTGGGAGAACGGTATTGGTAGACCATCTAATTTTTGTTTTTATTTTTCTAGATATTAGAGATGAACCCCGAGGAAGAGGCCGAAGAAGATGGAGCCAATGTTGATTTAGATTCTCAAAGGAAAGGCAAATGTGTTGTTCTGAAGACATCAACACGACAAGTAAGTATTTTTAGCTGCTATTTATGGAAGCACACTTTTTCAGGTAAGAAATATGTATGGTGTCATGTATAGTATTTGATGACATTTGGTATAAATTATTTTTTAGATGTAATTGTTACTCCAAAGAGCAGAATCCCGTTGAATGGGTCATATGTTTGCCGAGTTAAATTATAGACTTTGTCAAATCAAACATACCTAACTAAGTTAATAATCACTTTGAGCTCTCCTTAAACATGAGCCTTTATGAAGTGCAGTGAGTGAGTTGTAGTGTGTGTATAATGAACTCATTTTAATCATTATGATTATTGTCTAAACTGGATCCATTTCTTGCCCTTCACTATGTTTTTTATTTCAGTCTGTGTTCTAAGTTTTGATGCAGGGTTATTTTGTAGGTATATATTCCAATATTGTTCAGTACTATCTCTGATAAGTGCTCATTTGCCCAAATGAACCTAAGGAAGAGGAATGCAGAACTATCTCTATGCATACAGATGTTAATTATCAATAGAGAGTGAGTGTGATACTTGTGGTATATGAGAAAGGCTTGAAAATGCATCCAGTACATTTGCATGATTCCTGTTGGCTCTTACCAATGTTTAATTACTGAGACATTGGGTTGAAATGTAACTAGCTTATTGATGTTGACATGTTACAGAAGGCAGTGTTGACATGACACCTATCTTTATGCTAGAAACTAATATGTTGTTCACCTTGTACAGCATATCATTGTATTGCCAATACTTCCGCCTAATTAGGCCCCATGCTATATTGCTTATGCATCTGGATTTTCTCTGATTTATCTTGTTTATGTGATTTTAGAAACACATGGGCATAACTCGTTTGCTGGGATTCATACGACGAAACCTAGCATATGTGAGTCATCTGACATAGAGGTGTCAAAAACTTTATTCATTAGGTTATTGCTAGTCTCCTGTCCTTCACTAAACATAGCACATGACCTAATATCCCGATCCAATATGCTATTCATTATCTTCATAGCAGAGTTCTAGAGATAAAAGCTAGAACCTTACTGCCCATTATTAGGATTAAAACTAGTAATCTGATCCATTGTCTTCATTGCCTTCAAAAGCATTGGTTTCCTGCAACTGAGCAGCATACCAGCAGTGCCAAAATGGCAAGCTATTTGATATCATATTCATATGTTGTTTGGCAGCAGAACTCACTACTTCTGGCAGGAAATTGTATTGCCTCTCAGGCTTCAAAGTGTTCTGCAACTCTGCCAGGATACCCTAAGCTCCTCTGGAGGGTCTTCCATTGTTGGAGTAACTTTTGGTCTTGCAGAGGGGATTGCCTCTTCTTCTCTTTTGTAACTTTTTCTTCTATAAGACTGCTTGTATGGTACGTTTTTTTGTGACCTTTCAAACTGTTATTCCCCCTCATTGCGAAATTCCAATCTATCATGTTCAGTTTGTAAAGTTTCCTTTATGCAAACTCTATTGGAATACATACCTTACGAAGCCATTGCAGAATGCCAGACACCATCACATTCAACGTTAATAGAGTTAAGTTCACATGGCATGTGCTGGGATATGGATCAATGGCTGTTGTTAAGTCGTTCTCTTTTCAAGATTGCAGTTAAATGCTACCTTACATTTGTTGTCTTCATGCTGAAGTAAGGACATAGCGAAGCCCGTGTTCCTATTGTCCTTCATGAACCCACATTGTATAAATGTGTGGTCTGCACAGCAGGCCACACACTTGCTGTTAGATCCAATTGGTTTTCAGATGTTCTTTCGGTTGTTTACCAACTTTTTATGATTGGCAGGGGGTCTCATGTTATGTGATGCTAATGATTGTGTATTTGGGGTTTTTGTCATACTAATGGGTTGACAATGCACATAAACCAATCCAAAACATTAAAAAAGGTCCAAACAAAGCAAATTTCAATTTTAAAGCCAGGCTTGTGCAAAGTAAAATTTGGGGTTTCTAGAAGTTGATTGCAGCTAAAAGATACCTTACATTTGTTTTCTTCATCCTGAAGTAAGGGCATATCTGAGCTATGGTTCCCATTGTGCTTCGCGGCCCCACATTGTAATGAATGAGTGGCCTATACGGCAGGCCACACACTTGCTGAAGAAACCCAGTTGGTTTTCAATTGTACTTTCGGTTGTTTACCAACTTTTCATGATTGGCAGGGGTCTCATGTTCTGTGATGCTAATGATTGGGTGCTTGGGGTTTCTGTTATACTAATGGATTGCACAATGCAAATAAACCAATCTGAAACACTAAAAAAGGCCCAAACAAAGCAAATTTCAAGTTTAAAGCTAGCCTTGTGCAAATCAAAATTTGTGTACTCTAGAAGTTGATTCCAATAACCTCAAGCTAGAATTCAGGTTTCTAGGGTTCCAACAGCGCACATGCCCTCCAACCTCCAATTTCCTAGTGTTGAGTGCAGGGTTTTTCTCTTTGGTCTAACAACCTAGTTTGCAGGTAAACAGGATGGAATGATGCTATTCAGTCTCACTTTTAGGGCGATTATTTTTGGCCCCAACACTTACAATTTTTGTGGTTTTATTGTTTATGTTTTTTTTTTTGTTTGTGAAAAATGAATTATTTGACTTAAGCGGGACAAATTTGCTATTGAGAAACATCCTACAGAAATGTGGCTGTTTCTCAATAAACATCTTGTGTCTATGGAGAAACAGGTTTTTGGGCCAGATGTGCAAAACAGCTATGAGAGTGAATTTCTTGTTCTGCTTCTAATTCTGTTTCATACCTGCCAGAAACAAGCCCCCTCCATGTTTCTGGTAAGATTAGTCTGTGATACCCTCGTAGGGGTTTTTTGCTTCCTGTTATATCTTGTTCCAGATACCACTGTAATTGGTAAAGACATTAAGTTGGCTGTGAAATTGAAAGGGACTATAATTTCTTGCTGAAAAATAATGGGAGTATGTTTTATTGGAAATAATATTTGTCTTATTACCTTTTCATTAATACTTATATGGCCAAATCGTTTAACTTTAGGGATTAATAGTCCATTTATAAAGACTTTATCCCATTGCATTTTATCGTCTTGTGAGTTATAATATTTTATTTAGTGTTTGCCCTATGGGGCTCAACATATCCTCTTTCACTTGGTTGGAGTTCTTCACTTTATTGCATGCTTGTGTGTGGAATGGTTAAAGGTTATTGCTATTGGGACTTGGCTGTAAAATCCAATTTGGTATCAGATCATGCTTGCTTATGTTAAACTATAGAGCATTATATAGTATATAATGCAGTTATGTTGTTGTTCGGTTGGTAACTGTTCAACCAATATGTAACCACCTCTCTACATATAAATAAACCTCTGCTTGTGTCATTTGATCAGAGCAGTTTGTCTTCTCTAATTCTTTCTTCTCTTTGCATATGCTAACATTGGTATTAGAGCGTCAAAAGTTCGCAGCCTGAGGAAGCCCTTAAAGGGTACGAGAGAGTGCAAATGGTTTGAGGAAGCCCAATCACAGTTTGAAAAGGGCACAAACTACTTGCGTTTACAGTCGTATAGGGAAAAACGACTATTACAAAGTCGAATCTTGGCTTATTTGCATTTTCGAGGGCAGAGAAGGAAGACCATTCAAGGCTGTTTTTTCAAGGCAAATGGCACGTTGTGGGCCAGTCTGAGGGATAAATATCAAACGTTTGAAAAGAGTCGGGTTTTATACCTGAAGAATATGCTCTTTTCCGTAAAGTTACAAGAAGGTGGATCGCTGTCTGAGCACCTACTTCTGATGAAAGACCTCCGAGACCAGTTATCTTCCATCAACAAAAAAGTGGACGACGACGATATGGTAGCTCTGGTTTTGAACAACTTACCTTCTTCGTATGAGTCATTTGTGGAGCCACTCCATTTAATGGCTGAAAGTCAAACACTCACGTTTGACAAGGTGAGTTCCTACCTGTTGCAAAAGGAGCGGAGACACCTTTAGGCAAAATCTAATTGTGACCATTCAGAGAGTGCTCTTGTCACTCAGTCAAAGGGAAAGTGGAAACGTCAATCTGGTGAGTCTTCCACTCGATATCAGGTCACATGCTATTACTGTCACAAGGTTGGGCACCTCAAGAAGGATTGCTGGAAGCGGAAGTATGATCTTTCGCAACAGAACAAAAAGCCATGTGATGAGGAACATGTGGTAGTAGTTGCAGAAGAACGAGATTTGGATGACGGGCATGCTCTTTATTGTCTTACGACATCATGCTCGAATGACAGTGGTACCAGTTGCTGGATCATTGACTCTGATGCGTTTGCACACTTTTCACGTTGTAGGGACTGGTATGTTTCATTTACTGCAAATATTTGTTTTGAATCAGTAGTACTAGCTGATGGAAAATCACTTGCAGTAGAAGGGATAGGAGATATATGCATTGTATTGAATAATGCTCATAAATTGTTGGTACGGAATGTTAGATATGTACCTTCTTAGTGATTCTTCCGTTGATGTGATGAAAGACATTTTCGAAGATGATGTATGTTCTTCAAATCCGGTTGGTTTTTTCAATTGAGATCATAGAGGACTTATAAAACTTCTTAGAGATGCGTTTGCACACTTTTCACATCGTAGGGACGGGTATGTTTCATTTACTGCAAATATTTGTTTTGAATCAGGAGCACTAGCTGATGGAGAATCACTTGCAGTAGAATGGATAGGAGATATATGCATTGTATTGAATAATGCTCATAAATTGTTGGTACGGAATGTTAGATATGTACCTTCTTAGTGATTCTTCCGTTGATGTGATGAAAGACACTTTTGAAGATGATGTATGTTCTTCAAATCCGGTTGGTTTTTTTCAATTGAGATCATAGAGGACTTTACAAATTTATCTTTACTCATCAAAGGTTTAGTCATTATATCAGCACATGGTTGTGGTAGAGGTCAGGACAATAATAAAGACATATGTCTTCATTATTAACCAACTTCGGAATGCAGTGGTGATGAACTTCAATGTGTTTTGTTCTAGCATGAAAAACTAGATTCTTCGCCAACTTTAGAACACTTTGGTTGTCACAAAAGATAGGTATGGTGCAAGATGAATCAAGTTGAAGATCCTCCAGTACTGTTTGAATCCACATCAATTCGCTACCTGTACTAACAATTGCTTTGTACTCAGCTTTAGTGGAGGACAATGCAACTGTAGTCTGAAGCTTACTCTGCCATGAAAATACTCCTGAACCAAGAGTGAAAACATAACTTGTTGTAGACATTCTGGAATCAACCGATCATGTCCAATCTAAATTGGTATACCCCGTTAGCTTAAAATCAACTGATTTCTTGTATAGAATTCCAAAGTCAAGAGTTCCTTTGACATATTTGACAACTCGTTTTGCAACTTGCCAATGTTCTTCTTGTGGTTGGGATATGAAACGAGAAAGATAACTTACTGCAAATCACAAATTTGGTCTAGTAGTAGTAAGATAAATCAAACTACCTACTAATTGCCGATACATATGTTTCATTGACCGGTGGTGAATCAATGTTAGTTGAGAGTTTTGTCCCAACTTCCATATGGTGTAGTTATTGGATTACAATCATGCATTCTGAATTTGTCTAACAAGGATTTGTCATATTTTGTTTGAGATATAAAAATAGTATAACCAAAATTGTAACACTGCCAAAATTCTACACCTAGACAATATTGAAGCAGTCCTAGATTAGTCATTTCAAACATAGAACATATGTCGGCTTTCACCTATTTAATCAAGTCATTACTGCTTCCGGTGATGGCAAGATCATCAACATAGACAACTAAATTACTATGTCATCTCCAACCAACTTAATATAGATAGTAGATTTTGAATTACTTCTCTTTAAATGAAATTCTCTAAGATATTTATCAATTTTAACATACCAAGCTCGAGGAGTCTACTTAAGTCCATACAAGGACTTTACTAATATGTAAACCAAATGCTCTTTTCCAGGAATCTGGTATCCTTGTGGTTGAACCATGTACACCTCTTCTTCTAAGTCTCCATTAAGGAAAGCACTTTTGACATCCATCTAATATACCTGCCAACCAAACTGAGCGGCAATAGCAATAACCAACTTGAATGTTACCATTTTTACTGTAGGAGCAAAAGTTTCTTCATAATCTACTCCTTCCTATGCATATCCCTTAGCAACAAGACGAGCTTTATATTTATCTAAAGAGCCATCTGACTTACATTTTACCTTATAAATCCATTTACAACCAATGGATTTCTTACCTTGAGGTAGATCTGACAAAACCCAAGTGTCATTTTTCATTAATGCATCATACTCCACCTTCATGGAAGATTCCCATTATGGCTTTCCTTTGGCCTCTGCAAAAGTATTGGCTCAAATATTTGTGAAACAATTGAATTGAGAGCATAATTTACTTCTGTTCATCACTTTGCACTGCCTGTTTCCTAATCTTGTGCACTTCCTTCCATGGTTGTTGGAATATTCATCCTCCTGTCACATCTTTCAATGTGGTATAGTACCACTTTGGTCTTTTATGCTGACTAGAATCTGAATCATTGTGAATCACTAGATTTTTCCATAGGACTGGACTTCTTGGTGTATGCCTTTTTAAGTCTTGTTCAATTTTAGTATTTGAACTTGATTAAAAATCATCATCAATAACTATCCATAGATTACTAATATTAGTGGGTTTTCCATCACTTGAGAAATATGGAATTGTTCTCATCTATTGTCACATCTCTACTTACAACAACCTTATTTGTAGAGATATCTAGTAATCTATATGCTTTGGATTGCTCACTATAGCCCACAAACATGTACCTTTTACTTTTAGCATTTAAACCACTCCTTTTTTCTTTACGAATTAATGCTTAAAGCAATACAACCAAAAATACGGAAATCACTTACATCAGGGTTTCTACTTGACCATGTTTCTTTAGTAGTGATGTTTTCCACAACTTTACAAGGACCTCTATTCAGGATATAAACCACAATATTGATAGCTCTTCAGTACCAAAAAGGTACATTACTGCTTTGCACCATACATCTGGCCATCTTTTGGTAGTCCTATTCCTCCGTTCCACGACTCCATTTTGTTGTGGAGTGTAAGGAGTAGTATATTGCCTGTGTATACCTTCCTGTGTGCAGTATGCTTTGAACTGTTTTGAGACAAACTCACCTCCATTGTCAGATCGGAGTGTTTTAACTTGTTTACTTGATTGTTTTTCAGCCAATGCTTTCCATGCAACAAAGTTGGAAAAAAATTCTAATTTCTTATTTAGGAAATACACCCACATTTTCCTAGAAAAATTAACAATCAATAAGAAATAAAGTGCTTCATACACCGTACAAGTTTTCATTGGACCATGTAGATCTTCATGAACCAATTCCAATACATTCTCTACTCTCCATGCTTTACCGGTAGGAAAATGATGCCTAATCTGTTTACTCATCTGACATCGTGTACAAACATTCTGACTCTCTTGAATTGATGGAAGTTCATTCACCATTCTAGTCTTACTCAACATGTTCAAATATTGGTAATTAAGATCACTGTATTTGCCATACCGAAGAGTACTAGTATGCTCAATTGATGCTAATGCGTGTTGTTTTGTTGATTTAGGATCTACAAGCTTGTATAAACCTCTTTCTCTAATGCCAATAGCAACTATCTTATCATTGAGAGTAGTTACTTTACATTTGTTTCCTTCAAATTTCACTACCAAACTTTTATTTTTGGTGATTTCACTTATGGAAAGGAGATTCTTGTTCATACCTAGTACATATCTAACATTGCAAAATGTATATCTGTAATCATTGTTTAATGTGATTTGAACATCACCACATCCCCTAACATAATGTGTCCATCCATCACCTAAGGAAACAATTTCTTTACTACTATCATCCTCAATGAGATTTACATACCAATCTTTGTGACACATATAGTGTCGTAATGTGCTGCGTTAAATATGTGACTCTTTAGAGTGGTTATGTGATGCTACAAATGCAAAATCATTAGATGCTTCCTCTTCAGTTTCTTCTGCAACATGAGCATATCTAGATTTCTTGTTTCTATTAGCCATATCTTATTGTCGCTTACGATAATCTTTCTTGAAATGACCAGGTTCTTTGCAATAAAAGCATTTCCATTTAGACTTCTTAGAAGGACTTACATTGCATTTGTTGCTTTTGGAGGTGTCCTTGTTTGCATTCCATTGTTTTCCCTTCCCTTTTGACCTTATGAAGAAACCATTCTTTGTAAAAACTGATGTAGAGGCAACCAAGTGATCTAGCCTCCTTTCTTTTTGCATAAGAAGTGTAGATAACTTCTCATAATTGATTTCCCGTGTCTCTGTGATCATGTGCAATGACTCAACAAATGAGTCAAAAGATGGCGGCAAGTTTTGTAGTACCAGAGCAATCAAATCCTGCTCATCTACAAGTTTCTCAACTGCTTTCAGTTGATCACAGATATCCTTCAGCTGCAACAAAAAGTCAAAAACTGACCCACCTTCCTGCATTTTAGTGGAAAATAACATATTCTTCAAATACAATACCCTACCGGCTTTTGAAGCCTGGTACTTTGAAGTCAAACTTTTCCACAAATGTGAAGTTACCGTTGCATTTCTAACTTTTGGAATTAAATGGTCAGCAACAGAGAGTTTAAGCAACATTAAAGCTCTCTTATGACGTCTATCATAGTCGTTAGTTTCCTCTTCATCATTAGGTTCGAACTCTTTACCAAGTATTATTTGATCAATATTTCTGAACTCACTTATTGCAAGTCTTATGACTCCAGGGGCTGAAATTTTTACCAGTCAACTTTTGGTTGTCAAGCAGTAACAAATGTTGAATGCTAGCCCTTTGACCTAGTTTTTCACTAAAACAATTAAATAAGAAAAACTATAAAGGCTTCACAAAAATATTTTGCTCGCTGATTCTACTTTAAAATTGGACAATGTTGCCAGATTTCAGCACAAAAACTCCTCATAGTTTGTGAGAAATTTAATAAACCAGTTTTCCATAAATTGCCTAAAAAAGATGGAAACAATTTAATCTCAAGTTTTGCCCATGCTTTTGCAAAAGATCCTTTTGCGTGCGGAGAGTCGCATCAAAATGGACAATGTGACAAATTTTCTGCTGTTTTCTCCTTACGTTTTTCCGGCTATGGAATAAATTGTGGGCTTTTAGACAAGTTTAATGGTAAATAAGGCAAATATGATAAAGTTTAATTTGAATAAACTAAACAGTTCACTTTGCCCTAAAGTTATAAATTTGCATAAACTTTACTTAAAAAACATGAGATTACAATCATCCAATCATGGACAACCTGTGCAGCTTCTCCATATGGCAGACTTCAACATATGTCCAGCGCCTTCCTCAAACTCCCTGGTGATTCATATGCTGAGCTTTTCAGGCTTTTGTCAACTGCTACACCCAGCTTTGGAGCTGCACTCTCTCTTCACTAGAAAACGCCTCACCCCACCTTCCTTCTACAGTGCTGTTACAGGATATAGCTTCTGGCAAATGAATGGAGAGCTGTCCCCTCCTCCCAGAACATGGAAAACTGAACCATAAGCAACTTTCTTGTGGTGCCCAGCTACAATGTCTCCCTTTGCCAAACGTTTCCCTTTGCCAAATAAGAAAAATAAAAAAACACAGAAATAAATGAATTACCAGCTTTTAGAATAGAAGAGCAAAATGATTTCCAATGTTTCACCACGTCCTCTGTAAATGCTTCTCTCTCATACTAGATCTTCACTGGGTGCATTTATTCACCATGCTTCTGCCTTGACAAGATCTCCTCCCTCATAGGTTTCTTTCCAGGCTTGCCCAACCGTGAGCTTTAATTACCATATAAAATTTCTTAGAGAAGCCACAAGCCCTAATCATATTATTGAAGGTAACCATATCATTATCTATTACAACACCTATAATATAGGAAAGTAGGCATAACAAGATTTGAACGGAAAGCTTAAATAAGCTTCAACCATATCTACAAACAATAGTAAATAGACTCAACAACCAAACTATGTAACAATACGTTACATTATTACAATTATAATAATCTATTCGATTAGGGCTTAGTGATCATTCTCGAGGTTTATGATGAGGCTATTTTAGATTCAAAATCTTCAATGGATGGTATATATTAGTATCACATTATTGAGCATTTTATTGATTATGAAGACATTTTATCACACGGACCTACCCGCTCCTTCCACGAGTATGGAGGACTCTTATGGAGATTGTGATAACTCTTGTGATCCTATTTTTCCTTCTATGTACGATATGGAGGATTGTGATGCTATTGTGAGGAAATTTATGATATAAAACACTTTTTAGTTGCTTCTTTTTCTTTGGAGGAGATTGAGGTTGACATTCACTTATGTGGATGATAAGGACATTGCACTAGATTTTCCCTTATGTGACATCACTTATATGACTTCTTACGTTGATCTTGGGGGGAAATTTGGAGTGTATGATCCTATTTTAGGCGAGGGAGAATGCTTGAACGTCTCTTCTTACGTGGAGGATGTTGCATACATTGATCCTTTCATAGATAAGGGGGGCCTTCTCGTATTCCTTTGGTAATTGCTGTCTTGATAAAGCTGGGCCATTTGGTGGTAGGCAAGATATAACTCTTTCTTACTAATGGGAAAATCATATTATTGATCATAGTGAGTACGAAATGTTTTTTGAGTACCCCCTATTGTAACGCCCACAACTTTGACTCAATTACAACAATAAAACTAGAATAATTTTTTTTTGACTTACATTGCTATATACATGACACCACATGGAAAAGCTTAATGTAATTCAACATCACACAAGACATTTATACCAACATGGACCCACACGTACCACAAGATGAGAAGTGATTGGCTTCACAAAGAAAGACAACACACACACAACCAAGCCTACCTAAGAGGCTTACATAAGGGAGAAGTCATCATTGTAACTACCCCTTATCCCTCCAAGAAGGGCTCCTAGCTAACCTTTGGTTCCTCCAAAGTAAACACACCACATCAACTTCGACATGCCTCCTTATCCTTCCATTATAACACACTCTTATGCATCCACTAAGACATGCCATGAATCCCCTTGTTTCCTCCAAAACAACACACATTTCCCTTATTCTTCCCTTAACTAGCTACACCTTATTTCTCCAATACACAATGATGAAATCTCACCCCAACGAGAAGATACCACAACCACACGAAACACATGATGCAAATCATAAATACATTTCCCAAAAGACAAGGGACAAACAATGATCCAACTACAATATGAACTTCCGAATGACACTACCCACGACACAACACTTTCATGAGTATTTATTTATTACAACCATGTTTCAATAATCAATCTTAATGGTTTGGAGAGTACTTGATACATGAACATACATTCTTTTTCCTTTTACTAAATTTCCTTTATATCTTTTAACATTTAACTTAAGGTGTTTTTCATTAAATCTATATCATATTCATTGTTGTAATTACTTGTTTAACTCATTTGTTAATAGGGGTATTTATTTACACACGAGGCTACTAGATCTTATCCCTAGGATTTGTTTCTAAAGACATGCTTACTTGGTTTTGTGTCATACCTTCGTTACACAATAGGGACAAGTGTAAGACCAAAAGATGAGAAATTTGTAGTTTTAAGGGTTAAGGGTCACGATTCTTTCATTCATTTATACTTTAATAATTGATTTGGTCCATATTAACTATTATACGACATGAGTTTCTTTATTCACAACATAAGAAGATTTAATCATGCTACAAGGAAGGTCAAGTTTCACTTTACTTGTGGAACATCTCATGATTACACTCCCGAAGGCCAAGTGCTAATTACAATTATATTCCAATAATTAGTGTAAGGATTCGAATGCACTTAACGTGGCAACATACTTTCTCCTTTTTGTTTCTAGACTAAATTTTCTTAGTATCACTTTACATTCAACTTAAAAAGGGTTCGCTTAATTAGGTTCATATGCTTTATTATAATTTATTTGTATGACGCATTAGTTAATAAGGACATTTGTATACACACGAAGATACCAGGTCTTGTCATAAGGATTCATTTCTAAAAGACATGTTTATTTGGTTTAGCGTCATATATTCATTACACAATAGGAACTATTGTGAAAACAAGAGGGAAATGTCTATCGTTTAAAAGTCTAAGGCTCACAATCCTCTCGTTTTATTTATACTTAAATAATTGGGTAGGTTCATTTTAATGTCTCCACAACGTGAGTTTCTTTTCTCACAACATAGAAAACTTAACCAAGTTACAAGAAGATCTACTTTCACTTTTTTGGTAGAGTATCATCTTGTGATTATATTTTCAAAGACTAAGCGTAAATTACAATTTTGTTATTACCCACTATTAAATCTTAAATTATGTTATAGTAAACCGTACTAATAACTACAATATGGAATAGAATCTATCCGTGACACAATCCACAAATGCCTAACAAGAACAACTACGAACTTTGTCATTTGGGACCCTTCATTACTTATATGCTGGCTCAAGAGGGTTTGCATTGGATTTAAATTGAATCCTCATGAGGTATCAACTTAAGGGGATCCATACACCTTATTACATGTATAGAAACAACACCAAGGAGGAAGGCCACAAGCTTAAGACAATAATTGCCCATTATTGATCTTACTGGATGGGGTTGTGACAATGTCACTAAGCATACCAGGTAATGCGATAACTTAAATTTTTGATCTTATTTCTTCCAAGCTAGGGGATGTTGTCAAGTACAAGGAACTAGGATCAACCTAAGTTTTCAGCCTTCTACGTCATGTAAAAGATTGTACAAGAAAGATAACTCAACACAAGAGTTTCATTCTGAGTTTAATCCTTCACTTAGTTTCCTTTCCTACAACTCCAAGTAAATAGTACAATACACAAGAGATTTTCTCGTTAATTTCACACTGCACACACTATAAGAGATCAATTCATTTTCAAATAACATAACATATCCAATTGTTTTACAATACATAATTTTAAATCAAGTTAACACCCATAATTAAATACACATTCCCAAAACACCCCAAAACAATAACAACTCATACTTATTACAAAATTCAATAATTAACATTTTAATATATCACAGAATGTTGATTTAGCCTCTACAATTCCATTGTTTCAAATAACATGCAAATATGAGATTATTAATAACACTTCACTTCCTCCATGTCTCGGTACTTGCAACTACTGCATGGTCAACACAAATGCTGGCATGACATCCATCTCAGTCTAGCATAATTAATGTTTTTTTAGTTTTTCATTTACATAAACGGAATACTTCGCACACAACCAAAGAGAGTTAGAGATATATAATAATTTCATGGCACTTCATTTCTTAATTAGGGAGGAGAGAGAAAGAGAGAGAGAAGAGAGAGAAAACACAATTTTTTCAAAAATCAAAATTTTCAAAACAAGCCACTAAATAGAGTTTCATACAGTTATTTATAAGTGTAATAAGTTTTCTTGTTGGTTTGTTGACTTGACGAGGGTCCTACGACCTTCTTTTACATTTTTCTACTAGTTGCAAAAATGTTCAATTTTAGTTTAGAGGCAAAGAAACCGCATTCAAAAATTGGCTTCCAATGGGCAAATGCACAACGGGTAAATTCCTACGCGCTCTCCTATATACCAAGAATTCACAGGAACTGATAGAACTTAGAACCGATGAACCGTTTACAAATGGCGGTTAGTTTTCCGGGGCACTGGTTGTAATTGGACTGGTTTTGACTTGGTCAAACAACGACCGAAGACTTACAAACCTCCTCTGAAAAACTAGCTAGCATTGTGTTTTTCCCTGAACTGATGGTTACAAGCCATTGTCCGGTAAAAATACTAGAGGTTTGCGAAGACAGATAAACATTTCTTGGCTTAGGGTCCAAACGACAAGTCGAAACGAAACCCAACTTTTCACTATTAGCAACTTCCTAAAACTATAAAATGAGGGTAACAGGGCTCCTAGAGGAGCGGTGAAAAGAGCACAAACGGTCAATTCAGGTCAATCTAAGGCTTCATGCAACTCCCCACATAACAAGGAACATAGACGAAACTTGACATCTCTTTTCCGGGGTTTGGAAGGCTGTTTTGCGAGTCTCCGAAACTCACGATCTACTAACTTTTACTAAGAGACGTTAGCTAGGTTTAAAGACGAACTCAAACTCAACTAGTCAACTAGAGGGATTACGAAGTTTCCAAACCATCTCAGAATGAGGGTTACAAACTATGGTTGGCAAACTAAGGGTAGTTCAGATTTGCGTAAGTCACGAGGTGAAGTTTTATTGTTTTGCACTTCAAGTTCATTTAAAAAATAACCAATGGTATGATAATCTATGGGTTTGTATTTTTATTTCATTGCAAATGAAGAACCAAAAATACGAAAATTATGAAAGATGAAGGTAAGGAAGACCATGCATGAGGGGAAACGAATAGGCCAATGTTGTGGAGCTTGATTCCGCATCTCCACAAGGCATTTCGTCGAACGGTTTGCATACATCCGGAACACTCCTCCACTTTCCTTTACTTGAACATCTCTAAAGCCGCTTCAACAAAACCATTTGTGCATATCCAAAAATCGAAGCATTCCATGAGGCTACATTTGTTTGAGACATTTTGTCAAACTGTTCATGTGCCTTATGTAGGCGTCCACATTTGCACAAAAGTCAATCACGGTATTGACGACTACATCATCTGACAAAATGTGCTTTCCATTATTGCCCTATGGATCTCCATACCTTGCTATCAAAGCTCTACGCATAGGATCATATTCTCCATGGCTGCGCATCCAAATGAAACATTTTGACAAAGAATTCACTTGTCTTGCCTATTTCCCACGTCTCTTGTAAAACGACTTCGTTGGAGAGGATGGCCCACACCTTTTAAAATGCTTCGTTTGTGTGGATGGCACAGCCAAGGAGGGAATCAGAATGGACAAAACAGAGGGTTTCACGCCGAGAAAGAGTGAAAGAGACAAATCTTGCGGAGACATAAGTGGGATAGCAGGAACAGGTACTTTCAATGCCTTAATCAATACAACAACTACTCGAAATAAAAGATAAAGAGCAGGAAAACGAAGTGGTAGCCGTCGTCTACCCTGATAATGGTGCTACAAAGGTTATAGTGTACGTAGCACGGGTGTTCAGAAGCAGAAGAACCAAATCAATGCAACTAGACATTACGCCTCAATGAAGTGCCTCCTAATCCTTCTTTTTCTTCTTCTTCTGCATACAACAAAACAACGACAGACATTGGTTTTCTTTCCTCTCAGCAACATTGAACCCGCCTCAGATACAAATACAAATCCAAATAAATCAATTGTATACAACAAAATGAGGAGATATTACGGTTACAAATTTATCTCCATGTGTAGGGCCGATTTAACTCATAATGGTACTGATTTTAGGTTGGCTATAAGCGAGAGCTCCATTTAGCACATTTCCTCGTACAGTGCATTTGCTTAGAGTTTCTTAACTATTTTCTTTTCCAATGTCTCCATTTTGTGCCTATCCCCGAATCATTGCTGGCCACTAGACCATATCTATTGAGGTGTTTTGTTAAACAGGTTATGTGCCTGGTCTGCGTCTCCTCTATGCAAATTCTAAAGTCACTACAGTCCAAGAAATCACACCTATTTGTGGCATTGTGACAAACTCACGCCCTATCCTGTTCCAAAGCTTCCATTTTGGCAAAATAGAGAGGAAGGACACTTGCTACAAATGAAACCAAACAATGCCAACGTCCTCCAAACCAATCTCAATCTTACAACATTTAGAATTGTGCCTAGTTAGAGGAGGGGCTGACAAAGGTTAAGGAATTCGGCTTTACATCTGTTAAATGCTTTGGCAGGTGTCCTTGTCCTTGGAAAACTCCATTTTGGTAGGTGTTTCCTTCACTCATTTGGTCAAACACTACACAAGGAGCAAGCAAACACCCATGCCTCATTACTTCTACCATACTCCACGCCACTCCTCCCAACCACTTACCATCAATTCTCTTGACACGAAACTACCTTCCTCTAGCACACAATGTTTTTATTTTATTTATTTATTATTATTATTATTTCAAATCCATTTATTTCATTTCATTTACTTTGAAAAATCTATTTTATTATTAAAATAATTTAATATATTAATTATTATTATTATTTTAAATTTATTTATCTCATTTCGGTTACTGTGAAAATCTATTAAAACAATTTAGAATATCTAATTATTATTATTATTATCATCGTGTTAGCTTTAAAACAATATCTTATTCTATATAATTTACATATTAGATATATAAATATAAAGATGTTAATACGACATTATTATTCAACCAAAACGAATAAGAGAAATAGATAACCATAAGTCAAGGATGACGTTCGACGCCCGGAGAGGTAATAATGACCTTGCGTAGGTTGTGCCAACAACCGAGAAGCTAACTTGTGCCCTGATATGAGTTTGAATCTTCTCATATGACATATGCAAAACACACATGGGATCCGATACCTCCCAACTCGTTCAAGAAAAAGATGAAATATGCTCTCGTATATACTGACGGGCCAGGTGTGGAGGTTGAACTCACACCTCACCAATTGGATGCAACAGAGCGGGCATTACACCTCTTGCAAGTCATTTGAGTCATTAGGTGATTTGGATGAGCTATTTTTTGAGGATTCCCATATCCTATTATATGTATGACTCATACTGGTTGTCTTAGTTTGGCTCTTACATCACTTCACACTAATTGGGATCCAGATTATGGTGCTAGAAGTTGTGAGACCTGGCTTGATTTTTAAGGTTGCTTTTTACTTTTTTTTGGAAACTACATTGAATGGACGATACTGTGGAGACTCTAGAGTCCCATTGATGGAGATTCACTATTCAACTATATTGGAGTCACACACTAGTTCCTTATATTGCATTGGAGAAAGTTCATTATCCTTTTTGGCAACGTGGTTGATCAACCTATATACCTCTGATAGCACCTCCTATGCTTCTTAATGATGGGAGGCACACTTTGCTATACTTGAGTGATGAGGACTATGATGAGCATCTTGATGACAATGAGCACTGATCTTCTTCTAGGTTAGTGAAGTATTTTCTTATTCTAGTTCAAGATTTTGGAGGCTTGTCGAAGGCTTCATACTCTTATTGCACCATGAAGGATGTGGACCAATGGCTCATGATCCTTGTGGCGTCATGAAGAGGACGTGCGGAGGAAGACCCTTTGCAGATTTTGGTTCTCTTTATAATTTTCAAGGATGTTGTTACATTTTTTTATGATCCAATAGTAGCTTGTATGATGTCTGTGGAAGCTGTCATTTTGTGGAGGGGGGTGTGAGAGAGGGCAAGAGGAGTTTTAAGTGCAATGCCAACCTTGCTTCACATCCTTGTGTGTATTGCCATGGCAATCTTATAGGTGTGTACTGAAAATAATATTTGCCTTATTACCTTTTTATAAGGTTGGGATTGCTTATTATTTTTAGTATTTGTTATTTATTTATATGCCTTACTTATGTGGCTGAGTAATTTAATTGTAGGGATTAATAGTCTATTTATAAAGATTTTATCCAATCACATTTTATCTTCTCGTGAGTTACAATATTTTATTTAGTGTTTTCCCTGTGGGTCCCAACATATCTTTTTTTGCTTGGTTGGAGTTCTCTACTTTATTGCATGCTTGTGTGTGGAATGGTTGGAGTTAACTACTATTGGGATTTAGCTGTAAAATCCAATTCCTTTCCTGCTGTAATGCAATTATGGTTGCTGGAAACACATTCTTTAGTTTTTATTTAGGAAGTAACGCGTCACTTCTAAAATCTGTTTAGTCTCTAGAATACTATATGTGGATTAGATAATCAATATATATTTATGTTAGCGCAACGTCCTTAAAGAGATTGCATTATACCATTGTATTTTGAGTGATGCTAGATATTTTTCTTTTTATCTGTGGTTGCAGACAATCTTTTTACCTGTGGTTGGTCTGGTGGATCCAGATAAACTCAAGCCCGGGGATCTAGTAGGAGTGAATAAAGATAGCTATTTAATACTTGACACTTTGCCATCAGAGTATGATTCTCGGGTGAAGGCTATGGAAGTTGATGAAAAACCTACTGAGGATTACAATGACATAGGGGGCCTTGAAAAACAGGTAATAAGCCACCTGATTCCGAAGGAACAGGAATATGCTATCCTTTTTTTCCACATTCTGTAAGATCTAAATTGTGAAGAATTCATTTGTTTTAACTTTATTTAAATCTATCTGCAGTAATTCCCTAGGTCAGGGTATATATTCATATTTCATCCTATTAATCAGGTTTTTCCTTTGCGATTGTTTGATTTCTTAGAGTATTTATTTTGAGGATGACTTTTTGTTTCCAATATATGTGATAAATTCAGAGCTTTCTCTGGGAAACCTTAGAATGATATAGGCCTGGAGCCTCCATGGAGCTTGCTGTTATTCTGTGATAGATTTTTAAAATAGCAAGGAGTAGAATATGTACAGTTTAGGTCTCTCTCTCTCTCTCTCTCAGAATTCCTTTGTGAGGAAATAAATCAGAAAAAAATTGATTCTGTAAGAGTTCCTTTGTAAGGAAACAAATCACATAAAACTGTTTCTGATAGAGTTCCTTTGTGAGGACACAAATCACATAAAACTGTTTCTGATAAAATTCCATTGCGAGGCAACGAATCTCGCATAACAGTTCTTATGTACGACTATGCATCCTTGTCATTTGAGGAACTTTTGCAGTTAATAATGCTAGAATGCTTAGAGCTTTGGTTTGTAATTGTGTATCTGTGATTTATTGTTTCCACTAATCAGGAGAGCTGATAAATTAACACCTTCATACAGATTACAGAATTGGTGGAGGCAATTGTCTTGCCCATGACTCATAAGGAGAGTTTTGAGAAACTTGGTATTCGTCCACCAAAAGGGGTCCTACTTTATGGTCCACCAGGTACTGGAAAGACACTCATGGCTCGTGCGTGTGCGGCACAAACCAATGCAACATTTCTGAAACTTGCGGGTCCTCAACTGGTTCAGGTAGGGAAATGCAATCTTCTTTAAGAAATAGATTTTTTTCTGCCAATGCAGTAAGAAAATAACATTTTAAAATTGTGCAGTGTAAATGGATGGTGGGTGGTTTCGTAACAGAAAATTGATTTGTTTGAATCATTATTGTATCTTATATCTTTTTGAACTTTGGAGTGGGTAATGTACAGTACTTTGCACTGGTACCATAGGTAATGATATGTTAATATCTCTAGAGAATACATCCTAATTTTACAGACTTCTTATTGTTTGCTAATTCAAAATGGGGCAGTCTATTTGGGGCCCCTGCCCATCATGTAGGAAAAGCAGAGTTATTATCCACAGATTGAATAATGCTAGAGAGAACAAATTCAACAGCCTAGACAATAGATATTAGATACTATTAAAGTCTATGACAAATTGCTCCCAGCAACTCTTAGGCCAGAAGAAAATAATTGAATCTGACTTTCAAATTGGGCACAAAACTAAAACCAATGCTGGATAGATATAGATATATTGCATTTGGCATACCTAGTAGAGGTATTTCCTTTACCATAAGATGCTAGTAACTGGTCAACTGTTAATAGCTGCATTGGCAATTTGGCATTAAACAAACTGTTAACCAAATTTTCCCCTTTGGCCATTTTGTTAACCTTGCGCCTTCAAAGTTTGAAACTCTGCGGCTCTTATCTCATTTTTTGGGTTGAGTATTCTGCAGCATCTTCATTCTCTCTGTGTACGGCAAACTATACTCAGTGACCTGCACATCATTGAAATGTCTCGGCTCATCCTCTCATGCTAAGTCTAAGCCATGCCATGTGGTGCCCTTTTGACTCCAACCATAGAGTGCTACAAATGCCATCCTTGCATGCTTCCCTCCACTTCATTTCGTTTCTGGCCATCTTTTTATGCCACACCTCTTTTCCTCTTGCTGCATCATATTGTCAACCCATATACTGCCGTGAAGTATTGCCTCAAGCCCCAAAAGCGTCTTTGAAGCTGTGTTGACCATAACACAGCTGCGGGGCACTATCTGTAGCCGCGATTGCGCCCTTTGACTCCAATCATAGAGTGCTAACAATGCCATCCTTGTATGTTTCCCTCTATTTCACTTCGTTTCTGGCCATCTTTTTATGCCGCACCTCTTTTCCTCTTGCCGCGTCATATTGTCAACCCACGGGCCGCCACAAAGTATTGCCTCAAGTTGTGAAAGCTTGTTTGAAGCTGCGTTGACCATAGCACAGCCTTGGGGCACTATCTATAGCCACAAAGGTCTCCAAATGTTGTGAGTAATTATGTGAGGCTGTACTACTCCACCCTTTTGTTGCAAAGCTTCACCTTATGCTGTGGAGCATTGTCATCACTGCACAAAGCTGCTTTCACACTCCCTGCTTTCACACTCCCTGACGTACCAACAATTTTGGCGGCCTGTGATCTAATGTATGGCCACATTTTTGATGTGAGAATCTCTCTTCTATAGTCTTCAGCTTGCAAGCGCCTTCTCCATGTGGCTATGTGCTTGAATGTGTTTGCTCACTTCTTATATGCTGCGGTTCACTTCCACCAATCGCATTTAGTTTTTATTTATGTGCTGAATTACCCTCAAGCTGTGGGAACACCGTGACAGTCAGTCAAGGAGCTAACCCTTCCACCTTGATTGGTTGTAAAACTAAATGTTCAATTTGACATGATATAAGTGGGACATTAATGCAAGCCCTGCAACAAAAGGCGTTCAGATTTACCACTTCATCCAGACGGTTGTTTGTTCCCTCTATATCCACTGACCAAGAATCTTGGATTACCTCTTTAGATCACTTTAAGATCCAAATTCTCTACACCCAAGAATGATTGTCTTCTCTTCATTTATCACCTTTGGCTTATTTCTCAAGGCGCTTCCTGCCATTTTCTATAAAGAGTAGAGCTTGTTATGGGGGTTCTTCTCCCTAGAATTTGCTTGAGCTCCTATCTTCTATCTATGGTGTTTTAGCTTCTATGTTAATGAATGCAATACATCTAGGGCCTCGTTTTGTAGTCTAATAAAGCTGGGTATATTTAAGCAACAATGAAGTTGTGGCTTATATCTGCCCTACTCTTTTGTCTTGTCTTCCTAGATTTATAGTAGACCACTCTTACCTATTGTTATGTTGTGATCTTATATGTGTGGACTATACTTGCACTCATCTAATATACTGTTGTATCCACAAACATAGAGAGGAAGAGAGATCCCTACTTCACTCCTAGTGCATTGCCAACCCTTTTCTTATTTGTTTGTCTTACCCCTTTTTCCCCGCAATTGTTAGATTTGGTAGTTAGTGATATTATTAGGAGTAGCGGTAGATGAGAATCAACACTCTCTGGAGGTTTGCTTCAAGTCGCAAGTCCCACACTTGAGAAGCAATCCCATGTGTTGACAATGAAACAATCTTCACGGGTGGACACTTTCATCCTCCAACATTTCTGGTATGCCCAATGGGACATTGTATTCTTGTTACAAAAAGATTTGTGGCATTTTTAAATACAAGAATATATCTATCTTTGAAGATTTAGCTAAGTTTTTTGGTGTATTTCTTTGCTTATCTGGTTTTGTGGACTATATATAAGCACCTAATGACTCCACTCCACTCCACTCTGTTTTAGAATATTTGCTGGTCTCAACACATGAGAAGAATAGAGATAATTAGTAGTGCTTAACAAAAGGGGCATTTTGAGTTCTTGCAACCTTCTCCAAAAGAGGAATTAGACTTGTCCAAAGGGCAGCTTTCCCCCATCCATAGAACTCATCCCACTCCACCAAATAGGCCCTTATTTTCCCAAGAAACCTCTGTCCTCTGTCCTATAATCTTCATGTCCGCACAAAGAAATCATCCTTTTGTTACCTTCAATGAAGATAGCCTTTTAGCCTTAACTGCATGGAATGATATCCCTGTATTTGCTCTTAAAATCCTTCCATACTTCACTGCACTTCGACTATCCAAGACATTGCCAATTTATGTTTAGTTCATCATGTCATTCAAGATGTAGCTGTGAGGTTGTTAGCTACTTCACTCAAAGGGAAAGCTCTTGACTAGTATAGAAGTTTGCCCTCTAATTCAGTGTGCAATTGGGATGAGCTAAGAGAGAAATTGTGCAAACAATTCCAAGAAAAAGGTGACAATCTGTCTCTCATGGAGTAATTAACCTCCTTCAAGGGGGCTCCAACCGAAACACTACCTGATTTCGATTACAGATTCCTTAAGACCTGGGACATTATTCCTCAGATATACCCTTCATCTCATGTTGGCTTCCTATACTTCCTCAGAGCCATAAATTCCGATATTGCAATTACAATTCAGTCTATGGGTGGCACTGCATTACCTGATGCTTATGATATATCAATCCATGCTGAAAATAGTCTAATCCAAGCAAGAAAGTTAGCCTCTAGGTCTCTATTTCTCGAGATGCCAAATGTTAGCCCTGTTATGGCACAACCTCCGACCACAATACCCAAACCTGAAAAATGTTCAAATTGTCCCTATTACCTCCTCTAATGAGTTGGATGGACTGAAAGCCATGTACAAAAACATTATAAATGAGTTGAGCGCCATCAAAAGGCAACAAGCTCAACCGGATCCTAGGCCCTACTAACCATGTAACCCATCTTATTAGCCAAATAGAATGCAAAATCAAGGCCAAATGGTCTCTACTAAGCTACTGCAACAACAATTCATTGCTGTGCCTTATCCAAACAAAGCCTTGGTCCCGGTCCTAAACAACATGGCCGAAGAATTGAAAGTATTACCTATGGGTAGTCACATGACTCAAATAGCTACATTTATGGAAATGCAAGCCAAGTGTTGATGGTATAAAGCTTCGTGGCATAATAGATTTCACAAGCTGAACCAAATAAGCCTCCAATGCCGCCACTTGAAGGAAATCTAGCTTCTTGGTTGGAGATAGACTTCTGTGTAGTAAACAACAATGGAGCTAGTACATAGTGGTTTTAGGTTCACTTGGACTACAACACAGACAAAGACAAGAATGTTGGAACAACTTGTTCAAACTGCAACACCTCCTGTCACTCCTCACAAGCTGTCATGCTTGTTGTGGAAAGAACTTCAGGTGAGTTGTCTTCGCGTCCTAAAAGCCATCTCCTGCAACCACCCCGTGGCGGAAAGATTGGTTTGCATACAACCAACAAATGCCCCAACTTGACCCCTTGAATGTGGTTGATTAAATGAAGAAGACCAACGCGAACGTCACGATGTGGGATGCTCCTTTTCATGTCCAAATAGATGGATCTCTTATAGGAAGCTTTGAGCCAAATAGGTTGTGCCTCCAAGCCAACAAAGAAGGCAACTCCAAAAGCCGCCAACCTATATCAGTCAAGCCTAGTTAAAGAAGCTACACAAGGAAAGCCTCCTCCCTTTTACCTTTCTATGATTATTGGACAGGTTCTCGTCCATAATTGCATGATTGACTTTAGAGTGCGTACCTCTATGATGCCTAAATAAGTAGTTGATGCTGTAGGCATCAATTACACCACTATAAGCAAAGGTGTTAAATTGGGTGGCATTGGTATCAAGTTAGTGGGCGTCATCAAGGATCTAAGCCTCATCCTGCACGCTTACCCAAGTGTATAGTGCCACAAGAGATAGTAATAATCTATATTCCCCCATCTCTGCTTGTCTAGAGATTTTACCGCCAAAATAGGATGGTACTTGTCACTGGATTGGTCTCACATACTCACCAGGACCAGATATGGCACCAATGTCCCTATTCAAAATGACCTTATCGCTCAATTTCATATAGAAGTCTTCGACCTGTGGCCTACAGAGGCGAGCTGCACCATCTAAGATGAGAGAAGACTTCTGCACTAGTGATGAGCCGCACGAAGGGATACTTGTTGAACAGTTAGATCAGTGGGCTCATAATAGAAAGGAATTTGATCCTTATGATGTTCTTGAAGAATGTGGCATGTGTACATATTGTATTCGAGAAGAAATCACCAAAATTCTGCAAGTGCTTGAAGAGGAAAACTCAAAGCGCAATAAATGGAAGATGTTTTTCAATGGTTCCAAATGCAAGATTGGTGTTGGCGCCAGTGAAGTGGGGAAAATACCTACTCCCATAGGGTGCAATTCAACTACACAATCAATGCCGCAGTGTATGAAGCTTTCATCCAAGGACTCCATATTGGTGAGAAAAGAGGCATCGTGCAGTTACAAGTGTATGGAGACACTAAGGTGGTCATTAAGCAAGTGAGATCACAATGCCTTACCAAGAATTGCTTGCTGAAATCTTGCAGGCACAAAGTATAGGACCTCTTTGATTAGTGCCTAGTTTGTTATGCCCAAAGACCTCACGAAAGACACAGAACAAGAAGTGAAACTCCTAGTCAAACCTTTTATATCTGAAAATGATTGCTATTGGCAAGTTTTCGAAAGCGATAGTTAAATTGTCACTTTTACTCAACAGGGAGCTGAATTCTTAGAGGAGTTGCAACTCATATTGCAACAAGCTTATGATAGCCAGTAATTCAGCTGAAAACGAACAAATTGTCCAAGGGACTTTTGACCTTGGAAAGAATCTTCAATTCTGAAGATCAATAAAGAGGAGAAAAGAGAAACATGGTCATCAAAGAAGAACATTACCAAGAAATTAAATTAGATCCTAACAAATTCCACAAATTGGGAAAGATATGTAGTCCAAACTAGTAAGAAACTTTTATCAAAAAATGCAAAGAGTATGATGATATTTTTGCATGGACTTATGATGACCTCAAAAGTTGTGACTAAGACATCATTCAACATACTATAGAGCTTGCGTCTAATGCCAAACTAGTAAGGCAAAAATAGAGGCATGTCAACACAAAGATTGAGTCTCTGATGAGAAACAAATTGACGAAGCTGATTGAAGCCAACATTTTCTTTCGCATCAAATATTCTACTTGGACGACAAATTTGGTTGTGGTAAGCAAGAAGAATAAATAAATACACCTATGTGTAGATTTTAGAGACGTTAACAGAGCTTCTCGCAAGGATCACTAACCCTTGCATTTAATGGATCAAATTCTTTAGACTGTGGTAGAGGCTAAAAGGTCTTGACTTCTTGTCTGTTTCTAAGGTTATAACCAAGCTCTGGTCAAGGAGGAAGATCAATACAAAACCACCTTCCCCACTAATTGGGGACATATGTGTATTAAAGTATGCCCTTCAAATTGTCAAATGATGGAACCGCATTATCAGAGGGCAATGGACATGGCCTTTAAAGGCCTCATCAATGACATCATCTTGGTTTACCTAGATGATATCATAGTTTTTTCAAAGAAGCAACACAACCATTTGGTTTTTTTTGAGCAATTTTTCAGAAGATGTAGAGAGTTTGGGATATCTCTTAACCCAAGAAATCTATCTTTATAGTTCATGAAGGAAAGCTCTTGGGCCACATTGTGTTGAAAGTGGGTCTAGCCATAGACCCAAACAAAGCATCTGCCATCCTTGCCTTGTCTCTCATTGGCATGTGATTTCACGTGTGCAAAATATGACAACAATGTAAAGGAGTTAGAGTCCCTCCTCAATGATGGGTGAGGTTTCCCTTATTGAAAATGAAAAAGGTATGTACAACTATACATTCAAAATTGTATTTGTTTTTTTTGGCTTTTTGGGAGTAAAGAAAGTGGATAAGAAAAAGGAGAAGGAAATAGAAGTGAGAGAAAGTGAATGAAAAAATAAGAAAGGGTGCATGCAGGATTAATCAAACACAGATCATAAAATTGTGCACTTTAGAAACTAATATGGTGAATGGCATTTGAATAAAAGATGCAGAATCCATAGAAAACAATAGATTTCACATTCATTAAACATAAGAGTAACAACTGCTAAAGAAAAAAACAAACATAAGACAAAGTTTTCCATAAAATGTTTCTTTATTTCTCTTCACACAAGACCACAAAGTTTCTTACTATCTCTCTATAAACAATATTTTATCATTTCTCCAAAAGTCCCATACAAATGACCTCTAACTTTCTTTTATAACCCAAATGTTGGTTACAAAGTAGTTAGGGTTTTTTTATGACATCACATTAGGACTTAATTAAGTCACTTTAATTAATCAACTTGATTTTAATAAAGTCACTTTATTAAAATAACTTTATGATTTCGGTGACTTAAATAAAGTATTTCAAATATCTTAAATAAGTGGGTACATGTGGACACCACAAAAAAGTGACATGACAAACACATAGACTAAACATTGACACATAGATTCAAACATGACACCGAAGATCAATGCCTCATCCATTGGGCCAAGAGTCCGCATATCCCAATGATACGAGAAATGAACTCATTGATCACCAAGGGCAACCCCGTAAAAACATTGAAATATCATTTTGAAAATCCTAGGTCCAAGCTTTTCGTCATTTTGAATTTCTTGAATTTCTCTAGTGAGTCCATCATTCTTGATTCATTAGGGAAGCAGTGCGGTGAAAGACAAGTCTCACAGATGATGTGCATTTCCAAAATTTTACTTGGAACCGTATGAAACCTCACCATTCTCTCTTCCAGGTTGGCGAATAGATTTTGGAGTTTGATGAGTTTGTCAAAGAAATTAAGACCAAAATTTGTCGAGGTTTAATACTGATTCTTGACTAGATCAATCAATTGCTCTTTGAGAGACTACACGAAGCTCCTTTGATTGTGCTCGTTAATGAAATTGGAAGGGATCTCTTCAATGAATTCCTGGATTGCACACATGATTGATTCTCCTTTGTCTTTCACATCATCAAACTGTACTTTGACATCATCGAGCACTATTATTCTGAATTTGGCAAAATTCAAACATTCAATGTGAATTCTGCAGTGATTGAATTCTAGGATTCCTTCACTGACAAGAGATGAGAAGCCCATTTGTGCAAATTCTTGTATATCGGGAGAAATTCTTGGATATGATGTCCGAAATGCAAGATCGAATCTAGATAAATACGAAACTTATCATAGATTCTCATAGCTTCATCGATGACCCGCACACCCTGTACTAGAAATTCTCAATCCATGCTTTGGTTGCAATACCCATATTGTTTATTTCTTTGGATAACACAAGGGTCTCTTGATCTGGTATTGCTACTGTACAAGGAATTTGAATAGTAGAATAAATCGGGCTGATGAGATGTTGCACATATGCAATCAGTTGCCAATTTTCTTCCTTGAGCTGAATGGTTTGAGATTTGTACTTCTCCATCTGTCGCAAAATTATGTCAACAGATTCTCGAGCATGAGAAAACTCAGTTTCCATGGTTGATTTACTGAGAATTACTCTAGAGACTTCGTAATTGACAATGGTCATTTCCCTCTTGTCCTTATCAACAATTGGTGTTGCTATCTTGGCATACTGAATTCCGTGCTCATTGATTGCAACTTTGGAGATGACCTTGGGTTTCTTGGGAGTGAAAGAAACTGTCATTGATGCAATAGCCTTAAGATCAATTGTGACTGGTTTGATAATTCTTTTCCTTTTCAAATGATAGAAATATGGCAGCAACATAGGAGAAATCAACAAACTCGAAATATGGTAACCACTCTCATACCTTAGTGTGCCACATAGTGCGAAGTCATGAATGCCCCTTGAAATCAACTCCTCTTCATTATCAGCAGACTGCACCTTGTTTCTTTGAAAATTTTGAGGACTAGGTGCCCCCACTAACCCTTTCAAGGGTTCCACCATGTTGCTGATATAAAAATCAGTCGTGGGCTCCATTAATAAAGCTCTATCACCTCTCTTTATGATTGCTGTTATGAACAATCCAACAAGCTGAAGATGATAAAAAAATGTTCCCTTACCGTGGGTTTGTAAGCCGGACTTTCCTTCAATCTCATGCAAGAACCCTCATAGCTGGAGCATGATGTTTCCTTCCAAAACTCAACCCAAATTTTGTCTTCTATGTTAGCATAATACTTATGATGATCAACATATTGCAAGGACAAAATATGATGGTGATAGAAAAAATCTTTGCAATGAAGACAATCAGCTCGCTTACCCTTTGTGGCTGTCGTAGGAAGTTTAGCAATCAGAAAACCCTTATTAGTACCTTGAGAGGTACTCTCCCTTCTTGCACCGGAGTCTCCTAAGAGGAATCCATGCTTGCCAACACTTATGATCTCAAAAGATAATTCCGAATTCTTTCTTTTCCTTATGAAATCAGTCACAAAGCTTTCAAAATCAGAATTGATAACTTTGGACAAATGCAACATATTACCCGGATCCCATACCTTATAGTGCCCATGAAGGTGCCCTTGTATAAAGGAGCCTTCGTGCCCCTTATAACCAATTGTACCATGAGAGGTCTTCAATCTTTGCTTCTTTCCACCGCTATCTTGCCACACATTGGTTAAAGAATGTACCCAATTCATGAATGGAAGAGAGATTCCCCTTTGAACACTATACCTCAGAATTCTGAAAGTAGGATCAACAATTGATTTCTCCCTTTTTCTTGCATATCCATCATCCTTGGACTCTTTGTTGTTGATAGAGTATCCCTTAGAATATTTCCCACATGGAATTGTCATAGTATGAAGCATTAAACACTTGTTAAAAACACCAAGTGACTCACCAATAGCTGTTGTTATACAAGCTGATTGTTATCTTTCTTTTCACCATCTTGTTTCTCATGTATCTCCTCATGTACTGCTGTTCTGGACAAGGCAACGAGTTAAAAGTAGTCCTCATCATTTGGAATTTGGGCCTTCACTGTCAAACTCTCTTACCCAATTTGTAGATCTGAATTTTTTTCCTCCTTGGGGGTAGACTCCATGATTTCATTTCCTGTTAGTTCACCACCATGCATGCAATCTTTAAAAGGCAAAGAAATATTTTCAACTAATGAGGGTTTTTTGCCTTGCTCATCCTTGCAATCTTGCACATTGAACTTTTCTAGGAACCTTTGGGTGAAATCTTCAAGTGAGGCAACAAATTCGATCCCTTGAGTCTCCAACAAATGATTCCACCACTCATGTGCCATTCCATTCAAGTATATAGAGATGAGCATGACGACATCATCCTGACACATCGGATTCCATTGCCAATATGTCTTAAATTCCTTCAACCAAAATCTAGCAGAAATTTTATTAATACTATCAAAAAAGGAAATTGGGTCCACTTCATTTTTTTCCTTCACAGGCTAGGAGAATCACTGCTCTGATACCACTGTAATGCCCCCAATTGGACAAATTATATCTCCAAACGGATTATCCGCAAATCCCAATCCAAAGAGCAAGTTATATAAAATATATAAAGATTTTCTAATGCAGATATGAATTTTACTAGTGAATGGCGGCTTGCATGAAGGAAAAATTTCAACCAAAACTGAATTAAATCAACTAAATTTATTTCCCAAATTGATCAACAATTTTTATAAGGACAAGAACATGAGAAAAATACCAGATTGGATCAAAATAGATGGCTAAATTATTTTATTATAAATATGCAGATGATAGTCCTCGAACACAACTGAAAATACCAATTCCTTTCTGCCAAAAATTACACCAAGTGGCTGATTTGATCCCTAAAAATCAAAGGTTGGAACAACAATACAGATCTGATCCAAAATAGCTCTAGAACATACCAAAACAAATCTCTATATGGGTCGCTCCACCATGAATAAGCTGGAAATGAAGAGGAATCACAACAACAAACATCCTTCTTCAAACCCTTGCCCAAATCTGCAAAATACAACTTTTATACATTGCTGGAAAATACAAATAGAACCTTGATCTTCAATGGAAACCCCTGAATGGAGAATCCTCTCAAAAGAAAGAAGAGTTTTTGTTCCTCTCTCTCTAATCCTCAAGAGGGTTTTCGTCCTCTGGAGTTTTTATGGAAAGCATGCAAGCTTACACCACAAATCTGAAAATTATCATAAACAAAAGAGATGCTTTCTCCTTGCAAGTTGACTTGCTTTTATAATATCATTTGGCGTTTTAGCCATCCACAACCACTAATCAAATTTATTTCTCCACACTTAATATTTTTCTTTACCCTTTTTCCTCCTTCACATGGGTCGTCATTTTCCTTGGGGAAAATAATAAAGTAAAGTGACTTTATCACTTTATCTTTTGCTTTTAACTTTATTATTAATAAATTAATATAAAGTGCTTATAATAATATTTTATGTGGCACTTTATAATTAATTCATTATGACTAAGTTTCCCTTTTGCTCTTCCCTTAGCCGTCGGGAAACAAAATTGAGCTACGGGTCTTCGACTTGTTATGTTAGAGAAAGAAACATTTCATGTGACAATGTCTTTTCCATTTAGGTGGAAATAGAACTTACTTCATGATGGAAATAGAATTGAATTCATGTCCTCTCTCTTGCTGTGCTCGGGTGCTTACAGGCATTGAAAAGGTAAGAGAGCTTGGTAACAATGATTTGCACCACGGAGCCCACGATCATGTGGGACAATCCTGCGGTAGCTGTAGCTGTAGCTGCAAGGATTATAAGAGTGTACATAGGTTGTTGAATGCAATGAAACAAAAACAAAATGATGTCGCGGAAGACTTATTTTCAGGAAATGCAATGTCTATTCATTAACAAAGAATAGGGAATTAGGACAAAGGTGTACAATGTCTCAGTAAGGGGAAGAGAGCAAGCTTTTGTGATCAGTAGGGAAATGCTTCTGATTGATTTGCCTAGATTGGAAAGAATTACAAAGTAGTGTGAGAATTATAGGATACACAGATACATGCAAGTATTCCTATTATTTGGGATGAACAATCAACAATAGATCAACAACCAAGGGTCAACCACGTTGGGCTGTTATGTATGTTACATATTTATAATTTATACAATGATGCCAGAAGCAGATTGGTTACTCGATCACGATGGGGAGTGGTTAGACATCATTACATCTACCATGTGTGATTGTTGAACCTCCTGTGCAATGTGTGTGGTGGTTATGTTTTCAGTTTTGATGGTTTTGTGAGATTCCTTGGCATGCTGTAGAACTGGGAAGGTGCCATTTGGTAAGCTATGCGAAACCCAGGAGGCCCCATCTGGATGCTGAGAAGGAGATTTGTCATGCAAAATGTGGGGATTGTGCAAGAGTGTGTCGTGAAGTTGATGCATGATTGAGTGCCACAGGCAGGGCGTGATGGCGTAAGATGCCAATGATGCTGCAAGGCGCAAAAGTGTGAGATATTGCAAGCAGGCGCAAGAAGACCTCAAGGCTTTTATGCACACAAGTTCATGGGGTTGCAAACAAGGTGCCAACCGGCTGTCTGAGGCTGGGTGGGTTTTGCATGGCACAAAAAAGAACTCAGTGAACTCTGAAGTGAGATGGGCGCAAACTGTGCTGGGGCACAGACAAGGAGTGTGTGTGCCTGTGCAGCCGAGCACAGATCAGTATTTTTACCAGACATGTTGGTTTTGCTTGGGCCTCAGTTTATTCCTCAGACTCATTCCCCCAACCTGACTAGTTCCATTGAATCAAGCTACATAAGGATTTAAAATACAATTCTGGCACGAAGTGCCTGTCACTAAAGGACCCATTGCCATCTAAATTGGTGCAGCACCATCCAGGCCCTACGCTATGATTATCAAAGATTATGATCATGTTACTGGATTCTAGGTTAGAGACTACTTTCTTGTATACTTAAATACCTGGAAAGTCAAGTAGGTCTATTGTCATGGCTCAATTCCAATTCCTTATAATATTTCCGTGTGCCAGATACGGAGAAGCGGTATCAGTCCCTGGAGATGTTAAATGAACATTCCTTTGAAACCTGGTGATAGTTGGATCAGGAAAGAGGATTTTGACGGGAGTATTAGTTTCATTATCTCCCCAACAATCAACATCTCTTACTAATCTAAGAGGTTCAGTTGGCCATTCCCTCACCTGAGATTTTTTTATCAGGCCATGGATGGAATTCTAAAGAGTCTGCCTCCACCCTGTCCACTGTCAGTTTTTGGGCCCCTTGGTCTCCTTCCTCTGATTCCCTTTCTTAATTGCGTCTCTCCTTGAAGCAGCCCTTTTTTGCATAATTTAAGACAGCTTTTCTGGGACTGGTTTTGAATTGGCTTTTATCAAAGTCTTTTGTATTGCTATCTCCTGGTAACTCAGCTCCAGCACCGATGGTGCAAGCATGATCAATCCAACTTCCCTCTCTTAAAAACAGAGCTGGTTGAGAGAAGCAACCTTCACCCAAAAAATAAAACCTATGAGGGAGCTCTCTACTCTTTTCGAGGATCCCAGGGATGGAGAAGTATTCCCACAGATTATGGTTGATTCTGAGGATACAGACCAGAGGGTTCCATTGTTCAATTTAATCCAGGGAACGCAGAGCCACACCCAATCTTTTCCCATCACCAGAGAAACAGTACCATCTGGGAGAGTATTGTTCTTGGAATTCTTATAATCTTCAGTCAGAACCCAAAGCCATGCCCAAGCCTTGCTGTGGGAAGAGAAATATTATTTGGCACCTTTTGAATATTTTGATAACGACTCAGACAAAGAGATCCTTCCAACGATTTCTATCTTCGAGCAGCCAGGGATGGAGCAGTATTCACACAAATTATGGTTGATTCCGAGAATACAGACCACAGGGTTCCACAGTTCAGTTTAGCTCGGAACACAAAGCCACACCCAATCTTTTCCGGTCAACAGAGAAACAGTACTGTCTAGGAGAGGATTGTTCTTGGAATTCCTATAAAGTTCAGTGTCAGAACCCAAAGCCACGCCCGACACTTGCTGTGGGAAGAGAGAATGGTGGGCATGACTTCAGTATTTTGATAACAATCAACAAAAGGAGATCCTTTGAGCTATTTCTACTAATTGATATTTTCAAACCGAAAGACATGAACAAACCAAATGCAAAAATAACAGATAGTATTTACCTAGTTTGCTGTTATTCCCATCCATTGTTTCTTCGTTTGTGAACTCCAGCCTTGAATTCTTGTGTATGCTTTCTGTGTAGTATTTCTGAAACAAGATAGCCTGACCAAAGACCCATGACAGTGGTATGTGGATGAACTTTATCTCCTTAAGCCTCATACCAAATTTAGACTCTTTGCCAAAGGTTCCATCCTAAAGGTCATCTGAGAAGAAAAATTGCAGCAGAGGAGTTTGATAAAAGTCCAATGAAATAATGGTCTTGAGGCTTAATAAACTTTCATGGCTTAAAGGTCATCTGAGAAGAAAATTTGCAGCAGAGGAGTTTGATAAAAGTTCAATGGAATAATGGTCTTGAGGCTTAATAAATTTTCATGGCTACCACCTCCTGTATTATTGAATGAAATGATAATGGACAGGTTCGAGTATGCCAAGCCAGCCAATTTGAGAGAGTGGATCAGGATTGGAAGTCAAAGAATGCTTTTGTCTCTAAGTTGGTAATATCCTTGCATGCCAAGGGTCCCTGTGCGATCTACGGTAATCAATTCACTGAATTGTTGGGAAAATGAGGGCCGAGAATTTTTCGGAACATACTTCCTTGGAAGAGAGATCAATTCCCAGTTTGGCAGCCAAGTCGTCCACTTTGTTCCCAGTTATTGAAATGTTGCACATCTTTATTCTCTTGAAGCATGATTGGATGCTGCAAATGTCTCGGATAATGCAATGTAATTGCTATGCATTGCAAGAGGCCTTCTCAACTTGATGGATTATGATGTTAAAATCAGCTCCTTCCATTCCTCCTTAGCAATACTTTGAACCTTCAAGAGGGCCACCTTAAGCCATTTTGAAGATGTTGCCAAGGTAAATGCTATTAATCATTAGTGGCTGCCCTTGGCAATAACTGAAGACCCTACCACCACCAGCCAAGCCTGGTTTGTGGCTATCAGACTTCCACTGGACAAGGCTTTAACCTTTTATTTGCTCATTCTTGATTAGCGGGGCAGGAGTTGTGATTTTCTCCCACCTCATTAACGCCTCTAACTCCGTGTCAGGAATAAAATCCTCATTCGGTTTCCAGGCGTTTACTGCATCAGAAATTTCAGCTTTAATTTTAATTCACATTATTTGTGGGGCTCTCCTTTTTTGGAAAAACTCTGCCGTTTAGTTCCAGTCATATATTTAAATGGCAGTTGCAGTATTCCAAAGGATCTCCAATATTTTGCTTGCAAAGTTTTATGTTCCAGCCAATAATTTTTTGTGTAATTGTCTCTTGCCCTGTCCAAGAAAGATCAAACTTTGTCTAAATGGTGGCTCTAACTCTGCAGGGTGAATTCGCAATGAAGAAGAAGACGGTCAGCAGTTTCTTCACTATTCTAGCACAAGTAACTGCGAAATGGCCCATGAAAACCTTTCTTGGTCAAAGCAATGTAGCTTAATTTTTTCTTCTGAGCGGCAAGGCAAAACAAAGTGTTGGCCTTTATGATTGGTAATTAGAATGCACACATGCACGCGCGCACACACACACACATATATATTTCATTCCTAGCTCATCAACACATAGATTAAAACATGTACATGAATGATTTCGACTATGTATGCTGCTTAAACTTAAGAACAATGCATAAAATAACAACATAGGTTTGTTGTGCTTGCTTAAGTGCTGGAAAATATAACAACAGTTTCAAACGAAAGAATCGAGCAAGTAAAAGAATGAAACAAATCACCCAACAAAATGGACACAAAGATATACCCTTGAGAAACGAAATTTGGGAAAATCCCAGCAAGTTAGGACTGAAACTGCTCACACGTCTACCTCAAAATCAGCAATATTATAAGCCAGTTGCTCCCCTTGTAGCCTCCACTAATGCTGTTGGATTACGATAACACTATTGCATTGCTCTCACTAGCTTCGTATGCTCTACAACTCACCCAAACTACCTTCATATTCATCTTACACTTAGTTGAAATGCGTACTATCTCTCAAATTAATTACCAGAATGATGCAGAAGACCCGAATCGTGTTTACATTTCAACAGTTGGAAATTAGACAACATAGCACCTGTTTTGGAGGGTTGAGTTCTTTGTTTATCCTATTTGGGAAACTTGACAGTAGTTGAATGTGCATGGTGAATTTGTCTGCACCAAATTCGCATGTTTTGTGCTATTTGCAGGGGGCGGTTTGGTGGCTGCCAAATCTGTCTTCTAACCCATTTCTTTAATCGGTAAAGTTACCAAATCCGCCCGGATTCAGATTTTTCAGCCGGCTTGGATAGATTTGGTTTGGGCCAGCCTTGTTTTTTCTCCAATTTTTTGTTTTTGTATTTGTTTTTTTCTTTGCAATAAGAAGACACCCAACACCCTTATATTATTTAATATTAAATATATTTACATTTTATATCTCATTATTAATGTTTTTCTTTGTATTTGTCGATTTGTGCATATTTATAAATTATGCTCATATATAATGTCTATATTTCGCATCAAAGTTTTCCCAACTTTTTCAAGAGTTCTGAATTTTCAATTTTTTTGCCCTCCTGAACGGATTTGGAGCCTAGAAGCCTCACAAGGGTCCGGACTGTCATCAGAGCGTTACTTTCCGTCGTGTAATATCCCTGAAAATATTTTAAATAAATCTGGATATTTCTGTCAAAACCCGAGGACATTAGTATAAAAAATTGCCTTTTATGACAACAGTGACAATATGATTTTTTTAATAAAACAAGCCTCAAAGTGCCAAAAATAGACTTTTATTTATTGATTTCAATCAGCTACATACCAGAGTGTCTGAATACAATTATTCTCCCACAATTGATGATCTAAATAGAAATATAAATGGAAGAGATGAGCATGCAAACTGATTTGACTGAAATCTGCCTCCAGATACTGAAGCCCTAGTTGTACTTGTTGTTCTGGATGTAGAATTAAGCCTAAAAAGCGTGCCCTAGCTGCACTGGATGAACACTTGTACCTTGAATGACCACTGCAACCCTTGGATGGAATTGCCAAGCTCATATGTGAGGGATTCCGTCCTCAAATCTGTATGCAAATGAGGGATTTCGTCCTCTATTGTTGATGCAGAAGTAGAAGCTACTTGTAGACAAAGTAGTTGATAAATTTCCAAGATGTATGAATAATAAATCCCAAATCTGCCTTTATAATTTCGAAGGCCCTCTTCAAAGTTGGCACTCCATCCTAAAAATAGGAATAAACAATATAAAATTGTTTTATCCTCTCTCCATCCTCAAAATAGGATCTTGATGCTCATGCAGCCCATTCTATCTTTGGTGCCCCATAATATAATGCTATATTTAATTATATTCTATCTTTGGCGCCCCATAATAGAATGCTTTATTTAATTATTATTCTCTTTGGCGCCCCAAAAAATATAATTATTTTATTATTATTTTATTCCACTTTTGCTTTTTGGATTAAAATATAATTCAAGTGTCTTTTTTCCAAATAAAATATAAAAATACCCTTGGACCACTTAAATTAATTTATTTTCCTCTTTAATTCCCCTTAGCCTATGGAAAATAAAAAGAATAGGCTTTGGGTATCCATAATCATTTAATTCTGAAGATCATCCTTCTGCAACATTCTGAATTGTTTTTGTCTACCTTCAATTTCATCATTGGGAATTCAAATGTAAGTGTACACTAGTTTGCGTGTCATTGTGGTCATACAAAGCATACAACTGAAATGTGAATGTACAACTGATTGTTGAGTATCCATTTTGGATGACTTTGGGATGTTGTTATCCAAAATTTCTTACAAGGAAAAAAATGAACTATCCTTGGCAGTCACCTCCCTGGATTTGTTCCCTTCCAATTTGAGGCAGTCCTCACTGGAAGGCACGGGGATCTGAAGATTCAAGAGATCCTGGAGCTGTTTGGTGGATGGAAATGCTCAGGCCAATCCAATCTCTTCCAAGCTAAGTCACTGGTACTGGCGCAGGTACAGGGGTTGTTAATTTTTGAAGCTTGGGTATGTCAGCACAAAAAATATAAAAATTATATACCCATCAATATCGATGTTGTTTGTTTAAAGTAAAACAAGGAAATAATAAAACACTACTGATAATTCATAATTCAAAATATTAAACGAGTCATGTCATGATATATCACTTAGGTTTATTTTATCTGTTTGAAATATGAAAATAGTCAATGGTCATACTCAATCTTAAGGAAACCGGAAACAAATCATTATATTTTCCTTCATTGACAGCCTCCAAATCAGAAATCAGTTCATTAGAACCAGATGCAGCAGGACTAGCAGAAGTGTAGTCAGTTCTGTGCTTTTTCTGTGTTTGAATTTTTTTCGTTAGTTTTTTTTTTGTTTTTAATATGACTGTCGCACCTAGACCAGCACTGTTTTTTTATGGCAGTCTGGTACGCAGATAATAGAAGAACGTAGGAGGCACCCAGATCAGTAGCAGTTCCAGAACCGTACTGGTACGGGTATGGGAGGGGCCTCCAAGGAAGTGCTTGGTAATGAAGTTTTGAAGTCCTTTTCCCATCAACCACTTCAAAGTAATCACCAACTTGCTAACCCCAAGTCAATTCAATTATCTGAAACTCAAAGTTCAAGAGAATTATTCTTTTTGAAAGGAAAATGCCAGCTATTTAAACATGGTCATAAAAGAACTTTATGCACTTAAATTTCAATATTTACTACTGGTATCACCAACTTCTCAAAGTGTCTCAACTTTTATTGGCTTGGAATTTGACGGGCACTCAACATCACCAACTTCTCATCATTTACTACTGGTATCACCAACTTGTTGGTTGCCTGTCAAATTCCAAGCCCAGCTTCTACATGACATAAGTTGTCGAAGGGTCTTGGCACTTTTATCGGAGTGCTCCGGAAAGCCTTTAGTTGTCAGTGGGAAATCTGACCAAGAGTAACTCCACACTGTGTGGGGTTGTCTTATTGAGCTTTATCCTTTTTCTTGACGGACTAGATTCTGTATGACATGAAAGTTTTAATGTTGAATTTCAGAAAAGAATTTTTCTTCAGAACTTTGTTACTAGATTCTTCAGAACACTCCTGTATCTGAACCTATTTGAGTATGAACCTGATCCTGGTTCTGATTCTCTTTGGAAGCATCAAAACATCCCAGGTTCTATTAACTGCCCGGTTCTTCCTGGAAACTTAGTTTTGTAAGTACCTTTTGAGGAAACTATGGTCTTTGGCATTTGTGATAATATAGCGGACACAGATAGAAAGCATTTGGTTTTAGCTGTCACAAAAAGATATGATTCATGTTATAATGGATCTTAGTAGAACTGAAAATGTATATGGCATCTCGTCATTTTTTGTAATTTATTGAAGCTCATCGAACAACTTGGTTTGAATTGCTCATGAAATTCGTTTTTGTGCACTATCTGTTTAAAGTTATTGTTTGGATAAGAGTGGCTAATGTTGATTCTTGACTACACATTTTTGCAATTTAGATGTTTATTGGAGATGGTGCAAAACTCGTTCGAGATGCATTTCAGCTTGCAAAGGAAAAAGCTCCTTGTATTATTTTTATTGATGAGGTTGATGCTATTGGAACCAAGCGTTTTGACAGGTATTAGATTCTTTCATTTTCTTCCTTCTTTTTGGCAAGTACACTATGGTTATCTTTCACAATAGTTATCTAAATTGTAAATAAATTAGGTTATTTTAAAAGAATAAAGCAAAAATATTGTTGGAGGATAAAGAAAAGATACGGTTATTTTTGGAGTGGCTTCCTTTCCTATAAGTATGGCAAGACTTATTGTAATATGGAGTTGATTCTTCACAAAACTTGTGTGATCTAGTTGAGCCAGCACTTTTCTACAATCAAGATTGGTAGTTTTTACAATCGGGAGTGGTGCAGCTAAGCTCCGTGTGTTCTGTATATTGGTGGCATCAGAACAGAGTTTTATTCAGTGCCATGCGGGGATGAGTCCCCTAGAGTTTGGTGATGTCCCAGACATTTCTGTAACTCAGGGACTTGGAGGGAAGGTCCCCGATTTTTTAAATTTTTACAAAAATAAATTCCAATACTTTGAAAAATCTGTTATTTATACCAAAAATATTGAATTCTTATCTCAGAAGTACAAGTTAAACCCCTAAATCTCATTGAATAAAGCTAAAATATTTAAATATTATTTTTTATGTATTATTTTAATAGCTATCCCCTTACCATCCCCAAAATATGTGGATTGTTTTGCTGTCCTATAAATCCCACCCCACCGTCCCGCTGCCCCCCTGTTCCCAAGACTTAGGTAGCTATGGTTTTATTGCTTTTATTGTTAGAAGTATTTAATGAATCAGTTTTTGGTTCAGATATGAAATTTTGTTTTCAGAATTTCGATCATTTCACGAGGAGACAAGGTCTAGATATTGGTTTTTCTACAAAGATATGGTATTGTTAATATCATATCTTGTAAGTTATAGGCTACTAATATGGATGTAAACAGGTGGAAGTGGCAAAACAAATTCAAATTAACTGCATACTTTTATCTGTGTTAATGTATTATAATTATAATTTAATTCTGTTTGCAGTGAAGTAAGTGGTGATAGAGAAGTTCAACGCACTATGCTAGAGCTATTGAATCAGCTTGATGGATTTAGCAGTGACGACCGCATCAAGGTGAGATCTTGAATTTGACAATCTTTTGCCATTTGTATATCCAGCTGTACTATCAACAACATTCTATACTCAAGACATTTCTCACTGTCTTTTGTCTGCTTTGTCGTATGACCATAATACAATGTAACATAGGAAATGGTTAAAAGAAGAACTCTGACAAGCAGCATGTGTATTCAGTCTAAGTTGTTTTTTTCAACGTTAGCTTTTACTCTTATTGAGACTTTCTGTTTTAAAGACATTTTTTTAGTAGTTGAAAAGAAAATTGGAAAACACAATATGAAGGGGAGCTCTGACCTGCAGCAACGGTGTTTAGTCTAAGTTGGTTTCTTGAAATCAGGCTATGCTTGTAATGCCCTGCCCTGCCGCATCAGGTTGGCAAGCTTGTCCGAAGGCGGTCAATTTTGTAATGTTTGATTGTAGATGTTTTGTGCGAATTAATTGACCAAATCCTTGTCGAGCTGTGTCATAAGCCTTGGTTCAGTGTGTTATGGTGGAGTTACTCATACCGTTAATTAACCAGAGATCAAACTCCGTTTGGAAATGACATGTTATGCCAAGCAAGTCTTAATCTTTGTCTAAGGAGGGATATCGTAGGTCAAACTTTGTTTGCACCTGGTCGATCTTTCATTTTAGGAATTTGTGTGGATGTTGTGTGTAAGTTTAAATTGCTACCGTAATTAACTCGTGATTGTGAAATCATAAATTTCAAGTAATAGAATTTGATGATTAAAATCATAATAAGAAATTTTAAATAATAATAATAAGCAAATTACAAATATTAAAAGGAAACAAAGCAAAATCAAATCAGGCATAAGGGGGGATGCTTGATCACACACTGTTTCATGGAAGACCCTGTTCTGCCTCCACGTGCCAGTCTTGGAGAGTGTGCTGGAGGTGAGGAGAGGTTCTTCAAGTGGAGTTTTCGACCCGCGCGGCCATGTGAATGGCACAAAGCAAAAAAAATTACAAATAACAAATGGAATGAGACAAATAAATAAAAATAATAAAATAAAATAAAATATCAAAAATTGCTTGTAGTATGGTTCTGCTGGCTGTAAATTGAAGGCGGTTGGCGGAGGCCATGTGAATAGCCATCATTGAGTTTTTGAAACAACCTTGGAAAGCTCCTAAGGCACATGGAGTTGTTTGTCAAAATACCTCAATAGAAAGTGGATCCTTGTCCTTATTAGCTGCAGATGCTCAAAGTGGTTTTTAGTTGAAAAGGCATTGGAAACTTCCAATCAAATGCAATGTACAGGTGTAGTGGCTGGCCGCCATAACAGCCCTCAAGGCACTCAAATCAGAAGCCACAACTTTGCCATCTACCTCTCAACTGTGCCATTCCAGTATGGACATCCATCTTAGCTTGATATCTGCATTTCGGATTGACAGGTTTTGTGCACAAAATAGGTTGTTGTAGAGGCGTTGAAGCCTCCTTCAGACTCAATGACAGTTGAGTGTGCAAGCAGGCCAAAATCAGAGCTTTGGAATCTTGTATGGGTGTCCAACAAGGTCCATGGGGGCAGATCTGTATCCAGAATGGAGCTTTAGAGAAAAACATGTACTGTTTGATGGAATGCCCCATAGAAATGTGGTCTCATGGACTGCAAACATTGTAGGTTATGCACAAAAAACGTAGGATGCTTGCTAAGTTCTTTTCTGCGCAACTGAGTTTTTTTAAAAGGCTTTGTTATCCTGTAAAATTGACAAGGGCAATTTTGCAGGTAACCATACCAAAATTTCCATTTTGTTTCCCCGTTGAGGTCCCTTAGCGTTCGGAATGGCATAAAATCCCTTTCCGGAAAATCTAGTTTTTGAACTTGGTTTTTTTTAGGTTGGGCGCAGTTTTTATTCGCGTTACATCAACCAAAACTGCGCCCCTCCTTTCCTTTGGCGCATCCTTTGGAGTGTCAACACTCCAATGTTGCGCCTTCCAATGTTGCGCCTTTCAAGGCTGCGCCAAGGCGCATGCGCCATCTTGTCAACATTCAAAATGTTGCGCCCCTTGATAGTGCGCCAAAGCGCTGAAAAAGCAATGTTTACAATCCCAAAGCTGTGCCTAGGGCTCAAATATTTTCGTGTTGACATCTATCTGGGTGTGCCTTAGAAAAAGTTGGTGGCGCATTTATTGCACCTTTTGCTATAAAATAGGCACATCCGACCTGTCATTTTCACAATTGAAAAAACGTGAAAAGTTATTCTTCTGCACTTGTCAACGTTCCTGTCAGCTGTGTGTTGCTTTTCGTCGCATTCGTGGACCCCACATCGTTTCCTCTATCTTATATATATTCCTGGTAAGTGGCCCTTGCTCTTCTTGTGGATTTGTTGTGGTATCTTTGTTGTTTTTGGTGGTTAGTATTATTAAAAACAAAAAATGAACCTAAGAAGATAATACAACCCCTGCCCGTTTTGCAAATCAAACCCACCTTCAAACCGGTTTTACTCTCCTTCCAGATCTGCTAACCTGGAAGGCCTTGCCTCAGAATGGATCCCTGTCCCTTTTTCCTCTGTTCCCCTCACTATCCAAAATCTTAGTTAAAAGAGGCAAAAAACCACAAACCTGCCAAAAGAGAGAAAATTCTAAAAGTTAGTGCAATCAAACCCACTGTTTTCATTTGGCGCAAGCTTCATTACTGTTACACTAAACACAGTCGCGCCAAAGGGGCGCACTGTCCCCGCATGCAACATTGGCCTTTCCCGTGCCTTGCAAAATTCTTAAAGCAATAACACAGGCGCAAGCGCAACTACATCTACAACCAACATCTAAATGTTGTGCAGGCCCTTCCCGCGCCGCACAAAGCTAAATTCTTGGCGCACCTTACCTTAATGATGCACCCTTTGAATCTGCGCCCCTTGGCGCATCATAATGCTTTGCAACATGTACCACATCTGCGCTAAAGGCGCACCCTGAGACCTTGTTACACCAAATGAATCTGCGCCCAGTTAAAACCCTTCATATGGCGCAGGCGCACATCCATTGACACCAACATCTGAATGTTGTGTGTAGTTTTCCGTGCCCTTGCGCCCCTTTTGGCGTTGTTTTCTCCCATGCAACACTTTCCAAAAGTGCACCTTGCTATTCTGAGACCCTGCAGCTTGCAATAGAACTGCGCCTTGCGCCCAGAAGCTCATAAATTGCTAACTTTTCATTCTGTAAGCTTTGATGGACGACTTAACAGCTAACATGGCTCTTCTGCGATGGACTTCCCTGCTTCTTCTTGCAGATCAACAGCTGAACTCAGATTCACACATGTCTTCATCGAGTAAGAAGCCAACCAAGTCCAAGGGTAAAGCCAAGCTAACAGAAGAAGAAATGAAGTATAAATACCAAAGGGTCAGGATGCCCGAATCCCTTGCAGAGTGTGACCTGGATATCAGAGATTCAGAGCTTGGCCATATTGACATGGAGGACTTCTGGGCTAGAACCAAGAAGGTCACAGGTAGCCCATGGATGGACAAATTGGTCGGCAGTGGTCTGCACTTTGCTGCAGGAATTCCCGTGAGCGCAATCAACAACGAGTTCATGATGGTGGTGGGCCGTTGTTACAATAAGGACACAAGATGTGTCGAGAATGAGAAGGGCGAGGTAATAATCAACCTCACTGCCCGAACTTTGAAATCATGTTGGGTATCCCCCACCACCGGCATTTTGTAGCCATAAGCCAAGACGACTGCATGAAGGCATGGAATGAAAACGAAGACAAATGCATGCAGCTAATGAATGAGGTATACCTCAAAAACAAGAAGGTAGTGAGCAGGTGGCCACAAGTCATTCATCGTAGTGACTTCTCAGAAGAGCTGAGTGACACCATCACCTTCTTGAGTAGGGTGTTTGGGATTCTTGATGCCCATTACTTTCACAAGTGGATGCTCAGGTATTTAGAAACAATGAGCAAAAATGTTCCTGATCAACGTTTTGAATGGGCGGAGATTATCAGCAGCACAATCTCCGAGCAGCTTCAACAACTCTCAACAACTAGGAGGTTCTACATGAACTCCTATGTAGTGTATGTTGTTGCCTCTGAAAGAGACTACCCAGCACTGAATCGATGCGGGGTATGGCCCCAGGTCAGAATATATGAGTATTATCCAGAGTTAAGGCTGGAAAACAGTATAGCCCAATTCAGCAAAATCAATGATGCCTTCTTCTACGGCATCATCTGCCTCTTGAGGCCCAATATGACTCACGGTCGGACGACCAAGAGCGTGGTCACTACCACAGAGAAGTGGGGAGCGTTATTTACGCAATTCCCCACTTTCACCTATCTCAGAGCCGCCAACTTCTTGGGGGAGCCCACCAAGTTACCGAGGTATGCGGGACCTAAGCTGATCCTATTGGAGCTGTCTAGACAGCTTATCACATACCACGAGAAGTGTCTGAAAAGAAAGAAGGGTGGAACTCCATTCCCCCTCACAGTGGGCAGGTACACCTACGCTTCACAAAGCAAAGCCCGGGAGATGTTTGCAGAGCTTGAATTGCTCAACTTAAAGCATAATTTCCCGGCGAGGCCAACCTTTGATCCTCGTAATTTCCTTCCAAGGGCAAAGCTCGATCCAATTCACATCCCTCAGATCGAAGATATCTACATCGATCTGTATCATGAAGTCGAGCTCAGAAGAAAGGACCACTCTCGGCTGGCCCTGGCAGAGATCATCCAATATGGTGTGGCCATTGTCCCGAAAGGTTTCCAAGCAACTGATCAAGAAGTTGATCAGGTTTATCTAGACACGGACGGGGACAATTGGCCATTTGCTGAGATTGATAGAACTAAGGCACCTCAGACTATTGAGGAAAGGGTTAAGGGCACTCTGCAACGCACCGAGCATTGGTGCAAGAAAAATAGTCTCATCTACCTTGGAGTAGACTTCACCACGTCTCCCTTAGGAAATGCACCCGCCAAGCCGAAGCACTTGCCAAAGGGAAAAGGGAAAGATAAAGAGGGAGAGACAAGAACTGCTCAAGAGGAAGCTCCTGAGAGTCCTCCTTCCGCTGCCGAAGAACAGGTAGTAAGCCTGATATCCCCCGAAGAAGAAGAAGCGGTAAGTGTTCCGATGGGCACATCCACTCAGGATGTTGCCACTACTACAACTGTTGAGGTTCCCACCATCCCATCTCCCGCTCCTCCTTCCCCTCCTCATGTCGCTCAACCAACCACTCCTTTGGTTGTGTCTTCTCCCCCGTCTTCTACTGTTCCCCCTTCCTCTTCCTCCATCTTCTCTTCCCTCGTGGATCTGTCCCCCAACATTTCTTCTCTCATCTCTCAGATCCCTTCCACCCCCATGGTTTCCTCTCCTGTAGTGACTCCTATTTCCATAAGCATTGGTGTGTCGGCTCCTTTTTCCATGCCGCCACCAAGTGTTTCGACACACTTCCCCGTGTTCACTGCAGCTGCTCCTTCTTCCACCCCTGTTTCCTCCTCTCCCTCTGGTCCCACTCCCCTAAGTCCAGAATGGATCTCCGGACACCTGAGCCAATACAAGAGGAAGGTCCCCATTGCACCTATGGACTTCTCTGTTATTCCGGCCAAAGGGCCTAAGAAGCAAAAGGCCATAACCCACTTCTCTCAGAGCGTTTCAGGCGAAAGGGTTATGGAGATCGCATACCCTGATCCCACCAAGAAGAAAGAAGATCTGTCTCCTACAGATTTTACAGTGACTCAGGTCACAATGGGAACATCCTCAGAGAGCCTGCAAGGAGAGGCCTTATCCGCAGTGGATGCCCTTTGCAAGAAGCTTCAGGAAGCGAAGAAAGAGAAGAGAATATTGAAAGAGCAAAACAAGCATCTTCTCCAAGCCCTGCAGAAAATGGGCAATGCACCTCCTGTAGCTGCCACCGAAACTCCTGAAGCCCTTAGTCAGGAAAAGATAAATGAGTACGCCAAGATTGGTGAGCAAGGTATGGCAGTGTCCGCCTGGAGAGACCAGATCCTCAAAGATAGTGAGGAAGTGATTATAAAATTCACAGAGCTATATCAAAATATAGATCAGGCTAATAAGGAACTCCAGGCAATTGTAGGACCTATCTCCGAAGAGTTGGACCATGCCAGGTTACAACACGAGACATTCCAGAAGATGCTCGACTGCCCAGTCGATGACTTAATGAAATTCGGCGTCTTCAGTCACCCAAGAGCACCCAACAAAGTCCTTGCTGCTCTAGACTATCGGGTTGACCAAATGGAATTTGTCTTGGAGAAAATAGACAAAATCAAGGAGGAAGCCTTGGATGCAATGCATCAAATGGAGCAGATCATTTTAAGGATGTCTCCAAGTTTGCTCACCCCATCATACGCCTTGAGGAAGGCAGATGACACTATTCGGCTCTTCAAGGGAATCGCGTCGCAGGGTTTAGCTTCAGAAGCCACTTTTGATATAGAATCTATCAACAACCTTCTGGCCTGCCGCGACTTTGTTGGATACCTGATGGAGGCAGGTAATGAATACTTCAAACTCCCGGAAAGACTCAGAGACGAACGGGAGACTTGCGAAGTCATCGGGGATCACACCAAAGGTCCTGCTCAGGATCAACTTCAAACGATGGTTAGCAAATTCATGGAGTATCGAGCTCAATTCCACATTTCCTCCCCTGAGCAGAAACAGGATACTCCTTTCCAGCCCAGGGACGATGACGGATAGGCTCCTTCCTCTTGGGATTTATTCCCATTTTTGTAAAATATTTAAAATAATGTTGGCACAAATGATGACATCGTCCATGTTGTACCATGGGATGTTGTCATCCACTAAATTGCCCTCAAGTCAACATTTGACTTTTAGATATTTTGTAAATAGAACTGGTACTTTTTGTAACAGAAGAATATTAGATACAAGAAATTAAGACTTTGTGCTCAGATGGATGTGTTATGTGCATTAGATCAAAAACTTAAGTTAGATCTGTGTTGCTTTTCTGTTAGATCTGTCTCTACTTTTTTGTCATTTGCTCATCAATATGGCTTTACTCGTTTATGTAAATAGTTGTTGGCTCCTTTTTGCCTTCTTTCTCCTTCTCCTCCTATAAATACTTGGATACTTGTACTTGTATTCAAGGGTGGACATTTTTTAGATGAAAAATAGAAGTGAGAAGAAAAGGCTTTGTACTTTTTGTAACAGAAAATATTAATACAAAAATTAAGACTTTGTGCTCAATGGATGTGTTATGTGCATTAGATCTTTCTTAAGTTAGATCTGTGTTGCTTTTCTGTTAGATCTATCTCTATTTTTTTGTCATTTGCTCATCAGTATTGCTTTGTTCGTTTATGCAAGTAGGTTTGGCTCTGTTTACTACCAGCCCAAAACATAAACCCTCTGACCTTTCTGCTTTGGAATTCATTTCTTTTCTCCCTTCAGATCTATCCTATCTCCGTTCCTCCCTTCATTCCTTTCTGTTCACAGTCGGAAATACCCCTACTGGGACGAGATCCCAAACCCCTGAAGGCAGAATACTGTAGGACTTGCGCAGATTCCTGCTGGTAGAATAGCAATAAACCAGTTTCGCTTTGCTGTCTCACTTAGATGCACGTGGTGGCAAAGGTAACTACTAGAAGAACCACTGGTGTTGTGAAGATGCGAGTTCATGGGTATGTGTGTGAGAGGGGGCCCCAGACCGCTTCATGGATGCTTGCTTTGAGTTCATTTTCCTCTTGTATACATGCATGGACTCTTCTTCCTACCCCTAACTTGCTTTCAAAATTTTGCATTGTCGATTTGAGTAGAAAAAAGAAAATGTTTAAGCTACATTTTAAGATGTCCAATCATCATTTCATTATCAAACTAGACGTGCAAAACCGTTTTTGTACCAAGCTAAACCATTAAAAAGAAAGAAAGAAAGAAAAGGGAGGCTATGTGGGTAGTGCGACAAAATGGTTAATTACAAACTTAAAACAAACCGTTCAAGTGTTCACCATTGCATCGCATAGTGAGTACCCTACCTGGAATAACAAACGGGATCAAAAATGCAATCTTTCAAAAAACAACCCCTCCAAATGTGCCAAATGCCTCTCGAAATTGACGCGCAAGGAGTGTCCGCAAATCTTTTCCTTGCTTTTTGACTGTTGTAACTTATTCCTTGTTATACGAAGATCTCCTTTCAATCCATAAACCTCGCCAAAACAGTTGTTGGACATGTTTGCAAAGTGGGTATCAAGACCACTTTAGAAAGTTGGTTGTTAGAGGCAACCGCTCGACACTGTGAAGCCCTTTGGAATCGTCCCAATTTTTGTGCCTATGGATTTTGGAAATAAAATATGCCACCAGAAACCCCTTCGTTGTCGTACATAGAATCGCGTAGCATATTTCGTTTTGCTCGTCAGGTTGCTGAAGTGCAACAACAAAATTCCACCAACTGGGCTTGGAGAGATGCTTCCAGAATGAGAAATGGATATTAGTTTTGGGTTCCGTTAATCTTGCTGGATTCTTTGTATGACAAAGAATAGGTTAAGAATGTTAAACATTTCATTCAGGTGTTTGACGACCTTTTTGCGAGGCCATTCCGTAGCCACTCGGGCTAGTTTGCATGGGAGTGCAACTAAGCCCCGTGGACTTGTTTTGACCCTTTGGGTCACTCCCATTTGGTTAAAAAATGTGATGTTTGGAAATGTGTATATTAATTGTGAATAAGTTGTTTGGAACACTTAAACATATTAGTGATAGAAGACCTAGATTTGAGTGAAGGAATACACTCCTTGTTGAACCCCTTAGTGGCAACAAAAACGAGAGCTGTGTTGGTAACCATAAAACTCTGTTTCACTCTAAAATGTCTAGATTTTGAATGTTGCATATAAAACTTGATTATGCCATCTCTCATCACATTTGGTTATGCGAATGAACTATTTGCTTGCGTAAAAGAAATGAATGATTTTCTCCCTCTAAACCCAGAATGTGCATTTACAAATTGATATGTTGTGGGAAATAGAAATGTGGGTTTTCTCTCTCTCTAGATTGTTGTTGCAAGTTTTCATAGCATTATTAGATAGTGGGGGTGGGTTTGATGCCAACTCTTTTGCTGACCCATGATTATATGATCTTATTAGGCTGCAGGTAGCGCGGTGGAGTAGAAATGAATGATGAAATTTGAGTTTAAAGTTGTATCTATCTTATAAGTTTATTATTGCCAGTATAAGGAAATGTATTGTTCTATGAATAATTGTGCCTTCAATACAAATTTGATAGAAGACAAGTTTGACTCTTATGTATGTATTGTATTTGATATAGAGTTGCACTTATATGTTGTACTTTTATAGTTTAGTCGCATCGAAGAAATTGTTTACTTTGGTTATCATGGTAATTCCCTTGTAACGTTACATAATGTATGGTAGTAAGTTAAAAAACCCGACCTACTGAAGTTAAATGAGTTCTTAAACCTTCCCGCCATGTCTTCTCCTCTCGGTCGGGCTATGACTAGATTGTACACCTCTAATGTCATAAGAGATGACTTAGAACTTTCACAATTCGTTATCCAGGCACACACATACGAGGAATCTACAATGAGGCTATTTCGTTATCCTGAGTGACTATGCACGAGGCATGATTGCAATATGTATACCCTACCATTCTTTGGGTGATCCCCCTTGCATACTTCGAGGTGTCGTAATTTCTAAGAGTCATTATTGAATAAGTTTGACATTGTTATGCTCATAATTATACTTTGAGATCTAGTGGGTAACCAAGTTCTTGTGAAATTAGTTTAGGATGATAATGCCAATGATTGATCTCGTTGCGAGAACTAAACAATGCAAGTGGATTCAATGTACCGGTTTATCTATGCACTAAATGCTTGCGAATGATCCCATTAAGCCCTTTAGGATAAAAGTGTTATCTTGACAAATAGCAAGGGAATACCACTAGTTGTGTAGAGACCTTGCTAGATAAAAATGTCTTAGTTAATCACCATACTAATTAATCTCCCGATCAAGTAGAGCAACCATATAGAATAGATATATATCCATCCCCATTTGATCCATATCTATAGAGATATGGGTGGGTGCCTATATATTCCTGGGAGATGGGGCCCAACTATATGGATCTTATAGATCTATCCATATAGTAGTGGGTGACATTCGACCTCTCTATCTATATATGGAGCACTCCCCATAGCTGTAGCCGCCCTCAGCATATATCTAGTTGGGCCCCAACCCTCTATAGAGTATAAATAGTTAGCCCCATCCATCTAGAGAGATTTGGGATCTGGGTGGGAGCCTTAGATCTAAGGGGGAGCCAGTTTGGGCCGATGGATTGGACTATACCCCCCTTCCTATTTGTATATTGTATATCCATCGCCATACTCCAGACTATCTAGTTGGAGTTGGCTACTAATTCCAATCATAGATAGTCAGCTTGTTCTTGGAGAGCCCCCACCCCGGGGCACTAAACAAAATAGAATAATGATCTAACAAATATGGATTATGTTGCCAGGAAACGGAAATGGAAATGGGTATGAAAAGCGGAAACAACAATTTTCAAAAAACCTTGGATACGAAATTACTGGAAATGTCCATACAATATATATATATATATATAATACTCATTTTATAATTGTAGACCATAAGAGATAATTGATAAAGCACTCAAAATATTTTGTATTCATTGAAATTTGAACTTCTAAAGAGTCATGATTTATCATTCAACATGGTTACAATTTCAATGATTCACATATACATGATAATAATCTAGATTCTAGAATATATCATCCAAATTTTCCTCGTAATCATCTTCACGAACACCACTGGCAGCTCCACTCCCACTAGCTCCACTCTCCATCCCTTGTGCAATGAATCCCAATTCTTCTTCATCAATACCAAGCAGTGAAAGTTGGCTAAGAGTAGCCGCAGAAGCATCAAAGTCACTACTCTCAGGATCAATATCTCAAAGTTTGTTGGGACCTCTAATATAGCCTTCAGTCTTGTGTGAGAGGATGCACAAATTGGAATGTACATACACTAAATCCTCAACCTTCTTCGATCCTAACTTGTTTCGTTTGGCCGAGTGGATGAAACTATATGTACTCCAATTCCGCTCTGTTGAAGAATTGCTAGCCACCTGTTACAAAAAAGAAGTTATAAATTTTCAATTAGTAATAAAATTAATTTAATAAGAAGTAGGAACATACATTTTAAAATTTTAATTAATAAACAAACTTTTGATTTTATTTTAATATTTTATACCTGTGAAAGGACTTTAATGGCAACATTTCGTAGGTACTTGCAATCATGGCCATGTACATACCACCACATGAATGGTTTCAGGTTGTACTTGTCACTTAATGCATTTAATTCACCCATGCTACCATTAGATGAAGAGATAAAGCATGCCATTTCATAACGGACCACAGTAGCTATTGCTGGATAAGAAAAAAGCCTCCGAAATGCTGCCTTAGTTCCAGTTGCAACTTCGTGGTCATTGTATGGTGCTTGCCTACCAGGTAGCCCAAGTATTTCACTGCTATAATATTTGGGATTTAGGGCATAGGCAAGGAGATGCAATGGGGTGGTCATTTTATTGCGCCTTCTCATGATCACAATCTTAACTTCAATGTAGAAGTTTTCTTCAGGATCCTGCTCTTTTTTTTGTATGATGTCTTTAATTTTTTCAAGCATAGAGTCAATGACATCATAGATCTCCCCTATGCAAACATCATTTGTCTCGGCATATCTAATCATACAGTAAAAATGAGCAAGTATGCAACCTTTTCCCACCAATCATCATCAAGTATCAATGATTTTGTTTTGATGGCTCGTTCTGTGTTTGCTTGCCTCCACACGGACCAAACATCATCAATCACCATAAGCCTTAAGGCTTGTCTTACCTTGTAAGTCCTTTTAAGATGAGCGGGTGAGTGGCAAATCTTGGTTCAACAACCTATTAAAATAAATTAAAACAAGCTAATAAAATATAAAATCAAATTTAAAAGAAATTCAAACGATAATTTGATATTTCATAGAAAGTTAGCAAATAAAAATTAGAAACTAGTAAATTTTTTTGTTACCTTCAGCAACTCCAACTTTGAGAACCTCCTAAAGATAGCGTGGGACATATGATGATTTGTGACAAACATTTGAATCTCATTTGCCTCTGTATACACTTCCTCTATCCATGGTATTTTGCCAATCTTTTGCAGCATCAAATTCAAGGAGTGTACTGCACAAGGTGTCCAAAAAATGTGCTCATATCTCCCCTCAACAATCAGCCCTGCCGCTCTACAATTTTTGGCATTGTCTGTGATGACTTGGACAACGTTTTGAGGGCCCATTGACTCAATAGCCTCAATCAAAATATTAGCAATAAATTGAACATCTTTCACTTCACCCTCACAATCAACAACCCTTAAGAACATTGCCCCTTTAGGGCACATTGCAACAATGTTGATTAGGGGTTTATTTCGGGCATCTTTCCATCCATCCGAAATGATAGATACCCCTGATTCCTTCCATGAATCCCTAATTGGCTGCAAAGAAGTATGTACGTGGGCCACTTCTTTCGCCAACAATGATGTTATCACCTTCTCATAACTAGGGCTTTTATACCCTTGTGGTGCTTCATTAATTCCTCTCACCATTTGTTGCCAATATGGTGACTGCAACACATTGAAAGGCAACCCACATGCATAAACACATCGTGCAACCAACTCATCAGCTACTTCCCTCTTCTCATTTGCAAATGCTTGCTCTAATGGACCTTTGGAGGTTCTCTTTTGTGACAAACTCTCTTCCTCTATGGGAGTTTCAACTTCAATTTGAATAAAATGATGGTTTGATAAGGTGGGTGGTTTTTGTGAACCCTTATTTTGCAAAGGAGCGGTTTTAAATCTAGCTTTTGAAGCTTGCAAATCAGCCTCCTCTTGCTCTTTCATATATGCCAAAATATGTTTCCTTTCAACCTTGGCACATTTTGTAATTCCTGTTCTTGATTGCCCCGTTAAATGAGCTTTGAGTCGGGTATATGAGGCTTTGAATTCAATATTGCAATGATTGCATATCCAAACTCGAGAGCCACCGCCAACAAAGTCCTCCAACACTTGCACGTCTTCAAAGAGGAGCTCTAGGATCCACAGATTGCACACCCCCACCTTGGCTTGCTTCCCCATGCCCTCCAACTGAAGCTGAACTGGATGCCATTTATGTTTTTAAATTTTATATCTCAAATAATTAAACCTACATTGAAAAATAAAAACATAAACTTAGATAACAATAAATATAACTACACCCTACATATCCTATTATGCTTTTGATCACCAAGTTCACTGTTTAGGTGCAAGGTGAGAGCATACACAAATTTCAAATTTTTTTAGTTTCAAAAAATAGGACAAAGAATTAAATTATTAAACCCTATGTACCCTATCACGCTTTTGATCACCAGGTTCACCGTATAGGCGCGAGATGAGAACATACACAGAGTTCAGATTTTTTAATTTAAAAAATACAAAAAAACTTTTAAGATGGCAAGTTCACCGTATTCTGCTTTTGATCACCAAGTTCACCGTATAAGTGCGAGGTGAGAGTATACACAAAGTTTGAATGATATTTATAATTTCAAAAAAACAACATATGATTTTTATTTAAAAAACACAAAGGAAATGTTACATTTTTAATTTTTTTTAGCATAGAGTTAAAAAATTACTAAATTAAAACTAGATATTGATATCATGATCAATGATCATGAATGATGTGTGCATTATGCACACATCATTCGTGATCATTGATCACATTAACATTTTCTTTAAAAAAAATAAAAAAACTTGAAAAATATCTAGGTTTTCCTTTTCCAAGCTTCCAAATCTGCTTTGAAATTCCTTCTTGATGCTCTTAGCTCTTAGCAGCACCTCCTAAACTCTTCCTTAAAGGTGCTCCTTGATGTCTCTTTGCTCTTCACAATGCTATATGTTAGTTTAGTGAAAACTAAATTTAGCAAAGAGAAAAATGAGTGTGATTTAGAATGGACCCAAGATGTCATTAAATAGCTTTTAGGAAGTGTCTTTAGCAAGTCTAGGTAGGTAGATTAGGTTTAGGTTCATTAAATGCAGTTATTTTTAATTTTTAATTTTTTTAATGCTTTAAAATTAAAAAAACGTTGGAAACGTGCCAGACGTTTTTGGAAATGTCTGACACATTTCCAAAGCGTTTCCCCTCGGGTTTTAGTTTCTGAAACATTTTTGGGGTGAAATGCCACCCTCCTAGCCGTTTCCTGGCATCACAGAATATGGATATGTGGCCAACCGATCTATATTACATTAATATTATGTATGGATAGGTAACAAGACGATCTAGAAACCATATCCGCAAACATACATCTATATATGGGTTGGCACGTACGTATGCACGTATGTACGTAAGTGGCTTTGTGAAGGCCCGACCCCTACTATGAATAAGGATAGTGATCAAATGAGTTGAAAGTCGAACATGCCGATAAACCAAAGCCGGTTGTGGCTGACTGAACAAACTATATGGTGTCCGCTTGAAGCTGAGTGTCGAGGGCCGATTCCACATCTGGAGGGGGAGGGCCCCTATATCTCTTCATCTTTCCCATCTCCCACTCCCGCTTTCGTTGCCAGATCCCAGATGCCAGGACGAAGGGTCTTGGTGCTCCCCCGCTCGGCCAAGCGGAGCGGGGGTGGCAGCCCTACTCTCTAGAGGGCACTCCGATCAAACTCCACTCTGTCTCCACTCTATATGGGACATAATGAGTTGAGAATGACATGTATCATATCATATCATTCGATTGGCTCGGTGGGCCCAGCCCATCGGGTGGTGGAAGCATGGGTTTTGGTTTGGATAATGGGGCCATCACCTCACGCCATCACCTCGTCGACCCTGTAGTAGGTGGTACACCTCTTAAGTGCAAATTGGAATAAACTAAGTCTAAGACCTCTTAAGAGTTCATTTGTGGACGAATCTTGTAATCGATGTCAACTACTAAAATTGTGTCTATTAAGATGTATCAAAAATGTAAGGTGAAACTCGAGATTTCCACTTTTATCTCAATGTTAAGCCCCTTTTTGTTAATACACGTAAAATGAATTGTTTCATGTGGGAACACAACCTTGAAAACAAGGGTCTTTAACCTGGAATCGAGTTCTATGTGACTCGTACATATTTTAATAATTGTGCAAACAACTAATTAAACATGTAAATTAAAAGTATTGAGGATAATAAACAAATGGGGTGCATTCCTTGGGAGCAAATGATATATGAAATGGATTATGCTTCTTATGTACATTAAACGCCATGCAAATAAAGGATTCAAACAAATAAATCCAATTGTAATTAAGATGTAAACTATGAAAACTATGTACATTGTGGATAATGTCTTTTCTTCTATCTCTCTTTTGTGGTTGTACTATTGTATCATATATCACTCTTTGGAGCAATGTGGTATCAATGCAAATCTTTTGTCGTCATGATTATGTGTAAGTTTCATTATGTTGGGGTGAGATTGCATCATTGGTATTGGAGGAATAAGGTGTTGTTAGTGAAAGGAGGAAAGAGTATTGTGTGTTGATGCTTTGGAGGAACCAAAGAAATTCGTGGCTAGTCTTAGTGGAGGTATAAGTGCGTGTTATACATGGAGGGATAAGGGGCTTGTCCAAGATGATGTAGTGTATTTTATCTTGGAGAGACCAAAGGCTACCCAGGATTCCTTAGTGGAGTTATATGTGGTAGTTGCAATGATGATCTCTCTTCCCATTGCAAGCCTCGTAGGTTGGCTTGGTAGTGTGGGTTATCTTTACTTTTGGTTGCAACCACTTTCTCATCCTATTGTATGCGTGGGTCAATGTTTGTGTAAGTGTATCATATTGTGTTGAGTCATACTAAATGAGACCTGGTGATGTTGCAAAACAAGGAAAAATATAAATAATTATCCTTGTTTATTTTGGCTCGTGTTTTGGTCTTGCTTGTGTGGGCGTTACAATGCTATTAATGAAACTTCTATTGTAAAGATGGTTTTATAATAGATAAAAGGGAAATTACCTTACAGTGGCCAAGCGAACAATGAATATAATCAATACATTGTAAATATCAGGAGAACCATGTTCTTCGGATGAAGCAGACTGTTCGAGACAATATATCTCAGAGACTAATGGACCTTATATAACCAAACCATTCAATGCTCCTATAAATTTGTTCCATGTCCTAGGCATTTAACCTGTTCCTGAAAATACCAAAAGACATTACAGATTAACAAATAGTAAAATCAGTTTATTTAAAAAAATGTAACCTCTATCAAAAGAACTGACCACAGAATTCAGGATCCCCATCCTAAAAAATGTTCCATGTTTGAGGCATTTGACCCGTTCCTGAAAATACTAAAAGACATTAGAGATTGACAAACAGTAAAATCGGTTTATTTCAAAAAATGGAACCGTTATCAAAAGAACTGACCACAAAATTCAGGATCTCCATACTAGGGGGGATGGTTGTGGTATGTCACGTACCGAGTACTAGTCCTGGTTTGGTATTTCCTGGAACCTGCTTGGGTACGTCCAAGGGCTCAACTGGCCCTTCCGGGTTATACCCAAGCTGGATCCAGGCAGTACCGAGCAGAACCCGCAGTCTAAAGTGCTTAGAAACTTTTATTTTTTTTTTTAATATCAAAAAGTCAACTTGGACTTTCAAAAACAATTAAAAAGTATGGAGAAAGCCTAAAATGCATTCCCACCTTTCCTATTGTCAAAACAAACAACACACTTACCTCTTATTGCATAACATGACATTTGGAATCGAATTGTTAGTGATGTTTTCAACTGTTTTGTGGTTATTCAACTTATTTTGTTTACTCCTATGCTAAGTCACAGGTATCGCTGAATTTCAACCAAAAAATTCAAAATTAGACGATTTCCAAGAAAATGGATTAAAATTGTTGAAAATCGACCTAAAATTCATAGGTTCAATTTTTTTTTTCAGAATTTTGAAAGATACCCTCAAAAAATTGTTAATTTCAGCTTAATCTCTTCTATGATTTACAACTGCAAGCCCTCATCTGTGATTTTCTTTCCGCTTCGAAATAAAGTGAGACGGAAACCGTGTTTCCAGCGTCTGAAAGTGAAGATTGAAGCCCCTGTTTGCAGTGTCTTAAAGTGAAGATTGCTGTAAAGATTGAAGATTACTCCAAACAATCTGTAGTGGCTGTTGCCGTAAACAACTGTAGCAGCGTTAGGTGCGGCTGTTGCTCTAAACGATTGCAGCAGCATCTGGTGTGGCTAGCAATGTTTGGTGCCAACTATCCGTGAATAATCATCCCGCTCCCAACTCTCTTCAAGTTAAACTTTAGGGTTATGATTTTATGTTGTATGTTTAGTTTTTAGGTTAATTTTATTATTAGTTTATAAGTTAAACCTTTATTAATAACCTTTAAGACAGTTTAGGATCTGTGGCATTTCGTGGAAACATCCTAAAGTTTATTATTAAAGTTTATAGTCTATTTATTAATAAGTTTCGTAATAGTTTATTAAATTTTATATATGTTGGCAGCTATTTCTTTTTTAAGTTATATATATTTTACTTTTTTTTAATCAACTTATATTTATTTTTAGACTTCATTATTTGATTTATGAGAATATTTTTATAATATGTATTTAATTTATGACATTCTTGTACATTTATTAGGGGAGAGGGGCTAGTAGTGGTACACCCTAAGTTAAAGGGTCCACAAAATCAATTGTTTATTTTGTGGGGTCGCGATTTTTTCACCAAATGTAGTTCAAATTTGTCTTAACTTATATTTGTTCTTTGGAATGTTTAGTTGGAGGAAAAACCATATTTTGAATTGATTTAAAATAGTAAATTTGAGTTACACTACAACCATGGTGGAAACCAATACTTGAACACGGGTGATAATGATTGAACATTGAATTTTTAATACTTGTACATGGGTGAGAGGTCTTACATGTCATGATGTGATTGGCTACTCTACATAATTATTATGTCAAAAATAAATAACCACTAGATAGTACTATGACAACTATGAAGTGGTACTATAACTATTGTGTATTGTGTGATCAAGACTCATGTCAACTATTGGACCATGTTCACCTATTGGCCCCTCTCCCCTAGTTATTTTCAAACTAAATTAATTAAAAAATGCATATTTATATAATTCGAACTTATTGATGATTGTTTTTTCCCGAATTTTATTGCTTGATGAACTTGTTTTGAATTTTATCCTTGTCAAACCCGAATACGAACACAAACTTGGGGACTTAGCTCTTATGCATATTATGTGGTTATTTTTTCTTATTTGGCAATAATTTTAATATTTTAGGCTGTACCAGGTGATATGGATCTTTTGCTTTGTTTGTTTGTCCCTTGACACCACAAGGAGCTGCCAACCAATAAACCTGTGAGGGGAACAAATGGAAAGAAGGATTTGCTGGTTTGGGCCACCACATGCCGAAGAGGCCTCTTTGTTGAACTGTTACCTGGATCAATTCTGTTTTCTCTGTGAAGCTTTGGTTGGTTTGATGTGTATACCACAGTACTACCATCACATTTACCTACCCTGTGAGGGGAACAAATGGAAAGGAGAATTTACTGGGTCGGTCCAGTGCATGCCGAAGAGTCCTCTGAATGGAACTGCCACCTGGATCAATTCTGCTTCTTTTGCCCATGCCGGACACACTCTCTTTTCTTCCTCCTCTCTCCCTCCCTTTCTATCTCTTTTTTGCCTTTCTTTTGTTGTTATTTGTTCTCTGATTTTCCAAAATTTTGGATCATTCTTTCTTTGTGAAGCTTTGGTTTGTTTGATGCGTATGGCACAATGCTACTATAACTTGTACCTCCTAGCATGATTTTCTGTTTTGGATGGACTTTCCAGTTCTTTTCCTTTGTACTTCTGGGCAATTTCGAACAATTGGTACTTTACCATTGCAGGGAGATGCATCACCCACCTATTGGGACGTGTACCGGGTACGGCTCCCGTACGCGGGAACCTTTGTTAATGTCTCCTCCCGTCTCCCCACACACACGCACACACATAGGGCTTGTTTGCATATTTCTGTTACAATGTACTCTTCCCACAATATGTGAGATATCAAATATCAATAGAATCACTCATCTTTTGTCAACATTTGATTTCCTTACTTCAAAAAGTTTAGTTATTTTTAAATTTTAGTGCATTCTGAATCTAAATTAATTAATAATGTACAATGGTATTTTTCTAGTAATTTCATATATATTGCCGTCTCCGCGTACCCGTCTCCCACTTTTCTAAAAGATGTCGTACCAGTACTCGTACCAGTCTCCATGTACCCATACCTGTACCCATCTCCTGGTAACTATGCCATATCTATACCCAACCAGGATTAGATTCCCAACTATTGAATGTTGTGATGATGGTGCCCCAAATCCACATAATCTTTTTGTTCTCTGTTAGAGAGATAAATTTTGGTTTCATGGCTTATTTTCTAGTTTTACGGTGGGGACTTGTTCTCCTCATTCACCCAAGGGGTTTTCTGGCCTATCTCCAAAAGGGTCATTCCTTTTGATGCTCCTTTGGGCTGCTTGAGTCTGCCACATAGTAGGGTGCTCCCGAGTACAATAATTTGAAGTTTGATGACAATCCAAGCTTGGGTTTTGGAAGTAACACAAAGACGATTGGATCAAATTCTGTAATCATAGGTTTGAGTTTAGTCAGAAACGAGGAAAACAATATCCTCTGGTTTAATGGAAACAAATATTGCTCTTACACCAAAGTAGCTCCGAACCAGAGATTCTTTTCGTAAAAACTTCATCATGGCAAAGGCATGGACAAAACCAACCTTCATCCTAATCATAACTAGGGACAATACTCAAGAAAAATGAGCTCTGACTAGAAATTGGTGTTAGTGTAGGTTATTATTTATCCTTTTATTTATTTATTAAGATAATTCTTACACTTGTGTTAGCCCTACACTTGTTGGGTTTGCTTGCTTAGGTGTACTAGTTGTGTGGAGTTAGCTTACTAGTTGTGTTAAGTTAGCTTATCAGTTATGTGGAGTTAACTTACTAGTCTTATGGAGTTAACTACCAGAATCAGTTAGTGGGAGTTCTTCACCACTAATTTAGGTAGTAGTTAGACTTTCCTCCTCCTATATGCACATTTTTCTTATTGAATAATTCAAGTCATTGTATTGTAATGTATTGAGCATTATGGATTATGATGGATTTCCATATATGGTATTTTAGCTCTTCTGTTTTGCAAATCTAATGTGGTGTGCTATTATCATCTAAGATCACGGCTTGTAACAATCTTCTCATCGTCCCTTTCAATTGGACTACAATTCAGGCCTAAGGGCCTGAGATAGCAGCAGGAACCTGCGGAGACGCCCATCTTTGTAACCATGACATGATTAACTAACACTAACATTTGTTTGTTAGCTAGACACTCTTTGCCATTTGGTATGCATTTTGTCTTGTGAACTTTAAACTTGCATGGTGGTGTAGGATTTGGGCATCCTTGTTAAATATTTGATCAACTTATGTCCTTTGAGAGCTATTCGAGTCGTTGAGTTGCAATATATTTCAATTTTGTCCATGGCTCCACTTCTAGTAGTTTTTGCATGTTAGGCACTCCTTGTCCGGTTTGAATCCACTGCTTCTGCTTTCCCTACACAAACTTCTATTGCTTAATTTTTCTTAAGATAAACTATACTGATCTTCATGTCTTTATTGTAATGATTACATGCTGTGTTATCAGGTTTGCCCCTCCCCAGGTCTGGGTACCGGTAGAACCTGGTCCCTAAGTCACAAGGTTTGAGTTTGAGTTCATGTTCGACAAGGATAAAGTTCGGTTCAAATTTGAGGGAAAAATCGTCTTTAAGTTCAAACAAATAGTTGTTTCTATCATTCGTTATTTTCTGACAAAATGCATAAATATGTCGAAGGGACAGATTGGATAAAGGTTTTTGTCTTCTGCTTCCAAACAGTGTATTTATATATACACACATTTATAAGATAATGCAAATTCATGTCAAAAACTTCTCATGTAAACATAATGGATAAGGTTCAAGTTCATGTTCGACAAGAATAAAGTTCGGCAAAATTGGAACTTTTTTGATAAAATTTGACGTACCTTGTGACATAGCCTGGTTCTAATCCGATCTGTCTTGGGTATGACCTGGTCCTTCAGCAGAAAGGCATCTCTCTGTTTCATAAGTTTAATAATTCAAAGTTTAGTCTGTAGTTAGATCTCTGACCCTTTCTCCATTAAGTAAAAATCTTTCAGACCAAGCAAGATCTCATAATCACAGGTCTGGGTTTATTCAGAAACTAGGAAAACAATATTCCTTGCTGTACTGGAAACAAATATTGCTCTTACACCAAAATAGCTCCCAGCCAGAGATACTTTAATTTCATAAAAATCACACATTGACAAAGAGATGGACAAAAGCAACTGTCATCCTATTGAGAACTAGGGATAAAACCCAAGAAAGATGAGCTCTGACAATAAATTAGAGTCCAATTCGGCCTAAGGGGCCAAGATAGCTACAGGAACCCGTGTACTCACCTATCTTTGTATCTATGATCTGATTAACTAAACATTTGTTCGTTAGCTAGATTTTCTTTGCCATGCATTTTATCATGTTACTGTATACTTGCATAGTGGTGCAGGATATGGGAATCCTTGTTAATTATTGATCAGGCTGTGTCCTGTGATAGCTATCTGAGCGGCTGAGATAAAAAATGTTTTAATTTTTTCCATGGCTCTAGTTCCAGTAGTTCTTGAATGTTAGTCAATCCTTGGCATTTTTGAATCCACTGCTTCTTATTTCCACATATGAACTTATATTCTTATTAAGATAAACTCTACCGATATTCATGTTTTCTTGATTGTGGCCCCTCCCCAGGTCTGGGTACTGGTACAAGCCAGTTCTTAACCTGTTTGCCTTGGGTATGACCGGGTCCTACAGGAGAAAGGCCTGGGCATACCCGGGGAAAACCCATTCGTTCAGTTATTTTTTAGTTGTTTTACTCCGACAGTTGACTAAAACCAAAATAAAAAGAAACCCTCAACCTTCTAAAATAGAATACTTAATATTTTTCATGACTTTGATTTCTGATTTCGATTTAAAAATTAATATTTATCATAACCTGTGGCATTCATTAAGTTAGGCTAGAATATTTATATTTTTAATATTTTATACATTATATACTGCAGGATTTTATATATCTTTTTGTACGGCGATATCCAAGCTGTACCTGGGGCAATTTTTTCGCCAGCATACCCAATTTGACATACTTGTACCCGTACCTAAACCGAAGGGGTAAATTAACTTCCAAGAGAGGGAATTCTATTTTTTATTCATATTCAAGTTTTCACAGATATTAGAGTCTCCAGTGTTTATAAGGATTTTTTTGTATTGTGATATGTGAGTATAGTATCACTTTTACATGTATGATTGTTCAAACTTCATGTTTTCCCTTTCATTAATCTGGAAGCATCGAGAAATTGGATTCATCCGGGAAACAGCTCATTTGTTACTGTGTTCATCTGAACTTTTATTGCTAAGTTTCTTGCTCTGTTGCACTACACAAAACATTTCTTGCATCTTCTGATGGTTTATGGGCTTGTTTTCTGTTGTCTTGTTGGTGCTCATATTGTGTACAACAGTTAATGCAAAAAAGTAGTTCAAACTTTTAATACTATGTGCAGGTTATAGCCGCCACAAATCGTGCAGATATTTTAGACCCGGCTCTAATGCGGTCAGGTCGTCTAGATCGGAAGATAGAGTTTCCGCACCCAACTGAAGATGCTAGAGCACGTATATTACAGGTGAATGTACTCATATATACCAGTGTAAATTTGGGTAACATTTATTTCATTCGTCTGTTATTCATACACATGTTTATTTTTGTTGATGCAGATTCATTCAAGGAAAATGACTGTTCACCCGGATGTGAACTTTGAAGAGCTTGCACGTTCTACAGATGATTTTAATGGAGCACAATTGAAAGCTGTTTGTGTAGAAGCTGGTATGCTTGCACTGCGTAGAGATGCAACGGAGGTATGTGCTTTTCTTATTACCTGTCACAATGATGTTGCATTGACACAAGCACGATATTTTAATTCATTTTGCTCTGAATTCCGTAGTTTTTTTATTCAAATATTTTTTAGTATTTTGATGGTGAATATATGGTGGTATCTCCCTATTCATTTGAATTTATTGTAGCAGAATGCTTACCTGCAGCTATACAAGTAGTTGCGCCTGTTGTTGTTGGCCTACGAATTGTCGGCTGGATATACTTTTTCCTTTCATATTCATGGACATATTTTTGAGTACTGGCCCAGATGAATTTATCATTGGGAAAGATTGTGGTTTCTGGTGCTGACATTATATTTATCGTCTGTAGGTAACCCATGAAGATTTTAATGAAGGAATCATTCAAGTACAAGCTAAAAAGAAGGCTAGCTTGAATTACTATGCATAGACCTGCAGTCAAACCATCTCGCAAGTGCACCTCATATTGAAGAAACATATTTTGACTTTTCAGCTAATCTTGAGCTGAATTTGTGACTCGCGATTTTAAAGTGTTTAGAACATAATGATTGGGTTTCAATGATAATATTGACTGACAAGCTTAGATGAAATGTACTGTAAACTAGTAGATGATGTATGATTGTGTTGGAAATATTTGGGTAAATTCCAAATATAACTTTTGAATCACAACTAAGTTGTCGTATAACAAATTTTCAGTTGGTAAGCATAATCTGACTATTATGCACTGAATACCATCGATGGGGAGTCTCAACTGTGAACGGTGGTATCCCTTTTTTGCAGAGGTTGAGACATTTCTTTGTTTTGTTGTTATCTAGAATCTAATATTTGATAGAATGACAAATTCATTAGAGTTTATAAATAACCATCTTTCCTACAAAGTTGTTTCATCAACCCTAAGTATGGCCTCTTGCGTGCAACGATCTTATTGCTACTGTATGCTTGCTTTAATCAAGCGAAAACTGATATTTTTTTGCTCGTTAGTAGGAATGACATTGTAGCGCAAATGTTTCAGAAATTAAACTTGATTTAAAGGGTTTGAGAGTCACCTATCATGTTTGTATTATATGACGTTATTTCGTATCACCAAGAATGTTTAATAGGAATTACATTGTAGTGTAAATGTAACATGACAAATATCATGCGCATTTTATAGGATCTCCTTTTTGATCATGGAGAGTGGTAATGTGTGATATAAGTTTCTCCTTGAGTGAGATAAATAGATAAAAATAAATTATATTACTATCACCATTGACCAAAATAGGTCAAGATGAATATTAAAATTAGGGATAAAAGTAGCCCAATTTAATTCAACTTTGGATTCAACATGAAATATGAGGGGGTAACCCGAGGTGGGTAAAAACCAAACACAAGTACCTACAAATCAAGATAAACACGAATGCGAGACATGTCTTAAGAGGGAGGAGTTGACAAGTCAATGAAGGTCCAAGCTAGAAATGAGCACCTACCTTGGAAACAACACCCACTACTCATTAAAAGAACTATCATTATTAGTCACCCCAAAACAACCTGGAGAATGTCTTAGGCCAAGGAGGCCAAGATGGATATCCAAAGAGAAACAAGGAACATCCGCCATAGTTTTTTTTTATGTCTAAGTTTTACATATGACATGGGCTCGAACTTTCCAGGCCCCCTCCCTCTATCTATATAGCTATATAGCCGCGCACTATCGTACCTTATGAGTTCCCTATCTATATATGGGGGTTTTTGCAGATTCAGCTAAGGGTGCCACATATCTAGATAGGGGAGATGCCCTTGGTCTGGGTCCCAACTCCCCCAAACCATAATGAGATCCCATAACTATCCATCCATGAGGGCGGGCACCTATCTATATATAGGGGAGGGGTGGAAGTTCTATTCTGAACTATAGGGCCATTGCGGGGAGCCCTGTCCCGTATTTAGATAGGGA